>CM060912.1:219814730-222214730 GCA_030737875.1 Allium sativum | reverse complement strand
TCGGAGCCATGTGGCGCACTGGTAATGCAACTGGCTTTGCATTATCTACTAGATATATTCGAAAGCCTATCTCGCACCTCGGGGGTAAACCTCGAACTTCATCGAAGACATCACTATATTCACGGACCACACGAACATATTTCAAATCATCATTGGATGCGTCTAGGGATTCTAGGTAGCTAAGCATTACCGGACCTCTAGGGTCGTAAGAAATATCAAGGGTCTTTCCATAACGAGTCAACAATCTAACTACCCTTCTTTCACAATCTAGGATGACACCGTATCTAGTTAGCCAATCCATACCTAGAATCAAGCCGTAACCCATGAAGCCAAGAACAAAGGCGTTGCATTCAAACCCAACGCCCAAGATAGACACTCTCAAATCCCGACAAATCTTAGAAAGATGAGACGAACCACCAATAGGATTTGAGACTACTATGGGATCCGTAACTAGACTAGTATTTAGGTGCAGTGTTTCAACTAACGAAGCAGATACAAACGAGTGTGAAGCTCCAGCGTCAAACAAAGTACGAACATGATGATCAAACAAAAAACTAAACTTTCAACGGAAAAGTTTCTACCTCTCTCCTATCCTGGTGCCATAAGAGCCTGAATCTGCCCTCTCGCCTGCCCTGGTGCCATTAGAGCCTGAAGCTTCCCTCTAGAAGTTCTTTGCCCTTGCCCATGTTTCCTTGGGCAGTCCTTAACTAGATGACCTGCCTCTCCATAGTGGAAACAACCAGTCTTCCTCTTTTTCCTACAGTCTTTGCTCAGATGGCCTGGTGTCCCACAATTAAAGCACTTCTTCTTTCCTTTGCCATTATTGTTCTTCCCGCCTTTCTTGCTTTGCTGTTGTGGCTTCTTCTGGTCTCCTTTCTTCTCCTCATGAATAAGCCCCATGTCAACCAGTTTATCAAAGGTAGCCCCCATCGGAATGTGGGTCATCGCCAACCCATGTAGCGGCTCATTCATACCTTTAACGAACCTCAGGGCCTTCTTCTGAGGTGTGTTTACCAATTCCAAGCCAAATCTCGCCAACTGATTGAACTTGCTGACGTACTCCTTTACTGATAAATCCCCTTGCTTCAACGCCAAGAATCTTTCCATATATAAATTCTCTTCTGCTCGTGAGAGAAATTTCATTTCGAACCTACGCTTGAAATCCATCCATGTCTCCACCGGACGCTCTCCGTTTGTGACCTCCCACCAAAACAAGGCTTCGTCTTTCATTAACCAAGCAGCCAATTGGACCTCCCTTCCATCTTCTACTTCGAAATTACCAAATAGATCTTCCAACTCCTTAAGCCAATTTCGAGCTACAACAAACATCTCTGATCCGTGAAAAGGTTTCCCGCCTATTGCCCTAAAATCGTTGCATATCTTTGCAAAATATCAACACGAGGGGGGGAGGAGGAGGAGGAGGAGCATTTGCTGGGCCTGCGACATTGGCCCTAACTTCCAGATACCTTCTAAACCATCCTGGTATCGGTATCCCCTCGGGTATCTCGGGAATTCCATACATGCTGAAAAGAAAATGAAGAGATTCAAAACGGAGAATTCGAAAGAAAGATATATGGATCTTGGAGGTTATGTTTTTAAAACAAACTTTTCTCTTGAAAATACTTTCCTTAAAACATACTTTTGAAAGTATTTCTTTATAAAATGCTTTTTAAAAAATAGTTTTTCAAAATTCATATCTAGTCTGGTAACCTTCAGCTATGATACCACGTGTAACACCCCACGTCCATTAATGTCACTCACAAAGGGAATGCATTAACTTCCAGGGAGCATATTTAGTTTATAGAATAGAATATAACAAGACAGATATAAATAATGGTACTTGAAAATTTTAAAACAACTTTTATTGCAGCGGAGAAATAGTTTGATTACAACAACTTCATAAACCAAGTACACTTAATATCCATCTTGATAAATTGTTTCAGAGTACATAAAATAAAAAGCATAAACCCCAACACAAGTTGCCATAAAAGAGATGAGATGAACTTTACTTTCAGCAATCGAAGCACTTCCAAACGAGAGAGAAAGAGATCCTAGATCAAGCTCCACTAGTACTAGTCCCACCCTGAGAACCCGGGGGGAGGGGGGAGGAAGAAAAAGGCGAAAACAAGGGGGTCATAAAGTCTGGCGAGTATAATAACTTTAATAATATAATTATTAAAGTAACTAGGATAAGGCATAAACTGGTAAGATAAGATATGACCATGAAACAAGTGGGCATGACAAAGCAAATAAGAGGAATATTCTGGTGTTAATATCGTTCCTAATTACTATAGGATAATTACTATACTGCACCACCACTAATCACCCTAAAAGTTGATCCCACCTACAAAACTTAATAATGATAATGTAGTTTCGTGTACCCCTAGCTGCCTTCATAGGTGTCGTCTGCCCCTAGCTCCACTAGTTGTACCCACTACACCCATTCGATCGGCTCCCTAACTCGTAGATACCCGTGCTGGTCCCACAGTGGGGTGTTTCACTCCCCAAAGTGGCAACCCGATACCACCAAAGATGCACGGCTTATATCTACACGATGCAACAACGTCTTACCTACCAGCCTGAGCCCACGCACACACATGACCCCGTTGGACTTGCGTTGCCAACGCTAACCCATTTTGACCTCTTACAGTCAAATCCAGTAAGCGTGTCCCGTCCTCGACTTGGGTCGAGCTCACCAAGATACTAAATGGGTTACTGGTTTGAAAAGGCCCCCCATGCTTGATACAAGCCTTCCACCTATGCTTGGTCCCCACTTAGGTTTCCCCACTTAACCCCATTCTTATTCATGTCTTCTTACATGTTTCAATCTTGGTTAAGTGCATCTAATCGTATTTCACATGCCACCCAAAGCACCCACTTAATTTCACATGCCACCCAAGGCACCGACTTAACCCCCATGTCCCACCATATGTTTATCTGGTTAAGTGTTACTTAATTCATTAGACCCGTAACCTTGTAAAGACCTCCCACATTAGGCTGACATTTGCGGTTGTTGGATTTGCCGGGCAGGTCCGGGCAGTCTTATACTGCAAACGATCCTAACCTCGTGTCTTTACAATTGTTACGCATTTAATTCGTGCCTTTGACCTCTCACATTAGACTGGCATTTGTGGCTGCTGGATTTTCCGGGTGGGTCCGAGCAGTCTTACACCACTAAAGAGTCTAACCTCGTGTCTTAGGCAGTTAATTAATACACAGCTTTATTTAATTTGTACATAAATACTAATTATGTCAATTAATGTCTCAAATTAATTATATGCCTTTTAAGGCCATTTTATGCCAATTCACAATTTATGTATATTCAATATTACCCCATCATCCCGACGCTGTTCGTACGTTTTCATATGACATTTGTTAGACTCGCAAATAGTCTAACTTATAAAAAGAAAAACAACATCACATAACACATAAAATAGATCTAAGGATCATGACATAAGATTACATAGCCAATAACTTGCATATGAATTTCATTCAAACTAGCATATGATACAAAACTAGCATAGGTAATGGGCTAACTTATCTACTGCTATAGATCCAAACATAAAGGTGTGAACTTGCATATGGATCTAAACATAAAGATGTAAACTTGCATATACATCTAAACATAAAGATATAAACTTGCAAATAGATCTAAACATAAATATGTAAACTTGCATATGGGTCTAAACATAAAGATGTAAACTTACATATGGATCTAGACATAAAGGTTAATGTCACATAAACTAGCATATGCATATACATGTCTCACATATATTTTAACAACCCAAACTTGCATAAGATTCATACATGAATATATAATCCAATCATCACAAACTTGCATAAGATATATGATTCAACTTGCATAAGATTCACATAAGAACTAACATATGATCCAGCTTGCATAAGACTAACATCTGATTCAACACCACAAACATAAATATAATTTACATCACATGATTCAAAATCATATTCTCATAATCCCAACTATATCTTATCATAATTAAATTAATTAATTATTTTGTGAAAGCTATCATATTCACAATTAAAAAGAATAGTCTTGTCTTTCTGGGATCTGTATTCTGAAACTGAATTGCTCGCCTTTGATGTAGACTAATCGTTATTTAGATTTGATTTGATTTTGATTCAAGCTTCTATCTTGCTTTAGGGTTGAAAGTGTATGGAGGCTACTCTAGGTTCTCCATTGACGGCATGGCGGCTCTTGTTATGAATTAATGTGAATAGGGTTAGGGGTTTAGGAGTGTTTTTATAGAAGTTTAATTTAATAAGTGCCGTCGGATTAACCTAGGGATAACCACAACCATCAGGGTCACTCAGATACTACATCAGCCCTTAGGGCGAATCGGGCCACGGGTTGACAGCCAAACACCCTGGATCGACCCCTAGTCGACCCAGCGCTCGGGTCGACTCCAAAAATGCTGCAGTTCGGCTATTCCCCCTCCCGATTCGCTGTTTTGAACTTTTTTTCGAATATTATATATATATATATATATATATTTCTCCCATATGCATACAAACTTCAAGGCTTAATAACTTCTTCATAAGTTATCCGTTTTATGCAAATCAAATGTCCATCTTGACCCAAAATTTTGAGGCGAACATAATAGCGCAACCCATTTCGCTTAATTCTTCTTCTAAAAATTAAGTATACTTTAATTTGTGAATTTTAATGTTATAAAATTACGGGGTGTTACAAAGACCACCACGAACTTATTCCAAAACTCCCTAAACACTCTGCTCATCATATCCACAAAAAACGCAGGTGCATTCGTCAACCCAAAAGGCATAACAAGCCACTCAAAGATGCCATTTGGAGTTCTGAAAGCGGTCTTGTCTATACTGTCCTCGACAACTCTTAACTGATGAAATCCCGTGGCCAAGTCTAACTATGAGAAAACAGATGCGCCAACAAGCTGGTCATATAGATCATCAATCCACGGAAGTGGGTGCCTATTTTGCTTGGTGAGCTTATTCAACTCCTTGTAATCCGCACATAGGCAAGCGAGCCATCCACCTTAGTTGCGAAGATGACTAGAGCACCCCATTTTGATATACTTTGCCTAATAAACCCCTTCTTAAGTAGCTCCCCTACTTGCTTTCTAAGCTCCCTCCTTTCCCTAGGAGCCATGTGGCGCACAGGCAATGCGACTGGCTTCACATTATCAACCAAGTATATCTGGAAATCAATCTCACACCTCGGAGGTAACCCCTAACCTCATCAAAAAAATCTTGATACTCATAGACTACAGGTACAGATCACAAATCATTGACATAAGCATTTGGTGATTCTAGGAAACTAAGCATGAAAGACCCCCTTGGGTCATAGGAAATCTCGAGATTCCTCCCACGGCAAGTCAAAAGTCTAATGACCCTCCTCTCAAAGTCTAGGATGGCACCATACATGGCTACCCAATCCATCCCTGTAATCAAACTATAGCCCATAAAACCAAGCACATATGTGTCGCACTCGAA
Source organism: Allium sativum (assembly GCA_030737875.1). Taxonomy (NCBI): domain Eukaryota; kingdom Viridiplantae; phylum Streptophyta; class Magnoliopsida; order Asparagales; family Amaryllidaceae; genus Allium; species Allium sativum. Next base: position 222,209,240 of record CM060912.1, on the reverse strand, counting down.
CTCGACGCCCAACACATATATCCTCAAACCCCGACATATCATAGACATATGAGCCGGCCCTCAATGGGGTTTGAGACAATAATGAGATTAGAAACAGTACTAGTACTAAGTTGCAGAGACTCAACCACTGAATCAGATATGAATGAATGAAAAGCGTCAGAATAAAAAAGAGTCTTAACTGGATGATCGGAAAGGGAAATAAAACCTTTAACAGAAGCTTTCCTACCTCTGTCTAGCCCGCTTGCCTTGAGAGCATGCACTTGCCCTCAAGAAGGTCCTGTCCTTTGCCCCTGTCCTTATTTCTTCGGGCATTCCCTACTATAGTGTCCAGCTGAAACAAACATTCTTCCTTTTTCTGCAATCCTTGACCACATGACCCAAGCTCCCACAACCATGACATTTCTTCTTATTCCGAGCCTTGTCATTGTTTTTGCCTTTCTTTTGCTGTTCTTTCTTGGGCCACACCTTCTTGTTTTGTATCTCATCGGTCTTGACCTCTTTCTTCTCATCCTTACCCTGTTCATGTACCAATGTCATGTCAACAAGTCTTTCAAAAATTGCTCCCATAGGTATGTGAGATAATGCCAATGGTTGGAGAGGTTGATTCAATCCCTCGCTAATCTTAAAGATTTCTTGTGTGGGCAGTGGTGGTATTCACCAGTTCCAGACCAAACCTCGCCAGTTGATTGAACTTATTGACATACTCTTTGTCAGACATACTTCCTTTCTTAAGTGCCAAGAATATCTCCATCTGCATTCTCCCTTCCGCCTGAGAAAGAAACTTCGCCTCAAATCTCTATTGGAAATGAGCCCAAGTATCGACTGGACGCCCTGCTTGTGTAATTTCCCACCAAAATAAGCCTCATCCTTAAGCTTCCATACGACCAACTGTATCTTCTTATGATTGTCGATCTTAAAAAGTCCAAACAAGTTCTCTGTCTTCGCAACCAATTTTGTGCTTCCACAAAGATTTCAGTTCCATGGAATAGTTTTCCTCCCATAGCACAAAAGTCCTTGCATATCTTAGAGAAATTATCCGCTCGCGGAGGAGGAGGAACAACTTCTGCAGCTGGGGGAGGGGCTTCTCCATGGCCTCCGATAGGCGCCGTAGCGGCAAGATACCTATGGAACCAAGCCGGTATCTAAACGCCTTCAGGAAGATCTGGTTCCCCAGACATGCTGAAAAGAAAAGGAAAAGTGGTCAAACAGAGAATCGAAAGATATTTTATATGGCTTTGGGGAATTTGTTTTTCAAAAGCAGACTTTTCTTTGAAAATACTTTGCTTTTGAAATCAATTTTCAAAACTTTTATCCGATCTTGTAACTTTCAGCTCTAATACCAAATGTGAAACCCCACGTCCATTAATGTCACTCTTTATCTGAATGCATTAAGTTGCGTAAAGCGTTATAGGTAAATAAAAACAGAATCTCACAAGACAGATATATAAAATAGCAGCGGAAATTTAAAACTTTATTTTTCAACAGAAAACATCGTGGTCTCAAAATCCAGTTACAACATCAGACTAAAATACTAGAACAAAATACATCAAATAAAAACATTTGTCTTGCATTTTAAACCATCAAAGTACAGAAATGAAAAATCATAATCCCCACAAGTAGCCATAAACAAGTAGACAAGTGATCAAAGCGATACATCAAAGCAGATCCAGATCCAAGCAAAAACAGAAGAGAGAGAAAATCCTAATCACGCCTGAGCATTCCTACCCTGAGAACCGGGGGGAGGGGAAGGAAAGAGAGAAAAGTAAACAAAACGGGTCAGACATAAAGTCTGGCGAGTCCAGTGACTTTTAGCATATAAAGAAATAAAAGTATTGAAGTAGTAAAATAAACTTGATGAGAGATAACTGTAATATATAGCAAGTACAAACAGGATGGACAGGGTAAATAGAATAAATAGGATTAACTATGCTTCTCAACTACTTTCTCTACACCAGTACTAGTATACAAGATTAAGTGTTTTCCAATTAGTTTACAGAAACAGAATGATCCCTACAGAAATATAATGGTAGATTTAGGTGTACTTCTAGTAACAGGTTTTACCCCAAACAGAAATAACAGGTACCACAATAGAAATAACGGGTGTTAGCCCAAATAGAAATAACAAGTACCTAAACAGGCAGGACTAGATGTACCCTAATTTCTACCCTAAGCGATCGGCTCCCTAACACGTAAATACCCTATGTCGGCCCTCCAATATGGTGTATTACTTTCTAAAGTGGCAACCTACAGAAGGACACAAACCTATTTACAGGTGCTACGACAGCTTATTTTCCCAGGCAGACCGGACCCATACACGCACATAACCCCGTTGAAACGCACCATCAAAACACCCCTTCCTAGATGAACCTCTTACAATTAGGTCAGTAAGCGTGCCCTGACCCCTACCTAGTGCAAGGTCCCCGTGTAATACCAGAATGGGCTACTGACTAATATGGGTCCCACACAACATACGACACAAGCCAAACAGTGTTAAATCAGATGTCATGTGATTAGTAGCCCCACTATCAGTTATCCAGGATTTTTGATGAAAAAACTTTTCATTAATAGGAGTCTTACCTGCATAATTGATTGAAGAAGCCAATCGATTATCTTCAATATTGAATTAGGACTGGAATGTTGCACCATCTTCATGACTTCATTATAGAAATTGCTAACAAGCAATGGATCAAACTGAATATTATGAGAGATAACCGAATTTATTGCAATACTTGAATCTTCAATATATCCTGATTTACCTTCAAGAGTTCGTTGAACCCCAGAAGTTTTAGCCATATTTGTGTTTTTCTGAATTGGTTTTGCTTTTCTAGTAGCCTCCTTATTCCACCATTGGGATATCCCATTTTTTAAAGCATTTTTTAGTTGGATGTCCTTTTCTTTTGCAATGGTCACGGAAATACTCACTCTTATGTTTCTTACTTTCTCTTATTTTTCCTTGAAAACTCGACTTAGAAAAATTCTTCACAGCATTAAAAGCATTCGCCTCGGGTTGATTAATGCTTTTATCAATAAGTTTGTTTTTATGTTCAACTTTTTACAGAGTATAATATGCTTTATGAACTGATGGAAGTGGATCAGAACTTAGAATATTTGTTTTAACTTGATCATACTCCCTTGCAAGTCCATAAAGAAGTTGCATCAACTTGTTTCTTTGATCATTTCCATGAATTTTCTTAAAAATCCCACACGAACAATTCCTCAAAGCAACACAAGAACACTCAGGAAATCCTTCAAGCATTTGCAATTGATACCAAACACCTTTCAAGTGAGAATAATATTCAGCAATACCGAGTTCTTTTTGATGAGTAGAAGTCAAGCTTTGATGCAATTCAATAATTCTTGGTGCTGTCGTTTGACCAAATCTCTCTGCTAACTCTCTCCACAATTGTGCAGAAGAATCGACGAACATAAAACTCTAAGATAAAACCTTATCCATTGAATTCAAGATCAAAGGCATCACCATATAATCGTTTCTATCCCATTTCTGATAATCAGGTGAATTAAGAAAAGGCAAAGGTAGGGTAAAATTAATGAATTGTAGTTTATTTCTAGCGATTAAAGCCGCTTTAACCGTTCTAGACCAATTAATATAGTTGGATCCAATCAGAATATGATTTCCAAATTGCATACTTGGATGATCTGAATTTGAAAGATGATATGGATCATTGAAATTAACTCCCTGATTTGTTTGAATTGGGACTTCAGTTCCAGTTGAATCAAAAATAGAATTCTCCATTATAGATTAGGAAGAATCTGAACACTCAAAAAAAAAAGAAGATCAATCAATTAGAAGAGGATTTGACCGCAAAATCGCCTGCTCTGATACCATGAAGAGATGAATCTCGAGAAGAAAATCTGAAATTTTAGTATGACCTCCAAAAGGTAAAGTTACAGTCAAAACACGAAGTACATATATCAAAATACAAAACGTGTACCAAATGGGTTAAAGTCTAGTACATAAAATACCAACGGTTATTTGTGTTTGTAAGCTTTCATAATTTGTAAAACCATTAGCACACGATTAAAGATGTAAATATAGCAAATTAAGGGGGGTAGGTTAGTAATTTCCATCTTTATGTGCTTTCTAACGCATATCTTCAGCATATAGATTTTTTTTCATGTCTCGCCTCTTCTCTTGCAAAAATCAAAATCGACATTGTTTTCTCAAATGGAATCGTCTATTACGTCTCTCTTTTTTGATTCGGAGAAGAATCTTGCGCATCAGCGTGCCTCAGTTCTCCACTGAAGTTTATCGTTTTTTAGGGCTTCGTTATTGAAAGAGCATTAGTGAGCCATCCTTCGGTTCTCGACTCAATTGATTTAGATATCTTAATTTATTGATTGAATATTTAGTTTTCTTTTTAAAAAAGATTTATTCGTATCATGGGTTGCTGGTGGTGTTAAAGCACTCGTGTTTCTTTTTGGTTCTCACATGTTCTCCTCTCCGTCTTTCGTTTCTTTTATTTTTTTATTTTTATGAAATGCAGAATCAAGAAAAAAAAGAGTTAGTGGAGGATTTCAGTAAAGGTCGCGACTTCAGGGATTCGATTACGATTGCGAGTTTCTCAATTTGGGTTTGATGTTAGTGGTTCGGTTCCTGCGCGATTACTGAGATAGTTTCGAAGAGATGGCTGGTCAAAATTGAATGGGCGAAGGAGAATGATGCATTGTGGCCGAGATGCTTGCGGTTGTACAATCGATGGGATAGGGAATAATTAGGCAGTAAGGCGTATTGTTGTTGAAGTGGGAGTGGTATTTTTGGAATCCATGTTAGATAAACTTTTAGGTGTTTTTTTGGCTAAAATGAAAATTTTGTCAGTGTTACTGTCCGATTATACAATAGAAGATTCTCTGCATTATTTTTTTTCTTTTATTTTTGCATAAAATTTTGAACTTTTAAGACAAAAAAATCAGTTTAATTTGTATAGGGATGCATTGATGATTAACGATCCCTATTTGCTTGCTGGAGATTGTAACTACATTAGATACTAGCAAAAAGTTGCATGGAACTAAAGTTCCATTTCGATAAGATACAATAGATTGGTAAATAAATGTATGTTTCGCTTGAGCCTTGTTGATTTTAAAATAAAAATCTTAATTACTTTTAGTGGTTTGTTGCAGGCAAAAAATATTCTCATAGATATTGATAGAGCTTTTGGTAACTTATATTGAATTCAGTCTTTTCTGCATTGTGAGTTGAGGTATCTCCCCTCAAGCAATAGTGACAACACTCTTAGTCTAGCAAGCTTTTGCTCCCTGAGTTCACAGGTCTATAGTTTCTTTGATTATTTTTTGCTTTTCGCGAGAGCTGATTGCTCATTGAAATGGTTTTTTGATAATGCCTTTTCAAGCATAATAGATTTTTTTTCTGCTTTTCTGTTGGCATTTGAGTGCCTATTAGTAGCAGTGATTCTGGGTATTGGGGGCAGTACGAGTTTGTGCATTATGTGTATGTATGACATGTCCAAGATAAAATGATGGTGTATGTGGTAGTGTGGTATTGGCGGTTGGTTTTGGTACGATGGTACCGTGTGATGGATTTGTATTATTACTTCATATTTTATTAACTATCAGACATAAGATATTATACATGCCAATGTTTGGCCATGCCTGTGGGTGAAATTAATTATAATCTTTTATATAATATTTAATATATTATTTTAAAAAGGGGATTCCAAAGATAAACTTGCAAAAAAGTTCATCAATTTTGTACAAAGAATTTTGTATGTTATTTTAGAAGAAGGTTACTAGCGAACTGGCAAAAGAGTCCATCAGTTTTGTATAAAGGATTTTATATGTTAGTTCGGTATGGAGGTTAGGATGGACTTCAATTTTGTGTACATTAATTTTGTGATGATAGCATTATTAAACTGTTTGCCTTTTTCAATAATTTTTTTATCATTCTGTTTCTTTCTTAAAGTAAAGTTGGTGTACATCAAATTATTCTGATATTCTTTTGAAACACTTGCATTGTAATTCTTATGTAAATTACTTTCATTTTACAAAATGAAAGCTATGTATATCAGGAAACATCAAATTATTTATTCTTTTTGCGTGAGATACGTGCAACAATACGTGGGAATACATGTATGGCACTAAAAATAAATAGATAAAGGATGAAATATTAAAGAACTATTTGGTGAATTGAATTGTATAAAATCCTTTATATAAAATGCATAAGTTGGCCTTTTAATGCCGCACACATCAACCTAAAATAATTAACAAAATGGATAATAAGTTATAATGCTTTTACGAATATGCAAAGAAATAGATGTGACATACATTTAATCAACACTACCAGCAAATATATACTGGCAAAAAGAAGCCTAGATAGTTGAACCTGGCATAAGACATGAGTAAATAAATGCATATAGAGCTTTATAGGCATGCATGCCTGAGGAATATATACAAAAATAATTACTTATGAGGAACAAGTACAAGTTCAACTTATGTACTACTTCATAATCTATGCAAGGATAACATGCATTCAACGCTGAATATAATTACTTCATCTTTTGTTAGTTAATTCTCGGCAGCCTAAAAATATGTTAGTTAATACTTTTTCCAACTTAATTAAAAACATCCCTCCTAACATTTAAACGAACAAGCAAACTGAATATCCTATTTTATGCATGTGGACATATCTTTGTGTGCATTTATCATACTATAGTTTTGCTTATCTTTTTAAATATGCATATATATATATATGTGTGTGTATATATATATATATATATATATATATATATATATATATATATATATATATCTGTGTGTGTGTGTGTGTTTTTCAAAACTATATATATATATATATATATATATATATATATATATATATATATATATATATATATATATATATATATGTGTGTGTGTGTGTGTGTGTGTGTGTGTGTGTGTGTGTGTTTTTCAAAACTTCAGTATTTTGAAATTGTTGCGAAGTCACCTCTTAAGAAAATCTGAATCACTTATTGCATATGTAGTTGTAACACCCCACATCCGTTAATGTCACTCACCAAGGGAGTGCATTAAGTTCTGTGGAGCATTGTAGGTAAACAGACATAGAATAATTACAAGATAGATATAAATAAAGATAGCAGCGGAAATTTCATAAATTTTATTTCAGACTTATATGATAATCTAAAATACTTAGGAAATTAAAAAAAATATAAAATGAATGAGAAGTAAAATTTTAACTTCTATCCCAACACCAAATATGAATATCTTTCTCATTATTAATAACATGCAGTTCCAGCATGGCACATAATAAAACATTTTTTTTACGATAACACCTTTAAATACAAGATTAAAACTAAAATTTTACAGAAAACTGCTATTTGAAATATAAATACCAGTGATAAGCACATTTTTCAAATTACGTACATCATATAATTTTTAAAATTCTACCTTAAGAGAAGTAGCAGAAATCCAGCTATTATTGGAATTTTGGTGATACAATATTTCCAAAATTAATTAGATTTTGAAGATATTCAGGATAATTCGGTTACCTATTTTGTGCAAGAAAGAAATGGAAGGAATGTTAAGGAGATAGGGATATTGGAGATATTCACCATTTAATTTGCTGCCTTATTTCATGGAAAAAGAAACGGAAAGAAATTAAAATTGGAAAAGGGAATGATTGATGAAAAAAGAAGAAAGTTATCAATCAATCATAGGACAATAAAATTAATGGGAAAATTAGCGTTCCATGAATTGATTTATTTACATAAATCAATTGCCTTATCCCTAAGTAATTTTTCCTCTATATAAAGAAAAGCATAGAGGATGTTATTTTTTATGAGTGTTCATCTGTATTTCTTCATTTCTTTGCTCTACTGTAAAAACTCTGTAATCTCTTAAACATTAATAAAATCTCTTCACAATTGAAGTGGACGTACGCTATCTCGCGATAGTGGGACCACTATAAATATTGTATGTTCTCTGTTGCCCTTTTATATTTTTTCTGTGATCTGTGATTGATAATCATTTAAATCTGTTTGTTCTATCACATCATTGCAAGATCTTATTGAGGTTTTTCCACTGAAAGGGATTGATCGCCCCTTACAACTGGTATCAGAGCTAGACTCGCAAAGAAGATATTTGGTAGAATGGCAGGAGGAGATGAAAATAATACAAATAATACGTTAGTGCTAGTAGTTTCTCCATACGTCAGAGGCTTCTTTGTGGCGTCAGGATCACAGTTGACGATAGAGAAGTGGAATGGTGAAGGAGATTTTGAAAAGTGGCAGTGGATGATGAAAGCAGTTTGAGAAGAAATCGCATTCGTCGAGAAGTATTTGATGCAGAGTCATTGCCTACTGATATTTCATCAGTGGAATTAGAAGAGATGGAAGAATGGGCCTTTACTACTCTTCAACTTGCTATGGGAAAGAATGTAATTTTTGAAATCAATAAGGAAACAATAACTAAAGGCATTTGGAAGAAGTTGGAGGACCTCTACATAAAGAAATCCATAACTAACCATTTGATCCTATTGAAGACCTTCTTCACATATAAGTTGAAGGAAAGTTCTTCAATTTACTCACACCTAAGTGTGTTTGATGACATGTTGATGAAAACGAAGTCTGTTGAGTTGAAAATTGATGAAGAACAGAAAGCAATGGTTCTGTTGTGTTCGCCCACAGAGCGATACACTGGTTTCGCTAACAGCCTTATATATGGTAGAGATACATTGAGATTATATGATGTGAAGAGAGGTTTGCTCAGTGGAGATTTGAGAGATCAGATGAAAGAGTTTGGTGTTGGTGATAGTAGTAGAGGAAGTAGTAGTTCAGGTTTATTTGTTGAGAGAAGAAGAGCAGAGAAGAAAGTGAAGAATAATAGGGGATGTTCCAATTCTAGGAAGGCTGATTCGCGGAGTAAGTCTAAAGATGGAAAGTGCTATAATTATAAGAAACCAGGCCATTGGAGAAGAGATTGTCCAGATTTGGAGAAGAAGACTGATGGTTCTTCATTTATTGCGATGGAGAAAGTTGGTAGCGATCTATTGACAGTAGTTGTATCAGATGTTGTAGACCACTAGATTCTAGATTTTGGAGCATCATTTCACATGACCACTAATAAGGATTATTTTTCTTCGTCTGATGCCAAAGAAGGAAGTTCTATCCTTATGGGGAATGATGCTACATGTAAGTCTATGGGAGTTGGTTCAGTTTGCATTCGCATGTATGATGGGATTGTTCACACACTTTCAAATGTTCACTATGTCCCAGGTCTTCAGAAGTCATTGTTATCACTAGGCCAATCGGCATCATTGGGGTGTAAGATAACCATTATCAGAGATGGTTTGAGAGTTTCTAGAGAGGCAATTATATTGATGAAGAGTGTTATGGTGCGAAATCTATATTTGCTAATGGGTACCACTGTTCATGGAGAATTATGTGTTGGATTCGATAGTTCTAAAAGTTTGGATGCTACCAAACTTTGGCATATGAGATTTGGTCATACTTTAGAGAAGAACTTAGAGTTGTTTCGTAAGAAGAAAAAGATCAAGGGAGAAATCTTCAACAAGTTGGACTTTTGCAAGGAGTGTGTATTGGCAAAGCAAACCAGAGTTTCTTTTGGTGATGCGTGCATACTTCTAAGAGGGTACTTGACTATATGCATTCAGATTTTTGGGGGCCATACTCTAAAGCTTCTATTAGTGGAGCATATTATTTTGTTTCATTCATTGATGATTACTCAAGCAAGGTTTGGGTGTTGTAATGAAAGCTAAGTTGGAAGTATTTGAGAAGTTTAAGGTCTTATCAATGCTGTCTTCAGCCACTCTTAGCGGATGAAACCCGGTAGCTAAATCTAATAAGGAGAAAACCGATGCACCTACAAGCTAATCGAACAAATCATTTATTCTTGGGAGTGGGTGTCTATTCTTCTTGGTCAGCTTGTTTAGCTCCCAATTGTGACGACCCGCCCCGCACCAGCCGACATTTACTCCAAAAGTGCGCTGTACACATGTCCAGTTAGCACGGAACGGGTCGTTAGAAGGAAAAGGAAGAAGGGAATGAACTAAACGAGGAACCTGTAGAATGTCTCACCGCGCATGGGATAAAATATGATAATAACATACTTGACATAAAACAGGCGAGATAGTGCATAAGTTGATAACTAATAATCAATATCAACATCAGAGCAGCGGAAATCCAAATACAGCTTATTACAATTTTCCAAATTTACTGTCTCTAACAAAAGAAAACTAAAGTAGAAGATGCACCACCAATGCCCAAGCAGTGATCTTCAACAACATAGGGAGAATACTATATATATTACGTGGAAGCCTCCTGCTCGTCTCCGGATCATCTACCCGTACATCACCAGCTAACCTGTCTCTAGTCTGCTCGTGTGAGCACCCAGAGTAATAAGAAGAGACATAAAACTCTGGGTCAGACATAAAGCCTGGTGTGAGCGATAAGCATCGAAACAGAATGATAACAGGTATACTAAACCATACCTGAACCTGCAACCAAAGAGTTAGTACCACATACCGTACAATACTCCAAGGTGCCATAATGAATAGTATAAAGAATACGGGGGTGGGGCGTGTATGTCATAATGATAGCAAACAAACCATCCATAGCAACCATCCTCACATCTCTCACTCAGTGCGTAAAGCATACGACATCTACCACTTTGGAACACTAGACAAAATTGAGGTAACGACGAATCCCGTCTTGTAGAAACCCTGCTATGACCAAGCTAAACATATAGAGTCATGACCAAACATTTCAATGACCCACTTCATTGGTTGTAGCCCTTGGTTCTACCGATGCCATAATGGCCCTGAATCCGCCTTCGTACCTCCTACCATAGTGGTCCAAAGCTATAGACGTCGACAACCCCTTGGCACGCGTCCCGCAGCAAAACCCAACCATGAAGCGAACTCGTTGATTCCCATCTGAATCTTGAGCTCTAACTTCTCATTTGGGCTTCCTTTGCATCTCGGGTTTCAGTCATCACCGGATCGGTTCGGGTCCCCTCATTACCATCGGTTCGGTTCGGCCTTTAGCTCCTCATCATCAATGCGGCGCGGCTCGTGGCGTCCATCTGGTAGCGGTTCGGATCGGCCTCCCCCAAGCACACCGGTTCGGGTCGCACCTTCTGCTCACGAGTGGTTCGGATCGTGGTCACCTCACTGGATCGGTTCGGGCTCCTCTTCGTGAAGCAACACGGATCGCCTCGCGAAGTCTTGATCGGATCGGATCGGATCGTATCACGCCGTCGGATCGGAGTCTCCCACAAGAGCAGGTCAGATCGGAGTCTTCAAGCATCGACGGATCGGATCGGATCGCAACATCGGATCGGGGTCTTCAGCCATCGGCGGATCGGGTCGCGCCATCCGATCGGATCGCCCTCACTCCCACCGATCCGGTTCGGATGATTTCCTGCAGTTCTTCCAGCGAGCAGTTTACGCCATTCGACGGCGTTTTTGACAAATCTAACACTTCTAATCAATCATAAAACACACCATAGAGTCATAGCAACATGTAATAGCAACTACAACAGCAAACAACCATTCAAATGAATCAAAATGGATCAAAAGTGGCCAAAACTCCTTATTTTCCCTTAAGCATGTTTAAGTAAAACCGATCATAGGGTTAACAAAACTTAATCAAATCGAACCAAATTTCAACCAGAAGCATAAAACATTATTTAAGAATTTCTAAACATTTTTCCAGAATTTATTAGTGTATAAATTCGCTAATCTTCACTAATTACCCCTTAATTACCGTAATTAGTGCAAAAACTATGCAAATCACTCACCTTTGCCACAATAAAACTTCCAAATCTGAAGTGAACCTCTGATTTGCACGAATTCCAATATATAACAGCAGCTCTACCTCGGTCCTTGTGCTAATCCTCCTTGATTTGATGCCTCTAAGCCTTAATCCTTGATTAGGAAGTGATTTTGGGTGGTTTAGAGAGATTTAGAGAGTGGAGGCCATGGCTAGGTTAAGGGGAATGAAAGTGGCGGCTAGAAAATGTCTAAATAAATGTTTTCTAACCCTAATCAGCCCCTATATACCCCTAAACCTGAAATTCCCTTTTTGGGCCTAGCTGTTAATCACCCGGTTAAGCCCAGTTAAGCTGTTTTTCACCATCTGAAACTTGTTTCAGCCATATCTCCCAAACGGTGAGTCCGTTTGGTTAATGTGACCACTCTACGGAAAGAGAAACCATCATCCGGAGCCAATGGAAGTGGTTTCAGGTCAAAATTCCTTTCCAGTCAAAAGTTATGGCCAAAACAGTGCCAACTAGGGGTAAAATAGTCATTTAAAAATCGGGAAAAATCATGAACATGGGAAATGACCCCAATAGTCGTCCCCCAAAGTTACATGACCATACGACTTCGTATGTGACAGAAATAAATATTCTACGATCCTATGATGCGTAGAATGCGGGTCGTTACACTCTCCCCCCCTTAAGAAATTTCGTCCCCGAAATTCCTTAACCCAAAACATACAAAGGATCCCGCATGCCTAACAGCCACGTACAACAATCAAACATGCAAAACAAGCAAACAAGCCTATCCTAGCATGCGGAAAACTAAATCGAAGTCAAAATCTTACCAGGCAAAGAGTTCTGGGTGTGTTTTCCTAATGTCCTCCTCTGTCTCCCAAGTACAATCACTCTCGTCCTCGCTCCACTGAACTTTGACCAACTTCACCGCCTTCCTTCGAAGTTGCTTCATGTCGTGCTCGACAATACGGACCGGCTAGCGGTTCCCAACCGCCTCGGGTTCTACTTCGAAGTCCTCCAACTGATCAGGTGAAATAGTCATATATGAGTCGTGAACGAACTTCCTTAGTTGGGAAACATGAAATACGTCGTGAACTCCCGCCATCTTCTCCGGTAAGTCAATTCTGTATGCCAAATTCCCGACTAGTTCAAGAACAGGGAATGGGCCAACAAATCTTGGTGCCAACTTGCCTCTCCTTCCAAATCGTATTACGCTCTTCAACGGAGAAATCTTGACAAACACCAAGTCGCCAACGGAGAATTTCAAGTCTCTCCTCCTCTTATCAGCATAGCTCTTCTGCCTATCTTGAGCAGCTTTCATTCGTTGCTGAATGATCTTAATCTTATCTGACGTTTCTCTCACCACATCTGGTCCAAGCACAAAATTCTCGTCAGTCTCTATCCAACATGATGGTGAGTTGCACGGTCTTCCGTACAAAGCTTCATATGGAGCCATACTGATACTGGATTGGTAGCTATTATTATATGCAAACTCTACTAGATGCAAATGGTCATCCCATGATCCACCAAAATCCAATATACAAGCTCTCAAGAGATCTTCCAATATGCGATTCACCCTCTCCGTTTGGCCGTCGGTCTGAGGATGATATGCGGTACTGAGATGTAATCTTGACCCTAGAGCCTCTTGCAAGCTCTTCCAAAACCCACTAGTGAACAACGGGTCTCGGTCACTCACAATGCTTTTGGGTACTCCATGAAATCTCACTATCCACTTCATATACAATTCTGCCAACTTGGCTGCTGTTCTGGTCGATTTGACTGGTATAAACCTTGCGCTTTTAGTCAATCGATCCACAATCACCCAAATGCTATCATGTCCCGATCTAGTCCTTGGTAAACCATCGATGAAATCCATCGAGACTTGCTCCCATTTCCATTCGGGAATTTCTAAGGGTTGTAACAACCCACTAGGCTTCTTTTGCTCGGCTTTAACTAGCTGGCAATTCATGCACTTGGATATAAACTTCCCAACGTCTCTTTTCATCCCTTCCCAGTAGTAAGTCTGCTTCATATCTCGATACATCTTGTTACCACCGGGGTGTATAGTCAGCTTTGAGTGATGACATTCTCTAAGCACTTCATCCCTCAATCCATTGACATTAGGTACAACAAGCTTTCCATTCTTTCTAAGCCTTCTATCTCGATCAAGCCCATACTTGTTCATCTCCTCATCGATACCCATCTCTAACTTGGAGATGATTTCCAATAGGTTGGGATCGTCCCTTTGACTAGAGCCGATCCGTTCAATCAAAGTGGGTCTGATCGTCAAACTTGCTAACATTTCTGGATCTAATTCGCACTTTGGTCTGAAATCAAACCTCGCGATAAACTCCAGTTGCTTCCATTCAAGGAACATAGCCCCTAAGCTGGCATGTCTTCTACTCAATGCATCAGCCACCGCATTGCCCTTTCCTGGTGTGTATGCGATGTCAAAATCATAGGAAGCTAAGAACTCTAACCATCTCTGCTGACGGAGATTCAGATCTTTCTGAGAGAAGAGATACTTTAACGACTTATGATCTGTAAACAGCTCAAATCTTTCTCCCAAGAGATAGTGTCTCCACATCTTTAACGCGAACACGATCGCTGACAATTCTAAATCATGGGTAGGGTATCTTCTCTCGTGCGGTTTCAATTGCCGACTTGCGTAAGCTATATCCCTACCGCCTTGCATCAATACAGCACCCAATCCGGTACCACAGGCGTCCGTGTATACCGTCATCTCTTCATCCCCCTTAGGAATGACTAACACTGGTGCGCTTGTCAACTTGTCCTTTAGACTTTTGAATGCATTCTCGCACCTTTCATCCCAGACAAAAGCTTGATTCTTCTTGGTCAACTGGGTCAATGGTGCTGCTATCTTGGAGAAACCTTGGATAAACTTACGATAATATCCAGCTAATCCCAAGAAAATTCTTACATCTGTTGCATTCTTGGGCGTAGGCCAATCTTGTACCGTAGCCACCTTTGCCGGGTCCACGACAATACCATTCTCTGATACAACATGGCCCAAGAACCTCACTTCCCTCTTCCAGAAGTGGCACTTAGAAAACTTTGCTTTCAATTGGTGTTTTCTCAACACCTCCATCACTACTCTTAAATGTTCCTTGTGTTCTTCCTCTGTCCTCGAATAGACCAAAATATCATCAACGAACACAAGGACAAACTTATTCAACTGATCTCTGAATACCCTATTCATAAGATCCACAAAATATGCTGGGGCATTGGTCAGCCCGAATGGCATGACCAACCACTCATAAAATCCAGACGGCGTTCGAAATGCCGTTCTAGCTATACTCTCAGCTTCCACTCTAAGCTGATGAAAACCTATCGCGAGATCCAACTGAGAAAATATTCTCGCGCCACTCAACTGATCGAACAAATCATCTATCCGCGGTAGAGGATACTTGTTCTTCCTCGTCACTTTATTCAACTCGCGGTAGTCTACACACAAACGAAGGGAACCATCCGCCTTGGTAGCAAACACAACTGGTGCTCCCCATTCAGAAACACTCCTTCTGATAAATCCCTTCTTCAAAAGATCGTTGACTTGCACCTCAAGCTCTCGCTGCTCTCTTGGTGCCATACGACGAAGTGGCATCACTATAGGCCTAGCATCCTTTACCAAATCAATACGAAACTCAATCTCTCGGTGTGGTGGAAGTCCGGTCACTTCTTCGAAAACCTCCGGATACTGGCCAACCACGGGCAAACCTGACAACTCACTATGCGGAATGTCGAGGGAGTTTAGAAAACTAGCCAATACCCCCTTACTGGGTAGACCACCAAACACTATCCTCCGCCCATCATCCGCTCTAGCTGTCACCAACAAGCCCTCACAGTCTACCACCACCCCGTATCTTTGGAGCCAATCTACTCCCAAAATAATGCCAAACCCAGTAAAGCCCAAAACAAGGCAATCACAAACAAACATGCATCCATGACTCGATAAGACCACATTACGACAAATCATGCTAAGGCTAGTCGAACCACCAATCGGGTTCGTCACTACTAAAGGTCTATCGACAATCTCGGGCTCCAATCCCAACCTATCTACCAGGTCACTAGATATGAAAGAACTGGAAGCTCCGGTATCAAACAAAACTCTAACAGGAACATCGTAAACAGAAAGCATACCTTGAATGACGACATTCTTTCCCTTCTCCTCCGCTGTTGGGGCATTCGACGAAGAAGGAATAGCATTAAGAGCGTAGGCTTTCACCATTTGCTTTTCCTTAGGGGGTTGTGGACACTTGTCCTTGTGATGTCCCATTTGGCCACAGTTGAAGCACTTCCTATCCGCTGGCTTGGCCCGACAATTACTAGCATAATGGCCCTTCTTACCACAGCTGAAGCACTCAACATCTTGCTTATTCTTTTTCTTCTGGCCATCCTTAGCTTGGTTCTGCTTTCTCTTATTCTGGGAACCACCCTTGCCTCCATCACTTGCTTGTGGTTTTGGCTCTTCTGCAGATGCAGCCTCAGTCTTCGACTTAGGGTAGAGACTTTCTGATCTTAATGCTTTCCCCACAATCGATTTAAACGTCTCATCGATGTGGTTAATAAGTTTTTCCCCCAAGTACTGATCCAAACCAGTTATGAATTTCTCATTCTTTTTCTCCGCAGTATCAATAAGAGATAACCCATATTTTGACAAAGTGTCAAATTCAGCAATATACTCCGAGACAGCTCTGCCATTCTGCTTGAGCTCCAAGAACTTCTTAAACAGCACTGACTTCTGAGCAGCTGGAATGAACTTCTCGCTAAAGCGAGCCTTAAACTGCTCCCAAGTAATCTGATCTTCGGGAGTAGCTGCCTTTATAGCATTCCACCAATTCATTGCCCGCCCTTGCAGCTGACGGGACGCTAGCTTTCTCTTCATCGCATCCTCGATACCCAAATCCTCGAAGATACGTTCGCAACTATCCAACCAATCCTGAACATCTGTGGCCGACTCCGTTCCGTGGAACGGCTTCCCACCAAGGCTAGTATAATCCTTATTCAGCTTGGCGAAGTCGACTCTTGGCGCCTGCACTATTGGACCACCACCATTTCCACCATTGGGAGCTGCCCTCTGCACATCTCTAAGCATCTCTCTCATGAGGTCAGTAAACATCGTCCTCATATCAGCAGCATTCCCATTATTGGCTCCTCTACCAGCACCTCTAGTATACCGGCTCATCGTCAATCTGAAAAAGAAAACGATTAATGACTCCATAGTGGTGCTAGTGCAGTACGACTCCATCCTTATACTAGTAATAGTATATATATATAGCTTTTAAAAACCAAAGTAATCACAAATACGCTCTCTCGTATACGTATAATATCTCTCCCTGATAACTTCCCTAGGTTAACTACGCAACCTAGAGCTCTGATACCAAGTGTGACGGCCCGCCCCGCACCAACCGACATTTACTCCAAAAGTGCGCTGTACACATGTCCAGTTAGCACGGAACGGGTCGTTAGAAGGAAAAGGAAGAAGGGAATGAACTAAACGAGGAACCTGTAGAATGTCTCACCGCGCATGGGATAAAATATGATAATAACATACTTGACATAAAAGAGGCGAGACAGTGCATAAGCTGATAACTAATAATCAATGTCAACATCAGAGCAGCGGAAATCCAAATACAGCTTATTACAATTTTACAAATTTACTGTCTCTAACAAAAGAAAACTAAAGTAGAAGATGCACCACCAATGCCCAAGCAGTGATCTTCAACAACACAGGGAGAATACTATATATATTACGTGGAAGCCTCCTGCTCGTCTCCGGATCATCTACCCGTACATCACCAGCTAACCTGTCTCTAGTCTGCTCGTGTGAGCACCCAGAGTAATAAGAAGAGACATAAAACTCTGGGTCAGACATAAAGCCTGGTGTGAGCGATAAGCATTGAAACAGAATGATAACAGGTATACTAAACCATACCTGAACCTGGACCTGCAACCAAAGAGTTAGTACCACATACCGTACAATACTCCAAGGTGCCATAATGAATAGTATAAAGAATACGGGGGTGGGGCGTGTATGTCATAATGATAGCAAACAAACCATCCATAGCAACCATCCTCACATCTCTCACTCAGTGCGTAAAGCATACGACATCTACCACTTTGGAACACTAGACAAAATTGAGGTAACGACGAATCCCGTCTTGTAGAAACCCTGCTATGACCAAGCTAAACATATAGAGTCATGACCAAACATTTCAATGACCCACTTCATTGGTTGTAGCCCTTGGTTCTACCGATGCCATAATGGCCCTGAATCCGCCTTCGTACCTCCTACCATAGTGGTCCAAAGCTATAGACGTCGACAACCCCTTGGCACGCGTCCCGCAGCAAAACCCAACCATGAAGCGAACTCGTTGATTCCCATCTGAATCTTGAGCTCTAACTTCTCATTTGGGCTTCCTTTGCATCTCGGGTTTCAGTCATCACCGGATCGGTTCGGGTCCCCTCATTGCCATCGGTTCGGTTCGGGTCCCCTCATTGCCATCGGTTCGGTTCGGCCTTTAGCTCCTCATCATCAATGCGGCGCGGCTCGTGGCGTCCATCTGGTAGCGGTTCGGATCGGCCTCCCCCAAGCACACCGGTTCGGGTCGCACCTTCTGCTCATGAGTGGTTCGGAACGTGGTCACCTCACTGGATCGGTTCGGGCTCCTCTTCGTGAAGCAACACGGATCGCCTCGCGAAGTCTTGATCGGATCGGATCGTATCGCGCCGTCGGATCGGAGTCTCCCACAAGAGCAGGTCAGATCGGAGTCTTCAAGCATCGACGGATCGGATCGGATCGCACCATCGGATCGGGGTCTTCAGCCATCGGCGGATCGGGTCGCGCCATCGGATCAGATCGCCCTCACTCCCACCGATCCGGTTCGGATGATTTCCTGCAGTTCTTCCAGCGAGCAGTTTACGCCATTCGACGGCGTTTTTGACAAATCTAACACTTCTAATCAATCATAAAACACACCATAGAGTCATAGCAACATGTAATAGCAACTACAACAGCAAACAACCATTCAAATGAATCAAAATGGATCAAAAGTGGCCAAAACTCCTTATTTTCCCTTAAGCATGTTTAAGTAAAACCGATCATAGGGTTAACAAAACTTAATCAAATCGAACAAAATTTCAACCAGAAGCATAAAACATTATTTAAGAATTTCTAAACATTTTTCCAGAATTTATTAGTGTATAAATTCGCTAATCTTCACTAATTACCCCTTAATTACCGTAATTAGTGCAAAAACTATGCAAATCACTCACCTTTGCAACAATAAAACTTCCAAATCTGAAGTGAACCTCTGATTTGCACGAATTCCAATATATAACAGCAGCTCTACCTCGGTCCTTGTGCTAATCCTCCTTGATTTGATGCCTCTAAGCCTTAATCCTTGATTAGGAAGTGATTTTGGGTGTTTTAGAGAGATTTAGAGAGTGGAGGCCATGGCTAGGTTAAGGGGAATGAAAGTGGCGGTTGGAAAATGTCTAAAGAAATGTTTTCTAACCCTAATCAGCCCCTATATACCCCTAAACCCGAAATTCCCCTTTTGGGCCTAGCTGTTAATCACCCGGTTAAGCCCAATTAAGCTGTTTTTCACCATCTGAAACTTGTTTCAGCCATATCTCCCAAACGGTGAGTCCGTTTGGTTAATGTGACCACTCTACGGAAAGAGAAACCATCATCCGGAGCCAATGGAAGTGGTTTCAGGTCAAAATTCCTTTCCAGTCAAAAGTTATGGCCAAAACAGTGCCAACTAGGGGTAAAATAGTCATTTAAAAATCGGGAAAAATCATGAACATGGGAAATGACCCCAATAGTCGTCCCCCAAAGTTACATGACCATACGACTTCGTATGTGACAGAAATAAATATTCTACGATCCTATGATGCGTAGAATGCGGGTCGTTACACCTATAATCAACGCACAGGCGAAGCGAACCATCAGCTTTGGTTGCGAACACTACCGGATCACCCCATTCAGAAATACTCCGTCTTATGAACCCCCTTTCAAGCAGCTCTTCGATTTGCTTGCTGAGCTCCATTCCCTTCCTTGGGGCCATGTGCCTAACTGGTAAAGCAACGGGCTTTGCATTATCAATGAGGTATATGCAGAAATCTATCTCCCGCTTCGGAGGTAAGCCCTTTACCTCTTCAAACACATCCGAATATTCACGGACTATTCTTACAGACTGCAAGTTCTCGACTGACGCATCAAGCGATTCTAGATAACTAAGCATGACGGAGTTCACGGGATTACAAGAAATTTCGAGAGTGTTACAGAGGCGAGTCATGAGGCTAACCACTCTCTTTTCACAATCGAGGACGGCACCATTACTGGATAGCCAGTCCATGCCTAGAGTCAACCCATAACACGTGAAGCCCAAAACAAAGGAATTGCATCTAAACCCTATGCTAAGTATAGATATTTTCAAATCCAAACAAACCATTGACAAATAAGCTGAGCCCCCAATTGGATTTGAAACAACCAAGGGATCCTTCACTATACTGGTGTCTAGGTGCAGAGATTCAACTAAATCAGTGGATACAAATGAGAGCGATGCACCAGAATCAAACAATGTACGAACAGGATGATCAAAAAGATAGACTAAACTTTTGACATAAATATTTCTACCTTGTTCTTGCAGAGGTTCCATGAGAGCGTGGACTTGTCCTCCAGAAGAAGTTCCAGCTCCCTGCCCTTGCTTCCTTGGGTAGGCCCTAGCCATGTGTCCTGTCTCACCACAGTGGAAACAGCCACCGATCTTCCTTTTCTTCTTCCTGCAATCTTTGACCAGATGTCCAGGAATGCCACAGAAATTACACTTTCTCTTTTCACGGGGTTTGTTATTCTTCCCGCCTTTCTTTGAATCAGCCTTCTTATTCTGCGACCCTTCCCCCTTCTTGTCTTGAGGCACTTCTGCTTTTGCCTCATTCTTGCCCTTGTCTTCCTCATGTAAGAGTGCCATGTCCACTAACCTCTCGTAAGTAGCCCCCATAGGTATGTGAGTCATAGCCAAGCTGTGAAGTGGCTCATTCAATCCCTTGAAAAAACGGAGAGCCTTCTTATGAGGAGTATTCACTAAGTCCAGTCCAAATCGGGCTAGCTGATTGAATTGATTGACGTACTCCTTGACAGTCATACTTCCTTGCTTAAGAGATAAGAACTTCTCCAGTTGTAGACTTCGTTCAGCTTGTGAGAGGAATTTCATCTCAAACCTTATCCTGAAATCCATCCACGTGTCAATAGGTCTTTTAGAGTTAGTGACTTCCCACCAATAGGAAGCTTCGTCTTTGAGCAACCGTACTGCCAACTGTACCTTTTGCCTATCGTCCACCTCGAAGATAACAAACAGATCCTCAGTTTCTTTGAGCCAGTTCCTCGCTTCTACGAATGATTCAATTCCTTTGAAATCCTTTCCACCCATGGCCCTAAAATCTCTACAGATTTTTGAGAAAGCATTTGCACGAGGAAGAGGAGGAGGAACCGCTGTAGGTGGAGGAGGAATATCTGCTGGGCCTGCGTCGTTGGCCCTAGCCTCTAAGTACCTCCTGAGCCAGCCAGGTATTGGCACACTCTCTGGAAGGTTAAGATTCCCAGACATGCTGAAACGAAAAATAAAAGATTCAAAACGAAGGATAGAAAGATAGTGCATATGGCTTTGGGGATTATGCCTTTTTAAATTTATAAAAATACTTTCCCTTGTAAAATGCTTCTTTATATTTCTTTTTGAAAGATAGTTTTTCGAAAATTCTTATCTAATCTGGTAAACCTTTTGCTCTGATACCAAGTGAAATACCCCACCTCCATTAAGGTCACTCACAAAGGGAATGCCTTAACTTTGGTGAAGGGTTATGGGTAGAAGACACAAATTTTTTTTACAAGACAGATAAATTTAAGCAGCGGAGTTCAAATATTTATTTCATACATAGTTCAATACAAAAAGCATTACACCAAATTGTCTCAAAACAACTTCAAAACATTACACCATAATTTCTCTCTTGATTATTCAATAAAGAAGCATAAACCAAAAAGTAAAAATGCATAAATCCCCAAGGATCATATCCAAAGCCATAGCCAATTGCAAGAGAGTCCAAGTCATACATCTACTTTCTTGAAGCTTGTAAAGAGTTTGATTAAGCTGGAGTATTTCCTCCCTGTGGATCTGGGGGAGGAAAACGGAAGAAAAGAAGATGAAAGAAAATGGGTCAGACAATAAGTCAGTAAGTTCAGTGGTTACTAGTATTTAAACAAGAAAAGGGGTCATGATAGTGATAACTGAACATAGGACAGTACCCTAATATAAGAGGGGCGTGTGATCGCACCCATTAATATAATTTACGCACCTACTTAACCATTGGTTCAACCAGCCCACGTGTCTACAACAAATGATCCTCTTAGTGATCGGCTCCTACTCGCATGTATTCAAGTCCTGTGTCCTTCGGCCCCACTTAATTGTAGTCACCTGTGTTGGTCCCACCATGGGGTGTATCAGTCCCTCTGGTGGCAACCCGACACGATTCAAGATGCACAGTGTACACTACTGATGCCCAGTGCCTGATTTTTCCACTTCGAAGTACGTGCACACCCATACTCCGCTGGAACCTACACTAACCCACCAACCGTCGATGTTTTGACCGCTTATAGTTCAACCCAATAATCGTGCCCCACCCTGCCTAGTTCAGGGTACAATGATACATCTATGTGGGTTACTGCTGAAATGGGTCCTATTTACTAGGGTTTTCTAATCAAAATGTTTATTTGGTTAAGTGTCCAAGCTTACCTAACCCAGCCCATTCGTTTTAGTTAACATGTTGAATCAGTTAAGTGTTTTCCTAATTTACTTAACCGTACCAATCCTGACTTAGCTTTAATTTATTAAAGCACCAACCACTCACATTAGACATGTCTTGTTGTGGTTACTGGATATGCCGGTCGGTTCCGGGCAGATTTACACCACAACTCGGTCTAACCTCAGGTTCTTTTTGGGCTTGATGCACTAACCACCCACATTAGACAGGTCTTGTTGTGGTTACTAGATATACCGGTCGGTTCCGGGCAGATTTACACCACAACTCAGTCTAACCTCGGGTTAGGCATATTCGTCTTTTCTAAATTCATATTTTTCTATATATGTCAAATTTCTTTATGTAATTTAAATTAAATTTTTAATCACGGCATAATTATCCTGTGATTATGCTCAACATAAATGGTATATCAAATATACCATTTAATGAACAAATCTATGCCATGAATTTTCATACTTCCCATCACTACCCCCGTGGAACATATGCGTAAATCACATAAAATGTTGGGCTAGCAAATTAGCCCAAACCCATAAAAAAGGGGTAATAAACAAAGATCATGACATAAACATAAAATAGCATACATTAAACTTATCACATGTAACTTGGCATAAATGTATATCATTAACTTTAATCAATTGGGCAAATGTGAACATGTGACTAAGTTGAATCTAATGGTCATGTAAACTTGATAAAGGTCTAGCATTAAAGTTTAACATATAATCACAGTTTCAACCTACAACTTAGCATATAATCTTATGTATGTCAAAACATAAGAAAGCTATCATAATCATTTTCTTATCAAAACTTAGCATGATGTTAACAACATATAAGAACTACAATTCCACTTTTACAACATAAATAGATTCAACTTGGCATAGTTCTAAAAATTCAAAAATGTAAATCTAACATGTAAACATGTGATTTAGATCCTAAACTTGCAAATAACCACCAAATTTCAGTATGACATGTTTTACCATTTTGTTGGCATTATAAGTTCTTTACTCAATCGTAATAACATATAATGTTGTGCATCACCCAAACATATAAACATGAGATATACAACATATTCATCGCCATAAGCATATAGACATGAAATATACAACATGTTCATTGCCACAAACATATAGAGAAGATTAATTTCCACGATATTTTAAAAATAAACGAGAATCAAATCGCATACATAAGCATCGTACTATATTTCAATTACAACATGTCATGATTCAATCGAAGAGAATGTTTAAATCTGCGTAATAACTAACTTACAAACTAAAAGAAATTCTTGTGTTCTGAAATCTGAATTCTAAAATTGGAGATGCGCACCTTTGATGAAGATCGTTGAACTAAACTAGTTTTAATTTGATTTTAGATGTAAGCTTCAACTTGTCTTTTGAATTGAAAAGGGTGACGGCTAATCCAAATCCTTCATTGACGACATTTCAGTTCTAGGTTTAATTTTCTGTGTGTTTTTAGGTTAGTCATTGAGTTGTTTATATAGAATTTCATTTTGATTGTAGCCGTTAGTTACTTAGTTAAACCTAGGATTATTCACAGCCACTCAGACATGATCAGGCCCATCCAAAAACCCTAGTGACTCAGCAGTGAGTCAGAAATCGTTCAAATTTCAGATCTGGTCAGGGGCCAGGTCGACCCCCAGGTCGACCCAAAGATCGACCCCCAGGTCGACCTCAAGGGGGGAGGTCGACCCTAGGGTCGACCCCCTGGTCGACCTACCTGGGCGGGAATTTTTCCGCCTAGCTCGCTTATGGCTTCTGTTTGAATTTTGAACTTGTTCTTTCGAGCTGTTTGAATTTATTCGAATTTCTGAAACTTTTAACAGCCATAGCTTCTTCATACGAAGTCCAATTCACACAAACTCCGACTCTATCTCAACCAGAATTCCGAGACGAACTCAATGGCGTAGCCTGTTTTCCCTACTTTTCACATTTTAAATTAAGTATTCTAGTATTTATAATTACAAGTGCGCACCCGTGCTTCGCACACGGACGTGGCAAAAATTGATGTATTCTTAGTTATAACTATGGCATATGTTTTTTAATTTTTTTAACTATAAACTATTTTAATATTCAAATTTCTCAAAAGAAAATCGATGATTTGTAAAAAAATGCGATGTTCACTATTCATTTTTGTCAAACACGTACATACTGAATGTAAGTTTGTTGGTAAAAATCAATAATATGCATAAAATAAAAAATATTTCACATTTTGAACCAAAACAACAGGGAAAATGAACATATCGTTCTTCAACTTACCAAGAAACATCGAAGGAACCATGACATCAAGGATCTTTTATTCTTGGCTAAGTTTGAAGACGGCAGAATTAAGATGTTGAATTGTAACATGGATGGTCAGTGCTACATTTTAAGAGGAGTGAGGGCGTCCGGCACATAATGGTAGCAATAGTTTACAAAATAGGATGTATTAGTAAATATAAGCAATGCCCATGTATCCCTAAAAAATCCAGTAAGAAGTATATGTAAAAAATCAAAGGGTAAATAACAAATATTAACAGTCCGTAGCTCAGCCAGCAAGCATGCACGCAGCAAGTTCAAACAGACAGAAAATTAAATGGTGTAAATGAATAGTTGCATATATGGTAGTTTAATAAAATAAAATAACAAAGTAGATAAATAGTTGCATACATGGTAGTTGAATAAAATAAAATAACAAAGAAGATAGTTGGAAAGAGGCCCCTTTAAATAGCTGGGCAAAAAGGAAGAGGTCGTGAAGTAATGTATATACTATATAGCATAGCACTGTCATATAATAACATGACAATCAAAACAAATAAATACAAAATAAATCTGTCATGTACCAATACAACATAACACTGCCCTGTTTTGAAGAGTTCAGACAGTGCTCCTGTGGCAGGACATAAAGTAGGCAGATACAGCAAAACCGACGATTAATGAGTAGGCCTGAAAATTTGCAACATGGAGTAGAGGTGAGGAAAAATGCATATGCAGATAGTAAATAGCAGGATACGGGGGAAAAAATTTAAAATTTACTGCGAAGCAAATTCAGTGCATATCTATAGTGAAAATAAGAGTGCATCTTTTTTATAGTTTTATGATAACATGCTTTGATTGGGCTATGCAAAGAAAAACTATATAAAAGAGAGATCTGAAAAATGGCCAGCCTTGATACAATCATGGCAACAGAAACGAATACCAGGGGCGATCATCAGATAAGGCCACCGTTATTATGAACAGCTTCTGATGTGTTCAATACTTAAAAAAAAAAAAAGAAGAAGAAGAAAGGAAAGATAGAAAGAATATCCCCTTTCACAGTTCAAATAAAAGAGCATTCTACCAT
This sequence comes from Allium sativum, assembly GCA_030737875.1. NCBI lineage: Eukaryota > Viridiplantae > Streptophyta > Magnoliopsida > Asparagales > Amaryllidaceae > Allium > Allium sativum. The sequence continues at coordinate 222,183,302 of CM060912.1, read as the reverse complement.
ATTGGACCAGTGAAAAACTGTGTAGCAAACCCATTTTGGAGTATATATAGAGCACAATTTGTTGAAAATCTTTATAAAATCACATAACTAAAGAGTTATAAATTATTATAGTGTAATAACAACATGAGATCAAGATGGAAAGAGCAAGATATAAACCCTGGAAAAATGGGCCAGACTTTTTTTTTCCATGAAATGTCAGTATAGTAAAAAATAACCAAATATTTATATAATTACAACATGATGTTTTGTTATATTTATACTGAATGAAGTAAATGTAAAAAGTAAATCTGATTGAAACAAATATTCTAAATTGCAGCAAAACATATACCAGAGATATTTGCCAAGATTTTTTTCATATGAAAAATATAAAGAATTCAATCACAATTTAATATTTAAATCCTTCAAAGCAAGACACCTTATAGATAACGTGAAATAGTTTATTTTAATAACACCTTGTGAATAGAAAAGGGTCAAATATGTAGACTATATTTGTTTATATAACAGTTATACTAAAAAAATGTTGGTTAAAATTAAAAAACTTAATGGAATATAGCAGATATAGACCTTGTTATCTAGTAGCTGCATATTAAATCCAATGACATCATTGCTCTTCAGGTTCATCCCATAGTCCGCCAACACGAACTTAGATTGTTTCTCCTACACTGTCTGAGTAAGTAAATCAAGAGATGGATGTGAATCATCCATGAGCGCAAAAAGGTGAAGTGAAGAGAACGTTAGGAAATGAAATGTAGGTTATATAAGAATGTTGGAGTAATAATTGATGACCTTTTTAATCAACAGAAATAAACGAAATGCAAATTAAATGTAAACTACTCATATTCATATTCAACTGGTGTATATATAATGTTGTCTTTTTTAACAGCCAGGACTTAAACAGACAGTAATATTTAATATGCTGTCATCAGTTACCGTAAGCATAAGTTTGAAAGGCCAGAGCCAGGAGAGGAAGAAGGCTTAAATACAATAAGATGTTAAGAGTTATTTAGATATTTTGTAGATAGTTCATCGGTTTAAAATGGTTTAGCGATTTAACATCCATTTTATTAGTTCGAATTTTGTATATTTTTAGGATTTACCCTTTTATGGAAAACTATGATTTATACGCTTTGTTTTAATATTAACTGGTGATAATGTTAGGTATGACACCTTATTTATTTATTCATTAAGAAAATTAACAGGTATACGTAAATCAACCTTAAACGGAAAAGCTAACTGTACAGGGGTAATTTAAAAACAAAGGGTTCGCAGTACACAGTGTGTTGTTGGCAACAGAACTTGTGGAGAGATGAATTTCCAATATTTCAATAATGCATCTAAAATTTATGAAATAAAAGTATCAAAGGACTACTGTGTTGTGGTGGTAGCAAATCTGTTGCTTGTGTTTTTGTGAAAATACAATTTTCAGTGTATCCAGGGTTAGGGTAAAACAATGAGAACGTTCTTAACTTGAATATCAATAAAGCATAAACATGATATTAATTTTGATCATTTTGATAAGTTATTGAGTGCATATGTTTATATGACTCAATCCCCTTTACTATCTAAAAAGTTATGTGTCGATGTCATGCCTACTTGTTGGTATTCCCCCACACACTTTATAAGGTTGGATTGTTATTCCAACACTATAAAGGTGGATACCCAGTGCCAAAGGCTCCCATACTCAAGCGCGAGGACTTCCCAGGTCAGTCTCCCATCCTGGTACTATTCTCACGGCTTTCCGGGCTCTGGGGGTGGTCGATTAGCGCGCGCAGCCTTTCCCTCACATTATGTGAAGAGGCCGGGGCTCGAACCTGTGCGCTCCAGATTACCAGCCGGGTAACCTTACCGTTGCGCCAGGCACCACCTTTTATTCCAACACTATATACAAATTTATTTATTCACTTTATTTGTTATTTTAAATTTGGAAAATTTACACCAACCACCATCTAACCTGTTTAAAAAGAAAGAAAAATAGTTTTTCAGTCAACTACTAATATTAGCAAGACTATTAGGATTGAATGACATAGGCATAACAAAATAAGATGCTTTTTCTATGAAAGATTGAGTCTATGTTTATTGACTGTAATTAGACCGAGTTGAGAAGGTGCGCATATTATCGTATGTTTTTTACATGCTTTTGAAAATGTATGCCTATGGATCAAAGATGTTTAAATTAATTTTGTTTTTGTTTTTCGAAGACCACTAATTAATGTTTTTTTAATAAAAAAGAGTTATCATACCTCAAAGTATATAAATTTTTAATAATTTTCCGTTGAGATTATTTGGTACTATTGTTCGGAGAAACCGCTTAATTGATTTACAGGGGATAGTTGTAATGTAGTTCGACATATATGTGAAAGAAGCTACGGCTGGAAATTATAGGTGCAGCATGTTTATCAGAAAGTCTTGGGTTTTAGACTTTGCATTTACTATATATAAGTTATACAAAATAACTGAAACTCCCAAATTTGAATACGCATGCACAATGAATTAATCATTCAGCTGAAGTTTGTGTTCGATTTCTTAAGAGACAGAAATATTAAATTCATAACATGTGATTTGCTAACTTCACCTATCACATGTAAGTTACACGTAATAAGCAAACCGAAAATAAGGCCCCCGTTGTCATTGACATCTATTTCTGTTCTAGATTACTATGCTATATGAGAAAAGTAATGAATGGGAAAAAATGCACATGTTATATAAGTATTAATTTGTACAATCATAATCATGTGATGGCAGGTATGAATAAAAACCAAACGGTTAACAAAAAATAGTGAAATATTGCAATTCTATTTACTTATTATACAACGAACTACAGATCTAATAAATATACTGAATAAATTGATTAAAACATCGCAGGCATATAGATCTGATAACATTATGAACATGAAAAGGTTTGAATAATAATCTAGGTCCAAGAACATGGATAGATCTAACTTAATAGAAAAATTCCCAAAATCAAGATCCAAGGATAATTAAGAATAGGTCTGAATAGAAAATCAAGCTTAGATCCAATTTCATAGTCATAATCCTAGGCAATAATCTCATTGTCATGAATCATAGGTGATTAGCCATAATGGTCCTTGTCATAGTCATAGGTAATGGTCTTATGTTCACGGTCATAGGCATAGTCTTATGCTCACAGTCATAGGCATAGGTATGGTAATTAACCACCATAGTCCTAAATCAGATCCAAAGGCATATACAAGCACAAATTCAAACGGAAGGATCAGGCATATTCTCATATCCATTTAATTACATGTCACAAATAGATCTAGGCGTTCAAAGCTAAAAAGTAACTGACTTACATTGATCAGTTTTAGAAAAGGATAATAAGATAACGTTGTGGTGATTTGCTATGATTTGCGTGACGTTGCTCGAAGCCGTTGAATTAGCCTTTGCTTCCCTTCTTGAAGCTTTAACTTTATTTGAATCTCCAATATGCAATTCCTAGCCGTAGTCTTCAAGAAATAGTCTTCGTGTTTTATTTTAATTTATTTATTTCAATTATTCCAGAGGCAGCATAAGGAGAGAATAAAATGGTGTAAAGAGAACGGGGCTAGGGGGCTGTTTATATAGGAATAGGCGGACAAATCTAGATTGAAAACGAGACCAGAAACATCAGAACGAACCCAGGCTCAAAACTGGGTTTCAGCACCAGGTCGACCCCTAGGTCGACCATAGGGTCGACCTTGCCTCTGGGAGGTCGACCATAGTGTCGACTCCCAGGTCGACCTCCAGGTCGACCTGGTCCTGGGCGGGAAAATTCCTGCCCAGTCTGCGCTAGGGTTTGAATTCGAATTCGAGCTGTTTTTCTGTTCTGAAAATCCTTGAAACTTCGGAGGGTCATATCTCCCTCATATGGACTCCGTTTCTCGAAAACTCGGACTCGTTTCCACGTAGAATTTCGAGACGAACGCAATGGCGCAACCCGTTTCCCTTGATTCTTATTATAAAATTTAATTATAATTTAATTTGCGAAACTTAATGTTATAGAATTACGGGGTGTTACATTCTTCCCCTCTTAAAAGGATTTCGTCCCCGAAATCTTCAAGTTTGGAAGAATGTATCCTACCATCCAATCACCCATCTACTCAACCATTCAATCACATGCATTCATTGTCCTTAAAAAGATTTCTATTACTTTCATGTTCATATGCATAGTGTGTGTATATGTCTTTATCTAATGCAAAATCAAGCGGTCTACTGATTCAGTTGACCTCCTTAATGTGAATTATGTCAGTGCCATGTGTCCAATCATGTATGCAAGCATCCCTAATTATGTAAATACTACATGTGTGCATAGCCATTCATCTATATGCAGCATCCATATGATAACATATCAAGTTAAATCTGTTAAGAAAATACATATATGCGAATGCAATATGAAAGTGACTGAGACGTTCTAGCGCCTATGGTGTGTATATGCATCCACGAGCAACCATTTGCAACCATCAATCATAACATGTTTCAAATACATGTTTACATCCATTGGCTTCTACCTAAGGATCGATGATACGCCCTAGAGGATATACCTTAAAAGCTAGAAAGTATGCATAAAATTCCTAGAAAAAGAGATCAAGGATGTACCCTTAAGAAAAAGGGTATGATGTGTGTATCTAGTCTTCAGTCTTCTAAGTCGCATCTTCTTGAGCTTCACTATTCTGTACCTTATCTAATTAATCTTTCACGATTGCGAAGCTTCTTGACCTCCATTTCCAAAATTGTCGTTAATCGGATAGCTGGCTTTTCATTGTCAGCTGGATACATGCGGAAGTCTATCCCACGTTTTAGGTGTAAACTCCTAACCTAATCAAAAACATCTTCGTACTCACGGACTACCCTAACGGATTGCAAATCGTCGATAAATGCATTAAGCGATTCTAGCTAGCTAAGCCTAACTAATTCTTTACACGGAATCTCGAGGGTATTTCCAAGGCAAGTCAAAAGTCTAACTTCCCTCCTTTCAAAATTACTAGCCAACCAACCCATGCCTAGAATCAACTCATAGCCCATGGAACCAAAAACATAAGCACTACGCTTAAACTCAACACTTAATATAGTTATTCTCAAATCCTTACAAACCAAAGGTAAACGGGCCGAACCACCAATTGGATTTGAGACACTAATGGGATCTTCTACTGTACAAGTACTAAGGTGCAGAGACTCAACTATGAAAGTAGATATGAACAAATGCGAGGCACTAAGATCAAAAGAGTACTAACTGGTTGATCAAAACGAAAAGCTAAATTTTTCCAATAGAGACTTTTACTATCTCTCTCTCTCTCTCAGGTATTCTGGTGGTGGAAGCATGCACTCTCCCTTCTGAAAATCATGTCCCTCGTCCTTGCCCTTGTCGTTATACCATAGAGATTCCTCCTCTTGTCTTAGTGTTTTACTATTCTTTCCTCCTTCGTGAGCCAAGTCCATATCTAGGAAAAACTTCCTCATTCTCATCTTTACCATCCTTGTGTAATCATGTTGACAAGTCTCTCGAAAGCTGCCTCCATCGCACGGAAAACCCTTCAAAGCTTGAAAGAAAATTAGCCACAGGTGAAACTACTGCGGCTATCAATGGAAGTTGGGCACTTCTTTTCCCTTTGGCAGGTGTCATAGTCTCACCAAGCCTACGAAACCATGCTGCGACGAGGTTACCTCCCAGAAAGCCAGGAGCCCCGGAGACTCAAGAAGGAAGGAAACAATGATTCAAACAGAGGATCAAAAGATAATGCATATGGCTTTGGGGAATATTCCTTTAAAACAAAACTTTTCTTTTTGAAAATGCTTCTTTTAAAACCGTTTTGAAGAAATTTTTCCAAATCTTTTATCTGATCCGGTAACCTTCAGCTCTGATACCACGTGTAACACCCCACATCCGTTAAGGGCACTCACAAAGGGAATGCCTTAACTTCGGTGGAGAGTTATAGGTAAAAGATACAGATAAATTATAAGACAGGCAAAACTAAAACAGCGGAAAATAGAACTTTACTTTATTGATAAAATAGTTTGTACAACAATTATTTTCCAATACCAGAATATCTATCTTACAAAATAAAGAAGCATAAAATAACATTTATATTCCCCAATGTAGCGTGAGCCATCCATAGCAATGGAAAAGAGAATCCAACCGAAACTTCGACTAATCTTCAGCTTGGAAAGAAAACTGAGCTAAGTAGTAATATTCCCTCCCTGCGAACATGGGGACAGGGGTGGGGGGGACGAAAGACAAGAAAGCGAAAGAAAACAAAGTCAGACATAAAGTCTGGTAAGTTCAGTAACTTTCAGCACGCGAATAGGTAAAAAGCAACATGGCATGAATTAACTGAATACAAGACAACACCATGATGACGGGAATCATAAGGTTAGCACAAGATATGATAAGGTAAGATAAACTGGATGCACTTCTAGACTTTCTCTGCTTCGCTACTACTTTGTTATTCTAATTTCTATATCCCTGCACCACCTAACTAGTGCCCAACTAGTAAGCTGTATAGATTGATAAAACAATAACGTGATCCCAATCCCCGAAATTGTGGTTGTTTTCAGGTGTACATCTATTATTTATTACGTAGATCTAATCGAGTGTTTTCTATCGAGCGCATTCTAGATCCAACCAGGGTTTACGCTACCCAGGGCTATTGGGGTTTATGCTACCTATTGAAAGTTTCTCGGATTTTAGGGTTTACGCGACCTAGGTCCAACTAGGTATTATGCTACCTATCGAACGACGCTCCTACTCTAGGACACACTACCCAGAGCGGTATATGTTCCTAGACTTTCCCCACGTATGTTTTGTGAATCGTTATCGCTGTCTAGACGCACGTGTCCTCTATATGTGTCACCCGAGTCCCATGGCAGGGCAAATCAAGAAACACGGAACTCAGTCGGGAGCTTTCGGGTATCTGCCGATGCAGATGCTAAGGTCTGTTTTTGCAGTGGCTATGGTCCCACCTGACCCCTCCCTTAACTAATGAAAGGCACACCTAGAAAAATGAGAACTATAAGCAGGCCCCTCTATGCCCCCACTAACCTATGGCCATCCGCAACCATAACTAGATAGCAAACATATGGTCTTTTGGAGTTCTCCGCCTTTCCGCTTCACGTATCTCGATTGACTCAAGATGGTAGGTAGACGACGAGTTGCTATCACAGGGCTACTGGTCTCGCTGAATCACGCTGGTACATCCTAGTCTTTAGGTTCCCTTATATTGCAACCAAGGCATACCCTTGGTTATTCTAACGCATACCTTAACCTCTGTGAGCCCAGGAGGATCATCTGCAGCCTCACAGAGGGATACCAAGAGTACCCTCACGTCCCCTTGAAGCTGCGTGCTTCGTCACCCAGTTCATTGGAGCCTTCTTTAAGATCAGAAGGACGTTCGCTCCTTTTTGTGTTCCACTAAGGATTACTACTTAGTTCTCCTAACTAAGGTTTACCACTTAGTTTCCTGAATCGTCGTTTTCTTAACTAAGGTTTTCTACTTAGCCCCTTTAACTAAGATTTACTACTTAGTTCTCCTTCTCGTCAAGTTGGATTGGTTAAGTGTCATTAGTCAATTCAAGTTAACTTAACCCATTCGTTTGTCATGTTAAACTGGTTAAGTGTTATCAGTAGTTCATGTTGACTTAACCCTACCACAAATCAAGTTATATTGGTTAAGTATTTCTTATTACTTAACCCCACCCCTTCATCTTGTATTGGTTAAGTGTCCCTTTTAACTTAACCCTGCCCATCTGTTTAGCTAACATGTTATAACGATTAAGTGTTCTCTTAGTTAACTTAACCCTAACATCTGTTTAATTCACATGTTCTAATGGTTAAGTATTGTCCCTTCATGTTTTAACTTAACCTTGTTCATTTGTCACACTATGATGGCTAAGTGTCCTAAGTTTACTTAACTCCACCTTCTAATCTAGTTAACATGTTAAATTGGCTAAGTGTATTTTACTTAATCCCACCTTCTAGTCTAGTTAACATGTTATAACGGTTAAACCTTTCCTTAACCTCACCCACTTGTCTAGTCAACATGTTATAACGGTTATTTAACCCCTACAAGTCTTGTCTTGTTAACATGTTATGTTGGTTAAGTGTTTCTATGGACTTAACCCTCCCATTCTAGCTTAACTGTTTCGTAGCTTTACATTATTCATTTAAAGCACCAACTACTCACATTAGACAGATATTGTTGCGGTTACTGGATGTGCCGGTCGGTTCCGGGCAGATTTACACCGCAACTCAGTCTAACCTCGGGTCCTTTTGGGCTCAATGCTCTAACCACCCACATTAGATAGCTATTGTTACAGTTGCTGGATTTGTCGGGCGGTTCCGGGCAGTCTTATACCGTAACTCAATCTAACCTCGGGTTAGGCATATTCGTCTTTCCTAGATTTACATATTTATCCTTTTTGTCTATATGTAAATTGCTAACAACTCTTTTAAACAAATTTAGCCTATACCGTATTCATTTGTCATGCCCACTAACGTACCTTGTTTTAACTTGAATTGTTATAATTTTTGGTCAATTTTATAATTTTAGAGCAGAGGCAACACATCAGCGTGAAAGTTAAGAATTGAAGAAGAAAAAAGAGACCGATTAGGGGAAGCATAGACTTTGCCTGAGGAAGGAGAATTTAGGGATCGATTTTGATTTAGGGTATAAGAAGAGACGCTAGCGTGAGAGAGTAAAATACGAAACGTGATTTGTTTTGGAGCCAAAATTTTGCTCTTCCCACCAAAATTTCGCTAACATCGTCAGGACCGCCACTTTTTTCGCTGTGTATAATTAGGATTTTGCCTAAACCAACAAAATTAAACATTATAAGCTAGAATCAAGCAAAATTTGTATTAAATATAATATGGATATCTTGGGAATTATTTTGCTATAATATTATATATTACTTATAAATAATAATTATATTAATTATTTCTTATTTCTTCTTAATTATAATTAAATATAATTTACTAAAAGTTTATTTTGTATATTTTACAAATTACTCATTATTAAATACTTAAGAATCATTATTAAAAAATAATAACTATTTATTAAATATTAAGTATTTATTATTTAATAGTAATAATTATTTATTATTTATTTGCAAGGTTATTATCAGTTATTAATTATTATTAAAATATTAATATTATTAATTATTAAATATTAGATATTACTAATATTTAATATGCCTCTATTACAATTGGTAGAAAAAGAAATGTTGGAAATAAGTTTGTAAAATTTTCTAATGAAATCATTTTAATTATTAATTACAAAAAATAATTACTAATATTAAATATTACTTCTTATTTATTGCTTCTTAATTATTAATATTAATGATTATTTCTTAATTATTTATTACTGAAAATTAATTATTAATTATTTAACAATACTGGTAATTTATTATTTAATATACTAATTATTAATATTAATTATTAAAAATTATTTACTAGTTATTGATTATTTAATAGAAATTATTAATATTATTAATTAATTATTATTATTATACTAATTACTAATTATAAAATGTTAATTGTTAAAACTGTCACTTATTACAATAGGTAAGAGTGAAAAGTTGTAATAGGCATTTATTACAACTGTCACAATAAAAACGTTGTTAGAAATATGTTTATTGGAACTTTTAGGAAATCACTGTTGTAAATAAATTCTATTACAACAGGTATTTTGTGATAGTTGTAAAGTTGTAGTTGTAATATGGTGTTTTTGTTGTAGTGTATAAACCATTATATTTAGACTTTCGGTGTACTTGATTTGTAACTTTGATATTATGCATACATTTTGAGATTTCGTATTTACACTACTACAAAAGTAGGCATATTCGACACTAATTTGTATGTGTTGCATGAAAAGTGTTGCGAAATCTATGCGTTCTTTGATTTTTTGTAACAACATTCATATGTTGTTGCATTAGATGTGAATGCAGTGTTGCGGTTGGAATTCTTGTGTTGTGACGTGCAACACCAGTTCGTAGTGTTGCTATACATAAATACATGCTAGGTCAGCGATCCGCGTTATCAGTTTAAACAAATAAATAACCGTAGATGTTGATTAATCCAATGGTTCAAGCCGATCCCTGCTTCAATTTAGTGAAAATTTGGCGCGATGTTTTCCCCATTCACGAAATACTTCCCCCCAAAACAAATTTCTCCCGTACACTTCCTTCTGTAGATTTCTCTCTCTATGAAATCTGTCCACGAACACCTCCAATTGCTACTCTACCTCTAGTTACAAACTACAGACCTCCGATTTCTCCTATTTTACAAACTTTACACCTCCAATTAGGATCATTTAGGACAATTATAGGTAGTTAGGGCTTCATCATTTCGGTTTTATTTATATGATTTCATCTCTAACTTATTTGGTCTACATTCAAAGTCTGTGGGTGAATGGGGTATACCGATTGCCATAAATTAGGTTTTTTTTATACTTTACGTGTTGTATTTAAATGTTTGCATGTGTTGAAATTGTGCAAGTTCTGTATTTTTATGTTTGCCAAACCATTGATGTATTGGTAAATAATGCTTATTTCGAAAAGTGAAAACAAAATTTAGAGGAAAAAAGAAATCCAATTTAAATATTTAAATGTCTGTTTCTATTTGTAGTTAAATAATGCCTATTTCTCTTCCTACATCGTACGACTACGAAGATACACTGGGCATGGGTGATCTACAACTGTCAAACCCATCATCACCAGAAACTCCTACTAGTTTTTATATAGAGATGCAAGAAAGGCACTACGATGATTTGTACGAGTATGAACTAGAGAAAGAAGAACTCCGAAGACAATGGCGAGAAGAAGAACGGCGTGAAGAATGAGCAAGGCAATGGCATAGTCGTGCTACCTTGCGTCGTCAGCATCAAAACAACCAAGTGGTTAACGAACAACAAGCTGACTCACCAATCATAATGTGTGATTCTGGGTATGCCTCTATAGAAGATGTTATTTTGATTGGATTCAACATTGGTCGTCATTATTTTAGATATCATATTTGTCCTATAGGGTGTACCTTTTAGCAGTGGATTGACCAGCAGTTTCCAAGTCGAGCCGCTGAGTACGCAAATGAATTACAACATCAACTTACAACGCTGCAAAATCGAGTTATTGGTTTTCGAACTAACATTAACAGACTTAACAACCAGCTTCAAGGGCTAAACATTAGGGGACAAAATTAAATTATTGCATCGTTCTTTGTATTAGGTACAACTGTATCGTCTTTGTATCACCTGTATAGTCTTTATATATGTACTATTTTGTTTTGGTGCAGCCATGTAATGTTATGAATTTGCGTTCAGTATCCTTAGTTGCATGTTTTATGTATTCTCCTGATAATTCTATTCCAAAGTCAGTGATATTTCATATAACAACAACCATCTTTCTATCACCACACTAATTATGTATATTTGTAAATTATTAAATTGTTTTGTTTTTATTTCTAATTTAACCAAACCTTACAGGGTATCCCTTGTCCGTGTCTTGAAACTATTAGTGCTATCAAATTTAGTTTTACTAGTCTGTGGTTAAATTGTGGCAATAGATAGTGAGTATTGCATATGGACAGGACTTCCGAGATCGAGTGCAGAATAAGTAAGTGGGGTAAAAGCTTTTCTAAGAAATGCATTTCCCATTTACAAAGTAGGTGATGAGATGAAGTGCCCCTGCAAAAAATGTACAGAACGTAGTTGGTATTGTAAATATGTCATATACGATCATCTTATTTTTAATGGCCCTTCTCCATTACATACTGGGTGGATTTGTGAAGTTTCACATACAAAATTAATAGGTGTTGGTGACCATATGGATTGTATAACGGAGATGGATTTTGAGGATAATTTAGATGTGATGTTCAAATGTGAGGGTTACAAATTTGGTCAAAATCTTAGGGACTTTGAAGTAGAACCAATTCCAAAGGCTGAGAAATTTTATTGGCATGTTAAAGAAGAAGAAAAAACCATTATATCCTGGTTGCACTAAATTTTCTCGACTAAGTTTCTTAATCAGGCTTTATCATTTAAAGTGTGCTTATGGAATTAACGAGTCTGCGTTTGGGGAATTACTAAAGCTCATAAAAAAAGCCTTTCCTAAAGCCTAGCTGCCTTTGTCTTCCTACGCTGCAAAGAATGTCATTAAGGATTTAGGTCATGATTATCATAAAATACATGTCTGCCCAAACCATTGCATGTTATTTTGGGATGAGAATAAAGATAAACAGGCTTGTGACATTTGTGGTTTTGCAAGGTGAGCTGTAAAAGAAAAAGAAGACATCGTTGATAATAATGTTCCGCCAAAGTCAATTCCCAAAGTGCCGACAAATGTTATGAAGTACTTTCCACTAAGACCAAGGTTACAAAGGATGTTTATGTGCAAAGAATTTTCCAAACTTATGAGATAGCACCAAGTGGAAAGAAAAGAAGATGGAAAACTAAGACATCCGGCTGATGGTATGGCATGGAAGATGATGGATGCACGCTATCCTGATTTTTCATCAGAAAATCGTAATGTTAGATTGGGTCTAGCATCTGATGGATTTAATCCATATCGTTCAATGAATTAAAGTTATAGTACATGGCCAATTGTGTTGGTAAACTACAATCTTCCGCCTTGGTTATTTGTGAAATAAGAGAATTTGATTCTTTCAACATTAGTATCTGGTCCAGATTCTCCAAAGAACAGTATTGACGTATATATGCAGCCTTTAATTGCGGAATTGAAAGCGTTATGGAATGTTGGCATCGAAACTTATAATTCCTTGACTGATGGGAATTCTAATTTACGTGCAAGCGTCTTATGGACCATTAGTATTTTCCGGGATATGCCATTTTGTTAGGTTGGAGCATGTAGGGAGAACTAGCGTGTCCAGTATGCCATTATGAAACTTCTTCAAATTATTTGAAGCATAGCAAAAAAATGTGTTATATGCACCATAGAAAGTTTCCTGATCCAACACATAAGTGGAGGCTGGATAAGAGGAGATTTAATGGTGAAACTAAAATGGGAGCATTCCAGAAATATTATCAGGAATATATGTTGAAGAGTTATTATGGGGGTTCAAAAATCAGTTTGGGGATAAGACCAAGAAACCGAGTAAAAGTGATGGCCCTTTTAAAAAATGTCAATATTGTTTGACTTACCATATTGGTGTCATAATCCCTTTTGACATAACCAGGATGCCATGCACATAGAGAAGAACATATGCGACAAAATATTAGGTAATTTACTTAATATAGGTTGCATGTCGAAGGATCATGAAACGACCCGAAATCCCCCTTACGGGGAAGCCCGGATTGAATTGAGAACACGACTCATTAGAACACCAACAATAGAACATTTCATTGCTATTACAACAATTTATATTATGAAATCTCAGTTTTTTACATTCGTTAGAAAGATATAATTAAACAGATTCAAATATTTCCGGTTTTGTCCAATTCTGATTTTTTTGAATTATGTACATTCTTTTGAAATTAAAAATCGAATTTTCAAACTACCACGCCATTTCAAGTTCGTTTTATAATTAAAATAAATTTATATGCTCTAACTTTGATTTAAATAAAATTTTAGTCATTATTATTTAAAATAAATCATTTTAAATATTCAAAACTAAAAATTTATTTAAATCGAAGTTAGAACGTATAAATTTATTTTAATTATAAAACAAACTTGAAATGGCGCGTTAGTTTGAAAATTCGATTTTTAATTTCAAATGAATGTACAGAATTCAATACAAATCAGAATTGGACAAAACTAGAAACATTTGAATCTGTTTAATTATATCTTTCTAACGAATGTAAAAAACTGAGATTTCATAATATAAATTGTTGTAATAGCAATGAAATGTTCTATTGTTTGTGTTCTTATGAGTCGTATTCTCAATTCAATCCAGGCTTTCCCGTAAAGGGGATTTTGGGTCGTTTCATTTTGGTATCAGGGCTTTGGTTTACAAAGCTAGAGAACAAAGCACATTAGAACCAAGCGAAAGAATTCATCGGAGATAGGATTAGTAATATCCTATGAGAATAACTCATTAGAGATAGGGCTACTAATACCCTAGAAGTAGTTTGAAGAGTGTTGTTTATTAAAAACAAATTGATTTTGAAAAATTATACCTTATTCTACATATTTGAGTATTTTATTTTATATTGATTTGGACTATTGGATATAAGAAGATTTTGAATATACGTCTGATCCACGTGTCCTTGAACTCTCAAATAAACTGTGTAGATAAAGAATCACACTCTAGTCGTCCGGAGATGATTCTGATGATAGTTCGAGCATCGTCAGAATTTATATTCGAGTTTCAAAAGTGGGATATCTATATATTTCCAATTAACTGGTGTGATAACCAAAACTTACTTAGAGTTTTTTTGTTGTGATTTGGCACTAAAAATATGATTTTTTAGAATATATTAAAGTTATATGATTGAAAATTTAATCAACAAATTAATTGCTGGTTGTGATGTTTGATTATGAGTATAACTAATAAAATTATTGGAATGATAATTAATTTAACCAATATGAGAATGAATGACAAAATTTTAGCCAAATTGAATCAAATATTGAAATTAAATTGAAAACTGATTGAAATCGCATATATGTGCATGTGTATATATTGAACAGGTCATAGCATGGAAGCTAAGAAGAGGAATAAAATTGTATGCCCAACAAATAGGTACATATTTATTGTATTTATGGGGGTTTGATGATTTTATGAGCCGAATGGCAAGCCGCTTGGCTTTTTCCATTGGATTTATGAGGGTCCTGTGAGGCAAGTTGTGGTTTTACCGATCAGCCTGTACAAAGGAGTTTATGGCAAAAAAATTTCGAAAATTTAGGGTGTTAGCCAAATTTTTGAGAAATTAGAAAGTTCATAGAAATTGAAAAGTTGAAGAACTCAAGCCAGAATGAAAGTTGAGTTGGTTAGTTAAACAACTTTCAGCTCCTTTCCTTTTCGAGGACGAAAAGATTTTAAGTGGGGGAGATTGTAACAACCCGGAATTTCTGAACCAATTTAAAAAATTTATTTTAGCTATTGTAAATGAGTTTTAAAAATAACCAGAATTTTTCCAACGTGAGTATTAGAATGGTTTTGAATGGAAATAATCTTCGGAATATATCGGTATTGGATTCCGTGATCATACGGATATTGTTGATGAATTTGAAAGATATATATATCGTTATTCCCAATACGATATTTATTGGTTTCAGAATTTGATATTGAATATAAGCCGATATAAGTTCTACTTAGAGCCTTGTATTTAATATCAAATTGGATTTTGGGTTGTCGTGAATGGTGTCTTTAATAACACTGTTCTTAAACCCAATTTAGAAAAGAATAAATCTTTTAAATAAGATTTAGAGAAGTTTACCAATTAATTAATATTTAATTGGAGTTGAATTGAAATTGGATTTTCGGGTTTATCGTGAATAATATTTTAAATAACATTCGTTCCTTAACCCAATTAATAGTGAAGATATGATTAGGAATTTATAAATCTTTTTATTAAGATTTTGATGGAAATTTTCCATAGCAAAGTTTTCCAATTTAATATATCAAACTGGAATTGAATGGAATTCAAATTGGAAATAATCAAGATGAGCTTCTGTAAAGGAAGACCGTTACTGTATATGGAATTTATAAGGCTTTGTCGTTATTCCATTTATATTATTGATTTGATACAGAAATTTATATAGATTACATACTGTTATGATTTCCATTAAGATTCCATTTTGATGGAAGATGATTTTGGGTTTGCTGTGAACGGTGTTTTTCTATAACATTTGATGGAATGAGTGTAAAATGAATACCTTGTTTTAACCATGCGAAAAGTTATTAACAATGACATCCACACTCAAGATAATCTACTACTCAGGGGTTTTATAAATATGTCTTCCTGTTTTTGTGTAATGTTGCATACAGGCTAATCAAATAAGACAACTTAAAATTAGAGTAAATAAATGGTTAGTGATAGAACATAATATTTAGCGTAATGCTAGGGTAGAACACACCAATAATAGAGGTTAGGCAATTAATCAATGATGAAATTTAGAGAAATTCTATGCTAGAAGATTCTTATAATATAGAGGTTAGACAATTAATCAACGATGATATTTAGCAAAATTCTATCATATGTTATTGTGAAATTATAAGGGAATTGTTAAAGGGACTCCACATTTGGTTAAGGGGAGGATCAATTTTTATTTATTGTATAATTGTTATGGGGAGGACAAAATAAATTAGCCTCCCCTTAAACATATAAATTAAATTTACAATATTAACCCTCTATAATCCTCATTAATATAAACTATAAAGCCTAAAACTTAATTATTGGTTATAATTTAATGTTGCACATAAAAGTAAACAATGGATATAGTTAATGTAATAGGGACGCAAGAAAACTTCATGGGTAATCAGAAGACATCGAATTAGGTAATTAATTATAATTTCATATTGGAATTGGTATGATTAATTTTAAATGCAAAAATGAAAATTCTGTTCTAATATGTCATATCGAATTTTTGTAAGGCAAATTATATTCATACACCGAAAATTACTTTATGTACTATTTTTCTAAAAATATATATTACTAAATTACCCATCTTTTTTATTTCATTTTTTTTTAATGATAACCCATCAAAATAAAACATTGTAACTAACGATATTTGATTAAATCTATGTAAAACAATTTGAAGAACATAATGTATTTTTAAACGTGAAACCTAAAATTTGAATTACGATAACTTTTATAAGTAAGTGATAATTTAGAGTTATTTAATTTAAAAGCAGGGTCTCTTTTGCTGAAATTAAGAATTTTTTTTGTACTATAATAAATTGTGTACCGTACACTCAAAAAAATTAAAATCATTTTACTAAATTTAAAATTTATTTAGTGCTATAGGTTTCCTATTTTTTGTAAATAACTTTAAAGTTTTAGAGAGGGAAGAGGAAGAAAAAAATAAGGCTAGTATTGTGAAAAAAGGTGTATGAAAAGTAATTTTTAGTGTATAGTAGTTTATTATATTTTATGGTGTATGTAAAGATGTTATTGATGTATGGATATAATTAGCCTTTTTGTAATTGAGATGTTTTGTAATTTGCACGTTTGTTAGTTGCGCTGAATTTAGTAAGTTAGTGTTTAACATAAGTGATGAATCAAGGGTAGTTAGGTCTTTTTTTTCTTTTTTTAAAATAAATCAAACCACCCCTTAACAAAAAAATATTAAGCTGGAGTTCCCTTAAAATTATCCTCCCCTTAACCAAATTTGGAGTCCCTTTAACAATCCCCAATTATAATCAAGATGAGATAAGTTGAGTAATGCATCTGATTTAAGGATACCACTCTAAATTTTAATTGTTTTCAGATGTCAATATTCAAATCGATATAACAAACTTATCAATATAAACTTAATTTATTTTCATTACAGACATTTGTTTTAAGACAAACCGTTCTAACTTGGATATAAAAGGTCAGCAAAAGGGATCAAAGCATATAAATGTTAGCAGCAACCTTGGATTATACAGATGAGGTATCATATCTAAAACCATCCATTTTTTCTTTGGCATACAATTCAAAAATAAATAGGCCTAAATTTTGTAAGGTTCGGAATCGAGATTATAATAAGAGGCAGTAAAAGAAAAGGATGATAAAAGTCCATATATGGAAGGAATAGTTGACTGATTTTTCTACGAATTATCGAGTTATTTTCAGTATTATAGTTACATGGAATTTTCAGCTGAAGCCATTATTATTTTGAACCAAAGTAACATTTTTAATATATGTACGACTCCAGATCTGGAGCACGATACAATATCTAGGAAAATAGCAGAGCGGGTTCTTAACAGCATTATGTGGCAGTTAATTTTTTTGTTCAGTAATGACTTCGAAACATCTCACAAAATTTATATATAAAAATAAAACCAAATTTTCAAAAATTGAATAAGCTTTTATCAAAAATAAAACGTCGATATTTAGTTCCTCTAAATAATACAATATAGCATAAGATAACTATATTTAAATAATTTTGTACTTTGAATTTTTTTCTCACTAAGCTCACCAGCATTCGCTAAATGCCTCACCTTCATAACGCTTTTGGTTTGTATAGTTTATAAGTGATAAGTATGAGTTACGTGTAAGAGTATTAACGTAATAATAATAGGTATGATAGGAATGTGAAGAAAACAATATTAAAAAATTCATTTTATT
Source organism: Allium sativum (assembly GCA_030737875.1). Classification (NCBI taxonomy): domain Eukaryota; kingdom Viridiplantae; phylum Streptophyta; class Magnoliopsida; order Asparagales; family Amaryllidaceae; genus Allium; species Allium sativum. Next base: position 222,165,090 of record CM060912.1, on the reverse strand, counting down.
ACAACACTTGTTCAAATTGAATGAAAATTCAAGATGTTCAAACATTTTAATATTCATTCAATAACCTGCTCAACACTTAAGTACATTTTAAGCAAACTTAAATAAATAAATTAAACTTTAGAAGTTGAGCAATGCATGTAAAATTGGTAGATAAGAATGAATTTATGTTAAAAAAATAAGGGTTCCATAAATTCATGTTTTATTATAGCTCAAAGGCCAAACATCGTATTTTAACAACAAAAGTAATAGGGCTAAATATAAAACGCAAGTGTATCAAAATAAATCTGCCTTTGTACAAAGTTAACCTAAGCTATCCCAACCACACAAAACAAACCATCATTCACAAAGCAGACAAATGATATATATACCAAAAAAACATACGCAGTTGTTAAATTAGTTTAATTTAAGTTGTATTGTGTACCCGTATAGTTCAAATCTGATAGGTAGTCAAAAGACATGTAATATGAGTGATAAACGATCAAGTTCCATATGCCACATTCCAAGATCTTCGTAGTATATAATCAAAGTATCTTTCAAATTTTTTACCATGGAAATATAGAAAAGAAGTAAAAACAAATGGTCTAAGAAGAACACAGTCAATCTTATAGTAGAAAACATAAGTACAAAGAATGGAATTTCAGTAAACGTCTAAATAAAAATAGAAAATAAAACCCAGGGACGGAGATCTTAATACCTGTATATTGAAATCAAACTCCTCGTAGCATGTTTGCAACTCTACTTACTTTCTTCATCCAACATGAAAGACTAATTATTCTGCATCAACCAAAACAAATAGGACATACAAAACCTGTTATAAAATGATTTTGTATTACAATCAATTATATGATAAAGTAAATAGAAATAAAATGTATAAGATACCTTGATTTTTCCATACTATTAGCGCCAACTTATTTGAACCGCATGCTTTAGATTCATAGGCACACATATAAAGCTGATAGTAGTTACCTAAATTTTTGTTCATCCATCAAATTGAAAGGAAAACTATTTTTATTTCTAAATTCATGTAACCAACTCAATCGATGCAACTTTATAAATATGAACTTAAATGTTTTTTCCCAAGTATCAGAAAGCATAAAATCAGCGCCCAAAATATATTTTAGTACTTTGATATATGTTTAACATCCACTATAGACATAACCTGAAATAAAAACTTGTTAAAAGAAATTATATATACTTCATAAGACCTCAGAAAAGTAGACATGTAGCCAAGTTAATACCGACCTACTTATATTACATATATTGGTTCATTTAGCTTATATCTTTTATTAAACATTAGAGGCTCACTAATTCAGCTTTGAAGGAAAAATAACTCTTGTTTCAGAATCATATTACGGACGTAGTATTGTGCTAGGAGGGACAACATGAGAAAGAAATTCAAACACAACACATCAAAATATATAGTGATGCACAAATAGAATATACAGCGATGATAAACATAACTTGTGCTGATTAAAGAATCAAAATAAAAGTAAGCTAATTTGTATGATTTAATTGATATGTTAAAAGTCACATATTTAAAGGAAATTTTATTAAAGTAACCAAGCGCTAATATTATGCGAGGAGGACAGCATGAGAAATAAATTCAAACACATTACATCAAAATATCAAATAGTGCACGAATCTATAGTGATGATAAACATAATTTGTGCTGATTAAAAATTTAAATCAAAAGTAACTTATTGTGTATGATTTAATTAATATGTAAAAGGTGCATATTTAAAGGCACAAATAGAAACTAATCAACTATAGTGATGATAAACATAATTTGTGCTGATTAAAAAATTAAATCAAAAGTAACTTATTGTGTGTGATTTAATTAATATGTTAAAAGGTGCATATTTAAAGGAAATTTTATTAAAGTTACCAAGCAACGGCAGATCCACCTAGCACAAAACCAACAAATATCAACATGATACTTCTTAGAATTTCAAATATTTATATCATTAATAAAAATAAACATACAGTATCAAATAGAAATTTCATGAAACAACATAACTAATCATGTTATAAATGATAAAATTCAAAGTAGCAGGAGAAAAAACGATATGAAGATGTAATAAGTATCGGGAAAATTTATAATAACACAGTTTATTTTTATGGAAAGAAAATAAATGATTTTATCATAATGCTTGTCAGCTAATGCACGGTTGTGAGTTAACTTAATTCTACCGAAACCCAAAAATAGAGTCATAGCCAATATCTGTGGTGCTTTCAAAATTGATCTGATTTTCAAAATCTCAAACGAACTTAGAACTAAAACAGAAAAGGAAAATTTTGAACTTTGCTAAATACATGCAAGAAAAGTAACAAAGTGGAAATTGTGTAAAAGATACGGGAAAAAAAAATGGTCCTAACCTTTGGATACAGATGGGCAAGGTGGGACAAAGTTGAGAGAGTGCTTGAGAACTTATGAGCCCAAGGAATGAAGTAGCATATCCATGAATTGAAAGACCAGAAAACAAATTCATAAAATCTTTTGAACCCTTTAGCTCAGTATCTATAGATTTCAACATTAGTGCGCCTAAGCACTAATAGCGATGGCCCTGCAAGTCGTCAATGATTAGAAAATATATACGTTTCCAGATGCCAAACGAAGAAAAACAACTTATTATTCTCCATAATGAAGAAGAAAGGGAGAAAAAATAATTATATAACCACCTGTACACTTTTAATTGTATCGTTACTAAAATTCAAACACATGATATGATAATGGTGAAGGATCTTGCTAAAATCCCGAACACTATCATATTTATAACGAACTGAACTAATATGACATAGAATAGTTGTATCTTTAAGTTTATAAAGAAATTTGATTTTAACTCATAGATTTCTATAGTACAAACATGATGAGCAACAATCATCTATATGTTTAATAAACAAACCAAAATATGAGAGTATAATATCACCCAACAGTAAGTATGAATAATTTTTTTTTTTTTACTAATAACGTGAAATTGTTGTTTTTAAGAGAACCAATGCTTGCAATATAAGAGGTGAAATAGCAAAACAAAAATACTGACCTATATATGAAGAGGATGAAGAACAGGTGCGTCTATGAGGAATGAAGGGAACCATCATCTTCGAAGCAGGATCACACCAACATACACCCTGCCTAAATAGGTAAACAAAAACTAATTGGTGGGATAAAAATTGGAATATAACATGAATGGAAAAAAAATTAGGGAAGAAATACCAGTTTAAATGCACCTCTCCAATTGTGGTATATAATTAAACAAAGGATATATATATATATATATATATGTGCACAAATCTAATGGGTAGGAAATCCAAAAAGAAAAAAAACCCTAACACACAATATATCAAAGCAGTAAGCTTATCATCGATGACAACCAAAGTTAATGGGAATAAAAAGATCATAAGTCACAAAAAAAGGTCATAAATACAGATGGTACTACCAACTCTCATAGCTTTGGTTAACTTTGATTAAGTTAGAAAACTTGGTTAACATATAAAGCAAATTGGAAAGAACCATTTTTAAAGACTTAAAAAAACACATATAAAATAAAAGATTACATGCGCGCGTGCACACACACAAAAAAAAACTACAATGGCAGTAATAATATTTACTGACCCTCTACAATGCAAGCGCAATTGGAGATGTAGTTGTTGCAAATCGGATAATGCGTTCAATAAAGTTAGCATAAGAGGTGTACCTGAAGTTCTTAACCTGAAGCTTTAGCTATAAATGAGATAGTGAAACTTTTTTTTACATTTATCATAAAACTACTGCAATCATCGCCAATACGGGACTTGTTTAAAATTGAATAGAACAAAAAAATTATGGGAAAAATCTTTAAATTTTTTGTCAAAATATATATAGTAATGATTGCAATTATACAAAAATTAGATATTTTGCAACTGTCAAGAAAAACTAAACCTGCTTAGTTGGGAGTTTGTTTTCACTGATTCTGACCAGTTATGTGTAACTCGACTTATGAATACAGTGGTTCGAATAATTAAGCAAGGATCTACATGTTGGGAATTCTGTCATGGCTATACAGTGTATGATAAATGAAGAAATCGTATCTACTGAATGGGTAGTGATGTAATATATTATTTAACATCCAACGATCAATGACAAAAGGGTGGGGTACTAATTATTAATCACAATAAAAAAATTAAACTTCGACTTTCCATAAACGGAGTTCAATCAATGTAAGGGTTAACTTACAATGATTGGTATAGAAGGGATGACAAAACAATGCATAAACAAATAATGGTATAAGAACAAATTTTAAAATTGAGACATGCCATTCTTATTTAGCAAGAAAAGTAAAATTATTTTGGTTGAAAAAGTTAAACATAATATAATAACTAATATAATTTTTATGCATGAAATTTTTTCGATTGCATATACAAAATATATTTTGCGCCTTTATAATGCCTATGAACCTAAAAAGGAGACACTTTTTCAAAAAAAAAAAAAAAATATCACAAAAAAATAATTAAAAATATGCATTTGAGTGAAAAAAATGTTTTGTAGAAAGTAGCATACATGTGCATGAAATTTTAACAAACAGAGAAAAATGAAATTATTAAACACTTCAGCTGTAGTTAAATAGGTGCAAAATAGTTGAACGTTATTTTTACGTAAGTCAAGGCTAAAAGAGCAGCAATATCATCATAATATCGTGGTAGTATAGATATTTTTCGTGAATGTAAAGTATACTTTGATTAAAAATTCAGAATGTCAGAAATATATAATTTAAGTTTCTAATACACAGACTTTATTCAGAATTTTTTTCCCATTTTTAACTTACCTTCGCACTGGTACACCAGTAGAACAATAAATATAGCAATTTAAATAATTATTCATTACTTGTATTCCTTGATAAAGCGTAAAAGGGAAGGAGATAAATGATGAGGTTAATGTTCGGGTTTATAGAGAAACACAAAAATCAATATGTCATCATGTACTAAAGCTAAAAAAGAAACAGTCTAAAACCCCTTAAGCTCATAGTCCTTTATAAGGGTCTATATGCATGGCTATGTACCGACAGTAGGTAAATCCATATCATAATTTCTTTTATTGTAATTATTATTTGCCTAACTTCAATCTAAGGAGCCAATGATAAACCATTCCATTGGAATAAATTTAAAATTTTCTTAATTAGGGATACATAAAAATGATACCAAGTGGCCATAACTGCATAAATGGGACATTGACATGTCTACAGGTACTTCATTTACTTACGCTCTTGTATCAAATTCTTGTACTAATACTGTTTTGCATGTAACTTGGCAAGGCATGCTTATAATGATGAAGTGAAGTTATTCTTTTGATGATGTTTTCGAAATGAAGAATAAATATTTAAAAAATGGCCCAATATATGAAAAGTTAAAAAGAGAGCTTTCTAAAAATGTAAATAAAGGGAAGAGCTGTCAAAGAGACTGGAGCACCTGAGCCCAATGCATTAAACGATTATTTCTTATTTATCCATGCAAACAACATTTGCATTAAATTGTATTGCTCTAAGGTCGAAAATAATCTACGGAAAAAGCACAAAAATCAAAAATCATTATTACCACGAAACTTCATCCATAATCTTATACCAAAATTCTAGGGAAAAGAAGAGTATGTTGGGAAAAAATCTATGATTTTGTAGGTTGAATTTGATGGCGTGTGGATGCGAAGGAGGGAATGTATTTGCCAAAATTTAGCATTGGGAAAGCAATCACATTCCCAACTATTAAATATGAAGTGTGAAAATGAATGAAAGAGTGGATTGGAAAAAGAAAATTAGACTGAGAAGAAAACGAATGGTGGAGAAGTTACAGTCACATACTAATTACATTTCCAACGTACTAAATTTGAAGTGTGGAAACCAATGAAAGGAAAGGCCATAAAAGAAAATTAAATAAGAGATCATGGATAAAGAAAATGCGAAGGCCAAACCCACTGAAACTATTTAGAATTGAGTAGACATACATTAAAATCTTTTGTGAATGTGGTACTATATTTGCAGTAGTATTAAACAACTTAACGTGGGTAAAGGCATGATGTGTGAAGAAAACCTCGTAAATGCATGGAACAATCATAAATATATGACTTTTAAAAACTTATCATGCAATTTTGTTTTAGCAAATACAATGCTTGAAAGCATGACTTGACGTATGTGAGATATTGGCGAGTGCTAAACTCGACGTTGTGAGAAAATAACTTTAATTACTGCAATTGGTATGCATTTGACATCCCACACTTTTACCTAACCCTCACGCACACAAACATACCCAACAAAAAAAAATACTGCCACAATTGGAAATATTATGTCAAAAATAACTTTTGTATTTTCATCTTTCTAAACAAATACAGGTAATTATATCAACAGCTTAAAAGATTCCAACTCAAAATATGTATATTAAAGAGTAAATTTTAACCTTTTATCAAACAATGAACATATGATATGCGCATCGGAAACAATTTTATCCAACATATTACATTCTGTTTTATTAATGCATCGATAATAACAGAAATGTGGGAAAGCCTAAATTAAATAAACGTTAGAGAAATCCCTGTTTTTTCTAAGCCTAGGAAAATGAAAACAGCTTGCAACATGAAGTAAAAGATGCTTTCAGTAGCAATTTCCAAACCAAATGCAGAATTGTTTTTTAATCCTTTAATTAGTATAGCAGCGATTATTTTTTTTGTCTTATTTGCATTCATGTCCAACTGGACGTGGTTAGATTGCTGGAAAAATTCATGAACTATTATAAGTTGTAATCAAGTATGAGATAAATTTCAAACACGCATACCAGTATATAATCGTTAAGAACTTGCAATTGCACCTGACTGACCCTTTAAAAAAGTCGATAATCGCACAGTACTGAAATAATAGAGCTCACCCTTATCATACTTATTAGAAGAAACAAAATCAAAACAAATTAAATATGACAAATCCTAATGAAATGGTAGAGCTAACCGACTACAACCTTTTTGAAATAATATAATAAACGTGTAATCAGGGAAAAGCACACCTTCACATATGACAGATTCTCACTTGAATTGTGATTCTCATTTGAACCCATAAACAGTTGTAGCTTTTTTTCAAGTTATTTTAGTTCCATATTGACTAAAAAAATTCCACATATTTTTATACTTATACTTCTTCTCTGCTACTTGTATTATCTCAACTTCAATATATAAAGCATTTAAAATTGACGTGTCTACTATTATAAAAAAAACATCAACATCTATATCTTTAGAGTCAGATTTTAGATTCAAAATTAAATTTTATATTATCTCACAAAGGTATGAAATGAAATCGTGTCATGATAAAAAATTGTAACGCTTTGACATTAACAAATCAATGTGTCCTTTGTTATTACCAATAGTCAAGTTCATCTAGTCATTATACCTCTATTAATCTTTAAATTTTGAGTATAAATAAAATTTCTATATAACAACTAATATTTATAAACACACAAAAGGAAACTACTGAATTAATATAAAGCGAAAAAGTTAAAGTGTTAGCTTCAATACATCCGTGTTAACGAAACTAAACCCTTTAAAACTACTTAATTCTTTTTAAACACAAACAAAGAAATACACTGACTGTCACTTTAAACAATTGAAAACTGGGAGTAATTAGACAAATAATCAAACATTTAATTGTAATTGTAGGTTTATACCTGACAAATTAGGGATCTTAAAATCGAAGTTGATGACGATTATTGTTGTTTTTGTGACGATCTTCTTACAAAGCCTCCTTCCTCCCTTGTCCTAGATTTATCATTTATTAAAAATCTAAGCAGGATCCTGATCATGTACTACAAAAAATGATAAGGAAAAATCTTTAAATCTTAAGGCGAGAGGAAAAAATAAATAAATGCAGTGTATATAAGGAGTGTTTTGCTTTGATTCCATTAGTGATAGTTTGACAACTAAATCATCTTAATGAACAATTTATCACAGAAATAACTAATATGTCACATAGTATGATGACACAATTTATCATGTTTTTAATTCTAAAAAGCGTTACATAAATTTTATATAATGACACAGTTTCTTTTTGTAGTCGAGTTGGAATCCTGAACCTATCTTTGCATAAATTTTATGTAAGTTGTACATAAAGGGGTATCATTGTCATTTCATAAAAAAATCATAAATATATGATGTTCATATCTCCTTATATGAGTAGCCTTAAATATTGGAAGAAGATAATCACCATTTAATGGCACCTTAATAAATAAGCATTGATCATGCATACAGATGCGTATATGATCAAACTCCCAAAAATTTAAAATAAAGAAAATGCTAAGAACTGGAATGCCTTTTAATTATAATGTTGATCCTTGGACTGCACAATGATGCAAATCTATCAAAAGATATTGGAAGCGTTGTGCCTTCAATACTTCAATCATTACACATTTATCCAAGGTGATTCGTTGTGTTATTATTTGAGTTCATTACTTCTATTGAAATGCAAATTTTATTTGGTAACTCTAAATGATATCCCAATTTAACATATGGTTTGAATCACACAAACCATTCATACAAATACAGATTAGATCAACTCAAGTTCGTAAAAGTTAGTTGATAATTAAATCACAAAATTAATTTCAAATTAAGAGTGGCGAAGCATAAGTTAAGCTTATCCATTAAATATCAAAAATTTAGATATTCATCAACTCATGATAAAATAGAGCAAAAGTTAAAATCAACCATCAGATTAATAAATTTGTTATTCAAATATAATGATCAAATTATAGAGCACGGGAAAGAAAATCAAACAATGGAATTGACATATGAAGCGCATGTCAGAGAAGAAAGCATCGACTTAGGGTTTAAATCGTAAAATTAACAGCACAATGTTCGAAATCATTTAAATTTAACAATTAGAAAAAACATATGAAAATCAAGGATTCGAAATTAACCTGAAGACCAGCGTGGCATCTTCAACCAAGGAGATCGACCATGTAATGAAAGCCAAGCAAGTCTTTTTTGGCTGGTCGATTCAGCTTGAGAGGGAGAGGCGATTGTTAGAGTTCGAAGGGAAATGCGAGCTAGGGGGCGAAGAAGAAATATGAGGACTAATTTTCATGATCAATTGCATGATTTAGGAGAAGAGATAGGGTTGAAGAGGCAGCAGAAAAGAGAGAGAATGTATTATTTGAGAAGGAACGTACCGGAGAGATGTATGGACTCGAAAGGCAATAGAAAACGTGGACGTTCTCAGAATATGAGAGCGGAGAGAGACGGTTGAAGTCCAATTTTTCGCTGCGAACCTCAGGGTGGCTTGTGCGCCCTTGAAAGAAAACACAGCAATAATATATTAGTATAGATACCGTGGTTTATAATACCAAAAGTCATAAAACCATTACAAAAAAATACTTCTGTCTTGCATAATCAAAGTACATAGGAATTAAAAGAAAACATTATTCCCCAATAAATAAAAGAGTAAGCCATAGCAGAGACAAAGACTCGAGCCATACTTCAACAGTAGCTCCTAACAAGATGATATCTAAATCCTGGCTAAGCCAGTGTGTTTCCTCCCTGAGAACCTGGGGGGTGGAAACGGAAGGTAGAAGAAAAAACAAAAGGGGTCAGACATAAAGTCTGGCAAGTCTAGTAACTTTTAGCCAGTAAATAAATAAAGGTAAACGTGACAGACATAAAGTGGATAAGATAGATCACTATACAAATGGCAGGTGTGACAAGGCAGATAAGGTAAGGTATATACATGCTTCACTACTGACTACTCTGCACTATGAGATAACCCCTTCCACTACAATTGGTAGACTTAGGGCATACATCCGAGTATACCCTAACCACTACCCTAACCGGTCGGCTCCCTACTCTGTAGATGTCCTGTGTTGGCCCCACAGTAGGGGGTATCACTTCCCTAAAGTGGCAACCCAAGATGTACACAGGCCTATCTACTGGTGTCATGGTCGTCTTGTCCCCCGCTGCCCGGCCCATGCACGCACATGTCCCCGGTCGGTTTGCGCCGCTCCCACCATCCGTCTCGTTTGGATCTCTTACAATCAATCAGTAAGCGTGCCCCTTCTCTGCCTGGTACGGAGTTATCTACTCTGATAGCAACTACGGGTTACTGACTGAAATGGGTCCACACAATATGGTACAAGCTCTCCCCTTTGTCTTGTATCCCCGCTAGGTTTTCCGCTGACTATGTATACCCAAAGAGGGTGATCTTTAATTACATAGCCTATACTAGTTACTTATACCCTAAATGATCATCTTTAATTACATAACTCCTACACAATATGATACAAGCTCTCCCCTTTGTCTTGTATCCCCTCTAGGTTTTCCACTGACTATGTATACCCTAAAGGGTGGTCTTTAACTACATAACCCTATACCAGTTATGTATACCCTAAAGGGTGATCTTTAATTACATAACTCTGTACCGATTAAGTACGTGGCCCTATATATACACAAATATTACCCACCAACCCAAGACACACTTAACCCTCCCACTGGTTCAAGCATGTTTATTTAATGGTTAAGTTTGTGGGCCTATATATACTAATATTACCCACCAACCCAAGATGTACTTAACCCTCCCATTGATTCAAGCATATTTATTTAATGGTTAAGTTTGTGGACCTATATATATACTATTATTACCCACCTACCCAAGATTTACTTAACCCTCCCACTTTACTAAATCAAGTTTACTTAACCTCAACTTAAGTTTAAGTTCACACAATCCCTATGGATTAGATTTGGTTGAGTAGTCTAATTGGTTACCATGTCGATTTATGGTTTATAATGGGCTAGACCTCCCACATTAGGCCTACAACATGTGGATGTTGGATATGCCGGTCGGTTCCGGGCAATCTTATTCCACAGTTGGGGATAACCTCGTGTCTTAGCCCGATTCGTATTTACGTACTTAGACCTCCCACATTAGGTTCAACATTAGTGGCTGCTGGGTATGCCGATCGGTTCCGGGCAGACTTCCGCCACTAATGTAACCTAACCTCATGTCATAAGTACAATTACAATTCCTAATTGTAATTTCTAACATTCCATTTTTAATTAATTTACCAATTAATTAATCCTTTCCTTTTATATGTGTCGATACCTATTTTGCAACAATAATTTGAATTACATATCCATAAATGGTCGTATTCAAATTATGTCATTTTACCCAAATTTTCCTATGTCATTATAGGTAATTAATTCATCTTTACCCAAATTTACCTATATCATTATAGGTAATTAATTCTATGTTTTACATTTGAATTATATGCTTATTTCATATAAATATTATATAAACTATGCCAATTTCAAATTCCCTTAATCCCCGTTCCTAGCTAACGTATTCACACGTATTTTGGCGGCTTCGAGGCTATATAATAGCCTTGTCATAACAAAAAAAAAGGGAACATGATAAGGGTGACAGTTCAATCATGTTTTGGCATAAATATTAACATAACTGGCATAGTAACTAAGTGAATGGACATGTGATAATTATCATGATGAAGTGGACATCAAATTAATAACTTGTGTTTAGGCAAGCATAATGAGATCTAGATTCAATATTAGGTGCCCAATTACCTAAATCTAGCATAGACAGTGTGGCATAATAACAAGCTTAGATTCACATGTCAAGTTTACCACATATACCCAGGTATCATAATATAACAAGTGAAAGGAGATTAACACCAAAGTCTAGATCTAAGTAATGTCAAATTAATGGATGTACTATCATCCTAACATGGTCACAAATCAATGTTCATATAAATGTCATATCAAATCACCACAATCAGATCTAGAAACTTAGATCTGTATTAATAAGTTCACATGTACCACAATATAATTGTAATTCAAGATTCACATAGGAAACATAGTAGAATGTCCATATATTAGATCTAGGGGAAATGACATAGTATGCTTGCATAAGTTCATGATTTACAGCATATACCCAATTCATAGTCTACCACAATTCACATTTATCTATTTAAACATAAAAGTGACTAGAACTCACAGAAAAAGAATGGATCTTGAATTCTGGGATCTGATTTCTGAATTTGTTAAGCTTAACCCTTGATGTAGACTTCGATTTTTATCTTCTAGCTTGAATTTGATTTGTTATGATGGAGGCTAGATTAGTTTAGGATTCAGCAGCATATAGGCTCATGAATGATTTTAGTTTAGCATAGGGTTTAGGTTAGAAGTGATTATACAGAAGTATAGGATTAATTTGAGCCTTTAGATCAACATAGGATCCATCCAAACCATTCAGTCCAAGAAAATGTGCCATCAGACCAATCAGAAGTCGCCACGTAGCCCTACGACTCAGAAAATCGTCACTGTCCAGAACAGTCAACAGGGGTCGACCCCTACAGGGGGGGTCGACACCTATGTCGACATCCCTATAGGGGGGTCCACACCAGTGTTGACACCCCTTAAGGGGGGTCGACACCCTCTTGCGGGAATTTTCTCGCCCACTTCTTCTTGCTGGTTTGAATTCCGAATTTTGATTTATTAATTATTTATTTAATTCTATTTAAACTTAAATCTTCTAACTTCCATAACTTCTTCATACTATATCTATTTTACGCAAACTCGGACTCTATCTCAAGAAGATTTCCAAGACGAACACAATGGGCCCGTTTCCCTTAATTCTTCTTCTAAAAATTAAGTATTCTTAAGTTATCCCTTATGTCATGTTTTAAAAATTACGGGGTGTTACAGTAGTACATATTTGGGCTAAACATTGTATTTGAAAACGAAAGAGAGTTCCTTATTACTAATGGGTTTTTATTTTCCTATTAATTTTGTGTCCAAAAACCAAAATTTAAATAATAAACCATATATTGTATAATATCAGTTGACTATTTAAATTCTTCGTTTAACTTTTTCGTGCAATTCTTCATTTTCATGTGTATATTATAGGATGTCAACTAATGGTAGCAATGCATCAAAACATCAAGAAAACACTAAAGAAGACGTTCCTCCTCCACCAACAAATAAAAAATACTCAATAATTGTTGACATGGAGAGTGCTAAAGGTAGAGATGAGAAAAAATGGAGTTCTCGTTGTGAGGTTTTGATTCATGGAATCATCCCAATTAGCAATGATCATTGAAGGAAAGTAGATCGGTTTTATAGGGGTAATTCACACTCATGGTATTTTGTTTTACCCTACCCTCATTTTACTTTACTTTATTACTTGATTTAATGAGTTATATGATGCTATTCTTTTAGGTTACAATTTTATTAATTGTTTCGGTTGATTTTGGTTACAATGGCAATGAATCAAAAGCTAAATTCTATGTGTTTTGCACATTGCTTTTTCTTTTTCTAGCTAACTATTGCTCGACCTATTACGTAACAATTGTTATATTTTTTTCTCTTTTAATTTTTTAGGAGTTTGACATGAATATAGACCTAAATATTGCTTGACCTATTTTGAAAAAAGGTTTTTCACAGTATTTTAGAACTGAAAAATCAAAGCTTTGAAATATTTTTTTAAAGAAAGATAAACAGCTTTTGCCTAAACATATCGCGATTAATAACCGTCCGAGTTGTATTGATAAAGTCCAATAAGAGATATTTGTTGATAATGAGTACGCTGAGAAGAAAATAAAACAATGCAAAGAAAATGCCGAAAATAGAGGGGAAAAAACAATAGCTCACACTTTGGAATGAAAATCATATACACGATTGTATGAAAAATTGGTACGTAGTAGTTGCTATACGTAAAATCTTATTGTTTAATTGTAATTTACAAACTAATTCAGATCCATTCATACAGGAAGCGGAGAATCCGAAATGCAAACTCACACGAGCAATGGTGTGGATAGCAACACACACTTATAGGAAAACCAAAGATATTTTTTTATAGCCAAAAGTTATAACGCATCGTCGGAAATGAAGGAATACAAGAGTTTCAGCTTTCAAAGGCAATATAAACCATGTCATAACCACGATCCACCATGCAAAAGCTAACACCAATACTACGCATGGCACATGAGTCTAAACTTGAAAGTTCAGCATTCACCGAGTGGGAATGGCTCATCACATCTACTGTTATCTCCTCTTTTGTTATTATAACCTGGATAATCATTGATGCCGAAGTGATCGCAGTCTTCCAAAACCAATGAATGACAAAGAGCCAATCCTTGAAGACTCCATAAACAAAACGGAAATGTAATCTTATGTGAGACATGAACTTCTCTGTATGCAGTGCCGACCCGTATGCATTTGTTGCCCTAGGCAACTCGTAGGGAAAGCAACGTATTAAAAAGAGAAAAGGAATAAAAATTGTAGCCATAAAGAATCGAACTCACACCATTTCAGCCACAATCAAACGGCATCCCACAAAACTACAAAACATATACGTATGTTGTTGCCCTACCAGTTTTACAAGTATCATTTTTTTAAAAGGATCGACTGCCTGCTGCTGCCCCCTTGGTCCAGCCTCCGGCGACGTTGCCCTAGACGAATGTCTCCTCAGTCTTGCCGTTGGGCCGGCATGTCCATATGGTCGCAGTATATACTTTGCATCCTCGAAAAACCCAGAAACTCGCTGCCTATGCAACATGATCAATTGAAAGCTATCTTCCTTCCCTCTGAAACCAACATGAGGAAAATTGAAGACAATTCTGTCAATTTTTCACCACCACAAATCATTGTGAATTCCCATGTAGCTTACCTCAACTCCGAACAGAATTGTTCCATCGCATTTCTTTAGTTTTTGCAAGTTATTCTTCGCATTTTTTCACATCCTCAACACCGCATCTAATGAATCAAGAGAAGTGACAACGATGTTGTACGCAGATCCAAAATCTTTTGCAAGGCAAGTTCCGAAAGAGAAATTGCCTTCTCCTACGAGTAAAATTTCATGCGAACTGCAGTAATGCTTTATCCATACGTCTTCGCTTTCTCTCTTCCGTTTTCTAGTAAGAAGCATCTCTTCCTTTTGTGCAAAGTTTAAACCCTAGTTCTGCTTTGATTTCTACTGGTCACTACTAAATCTTAGACTAGCACAGGCACAAACAAATGTCTCTATAAATGCAAACAGAGGCATAATTTTTTATTAAACTTCCTCTAATATTATGAGGGGCAGTTTAAAATATGCCTCTGAAAAAGGCGTCCTTATTGAGCATTAGAGCATATCCAACAAAAGCATGGATATCAGAAAATTGGATATGTACATCCAAAATGGCCTCCAACAGGGTGTGGATTCTTCCCATCGTTTGGATTTCGGGCAGAATAGTTCCGGAATGTGTAAACCTGTGACGCGGTTGTTAAACATGCGCCTAGAAATACGCGTTTGCTTAACAAGCACGTGAATTTACGCGCTTGTTAAATAAATGCGTATTTTCAGGCGCATGTTCAACAGACACGTGGATTTTATGTTTAAATTTTGTGCTGATTATGTTACTTCCACTAAAATTTAGACACATGATTAAACAAAAACGTTCAACAGTTATACAAAAGCTTAAGATACATGATTTCACTAAACATTTAATAGATACATAGTTTCAGATATTGATTAAAGGATACAAAGTACAGTATTAGAACTACTAAAGCAACGAAAACACAACAACTAAGGGTAAACAGTTTTACTGACTTCCAACAAAGTTCCATAAATGATCTGTTAAATCTTTCTGGAGTCTTCGATAATGTGAGCATTACGGTAAAACATTTGGCTTTCGACGTAAAACTCAAGCTCTAGTTCGCTTTCAATCATATTTTCACACCAAATCTCAGGTGGTAGAGCAGTGCAGTCGTAATTGAAATCATCCTCCATGTCTTTTTCGTCCTCTATAATCATGTTATGTAAAATAACACAAGTATACATTATCCTAGTCATTTTAATTGGAGACTAAAGTCTGCATGGGTTACTAACTATGGAAAATTTGGATTGTAAAATGCCAAATGCTCTTTCTACATCCTTTCTTTGTCCTTCTTGCATTGCTGCAAACCTTGCTTGTTTATTGTTTTGTGGGTTCGGTATTGTCTTGACAATAGTACTCCATTGCGGGTATATACCATCGTCTAGATAATATCCATGGTCATACTCGTGACCCTCTAAAGTAAAATGATGTGGTGCTGATCTACCGTTCGCTAAATCGTTAAACAACGTTGAGCGTTCAACTACATTCAAATCATTGTTCGAACCTGGCATTCCAAAAAAAGCATGCCATATCCACAAGTCGTACGACGCTACAGCTTCAAGTATAATAGTTGACGTATGAGACTTACCCTGATAAGCTCCAGCATATGCTTTTGGAAAATTCTTCCACTCCCTATGCATGCAATCCAAAGATCCTAACATCCCTGGCCATCCTCTGCTACCATGCATATCCATTAACATTGCAATGTCAGCTTCGTTTGGTCTATGCAAGTATTGATTACCGCAAACGTCTAAGATTGCTTGGCAGAAATGGTCTAAGCATTTTAGTACTGTGCTTTCTGCCATTTTCAAATATTAGTCTTGAGCGTCAGTAGGACCTCCATAGGCTATCATACGCAGTGCAGCTATCATCTTTTGAATTCCAGTGAGCCCCATTGTCATAGACGCATTGCGTTTGTAGATAAAGTAGGAATCGTGTTGTTTAATACATTCTAGGATTCGAAGAAACAAAGGATGCCTTATTCGGAATCTCCTTCTAAACTCTGTATCTGTATACCTCGAATTTGAAACAAAATAATCCTTCATTAGTCTCTCGTTGTGCAATGCATGATGTTGATTTTTATATCGACGGCCTACAACAGAACCTCCGTGTTTTTTGCTAGATTCACCATCTCCTAATGCAGCTATAAGCTGTCTTTGTCGACGAAAATGATCATCCACCATAACATCAAAGTCTTCGTCACTATCATCGAACAACAAACACTCTTCGGTGGACATTGTGGTCTTTTGAGCGTATATACTAAAAATAGTGGATTGTGTCTAAGTAGTGAATGCTACAAGTTTTCCTCCTTATATAACATAGTTTTTCTACATTTAGGTCCTCATTGGATACCAAAATGTGACATGCATTGGTTACCGCAGTATGCTTGTCATAAAGTAAGTCATGCATTGGTTACCACAATATGCTTGTCATAAAGCAAGTCATGCATTGGTTACCGGAGTATGCTTGTCATAAAGCAAGTCATGCATTAGTTACCGAAGTATGCTTGTTATAAAGCAAGTCATTTATCTTTAAGGTGATATGACAAGTCTATCGAGGACGACCCAAACAGGACAAAGGACTATAACGTATATCGAGGATGACCCAAACAGGACAAAGGACTAAGGACTAAGGACTATAAGTATATTAAGGACGACCCAAACAGGACTAAGGACTATAACGTATATCAAGGACGACCCAAACAGGACTAAGGAAAGGACTAAGGACTATAACGTATATCGAGGATGACCCAAATAAGACAAAGGACCGAGGACTGCACTATAATCTGAAAACTCTCGAAAAAGAGTGACATGACTCCACTCTGCCATAAAACATAAATGCACTATGGGAAAGGTGCAAGACTTTACCGGTCTATAATAACACCAATATATAATTGACTTCGAAGATGTATTTATATGGCACAGTTTTATGCTCTGTAAACTCATAATTAAATTACCATGCATTCGCAATTTGAGCTATGAACAACTGGGAAAATGATGATAAGGCTTCCATTAATCAACAACCTGGAAAACAAATTGTACTTGAAGGTAAGGTTTCTGAGCCGCTACGTACGATTGGATCCAACCCTCTCTACCATTGTGGATAAGAATCAGTCATGGTTGTTGCCAATACTGAGAAAAAATGTCGGTCATCAATTTTTTGCTTGCGAAGCCTACAAGGACCACAAGGTTTTTCCTGCTGAAATTGATTGTTGTAACTTTGAGCAATGGATTGACCCTCACATGTGCGAACGTGGCCGTCAGTATGCACTGGAAGCGCAAGCCGAAATAAGACGCTTGAACAAGATTATTGCCGATAAACCAAGAGCTGGACCTTTCCCAAGGCTGTGGTAGATGTATTTGGTTAGTAGATGTTTAATTGTTGTTGTAGTTTGTATGATTGGGTTTGGTCGTAAGCTTTTAAATTGTTGTAGTGGTAGTTCGTATGGTTGTTGTTGTAGTTTGTATAATTGTTGTTGTTGTAAGCTTCTAAGCTTTATTATTGTTGTTCAATCTGGTCTTCATTGGATACCGCATTTTGTCATTCATATCCATTCAAATGTTTAAAATAAAGCTGCAGTGGCTGTATCACTGACATAAAGCAACACTTATTTTAAAGATACAAAAGCTTACGATATAACAATAAACTTAAGGATATAACTATAACACCAATAGATCCAACAATAAGCATAAAGATACAAAAGCTTGGAAGGATACAACAACTTACGATAGTAGATTCAGTACGCAAACACATTAATTGTTACACTCATTCTGAAGGGATTTTAAAGAGTTCGAAGTCGCCTATTCTCTTATTCTAACTCGTTGGCCTAAGAAATTGTCCTTGGACAAAAACGATCGTCTATCCACTCAAAATAATTGCATCCGTTAGGCCATAGCGAGCATATCTGGATCCTATAACCAATATTCTCTCCATCAGCTCGGACTACCACCTCTACCGCGTAACCACAGTGGCAACAAATGGGATAGGAGTCAACTTCCTGCTCGTTAGGAGGCTATTTAACTGAAACTCGTCATACCTCTCGATGACCTACAGCTGGAACAATCGGTGGACGAGGCACTGTAGCCACTCGAAAGTGTTCTTCATTTACAGTTTGGTCTACTTGATGACTTACATCTGGAACTTGAGAAATTGGCGGATGAATCGTCAAGCGGGCCAGCTCTTGGTAATCGACGCAGTCACGACGCAGGTCCTCGTAATGCCGCTCTTAGTATTCGATATTCCAATCAATATCTGTTCTTGGACTTGAAGGCGGACGCTCAGGAAAGTTTTGATCATAGTTCGAATCCATTGACGAGTGCCATGACCATGAAGACATTTTATAATTTTATTGAAAATTTTGGTTCCAGCTAAGTTAAAAGTAGTAACCGTGTATCTTTATACGTTCAATTTGTGGAGTAAACATACATATGATGCAACAAGACATGACACTGATACCACTGTAGGGAATACTATATCTAAGTCCCATTGTTTCTGGCTTTGCATTATTAAAGCAGTGGTCAAGTCATCTTTAATCAGTACGAGTTGTCAAGTCATGTAGTAACATCAACTGCTGAGGACAGAGAGTTGTCTTGTCATATGTTTGTATCCTTGTAACAACCCATGTTTTTATAACGTGTAATAACCATAAATCAGGGCATAATTAATTTTTAAAATAAGAATCAAGGGAAACGGGTTATGCCATTGCGTTCGTCTCGAAATTCTACTTGGAAACAGTCCGAGATTTCGAAAATCGGAGTCCGTATGACCAAGTTATGACCATTCGAAGTTTTCAGAAATTTTCAAGTTCAAAACAAACTCAATTCGAATTCAAAATTCGAATTTCAAACCTCCAAATGGACTGGGCTGGAAATTTCCCGCCCAGGACCAGGTCGACCTGGGAGTCGACTATGTAGTTGACCTACCCAGGGCCAGGTCGACCATAGTGTCGACCTGGGGGTCGACCTGGTGCCCGAGCCCATTTCTGAAGCTGGATTCACTCTAATGTATTTGGCCTCATTTCTGTCCGCATTCGTTGACCTAACCCTATAAATACAGCCCCTAACACCAGTCTCTCTACACCAGATTTCTTTCTGACCTTATGCTGCTCTGATTCTGGTTGAAAAGTTTGAGAGAGGGACTGCTTCTTCTACGTTGAGACTGCGTTAAGGGAATTGCTGATTCAGGGACTTCTATTAGGACTTGACTAAGCATATTCAACATCGACTCTCTTTTTCTAATTCTCGAACCATGATCTGTACGCCCTAGGTATTTTCAGATTTAAACTGTAAATGTATTATGAATATGATGTAAATTGGACCTATGTATGATGATGTTTACATTCATTCTCGTTCATCTTGGATCTTGACTCTTTAATATTATTATGACATTGATTTGGGGCTTATTCATGTTGTAAATCAAAATGGAAAACCCATTATATTATCATGTTGAACCTGCTATTAGTCACAAGTTTATGACTATCACCTTATGATAGTCGTACCATGACTATACTATCACCTTATGACAGTCGTTACCATGACTATACTATCACCTTATGACAGTCGTTACCATGACTATACTATCACCTTGTGACAACTGTTATTTTGACTAGTACCTTATCTTGCTAGATTTGGAATCTTTATGTTTGAGGCCAATATTTCATATGCTAGTAATGTTTTAATCTTTTATTTCAAGTCATATCATGCTATGCTAGTAATCACTTTTACCACATTATACCCGTTCCTTTTTATGTTATTCCCAATTAGATTTATTTGTATCTATTCGAACTTACGTGCTATGGGAATACGATTTGGGTAGACTAGGTAAAACATAAATTAGCTTTAACTTGAACATGAACGTTATTATGACTTGAACCTGAATATGGACATGAACTTGACACGATTTGACATGAAATATGACCTGAAAACTTGACATGAACCTAGATATGAAAACTTGAACGTGGGCATGACAATTAGATAAACTTGAAAATGGCTAACTCAAGGTTGGGTTGAGTTTGCAGTGTAAATCAGCTCGGAACCGCCCGACAAATCCAGTGGCTGCAAACAATAGGATCCTATGTGGGTAGTTGGTCATATTGCACATAAAAACCCGAGGTTAGACTATGTTGTGGTGTAAATCTGCCCGGAACCGCCCGACAAATCTAGTAACCACAACAGTTAGTCTAATGTGAGAGGTTGGCGTGCACTAATGAATTAATGCCACATAATAGGGTTAAGTCATGAACCACTTGAATATACTTAACCAACTTGACACGATGACTTGATAGGGTTAACTCATGAACTGCTTGAACACACTTAACCAACTTGATACACGATCAGGATAGGGTTAAGTCACGAATTTGAATGACAACACTTAACCCATTAGAAACCCTAGTTACGCGATCCTTTTCAGCAGTAACCCACTTAGATGTATCACGATACCCTGGGACTAGGCAGGGTGGGGCACGATTACTGGGCTGATTGTAAGCGACCAGAACGACGGCTGAGTAGGTGCGCCATTGTAGGTTCAGGCGGGCTATGGTCGTGCACGTAGTCCGGAGTTGAAAAAGCAGGCATTGGGCACCCATAGATTTACACTGTGCGTGCTTGATTCGTGTCGGTGGTTGGCACCATAGGACTTGATACACCCTATGGTGGACCTAGCACATGTAACTACATTTCAGGATAGGACCGCATGACACAGACATATGATGAGCTAGGACTTGTAGGGAGCCGATCGATTAATAGATCGTACCGTAGGACCCCGTAATGGGTCACTTCATGACACTGGGCTAAGGGATCATTTCATGGTTAATACTTGACATGGGTTAGAATACTAGTACAGGTGGTGCAACGAACCTTGAATATGCGATGCCAGACTTGACTTATCTTGTTATCTTAATTATCCTACTAGTTCTGTTATCATCCTTATGTTTTATTCCAGTTTTCACATATCATGTTACCTTTACTAGTTTTCATACTGAAAGTCACTAGGGCTTACCAGTCTTTATGACTGACCCTTTTTCTTTCGTCCCCCCCCCAGGTTCTCAGGGAGGAAACACTAGCTCTTAGCTTGGATTTAGCTTGCTTTCTGACAGCTCATGTACGGTTTGGTCTTGGGCTATGCTATGGCTGCTTCTGCTATTTATAGGGAATAATTTACTTTTGTTTTAAGTTTATGCTTCTTTATTATGAACTTGATGTAATGGAATAATTTGTATCTTGGATATATGAGCTTTTGACTCTTTTCTGGAAAATAATAAAAAAGTTGGTTTTTAATTTCTACCGCTGCTTTATTTATGTTCTGCCTTGTGATATCTCTGTGCATGTTTACCTAGATAATACTCCACAAAAACTAGTGCATTTCCCTTTGTGAGTGACCCTAGCGGAGGTGGGGTGTTACAATTTGGTATCAGAGCAGAAGGTTACCAGGCTAGGCAAAAGTTTTAAAAACCTTCTGAAACTATTTTTAAAACCATTTATAAAGAAGCATTTTTCAAGGAAAGTTTAATGTTTAAAAAGGCTATTCCCCAAGAAGCCATTAGCACTTTCCTTTGTTCCCTCGTTTGAATCTTTTCTTTTCGTTTTTTTAGCATGGCCGACCTTAACCTCCCTGAGGGAATACCCGTGCCTGGATGGTTCCGAAGGTACTTAGAAGCCAGGGCCAACGACGCGGGCACAGCAGACATCCCTCCTCCTCCCCCAGTGGCTGCGGTTCCTCCTCCTCCTGGTACCGCCTTTGCCAAAATATGCAAAGACTTTAAAGCAATGGGCGGCAAGAACTTAGTTGGAACTGAAACCTTTGTTGAGGCACGAAACTGGCTAAAGGAAACAGAAGACTTGTTCATTATCTTTGATATAGAGGACCATAGGAAAGTTCAGCTGGCAGCATGGTTGTTGAAAGAGGAAGCTGCATTTTGGTGGGAAGTCACCAACGCTACCAGGCCAGTTGAAACTTGGGCAGACTTTAGAGAGAGGTTTGGGCTTAAATTCTTATCGTCCACAGAGGAGAACCTTCAGATGGAGAGGTTCCTAGCGCTCAAGCAAGGGGATATGTCTGTGAGGGAGTACGTGAATAAGTTTAATCAGCTTGCTCGGTTCAGTTTGGATTTGGTCAACACAGCCCAGAAAAAGGCTGTACGCTTTGCTCGAGGATTGAACGAGCCAATACACATCATGGCCCTAACTCATATACCCATGGGGGCGACCTTTGAAAGCTTGGTGGATATGGCTCTACTCCATGAGGAAGACAAGAATAGCAAGAAGGAGGTTAAGCCTACTGAAACTCAGAATAAGAAAGCTGACTTCAAGAAGGGGAACAACAAGAATAATAAGAATAACAAGAGAAACAACAAATCACGTGAGACGAGGAAGTGCAACTTCTGTGGTATTACTGGAAATCTAGCTAAAGACTGTAGAAGGAAGAAAAGGAAGTTGGGTGAATGCTTTCATTATGGAGATACTGGACACATCAGCAAGGATTGCCCTAAGAAGCAAGGGCAGGGGCAAGGGCAGACCCAGGGAGCAGGACCTTCTGGAGGGCAGTTGCATGCTCTCAACACCACTCCAGCTCTTGACCGAGGTAGTAATATTTCCGTACACTACACCAGAAATGCCAATTTGGCAGTGCTCATGACCGTATCAAAATCGATTTGGCAGTGCACTGAACCGTATCAAAAAATGGCGTCTCTGTTGCTTTGATACAGTTTTAAGCCGTATCAATTTAGAAATTTGATACGGCTCAAAACCGTATCAAATAAGATATTTGATACGGTTTTAAGCCATATCAAATTTATAAATTGATTCGGCTTAATACCATGTCAAATTAGCATGCTAATACTGTCAACTTCATAGATTGATACGGTTTTAAACCGTATCAAATTCGTAGATTGATACGGCTTAAAACCGTATTAAACTGCTATACTGATACGGCTTAAAACCGTGTTTAATGCCTCATTCCTACAATGATATCAATGAATTAGATACGGCTTTTAACCGTATCAAAATCGGTATATCATATATGCAATATACAGAAACACTGCACCATTGATATATGTTTATATATATGCACAATAAAGAAGATACGCTACACACATATTACGGTATATAAAGAAGATACGCTAAGCATAATTCGATTAATACATAAACCATAACTTCAGTTAATACAAGCCACATAACATAACATATACAAAGCATAATGTTCACAGTTCTTGCTCTAAATAAAAAAAAGACAACAAAACTGCAGTTGTCGAGCCTATACAACTCATGCTTGTTCCAAAGCCTGAAAATAAAATAAAATAACAAACATCAGTTTAGTTTCGTCTCCACAACAAGTCCCGATTTCACAACTACCACTAAATATGTAAAGAAAAATATAATATCATTACAAGTGAAGCTGAGCGTAAGGCTCAGTGAAGCCTTGTGTTAGTTGTCTTGGTATCTATAACTTAGTTCCTTGTAAAAAGAATAATACTGTAATTTATATTTATTTTACAGGCATTATCAAAGAAATGATATAGATAAAGCAACTGATGTATGAAAAGATTGAAGGTCATTCGTTGGAAGAAATATCTGGAAACTACCATTCAATGATATACCCAATTTTAATGACTTTAATAAAGTTACTTTTCTATATAACAAGCAAAAATTTATCAACCAATAATATGAACATAAAACTGTAACTAGACGCATACAGGAACGGGACTCGTCTTTTCGGAAAAAAATCGAAAATCACATGACCCCCCTACATTATGAAAATGGTTTTAAAAAAATTTATAATAAATGGGAGGTGACTACCGTACCTACTGCAATGCCGCTTCTTTTCTTTTCTGAATTGAAAGGGAAAACATGAAGAATAGAAGTTTTATGTCTAGCTTCATCAAATCGCAAACCCTGCTGTGAAACATAGAAAGCATAGATAAATGGAATTGGCATTCAGTAAATGGAATTGGCATTCAGTAAACAGTTTAATCAGTAAACAGAAATATACCCTTATAATATAAATAAACAAATTATAGTGCCCTATCAGTAAACATCTGCATCAGCCAACTTATTCTCCATTGTATTCCGTCTGTATTAATATGGTAGTAAGGTTTACCATTGTACAATATTTATGTATTCCCTATGAGGAACCCTGATGGAATGTTTATGCAGTTACAACTTATCTGGACTTCGGATATAAATGGAATTGGCCTTAAACATGCATGATGAGCAACCGAGGCTATATTCAAAAACAAAAAAATGCTCACTGGAACCTGACAGGAATTTAGAAATGGGGCCAACTGAGTTTCAGATGTTGCCTACGGTACGGTACAATGTATATTGTATACAATTTTCTAACCCAACCTGGGTTCTTGAACAAAACAGCAACCCAAAGCTTACTGAAGTAGAGGTGTTCTTTTGGATATTATTCCAATGAGGAAATAAACAAAAAAAAATCACAGCAGAAGTGTTAACTGTATTAATTGCTTAAAGGATTTTTTTTTGAAAGAATCTAATCGTTGAAGTAAGAATGATTACTTGCACTTGGATGTTGAATAGAGATGAAGTTGAATAATAACGATTCAATAAAAAAACATACATGGCTTCAGAAGGAAGAGGTATTTAAGTTAAAAACAAATCACAATGTCAGAGAAGGAAAAAGCATTTAAGTCAAAATCAAATCAATCTGAATTCCTAGGTAGGAAAAAAGTATTAAATAAAAACATAGCACGATCAGTAAAACTTAAAACTTTTGGTTTCAATTTCCAATAGCAATACATATTAGTTAAATACTACATATAGACCATGTCCTCATGCCAGTTAATTAAAATACAAATATAAACATCTTTCTTTCCAAGATTTCTACTCAAATCAGCCCAGTTCAATCCAGAAACCTGAATTTAACCCTGGTTCTGCTGTTTATGAGTTTTAACATTTGCACTAAGCTATATTTATGCTGTATCATATAAGAAGAAAGTCAAATGGGCTTAGAAAGGCAATCTCACACTATCTTTCTTCAGTTATTGCCAATTTAAACCACCAACAACGGGAGAGAACTCATAACATAATTATGTAACAATTTATAGCCAGTAAGATATTTTTACCTTATGGATGGCCATTTCGTCAAGGCGTATCTGAGTGTAAACCCTATCTTTTGCCAATGCAGTAATGTCATTGCTGATAATAGTGATAACATTTCTGAGAAAAAAGCGCAAGTATGCAATGCTAAGTGTTGTAGAAAAATTGTACCTCCTATAATATGTATCAACCAAAGAATCGTTGTTATCTACGACTGGTTAACTGAAAATTGACGAAACTAAAAACTTTAGAAAAAAAAACGTGCAACTTCTTTAAACGGGCATGGTGGTAGATAATTAAAGGATAAGCTTTCATTGCTTCACAATTTAAATAGATCTTGTTATAATTACAATCTAGTAACAAATAAGAAGCTCCAACAATGGTGTCTTTTTGAATACTAACAAAAGCGAACTCTTGATATGACAACCTGTGAATTTCCATAACCTTTATATACTGCTGTGTCCATAACCTGTGAATTTCCAAGAAAATACAATCAAGTAAACATGAACAGAAAATTCCATGAGTCGTTTTTCTGGTAGTATACAACCATATGAAACAACACATATGAAATGTATCCATACAATTAACTTTTATGTGGTAAATGTACATTTTATATCAAGGTAGAAGAGATACACTACGAGCACTAACAAGACAGCTAAATACATGCAAAATGTCAATAATAGGGCATCAGGCTTGTATACATATTGAATAGAACTGAATATTTTACGGATACAACGTAGACTGCATATTCATTATCAATGCACTATAAGTCAACATGGTACAAACATTCTAAACTAGAATGGGTGGTAGGAGTACGACAAGGAGGGCATTCATTATTCTTATTTCACCACTCCATAATGTAGTTCCGATCAAACATCCAAAAAACTCAAGTACAATTATAAACATATTAAATTTACTACCAATATGACTGTGACGGCCTGGAATTTCGCTCGATCTGAATCAGTCGTTAAATCGATCTAGACCGTTTGAAACCCCTGAACGTTTGGGAACAGGACAAATCAGAACGCAGACGGAAGAACATTTCATTGTTATTACAACAATTCCATCAGAATACAAGAATATACAGAGTATATTTGAATAAATTACATTCGATAAATATCAGATATTACAATAAATTACATTCGATAAATATCAGATATTACAATAAATTACATTGCAGCGGAAAAATAATACAAAGCACATCTGAAGGTGATATACGGAACAGAGCTTTCCGGATATCATTCCAGCTGTAAACCAGGATCCTGTGAATATAAATCTGCAAAACCAAAACTACTAGCTGCCCGTGTCGAAAATAAGGGCACCCAGAGTTTAGGTTAAAACAATAAACTTCAGGTCAGTCATGTGACTGGTGTGAGAACTAAAACAGTTATTTAAAGCTTTACTTTAAAAGAGAGTAATTCAAGGGACCACGCCGTATAAAACGGAACGGGTTTCCTCCCAAGAATACCAGTGCATAGAATAAACAGCGCAATGCTTTTTCGAAAAATGAAGCTATTATAAGACCCAGGTCCCATCACACAATGCAACACAAGCCGAAGGATAGGGTTTTCCCTTATAATAGCCAAACATGCTTGGTACGTTTAAAACAAATCATTTGATACTATAATAAGTGTATAGTGTCAAAACAGTTTCAATCATAAATATCAATCATAGGCGGCATAGCTACCATCTACTATGTCGCCATACTAGTTCTACAATTAAAACTGAATTACACGTATTGGAAATTGGATTCCGTCATGAGTCGAGGCAAGGGGCAAGCTCCTCTCCGCGTTCGAGACACTCTAGCAAATGTCCCAGGGCTACGCACTCTGGGCAACCCCTGGATCTTCAGGGCCGGTCCTCACTTACGTTAGAGGATTGGCAATTCCTGAACACACGTTTCCCGATCCTTACAGACCTAAAATCGAGGCGCCTCATTCCAACAACCACATAGGTGAAAAGTATATAAATGTCAGGGCTGGTAAGTCACTGACACCACCAAAGCTAGAAAGAAACGTCGTGCTCTCCCTGCAGTCCGTATCCCGTTTTTAACTCATACCGAGGTGTGAGGCTCGCGAATTCACGTTATACACAAAGCTGCCACGTAGGCCGTGCTTTGATCATCAACCACAAGACTCTGCTTTTCAACAAAAGCCTTGATCATTGCATCTTAGCGTGCCACACAGGCAATTCATGCCATGCGACTGATGTCCATCGATATATAACCTCTAAGCACGTACGTCTCAGAGAAGGGCGTTAAGCAAGAGAATAAATTCTCCGCCGCCAAACAGATATATATTTAACAGAAATCAATCAACACAGAATAAAATCCAATGTCAGACACACAATCCATTTACAAGTTCGTTCTGGGTCTGAACGAAACCGGAGGCACTTTCCTCGCATATCCATCCATCTCCAAGTACGTCTGGACGACCACCAACTATTTCCATCCTCTTGGGTGTACAGCCCAATCAGGATCGTCAGTAATAATCCAAACGATGTGAAGACTTCCGGTCTTCAACCACCGTTTTCATCTTCGACGTATCGTCGAATCGGTTATTCAGAATGGGTGTAAACCCGGACTTTCCGAACAACCCGCGTATATTAAAAACAAATGTTACACAAACACAACATACGCCTCATTCTAATTCGTTAGTCACTAACCGTAAATTAGCAAGAGAACAATTTCCCAAACATTAACCCCGAAGGCCGAAACCAACATCAGATCAATACCCAGGAAACCATTCTTCTTAGCCAACCTACTGCCAGTTTCTAAATTCCACATTCTTAGGGAAATGTTCCCATTAATTTTATCCAAGATAAATTCTTTAAAATTTATCCTGTACTCTTCCTTTGGATGTCGTTTCAAACCAAATTATGGTTTTTCTAAACTAGTCGAGATTAGCGAACCACACCGAAGTAATTATTTATTTTATTTCTCAATCCCAACCTATTCATCCCATGAAGCAAAACCGGTAACACTCCATATCTAACACCACGGTGTTATCGGTAAAATTAATTACCATTTCACGTTCAAATCTAATTAAAGATTTAACTATCGCTTTGGAGCAAAACTGGTAATACTCCATTCTCATTCATTTTCTAAATTTGGAAATTTAGATTACGAATTTACATTTCAATCTAATTGCAGATTCGTTAAAACTCCTTTTACTGGGTTAAAGAACTAGGTGTTATTTAAAACACAGTTCACGACAAACCCAAATCACATTCTATTTATTATCGGGTTAAAGAACTAGTGTTATTTAAACACCGTACACGATAAACCCATTTCAAATCCAATCAAATATATTAGAAATTCCGATTTATTTAAAACCCCTTTTTAAATCTAATTTATTTATTTAAAAATAATTGGGTTTTAAATTTAGTTCAAAACTAGTTCATTTCGATAAAAATCCATTTTTATCTTTTCAAATATGGAGTTTTTCACCCCAATTTTTCCCAAATCATTTCTTATGATTTTACACAAATTATTACTATTTTTAATAATTTTATTAAGGCCCGTACAATCGATTTCCAACAATGGCCATCGAACTGCAATTACAGCGACCTTTTTCAAATTTGATTTGGACGTATCTCCAAATCCAACCGTTAGATTTCAAATTTCTAATATTCGTTAGAGAGCTCTTTTCGATACGAACCCAACGGTTCTGGTTTTAGGAGAATCCGACGGTCGGATCTCCCGTAATGTCCGTTTGAAATAAATGGTCGAAATTCACGAACTGCCGCGGCGCGGCGCGTTCTATTCAGGCCATTATATTATATATATAATATATATAATATATATTTAGTCGATTTCTATTTAAAACGAATTATATAAATAGTTTTAAATTCGTTTCAAAAGCAATTTCAACTTCCATTTCAATTCAAAATTGAATTCTTCTTTATAAATTCGTTTTAAAATTCATTTCTCTTCCATTCAAACTTCAATTCAATTTGAATTCATTTCAATTCGCTTTCAATTCAATTTGAATTCGTTTTCAATTCAATTCAATTCCAAAGTCGTTTTCTATTCGATTCAATTCAAATTGGTTTTCTATTCGATTCAATTCAAATTGGTTTTCTATTTGATTCAATTCAAATTGGTTTTCTATTTGATTCAATTCAAATTGGTTTTCTATTCGATTCAATTCCATTTTCTATTCAAATCAAATTCGTTTTCTATTCAAATCAAATTCGTTTCGTTTTCTATTTGAATCAAATTCATTATATATTCAATTGAAATCAAATCCGTTATATATTCAATTCGAATTCAATTCGTTTTCAATTGAAATCAAATTGAAATCATTATATATTCAATTCATTTCGAAATCGTTTTCAATATTCATTTCAAAATGAATGAGATTGATGTAAATATCGTTCACGGCAAAATGGTGTCAATCTAATCAACACGGCTTCATATATTCTATTTCAAATATTTCGTTTTCAAATATTTCTTTTTCAAATATTTCTATTATTAAAATATTTCGTTCAACACATGACTAATCTCAACGGATGAGTACAGTCAACACATGAACCTTTATTTTATATTGATAAAGAAGTAAATTTTATTATTAAAATATTTCGTTCAACACATGACTAATCTCAACGGATGAGTACAGTCAACACATGAACCTTTATTTTATATTGATAAAGAAGTAAATTTTATTATTAAAATATTTCGTTCAACACATGACTAATCTCAACGGATGAGTACAGTCAACACATGAACCTTTATTTTATATTATTCTTTATCTTCTAAATTGGAATGAGGCCCAATCAATCACCATATAAAATTAATTATATAGATTTTCATACAACACATGTATATCATAGCACTGAAAAATAATCAACCATCAACCAAAGTGCACTACACTGTATAAGCATCAAATATAGATATCTAACGCTTATAACAGCCTGTCAATCAATCGATCGACATATTTAATCAATCAGGATGAGTGAACTTCAAATTTCATCCCAACACCCGTGTGGAGTTTCAAATCAACAAACACAGATTTTATTTGTGCAGTTGGGCGATGTGTAAAATTTATCGTCCCAATCAATGTCATTCAAATAGGTGTACATAAACAAACCGTCCGGATTATAAATGAATATTTTATTTAATTCACTTCACTATATTCATATTCACGTTAAAAATTATATTTTTAACGATAAAGCATTTTATTTTAACATATGAATTTCTATTCAGTTCATTCTTTAAATAAAATGATATTTTTATTTTCTAACTTATTTTAGAAAATTTCGGCGGCATAACGGCACGATACTAGAAACGGGACGAGGCCTAGCCTTATCCCCTGTCTAGTGAAGGCCCACGCCATTCACACATCAATCAAATCCATTCCATTTAACCAAACAATTCAATTCAAACCAAATAAACTAACTAACTATACAACCAAACAATTCAACAAACAAGCCATCCATGGTCTGTGGATGACGGGTGTCGGGTGCTACTAAACACCGTCTGCATCCTAGTATATATATATATATATAACTAGAAAAAGAAATTGAAGAGTGAGAAGTTCTCACCGATAGCTATCCAACTTCACGACACTTCCTTTATAGAAATCATCATCGTTCTCTCCCTTTGTCACTTTCGTTGCCCGCATTCACTACATATGTAAAAATCGAATTTTTACTTCGCTATTCAATATATAAAAATCGAATTTTTACTTTGCTATTCAATATATAAAAATCGAATTTTTACTTCGCTATTCAATATATAAAAATTGAATTTTTACTTCGCTATTCAATATATAAAAATCGAAGTTTTATTTTAATGGTAACCTTATAAAGATCGCATCTTTACCCAAATGAAGACATCATAAAAATCTTGTTTTTCCTTGATTAAAAATATCCACTTTCATGTTATAAAAATATAACCCTTCATCGTATATAGATATAGCCTTTTCGATATGAGAAATATTGCCTTTTCTATTTTAAAAATCTTGCCTTTTCTATTTAAAAAAATCTCGCCTTTTCTATTTAAAAAAAATCTCGCCTTTTCTATTTAAAATCATTATAAAAATCACATCTTTATTTTGCTACACATATAAAGATGATGTTTCTAATATTTCTATTATGTAAAAATTATATTTTTAATCCTCTACATAAACAAAAGTCATATTTTTACATCTTCTACATAGTAAAGATTATATTTTTAATACTCTAATAATATAAGAATCATATTTTTAATACTTTAAAAATATAAACATCATATTTTTATACCACCTTTCAACACTAAAAATCGTATAATTACCGGAATAAAATCGCATTTCCTTTACGAAGTTATATATATGAAGAGCAAGCTATTTACTTCAATAAAAATCAAATTTTTAAATGAATTAGCTGAACAATTAAAGTAAAACTTACATTGGGCGTTGACGAGGCGAAGTGGTGGTCCGGGATGGTTGGAGGGTGCTCGTAGGGGGGGGGGGTGCTGCGGTGGAGGATTGGGGGGGTGCGGTGCTGATTTAGGGCAGAAAGGGGGGGTCGATCGTGCGGCAGGGGGTTTCGGGGGAAAGGGGTTCGGCGCAGGCGTGGAGGGGGGGAGGTTCTCGGAGGTGGCGCGGCGGTCTCGGGGAGGGCGGCGGCTGCTGCGCTCCTCCTTTCTTCTTCTTCTTTTTTTTTTATATATTTTCTGAAGAATGAAATCGGGGGGGGGGGGGCCTGGGTAGTTAAGGGAAGAAAGGATTTTATTTATTTATTTAATTATTTTATTTTTTCACTAAAAAGAAACTTTTATTTTCGACCTCTAAACGAGGCCCACCGCCTGTCGTCCATAGCGTTTTACCCCCATTCCGAACACAATGGGATATGCTTCGCAAGCTGATTCGACCATTTCGATCAGTTTCCGTTGAATTTACATTTAAATCATTATATTGAATTTTAAACGTACATTTCAAATTACCGGGGTCACATACTAACTAGAAAAATTCCAGAAAAATATTTTCTAGCTTCGTATTGACGATACGGTCCTAACAAAACTAGTTTCGTCGAATTCTGAGACCGTTGGAAAAATGGCCAATTTCCAGTCGATTAAAATCAACTGAAACTGGTCAAACGCATTTTCCTTTGCCACGCTCACATATTGATTCGAAAAATTATGAAATTTGGAATCTAGCAATAATTTGACATCACGGATCCAACAAAACTGGTTTCGTCGAAATCCGAGGTCGTTTGCAAAATCCCCATTTTTAAGGGCCTGAATTCCATAACGACTATTCAGAATTTTCAACTGGACATATCTTTTGATTCCCGTTATGAAATTTTGATTTTTCGGATTCGTTGGAAAGATATCATCAAATCGATCCTAATGTTTTTGGTTTCACTAAAACCCGGATTGTTTTGCACCCGGTACATTCAATTGAAGTTTGAAATCGAATTATCGAACTACCGCGCCATTTTCAATTCTATTTATAATTATATATAAATATTTATATTCAAACGACGACGTATATAATATATACGTTTGAATTATATTCAAAATAAATTTTCTCGTCGATATTATTTAAAATAATCTATTTTAAATCTTCAAAATTCGCTAAAATTGCCAAAATAAAAATTTTAAACTGGTTCAGAATTTCCGGGTTATTACAATCTCCCCCACTTAAAACTTTTCGCCCCCGAAAAGGAACAAAGTCGAAAGTGGTTTGATTATTCAGCTCTACGTTCGATCTGGCTTGCATTCTCCAACTTTTCAGTTTCTGAGAATTTTCAAAATTTCAAAAATTTGGCTAACACCCTAAATTTTCGAAAAATTTCGCCATAACCTCCCCTGCACTAGGAGCATCGGGGAATTTCAAATAGCTTCCCCGGTCCTTCTAATCTCAAAAAGAAAAAGAAAAAGCCAAGCGGCTAGCCAATAGGCTCATAAAATCATCATCACCCAAACAAAACAGTAAATTATGTAGTAAACGTGTACCTATTTTTCAGGCAAACAAATTTTATTCTTCGGCTCTAGCCTCCTTGCTATGACCTGTTCAATGTAAGTATATGTATATGCAAGCAAATGCGACCAATTTTCAATACAATTCAATATTTGATTCAATTAGACTAAATGGTTCAAAATTATCAAACAAATAAACAAACAACACAAACATCAATCAATTAGTGGATTAGAGTTTCAAATTCATAATTTTGATACATATACAGAAAATCATGTTTTTGATGCCAATTCACAATAATGTGTTCTAACTATATAAGTTTTGGTTCTCACACCAGCCTGATGGAAATATATAGATATCACACCTTCGTCACTCGAAAATAAATACTGATAACGCTGCAGCATTATCAGAATCATCCCCGGGCAACTAGAATGTGATTCTATATCTACCCAATATATTAAAACTTCGACTATACGTTCATGACGCGTATATGCGAAATCTTTATATACTCGATTGTCCAAATTCAAAATAAATAAATATTCAAATACGTTTAAAGCAACTTAAATTTTCAAAACAAAATTGTTTTCATTTGAAAAATATACTCTTCACACTCGTTCTAGGATACTACTGATCCTATCTCTAACGAGTCATTCTAATTGGATATTACTAATCCAATATCTGATGAATTATTTCGTATGGTTCTAATGTGTCTTGTTCTCGAGCTCTGTAAACCAAAGCTCTGATACCAAATGTGACGACCTGGAATTTCGCTCGATCTGAATCAGTCGTTAAACCGATCTAGACCGTTCGAAACCCCTGAACGTTTGAGAACAGGACAAATCAGAACGCAGACGGAAGAACATTTCATTGTTATTACAACAATTCCATCAGAATACAAGAATATACAGAGTATAATTGAATAAATTACATTCGATAAATATCAGATATTACAATAAATTACATTCGATAAATATCAGATATTACAATAAATTACATAGCAGCGGAAAAATAATACAAAGCACAACTGAAGGTGATATACGGATACAGAGCTTTCCGAATATCATTCGAGCTGTAAACCAGGATCCTATGAATATAAATCTGCAAAACCAAAACTACTAGCTGCCCGTGTCGAAAATAAGGGCACCCAGAGTTTAGGTTAAAACAATAAACTCCAGGTCAGTCATGTGACTGGTGTGAGAACTAAAACAGTTATTTAAAGCTTTACTTTAAAAGAGAGTAATTCAAGGGACCACGCCGTATAACACGGAACGGGTTTCCTCCCAAGAATACCAGTGCATAGAATAAACAGCGCAATGCTTTTTCGAAAAATGAAGCTGTTATAAGACCCAGGTCCCATCACACAATGCAACGCAAGCCGAAGGATAGGGTTTTCCCTTATAATAGCCAAACATGCTTGGTACGTTTAAAACAAATCATTTGATACTATAATAAGTGTATAGTGTCAAAACAGTTTCAATCATAAATGTAATGACCCGCATTTTTAGAGATATATAATTAATTTATTTAATTATATAATTGGTGATTTAGAGAAGTTAATGATCGTTTAATTTAATAATATTGAATATTTAATTAATAATTTTAATATAATAATATATTATAATGTCGAGGTAGTCGGAAATAGTAGAGTTCACAACAGAATGTGAATTGAATAGTATACGAGATGTGGTTGAGTTTCGATTCAGAATATATTAACGTATATATGGAATCGACGGCGTTAGAACGTATAGTTTATAATATAATTAAAATCGAGCTCGAAATGGCGCTGCAGTTCGTAAATTGGCAATTCGAACTTCAACTGAATGTACATGATTCATTTTAAGCTGGATTTCTGTGAAACAAGAAACGTGTGAAGCTGGTGGAGTATATCT
The DNA here is from genome assembly GCA_030737875.1 of Allium sativum. NCBI lineage: Eukaryota > Viridiplantae > Streptophyta > Magnoliopsida > Asparagales > Amaryllidaceae > Allium > Allium sativum. Next base: position 222,129,609 of record CM060912.1, on the reverse strand, counting down.
TTCTAGTGGAAGAGAAAAATCGGGATTTCGTCGGGTAGATTTTGATGTACGTCCAAATCAAATTTCAGAAAAGTCGCTGTAGAATTCCTTTATAATTCGCAACGCTTTATTTACGTTATAAAAGGGTTTTCGATATAAATTGAATATCGATAAATCTAAAAATACGAAATATCAAAATGTAAATTCTGGTATGATAGTCTGGAGCTGTACGATATCATATGTGAAGATATACGATAATATAAATTCATTTATATTTAAATTAATAATATTTAAATATATTTATATATTTAAGGGTCAGTTCAGAGCTTTAAAAATAGCCGGTTTTGCAAATGAAGTCGGAATTCAACGAAACTAATTTTGTTGGATCCGTAATGTCAAATAGTTGTTATATTTCCAGTTTCGTGATTTTTAGAGTCACTGTGTGGCCGTACGGATTTTTAGAGTGAAAAACACTCGATATTTTGACGGTTAAAAATACGCTGTGTGAGCAAACGGAGTCGGAATTTGACGAAACCAGTTTCGTTGGGACCGTAATGTCTAACCCTAGCTGCATGTCCAGTTTTGTGATTTTTAGGTATTGTGTGTGATCACACGGATTTTTAGAAGTCAGAAATGAATATAAATGATTAAATAAAATATTAAAAATAATAATATAAAAATATCTAAAATATCTACTCTTCCTACAAGTACCCCCAAATACCATTCCTTAAGACCTAATCCTCAGAATTGCGCCGCTGCTCTTTTTCTTCAGAAAATAAAAACGTGAGTGATCTTCTTCCTCTAAAATCAAAAAAAAACAAATCACACAAATTTCTATAAATCGTATAACATATATATACGAGTTTGTGTGGAGGAAAGCTTCAGTCTGGTACCCATTTCCTGGTGCTCGACGGTCAATGGTGAGTTGCGGTTGTTCGACAGTAAAACTAGGGTTAAGTTTTGCTTGGATTTATTGATGGATGTGCGAAACGAAGTTCGTATTCATGATGAGAAGGTCGGATAACATCTGGTAGGAAGTTTTTGGTGGTTTCCGCGATTAAAAAGTTCGAACCTGGACGCTGTATCGTGGGTTCTGTGTTCGAAATCGCAACAAGCAGGTTGCGTTCGAGTTTAATTCAGATGGGTGGAGGAGGAAGTGTAGATGAAGAGATGGATAATGGCAGTGGCCGTTGGTGATTTGGTGGTGTTCGTCGGGAGAGGGAGGCGTTGTGGATTCCGTTAATGGCAACAGGAAGCTCGTGGTTGATTTTGGGAAAGACGGGTCTGAAAGTGGCGGGCTGGGTTAAATGAAATAAGGGAGTGGGCCGAGTGGAAATAAGGTATAAGGCCCAATAATAAATTTTAATTCAAGTTTTAATTTAATTCAAATTGTATTATAACTTGTAAAAGTCATATCTCCTACACACGATGTCAGATTGACGAACCGTAAGCTGCGTTGGGATCGTATGGACGGGAGCAACACAATGTGACTGACCGCAAGTCCATCTGAGCTCGTTACAATTTATGGCGAAATAAATTGTCCGTCTGAATCAAGCGATGGTTATCGTTATTAACGATGATCGTCCAATGTGAGTAAATCTCACCAATTCTGAACAGTTTATAAATTCATGTTGTATTTTTAGAACTGTTAGAAATTGTCTGTTTGATTGTGTGTTGACTGTTTGATTGAACTGCTAGTCAGTTAGTTAAATTTCTATATTGATTCTGTTTAACAGAATATATCATATGGAGCTGAAAGTGATGTTATCTATATTGTCTAACATCTGTGATGCAGGGAAAACAGGTTGGAGGAATCCGACTGGATTCCTCAACAGTTATTTTATTGTTTTTCATATATTTTAATATATGATGTGAATTTTAACCTGTTGTTGATTGTGTGTGTATGGACGAGACTAGACATCGTGGTTTGATATGATTGAATACCATAACATACGCGATATTGATAAGTAGATTTTCAAAGTGATATTGAAAATAGAATATTTATAAAATGAAATATTTATAAATAAGAGATATTTATAAATTTGAATATTTATAAATAAGGAATATTTATAAATGGGAATATTTATAAATAGGAGATATTTTAAAAGGAAATAAATTCAAAACATTTCTTTTTGAATGGAAAGGCCTGTGTGGCGAGTTTGGGGATTTTCCCGATGCTCCCGATACAAAGGAGGTTATGGCGAATTTTCCCGGGAATTTAAGGAGTTAGAATATTTCAAGTATAAATTTGAAAAGGAAATATTTGTAAACCATTTACAAATAGAATTGGAAAGGAAACATTATAAAAAGGGAAATCATTTTTAAAGGGTAGAACCGTTATTTAAAAGTAAATCTTTTCCAATGAATAAAATGTTGTTAAAAAGGAAATCTTTATAAAGTGAAGTTAGTTAATCGAATATAGACATTCGAAAGGAGAAATCGAATATGGTATTCGAAGTTAGTTAATTGAATATAGACATTCGAAAAGAGAAATCGAATATGGTATTCGAAGTTAGTTAATCGAATATAGACATTCGAAAAGAGAAATCGAATATGGTATTCGAAGTTAGTTAATCGAATATAGACATTCGAAAAGAGAAATCGAATATGGTATTTGAAGTTAGTTAATCGAATATGTTATTCGAAAGGGGTTGGTTTGTCGAGTTAGTCAAATAGAGTTAACCAGTTAGAGTTAATCAGTTAGAGTTAATCAGTTAGAATTAACCAGTTGGAGTTAATTAGTTAGAGTTAATCGATTAGAGTTAACACGAACTAGAATTAATCAAATATAGTTATTTGAGACAGAGTTAGTCAAACATAGTATTCAGGGTAAGTTGCCATCTTGTATGACTGCTAGCGTAATTCGCAGGGCTGCAGATAGCCTAAGGCGGTCGGATGTTTCCTGAGGGAATCAGGCGTACCCATTGTGATCGCTGCGATCTAGAGTCAAGCGAATGGAGTTAAATAGAGTTGTCGAATAATAGTTGTTCGAATGGAGTTAAATAGAGTTAGTCGAATATAGTTTATTCGAATAGAGTTGAATAGAGTTAATCGAATAGTAGTTATTCGAATAGAGTTAAATGGAGTTAAATCGAATATTAGTTATTCGATATGAGTAATTTAGTTAAGATAATCGAGTTAAGTTAGCAAGTTAAGTTATCAAGTCAAGATGATCGAGTAAAGTAAATAAGTTCAGTTCGTCGAGTTAAATTAATCGATGTTAGTTTCATCGAAAGGAATTAATCGATGTTAGTTTCATCGAAAGGAATTAATCGATGTTAGTTTCATCGAAAGGAGTTATCGATGTTAGTTTCATCGAAAGGAGTTATCGATGTTAGTTTCATCGAAGGGAGTTATCGATTATAGTTTAATCGAAGTGAGATTTTCAAATATGAGATATTTGAAAAGGAAGAGTTATCGGACATTAGTTATTCGAAGAAAGATTATCGAATATCGTTTATTCGAGAAGAAGTTAATCGAATATAGGTTATTCGAAGAAGAGTTAATCAAATAGAGATTTCTCGAAGAGAGTTAATCGGCAAATTCGATTATATCGAATTCGGGAAAGTACTTATACTTTCCAGTGTCTAAATAGAGATTTATTTATTTATAAATAAATAAGTGTTAGGTTAAGTATTCACTAATAAGAATAGAAGTTATAATTTAAGTTAGATAATTCGAAAGGAGGGATTATAACGTTATCGTTATAACCAATGTTTTAAATATAGAAGTGGACTAGTAAAATTGAATCCGAGAAAAGCGTAGAGAAGTTGTTAAAGATTAAAAGATAAACTTTGACCATTTCGAAGTTATAACGTTGTTCAGTTAAGGTCTGAGAGGTAATTATACCCCAACTTGAGTGACTTCCTTCTTAACTAAGAAATGGTAAGGTTTGATCGTAAAGGAGTTTTGGAAATGTTTTCCAAACGAGAATCAGAAATGTTTTCTGATAAAAGAAAATAAGAATTTAGAATATAGGGAAATAGGAGATAAGTAAATAAATGAACTAAAGGGATTTATGTTAAATGATGGTTGTTCGATATAATTTCCATTTGGAAATAATATCGTTGTTTGCACACTTGTTTTTCTTTGATAGTTAACTCACCGACTATCGAAGTTTTGACCATTTTAACGTTGTTAATATGGAGAGACCGGTTGGATTATTATCCAAAGAACCACTCTGTATTAGCATAAGCGTCGCGAATCATATATGCCAAAGATAATTGAAGACGGAGTAAAATGCAAGGGCTATCCTGTTTACAGAATAGTGCCTTCGGTTTGTCCAGTCCCAGGACAACTAGTATGGACGAAGGTCTGACAGAGTATACCAATGGATCGCATAAGTTGATCTGTTCAAACGTATTCACGTTTGGTGGCGGAGGAATTCGTTTCTCTTAGCTGTATACCCGTGTTATTTTTGGATAAGTCAATTTGTGATTTGGCGGGTATGACGATGTGACATTTCTAAGTGAATGAAGATGGATGTCTGACAGAGTATTTCCAGACGGTCACGTACATTGATTTCTTCAACCGTACCAAGAGTGGAAGCGGAGAAGGAAACTTCTTTTAGCTGACACGTAATGTATGGTTGTAGACGTCAATTAGTGATTTTCGATGGATCTGACAATGTGGCATTCGAAGTGAATCTGATGTGATGATAAAGCATAGCTTCTAGCCTCATCAACCGGTAAATGATAGAAATCGGGCAGGCAACATGGCTAAGTCGGTCGCACCGAAGTAGGGTGTATAATCACCTATCTAGAGAATATTCATTTGCTTCTTTTAATCTATCAATGCAGTCCCATATATATATATACGGGAACGGTTGCTGATCCCAACCGTTGGTGATGTACATTCGATACACTCAAGCGAAATGAGTGGTCAGTCATGTGTGGCTGAGTTGCAAGATGTTCTTGTTGAACTCCAGTGTATCGTTCCTAGAGTACACTGATCGGAAGGTGATTCCATACCTTGTCATAGTTGGAAATCCATTACCCAATACGTGCTTGCGGTTTTGATTGTATACTATATATGTAGAACGTGAGATGAAAGCGTTTCTGCTAGTTGATATCTATTTGTACATAGACATTATTATAATATCAAAAGGTTTTTGATATAAAGATATTTTGGATTCTCATAAGGGGAAAACCCGTTCCGTTCTGCGGCGTGGTCTTATGAGATATCGTTTACTTGTTCATATACCTGTTTAAACTGTTTTACTCACACCAGTCCATGTTGCGTGCTTGAGGCATGTGTGCGCATGATAGGGGGTTCTCGCTTTTCGTTAGGTGGCGAACGGGAGACTCTTGCTCCTACATGTCCCTTTGGTAGGGTTGGTTGTGAAGTCGAAAGGCTGGCCGTAAAATATGGTATTGGGGTACCAGTGTAAGCCACAGTGGGGTGTTACCTGCTGCTTTGGGAGGATGGGAGAGGATGGTTGGAAAGCCTACTTGAACATTTTTCAGGGTCGTTACAGTTGGTATCAGAGCTTAAGTTAAGAATTACTTGGCTCTGTGGCGTGACTCGGTAGAGATAAGGTTAGTAATACCCTAGATTGAGTTTGAGTGTATATATACGAGTGCGTATTTGTATTTGATATAAAAATTTGTTTTATATCGAGAAGATTCATTGGTTGAGTCGTTTATGAGTTCTGGTCGATCAATTTTATCCACTGTATCGGTAGGAGTTACTAAACACTTGAATACGATGGGTCGTCACGATATGTTTTGAAAAGAGGATAAATTGATATAAGTTTACCCAGAGTATATTCTGATATAGAGGAAATATATATATTAGATATATTGGTTGTTATTATAATCGAGTAAGATTATAAAAAGTGAATTGGTTATGAAAATAACCAATCAAATTTCGTATAAGTATTACGAAGAGAATTAAATCTGAAATTAAAGTCAGAATTGAAATTAAAAACTGGAAATTCAGATAAGTGGTTGAAATTGAATCTGGATTAGATATATGTGAATTTTAAAATCCTGGGAGGTTTTAAATTTGTTTTAATAAGGACATTTTGAACTAATTCAAGATGGAAGTGTTAAGTTGGAGTTTTGAAAAGAAATACAGTATTGAACTCACTTTGATCGCTGGAAAATAATTCTGATGATGGTGTACACATCATCAGTGTGATTTTCGAGTTGTAAGTGACGGATTACTACCCAAGATTTTATTTTCAAATCTGTTTTGCGAAAACAAGTTTTTGAGAATTCAAATGTTTTGAATTGGTATTATGATTTCAAATTGACTTGAAATAAAAGCCCAGGAATTTAAATTCTAGAATTAAAGTTTAACTAATGAAGTTAAATAGAATGAGATAGTAAAAGTGAACGAGGAATTTGAATTTAACTTGAACTAAGTTAAATTAAAAACTGGATTGGATTATAGAATAATCTGAATGAAATTTAGTTGATAAACTAAGAGTTGAAATTGGATATTGGAGTTTAAATGAAATTCGACTTAAGTATAAGCGAATGGTTTGAGTTGAGGATATAAACTAATCGAAGTTAGATTAGTATGACATTGGTATATGCAGAGTTGTTAATCGATGGAAATAATATAATGATATGCCCAACAAAAAGGTACAAGTTTATATTTCATATGAGTTTGGCGATTGATGAGCCGAATTGGCGAGCCGCTTGGCTGTTTGATTTTCTTTTGGGTTGAAGATGGCCCAAAGAGGCGAGTTGGTGTTTGAGATATTGACCAGTACAAAGGAGGTGCTGGCGAAATTTTTCAAAAGTTTAAAGTGTTAGAAAATTTTCAGAATTTTTGAAAATTTTAGTTAGTCGGAAGGAATTAATATTTTAGTCGATATTAATTGGTTCAGTTAAAATCAGAAATAAGGGGTAAACAAATCTTAGGAATTCCAATAGATAGGGTCGCCCCTACCTTTTAGCAATTTCGAGGACGAAATTATTTTAAGTGGGGAAGAATGTAATGACCCGCATTTTTAGAGATATATAATTAATTTATTTAATTATATAATTGGTGATTTAGAGAAGTTAATGATCGTTTAATTTAATAATATTGAATATTTAATTAATAATTTTAATATAATAATATATTATAATGTCGAGGTAGTCGGAAATAGTAGAGTTCACAACAGAATGTGAATTGAATAGTATACGAGATGTGGTTGAGTTTCGATTCAGAATATATTAACGTATATATGGAATCGACGGCGTTAGAACGTATAGTTTATAATATAATTAAAATCGAGCTCGAAATGGCGCTGCAGTTCGTAAATTGGCAATTCGAACTTCAACTGAATGTACATGATTCATTTTAAGCTGGATTTCTGTGAAACAAGAAACGTGTGAAGCTGGTGGAGTATATCTTTCTAGTGGAAGAGAAAAATCGGGATTTCGTCGGGTAGATTTTGATGTACGTCCAAATCAAATTTCAGAAAAGTCGCTGTAGAATTCCTTTATAATTCGCAACGCTTTATTTACGTTATAAAAGGGTTTTCGATATAAATTGAATATCGATAAATCTAAAAATACGAAATATCAAAATGTAAATTCTGGTATGATAGTCTGGAGCTGTACGATATCATATGTGAAGATATACGATAATATAAATTCATTTATATTTAAATTAATAATATTTAAATATATTTATATATTTAAGGGTCAGTTCAGAGCTTTAAAAATAGCCGGTTTTGCAAATGAAGTCGGAATTCAACGAAACTAATTTTGTTGGATCCGTAATGTCAAATAGTTGTTATATTTCCAGTTTCGTGATTTTTAGAGTCACTGTGTGGCCGTACGGATTTTTAGAGTGAAAAACACTCGATATTTTGACGGTTAAAAATACGCTGTGTGAGCAAACGGAGTCGGAATTTGACGAAACCAGTTTCGTTGGGACCGTAATGTCTAACCCTAGCTGCATATCCAGTTTTGTGATTTTTAGGTATTGTGTGTGATCACACGGATTTTTAGAAGTCAGAAATGAATATAAATGATTAAATAAAATATTAAAAATAATAATATAAAAATATCTAAAATATCTACTCTTCCTACAAGTACCCCCAAATACCATTCCTTAAGACCTAATCCTCAGAATTGCGCCGCTGCTCTTTTTCTTCAGAAAATAAAAACGTGAGTGATCTTCTTCCTCTAAAATCAAAAAAAAACAAATCACACAAATTTCTATAAATCGTATAACATATATATACGAGTTTGTGTGGAGGAAAGCTTCAGTCTGGTACCCATTTCCTGGTGCTCGACGGTCAATGGTGAGTTGCGGTTGTTCGACAGTAAAACTAGGGTTAAGTTTTGCTTGGATTTATTGATGGATGTGCGAAACGAAGTTCGTATTCATGATGAGAAGGTCGGATAACATCTGGTAGGAAGTTTTTGGTGGTTTCCGCGATTAAAAAGTTCGAACCTGGACGCTGTATCGTGGGTTCTGTGTTCGAAATCGCAACAAGCAGGTTGCGTTCGAGTTTAATTCAGATGGGTGGAGGAGGAAGTGTAGATGAAGAGATGGATAATGGCAGTGGCCGTTGGTGATTTGGTGGTGTTCGTCGGGAGAGGGAGGCGTTGTGGATTCCGTTAATGGCAACAGGAAGCTCGTGGTTGATTTTGGGAAAGACGGGTCTGAAAGTGGCGGGCTGGGTTAAATGAAATAAGGGAGTGGGCCGAGTGGAAATAAGGTATAAGGCCCAATAATAAATTTTAATTCAAGTTTTAATTTAATTCAAATTGTATTATAACTTGTAAAAGTCATATCTCCTACACACGATGTCAGATTGACGAACCGTAAGCTGCGTTGGGATCGTATGGACGGGAGCAACACAATGTGACTGACCGCAAGTCCATCTGAGCTCGTTACAATTTATGGCGAAATAAATTGTCCGTCTGAATCAAGCGATGGTTATCGTTATTAACGATGATCGTCCAATGTGAGTAAATCTCACCAATTCTGAACAGTTTATAAATTCATGTTGTATTTTTAGAACTGTTAGAAATTGTCTGTTTGATTGTGTGTTGACTGTTTGATTGAACTGCTAGTCAGTTAGTTAAATTTCTATATTGATTCTGTTTAACAGAATATATCATATGGAGCTGAAAGTGATGTTATCTATATTGTCTAACATCTGTGATGCAGGGAAAACAGGTTGGAGGAATCCGACTGGATTCCTCAACAGTTATTTTATTGTTTTTCATATATTTTAATATATGATGTGAATTTTAACCTGTTGTTGATTGTGTGTGTATGGACGAGACTAGACATCGTGGTTTGATATGATTGAATACCATAACATACGCGATATTGATAAGTAGATTTTCAAAGTGATATTGAAAATAGAATATTTATAAAATGAAATATTTATAAATAAGAGATATTTATAAATTTGAATATTTATAAATAAGGAATATTTATAAATGGGAATATTTATAAATAGGAGATATTTTAAAAGGAAATAAATTCAAAACATTTCTTTTTGAATGGAAAGGCCTGTGTGGCGAGTTTGGGGATTTTCCCGATGCTCCCGATACAAAGGAGGTTATGGCGAATTTTCCCGGGAATTTAAGGAGTTAGAATATTTCAAGTATAAATTTGAAAAGGAAATATTTGTAAACCATTTACAAATAGAATTGGAAAGGAAACATTATAAAAAGGGAAATCATTTTTAAAGGGTAGAACCGTTATTTAAAAGTAAATCTTTTCCAATGAATAAAATGTTGTTAAAAAGGAAATCTTTATAAAGTGAAGTTAGTTAATCGAATATAGACATTCGAAAGGAGAAATCGAATATGGTATTCGAAGTTAGTTAATTGAATATAGACATTCGAAAAGAGAAATCGAATATGGTATTCGAAGTTAGTTAATCGAATATAGACATTCGAAAAGAGAAATCGAATATGGTATTCGAAGTTAGTTAATCGAATATAGACATTCGAAAAGAGAAATCGAATATGGTATTTGAAGTTAGTTAATCGAATATGTTATTCGAAAGGGGTTAGTTTGTCGAGTTAGTCAAATAGAGTTAACCAGTTAGAGTTAATCAGTTAGAGTTAATCAGTTAGAATTAACCAGTTGGAGTTAATTAGTTAGAGTTAATCGATTAGAGTTAACACGAACTAGAATTAATCAAATATAGTTATTTGAGACAGAGTTAGTCAAACATAGTATTCAGGGTAAGTTGCCATCTTGTATGACTGCTAGCGTAATTCGCAGGGCTGCAGATAGCCTAAGGCGGTCGGATGTTTCCTGAGGGAATCAGGCGTACCCATTGTGATCGCTGCGATCTAGAGTCAAGCGAATGGAGTTAAATAGAGTTGTCGAATAATAGTTGTTCGAATGGAGTTAAATAGAGTTAGTCGAATATAGTTTATTCGAATAGAGTTGAATAGAGTTAATCGAATAGTAGTTATTCGAATAGAGTTAAATGGAGTTAAATCGAATATTAGTTATTCGATATGAGTAATTTAGTTAAGATAATCGAGTTAAGTTAGCAAGTTAAGTTATCAAGTCAAGATGATCGAGTAAAGTAAATAAGTTCAGTTCGTCGAGTTAAATTAATCGATGTTAGTTTCATCGAAAGGAATTAATCGATGTTAGTTTCATCGAAAGGAATTAATCGATGTTAGTTTCATCGAAAGGAGTTATCGATGTTAGTTTCATCGAAAGGAGTTATCGATGTTAGTTTCATCGAAGGGAGTTATCGATTATAGTTTAATCGAAGTGAGATTTTCAAATATGAGATATTTGAAAAGGAAGAGTTATCGGACATTAGTTATTCGAAGAAAGATTATCGAATATCGTTTATTCGAGAAGAAGTTAATCGAATATAGGTTATTCGAAGAAGAGTTAATCAAATAGAGATTTCTCGAAGAGAGTTAATCGGCAAATTCGATTATATCGAATTCGGGAAAGTACTTATACTTTCCAGTGTCTAAATAGAGATTTATTTATTTATAAATAAATAAGTGTTAGGTTAAGTATTCACTAATAAGAATAGAAGTTATAATTTAAGTTAGATAATTCGAAAGGAGGGATTATAACGTTATCGTTATAACCAATGTTTTAAATATAGAAGTGGACTAGTAAAATTGAATCCGAGAAAAGCGTAGAGAAGTTGTTAAAGATTAAAAGATAAACTTTGACCATTTCGAAGTTATAACGTTGTTCAGTTAAGGTCTGAGAGGTAATTATACCCCAACTTGAGTGACTTCCTTCTTAACTAAGAAATGGTAAGGTTTGATCATAAAGGAGTTTTGGAAATGTTTTCCAAACGAGAATCAGAAATGTTTTCTGATAAAAGAAAATAAGAATTTAGAATATAGGGAAATAGGAGATAAGTAAATAAATGAACTAAAGGGATTTATGTTAAATGATGGTTGTTCGATATAATTTCCATTTGGAAATAATATCGTTGTTTGCACACTTGTTTTTCTTTGATAGTTAACTCACCGACTATCGAAGTTTTGACCATTTTAACGTTGTTAATATGGAGAGACCGGTTGGATTATTATCCAAAGAACCACTCTGTATTGGCATAAGCGTCGCGAATCATATATGCCAAAGATAATTGAAGACGGAGTAAAATGCAAGGGCTATCCTGTTTACAGAATAGTGCCTTCGGTTTGTCCAGTCCCAGGATAACTAGTATGGACGAAGGTCTGGCAGAGTATACCAATGGATCGCGTAAGTTGATCTGTTCAAACGTATTCACGTTTGGTGGCGGAGGAATTCGTTTCTCTTAGCTGTATACCCGTGTTATTTTTGGATAAGTCAATTTGTGATTTGGCGGGTATGACGATGTGACATTTCTAAGTGAATGAAGATGGATGTCTGACAGAGTATTTCCAGACGGTCACGTACATTGATTTCTTCAACCGTACCAAGAGTGGAAGCGGAGAAGGAAACTTCTTTTAGCTGACACGTAATGTATGGTTGTAGACGTCAATTAGTGATTTTCGATGGATCTGACAATGTGGCATTCGAAGTGAATCTGATGTGATGATAAAGCATAGCTTCTAGCCTCATCAACCGGTAAATGACAGAAATCGGGCAGGCAACATGGCTAAGTCGGTCGCACCGAAGTAGGGTGTATAATCACCTATCTAGAGAATATTCATTTGCTTCTTTTAATCTATCAATGTTGTCCCATATATATATATACGGGAACGGTTGCTGATCCCAACCGTTGGTGATGTACATTCGATACACTCAAGCGAAATGAGTGGTCGGTCATGTGTGGCTGAGTTGCAAGATGTTCTTGTTGAACTCCAGTGTATCGTTCCTAGAGTACACTGATCGGAAGGTGATTCCATACCTTGTCATAGTTGGAAATCCATTACCCAATACGTGCTTGCGGTTTTGATTGTATACTATATATGTAGAACGTGAGATGAAAGCGTTTCTGCTAGTTGATATCTATTTGTACATAGACATTATTATAATATCAAAAGGTTTTTGATATAAAGATATTTTGGATTCTCATAAGGGGAAAACCCATTCCGTTCTGCGGCGTGGTCTTATGAGATATCGTTTACTTGTTCGTATACCTGTTTAAACTGTTTTACTCATACCAGTCCCATGACTGACCCGGAGTTTACTTTGTTGTTTTCCCTAAACTCTTGGGTGCCTAAATTTGTACGGGCAGTCAAGTAGTTAGGAATTTACAGATATACTGGAAGAGCGTGGAGCAGGAGGCTTCAAGATCATATAACTATAGTTATTTCCGCTGTGTTGTAAGTGCTGTACTCTGATAAGTGCTATTGTATACATAACTGTTATATTTCAAAGTTATGTTATCTATTATATGTTATTCGTTCCGCTGTGAGGTTCGTGTTACTCTGATGTTGTGTTCTTCTTCTTCTTCTATTCTAAGTTTCTATCTTATCTATTCTCACCTTCTAATTTCTTTCATTAATTACCGGGATTTTTCGATGTTTTGGTTATCGACGTCGAGCTTACGTCGATAACCAAAGCCGCCGAAAATCCGGGTCGTTACAATAAATATCAATCATAGGCGGCATAGCTACCATCTACTATGTCGCCATACTAGTTCTACAATTAAAACCGAATTACACGTATTGGAAATTGGATTCTATCATGAGTCGAGGCAAGGGGAAAGCTCCTCTCCGCGTTCGAGACACTCTAGCAAATGTCCCAGGGCTACGCACTCTGGGCAACCCCTGGATCTTCAGGGTCGGTCCTCACTTACGTTAGAGGATTGGCAATTCCTGAACACACGTTTCCCGGTCCTTACAGACCTAAAATCGAGGCGCCTCATTCCAACAACCACATAGGTGAAAAGTATATAAATGTCAGGGCTGGTAAGTCACTGACACCACCAAAGCTAGAAAGAAACGTCGTGGTCTCCCTGCAGTCCGTATCCCGTTTTTAACTCATACCGAGGTGTGAGGCTCGCGAATTCACGTTATACACAAAGCTGCCACGTAGGCCGTGCTTTGATCATCAACCACAAGACTCTGCTTTTCAACAAAAGCCTTGATCATTGCATCTTAGTGTGCCACACAGGCAATTCATGCCATGCGACTGATGTCCATCGATATATAACCTCTAAGCACGTACGTCTCAGAGAAGGGCGTTAAGCAAGAGAATAAATTCTCCGCCGCCAAACAGATATATATTTAACAGAAATCAATCAACACAGAATAAAATCCAATGTCAGACACACAATCCATTTACAAGTTCGTTCTGGGTCTGAACGAAACCGGAGGCACTTTCCTCGCATATCCATCCATCTCCAAGTACGTCTGGACGACCACCAACTATTTCCATCCTCTTGGGTGTACAGCCCAATCAGGATCGTCAGTAATAATCCAAACGATGTGAATACTTCTGGTCTTCAACCACCGTCTTCATCTTCGACGTATCGTCGAATCGGTTATTCAGAATGGGTGTAAACCCGGACTTTCCGAACAACCCGCGTATATTAAAAACAAATGTTACACAAACACAACATACGCCTCATTCCAATTCATTAGTCACTAACCGCAAATTAGCAAGAGAACAATTTCCCAAACATTAACCCCGAAGGCCGAAACCAACATCAGATCAATACCCAGGAAACCATTCTTCTTAGCCAACCTACAACCAGTTTCTAAATTCCACATTCTTAGGGAAATATTCCCATTAATTTTATCCAAGATAAATTCTTTAAAATTTATCCTGTACTCTTCCTTTGGATGTCGTTTCAAACCAAATTATGGTTTTTCTAAACTAGTCGAGATTAGCGAACCACACCGAAGTAATTATTTATTTTATTTCTCAATCCCAACCTATTCATCCCATGAAGCAAAACTGGTAACACTCCATATCTAACACCACGGTGTTATCGGTAAAATTAATTACCATTTCACGTTCAAATCTAATTAAAAATTTAACTATCGCTTTGGAGCAAAACTGGTAATACTCCATTCTCGTTCATTTTCTAAATTTAGAAATTTAGATTACGAATTTACATTTCAATCTAATTGCAGATTCGTTAAAACTCCTTTTACTGGGTTAAAGAACTAGGTGTTATTTAAAACACAGTTCACGACAAACCCAAATCACATTCTATTTATTATCGGGTTAAAGAACTAGTGTTATTTAAACACCGTACACGATAAACCCATTTCAAATCCAATCAAATATATTATAAATTCCTATTTATTTAAAACCCCTTTTTAAATCTAATTTATTTATTTAAAAATAATTGGGTTTTAAATTTAGTTCAAAACTAGTTCATTTCGATAAAAATCCATTTTTATCTTTTCAAATATGGAGTTTTTCACCCCAATTTTTCCCAAATCATTTCTTATGATTTTACACAAATTATTACTATTTTTAATAATTTTATTAAGGCCCGTACAATCGATTTCCAACAATGGCCATCGAACTGCACTTACAGCGACCTTTTTCAAATTTGATTTGGACGTATCTCCAAATCCAACCGTTAGATTTCAAATTTCTAATATTCGTTAGATAGCTCTTTTCGATACGAACTCAACGGTTCTGGTTTTAGGAGAATCCGACGGTCGGATCTCCCGTAATGTCCGTTTGAAATAAATGGTCGAAATTCACGAACTGCCGCGGCGCGGCGCGTTCTATTCAGGCCATTATATTATATATATATAATATATATAATATATATTTCGTCGATTTCTATTTAAAACGAATTATATAAATAGTTTTAAATTCGTTTCAAAAGCAATTTCAACTTCCATTTCAATTCAAAATTGAATTCTTCTTTATAAATTCGTTTTAAAATTCATTTCTCTTCAATTCAAACTTCAATTCAATTTGAATTCATTTCAATTCGCTTTCAATTCAATTTGAATTCGTTTTCAATTCAATTCAATTCCAAAGTCATTTTCTATTCGATTCAATTCAAATTGGTTTTCTATTCGATTCAATTCAAATTGGTTTTCTATTTGATTCAATTCAAATTGGTTTTCTATTTGATTCAATTCAAATTGGTTTTCTATTCGATTCAATTTCATTTTCTATTCAAATCAAATTCGTTTTCTATTCAAATCAAATTCGTTTCGTTTTCTATTTGAATCAAATTCATTATATATTCAATTGAAATCGAATCCGTTATATATTCAATTCGAATTCAATTCGTTTTCAATTGAAATCAAATTGAAATCGTTATATATTCAATTCATTTCGAAATCGTTTTCAATATTCATTTCAAAATGAATGAGATTGATGTAAATATCGTTCACGGCAAAATGGCGTCAATCTATTCAACACGGCTTCATATATTCTATTTCAAATATTTCGTTTTCAAATATTTCTATTATTAAAATATTTCGTTCAACACATGACTAATCTCAACGGATGAGTACAGTCAACACATGAACCTTTATTTTATATTGATAAAGAAGTAAATTTTATTATTAAAATATTTCGTTCAACACATGACTAATCTCAACGGATGAGTACAGTCAACACATGAACCTTTATTTTATATTGATAAAGAAGTAAATTTTATTATTAAAATATTTCGTTCAACACATGACTAATCTCAACGGATGAGTACAGTCAACACATGAACCTTTATTTTATATTATTCTTTATCTTCTAAATTGGAATGAGGCCCAATCAATCACCATATAAAATTAATTATATGGATTTTCATACAACACATGTATATCATAGCATTGAAAAATAATCAACCATCAACCAAAGTGCACTACACTGTATAAGCATCAAATATAGATATCTAACGCTTATAACAGCCTGTCAATCAATCGATCGACATATTTAATCAATCAGGATGAGTGAACTTCAAATTTCATCCCAACACCCGTGTGGGGTTTCAAATCAACAAACACAGATTTTATTTGTGCAGTTGGGCGATGTGTAAAATTTATCGTCCCAATCAATGTCATTCAAATAGGTGTACATAAACAAACCGTCCGGATTGTAAATGAATATTTTATTTAATTCACTTCACTATATTCATATTCACGTTAAAAATTATATTTTTAACGATAAAGCATTTTATTTTTAACATATGAATTTCTATTCAGTTCATTCTTTAAATAAAATGGTATTTTTATTTTCTAACTTATTTTAGAAAATTTCGGCGGCATAACGGCACGATACTAGAAACGGGACGAGGCCTAGCCTTATCCCCGGTCTAGTGAAGGCCCACGCCATTCACACATCAATCAAATCCATTCCATTTCACCAAACAATTCAATTCAAACCAAATAAACTAACAAACTATACAACCAAACAATTCAACAAACAAGCCATCCATGGTCTGTGGATGACGGGTGTCGGGTGCTACTAAACACCGTCTGCATCCTAGTATATATATATAACTAGAAAAAGAAATTGAAGAGTGAGAAGTTCTCACCGATAGCTATCCAACTTCACGACACTTCCTTTATAGAAATCATCATCGTTCTCTCCATTTGTCACTTTCGTTGCCCGCATTCACTACATATGTAAAAATCGAATTTTTACTTCGCTATTCAATATATAAAAATCGAATTTTTACTTTGCTATTCAATATATAAAAATCAAATTTTTACTTCGCTATTCAATATATAAAAATTGAATTTTTACTTCGCTATTCAATATATAAAAATCGAAGTTTTATTTTAATGGTAACCTTATAAAGATCGCATCTTTACCCAAATGAAGACATCATAAAAATCTTGTTTTTCCTTGATTAAAAATATCCACTTTCATGTTATAAAAATATAACCCTTCATCGTATATAGATATAGCCTTTTCGATATGAGAAATATCGCCTTTTCTATTTTAAAAATCTCGCCTTTTCTATTTAAAAAAATCTCGCCTTTTCTATTTAAAAAAAATCTCGCCTTTTCTATTTAAAATCATTATAAAAATCACATCTTTATTTTGCTACACATATAAAGATGATGTTTCTAATATTTCTATTATGTAAAAATTATATTTTTAATCCTCTACATAAACAAAAGTCATATTTTTACATCTTCTACATAGTAAAGATTATATTTTTAATACTCTAAAAATATAAGAATCATATTTTTAATACTTTAAAAATATAAACATCATATTTTTATACCACCTTTCAACACTAAAAATCGTATAATTACCGGAATAAAATCACATTTCCTTTACGAATTTATATATATGAAGAGCAAGCTATTTACTTCAATAAAAATCAAATTTTTAAATGAATTAGCTGAACAATTAAAGTAAAACTTACATTGGGCGTTGACGAGGCGAAGTAGTGGTCCGGGATGGTCGGAGGGTGCTCGCAGGGGGGGTGCTGCGGTGGAGGATTGGGGGGGGGGGGTGCGGTGCTGATTTAGGGTAGAAAGGGGGGGTCGATCGTGCGGCAGGGGGGTTTCGGGGGAAAGGGGTTCGGCGCAGGCGTGGAGGGGGGGAGGTTCTCGGAGGTGGCGCGGCGGTCTCGGGGAGGGCGGCGGCTGCTGCGCTCCTCCTTTTTTTTTTTTTTTATATTTTCTGAAGAATGAAATCGGGGGGGGCCTGGGTAGTTAAGGGAAGAAAGGATTTTTTTATTTAATTATTTTATTTTTTCACTAAAAAGAAACTTTTATTTTCGACCTCTAAACGAGGCCCACCGCCTGTCGTCCATAGCGTTTTACCCCCATTCCGAACACAATGGGATATGCTTCGCAAGCTGATTCGACCATTTCGATCAATTTCCGTTGAATTTACATTTAAATCATTATATTGAATTTTAAACGTACATTTCAAATTACCGGGGTCACATACTAACTAGAAAAATTCCAGAAAAATATTTTCTAGCTTCGTATTGACGATACGGTCCTAACAAAACTAGTTTCGTCGAATTCTGAGACCGTTGGAAAAATGGCCAATTTCCAGTCGATTAAAATCAACTGAAACTGGTCAAACGCGTTTTCCTTTGCCACGCTCACATATTGATTCGAAAAATTATGAAATTTGGAATCTAGTAATAATTTGACATCACGGATCCAACAAAACTGGTTTCGTCGAAATCCGAGGTCGTTTGCAAAATCCCCATTTTTAAGGGCCTGAATTCCATAGCGACTATTCAGAATTTTCAACTGGACATATCTTTTGATTCCCGTTATGAAATTTTGATTTTTCAGATTCGTTGGAAAGATATCATCAAATCGATCCTAATGTTTTTGGTTTCACTAAAACCCGGATTGTTTTGCACCCGGTACATTCAATTGAAGTTTGAAATCGAATTATCGAACTACCGCGCCATTTTCAATTCTATTTATAGTTATATATAAATATTTATATTCAAACGACGACGAATATAATATATACGTTCGAATTATATTCAAAATAAATTTTCTCATCGGTATTATTTAAAATAATCTATTTTAAATCTTCAAAATTCGCTAAAATTGCCAAAATAAAAATTTTAAACTAGTTCAAAATTTCCGGGTTATTACAATGACTGACAATGTTGAGTGTAATCATCCAATCAAAGAGTATACCTGCAAAATACCTGATTGCATGGAGTAGAATTGGGGCGGCTGTGAATATTTCAGAAGTAACAAAATGATCTACTGCATATGATAGTGTTTTATTCCACAATAAATAAGTGAACTTTTTTACAGTGAGTTGCACATACTTAAAAAAAGAACTACTCAGGATATGCAACTTATATCAATAAACCATTTTTCCAAAAAAAACATCATAATGAAAGAAAAGCAGACATGCAATCAACGTCTAAATCATAAATATGTATTGTCCTTGAAATCAAACACCCTAGCAGCAACTACTAAAGCACAAGCTGCAAGGTAGATAAATATCAAGGCCATCAAATTTTATACTTCGGAGCAAAATTGTAACTCTTCCCTACTTATATATGCATTGCAAAATTTAAAATCAATAAGTCATGACAAAATCAAGATAATATATATCTTTTAGCTAATTTTCTTTCAAACTGACACTTCAATTAAAATTGTATACACTACAGGATTTTATATAATCGTAGACTTAACAATGAGACTACTATATAGACTATGATCTAAAATAATGTCTAAAAACAATAACAAAACAAATTTCCCAACAAAATTGTAAAGTTAAGGGATGTGATAGTTTAAACACTTGATGGAATTTGTGTCAATGATGGTATTTTGTATAAATAGGTAAAATGATAATACTAGGGACCTACTTGAAAAAGGAACTCAAGACTATAATCCTTTTAGCCCTTTTCCAAGGCTACCACCGAGTCCTTGACAATTGCTGCACCATTCATCGAGATATAGCATCGCCACTCAGTAGAGCCACTAATTCAAAAAGGGATTAGTTATTACAGATCCAAACCTACGAAATAAAATGCAAAAGGAAGCAAGAAAATACCCCATCTGTTCTTTCGCCAACAACATCTACTTCCGAGATGGATCAGATCAGATTCATCCAAATCATTTCTCTGCGAGCGTCGGCAGGAACCATGAAATAGGCGGGTTAAGAAAAAATGATCAAATTAGACATCAGAGAATCAATTTAACAAGAGATTCAAGTCGTGGTTTGGGGGAAAGCTGAATAACCCTAATTTTTAGACCGGATAGGGATTGTAAAACATTAGTGCGGGGAATAGAAAATAGCGGGGGAACGAAAGTATATTATGATACAGCTCAAAGTCGTGTTAAAGGGACTGATCCGGAACATCAATGATGTAGGGTTAGATTTTAACTGTTCAGGGTGGTGCGGATCGCAACTGATGTGCTAAATCAATTTGATACGGGTATTAGCACTATCAAATTTAGTACGGCTTTAAGCCGTATCAAATCTCTGCATCCTGGTGTGCCAAATTTGCTGTTTTGGTGTAGTGGTAGAAAGCCTTGTTTACATTTCTGACTTTCCTGTTCGAACCTTATTTGACTCTGGTGCATCGCATACTTTTATTTCTTCTGATATTGTTGAAAATTTGCACCTAAGTACTAGTCTGGTTGAGGATCCCGTTATAGTTTCAAATCCAATTGGGGGCTCCACCCATTTATCTGTGATGTGTGTGGATTTGAGGATCTCTATCTTAAGCGTAGAATTCACGTGTAATACTTATGTTCTCGGATTCATGGGATACAGTTTGATCCTAGGTATGGATTGGTTGTCCGATTATGAAGCCATTCTTGATTGGGAACGAAGGGTAGTGAGGCTCATGACTCGCCTTGGTAATACCCTTGAAATTTCTTGTAACCCTAGGGGTCCGGTCATGTTATGTTATCTTGAATCCCTTGACTCGTCCGACGATAATTTGCAATATGTAAGAGTGGTCCGAGAATATCCAGATGTCTTTGATGAAGTGAGGGGATTCCTCCTAAATGCGAGATAGAGTTCCGAATTTATCTTGTTGATAATGCCAAGCTAGTTTCATTGCCCGTTAGGCACATGGCCCCGCGAGAAAGAAGAGAGCTCAGTAAACAAATCAACGAGTTGCTTGAGAAAAATTTCATAAGACGAAGCATTTCTGAATGGGGTGCTCCGGTAGTATCCGCTACTAAGGCGGATGGATCGCTTCGTCTGTGCGTAGATTATCGTGAGTTAAACAAGCTGACGAAGAAGAATAGGCACCCGCTACCAAGAATCGACGATTTGTTTGACCAGCTTGTGGGAGCATCTGTTTTCTCTCAACTGGATCTAGCCACAGGGTTCCATCAGCTCAGAGTGGCTGAGGATAGCATTGACAAAACTGCGTTTAGGACTCCAGATGGGTTCTTTGAATGGCTCGTCATGCCGTTTGGGTTAACGAATGCACTCGCGTACTTTGTAGATTTGATGAGTAGGGTGTTTCGGGAGTTCCTTAACAAGTTTGTGGTAGTTTTCGTGGATGATATTTTGATCTTCTCAAAAGATGAAGAAGAGCATGCTAGGCATCTCAAGGAAGTCATGGAAACACTTAGAGCACACCAGTTAAAGGCTAAGTTCTCCAAATGCCATTTTTGGAGGAAGGAAGTTCGGTTCCTTGGACATGTAGTTTCTAAGCAAGGCATAGCCAAAATTCCTAAGAATGCAACAGAGATGAGGAGCTTTCTCAGCTTGGCGGGCTACTACAGGAAGTTCATTAAGGACTTCGCTAAGATTTCAGCCCCTCTTACTAAATTAACAAAGAAGAACCTACCTTTTGCATGGGACATAGAATGTGATGCTGCTTTTCAGAGACTTAAGAGAGCCCTCACCACAACTTCAGTTTTGGAATTACCCGATGGAGGTAAGATGTTTACCGTGTACACAGATGCGTGCGGCACGGGATTAGGCGCTGTCCTAATGCAGGAAAGAAGAGTAACATGCTACGGGGGCAGACAACTTAAAGTTCATGAGAAAAACTATCCCGCGCATGACTTGGAATTGGCCGCGTTTGTTTTTGCACTTAAAGCTTGGCGCCGTTATCTTCTAGGGGAGAGGTTCGAGCTATACACCGACCACAAATCGCTCAAGTACCTCTTCTCACAGAAAGATTTAAATCTGAGGCAACATCGGTGGATGGTGTTCTTGGCATCATATGACTTTGATATAGCTTATACCCCTGGCAAGGGTAATGTGGTGGCAGACGCGCTAAGTAGAAAAAGGTTGACTTTGAGCCCCTTGTTTGTTGAAATGAAAAGCCTTGAGTTTATAGCAACGTTTGATTTTACACCTGCTATTGAGTCATTGACTGCTACGTTAGCATCTCTTGAGCTAAGACCTACACTTCTAGATCAAGTAGGGACTTCATAGAAGGAAGACCCACAGATAGTCGAAATCATGGACAAGCTGATTACGGGTGAGACGTCAAGTCACCTCAGTAGATATGCCATAGATGACAAGGGATGGATAAGGCGCGATGGAAGACTATGTGTCCCACAAGTGGGAGACTTAGTAAGGAGAGTTCTCGAAGAGGCGCATCACTCGAAGATGATTATACATCCCGGAGGGGATAAGATGTACAGGGATATGAAATGCATTTTCTTTTGGACTGGAATGAAAAAGGACGTGGCAGAGTTCGTTTCGAAGTGCATGGTGTGCCAACGAGTAAAGGCCGAGTCAAAGAAGCCCGGTGGACTATTACACCCTTCGGAAGTTCCGCAATGGAAATGGGAGAGTATCTCGATGGATTTCGTGGATGGACTGCCTAGGTCAAGGAAGGGAAATACTAGCATATGGGTCATAGTTGATAGACTCACGAAAAGTGCTCACTTCATTCCGGTGAAGAGCAAGAGGACCGCAACAGGGCTAGCGTCTATTTACCTTTGAGAGATAGTACGATTGCATGGAGTGCCTTCTAGTATAGTTAGTGATCGTGACCCGATTTTCACTAGCCAGTTCTGGAATTGTCTGCAAGAAGCAATGGGAACACGACTAAACTTGAGCACGGCCTATCACCCACAGACGGATGGACAAACCAAAAGGGTAAATAGGGTACTAGAAGATCTCCTGAGGCTATGTATTCTTGACTTCGGTGGTACTTGGGAAGACCATCTTCCTCTCGTGGAGTTTGCATATAACAATAGTGACCAAGCTAGCATCGGAATGGCACCGTTCGAAGCCCTGTATGGAAGACCGTGCAAGTCACCAACTTGTTGGTGGGAGACGACAGACAGACTTATACTTGGGCCCGACATGATAAGGGACACTTCTGAGAAGATCGAGTTGATACGAAGACGAATGAAAACGGCCCAAGATAAACAGAAATCTTATGCGGACCAGAGAAGGGAAGACCTAGAATTCGAAGTCGGAGATATGGTCTTTATAAAGGTTTCTCCGTTACGCAATGTAGTTCATTTTGGGGCAGTTGGAAAGCTAGCACCAAGGTTCATAGGACCGTTCCCTATCGTTGAGAGGATTGGACGGATGGCCTATAAGGTAGACTTACCCGAGAAGTTATCTATAGTACACAATGTCTTTCACGTCTCGCATCTCCGGAAGTGCTTGCATGAGTCAGCCGAAGTGGTTGAGCCAAGCATCCTTGAAGACGTAGAGGTGGAAAAAGAAGCGACATTGAGGCGAGTTCCGATTCGTATCTTAGGAACGGAGATTAAGAAGCTAAGGAATCGAGAAGTCAAGCTAGTGAAAGTGCAGTGGAGTGAAACCCAAGAAGACGCAACTTGGGAAACCGAAGAAAAGATACGCGCGCTTTACCCATTTCTTTTTGGGGGTACATTCTCGATCTCTTTTTCCTATAAACTTGAAAACCTTTTCGTATCATGCTTCTAATATCTATGTTTGTCTTGTTATCTTCTCGATCTTATCTTGAGAACCTTAGGTAGAACCATATGGATGTAAACATGTGATTGAAACATGTTATGGTTGATGTTTGCAAATGGTTGCAAGTGGTTGCAAATGGTTGCTAGTGAATGCATGACACACATTAGGCACTATATCAGCTCAGGCACATTTTCATGTTGCATATGCATGAGTGCTAATACTTGTACTTGGATGGAGCTTGTTATGCTATCACTTGGATGTTGCATATGGATGAATGATTGTGCACTCATGTAGAGATTATGAACTATGTTAGGAATTAGCATACACGTTGGATTCATGACAGTAACATATTTTGCATTAAGGAGGTTTACTGAATCATTAACCGCCTGATCTTTTGCATTAGATAATTACATATACACACACTTTCTGCATATGTTCATACAGCACTAGAAATATCTTAAGGACAATGGTTGCCTATGGATGATGCTTTGAGTAGATGGATGATGGATGGTAGGACACATCCTCCCTAACTTAGAGATTTCGGGGACGAAATCCTTTAAGGGGGGAGAATGTAACAACCCGTGTTTTTATAACGTGTAATAACCATAAATCAGGGCAGAATTAATTTTTAAAATAAGAATCAAGGGAAACGGGTTACGCCATTGCATTCGTCTCGAAATTCTACTTGGAAACGAGTCCGAGTTTTCGAAAATCGGAGTCCGTATGACCAAGTTATGACCATTCGAAATTTTCAGAAATTTTCAAGTTCAAAACAGACTCAATTCGAATTCAAAATTCGAATTTCAAACCTCCAAATGGACTGGGCGAGAAATTTCCTGCCCAGGACCAAGTCGACCTGGGGGTCGACTATGTAGTCGACCTACCCAGGGCCAGGTCGACCTGGGGGTCGACCTGGTGCCCGAGCCCGTTTCTGAAGCTGGATTCACTCTGATGTATTTGGCTTCATTTCTGTCCACATTCGTTGACCTGACCCTATAAATACAGCCCCTAACACCAGTCTCTCTACACCAAATTTCTTTCTGACCTTATGCTGCTCTGATTCTGGTTGAAAAGTTTGAGAGAGGGACTACTTCTTCTACGTTGAGACTACATTAAGGGAATTGCTGATTTGGGGACTTCTATTAGGACCTGACTAAGCATATTCAACATCGACTCTCTTTTTCTAATTCTCGAACCACGATCTGTAAGCCCCAGTTATTTTCAAATTTAAACTGTAAATGTATTATGAATATGATGTAAATTGAAATTGGACCTATGTATGATGACTGTTTACATTCATTCTCGTTCATCTTGGATCTTGACTCTTGAATATTACTATGACATTGATTTGGGGCCTATTCATGTTGTAAATCAAAAGGAAAACCCCCTTATATTATCATGTTGAACCTGTTATTAGTCACAAGTTTATGACTATCACCTTATGACAGCCGTACCATGACTATACTATCAATTTATGACAGTCGTTACCATGACTATACTATCACCTTATGACAGTCGTTACCATGACTATACTATCACCTTATGACAGTCGTTACCATGACTATACTATCACCTTGTGACAACTGTTATTTTGACTAGTACCTTATCTTGCTAGATTTGGAATCTTTATGTTTGAGGCCAATATTTCATATGCCAGTAATGTTTTAATCTTTTATTTCAAGTCATATCATGCTATGCTAGTAATCACTTTTACCACATTATACCCGTTCCTTTTTATGTTATTCCCTATTAGATTTATTTGTATCAATTCGAACTTACGTGCGATGGGAATACGATTTGGGTAGACTAGGTAAAACATAAATTAGCTTTAACTTGAACATGAACGTTATTATGACTTGAACCTGAATATGGACATGAACTTGACACGATTTGACATGAAACATGACCTGAAAACTCGACATGAACCTAGATATGAAAACTTGAACGTGGGCATGACAATTAGATAAACTTGAAAATGGCCAACTCGAGATTGGGTTGAGTTTGCAGTGTAAATCTACCCGGAACCGCCCGGCAAATCCAGTGGCTGCAAATAATAGGATCCAATGTGGGTAGTTGGTCATATTGCACGTAAAAACCCGAGGTTAGACTATGTTGTGGTGTAAATCTGCCCGGAACCGCCCGGCAAATCCATTAACCACACTAGTTAGTCTAATGTGAGAGGTTGGCGTGCACTAGTGAATTAATGCCACATGATAGGGTTAAGTCATGAACCACTTGAATATACTTAACCAACTTGACACAATGACTTGATAGGGTTAAGTCATGAACTGCTTGAACACACTTAACCAACTTGATACACGATCTGGATAGGGTTAAGTCACGAATTTGAATGACAACACTTAACCCATTAGAAACCCTAGTTACGAGGTCGTTTTCAGCAGTAACCCACTTAGATGTATCACGATACCCTGGGACTAGGCAGGGTGGGGCACGATTACTGGGCTGATTGTAAGCGACCAGAACGACGGCTGAGTAGGTGCACCATTGTAGGTTCAGGCGGGTTATGGTCGTGCACGTAGTCCGGAGTTGAAAAAGCAAGCATTGGGCACCCGTAGATTTACACTGTGCGTGCTTGATTCGTGTCGGTGGTTGGCACCATAGGACTTGATACACCCTTAGAATACTAGTACAGTTGGTGCAGCGAACCTTGAATATGCGATGCCAGACTTGACTTACCTTGTCATCTTAATTATCCTACTAGTTCTGTTATCATCCTTATGTTTAATTCCAATTTTCACATATCATGTTACCTTTACTAGTTTTTATACTGAAAGTCACTAGGGCTTACCAGTCTTATGACTGACCCTTTTTCTTTCGCCTCTTTTTCTTTCGTTTTCCCCCAGGTTCTCAGGGAGGAAACACTAGCTCTTAGCTTGGATTTAGCTTACTTTCTGACAGCTCATGTACGGTTTGGCTTGGGCTATGCTATGGCTGCTTCTGCTATTTATGGGGAATAATTTACTTTTGTTTTAAGTTTATGCTTCTTTATTATGAACTTGATGTAATGGAATAATTTGTATCTTGGATATATGAGCTTTTGACTCTTTTCTGGAAAATAATAAAAAGTTGGTTTTTAATTTCTACCGCTGCTTTATTTATGTTCTTCCTTGTGATATCTATGTGCATGTTTACCTAGATAATACTCCACCAAAACTAGTGCATTCCCTTTGTGAGTAACCCTAGCGGAGGTGGGGTGTTACAATCCTACCTCTCAATTAATGACGACAGAGCTTTACCAAAAAGCAACCCCCTTGTTTAAATAGTTCACACTTTGCCCCCAACCATACCGACAAAATTGTGTGCTCTACATAAACCACAACGATAAGGTGAGAAACTAGTACTCTTTTTCCTTCTACGTGTTTACGTATGTCTTTGTGTACATAATATGTTTCTTGTTTGTGTGTAGCTTAAATGGACGATTGGATAATAAGTGATGAACTCGTAGATAAAATGTTTGATGAGTATGAACGGAACAAGGAGGAGGAAAAAGATGGTGGTTTTGTTCCAGATACACAAGTAGAAGAGGCGGAAGTTATAGTTCAAAATTAAATTGTTCGTGATACTCCATAAATTGTTGAAGTTCAAAACCCAAAAGGACGTCCACGCAAAAACAAAAGAAGGCAAGTGGTTAAACGTAATCGTCCCAACCAAAGTGATGCTGGGTCCAGTGGTACTACAACAGAATTCTCTCCTCATGACTTACTTATACTCGTGAAATCCTATATCGAAGCTTACGATAGAAGAGAATTGATGCTGATGCAAAATGGAGGAGGGCTTACCCATGAAGAATTTTGGCCCATGATAACAAGATTACATAACAATCATCGTAAATGCACCACTACACGAACTTCTGCTGAAATTCAAATGGCTCATCGGCTTTTCGTTAATACTTGTGAATGATACAAGAAGATTATAGAGACAGTTAAAGATGAAAACATATTTAAAATAAAACGGGCAACTTTTGATTCTCGTTACCTTGTAGAGTATGGGACTGATTTTGTTGGGTACGAAGCCTACGAACTGCGTTATAGTTGGATAACCCGATACGGTGCTGAATAAGCAAATGATTTTGCTTATTGCATGTAGGTGCATCATAAATTTTAGTACTAATTTCATTGGTATCTCTTGTAAGCAACTTTGTAGTCAAAATTTCGGTACCAGTTATGCTCTTCCAATATGAATATAAATTCAAATCAAATATGAAGCAGTATATAAACATATTTTTAAATAAATTGGAATGGTTAAAATGAGTACAAACAATATATTAAAATAATAGTAGAAAATAGAATTGGAAAGAAAAATTGAAATTTTAAACCTAAGAACCACGCGTTTGTTTAACGAACGCGGAATCTATGCGGTTGTTAAACAAATGCTTGGCCTATGCGCTCGTTCAACAAGCACATAGATCCACGCGTTTGTTTAACAACCGTATAGTCTCAAAACTGTTGGGATATTTGCCTGATCTGATTATTCGGAGTGTAGAAATTTGGATTTCTACACCCGAATTGTTGGAGATGCCCTTAGAGGCGGATAATGTTGCATAGCTGCCCCTACAATGTGTGCTGCCACGATAGACTATAGAAAAACAAAGGCATTCACAACATCCTCTAATAATCCAAAATATAATAAAAGCGAAACCATGTGTCCTTTATTTGTTAGCACCAGATGTCAGTCAATGAACAAATAAAGGCATATTATGTTGCCCCTAATAATTTTAAAATAGCAGAACTAATATTTGCATTGCTTTTCAGGACCTGGAACATAGTTAATGCAAAAGTTGACTCATGTACCAATACGAATCATGAAAATAAAGTGGCAACAACACACATCACACCCTCAGCACACCTTAGGTATATAAAATAATTTACCCAAAATGAACATGTACATTAATACTTTGACATAAACATATTGTACCACATGATTTCTATCATTAACTCAGCATTGCACCACATAACTTCTTTCATTTACACAGCATTGTGTACGGTAGGCAAGTATTTTTAATAATACAAACTTTTTATCAACAACTATATTGGTAAATACAGTTTACTAATCTAAGTTCAGGCATGCCTCAAAACACTTACATGTCTACTTAAAAAATTATAATGCCTGCATACAACTCTTTTAAAGGATTCAAAATAAAACTTATCTAGCTTGTAGGCTCGCTCTTTTTCATTCCAACGGATCAATGACGGTCATCTTCAAATTAGTAGTTACTATGGCTTTCCAGCAATAGATTGAAAACATTTATCAACTCTTCATTATATATAATTAATGTATACAAAATTAAACAACATGGTCATTTCTGCAAATTCTGGATACAAACAAATAAAAACATTGTAACATTCTTACTAAGTTCTGGACAATAGAATAATTTGCACTTATATATTAAAAATTAACATTTCAAATAAATCACGAGTAATCTTATTCTAGTATTTGATTAAGATGATGTAGGCACCATGATGTAATTTATGTAATCCTTAAATGAAAGAGCAGCTCTAGGCCACTAATGTGAGATCTTTAAGTGAGCAAACAAGAAGAAGCATTAAAGATAATACATTGCATTCACAAGTGAGGTACGAAATAAAAAATAAACATATGAAACTCAAGTCGAAATATTGAGATGATGCAGGTCTGTTGGGAGTGATTCAGGTTAAGGCATGGAGCCGATTACCACTTGAGATAGCTGCAAGTTCAATAAAATGTTAGGGAAGCTAATATAGGTTCAATGAGGTAACTTGACAAGAATTTCCAAAGCAAAGGCAATGGAGGAAAAAGTAGCATAGTTGATAGGAAAAAAGCTGCCATTAAAGAGTTGGAATTATTTAGAAATTATCAAAACAATGGCAACACATTATCATCCCAAGCGGAGTACACTAGAAAGCTAGAGAAAGAAAAGTCTCATTTTTTACATTTGATGGTATTGATGAGTTTCCAAATAATTCAAATCCTTGAGTAGATGGAGGTGGTGCGTGCAATGGTAATTATATTTGTGTGTAAATGCAAAGTTGGATGGACTCATTTAGCACCTGCTTCTTGCTTGGCAATTTCTCGTCTATCAGCAAGAATAAATAGATTATTTCCTTCACCACAACAGCTTTGATCATCTAAGTATGATGTTTTCATCAATTCAATATTACGGTGAAGATTCTCCATCAATATTACATAGGAAAGTTTTTGCTTGATTTGAAATATATACACGTGAATTTAGTGATTACAGATATGCCATCTGCAAAGTTGTTATCGATACAAAGGATAATGCTTGTGGTAGTTTCTTAATCATGAAACGGTTATATGATGAGCCGTCTACAAAGTTTGGCTAATATTGAACACTGCACGCATGAAAAAAAGAGATATAACTACATACATCTAAATAAAGGAAACACTAGTTCCCAGCTTAAAGCATCAAATATTGCAAAATCTAAGCGCTTTGTTCTCTCCGCTTTCTCCCATACCAAATGTGACAAACCACTTCACCCTTCTATCTCCGTAATTGATCTCCCTATTCTACTTTTACATCATGGTAGTTACTTAAATTTGCATGCTCATTTATCAACCATCCATCAACTTTTAATCCGAAAATCCAGTGTCTCTTCTCAAGTCCTAGTGTTCTTCATCGGATTTCAAGCAGTGACTCCCCTCCAGACCAAATGTTCTTCGTCGGATTTCAGGTGAATCTATTGTTGATCATTATCACACCAAAATTTATTCTTCTCGAATCCAAATATTGGAATCAACAATCAATTTAATATACTGGAAACGAACCAAAATTCAGTATTTAGAATCGAATCCAATTCCAATGACTGAAATCAACTCGATTCCAAATGCTAGAATCGACTTTCATTTCGGTTTTGGAGTCGAAGACCACTCTTAGAATCGATTGCATTTTTCAGTTTACTTTTTTGAAATACCAACTGTTGTGTACCTCTTGAATGATGGGATGCGTCAAATGATACTGGGATGGAACAGATAAGATGAAACACACATCAAACATTTGTTTCCTATAGGAACTTTGAATGGTAAAAGCAGTCAGTTATTGAATACAGTTTATGTCTCTAAAACTTATATGTTCTGATATGTTGTTTCTATTTTACATCAAACATTTATTTCCTACAGTTTATGTCTCTAATAGCTTATATTGTCTCTAATTGATACCAATTCATAGAACCTAAAATTATTGATATGATTAATTGGCTTATTTTAATTAGTTTTTAAATCTGGTTGTTTATAGAAGAAGAAAAAAATTCCTTGAATCTGTATGATGTACAAAGTGTGAACCATACGTTACATGATTACTTAATTATTTATTCTATTATTTAAATGCAGATTAGTAGGTCAAACATTTAAACAAAAGCAACTAAAGTCATGACTGCCTTCAATTAATTAATTATTATTAGTACAAAATATGGAGGTTCAATAAGGAAATTGACTTTGCCATGGTCTTTCCATGGAACACCATTCAGAAAGGTAACATTTTTGTTTAATTATTTATTTATGATTTACTTTTTAAATTGTAGATATAGTAGGCATAATGAACGTGAAATGTGCAGTGCTTACAAAATAAAGTTTGATATCTAAACACGCTCAGTGAAACGTTTCTTAGAACAGTAAAGATGTGACCGTTACCTTATTCCAAGTTTGATGTTAAATTTCACAAGCATAGTCATGGACAATCTGAGCTTGAATCAATAAACATGAAGGAAGGTTAACTGATTTCGATTTATAGAACATGAGCTTATTAATATGTATAATATATAAACATTTTAATCAGTTTGTGAATCTCAGTTATTTTTAATAAAGAAAACATCCTAGAATCTGTATAATGTACGAAGAGTGAATCTTAAGTAGCCCAAATATTCAATTGGTTCTTTTGTTTTTCAAATTCAGATGTAGTAGGTAAAACACATAAGTAAAAGATGGTTGATGTCATGGCTGCCTTCAGTTGATCTATATTATTTGCATAAAAATATGTAATTCTATAATTTGGTCTCTCATCCCTCTTGCATATTACCTATTTTACTAACAAACGTGATGTCATTTATTTTAATTCACATTTAATGTCATGTTAGCTTATATAGTGACATAATTTCATTATTCATTTATGTAGATTTGAAAGTCTAAAATCTCTAAAATCAAATTAGATTTAAAGGTTGTACGTCCTCTAATCAAAAATATATTCAACTCTTTTAGTTAATTTTTTTGGTCACCAACTCCATTAACACCAAACGTTCCAAAAATGATTTAGGCCATAAGCAGAATGTTTCAAAGTGAAAGATGTATCGTCAACGAACAATGTATGTAATCCTATAAAGTGTCAATTATAGAGAAGGATTGATGAGCTATCAATTTTCATATCTCTAGATAGTTTCTAAATAGCTAATTATTTGTTCCATCTCCTCTACTGTAGAAATAATGGTATGCTAACCATAAAATTGATGAGCATGACTTTGTTATGTCACTTCTGAACTGTTTACTACAATAAGGTCATTCTTTACAAAAAGAAACAGAATGTCATCTCGTATTATATAAAGTTAATTCTGTCAATTTAGTTCAATTTGTATATTTTTTTCAATTACCTTACTTATAGAAACATTCCTGAATATAATGCAGTATACTAAATATACATTGCTTTGTTGTATTGCTTCTAAGCTACATACTGCAAGTTGCGATCTTAAGAAGGAGCATTGCAATAATTATTATCATGGGCAAGTTAGTTGACAATTCGCTTTAAGTTTAATTCCAATTGTATTAGTTTTCAATAACCTTTTCTATATTTACATTCCTGAATGAAGTGCAATATTTCAAAATATTTATTTTTTTGATGGAAGAGTGATCCAAAAAGAGGAAAACATTTCGGTTTTTTTATTAATTTATAATCCAAAAATCATCCCTAAAATTTACATGTATGTAAGAAGAAAAAAGTGGTTATCACAGAGAAGATCATTTAATGTTTACCATGCTCATAGTTTAATATAAATGATGCGCAGCCGAAAGACAGTAGGGAATGGCTAATTTTAAATTGTGCTAAAGAACACATTTGTTGAATTCTACTGCACAAAATTGAACCGGGTTGAGAAATTGAATTGCAACAAGTGAAATGTGTTGCATGGTGGTGCTGTATGGTAAAAAGCACAGCAAGAGGCTTGACGAGTGGATACACAAACATGTTGCTTGTTGTAGGGTAACTAATATACAGCAAGGCATGTAGATCGCATGCTTTGAATTAGACAACAAATGCAACAACCGTGTAAAAAAAACTTACTAAAAATTGGGTTGGAGCAGTGCAAAGCTTAAAGAATGCATGAAGACAGAAATTGCATGCTTGGAGTGAGTAAAATGCCAAACTTTGGCATAGAATTGCACTCATGTACGGAAAACAGGCCAGCAAATCAATGATGTATGCATGAAATACTTGAGGCCAACAAATGCAAACAGCGAGCAGGTTTTTGCATGCTGAACGAATAAGGGCATTGTTGCATCACTACACCAACAAATGAAAGATGACGTGGATTGAATAATAAATTTGGCACTGTTGCATCAGTCCAAATAAGAAGACACCGATTGAAATGAACTCTGCATGTTGATGGTGATGCATGCAATTGAACATGAAATGAATGGTGCGTTCCAACGCTAATATTAAAGGCTGTCATTATGGATTGTTTTACTATGTGTTGGTAATTATTATTTCAAACCAATTTTTCTTTATTATCCTCCATGTCCACCGATTCTCTACATCGCCACGTACGATCTTTCTTAAAACATTATAATTATATATTTTTTCCTTCCCTCTCCTTAGTTTAGTTATTTTGTCTCTCGCTGGATTCTCAAGTTATTTATGCATGCATTTAATTTAATTTCTTTTTGTATATCAATCATCTTCCATTTTATTTTATTTTGATGATAAGAACCAATAATGACATTCAGTTACATGATGAAAAATTCAATCACATTTAACAACTATAGCTAACATCAGTTATCTTAATGGATCCAGTAGACAAAAATAAATCAATTCTAGCATACAAATTTGACATGACTGAATGCAATGTACCAAAAATGCCAACTACATTCAATTATATCCATCACTTCGCAAAAGACATAGAAAAAGGAAAGCTAACTTTATATTGTATCAATTTTATTTTAATGATTTAAAAAACCGATATGAGTTTCCAAATTTTGTCTAACTTTTTTCTTTATGTGATCACGATGCATAGATGATAAAGGAAGTAATTTTAATTCTTAACAAGCTACCTAGGTACCTGATTAATCTAGCATCCTTCGGAACAACGCATAATCCATCTTTCGTGAATTCTATCTTCTCTTTGCCTTTGCCTCATCCAGATTTGTTGTACCACATATGTTTCTTCTCAGTGATCCTAAAGACAATAACCAATATGATGTTCATTTCTCCTGTACATAGTATAGAAAACACGAAATAATAACTAATGTAGCACAAACCATTGTGTCAGAAGATCAACATTTTCGAATATGTTATCATCATCTGAATTTGAATGATTCTCCTCATTGCCTATGAATGATCAGCAGATGAAGTTGATATACTTTTTCCTATAAATCAAGGGAAAACATTGATAATCTATAACTCGCTCTATTTGGAATGTACGATTTACAATTTGTTCCACAGAAGGGACATGGAGAACACGTACTAACCAGAGCAAATCTCATGCTCAAATCTATATAATTATGCCTGAGATGCATACATATCCATTATTCCTAAAAAGAACTAGCTCCGAAAATGAATATATTAGAAAGTAAAAGTGCACAAAGAAAGAATAAACTAAATAAAACTTTCTCTTCGGAGACATGTCATTTCAGCCTATTTAAATTAACCTACTCTCATTCTACGTAATTTTGTTTTAAATCAAAATTGGATATCAGCATCTCGCCCATCAATTCTATTTTTATTGCTTTTCTTCAATATCTTTGTTTTTTCCTAAATAATCCACTCCAAAATTTGAGTAATTACTATATAGCTACATAATATATAAGACAAAAAAAGTAATAGACAATTTTTCTTTTAAATTAGAAAAATGAGCTTTCTATGTAAGCTTTTAAAACATAGTTGTACCCACCGCATACTCAAGCTAATTGTCGCATGAAAAGTGCAACGGGTGTGGAACAAAACTCGAACCTTGACTATGGAAGATATTGAATTAAGGACAACATTGTTGTTTGGAATCTGTTCTCATAAGATTTAAGGATTAAACTTGTGGATATTACATTTTGAATATGGGTTAGTTACTCTAATTTTAATTTTAATATTAGGTGCAATTTATATTCATTATCTTGATATTTGTGTACTATATTGGGCACATTGTGAATAATTTTTTCCATAAGGAAAGCTGAAACGAAAAAAAAATGTAAATAAATAATGATTATTTAGGAAATGATTTTGCAACAGAAAAATAATATAAGTAATTAAATACTTCATAAAATTATCAAAATTATTTTCTTAAGATCATTTAATTGGAAAAAAAATTCATAAAACTCATTTGAATAAGAATTCTAAGGAACAAATGACGCATGTTTAGTGCTTAATTCAGGATATTAATGGGGATTTTGAATGGTTAAATTATAAATTTCGAACATGGTATCTAATAATCTTCTTTTATTAAAGGCTAAATGCGCCTCACCAAATGTGCTACGTCGGTTTATATTTAGTAAAAGTTGTAATACATTTAGCATTTATGCACTATACATTGGGTTAACTTTTTTTATTGCCCTTTGATACTTGTTCCATTGAACATTTTATATTTAGTTAACTACATTCTAAATGTTTAATGAAGAATTACATTGGTGCCTTAATGTAACGCACTGCATGTTACATGAACTAATACCAAGTTAACTTCAAATTTAGAGACATGCTTATATAACCATAAAGAGCTTAATTATTATACAAAAAATGATTGGTTTCTCGATTGGACTACTAATACATGAATGAAGTGAGAAATACTAGCATTGTGCTAAGGTCTAACTAACCCGAGTTAGATTATATTTGCATATCTGTTAAACAGATTAATATTTTAGTGGTAGGGATATTTGGATAAACAGACTTTACTAGGGCCATGACAAAAGTGATATTTATGAATTGGACTAATACAACCAGTCTACCAGATCTGAATGGTTTGACAATTCCAATTATTAAAATCCATTTCCAAACTTTTTGAAAAGTAAGAAAATTTATAATATAATTAACATTTATACATACAACTCATGTGCACAGATCAATACACATGTACAGACATTAAAGAAACCAAAAAAAACATACAACAAATGAAGTCAACCATCACCACTGGAACAAGAACAAGAGGAAGAAAACATGTGTTTTCTATAATAGGATCATTATTGTTCAATTATTGAGGTACTTTGTTTCAACACTTACAATAAACACATGAAATGATTAACGACTATTGCATAATCAGTGAGTCAAATTAAAAATAAAAACCGTAATGCACTATTAATATCTTCATCTAAAGCAGTTTGGTTTTAACTTTATTATTAGAATAAATAAATTAGTAACTAGGGTTTTATTGGTAAACGTAGTAAAAAATTAAAGCAGTATTACAAACGAATCGCATACCTCTGATGTTAGTGAGCACAAAATCGAAATAGAGTAGGAAGATTTCATCGATTTCTGGATTGAAGCAGAGGGAAAATCTCGATCGATTTGAAATAGGGAACGCAATGAGATTAATAGAAGCGTGAGGAAGAATCCGTTGCCAAAATTGCGATGAAGTACGGGAAAGAGCGCATCGCCAAATTTCAGCCGCCAGTAGATATTGATTTTTTAGGTTAGCGACGGTTCTTTCTGACCTAATAGAAAACAGCAGCGACTATTTTTTATTTCCACCGTAGATGTATTAGTTTCCGATAATATCTAATAAATACTGATGCAATATACGCCATTAATAAATTATCATTAAAGGCCAAAATATTTTTTAGCCCCTAATTTAGTGCTGCTAATACTCTGAAAATTGGTAGTGGGTCAAATCCAAGCCATGGCGGTGTTAAATGAAATTCCATTCAAAATTTAATTGGAAATTTTCAAAGAAAAGTGCATTTTTGGAAAATCGAAGATGTTCTTTTATGGGGTATAGAAAAATATGTAAGTCTTATTTTCAACCTATACCCTTATTCTCATTTTCTGGTTAATGGGTTTTATACCATATCAAATTTTCGGATCGTATGCGTTAATAAATTGTCAAAACTAAAGTTACTCAAATATTTACATATCTTTAATAATAGTTGGAATAGGTTTAGTGTCACACTTTTTTGGTGTACATGCAAACTGACAAAAATGCCCCTTACAATAAAAATGCCCCTTAAAATATTTGGAAAAAAATCATACTGACTTTGTAATATATTGAATCAGCAATAATTACTCTATCTTATCCAAGAATACCATAACCATCATACTATAATTTGTTTCATTTAATTATACTCTATCTTATCCAAGAATACCATAGCCCCTTAAAATATTTGGAAAAAAATCATACTGACTTCATAATATATTGCATCAGCAATAATTACTCTATCTTATCCAATACCATAACCAGCATACTATAATTTGTTTCATTTAATTATACTCTATCTTATCCAAGAATAACATAGCCCCTTAAAATATGTGGAAAAAATCATATTGACTTCGTAATATATTGCATCAGCGACATATAGGTCGATTTATGACTTTGTAATATATTGCATCAGCAATAATTACTCTTATCTTATCCACGAATACCATAACCAACATACTATAATTTGTTTCATTTAATTATACTCTATCTTATCCAAGAATACCATAGCCCCTTAAAATATTTGGAAAAAAATCATACTGACTTCGTAATATATTGCATCAGCAACATAATAAGTCGATTTAACATAATTATTACATCGGCAATAATTACTCTATCTTGTCCAATAATACCATAACCAGCATACTAGAATTTGTTTCATGTAATTACTCTATCTTATCCAAAAATCTTTAATAATAGTTGGAATAGGTTTAGTGTCACACTTTTTTGGTGTACATGCAAACTGACAAAAATGCCCCTTACAATAAAAATGCGCCTTAAAATATTTGGAAAAAAATCATACTGACTTTGTAATATATTGAATCAGCAATAATTACTCTATCTTATCCAAGAATACCATAACCATCATACTATAATTTGTTTCATTTAATTATACTCTATCTTATCCAAGAATGCCATAGCCCCTTAAAATATTTGGAAAAAAATCATACTGACTTCATAATATATTGCATCAGCAATAATTACTCTATCTTATCCAATACCATAACCAGCATACTATAATTTTTTTTCATTTAATTATACTCTATCTTATCCAAGAATAACAAAGCCCCTTAAAATATGTGGAAAAAATCATATTGACTTCGTAATATATTGCATCAGCGACATATAGGTCGATTTATGACTTTGTAATATATTGCATCAGCAATAATTACTCTTATCTTACCCACGAATACCATAACCAACATACTATAATTTGTTTCATTTAATTATACTCTATCTTATCCAAGAATACCATAGCCCCTTAAAATATTTGGAAAAAAATCATACTGACTTCGTAATATATTGCATCAGCAACATAATAAGTCAATTTAACATAATTATTACATCGGCAATAATTACTCTATCTTGTCCAATAATACCATAACCAGCATACTAGAATTTGTTTCATGTAATTACTCTATCTTATCCAAAAATCTTTAATAATAGTTGGAATAGGTTTGGTGTCACACTTTTTTGGTGTACATGCAAACTGACAAAAATGCCCCTTACAATAAAAATGCCCCTTAAAATATTTGGAAAAAAATCATACTGACTTTGTAATATATTGAATCAGCAATAATTACTCTATCTTATCCAAGAATACCATAACCATCATACTATAATTTGTTTCATTTAATTATACTCTATCTTATCCAAGAATACCATAGCCCCTTAAAATATTTGGAAAAAAATCATACTGACTTCATAATATATTGCATCAGCAATAATTACTCTATCTTATCCAATACCATAACCAGCATACTATAATTTGTTTCATTTAATTATACTCTATCTTATCCAAGAATAACATAGCCCCTTAAAATATGTGGAAAAAATCATATTGACTTCGTAATATATTGCATCAGCGACATATAGGTCGATTTATGACTTTGTAATATATTGCATCAGTAATAATTACTCTTATCTTATCCACGAATACCATAACCAACATACTATAATTTGTTTCATTTAATTATACTCTATCTTATCCAAGAATACCATAGCCCCTTAAAATATTTGGAAAAAAATCATACTGACTTCGTAATATATTGCATCAGCAACATAATAAGTCGATTTAACATAATTATTACATCGGCAATAATTACTCTATCTTGTCCAATAATACCATAACCAGCATACTAGAATTTGTTTCATGTAATTAATCTATCTTATCCAAAAATACCGTAGCCCTTAACATATTTGGAAAAAAATCATACTGACTTCGTAATATATTGCATCAGCGACATAATAGGTCCATTTAACATAATATTGCATCGGCAATAGTTACTCTATCTTATCCAAGAATACCATAACCAGCATACTAGAATTTGTTTCATTTAATTAATCTATCTTATCCAAAAATACCATAGACCCTTAAAATATTTTGAAAAAAAATCATAATGACTTCGTAATATATTGCATCAACGACATAATAGGTCAATTTTTATTTATATATCTTTACTAATAATCTTTACTAATCTTTACTAATAATCGGAATAGGTTTGGTGTCACACTTTTTTGGTGTACACCTGAACTGACGAAAATGCCCTTTACTAAAAACAAACACATCTTTACTAATAATCAAAATAGGTTTGGTGTCACACTTTTTTGGTGTACACCTGAACTGACGAAAATGCCCTTTACTAAAAACAAACACATATGAGAAAAGGAATTAAATCAAGAAAGAAACGGAAAGTAATTAAAGTTAAATAGCAATGTTCCTTTAATTAGCAATGCGCGTCATTAATGACATTAACATAGACATAAATTGGAATAACTTTAAAATTTGAAAGCAGACAATTAAATCTAGAAGGTTAACATGCATGCTAATACACATGTTTATATTTACTTCATATATCTTTACTAATAATCGGAATAGGTTTGGTGTCACACTTTTTTGGTGTACACCTGAACTGTCTTTGCTAATAATCGGAATAGGTTTGGTGTCACACTTTTTTGGTGTACACCTGAACTAATGAAAATGCCCTTTACTAAAAACAAACACATATGAGAAAAGGAATTAAATCAAGAAAGAAATGGAAAGTAATTAAAGTTAAATAGCAATGTTCCTTTAATTAGCAATGCGCGTCATTAATGACATTAATAGAGACATAAATGGGAATAACGTTAAAATCTGAAAGCAGACAATTAAACCTAGAAGGGTAACATGCATGCTAATACACATGTATATACTTCATATAAATATATAAAGTGTAAATTTTAGAAGTAATGCATGTTTGAATTTGAAAATAAATGCGCTTCTGAAATGGAATAAAATCACGCAATAAAAGGGAGTTTAATTATGTTAGTCAAGTATTGTTCTAATTCAAAACAATTGAA
Organism: Allium sativum; assembly: GCA_030737875.1. Taxonomy (NCBI): domain Eukaryota; kingdom Viridiplantae; phylum Streptophyta; class Magnoliopsida; order Asparagales; family Amaryllidaceae; genus Allium; species Allium sativum. The sequence continues at coordinate 222,089,329 of CM060912.1, read as the reverse complement.
ACAAATACGTGTAAATATGTGTGGACATATTTATTTCAAGAGTATGTGCACGCGTATTAATTCCAGAAATAATCGCATTTGAAATTGAAATTTAATGTGTGTTTAGAATGGAATTTTTTTCCAATAAAACTAGAAATAAAAATAAATGTTTTGAATAATGGTCACATGAATTAGAAACAGAAGAAAATTAATGCGCAGTAACGAAAATAGGAAAATAAAAAGAAACCATCGAGCAAATAAATATGCAGAAAAATAAAATGGGCAAGAAATATATCAGGCTATGTACTAACGACATATTTTTATTTTGTTGAATGGCTCAGATTTTATTATCTTATATCAGATGGATACAACAAGTTTGGACATATATAAATAAACTTACAGGTCATATCTCTCAAATTCATATTTTTTGATCGGGTGCTGAAGCCCTGCCACTCCCTTTCTCCTCCAAATTCTTTGGAACTAGAAAAATATAAGATATACAATATCCATTCGAGATTTGAAGGCAAATGCAGTATATTCAAGATTTAGATGTCCAAACTTCCTATCGAAACCAAGATAAGCGGATTTTTGTTATTTTTAATAAAATTATATATCATCGATTGACTTATCTTAAATTAATAATATATTCTCTCAGTCCTTTTTTACGCGCTAGATCTTATGTTGAATTCTGAATATGTGCAAACTATGCATAAATCTACAATATTGACATATGTATACAATAACATCTTATGTTGAATTCTGAATATATGGGTGCTCGCATCTTTGTGTGTGTATTTATTATGTATAGCTGCATGCTTAATTCCAGGTGAAGTCAGTAGATTTTATGATTGCTACCTATTTCATGTACTCCAAAAGTGCTACCTATTTCATATACTTCTAAATTAAATGTTCTTTTGGATATTCAGGCTTTAATAGAAGCTGCAGAAGAGAGGCAAAAGTCTGAAGGTAGTGTTAATGGTGGTTCTGTGGGTTGGCCAGAGAGTCGCATTCGTTCTTTGTAAGCCTCTACATATTTTGTACCAGTAAAACTTGAAGTTGTCACAATGAACTTTGTAGAATTTGATGACTTATTTAGTATGTTTTCTACCTTCATTTACATTTGTGGAATATGTGTTTGAAATTTGGTTTCATATTTGGTATTGTTATAAATTTGATTTGGGTAGTTGAATGAAATGATAAGACATGTGATGCTACTACAAGATGTTGAATGTGATATGGTTCAATAGTACAAAATTTGTAATACTTATAGGTGTCGGGATCTTTGCATTGTATGTATTTGTGTGAAAACTATTTACGTTTGATCCCGCGGTTATAAGCATTGCGACAATGATCTGTCCCAACGATTAAGAATAGAAAATCATTCCAATGGTTTAACAAACTACTTATAACGGTTATAACCATTGGAATAGGAAACTCTACCAACTGTTATAACTGTTGGAACAATATCTTCCAACGGTTATAACCATTAGTTTGTACATCACAAAATTTATCACGCACCCTCTACCAACAGTTATAACTATTTATACTCTGATTTGTAACACTTATAACCGTTATAATATGACAATTCTGGTGTTGTGTATTTGTCAATGTATTGGTAAGCATGTATTTGTGTTATGTAACTTTGTATCTTCTTAATATTGTTCCTTTTACATTCAAACGTCGACTAATTAATAAATTCCTTATACAATTGATAATAATCATACAGATACAAGTGATCACAAACATAACGATCCAACTAATATTAAACATAACGATACAACTGATATTAAGTATAACGATACAACTAATAATAAGCATACAGATGCAACAGGTCATAAAGACCTATGATCGGCATAACATAAAATATTAAACCTCTAATTTAAACCATGTTGTAACCGGTAATTTTCATTACTAAGGTCGTTGACTTGATTTTGTAGCTTTCTTATTTCTTCTTCCAATTCCAAAGCATACATAATTGCTCCAGAAGGGAAACGATCGTCTACCCACTGTCTGAACTCACATCTATTCGTACGTACTGGACAACAATAATATTGACATCCAACGTCGTTTCCATGTCATTTTTAGTGCTTCAAAACCACAAAAGCGTACAATATTTGCATATTGTACCTCGTCGTCTTCAACTGTAGCTCTGACAGGAGGAATTACAACGTGTGACCTTCGGGCACATTGTTGAGTATGCTGTTGTTGCCAATGTCCTATTTCCATTTGATGCATCCCTTCTTCCAGTTCCATTTGTCACAAATCATTATGGATTCGCTATTCCATTTTGATATACCACTCAGTCAGTTCTCTAGGTGAAGACGGATTAGGATTTGATGGTCCAACCAGAATATCAGTGTAATTGTAAGATGATGGATAAAAAATTTGGCTTTTTTTTTGAGTCGAGGTAATTTTGCTACTCGGTATGTCTCTGGTATTTATGAATGAAGGCTATAAAGGAAAATGAGTTACCAACAGTCCGTATCATAATTGAGTCAATCCTGGCAAGCGCTTTGTAATTTGTGCAACGTGGCTGGAGCCAATGAATGAGACTTGACGCTGGCTTTAATTAGACATAAATGTGATCGATCACTGTTCTCTCATTGTTTAAAGAAAGTGGCTGCAATGATGGTACTAGCAGCAGATATGACTACTCGTTTGTGTATTCGTTGAAGTTGACAACACCCTAATGCATGCCACGCTGATGACCTCTTAAGGCTGACAACATCCTCTTTAAAGAAAGTGGCTACAATGATGCTACTAACAATGGATATGATTGTGCACTATATGTTGTGCACTATATATTGTAGCCACTTTGGATATCGTACTGAGAATTCACAAGCATTATAGCTATGTGGTTGAGGACGACCCTAATTTATAAAGCATAAGGTTATGACCAACAGTGCTTACAACAAACACAATATGATAGTAATCCAATATATCAACTAATATTACACAATAGCATACATACTTAACCGGTACTAACTCTTAAAGCAAATAACACATTCACAAAGAAGGTCATACGAACCGAAAATACTAACAATCACACTAGGAACACTAAACACACAAACAACAAATACCAAGATAAACGAGATCGTAAGATTGCTTCGACTTCAATCTACCACTGACTTCTGACAAATCCAACTCTATTTGCTTCTCGAATAATCTTGTTCAAACGCCTTATTTCTGCTTGCGTTTCAAGAGCATATTGCAATCCATGAGCGCACATTGAGGGTCAATCCACATCATAAAATTTCAACGCTAAACTTCATTCGGGCACATCATATGATCCCCGTAACCAACACAACCATAAAATCTACGACCTGCGTTTTTTTCGGTTTTGGCAACAACCACCACAGATTCATCTCCACAACGAAAAATAGGATGGGATCCAGACGGAAGTGTAGGACCGATAAGATGTAGTGGCTCGAGTATTTTTTTCTTTCATATACAATTTGTTTTCCCTGTCTTTTATTTGCTACAACCGCGCATAAATGAGCATTCAACGAAGATCTTTTATACTGGACCAGTATTGAATCGACTTGGGTTTCCGAAACAAACTCAACCTCATCATCTTTGTGTTGTAATATGTTCTTTTCCACTCCGTACTCGTCGTAACAGTTGTTCATCGCCTCATCGTCAATCTCCCAATTGCCTATGTCTGCAATTAATAACGTTGAATAATGAAAAAGAAATTTTTGAAATGTGCATACCTTAAGGGAATAAAAGAAGGAAATATATAGTCCTAAGTTGGTACATACCTTAAGGGATACATTTGAAAAATCGCATTTTGAAATTCGCAGTAATGACTAGTCTGGTCCCCGGCACTATTGACGCGTTACATCACTGACACACTGCAGAAGTAAAGCTATTCGTATTTTGAATTTCGCAGTAATGAAAAGTCTATTCTCTGGCACAATTGACGCATGATATCACTGACATGCCGCAGAAGTAAAGCTATTCGCATGTTGAAATTCACAGCAATGACTAGTCTATTTCCTGGAAATGTTGACGCTTGATATCAGTGACATGCTGGAGAATTAAAGCTATTGATTAGTCCTATCACGACAACATTGACTAACATTGTTTTCTTAATTTGGGATCAAAGTTATTGTGGATAGAAACATATAGCCAACCCCATTCTTTTATATAATTTTACAAGAGCCATGTGGTTGCGGATGACCTCCACATACAACTCCATTCTTTTAAATAGTTTGTACTTGAAAGTCTAACCAAAAACTATAATATGTGCACACTCGACCTTCCAAGTCCTTAAGGTGAGAAATCATTATACTTCTTTGCATCAAGGTTATAGTTTTTGTTATGAACAAAATTCATTCTCCTAAAATAATCAGTAAGGTTGATTTCGTGTAGGTTAAATGGATGATTGGAAAATCAATGATGAAAATATGGGGAAAATGTTTGATGAGTACGAACGGAACAAAGAGGACGAGAAAGAGGGTGAATTCGTTTCAGATACACAAATAGAAGAGGTGGATGAAGTGGTTCAAGCTCAAGTACTTCGACCACAAAATTTTGTTCAAGCTCTAGTACTTCGTCGAAATCCCAATACTTCAAGCTCCAATACTTTGACCATCGAATTTTCTTCTCAAGATTTACTTATCCTCATGAAATCCTATATTGAATTTGATCGAAGAGATGAGTTACTGTTGCAAAGACGAGGAGGTCTAACCCATGGAGATTATTAGGAAATAATCACAATATTACACAACAACCATCGTACCTGCCCCGCTAGACGTCGTCAATTGAAATCCATATGGCTCATCGTCGTTTTGCAGAAGCTTGTAATCAATACCATAAGATTATCGAGACAGTTGAAGACGAGACATAACTCAAGCAACTAAAGCAACTTCTGATTCTCGTTACCTATTAGAATACGGTAAGGAATTTGTTGGTCACAAAGCATATAAACTTCGTTATAGTTGGCTAACCTGATATGTGGCCGAATAGGCTTATGTTATTTTTCTATTTTATTTGTTTGTTTGAAGTAGTATTTTATTTTATGATTATATGAAAAATATGGAGTAATTATGATTTTTTTTCTTTATTTAAACATAAGCATTTTCACTGATAAGTAGGAAAATATAAAATTACGAGCTCGTTTAATAAACGTTACAAGCTGGTTTAACAAATGTCGTTTAATAAATGTTACATGCTCGTTTATTAAATGTCATTTAATAAAGGTTACAAGATCGTTTTAACGAACGTTGTTTATTAAACGACGTTTAATAAACGTCATTAAATCATTTAATAAACATCATGAGCTTGTTTAACAAACATCGTTTAGTAAATGACATTTAATAAATGTTACATGCTCGTTTTTTAAACGTCATTTAATAAACGTCGTCTAATAAATGTTAAAAAATCATTTAGTAAACATCGTTTATTCAGCGTCATTCATAAATCATAACATTATGACCATACGACCTTGCAACATGGTATCTAATAAAGGCATTGCAACGTGGTTACAATGAAGTTGATATGACAATACACTGCAGCAACTTGGGTTTCTTTGTAGGAATGCATTTGTGGTGTCCAAAATAAACAGAGTAACATGGCTATGGTGGTCTGATCAACGATCTAACTTTAATGCTGGAACAAAAATGGACTTTAAACAATCATTGACACATCTTTAATGTTTAATAGTACATGCACTGTACCTGTTACTGACATAGCTTTAATGCTGGAAGTAATACGCACATTATCAACATGCACTGTACCAATACCTAACGTAACTTTATTGCTTTAAATAGTACTTTAAATAAACAGTCCATTCAACATGAACTGTACCCATAACTTTACCAATCTCCATGAGTGCTTTAATAATACATTACATTCAATTTAACCAAAAAATATTCCATTCAAACTACATTACTCCATGAATGCTTTAAAAAGATTATGGTGCCTCACGTCTTCTTCTTCTTCTAAGGAGGATCAAGAATAATTCAAAAAGAAACAATTAATGTATCAAGGTGAAACATTAACTGCGATGGAACGTGATATCGCAGAGAGCTCAACATCGATCCAAGGAAAAAGTGTTGTTGGTAGAAAAGATTTACGCTACAGACGTGACTATGCTGGAGGGCAATCAATTGGTGAAGTATTACTTTGTGGCAAGACCAATATATGGAGATGTGTATTTTTGTCATAGATTTCAAATGTCGAAGAATATATTTAACTGGACAAGGTATCTGCGTCAAACATACTTTTTATGCATTGAAGAAATGGAATCAACGAACTAGAAGTTTCACCCCTGCAAAAAGTTACTACTACGCTTCGTATGATATCATACGGAAGTTCAGGCGATTCGCTGGATGACAAAATAAGAATCGGTGATTCAATGACAATATTATGTGTGAAAGAATTTTGCAAAACAGTTGCTCGTGTCTTCGGTGAAGAGTATCTAAGATCTACCATGGTGCACGACATTGACAGATTGCTAGCAATAGGTACTCAACGTGGATTCCCAGGTATGTTGGGAAGCTTAGATTGTATGCACTGGACGTGGAAAAACTATCCAGTAGCACAATAAGGTCAGTACAAAGGTCATGCCAAAAAGCAACGTTGGTGTTAAAAGCCTTTGTTTCATTCGATTTGTACATATGGCACGCTTTATTTGGAGTACCTAGTTCATGAAATGAAATTAATGTCCTATGATAGTCGTACTTATTTGATGAATTATACAACGATTTGTCACCCTCATGCAACTATAAAATTGGAGGCAAAGATCATTCCATTGGTTATTATCTAGTAGATGACATTTATCCTAAATGGAAAACACTCGTGCAAGCGTTTAAAAAGCATATAAGCAAAATTTACACAACAACAAGAGAGTTTAAGAAATGGAGCATTTGGAGTACTTCAAGGATGGTTTCATATTTTAAAAAAAGAAGTGTACTACTATGATCAAGCGGTTGTATCTGATATCATGTAATGTTGTATTATATTACATCATATGATTATTCAAGAAGAAAGGGTTGGATATGAACTTCAACTTAGAAACTATCCAGATATTGCAGTGGAATTTAGGAGTAAACCATACTAGGACCCGAATACTTTTGCATAATACTTGCAACTTATCCAAGACGTTCGAAATCCTCAAGCTCATCTAGATTTAAGGGAAGAATTAGTCCAACACTTTTGGGAGCATATGGGAAACCAGTAGGAAGTTGATTACCGTTTGTAATGACTCAAATTAAATTACTATGTTAGGTTTTTTAGCTATTATCTATCATTTAATGATTAAGTTTCAAAATTTAATGGCATGATTATCTTAATAGATTTTTGAATTAGTTGTAAAAGATCATCTTGACACAATTATAGTAATGACAAAATTGACTTAAACACCAAATTAAATTCATGAACTTATAACAACAACAACAACAACAACTAGTACCAAACTTAGGAAACTTAAATCATGACAACTACATTACCAAAACTTAATAATTAAAAAATAAATAACGATAAAGCAATAAATAACTAAAACAATACATGCCAAACTTAACTACATCCTATCCCCCGGGTCTTTTGTAGTACTCCTCTATTTCCTTTTCCATACAAATGCGTTGAATTGGGTTTAAGGTATTAAGGTTGCATGTTATAAGTGCCATATCATCAGCTCGTCGTAGTCGAGCTAATCCGTGATCTCTTAAATCCAATTCACGCTATCTTGTTCTTTGAAGTTCTTCATGTCTTCGCTGTTTTTCCTATGCTCTCTCAAATCTCTTAACTTCCTTCGATTCAGCCAATAGTTGATTCGCTTCTTCAGAAGCAACCATTCGGCTATTTAGTTGTTCGTAGTACGAACTATAACCTATGGTTGTTTTTTTTCTTAGATTTATACTTCCTTGGTGGCCTACCACCTGAACTAATCGTAAATGTGGTGTTTTCTGGCGGATCCGAACTACCATGGCTAGATTCCTCCATTTGCCTTCTAGGTATAGATCGCGATGCTGAATGTTCTTGACGTACATTACTCCTTTTTTCCTCCCTTGAAAGTATGGCATAACAATTGTGTAAGTTGAAGGGTTGATTTTTGTGTTCAGTCATATACACTACATTTGCTTGGTGGTGACATAAATTCATGTAAGTTGCTAGAAGTATACGATACATGTAACGTCCCATATTTTTAACGGCTTAATAATTAATTCATTTAATTATTTAAATAATGGTTTGGTAATTTTAAATGGATTGAATTAAATTATATTGAATAATTAATTAATATAATTAATAAAATAATATATTTAATTCTGAAGTAATCAGAAATAGCTGAAATGGCAATATTCTGCGAATTGGATCATTTAAAATATTTGATTCAGTTTAGAATTGAATTATATTAACGAATCTATTTAATAAACGATGCCTGAGCGTAGTGATTATCATATAATTTTAAATCGAACCCGTAATGTCGCGGTAGTTCGTAATATTGAGTTTTGAACTTCAATTGAATATATAAAATCTGTTTTAACTTGGATTTCTGTGAAAAAAGAAGCGTTCAGATTTAGTGAACTATATTTTTCTAAAGAAGAGAAAAATCGAGATTTTGTCATGTAGATTGTGAGTTATGTCCAAATCAAATTTTCAGAAAGTCGCTATGGAATTCGTTTATAATTTTTAACGATTTATTTATTTTAATAAAAGGATTTTATTATAAACTGGATATCAATTTAACTTGGGTTTGAAATATCGAGTTATAAATCCAGATATATTTATTTTGGAGCTAGATAATATTCTACGTGAATATATATGATAATATTAATTAATTAAAATTTAATTCTATTGTTTTTGAATATTTTAAATATTTTATAAGCCCTTAAAAATAACCATTTTTGCAAACGACCTCCATTTTCAATGAAATTAATTTTGTTGGATCCGGAATATTAAATTATCGTTAAATTTCCAATTTTGTGATTTTTGGAGTCAGTATGTGACCGTGTGAAATTTAAATGTAAACCGATCGATAATTTAACTTTAAAAATACGTTGTGTGAGAAAACGAACTCGGAATTCGATGAAACAAGTTTCGTTGGGTTCGTAATGTCAAAATATAGTTGTATGTCCATTTTCTCTGAAACTGGATATCGTATGAGATTGCATGAATTTTAAACAACGTATACAAATAGTGACAACTTAAAGTTCAATAAAACAATCGAATGAACTATTTTCTATCCTACAAATATGAGACTATCCACCCTAAACCCTTATTTTTCTTCCTTGCTGGTCAATATTCTGACCGCCAGTATTTCTTTTTCCACAAAAAATCGTGCTCTTCAAAAATCAAAATAAATTCATAGAAAATTTTGTAAATCCCAAACTAAATGTATTCGAGTTCGTTTAATGATGCTCTCCAACCCAGTGTATATTATGTTGGGTTCAACTTTCTTTTCTTTCATGCTGGAATGTATACAGCAAGCCTGGGGTTTGAAATTGCATGGATATCGAAGCGTAGATTGTGTATTAATGGGTACATTTGGATTTGGTGTAGGATTTTGAGTCTCTAGGGAAGAATTTGGGAATTTCGGTGCCAAACAATTTCGCTCCGTCACTGTGCATTCACTGGAGATGTTGAATCGCGGTATTTGAGGGGTGAGATCGAGTGTTAAAACTTGGGGATGAAGAAGATGAGTGTGCGTAGAGAAGTATTTTTATGATTTTAGTTTGAAATTTTGTGGGATGAAATGAGAAATAAAGTGAGGATTCCTAGAAGGATATTGCATCCATGGAAGAGTTGTAGCAGGTTTGAAGCCGTGAGGACCAGGAGTCGAATGGATTCAGGGGAAGAAGGGGTCTGCTATTGAGGGTGGGAGGGTTTTTTAATAATTGTGGAAAAGCTTGTGTTTTGTTTTGAGGCAAATTCTATTTCAACCCACAAATTTAGTTAGTAGCCCCCCAAATTTAGTTAGTAACCCCCCTTTTTTTAAAAAAAATACCCTTCCACGAAGGGGGACTACGTGGTTTTTTGGTGTACTCATAGTTGTCCTACGTGGTTCATCAAAGTACCACGTAAATGATCTCCGTGGTTCATTCATGGACCACGTAGGATTACTATGAAATACACTGAGAAACCATGTAGTACAACTACGAGGTGTTCAAAAAACTAGAAAAAAAATATAACTGAAAAAGGGTATTTTAGTCATGGGGTTTTTACCCTCAAGGACAAAAGGAACAACAAATTTTTCCATAAGGACAAGGAGGCAAAATTTTATCCTCAAGGACAAAATTTAGTGTAATGGAAGGAATTCAGGGGCCCACTATAATTCATCCCTTTACACTTAAAATTGTCCTTATGGAGAAAATTTTGCCCCCTTGTCCTAATGGAACAATTTATTGTTCATTTTGTCCTTCAGGATAGATTCCTGTTTAGTCATCATATTTTTTTGATGAAATTGGCTGCTACTAACTAAATTTATGGGTTGAAATAGAATTTGCCCCATTTTGAATCCGTGAAGGTGAAGTTGCGTTAATGGCCGTGGATTAGGGTCGTTAATTTCTAACACGACCCGAAACACGACTCGTAAACCGCACGAAAAATACCCGACCACTTCAACAAAACAGGACTATTACAACGAGCAATGCCCATTGTAATAGGGTTTTACAGTGGCCAACCCGCCTGCTGTACTAGGCCATGTTGTAATATGTCCTCTTTTACAACGGGAAAAGAAGGTGGTAACAGGCAGTTGTAATAGACTTTTCACAACGGTCTTATGTTGTTGTTGTATGTTTCTTCAATAGAATAGCAGCCCTTTGTAATATTTTTTGCAATGGGTATTGACCATTGTACTATCTTCTATAATAACAATTAATTCCCGATGTAAAATGCTGAAAGTTGCAACGGATTTGAATATTGCACACAATATTAAAATATTTACAAGAATTGAATATTTAATTCAAAAATTATTTAAAAACAAATATTTATTCAAATAAATATTTATTACACTTTCAAATAGTACATATAATGTTTCCCCTGTATTTACACAATCACTTGTACATACACTTCCTCACTACATTTCACTCGTATACATTGACTCCTCACTATGCAATTGTAAATAGGATGTTGAGGGTCATTGCAAACACAGAGATAGCCACAACCAAAAGACATCACAAAATGTGCAAGAAAGTGTAATTAGCTTTGGGTGCAATGGTGTGTGCTACCTTTCTTTTTCGGTATGCACTTCCTATTGTTTTGTGTCCATCCACATATGTCACCATCAACCACAAACTTCACCTCTGCACAATAACCAATTTATTACTAAACCACTAAAGCAAATCAATTCAATCTCCTCCTAACCTATAGTTCCACCCTGCCATCCGTCACCTACAACAAATTCACAGTCATCTCCTAATCATGACCCTCCTAACCTAACCAACTTGCCATCAACGACAATCCGGGACGATAAAAAACTATCACATGAAAATCTCTACTGCCTGCCATCAATCTCCATTATAAACCAAAATACCAGTCCCGTCGATTCACTCAATCCCGACCACTGAAAACTTGAGAGTAATCAGCAAAATTCTGACCTCACTACAACCTGAACTACTATACACAAATATCATCTGCCCCTTCACTTAAACTAATCCCAGTGCTCCTTAGAATTCCCTGACCTCACTCACAAACTGACCCCATTACCCGTTATAGCTCCTCGACCTTACTCACAAACATCATCATCTTCACCCACCATCACTATAAATCATTTCCTCCACATCCTCGGACTCAATCATATCACCGCAAAGCTGCTTTCACCACTTCCAGTCGAACAATGCAGTAACCACTTCTCTTAGTCTGTATTGTCGACATCAAGCATCCTGCCATTTCCAACCGATCAACTCCATCCCATTATCACAAAAAAACGCCACTCTTTCATCGACCAGACCAACAACGGCTTCCTTTACGAGAGAACCCACAACTTCCATTATCTTCAAATCATACTTCCTTGTTAATCTTCTTTCTACCAACAAAATTTGAACACCCAAATCACTACACATGGGGAAAAGACTTCGGATATGAGAAATGAAAGTAACGTGGTTTAAGAGTGGAGCAAACAACGAGGAGATGGATCTGAGAAATGAAAATAACCTGGAATGATTATTTAAGATCGGTTCCTCGAACTCTTCTTTAACACGAAGAGGTGGAAAACGTTTATACCATTTCCAATGAGTCAATTGGTACGATAGTTTAATGTTAAGCTTAAAAAGAAGGAAACTAAAAAATATATCATAAGTTTTTTTTTGAAAGGAGAAGGGTAACAAAGGAAGGAGAGTTGGCTATACAAAAACACACATACAAAAACAACAAATACTATACAAACAATAATAGCCAACTCATCCTATTGGACACAAATTAACATTACAAAGCCAACATACAAAGAAAAATAATAAAGGCTATAGCCTATTCTGTAGGAGAGCCCACTTCAATATCACCACACAACCCAAAGAGGTAGCTGAAGAGAAAACACCAAAAAACACTTGCTTCAAAAATTAAACCGAAGTACAATCCCGCATGACCAATAGCAAGCTCATCTCCCAAAATCATCGTTTCTTCTTCTAAGAGCTCCAACGCCAGATAGAGCCAATTCATGGCGGTATGAAAAAAGGCGATTTTGGGTCCTTCACTTCACGATTCAGATTAGTAGATCCACTTATTTTGGTATCTAACATCTTTTTCTTTCATTTAAATTTAAATCCTTGAATAATTGCCTCAATTTTAGTTCCTATTAGAACAACCTTTATTTGTTGAGAAATAGAATTTTTATTGAAGATTCTTCTGCATCGTTCTTTCCAGATATGATGGATTGTAGTAGTAAGCACTATTCTTGAAACACTTAGACCGTTTCGATTTCTCTTTTAAAGGCCATAGATCTCTTCTATTTCCTTGAGTAAATCACATGAATCCGAAGTATGTATGTTGAATTTATCTTTAACGAATTTCCAAATAAATTTCGAGTACGTGCAATTAAAAAATAAGTGATTTTTATCCTCCAACTGATAATTGCAAAGACTACACATATTATCCATATTATGAAACCAATTGTGAATTCTGTCTTTTGTTGGCAATCTATTGAGACAAGCCAAATAAGAAGTATATGCATATTTTTGAACAACTGGCTTTGTCTAAATGAAAATTGCCCAATCTAATTGTGAATTTTGAGGATATACAATTTTATAAGCAGAATTAGTAGAGAAATTACCATTAGAGTTACCTCTCCAAGTCCAGAAATCTTCGTTTTTATTAGATGATATACTGACTTGATTTATTACATTTACAGTACTAACTGGAAGATAAAGAAATATCATAAGTTATTAGATAGCTTTTATTAATTATAAACAACTTATGAATAATCATCAGTCGTAGTAAATTATAAATGATTAATGATGTAATTTATCATTTTATAATTACTGATTATAAAGTAATCATTATTATTTATTAAATAACTAATGTTAGTTATTAGTGTTTACTAGTGAATTATTTATAAATTATATATTATTAATTAAATATTGATTAATTCAATTATCAAATTAATTTTTAGATTTCTACTATTCAGTAGTATTTATTAGATAATATATATTAATTTTTAATTATTATCTAATATTAATTATTTTACTGGTTATTATTTATTATTATTTCAATAATTATCATTATTATTTAATATTGATTTTATCTTTTAATTATTATTTACTTCAAAAAATTATTAAATATTAATTATTAGTTATTATCATTTAATAATAATTATTGTTTATGTTGAAGCTAATATTCCTGTCACTTAAAACCGGAATAAAAATTATATATCAAAAGGGGATGTCAGAAAAAGTTACCAATAACATATCTACAATATAAAGTATATATTTTTATAATTTTAAAATTATTTTAACATTTTTGAAATTTTGAATAATGTATCAAATGTTAATCTATAATTTTTATTTTTGAATTTTGTCAAAATTTCAAATTTAATTGTAATTTTTTTGGATATTACTAATTTTATCTTGGAAATTTTTAAATTTTAGTTTTTTTGGGAATATTAGATGTTAAATATAACTAGTACTTACATTATTAAATACTAGAAAAGAAATAATAAAGATCACTTCTTAATTATTAAAAATTACTTTGTAATAAAATATACATCTATTACAACACAAACATTTTGTGAAAGTTGCAAAATTGACATTTATTGCAACGGGCCAGAAATGACTGCTGTAATAGCACTCTATTACAATGTGCAGTTTTTACCAGTTGTTAAAAGAGCGTTGTAAAGGATACCTATTGCAACTATCCATAAACGATCATTGTAGTAACATTTTATTACAAGAGGCAATCTATGACTGCTGTAAAAGGATATTGTACAGGCATCTATTACAACGGTCCATAAAGCGATCATTGTAATAGCATTCTATTACAACAAGCAGACATTGCCCATTGTAAAATGGACATTGTAATAGGGTGTTTTTGTTGTAGTGGACCCGACCCGACCCATTTAAAACGAGTCAATTTCGGGTCAACCCGCTCTGACCCGTTTACTAAACGGGTTGACCCGACCCGACTCGTGAACCCATTTCTGACCCGTCATGACCCATTTAATATAAAAATATTTTTAATACTCTACAATCTACAAAACATAAGCCCGACCCAGTCAACTACTCATTTTCCGCTTTACCCTAATTTACCAATTACCAAGCCACTGCTCATCTAATCATTGTAATTTCTACGGTTCTACCTCTTCACTGATTCACTCCTTAACATTTCCATGTTTATTCCCACATTAACAACTTTCTACATTTTTATTCTCATCTTAGCTTGCAACAAGTGAATAACGACAATGCCCTTCTTTCATCTTTTCATACGAATATTTTTCTTAATGGGTTACACAAATCAAACCCGAAACCCATACTATTATAAATGGGTCTACCCAAAACCGACCCATTTAATAAACGGGTTGAGCTGACATGACCCAAACTCAACCCGATCCAAACCCGACCCGACCCATTGACAGCCCTACTGAGGATAATTTATTGTAACAGGTTCGACTATGAAGAAGAAGAGATGAGCACTGGAATTTAAAAGATGATGACGTGGGTTTAGAATGAATATGGTATATTTAATATTAATTAAGATATAATTAGTTTGGTTAATTACTCGTAAATGTATACAGACTTAGAAATTGTATAACTTTAACTTATATCTAATGAAACCAATCACGTCGGAATCGCAGTGGCGAATGCTATGAGCCCGTGAAGTTTGGAGTGAATGGGAGCTCGTTACTATTTATAGCGAAATAAATTTCCTGATCTGAATCAACGACAGTTTATCATTATTTAAAGATAAACGTCCAAAGTGAGTAAAACTCACTAACTCTATCCAGTTTATATTTTATAAACGTAATTTAGTTTTGAAAAATGATGATTGATTTCTGTGATGATTGTTTGGATGAATTACTAATTAATTGGCTGAATATATATATATAGTTATATATATAAATCATTAATTAAATATTGATTCTGTTTATCAGAATATTTCATATCGATATAAAATTGTGTTATTTATGTCGATTAACATCTATGGATGCAGGAAAATAGGTTGGAGGGATCCAACTGGATTCATCAATATTTGTAATACAATTTTGTTCATATATTGAAATATATGATGTGATATATAATCTTTAATTGATTATGATGACACAGGTCTTGTTATTTGGTATTCTAAATATTAGAAAATATAAAAAGGAATTTGTGAAGTGGTTATTAAATTCAAGAATTTTATAAAATCAATAGAAATTATAAACAAGAATTATTTGGAAATTAAATAAGAAACTTTTGTAGAAAATTATAAATAGTTATATGGAATGGATATGATTTGTTTTAAAATTAATAGAATTATAAAAGAGATTTGCGAGTTATTAAAGAATTACGAGAAGATTGATTATAAGTAGATATTAAATAGAAATATGTTTTTAACAGATGAATTGAGAAGAATAATTTATAAACGATGTTTATAAATTAAGCAGAATATTTATCATTGGATAAATAAATAAAATATAAGTCTGAATTTATATAGAGAAGTAAAAAATCAGTTTTAACACCGATATTTGAAATTTAATGTGAATGTAGCTGTTACAAAAGGAATAATCAATGAGATTATAAGTGTTGAAGATAAAAATAAGATTTTTATGAATAATTCTATAAATAAATGTATAAACAGAATTTGGGTTTGAGACATTGTTTTTAAAATGCGAAATCAAACTGTTTGGTTGTATAAAAGGAATATTATTACATTTGATGTGAATCAAGGATTTAAGTAAATATTTTACATAATAAGAATATTATAAAGGAGATTGGGTTTTGAAATAGGAATTTAAAATGGAGTTAAGGAAATTAGAAACTAACTGGAGAAGAGTTAAGTTGAATGAATTTTTGAGTGTTGATCTGTTGTTGGTTTCGGCCTTCAGGATTTATACTTAGGAAGTCGTTCTCTTACTAGTTTACAGTTATAGACTGATATATGTGCGAGGATAGTGATGTATGAATAAGAAATGAAAATGTTTTCCAATGTCAATAACGTTTATTTTCTAAATTTAGAAAATAAGAATTTATGAATATACGATAACGAGAAATGGGGAAATGAATAAATTAATGATAAATAAATATAAAGTGAAAAATGTTGATTTATGATTGATCGATAAAATTTCCATTTGGAACTAGGATCATTGTTTGTATGGATGTTTTCCTTTGATAGTTAAATAACCAACTATCAAAGTTTTGACCATTTTCCCGTCGTTAATACGGAGACACCGGGATAAGATTTATTATCTGAAAATCACTCCACATGGGCATTAGCGTTGTGAATCAAATATGATGAAGATAATTGAAGGCGGAGTTTATGCAAGGGCTGTTCTAGCAAATCCTAGGTAGAAATTGCCTAAGATGGGTTTACTAAATAGTGCCTTTGGTTTGTTCAGTCCCAGGACAACTTGTATGGAAGAATGTCTGACAGAGTATTTTTAATAGATCACGTAAGTTGATCTCTTCAAACGTATTTACGTTTGGTGGCGGGGAAATTCGTTTCTCTTAGCTGTTTACTCGTGGTATTTTTGGAGAAATCAATTTGTGATTTGGCGGGTATGACGATGTGACATTCGAAGTGAATACAGGTGTGATCTGTACGTTATGACCTCTAGCCTCACAGCCAGGAAATGGTATAAAATCGGGTAGATCGCATGACTAAGTGGGTAGCTTCTAATTAGGGCATTTTGTCACCTGATCTAGAGATAATCCAATTGCTTCTTTAATCTATTTTGATGCTGTCTCTTTTGGGAAACGGTTGTTGATCCCAATCGTTGGTGATAATACATTCGGTACACTCAAGAGAAATGAGTGACCAGTCAAGTTTAGCTTTGGTTACAAGATGTTCTTGTTGAACCCAGTGTATTCATCTCTAGAGATACACTGTTGGAAGGTTGTCCCATACCTTGCCAGTTGGAATCCATTACCCAATAAGCGCCAATCATTTTTGATTATATTTTATATATGCGGAACATGAGATGAAAGCGTTCCGCTAGATTGCCATTTATTTGATTTAGACATTATTATAATATCAGAAGAGTATGGATTTTGAAAGAATAGTTTGGGTCATCGTAAGGTAAAAACCATCTGTGTTTATGTGTGGATCAGTCTTACGATTATCCTTTCTTATAAAAGGATTTTAAAGGTTAAATCAAGTGGTTGGAGTTTACTCACACCAGTCCCATGACTGACCCAGAGTTTATTTTGTTTGTTTTACCCTAAACTCTTGGGTGCTCAAATTTGTACGGACAGTCAAGTAGTCGGGATTTTACAGATATACTTGGAGAGTTTGGAGAAGAAGGCTTCAGGATTTTATAGCCATTATTTATTTCTATTGTGTTGTAAGTGTTGTACTCAGATAATGGTATTGTATACAGATACCGGTTTTATTTCAAAATTATGTTTGTTAGATCCAAAATTGGCTCTAACATCCAAGTTGTTCAGTTATGTAGAAACTAATATCAGGAAAAATGCTAGAAAATCAGAAAAGACACAAGATTTATAGTGGTTCGGCGTTAACGAGCCTACGTCCACTTTATATTAATGATTATACTTAAAATCAGAGTACAATCGATGATTTATCCCTCAATCTCACTCTTACAATGTTGAATTCACTCAATAATTTCGAAACAACTCTGAATAATGATGGATGTGTGATAATGGTGGATACAGAACTCAGAATTGCCCAAAAAAGATCCTGAAAAATGCCAAGTTCTGGACTATTTATAGCTGATTTCTGCAGGTGGATCGCGGTCATAGGTGGCACGATTCCCGAGGATCTCGGACTGGTTCGTAGCTTGATGGAGAAATAGTCAAAATGACCGTTGTGGACAGGTGTCGTCAGATCCTATGTTTACGGATCATGAATGACTGGGTCGTAACCCTCAGCCTGGCTTCTGGGAACGGATCGGGTCATGATGGGAGAAGTGGATCGGATCGTGGTGGGAGGAGCGGATCGTGTGAGGGCGATCGCGATCGGGGTTGCTGCTTTCGTAAATGAGGTCTCGCCTTGAAGTTGTGCTCGTATCTTTGTGGCTTGGTCCAAAAGCTAGCCAACATTTTGCCCCCTCGAAGTGTGTTTCATCGAGGATGGATCATGCTTCAAAATTCCAGACATATCTTTTCATGAAGTGATACAAGCCAGAAAGTCGTATCTGTCTGAAACGTCGTACAACATCAAGGAGTCGTGTCTTTTGATTAGTATAAATATCCAATCGATCTTCAATCATTTCCTTATTCACTGGATAGTCCTTTTTCTTTTAATTTTCGAGGATTTTATCATCAATTTTTCAGGTATACTTCCAAATTTTTATAAGCATTTTCTGAATTTTCATTGTTGATAATCGTCTTGTGGGGTTGGATCGCCGAAGCATCCCATGATCCATTGGTCGAACGGTCCCTTTTCATAACCGCGATGGGTCATTGATCTTAGTTGCGATGTACAGGCGGAGCGGGCCGCTCTTCAAACCATGGTGGCCTCCACGAGTCCGAGTAGGACAAAAATAAGAAGTTGAACAGTCCAAAACTTGGTTATATAAACTGAGACCCCCCTCCTTTCCCTTCTCTTTCTTCCTCTTCTTGTCGCCGCCCGCCTTCTTGAGCAAAACCCTAATTTCAATTTCCAAACGCCCATCTGATTTCAAACTTTTAAAAAGATAATTTCATTTTCGTTTCTCCCGGGTTTGTATTGGTTTGGAAAGTGGAGGTAGCGGAGTTTTGTGAGTTTTGGGGATAGAAAATATCCAGGTTCGGTTTCATGGGTTTAAGAGTGGAGAGGAGAGTTAAGGAAGAAGAAGGAAGGGACGACCAGGTCGGTTCGTGGATGGGGTTCGACTCGGATCGTGATAGCAGAAGGGAAAAAGAAAGTCTGCCCTGGATAGCGGATCGGACCGAGGATCGTTGACTCGTGGGGGTGCGGATAGGATGGATCGAGGGACCCTTATTAGGAGTCGGTGGATCGCTATACTTCCTATCACGATTCGATGTCCAATCGCCAATCCGTCTTACTAGCGATTTGGTTTTTGCGAACCGATCCGATTTCGTGGACCAATGTTTTGATCACAATCCGAACCTTAATACCCCAGCGATCCGATTCCGATCGTCAACTCCAAATACACATGAACTTGAACAATGTATTGTAATTGTGACATATTGAACAGTTAGGCTAAAGCCTTCAAGATGGACTTCTTGGACTGATCAACAACAGAACTTAATAGCATGCTCACCCCGCTTACTTAGTTTACTCTTGTGACTTTATTTTCTAGTATTACACACACTTGCACACGCGAGCACTTACACACACACGGGGCTCACAGGTAGTCATTTTCTAACCTCGCATGTTTGCTCGCCTAAACAGTAATGTTGGATAATCGTTCTCCTTAAAGATCTGAAACAGAGGTGGTCCCGGAGGTGTTGGAACACCATAATCCCGAGGTTTCTCCGATTAATCCAGAGGACTCTGAATCTGAATATGAGGCTGAGACAGAGTCTAATTCATATGAGAGTACCTCGCTAGAGTAGGAGTCCGAAGTGGATGACCGAGCTCCCAATGAGATTCCCGGCGTTCTAGGAATTGAGAAATTCGCTGATTCTTTACCCTCCAAACTAGATGATATAAAAGTTAAGAAAATTTGTTTGAAACACGTGATCCCGTGGGACGATGTGAAAACACCCGAAAGCGGAGATAGACCTCATCTTGCTCCAGAAGGGTACATGGAAATCAGCCGACTCATGTGCTGGGTAGGCTCTATTCCTCCGTTTCCTCCAATCATTGTTGAAACCTTAAGACGATTGTGTATTGCCCCTATGCAGCTTCATCCTAATGCTTATGCAGCCTTGTACACTTTATATGTCGCGTATGCAGAGGTTCTGCAAACTAAGCTTACTTTTAAAGACATGAAATTCTACTATCTTTTCAAGCACTGTTCCACAGCGACCCCAAATTTCTCTTTCTTTGAAGCAGTAGCCAACAGGAAGGTTCTGTCCGACGGTTACAGCAACATAGGGGATCCCAAAGCTGATTGGTTTTGCATAAAACACCAAGCTGGGTGTGCGAGGAGGTGGCTCAAATCTAGTAAGTTTCGAGCCTCCAAATACATGAGTGAACTACATAATCAAAGTATTAACATGTTTCCTTTTCCTTTGCGTAGATCACACATTCCCCAAGACAGAAGGCTCAGTGTATAACGATCGATTATCCCGTCTCCTAAAAAGCAAGTCGGACTTCTTGAGAATCAAGAAATGTATCACCGAAGAAAACCTTCACAAACATCATCTTTTGGACATAAGATTCGGATTTGGCGCGGGTGGCAAACCTTACAAGTATGTGCCCCCAGCTGAAGGAGAAGGAACTTCTCAAGCTGCAGAGACGGCTACTCTTCGCAAGAGTCCTTCACCGATGATTAATCAGGACGACGAAGATTTAAACGTGTATAAAGGAGATGAGGGACGAGATGATAAATCAAAGGAGGTTGCAACCTCCGGGGGACAGTCTCCACTGAGGACTTCATCGCCAGTTGAGTCTGCCGCTCACGATGATTTAACGGAGGAATAGATTTTCCGGGAATTAAGTAACATTCCTTTGCCATATGATATCTATACCCAAGAAGATTTCGGAGGGGAACCAATCTTTCCCCTTTCCGAAGAAGCGGGTGCTCTGGTTGGAGAAAAAGGAGTTACCCAAACGAGCCTAACCTCGGGCCCTGGTCTGTTTTCTAAAAAAGGGGATTCAACGGGATGCACCATTTATCATAACACTATTTTGCTACTGTGGTTCACAATTCTAACGCGCTCTTGTTTTCTTTGCAGAAAAATGTCTCGCAAACGATCTTATTCCTACCGTTCCCTTCGCAAGGGCACCCCGAGCCTCCTTCCGGATCCTAAGCACACTCGTAGCGATAGTCGGGGAAGGGATAGCCGTCGACCCCAGGAATCTCATCAATCTTATCCTGCACGACCTCGATCTCCGCCGAAGCAAAGTTATGGAAAGCCACCTAGTCGTCCAATGCCACCAGCTGGGGGAAAGCAAATTCCTAGGGATTTAACCCCTCCAAAAAGCACTCCTTCTCATGCCCAACCTTCTAAGAAACATGCTGAGCCAAAGGACAAGGACAAAGATGAGGGCAGGATTATAGAGAAGGGGAAGACAATTCCTACTTCCTCTGGTGAGCATGGCCTGGACACTACTGCTGCAAGGGATGTTGCCCCCAGTTCTGATATCACGGCCAGGTTGGAACGTTTACGAAAACAGTTTCCCGACATTTACTTTGAGAGGATGGTGTTCGTCCCAGATCTTGAACCGGTCCCCGAGGATTGGGACACAGAGGTGATAGGGTATGTGTGCCATGCAGCTAAACAATACAGGGTAATGAAGAAGCATGCGGCTACACTCTCTTCTATCATCCGCTGAATGGAGACGGATGCAGCCAGGGCCAGAGTAAAGATTGACAATGATGCTAAGGCCAGGTGCAAAATGGAAAAAGAACTGGAGGATGCACAGGCCCAACTGTCTTTAGCTCGGCGAGACACAGAGAACTACAAGTCCGAGCTGGAAAGTGCCAGGGTGCGTTTTCGCAACGAGCTTGACTTAATAGCCAGGAACGGGTGGCCCTGAGAAAAGAAGTGGAGGATCTCAGGGCGGTTAACACCGAACTGAAGACAGTTCGGGATCGCTTTTCCGCTGAGAAAGAGGCTTGGGAGAAAGAAAAGGCGAGCTTAAAAAATGACCTTGCCCTTGCCAAGAAAGAGAAGGAGGTCCTAAATGATCAACTTGCTCAAGCTGAGGAGCGGGTAGCTGTCGCCGAAAGCAATGCCAATAGCGCTCTTGAGTCAACAGCTGCTGTGGCTGATAAGCTTGCCGAAAAAGAGAAGGATATAGACAACTTTGAGGGATTGTTGTTTGATTTCTTAGGTCAAGTTATCAAGCATCGGGATATCTCTTGGATTCCCGACTACCATGTTACCCTGGCCAATATATGGGATGCTATTGTTGAGGGTGAGAAGCGGCGACTGGGGGTCGATGAAATTGATGAGCACCAACTGATGCAAACTTTCCTTAGAGGTGAAGAGCCCACGGCTTTTGGAGGAAGGTAGACGCCTTATCCACGAAGAAATGGAGAAGGAGAAGAGCAGGCTCAAGGGTAAGGATAAAATTGACGAGAGCTCGAGCTCGGTGGAAGAGCTCAAAACCTCTGAAGTGGAGGGATATAACCCCGATGATCCATTGATCCCTTTGGTACCTACTCCTCCGATTGTCGGGACCACCAGTGCAAGTTTGGGAGATGGGTCAGCCGAAGGTATTTCCACATTTTCTCCACAGTTCATTAAAGCAATCGTAACTCGTCGTCATCCCAAGGGACAGACAACTGACATGGCCACATCTCCTCCCAATTTGTTAACCCTTATTTCTAATGGTGTAGGTACTAAGGAGGTCGAAAAGGGTGCATAGGAGAGGGCAGAGGCCGAGAGGGTTGAGATTCCCCCAAGTTCTGGTATCGAAGCTTCTGAGGTCTCAAAGCAAACCAGGGGCTCAACCAGTGATAGAGTTGCAGTAGCACCCATGGAGTCTGGCACTGGCGCTCCTGCAGACGCCAAGATCATTGCTGCTTTGCGTGACACAGATGGCGGTAATGGAGATGAGGAAGAGGAGATAGAAATCATTGACGAGGCCAGGGGTGATGATAGCGAAACCTTGGCTGACATACAGGCTAGGAAGGAGAAGCAGCTGACTCTTAAGAGGGAGGAACAGAATCCTGTGTTCGTGACTCCTATTTCTGAAATCGACCCCAAGACCGGGTTGGTTATAAGATTCTCTTCTAGGTCGATAACTTCACAGCTTGCCTCCGAACCCTCCAGTCCTTCCCCGAAGCCCCTTGTCGACAAGAGGAAGAGGAAGAAAAGTGACTGCTCCGGTACTGATAAAGAGGAGTTAGAAAAGCAGAAGAAGGACAAGAAATCAAAACCATCTCCCAAGCGCAAATAGAATGCAACTATTGGCTCACGTTTTAGTTTTAGAATTTCTTTTTAGCCAAAAGATGTAGTCGTGAGATTGGTGCTCATTTTTTGCTTAGTTTCTTGTTTTTTGTATATCCGTTTCCAGTAAATAAGGATCTATTTCTTTTGCATCACAGTGTTCCTGCAAATTCATCATGTTAGCAGAATTTAATTAATCATAATTGAAGCTTTCATAGTTAAATGTTAAAGTTGTAAGTAACGATCATTAATCATAACGAAAACAATCATCGGTAAATACATGTGTTGAGTAATTGGATAGTAAGGAACGTATACATTCCTAATTGATCGTCATCGTAGTGCCTGGCCAGGGCATGTTGGCGATCGATTAGAATTATATTCGTACTACCCTGATTTTTCCATGGGATAATGGTTCTTGCAACGCTAAGTCTCTAGCGCTTTTATACTCTCCCGATCCTTCAGCGGGTTAGAGTTTGCGTGGCACTAAGTCTCTTGCGCCTTTATACTCTCCCGATCCTTCAGCGGGTTAGAGTTCGAGCTCGATTTTTGGTCTTCTCACCGATCCTTCAGCGGGGCAGAAGTTCTGGGGGCGCTAAGTCTCCAGCGCCTTTATACTCTCCCGATACTTCAGCGGGTTAGAGTGTTGTCAAGGCGGATTTATCATGGTGCACCTTCACGCCTTGGGGACGTTATCTCTGCGTCGTTTATAATCTCTCCTTAATCTCGAGAGTTAGAGTGCAAGCTATAGTGCGATTTACCTCGTTGCACCTTTTTGGAGCTTTAATTATCGCGAACTTTCTGATCTACTGGACGACATTTTGAATTGGTTGTTTTGAGATTGCTGCAACAATTTTCGAAATGGTAGCAGTATATATCAAGATAAAAGAGTAAATAAGAAATGGTGCAGTAAAGGTAAATGACACACAGTATTTTTATAGTGGTTCATTCGAATCATGACCTACGTCCACTTTATAATCTTTTGTTCAAATAACCAGACTGTTATAGGCAAGTTGAGCCTTTTTACATGGTTCTAAAAACAAAAGAATAGAACTGACACTTTTTATGTCAGGTAAAGCCGCAAATGCTGGGCATTCCACACTCTGGGGATTTTTTCTCCATCTACGTTCGCTAGCTTGAAGGTTCCATTATCAAGTCTTCGCAAGATGGAGTACGGTCCTTCCCATTTCGGGCCCATATGCACCGAGGGCAGAAAGACACGTTTCAGAACCAAATCTCCGGGTTCGAAGGTACGAGCTCGGACTCTTCTATTGTAGTACCGAGCTACTTGTTGTGTGTGCCTCAAAGCACATAAATCGGCTTCGTCCCATTTTTCCTCAACCATGTCCAGGGATTCAAGGAGCAACTCATTGTTGGTCATCGAGTCATAATAAATGGCGCGATGGGATGGTACCTCTAACTCGACCGGAATAACTGCTTCGGATCCGAAAGCTAGGGAAAACACGGTGTGACCCGTTGCCGACTTGTACGTCATTCTATAGGCCCATAGTGCCAGGGGAAGTTCATCGATCCACATAGCTTTGGCCCTCTTCAACCTTTTCTTCAGAATGGATTTGATCACCTTATTTGCCGCTTCAACTTGTCCTTTCGATTGCGGATGTGCCACAGAGGTGTACCTTTTCTCGATGTGATACTTTTGACAGAAATCTTGAAACTCCGTGCTGTCGAATTGGGTCCCATTGTCGGTTATGATGACTTTTGGAATCCCAAACCGACAAATGATGTTCTTAATGACAAAGGTGATCACTCGTTTGGTCGTAATCGTGGTCAACGGCTCTGCTTCCACCCATTTAGTAAAATAATCCACGGCCACAATAGCGAACTTTGCTCCGTCCTTTGCTATGGGGAGGCTTCCAATGATATCGATTCCCCACATAGCGAAAGGCCACGGGCTTATCATTGTCTTCAACTGGTTGGGTGGCGCCCTAAGGATTTTGGAGAATTTCTGGCAAGCATCACAACGTCTTGCATGCTTGGCTGCATCCTTGTTTATGGCGGGCCAGAAATACCCGTATCGCAGTATCTTCTTTGCCAATGTTTGCCCTCCTGTGTGGTCGCCACACTCACCTTCGTGGACTTCCTTCAGCACACGCTTGATGTCGTCATGAGCGATGCACCGGAGGAGGGGCATCGAGAAACCTTGTCTGTACATGACTCCGCCTTGCAACACATATCGGGAAGCCTTCCGTATGACCGCGTGCCTGTCGCTTTTCTTATTTGGGAGCGTTCCATTCATCAAGAAATTCTTCAAGGGGGTCATCCATGACTCCCTTTCAGGTTCAATTTCCAGTACCGGATCAACTTCCATCTGATCTACACTGGGGAACCATAATACTTCAATTGGAACTAGCTCTGTATGTTCTGGATTATCGGAACTAGCCATTTTTGCTAACTTGTCCGCTCTTTGATTTTCTGCTCGAGGAATGTGAGATATACTATGGTGCCCAAAACCACCTAATAATGTTCTTACTTTTTCCAAATATGATACCAACCTTGGACTCTTAGCTTGAAATTTTTCATTAACTTGGTTCACGACCAAATTGGAGTCAAAGAAGATGTCTAGCTTTGTTACCCCTAGTTCCTTTGCAAGCTTCAATCCGGCAATCAGAGCTTCATACTCGGAATCATTATTGGTCGCACGGAACTCCAATCTAAGGGCGTAGTATATTGTCCGTTTCTCTGGGGTTTCAAGGACCACTCCGGCACCTGATCGTCTATCATTTTTAGCTCCATCAGTATATAGTTTCCAGGCATTAGGGTCAAGGAGTAGCCTTGGAGGATCGTCTTCCTCGGTTCCTGCGTCATCTTCTGTGATGGTAAATTCTGCTATAAAATCTGCGAGTGCCTGCCCTCTTATCGACCTCCGAGGGTGGAAGTTCAGGTCGAATT
This sequence comes from Allium sativum, assembly GCA_030737875.1. Taxonomy (NCBI): domain Eukaryota; kingdom Viridiplantae; phylum Streptophyta; class Magnoliopsida; order Asparagales; family Amaryllidaceae; genus Allium; species Allium sativum. Next base: position 222,062,903 of record CM060912.1, on the reverse strand, counting down.
GACTTAGTTCGATGTTCCATTTGAGCAATCTTCTCGATGCCTCTGGCTTTTGCAAGACTTGCTTGAGCGGATGATCAGTATAAACAGTAATGGGATGAGCTTGGAAATAGTGACGAAGCTTCCTAGATGCAATCAGCAAACTGTACGCGAGCTTTTCTATCTTTGAGTAATTTCGTTCTGCGGCCGCTAATTTCTTGCTCACATAGTACACTGGTCTTTGCACCTTGTCCTCTTCTCTTACCAAATCTGAACTGATCGCGTGGGATGACACTGCCAGATACACGAATAAATCCTCGTGATCCATAGGTTTAGACAGTATCGGGGGTCTTTTCAGATGATTCAACAGATTCTGGAAAGCTTCTACACAATCAGGAGTCCATTTAAAGTTGCGCTTGCCTCGCTTTATTAATTCGAAGAACGGGATGTATTTATCTGTAGCTTTTGAAATAAATCTGCTTAGCGCTGCCACTTTTCCAGCAAGGCTTTGCACATCTTTAATCTTCTTTGGTACTTGGATATTTTGGATTGCTGCAATTAGGTCTGGATTAATCTCGATTCCATGCAAGCTTACAATGAACCCGAGGAATTTTCCAGATGCTACCCCAAACGAGCATTTCAAAGGATTCAATTTCATCCCATATTTTCGGAGAATTTGAAACATCTCTGCCAAATCGTTGGTATGATCGGACGACTGTCTGGACTTTACCAACATATCGTCGACGTATACCTCCATCGTTTTCCTAATCTGGCTGTAGAACATCCTATTCACCAACCGCTGATATGTTGCACCGGCATTTTTCAGACCTAAAGGCATTACCACATAGCAATATAACCCCAAATCAGTAATAAAGATGGTATGCTCCTGGTCTGGGACATGCATAGGGATCTGATTATATCCTGAATAGGCATCCATAACGGAAAGGAGTTCATGACCTGCAGTTGAATCTACCAATTGATCGATTCTGGGCAACGGGAAACTATCCTTGGACAAGCGTTGTTTAAATCATAGAAATCGATACACGTTCGCCACTTTCCATTGGCCTTTTTTACCAACACCGGATTCGAAATCCAGTCAGGGTACGTCGAATCTTTAATAAATCCATTACTCTTCAGTTTCTCGACTTCTTCTTTTAATGCGACAGACCTTTCTGGACCCAACATTCGCCTTTTCTGCTTGACAGGAGGATGTTTTGGGTTAATGCTTAGTGAATGACTCATAACCGAGTGAGATATCCCACACATGTCTGCATTGGTATTGGCAAATACATCCAAGTTAACTTTTAGAAACTTTATTAATTCCTTGGCCTGATAGGGATCCAACCGGGATCCAATCTTCAGGACCTTCTCTAGGTCACTATCGTCAATCGGTACATCCACAGTTGCTTCATTGGGAGTCGCCATTCTGCCCCCAGGCTCTTGATCCTCTATGGGAACTATGTCCTCGGGCAACTCTCTGGCCGACCCTCCCAAAGGTACTTCCTTTAGTTGCTATGACGATTCCTCCCTCGGAGGGGAGGAGCCACCTTTCACTCCTATATCTCTTCCTTTGCGGAGCAGCTTTACCTCTGCAATGTAGCATGCTCGTGCCACGACTTGGTCTCCTCTAACAATACCCACACCGGAATCCGTGGGAAATTTCAACAATAAGCACCAGGGTGCAATACAGGCCCTGAATTTGGCAAGGGCCGGTCGGTCCAAGAAAGCATTGTACGGCGATTCAATATCCAAGACCACGAAAGGGAGGATCCTCACTCTCTAGCGTTTCCCTTCCCCAAGGGTCACTGATAATTCCACGTACCCTATTGGAGCGGTTGAGGCCCCATTAAATCCACGTATCCAACCTTCACATGGCTTTAAATCCATCGGTTCGAGTTTCATTTGGTCGAACGTTTTCTTGAACAAAATATTGACGGAACTCCTGTTATCTACCAAAACTTTATGAACTATCACTGGGCCAATGGTGATGGTGATCACCAACGGATCTTCAGTTGGGGAGTGTACTCCAATACTCTTTCGCTCGCGAAATATGACGTCATCGGACATCGTCTTTTGTTGCTTAATCGGAGCGCTGCTCTCGGGGTTACTGCACTCTCCCACTTCGAAATGTTGTTTAGCTGCATTTATGTATTGATCCATAGCTCTGAAACTGTGCCCTGCTAGGTGGAGCCCACCAATTATGGTATTGATAACTATATTTTTCCCTTTTTGCTGAGCCGTTGGTTTAGCAGTAGGTTGGCTTTGGTTTGGGGCTTGTACGACTCAACCTTTATCCCTGAGGATCTCCTTATACTCATCAAGCTTCCCTTCTCGGAGCAGCCTTTCAACCACATCTCTCAAGTGATGACATTCGTTTGTGGAATGGCCTTGGATCTGATAAAAAAGACAGAATTTCCCAGTTTCTCGCTCTTTCTCCGTTGAATCTCTTAGAGGAGGCCTTTTGTATTGGAGGACATTATATGTATCCAGAAAGATGTTCTCTAACGTGTCATTTAACAGTGTGAAGTTCTCAAACGGTCTGGGTCGGGATCTCCTCTGAGCGTCATTTCCTCGATTTCTTTTCCGATTATTATTGTTATTCCCTGATTGGCGACTGCTGCCTTGATTCTTGTTCCCAACGTTAACTTCAATCTTTCCTGAGCTATCTCCCGTTTGCTTGATGGCCACGTTGCTTTGGATATCTTCCTTTTCAGTAGCTTTTCTTTTTCGATTAGCGTATATCTCCTCTCGACGCAGGCGAATATTGGCTTTTTCATAAAATATTTCTCTGGTCGGGGGAGGTTTACCAGCCAAAAATCTTCCAAACTCGGTATCTTTATCGATGCCATCGATCAAGGCCATCAACACAGTTTGCTCATGCAGATCTTAGACTTCTATGGCAGCCAAGTTAAAACGATCCAAATATGACCTCAGGCTTTCGTCCGGTCATTGTTTAATGAGGGATAGCTCGATCACATTCTTAGACCTCTGGGCATAAAGATGGAATTGGTTTATGAATTTCTCACTCAATTCCCTGAAGCTGGATATGGACCGTGCTGGAAGGCGGGTAAACCATAGTAATGCCACATCTTCCAAGAATATAGGGAAAGCTTTACATTTAACTACGCCTGTAGCTGCAGCGGCATTCACTGACCAGAAGTACCGCATTAAATGCTGGATTGGATCAGTCATGCCCATGTAGCAATTCATGGTCGGCATATTGAAGCGCCTTGGAAATGTAACATCCAGTATGTCATCAGTAAAAGGTGTGTGACTGCGGTCTATGCCCCAATATTCATTCCTTTGTCCATGGCTATCTACCATGACTTGTCTAATCATTGCTTCAACCTCTGCATGGGTCAGGGTAGATTCGGGATCAGCACTCCTTGCCCGACGTCCTCCTTCGACGTTTCTTTGACGTGCTGCTATAAAATCTGGGCCCTGAGCAGAACTCCCTTGCCCCCTGTTGCCGCGGTTGACCACGCGACGAGCGGGAGGCATACCATTCCTTGGTGGTAGAACAAGTTCATTTAAATTGCAGTTACCAGTCCCTTGATTAAATGCCTCTTCTTCACGAGATGGGAGTGACCCAAGTCGAAGTCGTTCTATGTTTTCGGGCCTTTCTAACGGGGACCATCATTGGTTCCTTCGGGGCTCTTCAGATGACGATGTATGTTCCGGAGAAGAAAGCCGGGTTGGTTAGGAGACCCTCTGCCTTATGAGGTCATCAACTCGCCTGTCCATAGCAGTCAAATTCTGTCGCAATACTGAACTCTCTTGCCTCTGAGCAACTAAATCGTCAAATAGTTTGTCCCACATGTCAAAGATGCGAGAAAGATCTCCTTCAGTAGCCGGGGCCGAAGGATAAAATTGGTCACCAACATTCTCTCTTATACGTAAAGAGCTTGAGCCAGGTCGAGCAGAGGTACCAGCACGAGAGGAACGAGCCATAACCTCCTTTCCGGGTCGGGTCGTAATCTGCTTGTCTATTTGGATCGCGGAATCCTTACCTCGGTGGCTTGGAGCGCCCTCCTGGGATCGGATCGTGGAAATGTTGGGGGGATGGTTCGTGACGAGGTCGTGGGAGCGAGTGGTAACCCCTTCAGCTGGTTGGATCGTGATCCCTTCAACGGATCGGTTCGCCTTCTCCTCTCGGCGATCCGAGAGCTCCTCCTCGACCTTCTTGTGCACACTTTCCTCGATCACTTCATTCGTAGCTTCCTTCGCTTGCGAAGCTCGTAATTCCTTACACTTCTTTCAAACCATGATATCGGGGTATCGCTGAAATCTTCAAAAGTCGAAATTGCTGAGTTTTGGACCGTCTTCTTTGGACTTGAACATCCAAATAGTAGAGCGACAATCCACCTTACTGAGACTTTGTTCTCAGTGAAAGCACCAAAATGTTAGATCCAAAATTGGCTCTAACACCCAAGTTGTTCAGTTATGTAGAAATTAATATCAGAAAATGCTAGAAAATCAGAAAAGACATAAGATTTATAGTGGTTCGGCGTTAACGAGCCTATGTCCACTTTATATCAATGATTATACTTAAAATCAGAGTACAATTGATGATTTATCCCTCAATCTCACTCTTACAATGTTGAATTCACTCAATAATTTCGAAACAATTCTGAATAATAATGGATGTGTGATAATGGTGGATACAGAACTCAGAATTGCAAAAAAAAGATCCTGAAAAATGCCAAGTTCTGGGCTATTTATAGTTGATTTCTGCAGGTGGATCGCGGTCATAGGTGGCACAAATCCCGAGGATCTCGGACTGGTTCGTAGCTTGATGGAGAAATAGTCAAAATGACCGTTGCGGACAGGTGTCGTCAGATCCTATGTTTACGGATCGTGAATGACTGGGTCATAACCCTCAGTCTGGCTTCTGGGAACGGATCGGGTCGTGATGGGAGGAGTGGATCAGATCGTGGTGGGAGGAGTGGATCGTGTGAGGGCGATCGCGATCGGGGCTGCTGCTTTCACAAACGAGGTCTCGCCTTGAAGTTGTGCTCGTATCTTAGTGACTTGGTCCAAAAGCTAGCCAACAATGTTATATAATATATTTATTCGTTTCGCTGTGAGATTCATCTTTACTCTGATATTGTATTTATGTTCTTCTTCTTCTGTTCTAACTTTCTTTCTTTCTATTTCTCACCCTCTAACTTCTTTCTATTAACGTTCCAGTATTTTCGATTTTTGAATAGTCGACATGGTGTTGTTTGTTGATTTTATGGAGTTGAAAATATTTTGGGTCGTTACAAAAAATAGCTTATGTAAGGAGAAGTACCAAATCCATGTCATTAGCACCACTTTGTTGTCTACTTTCCATTCTGGCTATTAACTCCTTATAACGCTGCCAGTTAGCATTGACTCTCTTTCAAGACTGCTTCAAAGAGTCAATGGATCTTGAGGGATTTTGTAGACTACGTCCATTGAATAATTTAGAAATAGAACTCTAAAATGAACTTTCACTTTGAGTCATTCATTTTACGTTGTCTCTAGAGCATTCAACCCAACAGAAAGCTAGTTCAGCTTGTTCATCTGGAGACCATTTGACAATTTTATACGATCTAGTTGGTGGGGTATTCGTATACAAATCTGGATCAGTAACATCGACTTCTGTTTCTTCATTACTTCCACTGGTGTCTCCAAACAAACAATTTATATTTCTTGATAAGTTCGACAATGTTTCAGACGAGACTAACATTTATTGGCTGCTTGGAGATGCGTAGTGATAATCATTGTAATTTTGTTGAAAAAAACGCATTCTGTGCAGAACCAAAATTTTGGGTATTACTGGGACTGATAGAAATTCCGGTTTTGTTGGGGAAAATAACAGTTTGGAACATTCAGGAAATTACCAAAGTTGGAAGTTTGGTTTTGCTGGTAGGTAGAATGCATAGGAAACTAACAGTGTTCGGATTGGTACTTGTGTTGATTTTGAGCAGATTGAGATGAAGTCTTCTTTCCTCATTTGACATTTTTTGACATTGCAAACAGGTTTAGTAACAGAAATTGAAGAAGAAGTTGTGTCGTTTTTTTTAGATAGTTGGCGTATAAATATAGTAGAAAAAAGGGTTTAAAAAAAGTAAAAAAAAAATGATAAAAAAAAAATCCCTGAGAAGCTGTTACATGGCTTATTTAAAGCAATGAAGGGAGAATTTTTAAAATTCTCCGACCCTTAGCCGACTTTAAATAAACTGGTCAGAGGGTCAAAGTCTTGATCACCTTAGCCGACTTATTTAATGTCGGCTTTGCTTAGCCGACTTTAAATAAGTTGGCTAAGCAGGGTTGCTTTGGCAATCCAATCGGTTGGGTTGTCGAAGCAACCCTGACCTTCCCCTATGACCCCACATTAGGGTCAGTTGGCAAGCAACCGACCTCCCGTTGGGAGTGGCCTACCTACTAAGCAGAGATATAGATGATGTAATTTTTATTTTAAGTTTCGAGTTATCTAATATATTGTATACAAGAATATTTCTAGGGAAATTGATAGATAACGAAAGAAGACGCCTAAGTTTTAAGTTTTGTATGGTCATGGGGTGCCAAACAAAGGATTTACTAATTAACTAAAAAGAAAGGAAATGGCAGCTCGGCACAAAGCTGAGTAAATGACATAAAATTAACCTTTTTGGAACTATTTTTCCGACCACTATTTATTCTAGTTTACATTTCTATATAAATAATGAAATATTAGTCTTGCCTTGTGAACTTGATATTTATCGGGTCATAAACATAATCAACACCGTTAAATTAAAGCACGCAACAATATAGGATATTGATGGTGAAATAGTAGATATGCAATACACTGAAAGAATCTAGTTTTCAGACACAAGCGCCAGTGTTGCCAGATATAAACAGAAGTCTAACAACAAAATATTAATGAAAAATAAGAATTAATTATGAGATTATTAAAGAATGGACTTATTGATTAATTAAGGAATGAATTTGCAAAGCTGTCGTGATTTTCGAGAGAGCAAGGGGTAGCAAAGAGGGTTTATAAACATTTAATAAACAAGAGTTTAACATTATAGTTAATGAGGTTAGCTTCCAAAAAAAAAAAAAAATGTGGAACTTTTCCTATTTATTAAATGAAAAGGTTTGACTGTTGAATGATCTTTAATTGCAATAACATGTGTAAGAGCATTCCCACCAGCTAGCGGGAAATCGAGCGTTGATTTGCAAAATCAAGCATGAATTCCCCCACCCTACCAGCAGTGGATGGGGGGACGCTCAAGTTTTTTTTTTTTAATGTGAAATCCTTAAACGATTTTCTGAACACTGTTTAGGGTTTTCTGAAAATCGTTTAGAGTTTTCTGAAAACCATTTAAGGTCTAAATGGTCCTCAAACGGTTTTCTGAAAACCGTTTAAGGTCTAAATGGTTTTTTAATCTGTCGATGCCTCAAATTGAAAATGGTGAGCGTCGCCGTTTAATTGTCTCCCCACGTCCATCGCGCCTCTGATGGAGAGCGTTGAAGACCCTTTTTCTCCATTTCGCTTCCTCGCGCAACTGTCGCTCTAAACCGGAAAATATTTAACTTTACCTCATTCTTTAACATCAGACTCTACGTTTTTTGAATAAAGGTCTCACTTCAAATTTTAACTACCTCTTCGACTCTTCTATTTTCATTTTTATTCTATAACCCTTGATCTGAAGCTTATACGTTTTATGTTGCACTGTATATAACATGATGAAATTTGCCAATTTTCAAGGAATCATGTTGTAGTTTTTAGTGTCAAAATTACCAACAAGCCTAAATTCATTGTTCAGTAATAAATAAGATAAAGTTCATCTACATACATTATTTTTTCCCCAATTCTTAAACAATCTTTATGTTAGGGACATTTATTATTATTTTTGCACTCTTAATGATGCATTTTAATGCACTTTCGTTCAAATCTATAATTCCTGTCAATATTTTTTTAAATAACTAAGCATAAACTTCACTTCCTATCCTACAAACAAACACTTCTACAACAAAAAATTCTACACTAATCACAAGCACATATAATATTTAGAGAACAGAGCCTTAGTTCAATAAATGATATTTGCATAAAACATAATAACTTTCAATTCACATTGGTGCTTAATACACATGCAACAATGAACATCGCAGTATAATTACGCTAATGATGCAAGGAACGCAACTAACACAATATTATTATATAACTTATAGACAAGAGAACAATAGCATCTCAATTTGTTCATATCTGATGCAAAGTTTGTACGCTATTGGTACATGCACCCTATATATCTCTTCCCAAACCCAAGAGATTAACAATACTCTACAATACAACATGCAGTACTTTCATCCTTTGCAAATAATAAATATAAAATAAGTCTATAACCCAACAATCCTCACAGAAACGCCACCAGCAATTCATAAAATTGCACCAAACCACCCATGAACTTTGCATTCACACCTTTGCAGACATGATCTCCTGCAGAGAAGTCCAAGTTCCAGACACAGCAAACACAAGCCCGACAATCACAATAGCTATATCCGAAGTCACGACGAACCAGCTCAGCTCATCCCCGAACACCTTCAAATGGAACAAAGCAGGGATCACAAACCCCAGTAAGATGCACACACTGCTCCCAACGAGCGATAAGAAATCCGTAAAATTCGGCACCGACGTCGCCACCAGGCTCACAATCACAATCAAAACCCACCTCAGCCAAATACAGTAATTTTTGTCATTAAACCAGCGCTCGGCCACTTCGTTAACGGGGTGCATCATAATAGGCATGGTAAAGAAAAGATTAACGCAAAGGCCAAGTTGAACTATAATAGTGACCAGTCCTGTCCCGAAATTGGTGGTGATGATGTCACTGGTCTCTTCACCGAATGCGAAGTAGCCTAGGGCACCAAAGAGGGCGTAGGTTATTGAGATTAGGGCCATGGAAAGGCCTAGAGTGAACCCAAACTTGTTTTTGTGTTCAGCTTCTTGCTCCAAGGGCACGACCATTCCTATGCCTTCGAAGGCGTAGACTGCGACTCCGAGACCGTATAGAAGGACTGAGAAACCGTTGAACATTTGTAAGGGCATTTGCCTTTCGGCGTATATCGCTATGTCTTCGACCATGACTACCCCCATTGCCCCAATATCTACTATGTCGGCGAAGATGCTTAGAGGAGCAAGGTGCGTTAGGCTTTTGATCGAGTTTAGGCCTAGCTGGAACGGAAACATGGCCCATACATATATTGATTTCGGGGATAAGGTCCATGTTGGGTTGATCTTGAACAAGTGGGCTAGGGTGTTGGCCATGAATATAAGGTACCTGAAAATTAACACCAGCTGATATGTAAACATTATATTACAGCAAGCACCAATCCAATTAGGTATGCCAAATTATGCTAATAAACAGCCGGACAAAATAAGACTCCAGTGATTTTCATAGCATTCAAGTTGGTGTACGACGGTTCAAAGCATTTAAAGTTCCACTGTTCAAACAAATGTAAACATGTGAGGATAGCAATGAAACTTAACACAAAAAATTCAACTTTTGGTTCCTTGGTAACTTGTTTTAAATGTTGTTTTATACATATATCCGGTGTTTGCACATCTTGTCTATGATATTGGATTAGTGTTAATATGATAACTGGTGCAACAGAATCAGTGATTAATAGAAACAAGGATAAAATAATAGTTAAGAAACGTTAAAAATAGAGTTTTCAGACATGTCAACGATTGAAAGGTCAGTAAGCGAGGGCCGCGGACAAAATCCAAAGTCCAAACAGATCCTGGGCACGTTACAGGCTTATTTTGATAAAATGAGCATAGGTACTCAAAACGGCTTGATAAAACATACATGTAAAGCTTCAGTAATTGGTCTCACGTTAAATGTAAAGAAATAAATTCTACTTAAGGTTTGGTAAACCATGTTAAAGAAGATTAGATTGAAGTTTAAAAAATTATTTCGTAGTAATGCTTGCTTACCAATAACGACTAGGAAACTGTATCACAGTCTTGCATGTAAACTTATAGAAGAAATCAAAAAAGTCAAACATGAGAATTAAATAAAAAATATTGAGGAAATGCGAAGTCTCGGATAACTGATCATTTTTTCTTCTTTCAAATTTCACAAGTACAGAACAAATAAAAAGATGATAAATGGGTAACTATAAATAGAAAAAGGTAAAATCTATCTAACAATCCTCAGAAGAAAAATATGTTTTACCAATGAAACATCTAAATATGCACTATGGAAGAAAAAAAGGAAGAAATTAATGATAAGACTTTATTAACAAACAAGATGTTTCTAATTTGGAATTTGGTAAACTAGAAAAGAAGAATAGATTGATTTGTAAACTTTTGAATGTGTTTCAAGGTATTAAAAATCGAGTATCTTTGCCAAATATAATATGTTTCATGAAGTTCAGGTTTTGATATTGATGAGTTCATCGCCAAATAGTCATAGCAGAATCTAGACACTATTGAGTAAATCTAATAAGAAAAGAATAGAGCTGATTTAAGAATTTGATGGAGGAAAAATTAAATTACGAAAAGAGAAAGATGCTAATGAAGTAGTGAAATGAAATATGTATTATTCACTATACAAAAAAACGCCAGGCTTAAAATTAGGAATAAAAAAGGGTAATAGAAAAATATAGAAAATTTGTATCATTGAAGTTAAACAGATGACAGTTTTCATATTCGAAAAGGTGACAAAAATTAACTCAATGGTTGCTATTTCCAAAAGTGGGACATGCACAAAGAACCTACAAGAAACTCAACGAAGAAAAAGAAACTAATACAACAATGAAAATAATATGTGAGGTGATAGTAGCGATAATCAGACATAACATCACGGGTTATTTCATGGAGAGACAGAAAGGGAGGGAGGGAGGGAGGGAGGGGGGGGGGGGGGGGGGAAGGGGGGGGGGGGGGAGAATGCAGGAATAGCCAGCCATTGGGGAAAAGAAATGTACATTTTTGTCTTCGGAAACAATACGAAAAAGAAAAGAAAAGAAAAGAAACTTGAGGAAAAAGTATATCAATTCAAACATTAGAAAAAACTTATAGTGCAGAGCCTACGGCAAATTAAGATGAGAAACCAATTCTTTGGCCCAAGAAGGAAAAACAAGGAACAAAGACCATATAATAGAGATGTTATAAATACATTGAACATTTCCTGTCATATCAAAATGCATGTTCAGATGACAAACACTTAATGAAGGTGGATTACCAGATACATCAGTGTTGACAGTTGATACATAGAGATACAAATATGTTCATTGAATGTAGTTATTAAAATAGATATACTATAAGATTTAGTGCAATTTTTTTTTAAAACTCAAATATAAAGAAGATTAAAGAGGAAACTAAAAGTAGTGAGAATACATAGTTCATAAACAAAAACATAGGAGTTAACAGAGAGTTAAAATACATGTAGCGGAATGAATATTAAAAATATGGGACATATCCAGTATCTACAATTAGTGTTCACTGAAGTTAAGAGAGATGATACTGAAGTTGCATGAATTATACTGTTAGTGAATAGGTTATACATTTAAACCTTGTACTGGGATAAAGGTTGAAATGTTTTAACTACTCCTCAGTATTGTAATTAAGTTGTACGAATCATTCGGCTTAATAAAAATTAAAATACAGTTGTTTCACCCCTTTCGCCACTGCTGATACTTTTTAACCAAAAACAAATCTAAAGAGAAAATGGAAAAAGAAATGTGATAAGCAGAGCAAATATCAGTGATTATTGAAGGTAAAAGGTAGGAAATTCTTTACAGTTGCCCTATGTACTACTGAAAATTATTGCTGTTGTTAAGAACATATTAAGTTGCTATTTTGTGTATGCAGAAGTTCTTCCTTTCATGCAACAAATAGTTAAGCACTTGTTGCAGTAAAGTATTGTGTAATTAGTTAGAACCATTAAGCATTAGCATATTTGCCGTGCTATTGAAATTTCGCATGCTTATTATACTTAAAAGCATGCATCTTTGATTGTAAACAAACACAACTAAAGCTTACCAGTAATTAGTCTTGTTTAAAGAATATTTGAGATTGCAGGTTCTTTTCTTTTTCCACCATGACATCAAATCGACATTGATAAACATAAACATCGACCTACTTATGTTAGTTTGCACATTCAGTGCGTTGTTTTAACTTTTAAGTATAGACTTACAGAACTTGGTACCAAATGCAGTCGCATGTTTGAATAAGTTGCATTGTACTGAAATTGAAAACCTCAATAGCTAGAGAAACGGTCAATCTTAGGTTATCATTTTGTTTACATCACCACCCTAACTCATCAATGTTCAATAAATTTTCAGTCACTTCCACATCTACAATATTATAGATGATAATACCAACTATCAAATGTAATAAAACATTAAGCATACCCAACGCAAAATCCAGCCTGGCTAAGAACAATCATGACATCAACGGATGCCCGGCCAATGGGGCCCGCAGCAGCGAAACCAAGATCCCCAAAAGAAGCTATTTTGGTAAACCCGTAATTGATCTCCAGCTTCCTTCTGGTACGAACGAGCAGCATCATGCAGTGGAAAGTCAACGCACCGACGACAATGAGCATTATAACTCCGGCAAGCCACCCCGTGCGACTGAAGGTGTAGGGAAGTCCGAGGACGCCAGCGCCAACGATGGCAATGAAGACGTTGGCGAACGTCTTTGGCTGCGACGAAAGGCGGGGTTTCGGCACCAAAATAGGGCTGCTGCTGCCACTCGGCGAGAGGAGCGTGTGCGACGACGAGCTTGCTTCGGAATCAAAACCCATAGAGATAAATTGACTAGTTAAGTGCAATTTGGGTGTTTTGCGGGAATGTTTGATTTTCTTTATCTTGTTGTTCAGATTGTTAGAGAGGAAACGAGGTCGAGAATTTTTTGTGGTTAATTATTATTTGGGAAATTTGAGGGGAGGAGTCAGGCAGCGTTCCTTTTAAATATTGGGCGTGACCCTACCAAACTGCCCATTCAAAACACGTTGTAATAGGAGAATTGCATTTCTGACCGAAGCAGAATCGGTCAAAATATGCGTACTAGTGGAAGAGGAGAATATCAGAAGGGCAAATATGTAATTTTATCAGTAGCCCCTCCTATTTTTGTGTTTCTAACCGTAGATTTAGACGTAAAATGGCCCGGACGAAATAGCATTTATGTAATTTTATTGGTTTGTGCTGTGTTTGAAGCGTCCGACGTGGTGGTTAAAGTTTTTGACACGAATGGATAAAATTCCAACCGACTTACTGTTTGCGCTGTGTTTGAAGCATCCAAAGTCGCGTCTGATGCATTTGACGTGAACAGATAAAATATCAATTAACTTATCTTATTCTGTTTCTTTCGTGTAAAAAGAACGCATTCCTCTTTCGTAAACTCGTCCTTCTTAAATTCTTCCATTTTCCACTTTCTGTTCGAAAAATAACACCCAGCAGTTTTCTGCTCCGGTAGAAAACTATGGGAAGGGTCTTGTCTAACTAACTTAGTCTCAATTGTGCTTTATACCAAAAAGGTGTGGCAGTGAAAAGCACCAAATAAGTTATTTTTAGCATCACAGGCATTGTGGTATCTACACCCCGGTATTTGCTACTTTTAATCCAGTCTGATTTTATCCAAGTCAGTTTTATTATTGCATGCTTCATATCAGCCTTTAATCCTTTATACCATATGTGTATTAAATTTTGTTTCTCTTACTTCTTAAAATTCCGTTAGATCCAAACTTTTGGATAGTATTTGGTTTATTTTATATTTTTTTATGTTTTGAATTTTGAGTACGAAAGATGCGAAGATTTGAAGTATAGCGGAGCTGACAAACGAAAGATGGAAATGACGAAGTGGACGGAGTGACAACGAATAAATGAATTTGTTATCGTTTTTGGGTTGTTTCTTAAATAAGGAAAAAAGAAAAAAATTGTTTTTTGTTTTAGAGGTTAACTTCGTTTTGTAAAACGATCGTATTTCACGATACTAGTGCATCGTTCGTTTTTTTGTACATATGAAAACCCAAAATAAAAAATGTAAACTAAACACATCGTTAAATTATATAGCGGCAAGAAATATTCATTCCAAAGTATCACAATATATCAAACACAATCCCCATCAATGCCAAAAACTTCTAAGGACCACCACCATACTAGTTATGTATTTGAGTTTTTTTTAATAGTATTCTTACGAGGACCACCATCAAACTTAATATATCATACAATACAATGTATTCTGTACATGGGCCACTAGGCTTATTTTCGTTATATAAATAACTTGTTCAATGTCCTAATGGGCATAGCCAAAACTAAGCTAACGGCAAAGATTGCAACGTACGCAATATTGTCGTCAATTTAAACTGGTGCAATTTGATTCCTTGTATTATTGTTATGTTTATTTTGTTATCATTGGCATCACTGTATACGTAGTTAGTATTATGTTGAATTAGCTTTACTTCAACCGATGATTGCAGCTATGTATATTTACATAGTTGATTTTTTTTTTAAAACTAATTATTAGTAACAAGTACTACTTCACATGCAATACTAAAATTTAGTAACATTTTTTAAGAAAAAGTATTAATTTTGGGTCCTAATTCATAATTAAATTTCTAGATATGCTATATAATCACTAAATATATAAATTGTGTGTGCCTCTTCACAATCACATCCAACAATTATTACGTTAATCAACTCATTTATTTTTAGTTTTCTAACTAGATATCTTTTTTAGATTAATTAGGATTCGTTTTCACCGTTAAGTCAAAATATCAGTAAGCTTTTTAATGATAATCATTGTCGATATCTAAACAGAAAAGTTTACATGATAGTTTTTAACTGCATTTTAGTAATGTATTATAATAATTTTGTATAGCAAAAATAAAAGGAAAGACAATGAATTCTGGAATAGAACGATCAGTCAGAAAAACATTTAATTATGGATAAATTTGTCCTATATTATGCCACGTCACATTGCCATAGTTATATTTTGCTTACCCAAAATAATGTATTTTATCGTTACATTCACCTGTATATATGCAGGCCATTCTGTTCTATTTTGTATCAATCAAAAAACAATTTCTTACTGCATAAAATAACATGCTTTATAATTCTCTCAACTTTAGTTCCTCCTTCTCATCTGTGTCTTCAACTTTTATAACATGGTATCAGAGCTTTGCAATAGCCTAACGACTACAACGATTCAAGCTGATTGAAATCAAGAAAGAACCATCGTCACTTGGTTCTTTACCCATCTGAAATTAAATCTCATCATACAATCATCACTTACAATACCCAAGACCATATTAAAGTTCTCAAAAATCCCCAATTCAAAAGGCAACAAAAGTTCTCATCACGTACCTGCTTTTCGTGGATTCAAATCTGTGATTTATAATTATGTTTGAAGAGAACTCTGCTACTTCCAACATCAATGCTACCATGCAATCTGCCGAACAACTGATCAAGACAATCATCAGCCCACAAAGCCAATTAATCACTATCCAACTTGAAGAAACCAATTATTTATTGTGGAAACTTCAGGTGGAAACTGCCGTGCAAGGTTACGGATTGGAAGGATACTTATATGGCACGCTATCAACTCCAGCAAGATATATAACTGACAATCAAAATAGAGTCATTAGCAACGACGAATATACAAAATATTATAGACATGAAAGAATTATCAGTGCATGGCTGTTGTCATCCATCAGTCCAAGCCTACTATCTCAAGTCATAGGCTGTAAAACAGCAAGTGATATATGACTAACTATGGAGAAAGTATTCAACTCACAATCGGCTGCAAAGTCGTTATTTTATAAAAGACAACTACAAAATTGTAGAAAAGAAAATCTAAGTATGAGAGAATACATATCAAAAGTTAAAAATATATGTGATAGGTTAAAGGCGGCTGGCAACAACATAGATGAAGTTGAGCATGTATTGTCATTACTAAATGGACTGGAAGACGAATACGAAGCCGTAGTAGCCGTCATAACATCACAAAAGGCAACACTGCCACTGGACGATGTCTGCGCTATACTACTCTCTCACGAAGCAAGAATCAATGACAAAAAGCCATTAGAAAGTGAATACTCACTGAACTTCACTACTAGCAACAGAGGGAAAAATCAAAGTAATAGGTACAACGACACTGGTCAAAGAGGTGGTTACAATAACATTGGTCAAAGAGGTGGTTACTCTAATCATGGATGAGGACGTGGCAGGTGGAGCCCTAACAACAGAACTAAATGTCAAATTTGTGAGAAAGTTGGACACACTACGGTGAAGTGTTACTTTCGATTTAACTCAAATTATGTACCAAATCAAGGTAACAATAATCAAAGAGGAAGCAATCCTAATGTCAACATGGTTGTGTCTCAAACAGAAGGGATAAATCAAAACAATAACAGCAGAGCTTATAATCAAAATGACAAAGCCAAAGGAGAAGATATTCATGACGACAAATGGTATCCAGACTCGGGAGCAACAAATCACATCACTAGCAACTTGGAAAATCTTAATCTCGAAAACAAGGAGTATCGAGGTAATCAAACCATAAGCTTGGGTAATGGTAAGTGCGTAAAAATTTCTCACACGGGAAATGCTATAATTAATGGTAAAAAACAACTATATTTAAATAACCTACTTAGGGTACCCAATATTAAGAAAAATATGATAAGCGTATCACAATTTGCAAAAGATAACAATGTTTACTTTGAATTTTTCTCTAAATATTGCTTAGTTAGGGACATACCGACTAAGGAAATTTTATTGCAAGGGAACACTATTAATGGACTGTATCAGTTTAAAGTTGATGGTCAAGACAACAATACTAAAGAGAAAAGCTGCTACAATTCTGTCATGCTACTTGAAGAAAATAGTAGAAGTACTTTTGATAAATGGCATTACAAGTTAGGTCATCCTATTGTAAACGTAGTCAAAACAGTTATTAGGAATAATAAAATTGCTTTTGATGATATATCTTATCCCTATGTTTGTAGTTATTGTCAAATGGGCAAAAGGCACAAACTACCGTTTATAAATTCTTTAACTAACTACACACAACCATTTGAATTAATAGCTACTGGTCTATTGGGACCTGCCTCTGTTTGCACCGACTTTAACTACAAGTATTACATTTCATTTGTGGATGCTTGCATTAGGTACACCTGGATTTACTTTCTAAAAGCAAAATCCGACACTTATGCTACTGTTGTTAATTTTTCTAATATGGTTGAAAATCAATTTAATACCAAAATTAAAGTGTTGCAATCTGATGGTGGCTCTGAGTATAAAAACCTATGTGAATTCTTCAAAACTAAGGGAATTATACACAGAACCACTTGCCCCTACACATCTGAACAGAATGGCTTAGTAGAAAGGAAACACAGACACATCATGGAGACTGGACTAACTTTATTGGCTCATACATCGTTGCCACTGAAATTTTGGTCAGAAGCTTTCAACACTGCCATGTACTTAATAAATAGAATGCCTACAGCAGTGTCGAAAGACTTAAGTCCCATTGAAAAACTATATAACATCAAACCAGACTACCAAAGTCTTAAAACTTTCGGATGTTTGTGTTTCTCATACTTAAGACCATACAACACAAATAAATTAAATTTCAGATCCAAACCATGTACATTTATTGGATATACTACAAAGCAAAAAGGATACAGGTGTATAGACGAAAATGGCAGAATTTTCATTAGCAAACATATGGTATTTAATGAAGAGGTATTTCCATACAAAATTTCAGACATCAAAACCACTAATAAAGTAATCACATGTAAGAGTAGCATACCTAGCATACCATACTATACAAACTCTCTAGCAGGTACTAGCAAAGCAGTGGCTGCTGAAGGCAATCAAAACTGCACTACCGGATCAGTTACACCCAATACCAGCAATGAAGAGCCAATCAGCCTCGCCAACTATTCACCTGAAAGACAACAACAACAAGAAAATGAGAGCCAAAATATTGAAAGCGACATCAGAAGTACAAACAACAACAATATGCCAGCAACCACAGTCAATCAAGAGAGCCTATCAGAGACAAAATATCCAACAAATATTGGGCATCCAATGATAACCAGGGTGAAAAGTGGTATTTTTAAACCAAAATTGCTCACATCAACTATCAACTCAGAAGAACCAGTTACATACCAGCAAGCTGTACAATATGAAAACTGGAGTGAAGCCATGGACGAAGGTACAAAGCTCTGGTGAATAACCAAACATGGGAACTTGTTCAACTACCAACCAACACAAATTTAATTGGATGCATATGGACATATAGAACAAAAAGAAATCCAGATGGATCTATTAAAAAGTACAAAGCAAGGTTGGTAGCTAAAGGATATACACAAGAATATGGATTTGACTACAATAAAACATTTTCACATGTAGTCAAACTAGATACCATAAGACTAATTCTCACGATTGCTCTCACTAAACAAGGAAATATAAAGCACTTAGACATCAACAACGCATTTCTCAATGGAGTGTTACAAGAGGAAATCTACATGCAACAACCAGAGGGCTACATTCAGAATCCAAATTATGTATGCAAACTGAAGAAAGCAATTTATGGTCTAAAACAGGCTCCTAGAGTATGGTTCGACAAATTAAAATCAACCCTAGTGACACAGGGATATTGGCCAACTAAATCTGACACTTCATTATTCATCAAATGAAATAATAATTATACAACATATGTACTAATATATGTTGACGACTTAATTGTAACATGGAACAATGAAGGTGAGCTAAAGCAACTGACTCAGTATCTAAATGAGCAATTCTCAATAAAGGATCTTGGCATTCTATCATATTGTCTGGGAATAGAAGCCCAAAGAAGATCAAAAACAGAAATGGTTCTTAGTCAAAAGAAGTACATAACTGAACTCCTGATAAAGACTGATATGCATGGAGCAAAACCTCAACCAACACCCATGATATATAGTCAGCATCTCTCTAAAAATAGGGGAGAATCTATAAATAATATAAAGGAGTACAGAAGTGTTGTGGGAGCATTGCAATATGCAACCATAACACGACCAGACCTTTCATTCAGTGTTAACGAAGTTTCACAATTTTTGCAGGATCCAAAGGATGAACACTGGAAAGCAGTAAAATGAATACTGAGATATTTAAAGGGGACCATACAATACGGCTTAACAATAAAAGGAGGAAAAGAGTTAAATATCACAGGATTCACTGACTCAGACTGGGCAGCAGATCCCGATGATAGAAGATCGGTAATAGGGTACTGTATCTATATAGGAGACATTCTAATATCATGGACATCGAAAAAGCAACCAACAATTTCAAAATCAAGTGCGGAAGCGGAGTATAGAAGCATTGCCAACGCTATATCAGAAATAATATGGTTGCAATCAATATTAAAGGAGCTAAATCTATTAAACAATCAAAAAAGCAACAATCTGGTGTGATAATCAAAGCTCGATATACATGACAGCTAATCCTATTCAGCACGCACGAACTAAACACATAGAAATCGACATTCACTTCGTTCGAGAGCAAGTAAAGGAGGGAAAACTACAAGTAAATTACATACCGTCTTACCATCAAAAAGCAGACATACATACCAAGGCTCTCTCAGCTAAAAACTTTACCAGACTACGCGACGCCTTGAATATCAGGCCAATCGACACAAAATCAGCGTCAAGTGTAGCTAACCAGCGACCAGAACTTGAAATCGACAGCTCGAAGCCAAATATTAAAGATGCAGTTCGAATGACAAGGGAGGAAGACCCAATTGAGGCTCATAGTTCAAATCCAGCACACTTAAGTCAAGTACAAAGTGAATGGAGAAAAGATCAGAAGCAAAATAGGGTTTGACATGGCCAACCCTAGGTTTGAAGGGAAAATAAAAGGAAAGACAATGAATTCTGGAATAGAACGATGAGTCAGCAAAACGTTTAATTATGGATAAGTTTGTCATATACTGTGCCACGTCACATTGCCATAGTTATATTTTGCTTACCCAAAATAATGTATTTCACCGTTACATTCTCCTGTATATATATCAGGTCATTCTGTTCTATTTTGTATCAATCAAAAAACAATTTTTTACTGAATAAAATAAGGGTTGTTATTGACACTCCAATTATTGTTAAGGGGAGGTAAAATTTTAAAAACACTCCAATCATAATAAAAATGTTAAGGGGGTCACATACTTAAATTTTTACGTTTCCTTTTTACCCTCATCATCTCAAATCCCAATTAATCTCAAACCAAAAAAACAAATCTTTAAATTATTTGCAAACAAAAAATCGATTGTTTGAGGAGAAATAATGGTGTAAAAGATGAATGTGAAACGCTTTTCCTAAGATGCTAAGATTGTGGAGAAGCTGTTGATAAGGTATGTGAAATCGATTGTATAATGCCGGAAACGATGGATGTTAAGATTTTTATTTTGTCAGTCTCGAGGGCGAAACGCTGTAGTGTCAAATTTTATTTAGTGGAGATGGTCGTTTATTTTTCAATTTGTCATTGCCAAAATAGGTTAATTACTGCATTACGGTATGAACGACGTAGGTCTGCCGTATTATATATTTTTGTTTCACATTGTTCATCGTTTTTGAAATTTGTATTCGTTGTTGGGTTGTCGAAGTGGAGAAAATAGGGTGTATCGACAAATCTAGCGTTGGGATAATGTATAAATAAATTGTTTGATATATGTATATCGATTTCCTATGAATGATATATTTTCATCTGATCTGATCCATATCGACAAATGAAATTATTGATAGTTTGGTATAAAATCTGATGCAGTTTGACCAATATACTATATAATTTTTTAATTGATAAACAATTAAAAAAGAGATTATTGCAAAGAAGGATAATTTGGTAAAATAAACTTTATTTGTTAAGGGGGGTGCTCTCTGCATTGGTACTCCCCTTAACAAATTCTTTCTTTTTAAAAAATTGACCCCCCTTAACAATATTTGGAGTGTCAATAACAATCCCCTAAAATAACAAGCTTTATAATTCTCTCAACTGTAGTTCCTCCTTCTCATCTGTGTCTTCAGCTTTTATAACAAGCAATTTTTATAAGATTATTAGATGCAATATAAAACAGTGTGACTTTAACTGAATTTCTGGAAAAACTGTATAATAATAATGGAATAAAATTTGAATCTAAAACAAATAAGTTTCAAAAATTTAGGTAGCTTTAGTTTCTTTTGTGTTTTGAGTTGACAATGTTGATTGCGAAAGGTGCAAAGATTTGATGTATAGCGGAAGTGACGGACTAATGACGGAGTGGATGACGGAGAGGACGAAAAGACGGTGTATGGATGAATTTGTTATTGTTCTTCTATTGTTTCTTTTGAAAAAGCAAAAATGTGTGGTCTTCTGAGAAGAAGAGAGCACACATATGTATAATAACGTACTAATACAGAGTCTCAATACAGCTCCCTAGGAGTAGAGTATCCAACAACACACAAAATATCAATTCGACTCTAGAAAAGTATTGGATTATAGATAGATGAGCTCCGGATAAACCACCGCCCATCTACTCCTATATCGAATTCCGGCACGGCCACCACCCGATATAGAAGTATATCTACTCCAATACTATAATCAAATCACCCAGGAAGTAAAATAACAAAGTACAACCCCCAGTATCACTCTAAATACAAGCCAAAAAATAATAACTCCATCAGAAAAGCCAAGTAGCATAACCAGCAAGCTATCCATATAGTTCTCCAATATGATCTTCCACCTAAAGACCTGAATAATGACTAGAACACCCATCATTAGTAACCATCACATATATATATGGATATATATATATCTATATATATAGATATAATTATATATATGTATGTTTTCCTACATATATATATATACCCATATATATACACCATTGTATATCCATACATATATGCAACATAAGAAAGGAAAAGGTACTTAAAAGAAAAAAAATCAAAGGCATCATCAAAGCTAGAAAGACAAACATATATGTTATAAAAAGAAAATAATCTCACATAATCAAATCTCCAATTACTATGCACAAATACGGAAACCATTGTTTCTAAAGTATCGATTGATATTCATAAATAACTCCAAATTAGACCTAACTTTATGTAAAAAGTTACCAGATCTCAAATCTCTAAAGTACTTATTACAAGAAGAGGTCATCCAGTCCAAACAGAAATACACTATCTTTATGATTAATTTATCAGAAGACACTACACAAGAATTAAAAAATCTCTGGTTCCTTTCTAACCAAATGTACCAACTAATAATGATAATTAAAGAATCCATAACATACCTATGATTTGATTTATAATTAAATCTAAAATGATTCCAATATTCCATGCAGTTATTAAATGTATTCACTCTAGACATAACAAAAATCCTTAGTACCATGGTTAAAATATGATTGGAAAAATTACAAGCAAAGAATAGATGATCAACATCCTCCTCTGAATTATTACAAAAACAGCATTTAACATCAATCAAAATATTCTTCTTCTTTAGAAGTTCCACTGTGTTAATCTTCTTATGAATAATCAACCACATAAGGAACTTGGCTTTAGGAGGAGAATTTGAAATCCATATGAACTTAAAAGGAAGTAATGACATACCAGGAAAATTAATAAGTTTGTACATCGAATTGACTGAGTAAACTAGACTCTTATCCAGTCCCCAACTAATGGTATCCCTATTCTCATCCAGATGGTATAAGGTTAACTTTGCTTTCAATAGAGCTAATTGTCTTAGTAATCTCCCCTCTAAATTATTAACAAACGTAAACTCCCATGGGGGTACTACGTTACTTCTATAAACATCCGCTATAAATGAATTCTTAAAGTCACAAACGTTAAACAGTTCCTCAAATTCTATTTTTAGAGGTATACTAGAAATCCATGTATCATGCCAAAAAAAAGTAGAGTTACCAGAATGAACTGTCATTGTACAACCTAACTTGAAAAAGTCATAACATTTTAATACTTCCTTCCAAAAGTGGGATAATCTATTAGACCTACTCGCACTAAATCCCACAAGAAACTCTCCTCTTGAGTAATAAGATTTTAAAACTAAATTCTTCCAAGTAGCCACTATATCGGAACTTCTAAATTTCCATAACCATTTAGTTAGTAAAGATGAATTAAAATCAACAAGGTTAATAATCCCTAACCCTCCGTCTCTCTTAGCCTTGCAACACAAATCCCAATTAACTAAACATTTATGACTACTACAATTGATGTCACCATTCCATAGAAAATTCCTTCTAATTCTATCTACTTTCTTAATAACCCACTTCGGAAAACGATGAACCGTCATCCAATAAGTGGGAATGGCAGATAGAACCGAATTAACTAAAACTAATCTACCCGCCCTTGATAGAAATCTATTATTCCAACTCGATAATCTATTACTGATTTTATCAATAATACTTATCCAATCATTCTTTTTAAGTTTGGAAGGTCTAATTTTGAAGCCTAAATAGTCAAACGGGAATTTCATGATAGGACAGTTGAGAGTATTAGCTACTAAGGACGTCACATTACATCTATCATTAAGGACCATGACTGCACTCTTATCAAAATTAATTCGAAGACCAGACAACATCTCAAAGCAATATAAAATAAATTTAAGAGTAATGACGTGTTTTGGTAAATGAGATGTAAATAATAATGTATCATCTGCAAATTGAAGAATTGATAATTCATTATTAAACTCGTCATTCCCCACATTACCTAAGACACCTGAATTTCCAGCCCTCTTGATAATTCTAGAGAAAACATCAACCGCTAAATTGAATAAAAAAGGCGAGAGAGGATCACCTTGTCTGAGACCTCTCTTAGACTGAATCTTTTTACCAACTACACCATTAACCACAATGCTGGAACAACCCGACTTAAGTAGTAACATAATCCAGTTGATCCACCTGACACTAAAACCCCTAGCGAGACAAAGTTCGCAAATAAAGTCCCAATCGACCGAGTCAAAAGCCTTCTCAAAGTCTAACTTCAATATGGCACATGTAAAATTATTTTTAACACAAACATTTATATACTCTTATACTGCCGCTACCCCATCCACTATATTTCTACCTTTAATGAACGCTGTTTGTGAAACATCAATTAAATCATTCATCTTAGTGCTTAGTCTGTTGGCAAGAACTTTAGAGATAATTTTTACCGATACATTAATTAATGAAATAGGTCTGAAATCCTTAAGTGAATTCGCTCCAACTCTCTTATGTATTAGAATGACATTAGCAAAATTGAAATTCCCTAACCTTAGGTTTCCATTATAAAAATCATTAAAAAGATTAATAATATCAACCTTTAAAATCTCCCAAAATTGTTTATAAAAAAGAACTGAAAAACCATCAGGTCCTGGGGCTTTGTCACTAGGCATATCGCATATTGCCTTCCATATCTCTCCCTCAGTAAAAGGACTATCCAAGCCCGTTAAATCAATCCTAGTGGCAGGCGGATATATATCATTCCATCTAACGTTAATCCTTCTATTTAACCTAGTTCCTAAGATCTGCTTATAATATCTAGTAAAGGCATCATTTAAATCCTTCTGGGCAGACACCTCAATATCATTAATAACAATGGAATGGATCAAATTTTCACGCCTCCTTCTATTGGCTATGCTATGAAAAAATTTCGTATTGTTATCACCTTCTCTTATCCATTGAATTCTGGATCTTTGCCTCCACATGACCTCTTCTTTCTCTATAGTTAACTTAAGATCATTTCTTAAAGTACTAAGTCTATCCCTCTCATTCATATTAAGAGCTCTAATTTCACTAACTTTATCTATGTCTAACATTTCACATAAAATTCTATCTTTTTTGATTCTAACATTACCAAATACGAACTTGTTCCAGCGTTTGAGAAAAAATCTTAGTTTTCCTAGTTTTGCAACAAAAATCTTAGCTGAGTTATCTTTATACAAATTATTATAGTAAAATAAAGAATTCCATCTGACGGCAACCAAATTACTGAAACTACTATCTAGTAACCACATCTTTTCAAATTTAAAATTCCTACTTATTATTAAATTCGAATCACAAGATAAAATGATTGGACAATGATCAGACAGTAAAAATGGTAGACCTTTTACTCTACATATCGAAAATCTATCTTCCATCTCATTATTAATAAAAAATCTGTCTAACAGTGCAAAGGATGGACTATCTCTAACATTAGACCAGGTAAACATTCTATTATACAGTGGAATCTCAATCAGGTTATTTCCTAAAATAAAATCGTTAAATTCCTCCATATCGGAGTAATCTCCTTCTCTAGGTGCTCTCTCTCCTAAAAATCTGGTGACATTAAAGTCTCCCCCGACTACCCATTGATTGAAAGATAGATTTCTAAAGTCAGAGCATTCTATCCACAACCGTCTTCTCTCTATTTTTGTGTGCGGGCCATATACATTTGAAATTCCCAAAAGGGAATTATCTACTGTCGAGGCTAAAATAATATGTAATGAATGCGTCATCGGCAGTTCCTGTACCAGTCTGAATTGGTTATCTTTCCACCCAATCATTAGTCCACCGGCACTACCTAATGCCGGTAAACAAGACCAGTTTCTAAATAAAGTCCCTCCCAACCTTCTAAAAAGGTTAGGATCAGGATCATCAATTTTAGTTTCTTGAAGTATTACAATATCAAGGTGGAAGTCTTTAAAAAAATTCCTAACTTTATCACATTTTTTGGGTTCATTTAGTCCTCTAATGTTCCAGCTAACAATCCACATCTATGTATAGATGACGCTCTCACTAGTTCTCTACCCCTAATATACTCAGCGTCTAATTCTATGTCAGAAAAAACAAAAGCTGTGTCACTAGCAAGCTGAAATAACTGGGGAGTAGAAAGACTACCTAATGCAAATGGCGAGTAATCACTACCGTAAACTGAAAGCATACCTGAGCTCAAGTTCGTGTTACTATCATTCGTAATCGAACTTGAGGACCTACCATGTGAAGATACTGATCTTTGTCTTAACCGTGCACTTCTTCTGACCAAACCAAAGCTGCGCTCTACTCTCCTTCTCCTCCCCCTGCTAGATATTGGCGAAGGGTCGCCGAATTGAGTTAACCTCCCACTGGTTTCTGTCATATCAGTCATCCTCAATGTACTGGATTGAATCTCAACCCCTCCCCCCATAAATGGCAACGTTACAGCCACTTGCACATCCCTGTAATTCGAACACCAAACTAAGGAGAAAACTTTGGCTACTGACCCATTTAACCATAAGGTACACCCTGATGAAGCAAACTTCACCGTCCAACCATTCAAACTGCACCCAACATACAAACCCGTACAATTCTTTCTGATAACTCCATCACACCCCATAAACGGATTACGCCATTCAGTTTTTCTCAACTGACATACCAGACTTTCATTCAATTCCGAATTATCACATGTAAAATGATCATGTTTACTTGCCTGGTTCCCTACCTCTCTCAAACATACACAGTCAGTATCATTACGATCAATACTCCCCACAATCTCTGCCATCGACTTAAATCTCTTTGCAAATTTGACTTTTCCAACTCTATACCCCTTTTTTATCCTCACTGTCAAATGCAACGGTTCTATCACTTTGTCCACAGCTACCCCTTCGTCCACATAATCTGATAGTATCCGAATCTGTTCGATAAGGTCATTTCTTCTGCCACGCCCCAGTGATTTTTCTTCATATTAATGGGCTGTGTATAACTCGAAGAGTCCACATTGTATCCATCCATGTCTAACACATCGACCCCCGTTATTACCTCCTTACCTTTGCTGTTATTCACGTTCATGCTAACAATAGGACAGTCATCTCGTCCAATGCTCTGGCAATACAAAACACAAGGATCTAAACACAATGGATCAGCCCTTGGATCCGTCAAGTTTCTCCCATCATTACCCACCATCTCATCCTCAAAAAGCTCAGACCCAACTAACTTCGAATTCGCCAGATCATTCAAGGTTGCCGAATAAACTTCTTTGCATGAATTTAGAAATTCAGGAACATAGTGTTCTATATTGATTGCCGTGTTTATCGTGTCGAAGTGATACAACATTTCATCCAACAACCTTAAGGCTCTTGCCTTATTCTTTGCTATCGAGTCTATGAATATTCCTCTCAACAACAATAGTTTTAAACTGAACTGATAAGCATGCTCTTGACGATTTAAAGCTCTCGGCAATGGAGGAAAGGCAACAACCAATGGAGAGATTTTACACCATAATAAACCTTCTACCAATCCTTCTAAATGCCATCCCAATAACAACAACAAGTATGCCCCGCCATTTTCCTGATGATAAAAATCTCTGTCAAATATTTCTATCAACTCAGACAATTTCCCGCATAGTCTCGAACAGTTAAAGTGCAATAGGTCAAACACTGTTTTTCCACAATATGTGACTGGACAACTAGCAGCGCGATGTCCGATTCCTCTGCAACTAAAACATCGAAGACCATTTCTACATTCCTTTGCATAATGATCAAAGTCACCGCATTTCAAACAGCGTTTAACTCTATTGGTTTTTGCCTGTAGAAGCCTATCTCTAGAACCAGTTATCCAAGGATTATATGAGTTCGGATTCTTAATTACATCAGCATAGGTTCTTAGAGGAGCAGTTTGATTAAACTGAGAGAAATTTGAACCCGGTAAAACAGAACAGAAATTTGAATCGGCCATAGGTTTTACGACTTGTGAACTCGATACTGAATACTGTCTAAATGTGAGATTCAGCCGTCCAAATTTCATATTTGTTTGATCCTTGATCAATGCGGGAGCCGTATCCCTGTATATTCTTGTAATACCATGAAAGATATTCCTAGATTTACCACCAAAGATCAAGACATCTCCTGATTCAAGTATACTTTCTTCAACATACCATTTTCCTTCACTTCCTTGAAAACAAAATCAGCCGAGTCACCGATAGAGAAAGACACTACAGGGAATCCAGCCAAGATACTATTTTCATCCTCATCTTTGTCTTGATGGAGACCCAATTTCCCATTGTTATTGTAGAAATTGACAATACAAACGTCTGGTTCCATGGATGGGATATCTGCATCACTCCCACCTTTCGCGATGGTTTCAGCTTGAGCTGTACCGATAGAATCTCTAACCAGTAATTTAAAATCCTCTGGAATTTCAGGAGGAATCTCTCCATCACAAGACCGTCTGTCTTCGTACGTTCTTGCCACTGGATTCCAGTGTTTACCAAGACACATCATAAAAAGATTAAGTTTTGCACCATTATCGAACTCCGGTCTGTAGAAACCCCCTTTACCATTTCCAAGAATCTGACATTTCCTAACGATGTTGATCTGATCTTCAACACTTAAGAAATTCTTTAGTAAAATCATACCCTTATTCAGAATTATGCATTGTTTTTCTGTCGCCCCCACCTTTCGATGCCTTAATCCACCCTCGTTGTAACTTCTTAATTGACTCCTGCATCTAACCGCAATATGGCCTTGACCACCACATCGATAACAGCGAATAACAGAATTAGAATTGAAAGACAGGAAAGGACGAGAGAATTTTTCCCTAGCCCTTTTTATTTTCTGATTGTTGCCACCCAATAAAGATTGATTTGGGCGAGAAATGTTCCAGGAAGAAGAAACGGCTTCAGACGCCATTAGTAAAATCTATCGCACCTTGATTAGGTCTTATTTTCAAGTTTAGTAACAAGCAAAGTTCGTTCTTCTATTGTTTCTTAAAATATGAAAACAATAAAAAGTTGTTTTTAGTTTTGTGTGTTAACATCATTTTGTAAAACAATCGTTTTTCATTATATGTAAGTCGTTTGTACTTTTGTATGTTTGAAAACCAAAAATTAAAAGTACAAAGTGAACACACCCTTAA
This sequence comes from Allium sativum, assembly GCA_030737875.1. Taxonomy (NCBI): domain Eukaryota; kingdom Viridiplantae; phylum Streptophyta; class Magnoliopsida; order Asparagales; family Amaryllidaceae; genus Allium; species Allium sativum. The sequence goes on along the minus strand of CM060912.1, from coordinate 222,034,084 downwards.
CTTCTACATGTTTGTAATGCATATCACTAGAAAGATAACAAAATTTGTGATTTAACGTTGAAAATGATTTGTTAATTAAATAAAAAAAAAATCATTTCAAAGAACATTGTTAATATGTGCAGATTTTAAATAAGAATATGAGAATAACAACATGTTTAAAAAAATGCATATGCAAGATCTAATTTACGTAAACTGTTAGAAACCGATGTTTTGTTGAATTTAATTTTAATTAAACATAAGAAATTGTGGTGCAAATTCCTTTTTCCACTCAAAATGCTTTCAAATCACAAATACGCACAAATTTCTCGCTGCATTTTCACCTTTATTTTTCCAACCAATTCATTTCGGCTTCTTATGAAATTCTTTTGGTTTTAAGTCCATAGTGGCATTGCTGATGGATTGCAAGTAGTTACTGATGTAGAAATAAGCAATGAATTACTTTTTTGATCTATATTTCTTAAATTTTTAATAGTCTCTACTAGTAGCTGTAATATTTTTTATTTCATATGTTTTGATATTAACGTCAACTGCTGAAAATGTTCCTTTATCCTAATATCACTAAAAAAAATATGCGATTTAACTCTTTTTACAAATTCAAAATTCTTTCTGTTAAATATGATCAAATCTTAATATCTCATAATTATGAAATTTAACAAATTAAAATATAGAAACATCATCAATTTTTTTTATCACTTATATATAGAATATTGTTTTAAAAAAACTAATTCAGAGCTTTTTTCTACGGATATTACCAAATTTAATATCATTTAAAAATAAAATCTAACAGAATATACTTTGTAGAAAAATAATTCGCACATGAAGCATTTGGTACGTGTTTAGTCTTATTAATAAACAGTGCCTCTCTATCAGAAGGCTTGATTTTTTTTCCCCTCCAAAAATGAATTCTTAAGTAATGTTAATATAATAATATACCATACAACTAATGATTGTGTCCGATGATGTAATTTTATAATTTTTATGTGACAATGCGATAAGCTGATAATCTTACCATACTGATATCAAATTGATTAAGTACATAAGCTGCAAACAATAATATTTATCAGCTTACAACATTATACAGGGTGTGTAGTGAAGCGCGGTAAAGCCTTGTCCATATACATGAAATTTACGTTTGTTCTTTCATGTCTTATCTGCGGTGATAAAATAGGACAACTAGAACAGTGAAACTAAACCGATTCAATCAATATTCAAACAAAGGGTGCTACTATTCACACACCAGTTTATACTTCTGGTCACATTTCTAAATTTAATACAAATGATTATTTTTTATATTCTTTTGGCCATCATATGTTATTCTTGCACTTGATTATTTACCACTGTACTTTTTCTAAAAAACCACGTATTTCTCTACAATTTTAAACCCTAAACCTAACGAAAGCAGATATTCTTTTGTGCCTAATAGAGATGGACGATGAAGATAAAAAAGAGGTTAGAATTTCTTGATTTTTATTGTTTTCTATTATGTTATAGAACATGTTGTTAGGTTTTTTTTTAATGGTTAGGGTTTTCCATTACGTTTTAAGATATTTTTTTCGCTATATTGGAAATTACAAGCTTTACATTAAATTTGACGATGTTGTAATAGAGAATGACAACGTAAGTTTTGACTTGTAAGATTTTTATCCGTATACCTTACGTATCTTCTTTTACAAATTGATACATTAATTTTTGTTGTCGTTTGATAGATGGAGTATTTGAATGATGATAAATTGGATGATAAACATGATGGTTATGATAATATGATGCAAGATGTTCGATCAAATGACTCAAAAGACATAAATGCATGATGTAAGTGAGGAATGAAGCATTCGTATAGAGGAAAGTGCCGATGGCCTCTTCATTTTTAGGTTATTAATTTAGACAATGGCCAATAGAGTAAATTTGAAATATTTAGGGTGCTTTTAGTTTTGGTGGCTAACATGGACGTTTAATGGAAAACGGGAAGAGAAAAGAAAATGAATTGAGCAAAAAATGATGTTTCAAAATTAGATGCTATGACGCTTACAGTATAAACATAAATACATAATGACTAAAAGCAATGAGTACCGTCTATTCTTCGTCTTTTATTTTTTCAACATATGCCTTGAATCGCGTGTATTTCTTTGGAGAGTTTTTGTTGGTTCAAAGAAAACTTTTACATCCACTACAATTTTTTTTTGGGTGCAGTTTAAATGGTTTGATAATGGATTTAATAATTTAAATGAGTATTTACCAACTATTTAAATGATTAGTGTTTGAGAATTTTTAATAAGTTGAACTCAATTATACGTATTATTTAGAAATTTGAATGGTGAACATACGCAAACAATATCGTATGCAGCGGGATGTCGAATATACTTGTATAAACCACACTTGAGACTATGAAAATTCTTCATACTTGACTTTTCACACATTTCACTTTCCCCCAATTGCTCTCTTTATCATTCTCCTTTTAGACTAAAAACTTATATAAACTCCATCCTCAAAAAATTAAATTCAAGCGATTTTCTTATGTAAAATGTGAAATTAGATTCATTATGTCAAGCAGTGTTTGGTTTAAATTATGTTTTATATTTCGAGTTTTCAATGTTACATGTAAAATTTAAAAAGAGTTAAGCAATAACGGAATGGAAGAAAGATGGAGGGGGGCACGAAAGGGAGTGAGAGATGACAAAATGGTAAATTATCACAAATTCTTTTGTCATTGTCCAAAACAAGGAAAATAAATAAAAGTAGTTTTCTATTTTGTATACTAAAATCGTTTTGTAAAATAGTCGTTTTCACGATCTTCAAATGAATACTAGTTTTTGAGGTGAGATGACGCTTCATGTTAGTCAACTATTTTAGAAGTAGCCTAGGATTTTAACTTGTTGGCAATCTAGGTTGCGTTAAGTGAATTAAATTGTAGGTTTGGGTTTAGAGTGGGGAACAACATCTTATGGATGAGTTTAAAAGGGCATGTCTCTTCAATTTATGCCATTGTCCTATATTGTCACGTTTTTATCTGAAGAGCCAAGCTCAACGTTAGGGTGTCGAAGAGGTAGCATAGAGAAGTGGAATCTGTAGGAGTTTGCCGATTTCGTTGAAAAACGAGGAAAGGAAGATGGTTGAGGCATTGCTATTGACACTCCAAATATTGTTAAGGGGGGTTAAATTTTAAAAACACTCCAATCATAAAATGAATGTTAGGGGGTCATGTACTCAACTTTTTACATTCCTTTTTACCCTGATAATAACATCAGTTACCATCCCAAACCTCAATCAATTTCAAATGCAAAAAGACCAAATCCCCAAATTATTTGCAAACAAAAAGACAACGGTAGTTTGGGGAGAAATAATGGTGCAAACGAAGAACGTGAAACGCTCCTCATAAGATTTTAAGATGATGGAGAAGATGTTGACAAGGTATGTGAAATCGATTGTATAATTCCCTGGAAATGATGAAGGTTAACAATAATGGTTAGGGTTTTTGTTATGTCAGTCTCGAGAGTCAAACGCCGTAGTGTCAAATTTTGTTCGGTGGAAGATGATCATTTTTTCTTTTCAATTTGTCATCGCTGAAATAGGTGAATAACTACATAACGGCATGAATGGCATAGGTTTGCTGTATTATATACTTGTGTTCCGCATTGTTCATCGTTTTTGAAATTTGCATTCATTGTCGGGTTGTCGAATTAGAGGGGAATGGGGGTATATCGACAAATTCGATGGTGGAATACCGTACAAAAAAAATTTGTTCGATTTATGCATATCTATTTCCTACGAATGATATATTTCCATCTGATCTGATGCATATCGACAAATGAGATTATTAATAATTTGGTATAAAAATTTGATGCAGTTCGACAAATATACCATATAATTTTCTTAAAATTAACAACTAAAAAAAGGATTATTGTAAAGAAGGCTGATTTGGTAAATTAAACTTTATTTGTTAACGGGGTGCTCTCTGCATTGATACTCCCTTTAAAAAAAATTCTATTTCATTTTTAAATTGACCCCTTAACAATAGTTGGAGTGTCAATAACAATCCCCGACGGTTGCCCATCGTATGTGCATGCATTTTTCATGTATAGGTTTTGAATTTTGGTGGGATGTAAAAGATGGTTTAAGTGGGAAGGTCATTAATAAATTGTTAATTGAGTTATTCAATATGTCTTAATTTTCAAACCTTTTAAAACCATAGCTTGCCCATACAAGGTCAGATTTGGGCGCGACTAGTTGTGTTGGACATATAGGAACATTGTCTACATGTAGTACCGATTTTGTTGAATTTGGATATATAATCGGGTATCGTCGATTATAGACCAAAACGGAACGCAAAAGCATCAATTGGAATTTCGGTGAGTTTGCTCACTTTTAAATAAATTATATGATTTTTGTGCTGCTATAAATTAATTAGTGAATAACTGGACTATAATTTATGAAAGTGTGCTAAGGATTGTGTTATGGCTCGTATATGATACAAGCGATACACACACAAGCATACACACAAAGTTAAGAATATCAAAATAAGAGCAATAAAATAAAAAACAATCACATTGCAGTTTTTATACTGGTTCGGACCTCCTCTCCTATGTCTAATCCTGAAGCTACCTTTCGGTGATTCACTGACCTAAAAAACCATATAGCTACGTCAAGAAGAATGGTTTATACAAAGGTATATCTTCAACAAGTTTGTGTTCTTTATAAAATGGATATTGACTGTCAGTACAATTCTTTCTATATTCTCCCTTAAATGCAATACATGAAAGTATATGGATTTGCAGAAAGTAATATTTAGTAGAATCTAGATTTTGGTAAAGTATGGTTGAGAGTGTTAGTAACTTTTAGAGAAAACCTAAATATGAGGGAATAATGCGAAAGTAGATTAAATAGATAGATCAATCATGAAATATATATATATATATATATATATATAATCAGTAGTTTCACGCAAGGATTACAACTCTTAGATAAGACTTTTTTAGGTAAGGAGTTCCAACATTTGGGAAGGAGATGCGAATGGTGCAGAGAATCAATTGTGTCTATTCCGAGAAGTTAGTTATATGCTAGATCAGATGTCTAACTTAAGATTGTGTTTTTTCTTAAAATTTGAGTCAGACGTCTAACTTTTGTTTTAAACATTTCACTGGTGTTGAAAATTAAATTATGATATACATATTAGACATACGATAAATACAGTTAGACATTTGATTTTAAGTTATGTTTCAAATTGATTGTTTAATCAGGCGTCTAACTTGTGTCTTTAGATATCTGACCCGTAAGAATGTGCTTGAACTAGCACACATATTACATGCAATATGTACTTCATCGATTTCGTTTGTGTATGTGTGTATGGTTCAAGGGAGACTATATAAAATTTCTAAGGCTTTAATATATACACAAATTATGCTTACACTTTTATCTTGAATAGGCTTCTTTTTGAGAGATGTTGTTACGACCCGGATTTTGAGCGACTTCGGTTATCGACATAAGCACAATGTCGATAACCAAAACACCGAAAAATCCTTGTAATTAGTGAAAGAAATTAGAGGGTGAGGAAAGATAAGATAGAAATTTAGAATAGAAGAAGAAGAAGAACACAACATCAGAGAAACACGAATCTCACAGCGGAATGAATAACATATAATATATGTAACATAACTTTGAAATATACATCTGTATTTGAATATACATTATTATCAAAGTACAGCACTTACAACACAGCGGAAATAACTATAGTTATATGATCCTGAAGCCTCCTGCTCCAGCTCTTCAACTATATCTGTAAAATCCCGACTACTTGACTGCCCATACAAATTTAGGCATCCAAGAGTTTAGGGAAAACAACAAAGTAAACTCCGGGTCAGTCATGGGACTGGTGTGAGTAAAACAGTTTAAAAACAGTTCGAACAAGTAAACGATATCTCATAAGACCACGCCGCATAACGGAACAGGTTTTTCCCTTATGAGAATCCAAATTATCTTTATATCAAGACCTTTTGATATTATAATAATGTCTATCAACACAATATAATAATCAACTAGCAGAAACGCTTTCATCTCACGTTCTACATATATAGTATACAATCAAAACCGCAAGCACGTATTGGGTAATTGGTTTCCAACTATGACAAGGTATGGAACCACCTATCGCTCGTGTACCTCTAGAGAGGAATACACTGAGTTCAACAAGAACATCTTGCAACCCGGCCACACATGACCGACCACTCATTTCGCTTGAGCGTATCGAATGTATATCACCAACGGTTGGGATCAGCAACCGTTTCCCGAATGGGACAGCATCAACAATAGATTTTTAGAAGTAAATGAAACTCTAGATCAAGTGATTATACACCCTACTTCGGTGCGACCGACTTAACCATGCTGCCTGCCCGATTTCTGTCATTTACCGGATGATGAGGCTAGAAGCTACGCTTTATCATCACATCAGATTCACTTTGAATGTCACATCGTCAAAACCATCAAATCACCGATTGACGTCCTCAACCATACATTATGTGTTAGCTAAAAGAAGTTTCCTTCTCCGCTTCCACTCTTGGTACAGTTGGAGAAATCAATATACGTGATCGTCTGGAAATACTCTGTCAGACATCCGTCCATACAAGTCATCCAGGAACAGGATGAACCGAAGGCACTATTCTGTGAACAGGATAGCCCTTGCATAACTCCGTCTTCGATTTTCTTTGGCATATATGATTCGCAACGCTTATGCCAATACAGAGTGGTTCTTTGGATAATAATCCAACCGGTCTCTCCATATTAACAACGTTAAAATGGTCAAAACTTCGATAGTCTGTGATTTAACTATCGAATAAAAACAGGTGTGCAAACAACGATATTATTTCCAAATGGAAATTTATATCGATCAAACATCATTCAACATTTATCTCTTAATTTCATTAATTTACTTATCTCCTGTTTCCCTATATTCAATATTTCTTATCTTCTAAATTTGGAAAATAAACATTACTAACAATGGAAAACATTTCCATTTATTGTTTTCTATATCAGAAAACATTTCTGGTTTCTTATTTGGAAAACATTTCCAAAGCTTCTTCATTGGACTTAGACAGATGTTTTAAACAAACCATCGCGATGCCAACTCAAACCATTTCCTTTACTGCCGAACCTTAACTATTCCTTAGTTAAAAACGAAGCCAATCAAGTTGGGGTAGAACTACCTCTCAGACCTTAACTGAACAACCTTTCTAACTTTGAAATAGACAAAGTTCACTTTATATTTCTTTAACAAACTTCCTTACTTAACCCTCTTCGAATAGCTATATTCGATTGACTCTTTTGACTTTCTATTCGATTAACCCTTATCAATTTACTCTATTGGAATAACACTATTGGATTAACTCTATTTGACTAACGCTATTGATTTACTCATTTTACTTAACTCCTTTCGAATAAACTATATTCGATAACTCCTTTTTCTTTCTTCGAATAAACTATATTCGATTAACTCCTTTTACTTTCATTTCGAATAAACTATATTCGATTAACTTCTTTGCTTTTATTCTCTAATCGATTAACTAACATCGATTAACTTCTTTTAACTTTAACTCTAATCGATTAAACTAACATCGATTAATTCCCTTTAACTTTAACTCTAATCGGTTAAACTAACATCGATTAGTTCCCTTTAACTTTAACTCTAATCTATTAAACTAACATCGATTAACTCCCTTTAACTTTAACTCTAATCGATTAAACTAACATCGATTAGCTCCCTTTAACTATAACTCTAATCGATTAAACTAACATCGATTAGCTCCCTTGCTTTAACTCTATTCGATTAACTAACATCGATTAGTTCCCTTTAACTCTAATCGATTAAACTAACATCGATTAACTCCCTTTAACTTTAACTCTAATCGATTAAACTAACATCGATTAGCTCCCTTTAACTATAACTCTAATCGATTAAACTAACATCTGTTGATTTTATAAAATCCATTTATTTCAATGTACATTGAAATAATTCTTTTTACATCCCAGGGTCTTTTATGATATTTAAATATCGAATAAAAATGATCAACATCATTCCAACACCCATAATCCATAACAGATTATATAACACATCATATATCACAATATATGAAAATAGTAAAATAAATGTTGAGGAATCCAGTTGGATTCCTCCAACCTGTTTCCCTGCATCACAGATGTTAAACAATATAGATAACATCACTTTCAGTTCTATATGATATATTCTGTTAAACAGAATCAATATAGAAAATTTAACTAACTGACTAGCAGTTCAATCAAACAGTCAATCAGCCAATATCTAACAGTTCTAAAAATACAACATGAAATTATAAACTGTTCAGAGTTAGTGAGATTTACTCACATTTGCAGTTCACCGTTAAAGAACGACAAACTGTTATTTGATTTGAATCAAACAATTTATTTCACCATAAATTGTAACGAGATTTGATTCGCTTCCCGTCAGTTCCATATTGTAGTCGTCGTCCATACGATCCTATCGCATCTTGTTTCGTCTAATTCTGATAACGTATGAAGGAGATACGCACTTTAGAAGTTAACATACTATTTTAAATTTAAAATAAACTTAACTATTTATTTATTTGGGCTTACTTTCTATTTCCTGGCCCATCAGCAAACCCGTTTTAAATTCTCAAGCCCACACCGCTCACATCAGTTCTTCTTCCTCCCGTAACACTTCGAAGCCTGCTCCACCAAAAACTTCAAGCCTCATTGCCGAAATTCCATCAACCCTTAGCACCTCCATTCCTCAACGGAAATTCACCAAACCTTCTCCATTTCCTTTCTCCTCGTTTACTCCTCAACTTCATAGCATTTTTTTTTTCTTGCAAAACCCGATGCCCTCTTCTCCCAAGCGTTTGAATCGCCTATCACTGCTGATACAGTAAAATTTGTGAACTTTTTAGTCATCGCATCACCCAAATATCCGACGTTCACATCCTCTCAACTCCACGAACTCCACCGTGCCTCCTTCAACCACTCATCTCCCCACTTCCGTTAGTCACCACCCATCACCAGTGAAGACCTCGCCTTTCGAGTTGACTTCGGACCAGACTCCGCCTTCTTCCAGTCCTTCACGGTTTCAGATCTGTTTCCACTTCGAACTGGCCTCCCTTCTCTCGTACCCATGAACGCAGTCACTGACCCGATGGTATACACTCACGCTCTCGGAAATCCTTGTGCTATTATATATACAGCTATACATATATATTTATATATTTTTTATTTGATTTCTTAAACCTCTTGAAGCCATTTTGATAAGCTGTATTTTTGTTTTGCTCAACCGAAATGACGAAGGCACTTGTGTGTACGTATAGGGTATTAATTTAGTTTGTATGAATTTTCACCTTCCACGTCTTTGGCTTGATACCACAAATAACTGGTGCCTGAAAACAAACCAATGTGTGGCCTTGTTTACGTTGCACTGGTGGATAGAAAAGAAGGGCGTGGAGCATTTATAAACATACACTTTGGTTCCAATTTTAGTTCGTGATACGTAATATTTCATTCATGTCCTACTGCTACAGACAGAAATAAGTATACGGTCGTATCGAGCGATGTGCCTCGGTCCCAAAAATGTAATAATACCGGTAGATGGACTCATATTTTGAAACCCCGAAATGTCGGTACAAGGTGCCAAATACTCCAAATAAAAAGTTGCTTATTTAATTAATTAAAAATTACCATAAAATTCTAAAAATTAAATTATCACTACTTCCCAAAAGAACCTTGTCTAAATTCAAACCCGATTTCTAGTTATATCGAATAAATCCGTTACGGTCAATAAACGATTCTATAGCGACTATTTTAAAATTTGATTTGGACATATCTCAAAATCTATATGACGAAATCCTGATTTTTCTCTTCCATTAGAAAGATATACTCCACCAGCTCCACACGATTCTTGTTTCACAGAAATCAGGCTTAAAACGAATCCTGTACATTCAGTTGAAGTTCGAATCGCCAATTTACGAACTGCAGCGCCATTTCGAGCTCGTTTATAATTATATTATAAACTATACGTTCAACTGTCGACGATTGAATATATTCGTTATTCAAATTCAAATTCCAAGCTGAATTACATATCACAGATGATCCGGTTCACACCATATCGTCATTTCGGCCAATTCTGCTTATTTCAGAATTAAATATATTATTTAATTTATTATTTTAATTAAATATTCACCATTATTTAATTCCACGACCATTAAATTCTCTAAACCACCATTTCAATAATATAATAAATTAATTCTAATACCTCTGCCAATGCGGGTCATTACAATCTTCCCCACTTAAAATAATTTCGTCCTCGAAATTGCTAAAAAGTAGGGGACGACCCTATCGACTGGTTAGAACATATTTGTTCACTTCTTAATTTCAGTTTCAACTGAACCAATTTAATTTTAATTAAATATTAATTAAACCTTATTATCGAAAATTTTCAAAAATCCTGAAAATTTTCTAACTCCTTAACTCATCGAAAAATTTCGCCAGCACCTCCTTTGTACTGGTCAATACGTCAAACTCCAACTCGCCTCTCTGGGCCATCTCCAACCCAAAAGAAAATCAAACAACCAAACGGCTTGCCTATTCGGCTCATCAAAATCTCATACCATACGAAATATAAACTTGTACCTTTTGGTCGGGCATATTAACTCTTACTTCCATATGCTATCAAGCCAGCATATACCAATGTTATCCCAATCAAATTCTGAAATCACTTTCATCTCCAATACAACCAATCACCTTTTTACCAAGCCAAATATCATTTTTAACTCAAGTTTCTTCTCAATTCCCAACTCTTAACTTGATTATCCCATTACATTTCAAATTTGAATCTCACAATCCAATTTGTCTTGATATCATTCAAATTCAATCTCAGTTACCACTTTACTGGCTTTACTTTTAATTAAAATTTTCTTTCACAAATTTCTGTTAAATCTGTTTTTAATTCAAATAGTCTTTCCCTGGGAGTTTTTAAACAGTTCACTCTTTTCAAAAATCAAATTTTCCTTTTTGAAATTCAACTGAGCCCATAATCAATATTCCATTAGTTAAATCACTTCTCTATTTCTTTATCAATATTTGTTAACCAAATATTTTCAATAACCATATTGGCCTTTTATGTTATTTGGGAAAACATTTCTGAATATTGCCATCCTTTATTTTCTAAACTTTAGAAAATATATGCTATTTATAATTGGAAAATATTCCAATTACTTATCTCTTTTCCGATCTCGTTTATTTCTATACTTAGGAAATATTCTATATTCTATTTCCAATCTTACATTTCATTTGGGTTAAAACGGATGTTGTGTAAAACATCGTTACGACAACCCACATACTATACTCAACTAACTCTTTTCAACATTGATCTTCGAGCATGAAATCTTGATATTTATTTGTTAATAATGAAATCAATCAAGTTGGGGTATAACTAGCTCTCAGACCTTGACTGAATAACATTTATAACGTCAAAACATATATGACTACTTACTCGAATAATCAATACTTTACAAACCAATTATTCACCTTTAAACACGTATACGCTTTCTCTTTCTATTCTTACTAGATTTTATTCTCAGTCTTCCTTTTTGATTTTACTATTTCTAAGTTCGTTTCCTTATCGACTTCTATATATTTCGATACGTTGATTTCTAACTATCAAATTATCTTAAAAATATTCTAACTCCTTAGATTCCCGGAAAAATTTGCCATAACCTCCTTTGTACCAGGAGCATCGAGATATTTCAAATAGCCTCCCATGGCCCTCACCAATCCAAAAGAAAAAGAAAAAGCTAAGCGGCTAGCCGATACGGCGCATAAATCTCATATATGAATTAAATACATACCTTTTCGTCGAGCATTCTATTTATATACCTTCATACCTTATCCATACCTATCTCACGTATATCCATACATTTCTAATTCATTCCAACTTAATCCAATCGTTTTAACTTATTTCGTTAAGTGATTTTCAAATTACTTGGTTAGCCCATTTCACCTTTTTATTTGAGTATACATGTTCAAATATAGGTTTAACTTGTTTATCAACTAATTGAATTCCATTTCAATTTTATTTGAATTTCCTATATTCAAATTCCATTTCGATTCTCTTATTCAAATTCTATATTTGAATTTCATTTCCATTCACTTATTCAAATTCCATATTTGAATTTCATTATTCAAATCTATTTTCAAACTCCATTTGAATTTCTATATTCAAATCTAATTGAACTCTCTTTATTCAAATCCCCTTTGAATTTTCTATATTCAAATCCTATGTTTGAACTTCCTTTATTCAAATTCCTTTAAATAAGTTTCGGTCTCAATTCCTTTCGAAATCGATATTTCTACCTTTGGAAAAGAGATTTCCCTTTCAAATTCATACTTGTATTTTTTTATTTCTGAACTATCCAATGATAATTCTTTTCACTTCATTTTATAAACTTCGTTTATAAAAGAACTATTTATAAACTTTGTTTATAAAGGAACTTCTCGTTTTATTTCTTTTAAAACAAGTTAATATTTCAAATCTATTTCAAAATTCAAATTCTATATTTTAAATTCTATTTTGAAATTCAACACACTTGTCTTTCCCAAAACAAATTCAAAACAGTATCTCTGGTAGTAATTCGTCACTTACAACTCGAAAATGAATACCGATGATGCAACTGTCATCATCAGAATCTATTTTCCAGCGATCGAAGTGAGTTCAATGTTATAGAACCATTTCTAAACATTTCCACTTTGAAATTCATTTCAAAATATAATTCACACTGCTTGTAAAACAATTTAAAATCTCCCAGGATCTTAAAATTTTCCTTATTTTTAATCCAAATACATTTACAAACACTTATCCTATTTTTTCCAGAATTTTATTTCAATTTCTGGTTTAAATTTCAGATTTAACTCATCTGATTTCACGTATTTCACTTATATGAATTCTGATTGGCTATTCACATAACCATGTAATTTATAATCTTACTCGACTATAATAACAACCAATATATCCAATATATTATAATCATGATATATATATATCTTGTAACGACCCGCATTCTACTCATCATAGGATCGTAGAATATTTATTTCTTTCACATACGAAGTCGTATGGTCATGTAACTTTGGGGGACGACTATTGGGGTCATTTCCCATGTTCATGATTTTTCCCGATTCTTAAATGACCATTTTACCCCTAGTTGGCACTGTTTTGGCCATAACTTTTGACTGGAAAGGAATTTTGAGCTAAAACTACTTCCATTGGCTCCGGATGATGGTTTCTTTTTCCGTAGAGTGGTCACATTAGCCAAACGGACTCACCGTTTGGGAGATATGGCTGAAACAAGTTTCAGATGATGAAAAACAGCTTAATTGGGCTTAACCGGGTGATTAACAGCTAGGCCCAAAGGGGAATTTCGGGATTAGGAGTTTAATAGGGCTGTTAGGGTTTCGAGAATACCTTTTTCTCATTTTTCAGCCGTCACTATTCATTCCTCTTGATCTAGCCATGGCCTCCACTCTCTAAATCTCTCTAAAACACCCAAGATCACTTCCTAATCAAGGATTAAGGCTTAGAGACATCAAATCAAGGAGGATTAGCACAAGGACCGAGGTAGAGCTGCTGTTATAAATTGGAATCCGTGCAAATCAGAGGTTCACTTCAGATTTGAAAGTTTTATTGTGGCAAAGGTGAGTGATTTGCCTAGTCTTGACACTAATTACAGTTAATCAGGGTGATTAGTGATAATCAGTAAATTCTTACACTATAAAATCCTAGAAAAATATTCTAAAATTCTGAAATGTTATTTTAAACCTCTGACAGAAGTTTGGTTCGATTTGATTAAGTTTTGCTAAGTATATCACTTGATTTGCTTAAACATGCTTAAGGGAAAATTTGGGGTTTTGACCATGTTTGATCCACTTTACATGCTATGATTTGTGTTATGGTGTTCGTGGTCGATACTATACGATGCTATGACTGTATGAGATGTTTTGTGATTGTTTAGAAGTGTTAGTTTGGTCAAAAACGCCGTCGAATGGCGAAAGACTGCCGCTGGAACGAAGTGCGGGAATTTACCCGGATCGGATCGCCCCCTCTATGAGCACGATCTGATTGAAGCTCACGCCACCATGCGCCACGATCCGTTCCACTTCGAAAGCCACGAACCGATGCAGCGCCGTGTCCAAACTGAAGTACCTCGATCCGAATCGCTCCAGCTTGGTGGACCACGAACCGATCAGAAGGTGCGATCCGAGATGAGGCGCGACAATCCAGACGAGTTAGCACGACCCGAACCCAATGGGTTGCCAGCGCCACGAGCTGTTGAGGCGCGATCCGTATGGCGCGACACGATCCGATGGAGCTGGAGCACCACGAGCTAGCAGGAACTCGACCCGATCCAATTGGGGAGGCGCGCCACGAATCGAACCATCCAAGGGAGCACGATCCGAAGAGAAGACTGAATGAAGACCGATCCGGAGGTGAAGACTATAACCCGAGATGCAAAGGTAGACCAAATGGAAGTTAGAGCTCAGGATCCTGGAACCAGTTGGGAACCAATGAGTTCACTTCATGAGTTGGGCTTTGCTGCGGGACGAGTGCAAAGGAGTTGTCAATGTCTATGACTTTGGGTCACTATGTATGGGAGGTATGTGAACGGATTCAGGGCCAAAGTGGCCTAGGAACGACTAAAGGGCTATAAACCAATGAAATGGGGTCGTTTGTAAAGATTTGGTCATGACTCCATGTGGTAAGCTTGGTAGTAGCAGTATTTGTACAAGTTGAACTCCGTCACTACTTCGATGGGTCTAGTGATTGACAGTGGTGGACATCGTATGCTTTACGCACTGAGTGAGAGATGTGAGGATGGTTGCCATGGATGATTTGTTTGCTATGCTTGATTGTTTGACATACACACCCCCACCCTCGTATTTCCACACCATATGTTGTTGGCATCCTAGAGTATTGTACGGTATGTAGTACTGACTCTTTGGTTGCAAGTCCAGGTTCAGGTATGGTTTAGTATACCTGTTATTGTTCTGTTTAGCTGCTTATCGCTCATACCAGACTTTTTGTCTGACCCAGAGTTTTATGTCTCTTCTTATTACTCTGGGTGCTCTCACGAGCAGACTAGAGACAGGTTAACTGGTGATGCACGAGTAGCCGTACCGGAGACGAGCAGGAGGCTTTCCCGTATGATATATATATATATTCTCCCTGTGTTGCTGCGGTCACTACTTTGGGCATTAGTAGTGTACCTCTCTTTTACTTTGCTTTAGAGACAATTTTGAAAGTTGTAATAAGCTGTATTCTGTTTTTCCGCAACTCTGATGATGTTGGTTTTAGTTTTCAGCTTATGCACTGTCTCGCCTGTTTTATGTCAAGTATGTTGTTATTATATTTTATTCCATGCGCTGTGAGGCATTCTACAGGTTTTGTGTTAGTTCTTCACTTCTTTCCTTTCTTTGGCGACCGTTCCGTGCTAATCGGGCACGTGTACAGCGCAGTTTTGGAGGAAATGCCGACTGGTGCGGGGCGGGCCATCACATTTGGTATCAGAGCTCTAGGTTGCGTAGTTAACCTAGGGAAGTTATCAGGGAGAGATAATATACGTATACGAGAGAGCGTATTTGTGATTACTTTGGTTTTAAAAAGCTTTATATATATACTATTAGTAGTATAAGAATGAAGTCGTACTGCACTAGCACCACTATGGGGTCGTTAATCGTTTCCTTTTTCAGATTGACGATGAGCCGATATACTAGAGGTGCTGGTAGGGGAGCCAATAATGGGAATGCTGCTGACATGAGGACGATGTTTACTGACCTCATGAGGGAGATGCTTAGAGAGGTACAGAGGGCAGCTCCCAATGGTGGAAATGGTGGTGGTCCAATAGTGCAGGCGCCAAGAGTCGACTTCGCCAAGCTGAATAAGGATTATACTAGCCTTGGTGGAAAGGCGTTCCACGGAACGGAGTCGGCCACAGATGTTCAAGATTGGTTGGATAGTTGCGAACGTATCTTCGAGGATTTGGGTATCGAGGATGCGATGAAGAGAAAGCTAGCGTCCCGTCAGCTGCAAGGGCGGGCAATGAATTGGTGGAATGCTATAAAGGCAGCTACTCCCGATGATCAGATTACTTGGGAGCAGTTTAAAGCTCGCTTTAGCAAGAAGTTCATTCCGGCTGTTCAGAAGTCAGTGCTGTTGAAGAAACTCTTGGAGCTCAAGCAGAATGGCAGAGCTGTCTCGGAGTATATTGCTGAATTTGACACTTTGTCAAAATATGGGTTATCTCTTATTGATACTGCCGAGAAAAAGAATGAGAAATTCATAACTGGTTTGGATCAGTACTTGGGGGAAAAACTTATTAACCACATCGATGAGACGTTTGAATCAATTGTGGGGAAAGCATTAAGATCAGAAAGTCTCTACCCTAAGCCGAAGACTGAGGTTGCATCCGCAGATGAGCCAAATCCACAAGCAAGTGGTGGAGGCAAGGGTGGTTCCCAAAATAAGAGAAAGCAGAAACAAGCTAAGGATGGCCAGAAGAAAAAGAATAAGCAAGATGTTGAATGCTTCAGCTGTGGTAAGAAGGGCCATTATGCTAGTAATTGTCGGGCCAAGCCAGCGGATAGGAAGTGCTTCAACTGTGGCCAAATGGGACATCACAAGGACAAGTGTCCACAGCCCCCTAAAGAAAAGCAAATGGTGAAAGCATATGCTCTTAATGTTATTCCTTCTTCGTCGAATGCCCCAACTGCGGCGGAAAAGGGAAAGAATGTCGTCATTCAAGGTATGCTTTCTGTTTATGATGTTCCTGTTAGAGTTTTGTTTGATACCGGAGCTTCCAGTTCTTTCATATCTAGTGACCTGGTAGATAGGTTAGGATTGGAGCCCGAGATCGTCGATAGACCTTTAGTAGTGACGAACCCGATTGGTGGTTCGACTTGCCTCAGCATGATTTGTCGTAATGTGGTCTTATCGAGTCATGGATGCATGTTTGTTTGTGATTGCTTTGTTTTGGGCTTTACTGGGTTTGGCATTATTTTGGGAGTAGATTGGCTCCGAAGATACGGGGTGGTGGTAGACTGTGAGGGCTTTTTGGTGACAGCTAGAGCGGATGATGGGCGAAGGATAGTGTTTGGTGGTCTACCCAGTGAGGGGGTATTGGCTAGTTTTCTAAACTCCCTCAACATTCCGCATAGTGAGTTGTCAGGTTTGCCCGTGGTTGGCCAGTATCCGGATGTTTTCGAAGAAGTGACCGGACTTCCACCACACCGAGAGATTGAGTTTCGTATTGATTTGGTAAAAGATGCCAGACCTATAGTGATGCCACTTCGTCGTATGGCACCAAGAGAGCAGCGAGAGCTCGAGGTGCAAGTCAGCGATCTTTTGAAGAAGGGATTTATCAGAAGGAGTGTTTCTGAGTGGGGATAACCAGTTGTGTTTGCTACCAAGGCGGATGGTTCCCTTCGTTTGTGTGTAGACTACCGCGAGTTGAATAAAGTGACGAGGAAGAATAAGTATCCTCTACCGCGGATAGATGATTTGTTCGATCAGTTGAGTGGCGCAAGAATATTTTCTCAGTTGGATCTCGCGACAGGTTTTCATCAGCTTAGAGTGGAAGCTGAGAGTATAGCTAAAACGGCATTTCGAACGCCGTCTGGATTTTATGAATGGTTGGTCATGCCATTTGGGCTGACTAATGCCCCGGCATATTTTGTGGATCTTATGAATAGGGTATTCAGAGATCAGTTGAATAAGTTTGTCCTTGTGTTCGTTGATGATATTTTGGTCTATTCGAGGAAAGAGGAAGAACACAAGGAACATTTAAGAGTAGCGATGGAGGTGTTGAGAAAACACCAATTGAAAGCAAAGTTTTCTAAGTGCCACTTCTGGAAGAGGGAAGTGAGGTTCTTGGGCCATGTTGTATCAGAGAATGGTACTGCCGTGGACCCGGCAATGGTGGCTACGGTACAAGATTGGCCTACGCCCAAGAACGCAACAGATGTAAGAAGTTTCTTGGGATTAGCCGGATATTATCGTAAGTTTATCCAAGGTTTCTCCAAGATAGCTGCACCATTGACCCAGTTGACCAAGAAGAATCAAGCTTTTGTCTGGAATGAAAGGTGCGAGAATGCATTCAAAAGTATAAAGGACAAGTTGACAAGCGCACCAGTGTTAGTCATTCCTAAGGGGGATGAAGAGATGACAGTATACACGGATGCCTGTGGTACCGGATTGGGTGCTGTATTGATGCAAGGCGGTAGGGTTGTAGCTTACGCAAGTCGGCAATTGAAACCGCACGAGAGAAGATACCCTACCCATGATTTAGAATTGGCAGCGATCGTGTTCGCGTTAAAGATGTGGAGACACTATCTTTTGGGAGAAAGATTTGAGCTGTTTACAGATCATAAGTCGTTAAAGTATCTCTTCTCTCAGAAAGATCTGAATCTCCATCAGTAGAGATGGTTAGAGTTTTTAGCTTCCTATGATTTTGACATCGCATATACACCGGGAAAGGGCAATGCGGTGGCTGATGCATTGAGTAGAAGACATGCCAGCTTAGGGGCTATGTTCCTTGAATGGAAGCAACTGGAGTATATCGCGGGGTTTGATTTCAGACCAAAGTGCGAATTGGATCCAGAAATGTTAGCAAGTTTGACAATCAGACCCACTTTGATTGAGCGGATCGGCTCTAGTCAGAGGGACGATCCTAACCTATTGGAAATCATCTCCAAGTTAAAGATGGATATCGATGAGGAGATGAATAAGTATGGGCTTGATCAAGATGGATGGCTTAGAAAGAATGGAAAGCTTGTTGTACCCAATGTCAATGGATTGAGGGATGAAGTGCTTAAAGAATGTCATCACTCAAAGCTGACTATACACCCCGGTGGTAACAAGATGTATCGAGATATGAAGCAGACTTACTACTGGGAAGGGATGAAAAGAGACGTTGGGAAGTTTATATCCAAGTGCATGAATTGCCAGCTAGTTAAAGCCGAGCAAAAGAAGTTTAGTGGGTTGTTACAGCCCTTAGAAATTCCCGAATGGAAATAGGAGCAAGTCTCGATGGATTTCATTGATGGTTTACCAAGGACTAGATCGGGACATGATAGCATATGGGTAATTGTGGATCGGTTGACTAAGAGTGCAAGATTCATACCAGTCAAATCGACCAGAACGGCAGCTAAGTTAGCAGAATTATATATGAAGTGGGTAGTGAGATTTCATGGAGTACCTAAAAGCATTGTGAGCGACCGAGACCCGTTGTTCACTAGTGGGTTTTGGAAGAGCTTATAAGAGGCTCTAGGGTCAGAGTTACATCTCAGTACTGCATATCATCCTCAGACCGACGGTCAGACGGAGAGGGTGAATCGTATTTTGGAAGATCTCCTGAGAGCATGTATATTGGATTTTGGTGGATCATGGGATGACCATTTGCATCTAGTAGAGTTTGCATATAATAATAGCTACCAATCCAGTATCGGTATGGCTCCGTTTGAAGCTTTGTACGGAAGACCGTGCAACTCACCATCATGTTGGATAGAGACTGGCGAGAAGTTTATGCTTGGACCAGATGTGGTGAGGGAAACTTCAAATAAGATCAAGATCATTCAACAACGAATGAAGGCTGCCCAAGATAGGCAGAAGAGTTATGCTGATAAGAGGAGAAGAGACCTAAAATTTTCCGTTGGTGACTTGGTGTTTGTCAAGATTTCTCCGTTGAAGAGCGTAATACGATTTGGCAGGAGAGGCAAGTTGGCACCAAGATTTGTTGGCCCATTCCCTGTTCTTGAACTAGTCGGGAATTTGGCATACAGAATTGACTTACCGGAGAAGATGGTGGGAGTTCACGACGTATTTCATGTTTCCCAACTAAGGAAGTTCGTTCACGACTCAGATATGACTATTTCACCTGATCAGTTAGAGGACTTCGAAGTAGAACTTGAGGCGCTTGGGAACCGCAAGCCTGCCCGTATTGTCGAGCACGACATGAAAAAACTTCGAAAGAAGGCGGTGAAGCTAGTCAAGGTTCAGTGGGGCGAGGACGAGAAAGATTGTACTTGGGAGACAGAGGAGAACATTAGGAAGACTTATCCAGAACTCTTTGCCTGGTAAGATTTTGACTTCGATTTAATTTTCCGCATGCTAGGATAGGCTTGTTTGCTTGTTTTGAATGTTTGATTGTTGTATGTGGTTGTTAGGCATGCGGGATCCTTTGTATGTTTTGGGTTAAGGAATTTCGGGGACGAAATTTCTTAAGGGGGGGAGAGTGTAACGACCCGCATTCTACGCATCATAGGATCGTAGAATATTTATTTCTTTCACATACGAAGTCATATGGTCATGTAACTTTGGGGGACGACTATTGGGGTCATTTCCCATGTTCATGATTTTTCCCGATTCTTAAATGACCATTTTACCCCTAGTTGGCACTGTTTTGGCCATAACTTTTGACTGGAAAGGAATTTTGACCTGAAACCACTTCCATTGGCTCCGGATGATGGTTTCTCTTTCCGTAGAGTGGTCACATTAGCCAAACGGACTCACCGTTTGGGAGATATGGCTGAAACAAGTTTCAGATGATGAAAAACAGCTTAATTGGGCTTAACCGGGTGATTAACAACTAGGCCCAAAGGGGAATTTCGGGATTAGGAGTTTAATAGGGCTGCTAGGGTTTGGAGAATACCTTTTTCTCATTTTTCAGCCGTCACTATTCATTCCTCTTGATCTAGCCATGGCCTCCACTCTCTAAATCTCTCTAAAACACCCAAGATCACTTCCTAATCAAGGATTAAGGCTTAGAGGCATCTAATCAAGGAGGATTAGCACAAGGACCGAGGTAGAGCTGCTGTTATATATTGGAATCCATGCAAATCAGAGGTTCACTTCAGATTTGAAAGTTTTATTGTGGCAAAGGTGAGTGATTTGCCTAGTCTTGACACTAATTACAGTTAATCAGGGTGATTAGTGATAATCAGTAAATTCTTACACTATAAAATCCTAGAAAAATATTCTAAAATTCTGAAATGTTATTTTAAACCTCTGACAGAAGTTTGGTTCGATTTGATTAAGTTTTGCTAAGTATATCACTTGATTTGCTTAAACATGCTTAAGGGAAAATTTGGGGTTTTGACCATGTTTGATCCATTTTACATGCTATGATTTGTATTATGGTGTTCGTGGTCGATACTATACGTTGCTATGACTGTATGAGATGTTTTGTGATTGTTTAGAAGTGTTAGTTTGGTCAAAAACGCCGTCGAATGGCGAAAGACTGTCGCTGGAACGAAGTGCAGGAATTTACCCGGATCGGATCGCCCCCTCTATGAGCACGATCTGATTGAAGCTCACGCAACCATGCACCACGATCCGTTCCACTTCGAAGGCCACGAACCGATGCAACGCCATGTCCAAACTGAAGTACCTCGATCCGAATCGCTCCAGCTTGGTGGGCCACGAACCGATCAGAAGGTGCGATCCGAGATGAGGCGCGACGATCCAGACGAGGTAGCACGACCCGAACCCAGTGGGTTGCCAGCACCACGAGCTGTTGAGGCGCGATCCGTATGGCGCGACACGATCCGATGGAGCTGGAGCACCACGAGCTAGCAGGAACTCGACCCGATCCGATTGGGGAGGCGCGCCATGAACCGAACCATCCAAGGGAGCACGATCCGAGGAGAAGACTGAATGAAGACCGATCCGGAGGTGAAGACTATAACCCGAGATGCAAAGGTAGACCAAATGGAAGTTAGAGCTCAGGATCCCGGAACCAGTTGGGAACCAATGAGTTCACTTCATGAGTTGGGCTTTGCTGCGGGACGAGTGCAAAGGAGTTGTCGATGTCTATGACTTTGGGTCACTATGTATGGGAGGTATGTGAACGGATTCAGGGCCAAAGTGGCCTAGGAACGACTAAAGGGCTATAAACCAATGAAGTGGGGTCGTTTGTAAAGATTTGGTCATGACTCCATGTGGTAAGCTTGGTAGTAGCATTAGTTGTACAAGTTGAACTCCGTCACTACTTCGATGGGTCTAGTGATTGACAATGGTGGACATCGTATGCTTTACGCACTGAGTGAGAGATGTGAGGATGGTTGCCATTGATGATTTGTTTGCTATGCTTGATTGTTTGACATACACACCCCCACCCCCGTATTTCCACACCATATGTTGTTGGCATCCTAGAGTATTGTACGGTATGTAGTACTGACTCTTTGGTTGCAGGTCCAGGTTCAGGTATGGTTTAGTATACCTGTTATTGTTCTGTTTAGCTGCTTATTGCTCGTACCAGACTTTTTGTCTGACCCAGAGTTTTATGTCTCTTCTTATTACTCTGGGTGCTCTCACGAGCAGACTAGAGACAGGTTAACTGGTGATGCACGAGTAGCCGTACCGGAGACGAGCAGGAGGCTTCCACGTATGATATTTATATATATTCTCCCTGTGTTGCTGCGGTCACTATTTTGGGCATTAGTAGTGTACCTCTCTTTTACTTTGCTTTAGAGACAATTTTGAAAGTTGTAATAAGCTGTATTCTGTTTTTCTGCAACTCTGATGATGTTGGTTTTAGTTTTCAGCTTATGCACTGTCTCGCCTGTTTTATGTCAAGTATGTTGTTATTATATTTTATTCTATGCGCTGTGAGGCATTCTACAGGTTTTGTGTTAGTTCTTCACTTCTTTCCTTTCTTTGGCGACCGTTCCGTGCTAATCGGGCACATGTACAGCGCACTTTCGGAGGAAATGCCGACTGGTGCGGGGCGGGCCGTCACATATCTTCTCTATATCAAGATATACCTTGGGTAAACTTATTTTGATTTACCCTCTTTTCAAAACATATCGTGCCGACCCATCGTATTCGAGTGTTTAGTAACTCCTACCGATACAGTGGATCAAACTGATCGACCAGAACTCATAAACGACTCAACCATTGAATTTCCACAATATAAAACAAATTTTATATCAAATACAAATACGTTCACTCGTATATATACACTCAAACTCAATCTAGGGTATTACTAACCCTATCTCTACCGAGTCACGCCACAGAGCCAAGGTAATTCACTTAACTTAAGCTCTGATACCAACTGTAACAACCCGGATTTTGAGCGACTTTGGTTATCGACATAAGCACGATGTCGATAACCAAAACACCGAAAAATCCTGGTAATTAGTGAAAGAAATTAGAGGGTGAGGAAAGATAAGATAGAAATTTAGAATAGAAGAAGAAGAACACAACATCAGAGTAACACGAATCTCATAGCGAAATGAATAACATATAATATATGTAACATAACTTTGAAATATACATCTGTATTTGAATATACATTATTATCAAAGTACAACACTTACAACACAGCGGAAATAACTATAGCTTTATGATCCTGAAGCCTCCTGCTCCAGCTCTTCAACTGTATCTGTAAAATCCCGACTACTTGACTGCCCATACAAATTTAGGCACCCAAGAGTTTAGGGAAAACAACAAAGTAAACTCCGGGTCAGTCATGGGACTGGTGTGAGTAAAACAGTTTAAAAACAGTTCGAACAAGTAAACGATATCTCATAAGACCATGCCGCATAACGGAACGGGTTTTTCCCTTATGAGAATCCAAATTATCTTTATATCAATACCTTTTGATATTATAATAATGTCTATCAACACAATATAATAATCAACTAGCAGAAACGCTTTCATCTCACGTTCTACATATATAGTATACAATCAAAACCGCAAGCACGTATTGGGTAATGGGTTTCCAACTATGACAAGGTATGGAACCACCTATCGCTCGTGTACCTCTAGAGAGGAATACACTGGGTTCAACAAGAACATCTTGCAACCCGGCCACACATGACCGACCACTCATTTCTCTTGAGCGTATCGAATGTATATCACCAACGGTTGGGATCAGCAACCGTTTCCCGAATGGGACAGCATCAACAATAGATTTTTAGAAGTAAATGAAACTCTAGATCAGGTGATTATACACCCTACTTCGGTGCGACCGACTTAGCCATGTTGCCTGCCCGATTTCTGTCATTTACCGGATGATGAGGCTAGAAGCTACGCTTTATCATCACATCAGATTCACTTTGAATGTCACATCGTCAAAACCATCAAATCACCGATTGACGTTCTCAACCATACATTATGTGTTAGCTAAAAGAAGTTTCCTTCTCCGCTTCCACTCTTGGTACAGTTGGAGAAATCAATACACGTGATCGTCTGGAAATACTTTGTCAGACATCCGTCCATACAAGTCATCCAGGAGCAGGATGAACCGAAGGCACTATTCTGTGAACAGGATAGCCCTTGCATAACTCCGTCTTCGATTTTCTTTGGCATATATGATTCGCAACGCTTATGCCAATACAGAGTGGTTCTTTGGATAATAATCCAATCGGTCTCTCCATATTAACAACGTTAAAATGGTCAAAACTTCGATAGTCTGTGATTTAACTATCGAATAAAAACAGGTGTGCAAACAACGATATTATTTCCAAATGGAAATTTATATCGATCAAACATCATTCAACATTTATCTCTTAATTTCATTAATTTACTTATCTCCTGTTTCCCTATATTCAATATTTCTTATCTTCTAAATTTGGAAAATATACATTACTAACAATGGAAAACATTTCCATTTATTGTTTTCTATATCAGAAAACATTTCTGGTTTCTTATTTGGAAAACATTTCCAAAGCTTCTTCATTGGACTTATACAGATGTTTTAAACAAACCATCGCGATGCCAACTCAAACCATTTCCTTTACTGCCGAACCTTAACTATTCCTTAGTTAAAAACGAAGCCAATCAAGTTGGGGTAGAACTACCTCTCAGACCTTAACTGAACAACCTTTCTAACTTTGAAATAGACAAAGTTCACTTTATATTTCTTTAGCAAACTTCCTTACTTAACCCTCTTCGAATAGCTATATTCGGTTGACTCTTTTGACTTTCTATTCGATTAACCCTTATCAATTAACTCTATTGGAATAACACTATTGGATTAACTCTATTTGACGAACGCTATTGATTTACTCATTTTACTTAACTCCTTTAGAATAAACTATATTCGATAACTCCTTTTTCTTTCTTCGAATAAACTATATTCGATTAACTCCTTTTACTTTCATTTCGAATAAACTATATTCGATTAACTCCTTTGCTTTTATTCTCTAATCGATTAACTAACATCGATTAACTTCTTTTAACTTTAACTCTAATCGATTAAACTAACATCGATTAATTCCCTTTAACTTTAACTCTAATCGATTAAACGAACATCGATTAGTTCCCTTTAACTTTAACTCTAATCGATTAAACTAACATCGATTAACTCCCTTTAACTTTAACTCTAATCGATTAAAATAACATCGATTAGCTCGCTTTAACTATAACTCTAATCGATTAAACTAACATCGATTAGCTCCCTTGCTTTAACTCTAATCGATTAACTAACATCGATTAGTTCCCTTTAACTTTAACTCTAATCGATTAAACTAACATCGATTAACTCCCTTTAACTTTAACTCTAATCGATTAAACTAACATCGATTAGCTCCCTTGCTTTAACTCTCATCGATTAACTAACATTGATTAACTCCCTTTAACTTTAACTCTAATCGATTAAACTAACATGATTAGCTCCCTTTAACTTTAACTCTCTTCGAATAAACTATTCATTTATAAAGATTTACTTTTAATAACAGTTCTTCACTTTACAAATGATTTCCCTTTTATAAAACTCTATTCGTTTTAAAAACATTTTTCCCTTTTATTTACTTTCGAAATATTTCCTTTTATAAAATCTGTTGATTTTATAAAATCCCTTTATTTCAATATACATTGAAATAATTCTTTTTACATCCCAGGGTCTTTTATGATATTTAAATATCGAATAAAAATGATCAACATCATTCCAACACCCATAATCCATAACAGATTATATAACACATCATATATCACAATATATGAAAACAGTAAAATAAATGTTGAGGAATCCAGTTGGATTCCTCCAACCTGTTTCCCTGCATCACAGATGTTAAACAATATAGATAACATCACTTTCAGTTCTATTTGATATATTCTGTTAAACAGAATCAATATAGAAAATTTAACTAACTGACTAGCAGTTCAATCAAACAGTCAACACACAATCAATCAGCCAATATCTAACAGTTCTAAAAATACAACATGAAATTATAAGCTGTTCAGAGTTAGTGAGATTTACTCACATTTGCAGTTCACCGTTAAAGAACGACAAACTGTTATTTGATTTGAATCAAACAATTCATTTCGCCGTAAATTGCAACGAGCTTTGATTCGCTTCCTGTCAGTTCCATATTGTAGTCGTCGTCCATACGATCCTATCGGATCTTGTTTCGTCTAATTCTGATAACGTATGAAGGAGATACGCACTTTAGAAGTTAACATACTATTTTAAATTTAAAATAAACTTAACTATTTATTTATTTGGGCTTACTTTCTATTTCCTGGCCCATCAGCAAACCCGTTTTAAATTCTCAAGCCCACACCGCTCACATCAGTTCTTCTTCCTCCCGTAACACTTCGAAGCCTGCTCCACCAAAAACTTCAAGCCTCATTGCCGAAATTCCATCAACCCTTAGCACCTCCATTCCTCAACGGAAATTCACCAAACCTTCTCCATTTCCTTTCTCCTCATTTACTCCTCAACTTCATAGCAGTTTTTTTTTGCAAAACCCGATGCCCTCTTCTCCCAAGCGTTTGAATCGCCTATCACTGCTGATACAGTAAAACATGTGAACTTTTTAGTCATCGCATCACCCAAATATCCGACGTTCACATCCTCTCAACTCCACGAACTCCTCCGTGCCTCCTTCAACCACTCATCTCCCCACTTCCGTTAGTCACCACCCATCACCAGTGAAGACCTCGCCTTCCAAGTTGACTTCGGACCAGACTCCGCCTTCTTCCAGTCCTTCACGGTTTCAGATCTGTTTCCACTTCGAACTGGCCTCCCTTCTCTCGTACCCATGAACGCAGTCACTGACCCGATGGTATACACTCACGCTCTCGGAAATCCTTGTGCTATTATATATACAGCTATACCTATATATATATTTATATATATTTTATTTGATTTCTTAAACCTCCTGAAGCCATTTTGATAAGCTGTATTTTTGTTTTGCTCAACCGAAATGACGAAGGCGCTTGTGTGTACGTATAGGGTATTAATTTAGTTTGTATGAATTTTCACCTTCCACGTCTTTGGCTTGATACCACAAATAACTGGTGGCTGAAAAAAAACCAATGTGTGGCCTTGTTTACGTTGAACTGGTGGATAGAAAAGAAGGGCGTGGAGCATTTATAAACATACACTTTGGTTCCAATTTTAGTATCGTGATACGTAATATTTCATTCATGTCCTACTGCTACAGACAAAAATAAGTATACGGTCGTATCGAGCGATGTGCCTCGGTCCCAAAAATGTAATAATACCGGTAGATGGACTCATATTGTGAAACCCCGAAATGTCGATACAGGGTGCCAAATACTCCAAATAAAAAGTTGCTTATTTAATTAATTAAAAATTACCATAAAATTCTAAAAATTAAATTATCACTACTTCCCAAAAGAACCTTGTCTAAATGCAAACCCGATTTCTAGTTATATCGAATAAATCCGTTACGGTCGATAAACGATTCTATAACGACTATTTTAAAATTTGATTTGGACATATCTCAAAATCTATACGACGAAATCCTGATTTTTCTCTTCCATTAGAAAGATATACTCCACCAGCTCCACACGTTTCTTGTTTCACAGAAATCCGGCTTAAAACGAATCCTGTACATTCAGTTGAAGTTCGAATCGTCAATTTATGAACTGCAGCGCCATTTCGAGCTCGTTTATAATTATATTATAAACTATACGTTCAACTGTCGACGATTGAATATATTCGTTATTCAAATTCAAATTCCAAGCTGAATTACATATCATAGATGATCCGGTTCACACCATATCGTCATTTCGGCCAATTCTGCTTATTTCAGAATTAAATATATTATTTAATTTATTATTTTAATTAAATATTCACCATTATTTAATTCCACGACCATTAAATTCTCTAAACCACCATTTGAATAATTAAATAAATTAATTCTAATACCTCTGCCAATGCGGGTCATTACAGATGTTATTGCATGTGCTTCTTCTTGTACTTGCAAATGATTAAATATATCTCCATATACATGATTGATAGTTTTTGTCATTAGAAAGTGAGAGGTGAGGCTCTGACATTCTTTTTTCGATGATGACAACTATGTAATATATAAGATATTAATGTAACATAAACACAATAATGTAACTTCCTCTATCATATGTACATTTATCATTTCTCCTCCTTTATCATTATTAAATACGAATAGTGCACAGATGAGTATGAACTGCTAGGGATTGCGGAATATGGATCTTAAGGCAAAACAAACACTAGAAGGGGCAAGGGAATAGTGTTTATAAGAAATTTATAAAAATCTCAAACTTAAGTGATCTACTATACAAATTACACACACTAGAGATGATGACAGACACAGAATCAAACACAAACACAGAAATAGATAAAAATAAAATGCAGAAAAAGGAAAGAACACACCGGAATTTATACTAGTTCGGATTACTTCTACGTCCAGTCTCACGCAATATTGGACTGCTCAGAGTTTTATTATTATCACTATCCAAGTACAACCCCTTGATTTCATGGCTACAAGGTTAACACCGCTCCAAACACCCTTGATTCTACGGCTACAAGGTTAACACCGCTCCCTTTCCTTGATTTCAGGGCTACAAGGAACAAACCCTTTCCCAAATGATTACAACAACCCTATAACTCTGCAGTAACACTTCAATTCAGAGAGTAGTAGACAGAGATTACGACTGGCAATTAGAACCGAGAACCGAAAAACCGACCCGACCTGAAAAGACCCGGACCGAACCCGATGGGTCTTGTGTCGGATCTAGGTGATGAAAAATACAATAAGAGCCCGATAAAATCCAATCCGAATTGACTCGACCCGAAAAATCCGACAAAAAGCATTGAAATATATGCATTTTTAGTGTTGTTACCCAACAAAACCCAAATCGAGCCAACCCGATTTTGGAAATATATGGTTTAGACCCGACAAAACCCGACCCGCCTAGACCCGAGACCCGAAGGGTCGGGTCCGGGTCTATCGGGTCGCGTCTGATTGCCACCCCTAATAGAGATTGAGAAGAGATGAAGTTTGATATAATTTGAGTAGAAATAAGCTAAGTATTGTTGAATATAACAGTATGATTTTTGTTTGATGGCAACAAACATATATACTATTTTATAAATGTGTTTGTAAACAGTACTATTCTATATCTCACAGCACATACAGAAACAAATATTTATTTGAATAGAATACTATTATACAGAATTAAATATTCAAACAGTATTTTTATTTAAATAAATATTTTATTTTGGCATTTGAAATAGTACATATTAATGACTCCACTATTTATAATTCACATAAACATGTTTGAATATTTTTGTTTAAATTTGACATGACACATTTACAATCACACTTGAATATATATCACATATGGAATTGTACTATTGAAAGAATTCAAACGAAATAGACATATTGAATTGAACAACAACAAAAAAAAACATTTTTATTTCAATCAATTTGTTTATTATAAATAATAGTACAATCTTATTCATTCATGTCTACAATCGATTTAATATACAGAAATTCCTCACTATATTACACTCACACTCAGTTATACATATACATTCACTGACACTGACATTGAGTCTTCACGTGCTTTCAGTCCAATCCAGTCCAGTCGCCTCCGTACTGTCATAGAAATACACAATAAACTGGAACAAAAATATAATTAAATACAAGCAAATATAAATTTACTTTAAATTTTATTTGCCTCATAATTTTGGTGTGTTTCTTATCATTTTTTCTAGACTTGGTCTGATATATATATATACATATATATATATATCCATCTGTGTCTAGACAGCTTGTGATATTCACAGTGATTCACTGTAAATACCACAAGGTAGATGTCGACTATAGTGCTCACGTATATATATATATATATATATATATATATATATATATATATATATATATATATTCCGCACGTGCACTATGCATGATACATGTATACACATACAGTTGTATGTATAAACACATATATATTAAAGTGCAGATACATAGGTTCGACATGCAAACCAAAATGGACAAAGAAATGCAAATTAAAATGGGACAATCACATGACATTAACAAGGCTACATCAATACAATATACATGGTCAACAAGCATGAATAATGTCAAGACTATAAACTAGTTTAGCTCGAGGACAAAGCAGACAAGGCCAGTGAAATGGAACGTTTTCAGCCAAATACATGGCCGAGGCCAAAGTACCAACATGAATGGAGTAGCAACTTGAACTCAAATGTGTACACAAACATCCATAATGAATACACAGTGGCAAGTTAAATATCCAGGCATAACATGGATAGTGATACAACACAATTGGTTCAACATTTCACCCAGCAAAAGGAAATTGCCAGAATACAAACGATAACATAACAAATCAAAGTACAAGCCAATAATACAAGTCAATTTTCATGCATGCACATGAGCATAAGCAGCATGATGCAACAGTTTAAACAAGGGGTGGACAAGCCGAGCAGTGTAAATATGGTGTAGACAACATGTTTCAAGTAAAACATCAGTTCTAAATCTAAAGATTGCAGCAGTTCGAAGCTAAATGAACAACATCAAACATGGTAGTATCTGTTCTTATCAAAGTGTGTAGCAACTGCCTAAAAGTGTACAAGCCATAAACAATGCACATGCGGGATCAAGTAATACTAGATTCAAGCGTCTGTTTAAATTCATCAAGTCATGACCAATAAAAATGTAGCAGCAGTGGGAATAAACAAATGCGAGCAAGCAAAGTGAATTGCCACAACTACACGTCATTTTATTCAAGCTCTAGAAAATATCAAGTCAACAAATACTGTGCAAGCAAAATGGCAGTGTACAAACTGTGATGAACAAGTGGAGTCTAGCAGCAGTTCAATTTCAGGGAAGGAAATGATTAGCGACAATACAAGTAAAAAATCATGTTGAAAAAGTCAAGTTGAAATGAGAATCAAAATTTCAGCAATCACCAAGAAAATTATATATATGATATTTTTTTCTACAGCAAGGTAGACTAAATCAAACTCCAAATTTCACACGCAATATTTCCAGAAAGTTCGGATATTTCAAACTCATCAAGTTCAAGCCGTAGATTTCAAAAGCCCAAGATATACGCAATATACACTCAAGTTTAAATTTAAAGAAACCTCCAGAATATGTGAAGATTTCAAGCCCAAAATTTACGCAATATCAAACCAAGTCTAATTACGAAATCAGAGAACAATTCGGGTTGAAATCCTATTTATACACCAGTATCATCATTGGCAAAAAATCATCCATGTTCAAGCACAAATAAAAAGAATTTCGAATTGGCAAATAATACCAAAAAACCAAAATTGCTTGGATCCAAATCGAAGTATTCCAATAAAATTAAACGAAGATAGGTGATGGAGATTCAGAGCATCAACAAAGAGAGAGCGGCGACTTCTAATCTAAGGAGAATCGAAACCCTAGTTAATATCATCATCGCCATTTTGCAGAGCCAAAGAAATAGGGTTACAAACAAGAGAAAGGGGGCCGAATATTTTCAAAGACAAAGGGCTACAAAAAGAGGCCGACCAAATTTATAAAAGAGGCTTAAGGGATTTATTTAGTTTTAATACTTGGGTTTTAATTTTTAAATTGTTTTTACTTTTAAGTGCTTTTTAATTTGTTTGTAATCATGTTTACAATTTTCTAGTTTGTTTGTAAAACTAGGGAGACGAATTACGGGTTTGTAATTTGAGGAAATCTGATCTTGGTGATAGAGATCAGTGCAGGGTTTTGAGCGTAGGGTTAGAACAGTTGGAAGCGGGTGTCGCAAGTTTATAGGGTCATTGTAAGCATAAAGATTGTTTCAATTCCTAGTAGAAACCTTGGGGAATGCAGCAGTAGGTAGGGTTTTGCCGAAGTTGGGTATATCTGTGTGTTATTTATTTTCCACATTTACTATGATTAATTTCTGTGTTGATATTATTTAATAACCAAGCAAAAACTGCCATAAACCTTATTCACCCCCTGTAGGGTTAATTTAGATCCCACAAGTGGTATTAGAGTGTGTATTTTTTAACTTTAGAGTCATGAATCTGTCTAATAACGCTTTTTTTGACGGTCAGTCCATAGCTAGGTAACCGATGTTTAATGAAACCGATTATGCTTATTGGAAGGCTAGGATGAAAATTTATTTAAGTTCAGTCGACTATGATGTATGAGATATTATTGAAACAGGTTATATGTCCCCCCCCACTGTTATTGTTAATGGTGTTGACATTCCCAAATCAAAAGGCAAGTGGGATTCTAATGATAAAAAAATATTTTCAACTAATGCCAAAGCAGTGAATGCTTTAATTTGTGCTCTTGATAAAACTGAATTTAATCAAATCTCTCATTGTGAAACTGCACAGGAAATATGGCATACGTTGGAGGTCATACATGAAGGAATATCTCAAGTTAAGGAATCGTCTTGCTCTACTTAGCATTGAATATGAAAATTTTACTATGCAAAAAGACGAAGATATAAAATAGATGTTTGGATTGTTTTCATCACTAGTTTACAATGCAAAAGCTCTTGGCAAAATTATACCGAAGTGGAATTGATCAGAAAAATATTGAGAGTACTACCGATGAATTTTGTACAAATGAATTTTGAAGCTAAAGCGACGACGATTCCAGAATCAAAAGACCTAAATAAATTAAGCATGGAGGAGTTGATTGGAAATTTGATTACTTACGAGTTAGAAGCAAGAGAAGAACGAAAGAATTCTGAATCAAAGAAAAAGACGATTGTCCTAAATAATATTGTTAAAAGTGATGACGAAGACCTGTTTAAGAGCTAGCCATGGTTTTTAGTAAGTAGGGTAAAAGGAATTACAAGCCGCAAAAGAAGAATTCAAAAATCAACAAGTCCGAAAACTCAGATAGCTCAGACAATGAAGTTATTTGCTACAATTGCAATAAACCTGGACATATCAAACCAGATTGCCCATGGCTTAAGAACGATAAGAAGAAGAGGAAGAAGAAGAAGGCATTTGCAGCCACCTGGAATGATGAGGAAGGAGAAGAAGCTTCTGACAATGATAAAGAGGAAGCTAATTTGTGTCTCATGGCATAATTTGATTCGGAAAGCAGTGAAGAGGATTCAAGTGAGTTATCAAATTTCATTTATAAAGATTTGATTTTAATGTTTCACGATCTCGCACAAACCGTTGATTCTCTTGAGCTAAAAGTTAAGAAATTGAAATCTGATAGGTCAAAACTAGTTCAAGAAAATAACGGATTAGAAAGAAAACTAGAAAGAGTTAAGATTTCACAGTTTTCAGAATGCGAAAAATGTCAGATATTGAGTGATGGTTTATTGAATTTCAAAACTAGTTTTGAGTCGCTTGAAAGTGAAAACGTGAATTTGAAAAATGATAATCGTGATTTTGTAAAGGAAAGTGGAAAGCTTAGAGAAATTGAAAAACTTGATTTTGAAGAGGGAAAACAATTTGAAATTGAGATATCTAAGTCTAATGCTAAAATTAAAATACTTGAAAACAAAAATATGGTTTTAAAACAAACTGATGTTGAAAAAAGGAAGATTGCTATTAATCGTTGTTCGAATTTAATGAAAGAAAATAGTGATATTAAATTTAAAATTCAACGACTTGAATCAACTTTGAGAAAATTTTCTAAAAGTGAAAAATCGTTGAATATGTTATTAAAAAACAATTTTTTGTTAAGAGTAAGAAAGGACTCGGTTTTGATAAATTTGATCAAATTGAAAAAATTGATTCTAATGATTTTAAAAATCCTTCAAATAGCTTTGGAAAAGATCGAATTGGAAATTTGAACTCTAATAAGTTTAAAGGATTTTCAAATCATAAACAAAATGAAAACTCGTTTAGAAACAATCCAGTTAACGTCTTTGGATTCTAAAAGGTAACAAAATGAATTCGAATAAAATTAAATGAATTTGGGTTTTACTGGATATTAATGGATTGTTATATAAACGGCTTTGGGTACCAAAATGTGTAAACGAAGCTAAGAGTGGTAAAACAATCTTTGATAGACCACTCGATATTATAAATATTTAGGTACCGAGGGGCCTAAGGAACAACTGTGCTTAAGAGAGATAAAAATTCAAATTGTTCCATATTATCGAATTATTTGGAGTTCCTTAGCAATATATTTCTGAGTTGGAGATTCACTGGTTCATAGCGATAATAGTAAGTCAGGTACGATCTCTAAACCCGTGTTTAGTTTCTGATTGATGCTGAATTTTATTGTCACTACCATAGTATTTTTGACATATCTTGAGCCTGATAACTTCAAATTGCAAAAATCTAAATTTTCTGGAAATTTGATTTAATTGTCTGCAATTTTCATGTATTGAGTATTTCTAGATTCTGAACTTAAAATGATGAAAAATCCAATTCATTTGAAGTTTATTTTTTAGATTAGTAGCTGAACTTCTGACAGTACTGTAGTATTTTGAGCATATCTTGAACATTGTTAATCAGAGTCTTAAAATTTTTGATGTTCTGGAAAGCTAATGAAATTTCACACATCTTTGCCGTTCTAAGTTTCTTCTAAATCCATCTTGAAAAATATTGAAAAACTGCACTCAATACAGTGCACTACCTAAAAGCTATGATTGACAAGTTGTGATAATTTCATAGTTTTTGGATTGGCTTAATTATCTTGAGTTTGAAATTGTAACAACTCGGAATTTCTGAACCAATATAAAAAATATTTTAGTTATTTTAATGGGTTTTGAGAATTTAAAACGATTTATTTGAGAATTAACTATTTCAAATTTATTTAAATCGAAGTTAGAACGTATAAATTTAAAATTTAAATAAAACGGACTCGAAATGGCGCGATAGTTAAAATTCGATTTTAATTTTCAATTGAATGTATAAGATTCAATATAAGCCAGAATTGGACGAATCAAGAAACGTTAGAATCTATTTAACTATATCTTTCTAACGAATGTAAGAAACTGAGATTTCACTTTATTAATTGTAAGTTATGTCCAGTTTAAAATTTGAAATAGTCACTATGGAATTTATACATATTTTAAATTATATATAGCCCCTAAAAATAGCCATTTTGAAGCCCTCCGTTTTTGACGAAGCCACTTTTGTTAGATCCGGAATGTCAAATTATTGTCTGGTTTAAAATTTCATAATTTTTGGAATTAGTTTGTAAGCGTAATAAATTTAAATGCATTTTCAATTTCAGTGGTTTAGCATACATCCTTATTAAGTTTGGAAATTAGGCTCAAGTTAACTTTCCATGTAAATTAGGTCCCTATTTTTTGAAAATTCATGAAAAAAATAAACAAAAAAATCATGAAAAATCATTATTAAATAAAAAACATACACGCCGAAAAATTCAGGTGTTAAAACAATCGAAAACCACGTTAGAACCCAAAAATACAGAAAAACAGCGAAATAGTAGGTTTATGCATCAAAAGATGCATCTATTCGTACATAGTTGCATACATTCATGCTTATATCGTAGTGTTGCATCAAACTGCACTATTTATGCATAAATATATGCAGTTAAACAGCAGTACATGCATCATTTTACGCATATATTCATTCCTAGGCTGTTTTTTCAACAATTCACGGTTTTTAGACATTGTTGCATACACATATGCACTTACACAGAATACATACATGCATTCATGCACATATTCAGAAGCCTTCCTTCCTTTTGAATTTGTTGCACACATTCATGCGTACATACGTAATAGTTGCATACATGTATGCAACTATTCGTAACACATGCACCTCAGTTCACATGTATGCAACTATTCGTAACACATTCATGCGTACATACGTAATAGTTGCATACATGTATGCAACTATTCGTAACACATTCATGCGTACATACGTAATAGTTGCATGCATGTATGTATGCTACTATTGGTAATAGTTGCACAGAAGTATGCAATCATTTTTTTTTTACGAATGCTTCTAGGAATATTTCCGACTTTTTGAATTTTTTTTACTCTACAACGCATTTTTTTTCCAGAAAACACGTAAGGTCCAAAAAGAAGGACCCGCTTTAGAGAAGAAACTTACACTGGATGCCAATTGCATTTCAAAACATAATAGGGACGTCACGCTAATATTCACTTGAATTTTATTGACCAGTTAAAAAGGCCATTTTTCAAACGGCTTCCAAATTCGACGAAATTAGTTTTGTTAGGACCGGATCGTCAAAATATAGTTAGATTTAATTTTTCTGTAATTTTCGGAGTCAGTATGTGGCCCTGGTAAATTAAAATGTACGTTCAAATTCAATATTGACCGTTATATTAATTTATATTTTTATTTTGATAAAAACTAATCGAAACAGTTAAATTGGCTTACGAAACATATCCCATTGTGTTCAGAATGGGGGTAATTAGCTAGGAATGACAGTCGTTGGGTTTGATTTGGGGTTCGAATGCAAAATTTAACCTTAACGAATTAAATAATAATTTAAATATACTATATATATATATATTAGAAAACCCTAATCCCATTTCTCATTGTTTAGAGCCGCCTTTGTTCACGATGAACGATTAAAATCATTCCAATCTTTTCTCACTAATTCCGCAAAATCCACTCGATAATCCATGAAACTTCTTGTATGAAAATTAGAGTGCTAAGTCAGATCTTGAAATTCATATGGTTTTGATCAGATTTGGGTTGGTATTTTCTTCGATCTCCACTTCCAAATGAGCGCTGTTCAAACCTGTATCTTGGCTTTGAGGTGCGTGCGAGCTGCACCGAGTTCGAGGCATGGGGAGAGGGGGCTGCGGCGATTCAAGTGGAGATGGTGGAGGGTGGTACGGTCGAGCGTGGCGGTGGCGTTTTGGAACCCTAACAGGTGAAATTGGGTTCGGCTATTTCTGGAAGAACGATTAAAGGGAAAAAGTTAATTAAGACCTTAATTAGTTTTAATTATAATAATAATTAATTAATGTAATTAAATATTCGAACGTTCATAACTTTGTTATACAAAACCAGGAATTCGCAAATTCAGAACCGTTGGAATCGTGAAGATGAGAACTACAACATAGAACTGACAAGAACGGAAATGAGGCAATTTGAATTTTGAACTAAATTAAACGGTCATTTAATTTAGTTTAAAAACAGAAATTCAGAAATAAAGACTGACGGAGTGGAAACCAATGTGAGAACTCTGTCACTAAAATATTTGTATAGTTATTTATTTTATAGCTGAATATATGAACTGCCAGTATTGATTATTATCAGTTTTTAATTATCATAAATATTGTACGGTGCCTATTAGCTCACTTCGCTGTTGTTTGAAAACCCAAGGATGATTTATTTGATTGTATTGTGTTATGATTGTGATGATTAACATATTAAAAATAATGTTAACATTAATGTGGTAGTTGAAATTAAATTATAAATATCTGTTTATAATTTAAACAGTGAAAATTGGCCAGTTATAGAAAAATAATTCAAATCGAATTAGAATTGGTTAAAATTATTAACTAGTGATTAATTTGAATCGACTGTTGTTGTTTGAAAACCCCACACGGGTCTGGAGATGGTAATTAATTCACATCTCCCTTGGATTTGACTGTATGTCAACCGATTAATTGACAGACTGTAATAAGCGTTATTCGACTATTTAATGCTTACACAGTTGTAAATTGCACTCTAGATGTGAATTGACTGTTTAATAGTTGTTTATCACTGTTTTTGAATACATGCGATGTATGGAATCCATATAAATAAAATTATATGGTAATTGATTGAGTCAGATTCCAATTCAGAAATAACGAATATTTTAAAATAATATCTAGTTAAAAGTAAAAATATGATTTTGATGTCCGATTTTGGATGGACACAAAAATATTTAATATATGAAGCCGAGCAAGTAAAAGTGCACCATTTTTACTCGAATTGAGTTTTACATCGATTTTACTCATTTTATAATGAATTTCGAAAAGGATAGATTTCAAGATCTGATATTTTGAAAATATTATCATTTTAATGTTATAATGATATAGAATATTCATTTTTGATTTTAAATTGAAATTGAAGTTGAAATCATTTTAAAATGAACAATTTATAAAATACTTTTTAAATGGAAATCGACAATATATATATTATATATATTTAAATGGTTTGAATAGAACGCGCCGCGCAGCGACCGTTTGCAAATTTCAACCATTAACTTCAAATTGGCATAATGGGAGACCCGACCGTCAGATTCTCCTAAAACCGAAACCGTTGGGTTCATATCGAAAAGAATTTCGAATGATAATGAGAGATTTGAAATCAAATGGTTAGGTTTTAAAATATGTCCAAACCAGTTTTGGAAAAGGTCGCTATGGATGCAGTTCGGTGGCCGATATTAGAAACCGACTTTAAAGGGCCTTAATAAAGTTATTAAAAATATGGAATTTTTTTTGTAAAATCATAATAACTGATTTGAAAAGATTCTGGATGAAAAATTCCAAGTTTGAAAAGATAAAAATATTTTTTTATCGAAATGAACTAGTTAATAACTAGAATAATAATCCAATTATTTTTAGAAATAATAAATTGGATTGAAAATGGGTTTTAAAATAACCAGAGTTTTCCAATTCATAAATTGGAATGGATTCGAATGGAAATAATCTTCGGACTATTTCAATACTGGATTCCGTAATTATACGGGTATTGTTGAGGAATTTGGAAGATACAGATATCCATATTCCCAGTACGATATCCGTTGGTTTCAGAATTTGATATTAAATATAAGCCGATATTAATTTCTATTCAGAATTTGCTATCGTGGATGTTGTCTTTATTTACATTGCTCTTAAGCCCCGTTGAGAAAAAAATAAATCTTTTAACTAAGATTTAATGAAGTTTCCAATTAATAAATATAATTGGAATTAAATGGAAGTTGATTTTGGGTTGATTGTGAACAATGTTTTAACAACATTAGTTCTTAAACCCAATTAACAGTGAAGTTAAGATTTGGAATTTATAAAATTTTTATTAAGACGTAATGGAAATTTTCCAAAGTAAAGTTTTCCAATTTAATAATGAAAATTGGAATTGAATGTAATTCGGTTTGGTAATAATCGAGATAAGCTTCTGTAAAGGAAGACCGTTATTATATTTATAATTTAAAAAGGCTTTGCCGTTATTCCATTTATATTATTAGTCTGATAAGGAAATTTATATCAATTATATATATTGATTTGTTTTCTATGAAGATTCCTGTAATGGCCCGAATTTCCGTACCTTTTGAGTTGACTAATAACACCACACGTCCAACCCAAATGACACAGAAATACGAATCATTTGTAGAAAGAAGTTAGAGGATGAGGAATAGAAAGAAAGAAAAGTTAGAATAGAAGAAAATCGAAGAATACAAATCTCACAGCAAAACGAATAAAATATATTAAATAACATAACTTTTGAACTACAAATAAGTAACTGTATATACATACCATTATCAGAGCACAACGATTATTCCTGAAATAGTTATAAACACCCGTTTCCAGATACAACATAGAGCATAGTGGAAATATGAGTCTTTAGCTAACTGGTGAAGCCTCCTGCTTCTAGCTCTTCCAAGTGAATCTGAAAAATCCCGACTACTTGACTGCCCATACAAATTTGGGCACCCAAGAGTTTAGGGAAAACAAAATAAACTCTGGGTCAGTCACGGGACTGCTGTGAGTAAACTCCAATCATTTGTTTAACTTTAAAAATCCTTTCGAAAGAAATGATAATCGTAATACCGATCCATACATAAACATGGATGTTTTTTACCCTACGATAACCCAAAATATTTTTGATATCAAATCCAATGATATTATAATAATGTCTACATCAAATAAATAGAATCTAGCGGAACGCTTGCATCTCACGCTCCATATACATTATAAAACCACAAACCGCAGGGCGCTTATTGGAGATTGGATTTCCAACATGACAAGGTATGGAACCACCTTCCGATAGTGTATCTCTAGAGAGGAATACACTGAGTTCAACAAGAACATCTTGCAACCCGGCCCACACATGACCGACCACTCATTTCGCTTGAGTGTATCGAATGTATATCACCAACGGTTGGGATCAGCAACCGTTTCCCGAATGGGACAGCATCGAATAGTATAAGGAATTAAATGAATTTCTCTAGATAGGTGATAATACACCCTAATGGGAGCGACCCACATAGCCATGCTGCC
Organism: Allium sativum; assembly: GCA_030737875.1. Taxonomy (NCBI): domain Eukaryota; kingdom Viridiplantae; phylum Streptophyta; class Magnoliopsida; order Asparagales; family Amaryllidaceae; genus Allium; species Allium sativum. The sequence continues at coordinate 221,993,634 of CM060912.1, read as the reverse complement.
TGCCCGATTTTTGTCATTTCTCGGTTGTTGAGGCCTGAGGCTACGATTACTTTCCATTCATTGATAGCACAATCACTTTGATTGCCACATTGTCAGACCCGTTAATCACTAATTGATTTGAATAAATATATTCTTGATATTATGCTAAGAGAATAAATTCTCCGCCACCATATATATATTTGTACAGAACAATCATATTCGATCATTGGAAATACTTTGTTAGACATTCGTCCATACACTTCGTTCTGGGACTGAACGAAACTGAAGGCACAATTTCTATTAATAGAAAAAGTCCTTGCACTTTACTCCGTCTTCGATTATCATCATATAATCTGATTCATAATGCTACAACCAATATGGAGTGGTTCTCGGATAATAATCCAACCGGTCTCTCCATATTGACAATGATATTGGCAAACACTTCGATAGTCGGTTATTTAACTATCGAAGAAAAATAAATAAACATTCATCCATAACATCAAACAATCACTGGGCCCCTTAATTAATATTTCATTAATTAAATCACTTCTCCGTTTCTTATTAATATTTGTTAACCAAACATTTCCAATATTTATCTTGGCCTCTTACTCTATCTGGAAAACATTTCCAAATTTTTCCATTTTTTATTTTCTGTACTTTGATAATTGGAAAATATTCCAATTACTTCTCCATTTCACGTCCATTCATTTCTATATGTAGGAAATATTTATTATTATATTTCCAAAATTCCACTTACTTGGGTTAAAACGAATGTTATGTAAAACATTGCTACAGCAACCCAAAATACTACATTCGACTAAATTTCTTTAAACATTTCTCTTCGAGACTGAATCTTGCTATTTATCAGCTAATAATGAAATCAATCAAGTTGGGGTATAATTACCTCTCAGACCTTGACTGAAAATATTATTATCTTCAAAACAGACAACACTGCTAACTCGAATATTCAACACCATATTAAACCAATTAAAACGTATATACTTTTCTCTTTCTATTCTTAACAAATCTAATTTATAGATTTCCTTTTTGTTTATAATATTTTATTTTTAAGTTCATTTCCTTATCAAATTATATATATATATCGATACATTGATTTCTAACTATCAAAATTTCTTAAAAATATTCTAACTCCTTAAATTCTCGGAAAAATTTGCCATAACCTCCCTTGTACCGGTCGATAGTTCAAACCTCAACTCGCCTCTCTAGCCCTTTCCATTCAAAAAGAAAATCAAAAAGTTAAGTGGCTTACCGATTCGGCGCATAAAACTTCATATGGAATTTAAACATGTACCTTTTTGTCGGTCACTTAAATTATAACTTCATACACTTCATTCTAAACCTGCTTAACACGTATCCTATTCCTATTTGGTTTTAACTCAATCCATTTATCTTGACACAATTCGCTAATTTATTTTCTAATTAGTTATTTTGCCTATTTCACTTCTTTGTTTGAACATAACACGTTTAAATATATTTATTTTATTTAGGAACCCAGTCTAATTCCATTTTCAACTCAAATATTATATTCGATTCCAATTATAAATTATCAAATCTCATTTACCTATCCGACGCCCAATTTTGATTCAAACACGATTAACTAATTATCCTTCAAATTAGTTAATTCTATTCCATAATTAAAAATATGATTTTTGTTTCAAAAATCATTTCATTTGCACAATTTGAGTTCGTATTTATTTTACATCTCCAATTCGGATTTTTCTAATGGAAATTCGGATTTTATTTACTTAAAATCCTTTCATTCATTTAAATAAACCATTATGGTTATAAAATGGTTATAGCGCTATTTTTCTGAAAATTTGATTTCGACATAACTCAAAATCTATTCGATGAAATTCAGATTTTTCTCTTCCATTAGAAAACTATTATTCCAACGGTCCTGGCGATTCTTGTTTCAAAGAATTCCGACTTAAATTGAGTTCTATATACTTAGTTTAAGTTCGAAACACCAATTTACGAACTACCGCGTTGCGGCGAGTTCGTTTTAAATATATTTAATATATAAACATTTTAAACTTCGTTTATATATACAATCCAATAGCATTCTAATATACTTTAATATATTTTAAACCAATTTTCCAAATTCAACTTAATATCTCCGATTATCTATAATTGTCGATTTTCCCATACTCGATAATAAATTTATTTATCCTTCAATCTTTTATATTTAATTCCAATTCCTTTTATAAATAAATTATTTATAAAATTCGACATAATCGAATTTCAATTATAAAACCGTTGAATTTTTCTCAATTCAGCTTATATTCCGAATTCTGAAATATAATCAATCGTTTGGTTTCAGAACACTTCCCAACTTACTTTTAAATTCCTATTTGAATTTAAATGGTTCAAATTATCCAAATGATAATTTATTTTACCAAATTTATAAAACTATTTATAAATTCAACTTCCTTGTTTCATATATTTAAACAAGTTCCCTTTTCAAATTTCTATTTGAAACTCCATCCCTTTGATATTCGGAATTGCGGAATAAAAACAGTTGTTCCCTTTCGAATGATTTCATATTCTATTTTTAAATTCATATTTGAATTTAAATATTCAATTTATCTCTTGTTAATTAATTCATTATATTTATAAACAACATTTTTATAAATTTCCTTGTTTTATATTTAAACTTGTCTATTTCGAAATCTATTTAAAAACCAAAATCTTATTTTGGAAATTTTCTGTTTATAATAACTTATATATATAACACCCAATTTATTTTTATATTCAATTTAAATTCTATTTAAACAAATTCGAATTAATTGAATTCAAATCATAAATCCTTATGGATTTATTTTAGTTTAATTTATATTCTGAACATCAGAATAAATTCCATCGTTTATTTCTTTAAAACGATTTCCCCATTTCTATTTTTAAATTCACCATTGAATTTAATTCAAATTATCAAATGATAATTTTTCCCACTTAATTCAATTCCCTGATTATCTAATGAATATCATTCCGTTTCATTTATAAACACCGTTTATAAATTTACTTAAATTTCCTGTGTTATTTAATTTATAAATATCATTTATAAATTAAATACTTGTTTTATTTATTTAAAACCAGTTAATATCTTTATAGTCTATTCGAAATTCAAATTCTATTTTAGAAAAATAGAATTTCCCTTTTTAAATCTCAAAACACTATTTACAATATTTTTATAAATTACCATTTAGGCCCAATGATATTTTAAACACTCAACACAACCAATTACAATTGACAGGTTTTCTAACACATCATATATGATAATATATATGGAAAACAAACAATAATATTTTTGAGGAATCCAGTTGGATTCCTCCAACCTGTTTTTTTGCATCCACAGACATTAGTCACATAAATAATACCCATCTTGCTTCGAGGCAGGATATCGCAGTATAAAAGGTCATCCGCTATCATAGCGTGGGGCGTATAGGGTCATCCGCTAATGATACTGTGGGCATCCGCTAATGGTACTGCGGGAACTACCCAATCACTAATATATATATATATATAATAACCACAAACAATAATCTTAAATAAATAATATATATTTAATAGCCACAAAAATATTTCAGTGCATGCAAACAATCAAAGAGCAATTATTTTAAAGAATAAAATAATTCTAAATAAAAATATGAGTGAGATTTACTCACATCGATTATTTTGTAATCCGTTTTCTATTTCTTTATTTAATCCAGCTTCAAACAAATCTTGAATTGACTTGAACCCGTACTTTTTCCTCCAGCTACAAATCTCATTTGCTTGACTCCATGATTTTTGGACCTCGCATGAATTTATTAATGGACTGTATAATTTATATATATGCATATATTTATCTATTAAACTATTAATAATTAAATTTAACTTCTAATTTGAATAAATAAATTATTCTATTTATTTAAAATTTGGTAAAACGTATTCCTTAGTTCCATGTCACTATCTCACTGTCTAAATTTTCATCTGTTGGAGCAAACGACAAACCATGGTTGTGAACTTCAGTTCCCAACATACACCTACTCCAAATACATCCTCCTAACAGCTTCCAAAGTTGCTGCAAGAATCCCAGTTGAAGCTGAAGTAATTTACCACCTCAGTCCATCTTCCTGAAGGTCACTAGCACCCAATTCCTGAAGATAGCAACTCCTAAATTTACTATTGAACCAAATAAACCATCTGATCATCACCAGTATAACGTACTCCACCCAAATCGATACACTGTCGCAACACAAAATCTCCCCCAGTTCATCAGTTCGAGCACTCCAAAGTCGCGAGCATCTCAGTTCAAATGTCGAACTTCAGCGGACCTAAAACATGCGACTTTTATTGACCCCGAATCCCCTCAAATCCCGTATTCGTGAACCCTAGTTCCAAACGCGAGCTCCTCTCTGTACATGGCACAAACCCACGATGTCTCCATACTGCAGATCGCAAGCGCCTCGATTTGTTTGAGCTTCAATAAACTGGCGATCCCTATTTCTCCCAAGTGCACGAGTATCGAGCTTCAAGGGCTCATAGATTCTATCGCGATCTCGATTTTTTTGATTGGAACATGTTGATTTTGAAGTGGATCTCCCTCATTTTTTTTCCCATTCGATTTATTTCTTTTTCAATGAAGACTTCGGTTTTTGATTTCCAGAAATAAAGAAATAGGGAAAGAAATGGAGGCTGTTTTTCAATTTATTGAAATCAATTTGCAAGTATAAATGGAGCAACAACATCCCTTTTGATTTTTGTTGAGAGAAAATGGAGAACAACAGTGGATGTCGCAATTATTTATAAAGATGAATACTTCACCGTTAAGTAAATTGTCTGTGTATAGTACACGTAATTAAATTCGATTTGATTTTGATTTGACTACGATTTGATTTAAAGAGATTTTGTTTCTTTTTAAATAGATACTGATTTGATTTTGATCCTATCCACAATTAAATATCTCGGGGTTCATAAATAAAAACCGTGAACCGCTATTTTAGCGCACCAACCATCGTTCCAATGTAATAACAGTGTTCTGAGCTTAACAGAATATATTCTGAAATTAAATTTGAACATGTATATATATATATATACAAAGTAACCATAATAAATTTATATAATATAATTTAAATTCAAACAAATAATTTCTTGATAATAAATTATTATTATCGTATATACATTCAAATAGAATTCATACCGGTCATCTGGATTGTTTTGATTCAGTTCTTAACTCCGATCTCAATTATATTTCATATTTCGATAATTTAATATATTCGATATTAGATTGAAATCGATTATTAAATCGATAACTTCAATATAAAATTCCATTTATATTATCAACTCAATATTTAAAACCATATTAAATATTTAAAATTAGTTGACCGAAGACCCGGCTCATTACAATTCCATATTTAATGGAAGTTGATTTGGGTTTATTGTTAAAGGTGTTTTAAATGACATTGACTCTTTAACCCAGTTAAAGACATGATATATTTCCTGAAATTTGAATAAACATTAAGGAATGATTTTTGAGATTAAAACCGGACTAGTTTTGTAATGAATCTTTAAGTAGATTAAAAATGAAAACTGAATAATTAAATTTATCAAATTCTTGAAATGATCGAGAATGGGGTACACTAGTTTTACTCCAGGCGATAGTTAAATCTTTAGTAAGATTTGAACGTGAAATGGTAATAAATTTAACGGTAACACAGTGGGTGTTAGATATGGAGTACTACTAGTTTTTCTCTATAGGATGAATAGGTTGGGACTGGGATATTAAAATATTAAATGATTACTTTGGTAAGGTGATAATCCCGACTAGTTGATAAACCTTAATTGGGTTTAAATTGCGGAAAGATATAATAAAATCTTTTGAAATGATATCCAAAGGAATATTAAAGAATGTTTAAATGAATTTATCTTTGATAAAATTAATGGAAACCTTTCCTTAAAGATGTGAAAATTGAATAAAAGAATATTCTGAATTGGAATGAGGCGTGTGATGTATTTTTATAGCACTTGATTATTGATTATAATACGCGAGTTATTCGAAAAGACCAGGTTTATCCCATTTTGAATAACTGATACGACGACTAAAAGTCAATGATGAAGACGGTGGTCGAAGACCGGAGAACTCCATATTGTATGGATGATTACTGATGTCTTGATTGGGTTGTATACCCAAGACAAGGTAATAAACGGTGATCGTCCAAACGTACTTGGAGATCGACCGGATATGTGAGGTCCTCTCTCCTGTATTGGACATATGGGATAAGGAATAAGGTGCCTCCGGTTTCATTTAGACCTAGAACGAACTTGTAAAAGGATGTGTGTGTCTGATATTGGATTTTATCCTATGTTGATTGATTTCTATTAAATATATATCTATTTGGTGACAGAGAATTTATTCTCTTTCTTAACACCCTTCTATGAGACGTATGAGCTTAGAGGCTATATATTGATAGACATCAGTCGTATGGCGTGAATTGTCAGTGTGGCATGCTAAAATGCAATGATCAAGGCTTTTTTTTGAAAGGCAGAGTCTTGTGGATGATGATCAAAGCACGACTTTAATTAGCATAGCTTTGTGCATAGCGTTAATTCACGAGCTTCACACCTCGGTATGAACCAGAAACGGTATGAGGGACTGCAGGGAGGACATGCGTTTCTTTCTAGCTAGGAGTGATGTCATGGTATGGAGCCCAGACATTTTACTTATGTGAATGTTGGAAAGAGAGGTACCTCAGATTTGAGTCCTTAGTGGCTCTTGATATGGTCGACAAGTAACAACCCGAATTTTCAGAAACAATTAAATTTTTTTATTTTGGCTATTTTAATGAATTTTAAATATTTAAAATGCTTTATTTTAAATAATAACAACTAAAATTTTATTTAAATCAAAGTTAGAATGAATGAATTTATTTTAATTATAAAACAAGCCTGAAATGGCGCGCGACAGTTTGAAAATTCGATTTCAAATTTCAAATTTCAAATGAATGTACAAAATTCAAAATAAATCGGATTTCAGTAAAACCAGAAACATTGGAATCTGTTTAATTATATCTCTCTAATGAATAAGAAAAATTCAGATTTCATAACAAGAATAAAAAGTTATGTCCCGTTTAAAATTCAGAATAATAGCTATGGAATTTATATATATTTTTATATAATATATAGCCCTTAGAAATAGCCATTTTGCAAACGACCTCCGTTTTCGAAGAAACCACTTTTGTTGGATTTATAATGTTAAATAATTGTTAGATTCCAAATTTCATAATTTTTGGAATTAATATGTGAGCATGGTGAATTCAAACGTGTTTGGTAATTTTAGTTTGAATTTAATCGACTGGAAAAAGACCGTTTTTCAAATGGTCTTCAAATTAGTTTTGTTAGGACCTATCGTCAAAACATAGCTCGATTTATTTTTCTGGATTTTCGGTGTCAGTATGTGACCCCCAGTAAATTAAAATGTACGTTTAAATTAAATATATATTGATTTATATTTTATTTTTGAGAAAAACTAATCGGAACAGTCGAATTGGCCGACGAAACATATCCCATTATGTCCGGAATGGGGGTATTTTGCTAAGGGTGACATTCGTTGGGTTTGATTTGGAGTTTGTAACAATAAACTAATATTTTTGGAATTATTAATTATAATATATATATATATAGGAGTCAAACCCTAATTCTCCTCCCAAACAAATCAAACCCGCAATCAACTATTAAAACCTGCCCCCTTTCTCAAATCCATCGCTCCCCTAATTCCCCTGTCGCCCACCCTCGATTCCCACCGCCGCGACCATCGGAGCCACCACCCCACCGTGCGCCGCCTTCCCCGACCTCAGACCGACCCCCTTCTCCACCGCTTCCTCCTTCTCTCCCTCTTTCTTCCTCCAAGCCGCAAATCCACTGACCAGCCACCGTGGGCCCCATTCCCCCGTCGCCGACCTGAAGAGGCACCCCCTCCACCTATGAACTCCGGTGCCGCCATCTCCCTTGCCACCTGGTCCGCCTGTGAGTTTTTTATTTATTTAGGTAATTAAAAATATGATTTTTTATAAAGTAACATGAAAAATATATATCCTTTTATATAGAAATAGTATTAAATAAAAATGTGGTTTATATATATAATAGCATTATAAAAAATTGATTTTACATATATAATAGCATTATAAAAAAATTCGATTTTTATATGTATAATAGTGATATAAAAAATATAATTTTTAGTGATATAAAAATATTTTTTTTAGTGATATAAAAATATAATTTTTAGCGATGTAAAAATAAGAATTTTAGTAATATAAAAATATGATTTTTAGTTAGAGAAAAAAAATTAGTTAGTTAAAAATGTGATTTTTATATATGTAGTGACGCTATAAAACGTGATTTATATGTATAACATTTATTTTAAAAATACAAACAACTTTGTTTTAAAAATATAAACGGCTTTTTTTTAAAATAAAAATAACAGGGTTTTAAAATTATAAAAATATGATTTTTATATATACAACATAGAAGTAAAAATATGATTTTTAATGTTAATAACATTGTTTAAAAATGTGATTTTTAATGTAAACTGCCTAAAACAGATCGTGTTGGAATCACGGAGAGGAACATGACGCACTGAAACAAATCCAAATCCAAAATACGCCAATTATAGAATGACGGAGTAGAAACCAAAGCTGATAACTCATTCTCACTTAATTTATTATACAGTAAAATATTTTAGGTTGCAGACGAGGCTTAGAAGCCCCCGACACTATTTATTGTACAAACCAAATTATCTGATTTGAATTATATGGAGTTCAATCTCGAATTCGCACAATCACATAATTGAAAGCAATGTATGGATATTACCGACACACGGATTTCATACTCTGCGAATAGCCACTTATGGCTCCGTAAATGGCATTTGGGGTAGTTGAGTATTTATTTATTTGGATGTTCTGCATGATTTGATTATGATTGTAAAATTGGTTGTGGATTAATTATGAATTGGTTTGTGTATGGCACGAGCCAGTATTACGCGAGGGATATGGCCAGACCTTATTTTGGTTCTAGTATCGCGCCGTTATGTTGCCAAAATTTTCTAAAAAGTGTTAGAAAAATTTAGCTAGTTGAAAATATTATTTTTAGCTTATAATGGAGATAAATAAAATAATTATTGGATAGTTAAAAATAAGTTCGCACATCCATTTACAAGTCAGATGACTTGTTTATGCTCGCTTATTTTTGTGATATCGATTGGGACGATAATTTTTACACATCGCCCAAGTGCACAAATAATAATAATAATTTGATGGTTGAAACCCCACATGGGTATCGGGATGATATTTGACGTACACTAATCCCAATTGTTTTGTTGTATGCCAATCGATGGGTTGACAGACTGTTGTAAGCATTAATTATTTATATTTAATGCTTATGCAGTTGTGTAATGCACTCTGGATGATGGTTGATTGTTTATCAGTGTTGTTGTATACATATGTCTATGAAATCCATATAAATAACATTATATGGTAATCGACTGTGTTTGTTTCCAATTTAGATAGAGCAAAATTTTTGAATTAAGGAAGTATTTTAAAGCAACGAATATTTTAAAATAATATTCCATAAAGGATTAAAATGTGATTTTAATGTCCGATTTGGGATAGACACAAAAATATTGAAATATATGAAGCCGTGTTGATTGGATATGCGTCATTCTGACGCGAACGATATTTATATCGATTTTATTCATTTTTATAATGAATATCGAAAAGGAAATGATTTCAAAATATAATATTTTGAAAATATTATCATTTAAAAAAATATAATGATAAGGAGTATTCAATTTTGATTTAAAATTGGAAATAAAGTTAGAATCGTTTTAAAACAAATTTATAAATGATTTATAAAATACGTTTTAAATGGAAATCGATGAAATTATATATATATATATATATATATATATATATATATATGTATATAATGGCCTGAATAGAACGCACCGCGCCGCGATCGTTCCTGAATTTCGACCATTGACTTCAAATTGATATTACGGGAGATCTGGCCGTTGGATTCTCCTAAAACCGAAACCGTTGGGTTCGTATGGAAAAGAGCTTTCCAACGAATATAAGAGGTCTGAAATCTAACAGTTGGATTTGGAATTATGTCCAAATCAAATTTGGAAAAAGTCGTTGTAAGTGCAATTCGATGACCGTTTATGGAAATTGACCGAAAGGGCATTAATAAAATTATTAAAAGTATTTATAATTTGTGTAAAATCATAATAAATGATTTGGAAAGAATTGGGATGAAAAATTCCATATTTGGAAAGATAAAAATATATTTTTATCGAAATGAACAAGTTATTAACTAGAATTATAATCCAATTATTTTTAAATAAATAAATTGGATTGAGAATGGGTTTTAATATAACTAGAATTTCCAATATATGAATTGGAGTGGATTTGAATGGAAATCGTCTTCAGAATATTTCGATGTTGGATTTCGTGATTATACGGATATTGTTATAGAAATTTAGAAGATATATTTATATCGTTATTTCCATATGATATTTGTTGGTTTCAGAATTTGATATTGAATATAAGCCGATATAATTTCTATTCAGAGCCTTGTATTTAAATATCAAATGGGATTCTGGGTTTGTCATTAATGGTGTCTTTACTAACACTATTCTTAAACCCAGTTGAGAAAAGAATAAATCTTTTAATTAAGATTTAGAGAAGTTTTCTAATTAATTAATATTTAATTGGAATTGAACGAAAGAATTGGATTTTTAGGTTATCATGAAAGGTGTTTTAAATAACAATTGTTCTTTAACCCGATTAACAGTGAAAACTAATTTGGAATTTATAAAACTTTTTATTAAGATTTAATGGAAAATTTCCAAAGTAAAGTTTTCCAATTTAATAAAATAAATTGGAATGGAATCCGATTGGGTAATAATCTAAGTGAGCTTCTGTGGAGGAAGACTATTAATATATATGGAATTTAAAAGGATTTGTCGTTATTCCATATATATTATTAGTCAGATACGGAAATTGATATCGATTATATATTGATTTGTTTTCCATGAAGATTCCATAATTAATGGAATGTGATTTGGGGTTTATCATGAACTTTGTTTTAAATGACACTGGTACTTTAACCCAGGTAAAGATAGGATTACATGTCTAACATTGTATTTCGAACTGTGTTGTTGATATCTACTAAATAATATCTGTTAGGTGGAGGAGAATTTATTCTCTTGCTTAACACCCTTCTCTAAGACGTACGAGCTTAGAGGTTATATATCGATAGAAATCAATGGTACAGTGTAGACTGTCGATGCGACATGTTTGATTTCCCAAAGTTAAACAATCATTAACATTGATTTTTGGGAAGATTAAGTGAAGTGGAGTTTTAATGAATCTTTAATTAGATTGAAATGAGAATGTGATAATTAAATTATCAAATTCGGGAAATGACAGAGAATGAAGTACCACCAGTTTTACTCCAAGCGATAGTTAAATCTTTAATTAGATTTGAACGTGAAATGGTAATTAAATTTATCGATAACACCGTGGTGTTAGATATGTAGTATTACCAGTTTTGCTCCATGGGATGAATAAGTTGGGATTGGGAAATTAAACAAATGATTACTTCGGTAAGGTGCGCTAATCCCGACTAGTTTGGATAAACCTTAATTTGGTTTGAATTGATATCCAAAGGAAGATTAAAGAATAAATTTAAAAGAATCCAACTTTGATAAAATTAATGGGAACCTTTCCCTAAAGATATGAATATTTGAATAAAAGAATATTCTGGATTGGAATGAGGCGTATGTTGTGTTTTTATAACACTTTATCATAAAATACATGAATTAGTCGAAAAGGCCCGGTTTATACCCATTCTGAATAATTGATACGACGATAAGTCGACGATGAAGATGGTGGTTGAAGACTGGAGGTCTTCACATCGTTTGGATGATTACTGATGTCTTGATTGGGTTGTACACCCTAGACAAGGTAATAAGTGGTGATCGTCCAGATGTACTTGGAGATCGACCGGATATGCGAAGACCTCTCTCCTGTATTGGACATACGGGATGAGGAACAAGGTGCCTCCGGTTTCGTTCAGACCCAGAACGAACTAGTAAATGGATGTGTGTCTGACATTGGATTTTATTCTATGTTGATTGATCTCTATTAAATATATATCTGTTTGGCGGCGGCGAATTTATTCTCTTGCTTAACACCCTTCTCTTAGACGTACGAGCTCAGAGGTTATATATCGATAGACATCAGTCGCATGGCATGAATTACCTATGTTGCATGCTGAGATGCAAATGATCAAGGCTTCTGTTAAAAAGCAGAGTCTTGTGGTTGATGATCAAAGCACAACTTTAAATAGCATAGCTTTGTGTATAGTGTTAATTCGTGAGCTTCACACCCCGGTATGAATCAGAAACAGGATGAAGGATGACAGGGAGGACATGTGTTTCTTTCTAGCTAGGAGTGGTGTCATGGTATGGAGCCCAGACATTTTACTCATGTGGATGTTGCATATTATTTGATGGATAGCGAGGTACCTCAGATATATCAGTCACTACGGGGCCGATGGATGACATGGTCGACATACTGACTAGACTTACACCCCATAGGGCGGGGAAACCTATTGTTTAGGCATTATAATCCACTTAGTGTGGATCAGCCCTGCATTATCCTAGGTGCAATTGTGGCTATATCCTGAGACATAGGCTAGATTGTCTCGAATTCGGTCAGGATGATCCCTTGCCTTGGTTCATGATGGAAATCCAACTTCCAGTACGACATTAAGAAATTTTAGTTGTAGAACTGGTATGGAGACATAGTAGCATGGGATACTATGCCGTCTATGATTGATACATTTATATTTGAAGTTGTTTTGACACTATACATGTATAGTAATATCAAAATGATTTGTTTTAAATGTACCAAGCATGTTTGGCTATTATAAGGTAAAAATCTATCCTCCGGCTTGTGTTGCATTGTGTGATGGGACCTGAGTCTTATAATAGCTTCATTTTTCAAAAGCATTGCGTTGTTTACTAACTGCTTATGCACTGGTATTCTTGGGAGGAAATCCGTCCCGTGTTATACGACGTGGTCCCTTGATTTACTTTATTTTTAAAGTTACGTTTTAAATAACTGTTTTAGTTCTCACACCAGTCACATGACTGACCTGGAGTTTATTGTTTTAACCTAAACTCTGGGTGCCCCTATTTTCCATACGGGCAGCTAATAGTTTTGGGTTTGCAGATATTCATCTTCACAGGAACCTGGATTTACAGCTGGAGCTATACTCGGAAATCTCTGTATCCGTGTATCTCTTACAGTTGTGTTAAGTATTGTTTTTTCCACTGCATTGTAATTTTAAATCCCTGATATCTTTCTGATGTATAATATTTATTGATACTCTGGAATATTCTTGTACTCTGATGTGATTGTTGTAATAGCAATGAAATGTTCTTCTGTTTGCATTCTGATTTGGCGTGTTCTCAACTCAATCCGTGCTTTCCCGTAAGGGCGAGTTTGGGTTGTTTCAACATACTGACCAGATTTTATGCACCACAAGGCAGGGAAACGTATTGTTCAGGATTAACCAATCCACTAAAGTGTGGACCAGCCCTGAAGATCCCAGGTACAGTTGCAGCTGAATCCTGAGACATGGGAGGCTAGAATGTCCCGAATCAGAAGGAGAGATCCCTTGCCTTGGTTCATGATGGAAATCCAATTTCGAATACGATACTTTTCGGTTTTAGTTGTAAACCTATGTATGGCGACATAATATATGGTACCTATGCCATCTATGATTGATACATTTATATTTGAAGTGGTTTTATACACTATGAACTTATAATAGTATCAAAATGATTTGTTTTAAAGCGTATCAAGCATGTTTGGCTATTATAAGGGAAAACTCTATCCTCTGATTTGTGTAGCATTGTGTGATGGGACCTGAGTCTTATAATAGCTTCATTTTTCGAAAAGTATTGCATTTTTTATAATTTTTTTTTATTTTATGGTATTCATGGGAGTGAACCTGTTCCGTGTTATACGGCACGGTCCCTTGATTTACCCAACTTTAAAATATAGTTAATAACTGTTTTAGTTCTCACACCAGTTGTAATAACCCGAAAATCTGGGCCAGTTTAAAATTTTTATTTTGGCAATTTTAGCGAATTTTGATTATTTAAAATGAATTATTTTAAATAATATCGACGAGAAATTTATTTTGAATATATTAGAACGTATATATTATACGCGTCGTCGTTAGAATATAAATATTTATATATAATTATAAATAGAATTGAAAATGGCGCGGTAGTTCGATAATTCGATTTCAAACTTCAATTGAATGTACCGGGTGCAAAACAATCCGGATTTTAGTGAAACCAAAAACATTAGGATCTAATTGATGATATCTTTCCAATGAATCCGACAAATCAAGATTTCATAGTGGGAATCAAAAGATATGTCCAGTTGAAAATTCTGAATAGTCGCTATGGAATTCAGGCCCTTAAAAATGGACATTTTGCAAACGACCTCGGATTTCGACGAAACCAGTTTTGTTGGGTCCGTGATGTCAAATTATTGCTAGGTTTCAAATTTCATAATTTTTCGAATCAATATGTGGGCGTGGCAAAGGAAAACGTGTTTTGACCATTTCAGTTGATTTTAATCGACTGGAAATTGGCCATTTTTTTAACGGTCTCAGAATTCGATGAAACTAGTTTTGTTAGGACCGTATCGTCAATACGAAGCTAGAAAATATTTTTCTGGAATTTTTAAAGTTAATATGCGACCCCGGTAATTTGAAATGTACGTTTAAAATTCAATATAGTGATTTAAATGTAAATTCAAAGGAAACTGATCGAAACGATCAAATCAACCTACGATGCATATCCCATTGTGTTCAGAATGGGGGTAATACGCTATGGACGACAGGCGGTGGGTTTCGTTTCGAGGTCGAAAATAAAAGTTGCTTTTTAGGAATAAATTAAAATAAATATTTTTATTTAAAGCCTTTTTTTTTCTTTCTCTCCCCAGTCAAAAATCACGATCCCTAAACCTAAAAAAAAAAAAAAATGGCGCCTCCCGTTCATCCAAAATCGCGCCGCTCTCCCCCCTACTGCCGCCGCGCCTTCTTCTCCTCCGTCCCCCCTCTTCTTCCCCCGCAACCTCGCTCCTCCTCCTTTCTGAAACCGACGCGCCTGAGAGCCTCGAAACCGCACCCCTTTCCAACCACCCTCCTCCGCTGTTCAACCGCCGCGCCGCCCTCTGACCGCCACCCACCAGCAGTCTCCGGCGAACCAGTTCCCCCCTGCTCCAACACCCCGACGCGAACCCCCACCCTCTTAGAAAAAAAAAACAATGCTGTAAGTCTATTTTCTTCATTTAATTATTATTCATTTATTTTCTTTTCTTTTGTGTAGTTAGTATAGAGATTAAAACCTTGTTTAATTTCAGTTTTAAATATGTAGTAGCAAGATAAAAATGTCATCTTTATATAGTAGCAAGTTAAAAATATTATTTTTATTCGTATAGCAAAGTAAAAATATAATTTTTATATGTGTATGAAGTTAAAAATATAATTTTTATATGTGTATGAAGTTAAAAATATAATTTTTATATGTGTATGAAGTTAAAAATATAATTTATATATGTGTATGAAGTTAAAAATATAATTTTTATATGTGTATGAAGTTAAAAATAGAATTTTTATAAAGTATGAATATTAAAAATAGCATCTTTATATGTGTAGAAAAATAAAAATGTGATTTTTATAATGAAATTTAAAAAGGTGAAATCTTTAAATTTAAAAAGGTGAAATCTTTAAATTTAAAAAGGCGAAATCTTTATATAGAAAATAGCGTGATAAAAATATAATTTTTATCTATATAACATAGTAGTAAAAATTCGATTTTTATATATCGAATAGCATGGTGAAAAATTCGATTTTTAAATATATGAAGTGATTATAAAAATATGATTTTTAAATTGAAAGTGAACAAATAAAAATGTGATTTTTATTTTAAAGACATCAAAATATAAAAATGTGATTTTTATATATATAGTGACTACGGGCAACGAAGATGGCGAAGATGGGATAACGATGAAGATTTCTATCAATGAAGTATCGTGAAGTTGGATAGCTATTTGTGAGAACTTCTCACTCAAAATTCTTTTTCTAGTTATATATATACTAGGATGTAGATGGTGTTTAGTAGCACCCGACACCCGTCATCCACAGACCATGGATGGCTTGTTTGTTAAATTGTTTGGTTGAGTAGTTAGCTAGAATATTTGATTGAATGGAAACGGTTTGGTGAAATGAAATTGATTTGATTGATGTGTGAATGGCGTGGGCCTTCACTAGACCGGGGATAAGGCGAGGCCTCGTCCCGTTTCTAGTATCGTGCCGTTATGCCGCCAAAATTTTCTAAAATATGTTAGAAAAATAAAAATATCATTTTATTGAATAAATGAACTGAATATAATATTTTCATAGGTTGAATAAAATGTTTTATCGTTAAGAATATAATTTTTAACGTGAAAGTGAACAAATAGATATTTATAAACAAATCGGCCGATTTGTTTATATACACTGATTTGACTGACATTGATTGGGACGATAAATTTTACACATCGCCCAACTGCACAAATAAAATCTGTGTTTGATTGTTTGAAACCCCACACGGGTGTTGGGATGAAATTTGAAGTTCACTCATCCTGATTGATTAAATATGTCGATCGATTGATTGACAGGCTGTTATAAGCGTTGAATATCCCTATTTGATGCTTATACGGTGTAGTGCACTTTGGTTGATGGTTGATTATTTTTCAATGCTATTATACATGTGTTGTATGAAAATCCATATAATTAACTTTATATGGTAATTGATTGGGCCTCATTCCAATTTGAAAAATAAAGAAAATTATAAAATAAAGGTTCATGTGTTGACAGTACTCATTCATTGAGATTGGTCATGTGTTGAACGAAATATTTTGATAATAACAACTATTTTGAAAAAGAAATATTTGAAATAGAATATTTGAAAATAGAAATATATGAAGCCGTGTTGGTTAGATTGACGCCATTTTGACGTGAACGATATTTATATCGATTTTAAACGATTTCGAAATGAATTGAATTGAAAACGATTTCGAAACGAATTGAATTGAAAACGATTTCGAAACGAATTGAATTGAAAACGATTTCGAAATGAATTGAATTGAAAACGATTTCGAAATGAACTGAATATGAAAACGATTTCGAAATGAATTGAATTGAAAACGATTTCAAAATGAATTGAATATAAAAAGATTTCGAAATGAATTGAATTGAAACGAATTCAAATTGAATTGAAAGCAAATTGAAATGAATTCAAATTGTTGAAATTTGAATTGAATAGAAATGAATTTTAAAACGAATTTATAAAGAAGAATTCAATTTTGATTTGAATTGAAATGGAAGTTGAAATTTCTTTTGAAACGAATTTTAAAACTATTTATATAATTCGTTTTAAATAGAAATCGACGAAATATATATTATATATATTATATATATAATATAATAGCCTGAATAGAACGCGCCGCGCCGCGGCAGTTCGCGAATTTCGACCATTAACTTCAAACGGACATTACGGGAGATCCGACCGTCGGATTCTCCTAAAACCGGAACCGTTGGGTTCGTATCGAAAAGAGCTTTCTAACGAATATTAGAAATTTGAAATCTAACGGTTGGATTTGGAATTATGTCCAAATCAAATTTGAAAAAGGTCGCTGTAAGTGCAGTTCGATGGCCATTGATGGAAATCGACTGTACGGGCCTTGATAAAATTATTAAAAATAGTAATAGTTTGTGTAAAATCATAAGAAATGATTTGTGAAGAATTGGGATGAAAAACTCCATATTTGAAAAGATAAAAATAGATTTTTATCGAAATGAACTAGTTTTGAACTAGAATTAGAATTCTATTTATTTTTAAATAAATAAACTGAATTTGAAATGGTTTTGAAAATGACCAGAATTTCCAATGATTGCATTGGAATGGACTTGAATCGAAATTGTCTTCGGAATATTTCGATGTTGGATTTCGGGATTATACAGATGTTGTTATGGAAATTTGAAAGATATAGATATATATATCGTTATTTCCCATACGATATTTGTTGGTCGTGGAATTTGATATTGAATATAAGCCGGGATATTTCCTATTCAGAGCCTTGTATTGAATATCAAATGTGATTTGGGTTTGTCGTGAATGGTGTCTTCACTAACACTGTTCTTGAACCCAGTTGAGAAAAGATTAAATCTTTTTATTTAGATTTAATGAAGTGTACCAATTAAATGATATTTAATTGGAATTGAATTGGTATTGATTTTTGGGTTTATCGTGAACAGTGTTTTAAATAACACTTGTTGTTTAACCCGATAATTAATGGAATGATTTTTGGGTTTATCGTGAACAGTGTTTTAAATAACACTCGTTCTTTAACCCGATAATTAATGAATGTGATTTTGGGTTTATCGTGAACCGTGTTTTTAAATGACATGATTCTTTAACCCAGTTAACGATTAAAACTAAGTGGAGTTTTAATAAATCTTTAATTAGATTGAAATAATCGAAAATGGAGTATCACCAGTTTTGCTCCAGGCGATAGTTAAATCTTTAATTAGATTTGAACGTGAAATGGTAATTGAATTTACCGATAACACCGTGGTGTTAGATATGAAGTATTACCAGTTTTACTTCATGGGATAAATAGGTTGGGATTGGGAAATTAAAACAAATGATTACTTCGGTAAGCGTCGTTAATCCCGACTAGTTGAATCGAAATTCAAAAGGAGATTAAAAGAATAAATTCAAGGAATTTATCTTGGATAAAATTAATGGGAACCTTTCCCTATGAATGTGAAATTTAGAAACTAACTATCGGTTAGCCAAGCAGAATGGTTTTCTGGATATTGATCTGATGTTGGTTTCGGCCTTCAGGGTTAATATTTGGGGAATTATTCTCTTGATTAATTTACGGTTAGTGACTGATGAATTGGAATGAGGCGTATGTTGTGTTTGTGTAACACTTTTACAATATATACGCGAGTTATTCAGAAAGACCGGGTTTATCCCATTCTGAATAACTGATACGACGATAAGTCGAAGATGAAGACGATGGTCGAAGACCGGAGGTCTTCACGTCGTTTGGGTAATTACTGATGATCTTGATTGGGCTGTACACCCAAGAAGATGGAAACAGTTAGTGATCGTCCAGACGTACTTGGAGATCGATGGATATGCGGGGTACTAGGTGCCTTCGGTTTCGTTCAGACCCAGAACAGACTTGTAAATGGACTGTGTGTCTGACATTGGATTTTAGTCCGTGTGATTGATCTCTATTAAATATATATCTGTTTGGCGGCGGAGAATTTATTCTCTTGCTTAACGCCCTTCTCTGAGACGTACGAGCTCAGGGGTTATATATTGATGGATATCAAACGCATGGAGTGAATTGCCTGTGTGGCATGCCTAAGTGGCAAATGATCAAGGCTTCTGTTGAAAAGCAAAGTCTTGTGGTTGATGATCAAAGCATGGCCTTTGTGGCGTAGCTTTGTGTAACGTTTACTTCGCGAGTTTCACACCCGGTATGAACCAAAAACGGGAGAGGACATCAGGGAGGACTTGCGTTTCTTTCTAGTTAGAAGTGGCGTCAATGGTTTTACACGCCCTGACGAGTTTGACTTATGTGGTTGTTGCTGTTGCGAGGCGCCTCGGATTGATCGGTCGTTCTCGAACCGATGGAGTCATTTAGTTGGCTCACTTACACCCCATAGGGTGGGGAGACGTAGTGTTCAGGCATAATAATCCACATCGGTGGACCGGCCCTGACGATCTAAAGGCTTGCCTGCGCGCTTGCCTGAGACACGGACTAGAGCGTCTCGAATCGGTAGAGGACGATCCCTGGCCTCGGTTCATAGATGGAAATCCAACTTCCAAATACGTGACATTTGCGGTTTTATTTGTAAACCTATATATGGTGACATAGTGGCATGGGACGCTCATGTCACCTATGATTGATACTTATGATTTGAAGTTGTTTTATACACTATGCACTTATTATAGTATCAAATGATTTGTTTTAAACGTATCAAGCATTCTTGGCTATTATAAGGTAAAAACCCTATCCCCCGGCTTGCGTTGCATTGTGTGATAGGACCTGGGTCTTATAATAGCTTCATTTTTCTTTATTTAGCATTGCGCTGTTGTTTTATGCACTGGTATTCTTGGGAGGAAACCCGTTCCGTGTTATACGGCGTGGTCCCTTAATTTATCGAACTTTAAAAATAAAGATTAACTGTTTTAGTTCTCACACCAGTCACATGACTGACCTGGAGTTTATTGTTTTAACCTAAACTCTGGGTGCCCCTATTTTCGACACGGGCAGCTAGTAGTTTTGGTTTTGCAGATTTATATTCACAGGATCCTGGTTTACAGCTGGAACGGTATCCGGAAAGCTTTGTATCCGTATATCTTCTTCTAGTTGTGTATTGTATTATTTTCCGCTGCGATGTATTTAAATGTAATTTAAATCTCTGATATTTCTGTGTATTATTCATTTATATACTCTGTATATTCTTGTAATCTGATGCATTGTTGTAATATACAATGAAACGTTCTTTTGTACGCGTTCTATTTTGTCCTGTTCTCAAAACAATTCGTTCTTTCTCTTCTCTTCGGAGACCGGGGTAGTTCGGGTCGTTTCATTTGGTATCAGAGCTTTGGTTTACAAAGCAGAGAATAAGACACATTAGAACCTTACGAAAGAATTCATCAGATATTGGATTAGTAATATCCAATTAGAATGACTCGTTAGAGATAGGATCAGTAGTATCCTAGAACGGGTGTGAAGAGTATATTTTTCAAATGAAAACATTTTTGTTTTGAAAATTTAAATCAACTATTCGTATTTGATTATTTGTTTATCTTGATTTTGGACAATTCAGTATATAAAGAATTTGCATATACGCCTTGCAAACGTATATTCAAAGTTTTAATATACTGGATAAATATGGAATCACATTCTAGTCGCCCGGAGATGGTACTGATGATTGTCATGACATCATCAGTATTTATGTTCGTGTTTCGAAGGTGTGATTTTCTATATATTTCCATTAGGCTGGTGTGAGAACCAAAACTTATATATAGCTAGAATACATTGTTGTGAATTGGCATCAAAAACATGATTTTTGTATATGTATCAAAATTATGAATTTGAAACTCTAATTCACTAATTGATTGATGTTTGTGTTGTTTGTTTATTTGTTTGCTAATTTTTAGCCATTTAGCCTAACTGAATCACATATTGAATTATATTGAAAATTGGTTGCATTTGCTTGCATATACATATATATCATTGAACAGGTCATAGCAAGGAGGCTAGAGCAGAGAATAAAATTTGTTTGCCCGACAAATAGGTACATGCTTACTACATAATTTACTGTTTTGTTTGGGTGATGATGATTTTATGAGCCTATTGGCTAGCCGCTTGGCTTTTTCTTTTTCTTTTTGAGATCTGAAGGACCGGGGAAGCTATTTGAAATTCCCCGATGCTCCCATTGCAGGGGAGGTTATGGCGAAATTTTTCGAAAATTTAGGGTGTTAGCCAAATTTTTGAAAATTCTCAGAAACTAAAGAGTTGGAGAATGGAAGCCTGATCGAATGTAGTGTTAATTAATCAAACCACTTTCGACTTTGTTCCTTTTCGGGGACGAAAAGTTTTAAGTGGGGGAGATTGTAATAACCCGAAAATCTGGGCAAGTTTAAAATTTTTATTTTGGCAATTTTAGCGAATTTTGATTATTTAAAATGAATTATTTTAAATAATATCGACGAGAAATTTATTTTGAATATATTAGAACGTATATATTATACGCGTCGTCGTTAGAATATAAATATTTATATATAATTATAAATAGAATTGAAAATGGCGCGGTAGTTCGATAATTCGATTTCAAACTTCAATTGAATGTACCGGGTGCAAAACAATCCGGATTTTAGTGAAACCAAAAACATTAGGATCTAATTGATGATATCTTTCCAATGAATCCGACAAATCAAGATTTCATAGTGGGAATCAAAAGATATGTCCAGTTAAAAATTCTGAATAGTCGCTATGGAATTCAGGCCCTTAAAAATGGACATTTTGCAAACGACCTCGGATTTCGACGAAACCAGTTTTGTTGGGTCCGTGATGTCAAATTATTGCTAGGTTTCAAATTTCATAATTTTTCGAATCAATATGTGGGCGTGGCAAAGGAAAACGTGTTTTGACCATTTCAGTTGATTTTAATCGACTGGAAATTGGCCATTTTTCTAACGGTCTCAGAATTCGATGAAACTAGTTTTGTTAGGACCGTATCGTCAATACGAAGCTAGAAAATATTTTTCTGGAATTTTTAAAGTTAATATGCGACCCCGGTAATTTGAAATGTACATTTAAAATTCAATATAGTGATTTAAATGTAAATTCAAAGGAAACTGATCGAAACGATCAAATCAACCTACGATGCATATCCCATTGTGTTCAGAATGGGGGTAATACGCTATGGACGACAGGCGGTGGGTTTCGTTTCGAGGTCGAAAATAAAAGTTGCTTTTTAGGAATAAATTAAAATAAATATTTTTATTTAAAGCCTTTTTTTTCTTTCTCTCCCTAGTCAAAAATCACGATCCCTAAACCTAAAAAAAAAAAATGGCGCCTCCCGTTCATCCAAAATCGCGCCGCTCTCCCCCCTACTGCCGCCGCGCCTTCTTCTCCTCCGTCCCCCCCTCTTCTTCCCCCGCAACCTCGCTCCTCCTCCTTTCTGAAACCGACGCGCCTGAGACCCTCGAAACCGCACCCCTTTCCAACCACCCTCCTCCGCTGTTCAACCGCCGCGCCGCCCTCTGACCGCCACCCACCAGCAGTCTCTGGCGAACCAGTTCCCCCCCTGCTCCAGCACCCCGACGCGAACCCCCACCCTCTTAGAAAAAAAAAAGACAATGCTGTAAGTCTATTTTCTTCATTTAATTATTATTCATTTATTTTCTTTTCTTTTGTGTAGTTAGTATAGAGATTAAAACCTTGTTTAATTTCAGTTTTAAATATGTAGTAGCAAGATAAAAATGTCATCTTTATATAGTAGCAAGTTAAAAATATTATTTTTATTCGTATAGCAAAGTAAAAATATAATTTTTATATGTGTATGAAGTTAAAAATATAATTTTTATATGTGTATAAAGTTAAAAATATAATTTTTATATGTGTATGAAGTTAAAAATAGAATTTTTATAAAGTATGAATATTAAAAATAGCATCTTTATATGTGTAGAAAAATAAAAATGTGATTTTTATAATGAAATTTAAAAAGGTGAAATCTTTAAATTTAAAAAGGTGAAATCTTTAAATTTAAAAAGGCAAAATCTTTATATAGAAAATAGCGTGATAAAAATATAATTTTTATCTATATAACATAGTAGTAAAAATTCGATTTTTATATATCGAATAGCATGGTGAAAAATTCGATTTTTAAATATATGAAGTGATTATAAAAATATGATTTTTAAATTGAAAGTGAACAAATAAAAATGTGATTTTTATTTTAAAGACATCAAAATATAAAAATGTGATTTTTATATATATAGTGACTACGGGCAACGAAGATGGCGAAGATGGGATAACGATGAAGATTTCTATCAATGAAGTATCGTGAAGTTGGATAGCTATTTGTGAGAACTTCTCACTCAAAATTCTTTTTCTAGTTATATATATACTAGGATGTAGACTGTGTTTAGTAGCACCCGACACCCGTCATCCACAGACCATGGATGGCTTGTTTGTTAAATTGTTTGGTTGAGTAGTTAGTTAGAATATTTGATTGAATGGAAATGGTTTGGTGAAATGAAATTGATTTGATTGATGTGTGAATGGCGTGGGCCTTCACTAGACCGAGGATAAGGCGAGGCCTCGTCCCGTTTCTAGTATCGAGCCGTTATGCCGCCAAAATTTTCTAAAATATGTTAGAAAAATAAAAATATCATTTATTGAATAAATGAACTGAATAGAATATTTTCATAGGTTGAATAAAATGTTTTATCGTTAAGAATATAATTTTTAACGTGAAAGTGAACAAATAGATATTTATAAACAAATCGGCCGATTTGTTTATATACAGTGATTTGACTGACATTGATTGGGACGATAAATTTTACACATCGCCCAACTGCACAAATAAAATCTGTGTTTGATTGTTTGAAACCCCACACGGGTGTTGGGATGAAATTTGAAGTTCACTCATCCTGATTGATTAAATATGTCGATCGATTGATTGACAGGCTGTTATAAGCGTTGAATATCCCTATTTGATGCTTATACGGTGTAGTGCACTTTGGTTGATGGTTGATTATTTTTCAATGCTATTATACATGTGTTGTATGAAAATCCATATAATTAACTTTATATGGTAATTGATTGGGCCTCATTCCAATTTGAAAAATAAAGAAAATTATAAAATAAAGGTTCATGTGTTGACAGTACTCATTCATTGAGATTGGTCATGTGTTGAACGAAATATTTTGATAATAACAACTATTTTGAAAAAGAAATATTTGAAATAGAATATTTGAAAATAGAAATATATGAAGCCGTGTTGGTTAGATTGACGCCATTTTGACGTGAACGATATTTATATCGATTTTAAACGATTTCGAAATAAATTGAATTGAAAACGATTTCGAAACGAATTGAATTGAAAACGATTTCGAAACGAATTGAATTGAAAACGATTTCGAAATGAATTGAATTGAAAACGATTTCGAAATGAATTGAATATGAAAACGATTTCGAAATGAATTGAATTGAAAACGATTTCGAAATGAATTGAATATAAAAAGATTTCGAAATGAATTGAATTGAAACGAATTCAAATTGAATTGAAAGCAAATTGAAATGAATTCAAATTGAATTGAAATTTGAATTGAATAGAAATGAATTTTAAAACGAATTTATAAAGAAGAATTCAATTTTGATTTGAATTGAAATGGAAGTTGAAATTGCTTTTGAAACGAATTTTAAAACTATTTATATAATTCGTTTTAAATAGAAATCGACAAAATATATATTATATATATAATATAATAGCCTGAATAGAACGCGCCGCGCCGCGGCAGTTCGCGAATTTCGACCATTAACTTCAAACGGACATTACGGGAGATCCGACCGTCGGATTCTCCTAAAACCGGAACCGTTGGGTTCGTATCGAAAAGAGCTTTCTAACGAATATTAGAAATTTGAAATCTAACGGTTGGATTTGGAATTATGTCCAAATCAAATTTGAAAAAGGTCGGTGTAAGTGCAGTTCGATGGCCATTGATGGAAATCGACTGTACGGGCCTTGATAAAATTATTAAAAATAGTAATAATTTGTGTAAAATCATAAGAAATGATTTGTGAAGAATTGGGATGAAAAACTCCATATTTGAAAAGATAAAAATAGATTTTTATCGAAATGAACTAGTTTTGAACTAGAATTAGAATTCTATTTATTTTTAAATAAATAAACTGAATTTGAAATGGTTTTGAAAATGACCAGAATTTCCAATGATTGCATTGGAATGGACTTGAATCGAAATTGTCTTCGGAATATTTCGATGTTGGATTTCGGGATTATACAGATGTTGTTATGGAAATTTGAAAGATATAGATATATATATCGTTATTTCCCATACGATATTTGTTGGTCGTGGAATTTGATATTGAATATAAGCCGGGATATTTCCTATTCAGAGCCTTGTATTGAATATCAAATGTGATTTGGGTTTGTCGTGAATGGTGTCTTCACTAACACTGTTCTTGAACCCAGTTGAGAAAAGATTAAATCTTTTTATTTAGATTTAATGAAGTGTACCAATTAAATGATATTTAATTGGAATTGAATTGGTATTGATTTTTGGGTTTATCGTGAACAGTGTTTTAAATAACACTTGTTGTTTAACCCGATAATTAATGGAATGATTTTTGGGTTTATCGTGAACAGTGTTTTAAATAACACTCGTTCTTTAACCCGATAATTAATGAATGTGATTTTGGGTTTATCGTGAACCGTGTTTTTAAATGACACTGGTTCTTTAACCCAGTTAACGATTAAAACTAAGTGGAGTTTTAATAAATCTTTAATTAGATTGAAATAATCGAAAATGGAGTATCACCAGTTTTGCTCCAGGCGATAGTTAAATCTTTAATTAGATTTGAACGTGAAATGGTAATTGAATTTACCGATAACACCGTGGTGTTAGATATGAAGTATTACCAGTTTTACTTCATGGGATAAATAGGTTGGGATTGGGAAATTAAAACAAATGATTACTTCGGTAAGCGTCGTTAATCCCGACTAGTTGAATCGAAATTCAAAAGGAGATTAAAAGAATAAATTCAAGGAATTTATCTTGGATAAAATTAATGGGAACCTTTCCCTATGAATGTGAAATTTAGAAACTAACTGTCGGTTAGCCAAGCAGAATGGTTTTCTGGATATTGATCTGATGTTGGTTTCGGCCTTCGGGGTTAATATTTGGGGAATTATTCTCTTGATTTATTTACGGTTAGTGACTGATGAATTGGAATGAGGCGTATGTTGTGTTTGTGTAACACTTTTACAATATATACGCGAGTTATTCAGAAAGACCGGGTTTATCCCATTCTGAATAACTGATACGACGATAAGTCGAAGATGAAGACGATGGTCGAAGACCGGAGGTCTTCACGTCGTTTGGGTAATTACTGATGATCTTGATTGGGCTGTACACCCAAGAAGATGGAAACAGTTAGTGATCGTCCAGACGTACTTGGAGATCGATGGATATGCGGGGTACTAGGTGCCTTCGGTTTCGTTCAGACCCAGAACGGACTTGTAAATGGACTGTGTGTCTGACATTGGATTTTAGTCCGTGTGATTGATCTCTATTAAATATATATCTGTTTGGCGGCGGAGAATTTATTCTCTTGCTTAACGCCCTTCTCTGAGACGTACGAGCTCAGGGGTTATATATTGATGGATATCAAACGCATGGAGTGAATTGCCTGTGTGGCATGCCTAAGTGGCAAATGATCAAGGCTTCTGTTGAAAAGCAAAGTCTTGTGGTTGATGATCAAAGCATGGCCTTTGTGGCGTAGCTTTGTGTAACGTTTACTTCGCGAGTTTCACACCCGGTATGAACCAAAAACGGGAGAGGACATCAGGGAGGACTTGCGTTTCTTTCTAGTTAGAAGTGGCGTCAGTGGTTTTACACGCCCTGACGAGTTTGACTTATGTGGTTGTTGCTGTTGCGAGGCGCCTCGGATTGATCGGTCGTTCTCGAACCGATGGAGTCATTTAGTTGGCTCACTTACACCCCATAGGGTGGGGAGACGTAGTGTTCAGGCATAATAATCCACATCGGTGGACCGACCCTGACGATCTAAAGGCTTGCCTGCGCGCTTGCCTGAGACACGGACTAGAGCGTCTCGAATCAGTAGAGGACGATCCCTGGCCTCGGTTCATAGATGGAAATCCAACTTCCAAATACGTGACATTTGCGGTTTTATATGTAAACCTATATATGGTGACATAGTGGCATGGGACGCTCATGTCACCTATGATTGATACTTATGATTTGAAGTTGTTTTATACACTATGCACTTATTATAGTATCAAATGATTTGTTTTAAACGTATCAAGCATTCTTGGCTATTATAAGGTAAAAACCCTATCCCCCGGCTTGCGTTGCATTGTGTGATAGGACCTGGGTCTTATAATAGCTTCATTTTTCTTTATTTAGCATTGCGCTGTTGTTTTATGCACTGGTATTCTTGGGAGGAAACCCGTTCCGTGTTATACGGCGTGGTCCCTTGATTTATCGAACTTTAAAAATAAAGATTAACTGTTTTAGTTCTCACACCAGTAACATGACTGACCTGGAGTTTATTGTTTTAACCTAAACTCTGGGTGCCCCTATTTTCGACACGGGCAGCTAGTAGTTTTGGTTTTGCAGATTTATATTCACAGGATCCTGGTTTACAGCTGGAACGGTATCCGGAAAGCTTTGTATCCGTATATCTTCTTCTAGTTGTGTATTGTATTATTTTCCGCTGCGATGTATTTAAATGTAATTTAAATCTCTGATATTTCTGTGTATTATTCATTTATATACTCTGTATATTCTTGTAATCTGATGCATTGTTGTAATATACAATGAAACGTTCTTTTGTATGCATTCTATTTTGTCGTGTTCTCGAACGATAGGGCGTTTCGAACGGTCTGAGTCGGTTTAGCGACTGGTTCGGACCGAGCGAAATTCCTTGTCGTCACACCAGTCCCATGACTGACTCGGAATTTATTGTTTCTACCTAAACTCTGGGTGCCCATATTTTCCAGAATGCTTTGTATCCTTGCATTTCCTTCAGTTGTGTTAGTTGATATATTTCCGCTGCACATTAAATTTACGTATTATATTTTTCGTTGCATTATGTTGATTTATTTAAATGTAATTTAAATCTCTGATATTTTTTCCGTTGTATATTATTTATTTGAACTCTGAAATTCTTGTACTCTGATGTGATATTTTTGTAATAGCAATGAAAGGTTCTAATGTTTGTGTTTTGATGCGTCGTGTTCTCAAAGCAATCCGGGCTCCCCCGTCTCTTTAGGGATCGGGGAAGTCTAGGTCGTCTTAGTTGGTAACGGAGCTTTGGTTTACAAAGCTAGAGAACAAGACACATTAGAAACGAATGAGAGAATTCATCAGAGATAGGATTAGTAATATCCTACAAGAATGACTCGTTAGAGATAGGATCAGTAGTATCCTAGAACGAGTTTGAAGAGAGTTATTTATAAAAACAGACTTAGTTTTGAAAATTATTTCTTATTATAAGGATTTGAGTATTTATTTGATATTGATTTTGGACTATCGGGTATAAGAAGATTTTGCGTATATGTCTGATCCACTTGTATACGAAGTCTCAAATACACTGGGTAGATATAGAATCACACTATGGTCGCCCAGAGAAGATTTTGATGATAGCTCGAGCATCATCAACGTTTATATTCGAGTTTCGAAAGTGAGATGTCTATATGATTCCAATTTTGTGTAAGAACCAAAACCTTATTTAGAATTTATTATTTGTGATTTGATCTTGATATTGGATTTTAGAGTATATATAAAGTTATATATTTGAAAAGCTAATCAGTTAATTGATTGCTGGTTGTGATGTGTGATTATTAGTTTGATTAGTAAAAATATTGGAAAGATAATTAATTTAACCAATATGAGAATGAATGATAAATAAAACCAAGCCAAATATAACATAGAACTGAATAGAAAATTTAGTTTGACTTGGATTTATGTATTAGGTAGACATGTATATAAATATGTTGAGTAGGTTAATGGCTTCACGTTGAGTAAAGAAATAAATTGCGTACCCAACAAATAGGTGCACCTTAATGAGTTGGTTGCGCAAATTTATTATTATATCAACTATTGTGAATGAATTTGGAAGCACTATGATGGTTGCTCTGTGTGAAATACAACGTACGTCATAGGATAGCAACAAATAACTTATGAACTACATCGCATGGCATACTACATGAAGACAGCATATCATATTCCATATAAGCATTTGGTGCTTATATGATGAGATTTGGGTTACCATACAGGCGAGATGCTTGTATGGCGAGGACTGAATTACAGGTTGAACAGAATACTGATTATGGACTTAATAAACATATAAAGGTGC
Organism: Allium sativum; assembly: GCA_030737875.1. Classification (NCBI taxonomy): domain Eukaryota; kingdom Viridiplantae; phylum Streptophyta; class Magnoliopsida; order Asparagales; family Amaryllidaceae; genus Allium; species Allium sativum. The sequence goes on along the minus strand of CM060912.1, from coordinate 221,963,812 downwards.
TAGGGGAAGGATTTAATAAAAACCCTATATAGGTCTGGAGATGAAAAATTCACGTCTCTCTTGTTTTTAGTTACGACACATGGTTATTTTTTTTCCAACACTAGGGCAAGGTATGAGATTTCAACTTTTTACACGTCTCCCTTGGGCATAGATAGGTCATAAAAATTGTGTATGATTTTTATTGATTTATTGGGTGCCTAATACGACCCTATGAATTTTTTCAAACTCTCTCAGTACAAAGGAGGTTATTGCGAAATTTTTTGAAAATTTAGGGTGTTAGCCAAATTTTTGAGAAATTACAAAGTTCTTAGAAACTAAAAAGTTTAAGAACGAAAGCCAAAATGAAATTGAGTTGGCTAGTTAAACAACTTTCAGCTCCGTTCCCTTTTGAGGACGAAAAGATTTTAAGTGGGGAAGATTGTAACAACCCAGAATTTCTGAACCAAATTAATTTTTTTATTTTAGCTATTTAAATGGGTTTTGAGAATTAATGATTTAAAATTTATTTAAATCTAAGTTAGAACATATAAATTTAAAATTTAATTAAAACAAACTCGAAATGGCGCGGTAGTTTGAAAATTCGATTTTAAATTTCAACTGAATGTATAGGATTCAGTATAAGTCAGAATTGGTTGAAACAAGAAACATTAGAATCTATTTAACTATATCTTTCTAACGAATGTAAGAAACTGAGATTTCTCTTTATTAATTGTAAGTTATGTCCAGGTTAAAATTTGAAATATTCGCTATAGAATTTATATATATTTTAAATTATATATAGCCATTTTGCAAATGACCTCCGTTTTTTACGAAACCACTTTTGTTGGATCCGGAATGTCAAATTATTGCCAGGTTTAAAATTTCATAAATTTTGGAATTAGTTTGTGAGCGCAGTAAATTTAAACGCGTTTTCAATTTCAGTTTGAATTTAATCGACTATTTAAAAAGGCCATTTTTCAAACGGCCTTTAAATTCGATGAAATTAGTTTTGTTAGGACCGTATCATCAAAACGTAGTTAGAGTTATTTTTTCTGTAATTTTCGAAGTCAGTATGTGGCCCCGGTAAATTAAAATGTACATTCAAATTCAATATTGATCGTTATATTAATTTATATTTTGATAAAAACTGATCGAAAGAGTCAAACTGGCTTATGAAACATATCCCATTGTATTTAGAATGGGGGTAATTAGCTAGGAACAACAGTCATTGGGTTTGATTTGGAGTTCGAATGCAAAATTTAACCTTTACGAATTAAATAATAATTTAAATTATATATATATATATATATATTAGAAAACCCTGATCCCATTTCACATTGTTCAGAGCCACCGTCGTTCACATGAACAATTAAAATCGTTCCAATCTTTTCTCACTAATTCTGCAAAATCCACTCAATAATCCAAGAAACTTCCTAAACGAAAATTAGAGTGATAAGTGAGATCTTGAAACTCATATGGTTTTGATCGGATTTGTTTTGGTATTTTCTTTGATCTCCCATTCCAAACGAGCGCTGTTCAAACCCGTTTCCTGGGTTCGAGGTGCGTGCGAGATGCACCGAGTTCGAGGCATGGGGAGAGGGGGCAGCAGTGATTCGAGTGGAAGTGGTGGATGGTGGTACAGTCGAGCGTGGCGGTGGCGTTCTAAAACCCTAACAGGTGAAATTGGGTTCGGCTATTTCTGGAAGGAGAACGATTAAAGGGGAAAGGTTAATTAAGGCCTTAATTAATTTTAATTATTATAATAATTAATTAGTGTAATTAAATATTCGAACGTTCATAACTTTGTCATATGAAATTAGAAATTCACAAACTCAGAATCGTTGGAATCGTGAAGACGAGAACTACAACATGGAATTAACTAGAATGAAAATGGATCAATTTGAATTTTGAACTAAATTAAACGTTTGTTTAATTTAGTTTAAAAACAAAAACTCAGAAATAAAGACTGGCGGAGTGGAAACCAATATGAGAACTCTCTCACTAAAATATTTGTACAATTATTTATTTTATAGCTAAATATATGAACTGCCAGTATTGTTTTTTATCAGTTTTTAATTATCACAAATGTTGTACGGAATCCGTTAGCTCACTTCACCGTTGTTTGAAAATCCATGGATGATTTAATTGATTGTATTGTGTTGTGATTGTGATGACGAACATATTAAAAATAATGTTAACATTAATGTGGTAGTTGAAATTAAATTATAAATATCTGTTTATAATTTAAACAGTGAAAATTGGCTAATTAGAAAAATAATTCAAATCGAATTAGAATTGGTTAAATTTATTAACCAGTGATTAATTTGGATCGACTGTTGTTGTTTGTAAACCCCACATGGGTCTGGGGATGATAATTAATTCACATCTCCCTTGGATTTGAATGTATGTCAACCAATTGATTGACAGACTGTAATAACTGTTATTTGACTATTTAATGCTTACACAGTTGTAAATTGCACTATGGATGTGAATTGACTGTTTAATAGTAGTTTATCACTATTTTTGAATACATGCGATGTATGGAATCCATATAAATAAAATTATATGGTAACTGATTGAGTCTGATTCCAGTTCAGAAATAATGAATATTTTAAAATAATATTCAGTAATGAGTCAAAATATGATTTTGATGCCCGATTTTGGATGGACACAAAAATATTGAATATATGAAGCCGAGTAAGTAGTATTGCGCCATTTTTAACTCGAACAAAATTTTATATCGATTTTATTCATTTTATAATGAGTATCGAAAATGATTGATTTCAAGATCTGATATTTTGAAAGTATTATCATTTTAATGTCATAATGATGTAGAATATCGAAAAGGCCGTTGTGAATGCAGTTCAGTGGCCGATATTGGAAACCGACTATAAGGGGCCTTAATAATTTTTTTAGAAATATGGAAAAATTATGTAAAATCATAATAATTGATTTGGAAAGATGTTGTATGAAAAATTCCAAGTTTGAAAAGATAAAAATATATTTTTATCGAAATGAACTCGTTAATAACTAGAATAATAATCCAATTATCTTTAGAAATAATAAATTGGATCGAAAATGGGTTTTAAAATGGGTGCGTTTTTTTACAGGTCCCTATTAATGTTTTAAATTAGGCTCAGGTCCGGTCATATACTTATTATAAATTTAGTCCCTATTTTTCGAAAATACACTAAAAAATAAAATTTTAAAAAATCACGTAAATTCGTAATTAATTAAAATAATAAATTGTGAAAAATTCAGGTGAAAAAAAATCAAAAACAACGTCAAAATAAAAAATTAAACAAAAACAACGAAATGCATCAAAAGATGCATATAATTCAATTAGTTGCATACATGTATGCATCTATTTCAATTCTGCTTCAAAACTGCATTATAAATGCATACATGTATGCACATATTGTAAATACATGCATCTGCCCATGCATTTATTTAAAAACAGCATACGTACATGCAACTTTTTCAGTTTTGCACATATTTTGTCATATACACACACATGTATGCAGTTATACAGGAAAACTGCATATATGTATGCAGTTATTCAAGAGGCGTGCGTACATATGTGCATGTGTATTCAAAAAGTTGCACATATGTATGTAACTATAGGCAATAGTTGCATACATATATGCTACTATTTTTTTTCTCTTTGCGTGGACTTTTGGGATTATTTCCAGATTTTCGATTATTATTTTTTACTTGGTAGCGCATTTTTTTTGCCAGAAATACGTAGAAGGCGTAGTGTTTGAAGTGGGAAGGCGGAAGTCCCTGGAAAGGAGGATGCGCAAGTGAAAATAGGGGGTGGGATTGAAAATGAAACATAACAGGGATGTGGCATGTATTTCAATAAGTTTTTGGGACCTGAGCCTTATTTTCACTTTTAAAATGACCAGAGTTTTCCAGTTCATAAATTGGAATGGATTCGAATGGAAATAATCTTCGGAATATTTCAATATTGGATTCTTTAATTATACGGATATTGTTGAGGAATTTGGAAGATACATATATCGTTATTCCCAATACAATATCCGTTGGTTTCAGAATTTGATATTGATTTAAGCCGATTTTAATTTCTATTTAGAGTCTTGTATTTAACATCAAATTGGATTTTGGGTTTGTCGTGAATGGTGTCTTTATTAACACTGTTACTAAACCCCGTTGAGAAAAGAATAAATCTTTTAACCAAGATTTAATGAAGTTTTCCAATTAATAAATATAATTGGAATTAAATGGAAGTTGATTGTGAGCAATGTTTTAAACAACATTAGTTCTTAAACCCGATTAATAGTGAAGTTAAAATTTGGAATTCATAAATCTTTTTTTAAGATTTAATGGAAGTTTTGCAAAGTAAAGTTTTCCAATTTAATAAAGGAAATTGGAATTGAATGGAATTTGATTTAGTAATAACCGAGATAAGCTTCTGTAAAGGAAGACCGTTATCATATATGGAATTTAAAAAGGCTTTGCCGTTATTCTATTTATATTATTAGCCTGATACGAAAATTTATATCAATTATATATATATTGATATGTTTTCCGTGAAGATTCCATATTTAATGGAAGTTGATTTGGGTTTATTGTGAGTTTTAAATGACATTGGTTCTTTAACCCGCTTAAAGACAGGATTTATTTCCTAAAATTTGAATAATCATTAAGGAATGATTTTTGAGATTAAAAATGGACTAGAGTTTTAATGAATATTTAAGTTGATTAAAAATGAGAATGGAATAGTTAAATTTATCGAATTCTTGAAATGATCGAGAATGGAGTACCACTAGTTTTACTCCAGGCGATAGTTAAATCTTTAACTAGATTAGAACGTGAAATGGTAATTAAATTTACCGATAACACAGTGGGTGTTGGATATGGACTACTACCAGTTTTTCTCCATGTGATGAATAGGTTGGGATAGGGATATTAAAATATTAAATGATTACTTCGGTAAGGCGATAATCCCGACTAGTTGATAAACCTTAATTTGGTTTAAATTGTGGAAAGATATAATAAAATCTTTTGAAATGATATCCAAAGGAATATTAAAGAATAAGTTTAAATGAATTTGTCTTTGATAAAATTAATGGGAACCTTTCCCTAAAGATGTGAAAATTTGAATAAAAGAATATTCTGAATTCGAATAAGGCGTATGATGTGTTAATATAGCACTTGATTATTGATTATTAAATACACGAGTTATTCGAAAAGACCAGGTTTATCCCATTCTGAATAACTGATATGGGCGACTAAAAGTCAACGATGAAGACATTGGTCGAAGACCGGAGATCTTCACATCGTATGGATGATTACTGATGTTTTGATTGGGCTATACACATGAGACAAGGTAATAAGTGGTGATCGTCTAGATGTACTTGGAGATCGACTAGATATGCGAGGAGCTCTCTCTTGTATTGGACATATGGGATGAGGAATAAGGTGCTTTCGGTTTCATTCAGACCCAGAATAAACTTGTAAAAGGATGTGTGTCTGACATTGGATTTCATTCTGTGTTGATTGATTTCTATTAAATATATATCTGTTTGGTGGCGGAGAATTTATTCTCTTGCTTAACACACTTCTCTGATACGTATCAGGTTAGAGGTTATATATTGATAGACATCAGTCGTATGGCGTGAATTGTTAGTATGGCATGCTGAGATGCAATAATCAAGGATTTTGTTGAAAAACAGAGTCTTTTGGATGATGATCAAAGCACGACTTTAATTAGCACAGCTTTGTGTATAACGTTAATTCGCGAGCTTCACACCCTGGTATGAACCAGAAACATGATGAGGGACTGCAGGGAAGACATGCATTTCTTTCTATCCAGGAGTGATGTCATGGTATGGAGCCCATACATTTACCTATGTGGATGTTGGAAAGCGAGGTACCTCGGATTTGAGTCCCTAGTGGCTCTTGATATAGCCGACATACTGACCAGATTTTATGCCCCATAGGGTAGGAAAACGTATTGTTCAGGAATAACCAATCCACTAAAGTAAGTGTGGACTGGCCCTAAAGATCCCAGGTGCAGTTGCGGCTGAATCCTGAGACATGGGAGGGTAGATTGTCTCGAATCAGAAGGAGAGATCCCTTGACTTGGTTCTTGATGGAAATCCAATTTCCAATATGATACTTTTCGGTTTTAGTTGTAAACCTATGTATGGCGACATAATATATGGTACCTATGCCGTCTATGATCGATACATTTATATTTGAAGTGGTTTTGTACACTATGCACTTATAATAGTATCAAAATGATTTGTTTCAAAGCGTATCAAGCATATTTGGCTATTATAAGGGAAAACTCTATCCTCTGGTTTGTGTTGCATTGTGTGATGGGACCTGAGTCTTATAATAGCTTCATTTTTCGAAAAGCATTGCGTTGTTTGTAAATTGTTTTATTTTATGGTATTCATGGGAGTGAACTCGTTCCATGTTATATGGCGTGGTCCCTTGATTTACCTAACTTGAAAATACAGTTAATAATTGTTTTAGTTCTCACACCAGTCCCATGACTGCTCGGAGTTTATTGTTTCTAGCTAAACTCTGGGTGCCTATATTTTCCACACGGGAAGTTAGTAGTTTTTGCAAATATTTCTTTTCATAGGATCCTGGTTTACAAATGGAGCTATATTCGTAAAGCTTTATGTCCGTGCATTTCCTTCAGTTGTGTTAGTTGATGTATTTCCGCTGCACATTAAATTTATGTATTATATTTTTCGTTGCATTATGTTGATGTATTTAAATGTATTTTAAATCTCTGATATTTTTTCCACTATATATTATTCATTTGAACTATGATATTCTTGTACTATGATGTGGTATTGTTGTAATAGCAATGAAATGTTCTAATGTTTGTGTTCTGATGCGTCGTGTTCTCAAAGCAATCCGGGCTCCTCCATCTCTTTGGGGATCGGGGAAGTCTAGGTCGTCTCAGAAATCATGGGTGATTGATTGTTAAATTACATATATTATAATATTTACATGAAAATTTTGAAAATAATTTTTTTTTCAAGTGATTTCAAATAGTTTGCCTTTTATTTGAATCATTGGTTGTTTCTTATGCTTGTTAAGATACACCGAAAAATTCTCTTCTGACTCTTGTTTCAAACTGATTTTGTGCTGCCTTGATAAAGGAAATTGTTTTGTTAAGACCCGTTTAAGTTTCTTGGTGATTGGACGATGAGTTGAAAAATCAATGACTAGATTTCTTTAAATTCCATAGGAAATTTGAATTGCATATACAAGTGTTTATTTTTTAAATGTCTAGGAGCAATCAGTCTTAGTTGTATTAGAAAACTTCATATTCTACTGACTGATTTTTAAAACTGATTTTCAACTTGCATCGATATTTCAAAAACCTCTCATGAAATTGATCTTTTCAATTTTAAAATTATTTTTGATTATTTATTCAAAAATTGAAATTATTGATTGATTTGAACCTTTTTGGAACTCATCAAAATTATTAATGGATTTATGAAATTGTGATGAGTTGTGACTATGGTATATTTCATAACAAGAGAAAATATTATTCAAATTCTCATGACGATTGGACAGATTTTATAATATTTTTGAATTAGTGTTTATTTCAAGATCATCTTCTATTTCTACCATATTTCTGTCACTCATCATGGTTTTATATAATGTGGGGAATTTAAATTGTTTTGGAAATAAGGAAAATTTTAATGAAATTATTAAATAAATAAAAAATGATTTTTTCCTTTGTATTCACTCTCATTTAAAGGTCCTCGCGGTTATGCATGGGTGAATCACCTTAATCTCTATGTGCTTCCATTCTCATTTAAAATTCCTTGCAGTTATGCATGGATGGAACTCATAAGTGAGGATAAAATTTAAATTACTACTAACCCCATTTAAAAGTCCTAGCGGTTATGTGTAGTTAGAAAGTGCTTAAATAATTCTAAATTATTTTATGCTTAAATTTGAAATTTATGGAATTCATATTCCTATATTTGAAATTTAAAAATTCTCCTCATTTTTGTAAAATCAATCGTAAATCCATCATTCTGAAAGGTGAAATTTGCTTCTAATTTGAAGAATATTACGATTGTAACGACCCGTATTTTTATCAATTTATTTTTAAATATTTAATATATATTTTATATATTTAGTTGTTGATATAAATTGATATTTATATTGAGTTATCGATTTAATAATCAAATGTAATTTAATTTAGAATATATCGAATTATTGTAATTCGAAATATAATCGAAATCGAAGTTAAAAACTGAATCAAAATGATTCAGATGATAAGTAGAAATTTTATTTGATATATACGATAATAAATAATAATTTATTATCAAATAATTTGTGGTTTTCGAATTTAAATAATATTAATTTAATATAGTATATACGTTCAAATTAAATTTTAGAATATTTACTTTTGAGTTCAGAATAGGGTTATTATATTGAAATATCGGTCGGTACATTAGAATAGCGGTTCGTGATTTAAATTAACGGACCCCGAGATATTTAATTGTGGATAAGCTCGAAATCAAATCGATATCCATCAAAAAAGAATAAAAATCGCTTTATATCGAATCGTATAAAATACGAAATCAAATCGCGGTAAAAACGAAATCAAATCGAAATGAAAAGAAAATCTTTTTAAATTAAATAAAAAGATTTGTTTGTACTTTGGGTAACATGAATTAAATGTTGATGTACTTAATGTTCCTCCTTTCATCTATTTATACGCGATAAATCCCCTTCTCGTTTCCATTCCTCCTCAAATCGAACGCCAGAAAAAGAAAAAGGGAATAGAAATTAAAATCAGAGAATCCGGAATTCAACACCACGATAATTCCTGGAAGCTCGAAGACGATGATGGAGCTCTCGCGATCTGGAGATGAGGTCGTCGTGATTACAGGAGGTCATCACGTTATGAAAGGAAGCAGGAATCGTGAGCTCAGGTCCATCAATTTGTGGAGTCCAGCATTATCGAGAGCAGTGTCAGAATTTGGGTGGAGTTCGACCACCAATGGAAGGTCCGACAGGGTTAGGAGCTGTTCGAACTCCTCATGCTCGAAATAACTAGAAGCTCGCGATTTAGGGATTCACAGAATTAGGGTTCGATGCATTGAAGGGTGCGACAGTGTCAGGAAGGGGATGCTGCAGTTTATAGAGGGGGATTCTGATCCTTTAAAGGATGCGAACTAGGTGATTACAACTAGCGCAATCAATGTCAAGCAAGGGTGAAGGGTCAGATTTTTCCTAGAAGTGAATGGAGGGGTTGTTCTTTGGTGAACACAGCAATGGTAATGGGAGGATCGGAAGAAGGGCAACGAGAAAAGCCTGGAGCAGGTTCAATTAGTGAACTAGGTATACAGAAGGTATATAATTTTACAGTATTTTTATTTTGATTAAATCTGAATTTTTGTTAGGAGAAGAATAAATTATATAAGCTTATATAATTCAGACATTTAAAAATACTGTATGTGATTTTTACAGGTTATAATCGTGGTTTAGATATTTAATTTAAAATAATGTAATGATTAAATTAAATGTAAAAAGATATATATATATATATAAGAAATTTATTTATTCGTTAATTTAAATAAATAAATGTTAATCTGTAAATTTAAATCAAATTATCGTAGGTGCGAATTCATTCGAGAAGATTCGTAGCCGTTGATTTGGAAATCAACAGGATATTCGACAACTGCAATTTCGGTGAGTAAATCTTACTCACCGCTTTATTTAGAATTATTTTTATTCGTTAAAAATAATTGTTTGTTGCTTGTTTGAATGCTTTCTGGTTGTTTTAAATATATTAGTTATTTAGGCTTGACTATTATACATATATTGGGTGGTTGGATTGTTCCCGCAGTCTCATTAGCGAATGCCCGCAGTACCATTAACGGATGATTTCCCTATGCGCCCCACAAATATATATTAGTGGATGACCTTCATACCGCGATATCCTACCTCGAAGCAGGATGGGTATTATTTTTGTTGACTAACGTCTGTGGATGCAGGAAAAACAGGTTGGAGGAATCCAATTTGATTCCTCAAAAATATTATTGTTGTTGTTTCATATATATTATCATATATGATGTGTTAGAAATCCTGTGATGGTAATGGGGTGTTTTGATTATTTGAAATAGAACTGGGTCTGATTGTTGATTTATAAAAATATCGTGAAAGAGATTTTGAGATTTAAAAAGGAAAATTCTATTTTCTAAAATAAATTTTGAATTTAGAATAGGCTAAAAATATTTACTTGTTTTGAAAATAAATAAAACAAGTATTGAATTTATAAACGATGTTTATACATTAAATAATACAAGAAATTGAAGTGAATTTATAAATGGTGTTTATAAATAAAATAGATTGATTTTCATTGAATAATCAGATAATTGAAATGAAATTATAAACAGTGCTAATAAATAAAGTGGAAAAATTATCATTGGATAATTTGGATATTTAAATTCAAAATGTGAATTTAAAAATAGAAATGGGAAAATTGTTTAAAAGAAATAAACGATGGAATTTATTCTGATGTTCATAATATAAATTGAACTAAAATAAATCCATAGGGATTTATGATTTGAATTCGGTTAATTCGAATTTGTTTAAATAGAAGTTAAATTGAATATGAAAATAAATTGGGTGTTATATATATAAGTTATTATAAATGGAAATATTCCAAAATAAGATTTCGGTTTTAAATAGATTTCGAAATAGACGTGTTTAAATATAAAATAAGGAAAAATTTATAAATATAATGAATTAATCATCAAGAGATAATTTGAAATTCAAATATGAATTTAAAATAGAACTGAAAATAGAATTTGAATGTAGAAAATTAAAATAGAATTTGAATATGGAAAATTCAAATAGAATTGAAAAGAGAATTTGAAAATAGAAAATTGAAATCATTTTGAAAAGGGAACGACGAAATATATTTCAGAATGCGGATTTTTAAACATAATAGAAATAAATCAATGGATTTATAATTTGAAAAAGAAATTGGAATTTAATATAGGAGATCAAAGTATAAATAAATTTATTTCCGTGTTAGGAAAAATCGACAATTTTAGAAAATCGAAAATATTATGTTGAATTGGAAAATTGATTTGATATATATTAAAAATATAACAGAATGGAATTAGAATTTATTACAAACGAAGTTTAAAACGTTTATATATTAAATATAATTAAAACGAACTCGCCGCAGCGCGGCAGTTCATAAATTGGAACTTCAATTGAGTATATAGAACTCAAATTAAGTCGGAATTCTTTGAAACAAGAACCGCCAGGACCAATGAGATAATAGTTTTCAAATGGAAAAGAAAATTCTAAATTTAGTCGTATATATTTTGAGTTATGTCAAAATCAAATTTTCAGAAAAACAGCGCCATAACCATTTAAAAACCATAACGGTTTATTTAATTTTATAAAAGGATTTTAAGCGAATAAAATCCGAATTTCTATTTAGAATATTGTAGATTTGAGTTGAAAAATATAGGCGAACTCAAGTGGAGTTAATGGATTGATTTTTTGAAACAAAATCAGTTATTTATTTTTGAACAAAATTAACTAAGTGGAAGCATAATTTGTTAATCGAATTTTAGATTGAGATATTTCTTTTGATAAGTAAATGAGACTTGTGAATTTCATATTCGAAATCGAATATGAAACCTGAAATGAAAATAGGATTCAATTGATTTATAAGCCAACTAAAATACATACGAATATGATATGTTCAAATAACAAGGGAAATAGGCTAAGAAGCTAATTAAAGAATAAATAGGCAAAACTAAATTCAAACGATTGGATTGAGTTGAGTTGAATTGAAAACATGTGAACATGTGTTAAACAGGTTTGGAATGAAGAGAATGAAGTTTATAAATTTAGTGCCCGACAATAAGGTACATGTTTAAATTCCATAGGAGGTTTTATGCGCTGAATCGGCAAGCCACTTGGCTTTATGATTTTCTTTTTGAATGGAAAGGGCCTAGAGAAGCGAGTTGAGGTCTGAACTATTTGCCGATACAAAGGAGGTTATGGCGAATTTTTCTGGAAGTTTAAGGAGTTAGAATATCTTTAAGAAATTTTGATAGTTAGAAATCAATGTATCGATATATATAGAATTCGATAAGGAAATGAAATTTAAAAATAGAATATTGTAAACAAAAAGGAAATCTACAAATTAGATTTGTTAAAAATAGAAAACGAACCATATATGTGTTTTTTTAAAAATGAATAATTGGTTTTTATGGTGTGTTTATTTGAGGTAAGTAGTCTCGTCTGTTTTGAAGTTAACGATGTTTTCAGTCAAGGTCTGAAAGGTAGTTATACCCCAACTTGATTGATTCCATTATTAACCGATAAGTAACAAGATTCGGTCTCGAAGAGAGATGTTTAAAAGAAATTTAGTTGAATGAAACATTTTGGGTTGTTGTAACAATGTTTTATACAACATTCATTTTAACCGAACGAAGTGGAATTTTGGAATATAATAAATAAATATTTCCTAAGTATAGAAATGAACGGGCGTGAAAGAGACAAGTTATTGGAATGTTTTCCAGTTATAAATAGAAGATATTTTCTACGTATAGAAAATAAAAAGAAGGCGGGATATGGAAATGTTTTCCAAACAGCATAAAAGGCCAAGATGATTATTGAAAGTATTTGGTTAACCAATATTTATAAGGAAATGGAGTAGTGATTTAATTAATGAAATATTAATTAAAGGGCCCAGTGTTTCTTTGATGGTTGGAATGTTTGTTTATTTTTCTTCGATAGTTAAATAACCGACTATCGAAGTATTTGCCAATATCGTTGTCAATATGGAGAGACCGGTTGGATTGTTATCCGAGAACCACTCCGTATTGGTAGTAGCGTTGCGAATCAGTTTATATGAAGATAATCGAAGACGGAGTAAAGTGCAAGGAATTTTTCTATTAATAGAAATTGTGCCTTCGGTTTCGTTCAATCCCAGAACGAACGTATATGGACGAATGTCTCACAGAGTATTTCCAATGATCGCATATGTTGGTCTTTATAGATATATATGGTGGCAGAGAATTTATTCTCTTAGCATAATATCCAGAATGTATTTGTGCAAATCAATTAGTGATTAACAGATCTGACAATGTGGCATTCAAAGTTATTGTGCTATCAATGAACGATAAGAAATCGTAGCCTTAGGCCTCAACAACCGGGAAATGACAAAAATCGGGCAGGCAGCATGGCTATGTGGGGTCGCTCCCATTTGGGTGTATAATCACCTATCTAGAGAAATTCCTTTTACTTCTTTAATCTATCGATGCTGTCACTTTTTGGGAAACGGTTGTTGATCCCAATCGTTGGTGATATACATTCGATACACTCAAGCGAAATGAGTGATCAGTCATGTATGGGTCGAGTTGCACGATGTTCTTGTTGAACCCAGTGTATCTACTCCAGAGTACACTGATCGGAAGTTGGTTCCATACCTTGTCATGTTGGAAATCCAATCCCCAATAAGCGCCATGCGGTTTTTGATTTTATATTATATATGGAACGTGAGATGCAAGCGTTCCGCTAGATTCTATTTATTTGATGTAGACATTATTATAATATCACTGGATTTGATATCATAAATATTTTTGGTTATGGTAAGGTAAAAACCATCCGTGTTTGTGTGTTGATCGGTCTTACGATTATCATTTCTTTTGAAAGGATTTTTAAAGTTAAACAAACGATTGGAGTTTACTCACACCAGTCACATGACTGACTCAAAGTTTATTTTGTTTTGTTTTCCCTAAACTCTTGGGCGCCCATATTTGTACGGGCAGTCAAGTAGTCGGGATTTTCAGATTCGCTTGGAAGAGCTGGAAGTAGGAGGCTTCACCAATTAGCTATAGACTATCATATTTCCACTGTGTACTATGTTGTATCTGGAAACAGGTGTTTGTAACTGTTCCAGGAATAACTGTTGTGCTCTGATAATGGTATGTATATACAGTTACTGATTTGTATTTCAAAAGTTATGTTATTTAATATATTTTATTCGTTCCGCTGTGAGATTGTGTTCTTCGTTTTCTTCTATTCTAACTTTTCTTTCTTTCTATTTCTCATCCTCTAACTTCTTTCTAATAATGATTCGTATTTCTGTACAATTGACGTGTGGTGTTATTAATCAACTCAGATAGTACAGATTTGCGGGCTGTTACAACGATTTTTGTTTGATTAAATGAGATTTATGATATATATTTTCCCTCTCGATTTGAATTTATATTTCTAGTCTATATTCATCACTGTTTTGATTTCTATTATCCTTTTGATGATAACAAAAGGAGGAGAATGGTTAAGATTTTGATGGATGAGTGAATAATTCAAGAATATTTTAATATTGGAAATTCAGTTAAATTTTTAAATCACTCATATATTCATATATATAGGGGGAGTTTAATTGTAGGGGGAGCATAAAAGTAGGGGGAGTATTATACTTCACATTCAAACACATTTACCACATTGAAAATTTTAGTGTATGTTTGTCATCATCAAAAGGGGGAGATTTTTGAGTATAACAATATGATTTTTGTTTGATGATAATAAATATATATATTGTTTTATAAATGTGTAACGTCCCGAAATTTCAATGATATAATAATTAATATATTTAATTATTTTAATATAGTGGTTCGATAATTTAAATGGTTTGAATTCAAATATTACAAATATTTAAATCAATATAAATAGTGGAATAATAAATTTAATTTCCAAAATAATCGAAAATAGTTGAATTTGCAATATTTTGTAATAACCCGGAAATCCGAACCAATTTAAAAATTTTGTTTTGGCAATTTTGATGAATTTTGAATACTTAAAATGAATTATTTTAAATAATGACGACGAGATATTTATTTTGAATAGAATTAGAACGTATATATTTATTTGAATCGACGTTAGAATACAAATATTTATTTTTAATTATAAAAGGAATTGAAAATGGCGCGGTAGTTTGAAAATTCGATTTCAATTTTCAAATGTAGGTACAGGATTCAAAATAAACCGAATTTTAGCGAAACCAAAAATATTAGAATCTATTTGAAAATATCTTTCCAACGAATCCGAAAACTTGAAATTTCATAGCGGGAATCAAAAGTAATGCCCAGTTGAAATTTCAGTATAGTCGCTATGGAAAATATAGCCCTTAAAAATGGAAATTTTACAAACGACCTATGTTTTCGACGAAACCACTATTGTTGGATCCATGATGTCAAATTATTGCTAGATTCTAATTTTCTTAATTTTTGAAATCAATATGTGAGCGTGGCGCATTTAAACGTGTTCTGACAGTTTCAGTCAATTTGGATCGGCTAGAAAATGACAATTTTTCAGACGGTATCAGAATTCGATGAGAAAATCTAGAAATAATTTTTTTGGAATTTTCAGAGTCAGTATGTGACTGTGATAAATTAAAATGCGCAATCAAATTCAACATATAGATTTATATTTTGATTTTGACGGAAACTGATCGAAACGATCGAATCAGCTTACTGTTCGAAATGAGGGTAATTAGCTATGGACGACAGGCGGTGGGTCTCGTTTGGAGGTTGAAATAAAAAGTTACTTTTTGAAAATAAAAATAATAAAAAATATATAAATAATTCCCCCTTTTACTCTCTCCCCCGACTCTTTTCCTCTTCAGTTCAAAATAAAAAAAGATTAAAAAAAAACCCGTTGGGGGGATCATCGCCGCCGCCGCGGCGGCTGCTTGAGCCACCGCGCCACTGGCGCCGCCCCCTCTAGTCCCCCCTCCTCCTCCTTCGTGACGTCCTCCTCCCCTTATCACCAAAACCCCCCCAAACTGAAAATCGCCGACTCTCCCCAGCCTACAGACCCCCCCTGCGTTGCCTCCTACCACCACCTCCGATCTTGTATGCCACCTGACCCCGGCAGTGGACCCCCTCAGCAACAATGCCTCGATTTTAACAATGAAAGTGAGTTTCTTTTTGTTTATATTTTTCTTTTATGTTATTTATTCAATAAAAATATGATTTTTTTATATAACTTTGTTTTGAAAATATTTTCTTTTTAGTTAGCATTGATATGAGAATATGATTTGTTTAAAGAAGTGATTTTTATTTGGTTAAAGATTTAATTTTTAATAATAAAAATATGATTTTTATATTATTGAAATAATAAAAATATGATTTTTATAATATATAGATAATAAAAATTTGATCCTTATATTTAAAAAGATTATATTTTATAGTAGGATAAAGGTTTGATTTTTAGAATAGGAAAAGATTGGATTTTTAGAAATATAAAAATAGAATTTTATAATAAAAGTGAATACATAAAGATTCGATTTTATACATGTAGAATGGCGATAAAAATATAATTTTTATTTAGTAGGAAGAATTATAAAAATGTGATTTTTATAATGTTTTCATTTTGATAAAGATACGATCTTTATATGGATGTCATTAAGATAAAAATTCAATTTTTATTATATATGAAGCAAAATAAAAATTCGATCTTTATATAAGAGGGAGAAATATAAAAATATAATTTTTATATAGAAAGAAGCATTGTAAAAATATATGATTTTTATATATGAAGTGCCATTATAAAAATGTGATTTGGAATATGAACAGCGTAGAAAAGACTGCTTTGGAATGTCAAGCAAATCCCGACTGTTCGGAAATACAGAAATAAAACTGGTGGAGTGGAACCCTCGGTGAGAACTTCTCACTTTTAATTTGTTTTCTAGTTGAAATATATACTAGGATGCAGACGGTGCTTAGCAGCACCCGACACCCGTCGCCCACAGACCATGGACGACTTGTTTATGTGTTGTTGTGTTGTGAATATTGATTGTGTGATGTGGAATAGAATGAATATTTTATAGTTAAAAATATAATTTTTAACGTGTATATAAAATAAATATTTATAAACAAATCGGATGATTTGTTTATATACACACATTTGACTGATATTGATTGGGACGATAAATTTTACACATCGCCCAACTGCACAAATAAAAACTGTGTTTGATTGTTTGAAATCCCACATAGGTATTGGGATGATATTGGACATACACTAATCCCAATAATTAGTTGTATGTCAATCGATTGGTTGACAAGCTGCGTAAGCGTTAAATATTTATGTTTAAGGCCTATATAATGTTGAATGCACTCTGGATGATGGATTGCTGTTTTCATTGTTGTTATACACATTTGTTGTTTGAAATCCAAATAAATAAAATTATATGGTAATTGTCCGTGTCTGATTCCAGTTCAGATAGAATGAATATTTTAAAATAACGATTATTTTTAAAATAACGATTATTTCCAAACAATATTCAGAAAAGAATCAAAATATGATTTTCATGTCCGATTTGGGATGGACACGAATATATTTAAATATATATAGCCGTGTTAATTAGATATGCACCATTTTGACGCGAAAGATATTTATATCAATTTTATTCATTTTTATAATGAATATCGAAAAAGGAAATGATTTCAAAATCTAATGTTTTGAAAATAATATCATTTATATATCGATGATATGGAATATTCAATTTTGATTTGAAATTGAATATAAAGTTGAAATCGTTTTGAAAATGAATTTATAACAATTTATAAAATACATTTTAGAAGGAAATCGACGAAATATATATAATATATATATTATATGTATATATAATGGCCTGAATAGAACGCGCCGCGCCGCGGCAATTAGCGAATTTCGACCATTGACTTCGAATGGACATTACGGGAGATCCGACCGTCGGATTCTCCTAAAACCGGAACCGTTGGGTTCATATAGAAAAGAGATTTCTAACGAATATAAGATATTAGAAATATAATGGTTGGATTTGGAATAATTTCCAAATCAAATTTGGAAAAGGTCGTTGTAAGTTTAGTTCGATGGGCGTTGATGGAAATATACTGTACGGGCCTTGATAAAATTATTAATAATATCAATAATTAGTGTAAAATCATAATAAATGGTTTGGAAAGAACTAGGATGAAAAATTCCATATTTTAATAGATAAAAATAAATAAAATGAACTAGTTTTGAACTAAAATTATAATCCATTTATTTTTAAAATAAATAAATTGGATTTGAAATGGTTTTAAAAATAATCAGAATTTCCAATAAACTAAATTGGAAATGGATTTAAATCGAAATTGTCTTCGGAATATTTCGATGTTGGGTTTCGTGATTTTACAGATATTGTTATGGAAATTTGAAAGATATATTTATATCGTTATTTCCAATACAATATTTGTTGGTTATAGTATTTGATATTTAATATAAGCCGATATATTTTCTGTTTAGAGCCTTGTATTTACTATCAAATGTGATTTGGGTTTGTCGTGAATGGTGTCTTCATTAGCACTGTTCTTAAACCAAGTCGAGGAAAAGAATAAATCTATTTATTTAGATTTAATGAGGTATACCAATTAAATGATATTTAATTGGAATCGAATTGGAATTGATTTGTGGGTTTATCTTGAATGGTGTTTTAAATAATATTTGTTCTTTAACCCGATAATTAATGAAATGTGAATTGGGTTTGTTGTGAACTGCGTTTTAACGACATTCGTTCTTTAACCCGATTCACAGTGAAATGTAATTTGGAATTTATAAATCTTTTGTTAAGATTTAAAGGAGATTTTCCAAAGTAAAGTTTTCCAATTTAAATAAAATAAATTGGAATGGAATGGAATTCGATTTGGTAGTAATCGAAGTGAATTTCTGTGGATGAGGACTGCTAATATATATGGAATTTAAAAGGCTTTGCCGTTAATCCGTTTATATTGTTAGTCGGATATGGAAGTTTATATCGATTATATTTATCGATTTGTTTTCCATGAAGATTCCATGGTTAATGGAATGTGATTTTGGGTTGTCGTGAATGGTATCTTTAATGATACTGTTCTTAGACCCAATGAAGTTAAGAAAATCAGAAACTGACTGGAGATTAGTTAAGTTGGATAGTTTCTTGAGTATTGATCTGATGTTGGTTTCGGCCTTCGGGGTTAACACATAGGGAATTATTAACTTTCTAATTTACGGCTAAAGGATGGTGGAATAGAATGTGATTTTGGGTTTATCGTGAACCGTGTTTCAAATGACATTGGTTCTTTAACCTAGTTAAAGACAGGATACGATTTCCCAAGTTAACAATCATTAATATTGATTTTTGGGAAGGTTAAAACTAAGTGGAGTTTTAATGAATCTTTAATTAGATTGAAATGATCGAGAATGGAGTATCACCAGTTTTGTTCCAGGCGATAGTTAAATCTTTAATTAAATTTGAACGTGAAATGGTAATTGAATTTACCGATAACACCGTGGTGTTAGATATGGAGTATTACCTGTAACACCCCACCTCCGTTAAGGTCACTCGCAAAGGGAATGCCTTAACTTTGGTGGAGCATTTTAGTAAACAGAACAGATACTTACAAGACAGATAAAATAGTACTTGAATTTTTTTAACTTTATTTCAACAGAAGCTTGGTTACATCCTTTCAAATCACAATATCAGAATTCAAGTACAAAATATCAGTCTTGTACAAAAGCCTTCAGAATGCATAGTTTAAAATCATAATCCCCACAGAAGAAGACAAGCCATACTTTAAGCACTGCAAGCGGAAGAAATCTGGATCATGCTAGAGTATTCCCTTCTACAAAACCTTGGGGGGGGGGGGGACGGAAGAAAGGATGCGAAACAACAAGGGTTAGAAAAATAGTCTGGCAAGTCCAGTGATTTTCAGTTATGAACAGATAATAATAACATGACATGAACATAAAACTGGATGAGAGATAACTGTAACAGGTGTAGCAGATATAACAGAAGAACAGAATAATATAAGCTATTGTTTTACACTCCTCTGCACTAATACTAGTATAACAGAATTAGGTGTCACCCTAATGTCTAAACTGAAACAGAAACGGGTACAGAATAATTTCCATGGAAGAGAGTGCTAGTAATGGGCCTTTACCACCCAAACAGAAACAGACAGTGAAACACCCCACCTCCGTTAGGGTCACTCACAAAGGGAATGCCCTAATTTTGGTGGAGGTTTATAAGTATAGGTCACAGATACACAAGATAGATATGAATACACATATTTTTGAACAGCGGAAACAACAACAACTTTTATTTCATCAAAATACGTGTTACACAAACCATACCATAGTTGTCTTACAATACTTCAAAAAAAAAATTACATTTCCATAACTGTCTTGATTTCATAACTTAAAGAAGCATAAAAACATAAGTAAACTGCATAAGTCCCCATAATTGCTATCCAAAGCCATAGTCCAAAATGAAAGAGATCCAAGCAATACATTCTCTCTCTTCAAGCTGGATGTGAAACTGGTCAAGCTGCGGTATCCCCTCCCTGTGGACCTGGGGGGGGATGGGGGGTGGAACGAAAGAAAAGTAGAGTCAGACATAAAGGCTGAGTAAGTCTAGGACTATTCAGTCTATGAATAATAAAAAGAGCATGATAAGTATAAAGTGGAAATGGGGAAGCACCATAAACTAAGTTAAGTTGTCTAGAGTCGAATATACTATCGTACCCCATATTAATCTCTGCACCCCCTATAAACTAGTTCCCAACTGGCACCCCACAATCAGGGTGAAGTGATGCTTTTTATAGATCGGCTCCTACTCGCATAGTTACATGTGTCTTACGGCCCCCGATGTTGTAGCTACCTATGCTGGTCCCACCATGGGGTGTATCAAGTCCCATGGTGGCGGCCCGACACAGTTCTAGAATGCACAGGTATACTACTGGTGCCCAGTGCCTAATTTTTCTGCGCCGGAGTGTGTGCACGCCCGCACCCCGTTAGAACCTATACTGCTGCACCACCGCCGTCGATTTGACCTCTTACAGTCAGCCCAATAATCGTGCCCCACCCTGCCTAGTTCAGGGTATCCTGATACACCTTGTAGGGTTACTGCTGAAAAGGGTCCCCCGCTACTAGGTTTTCTATTCTAGCCAACATGCTAAGTTGATTAAGTGTTCTGTAAACCTAACCCCCAATCAGTCTGTATAGTTTAGCATGTTGTATTTGATTAAGTATCAATTCAATTTACTTAATCCTATCAATCCTGACTCAGCCTTAATTGTCTTATTAAAGCCTCAACCACTCACATTAGACAGGTATTGTTGTGACTGCCTGTTGCCGGTTGGGTCCGGGCAGTCTTACGTCACAACTCAGTCTAACTTTGGGTCTTTATTGGGCTCAATGTTTAACCACCCACATTAGATAGGTATTGTTGTGACTACTGGACAACCGGGCGGGTCCGGGCAGGTTTATGTCACAACGCAATCCAACCTCGGGTTAAACACATCGTATTTTCTAAGTTTACATATTTTGTCTCTTTTCTTTTTATATGTAAATATTTGCAGCCCATTATTCAAATTCATCCTTATTGGGTAAAATTAATTTATACCACTTAAATGTTCTCAAGGTCGTTGGCATGCTTCAGACATGCCAACGCATATGTTTTATATTTTTAACCCAACGTCATTACCCCCGTCTTATACGTTCGCTATATTATAACATATGTTGGGCTTAACATTTAAGCCCAACTTAGCCAAATGAAAAAGGGGAGGCTTAGAACATGGTGTTTATATATCCTAAGTAACATCAAAAGGGGTGTGTGAACGCATGAACTTACAACATAGCGATCTAATTAACATAAATTAGGCACTTGAGAACTTGCATTGTAATAGCATATAATCTTGACATAAAACATACCTAAACATGAATCATGGTTTTAATCTAGTCATGTAAACTTGCATTTAAAATGTGAATCTAACTTAATTATGTGTCACATATATTATCATATGATTTTGATAACAACATAGGCCTAAAACATATTTTCAATTAGGCATAACACCAAACGTAATCTAGTCATGTTCCTAGAGTCAACACAAGTTCACAAAGATGCTTACTTTTGTCACTAATACAAAAGTATGGTTTTCACTTGAATCATAATGCCTATTTCAACATAAATTCATATGAATCATAATACCCAAATGGATCCAAATACACTAAAAATTATCATAAAAATATACATAGAAGGATCTAAAATCATGTTGGCATAATAGTGAATCATATACTTGCATGAGTCTCAACTTGGTTGTAATAAACTACCACAAACATATAGTTGTTAACTTTCAACATGAATCATATACTTGCAAATATCCAATAGATCTAACATCATTATACCACAACATCCCAAATCTATTCATAATTAGAATCATAGCAACATACAATTATGAATTATCATCACCACAAATTAAGTACAATTCCATTTCTCATTTTACACAGATCAAATCTCAATTATTCATTCACATCGGAATAGCACTCTACTTACAACGTATGACGAATCTTCAATTCAGGATTCTGAATTCTGAATTTGGAGATTCTATCCTTTGTTGTAGGCGTTGTTTTGATTTAATTGTCGTGGCTTTAAGATTTTGAATCAACTCCTAATCGTCTCTTAATTTGATGGCTACTCCTAGTTTTTCTTTAGCAACATGACAGCTCCATACTCATTTTATTTGTGTGAATTAGGTAGAGTCTTAGGTCCTTTTTATAGAGTTTGTGAATTGATTAGAGCCATCGATGGAGCTTAGATTAATATAAGCCGTTCGTTTTAAAGGAAAACCAATCAAGACTTGACACATAAGCCCTAGTGACAAGACAAAGCCCAGAAGTTCGGCCAAGCACAGACAAGGCCAGCCAGGAGGGGCTGGGTTCGACCTGGCTCAGGGGCCAGGTCGACTACCCAGTCGACCTGGGTCTTGGGCGGGAAAATTCCCGGCCAGCCCAATCTGGGTCCGATTTTTGAATTTTGAACTCGTTTCTGAACTGTTTCTGCCTGTTTGAATTTTAAACTGAATTCTGAAACTTCCGGAGGTCATATCTCCCTCATACGGAGTCCGTTTTACGCAAACTCAGACTCTATCTCAAGCAGAATTCCGAGACGAACAAAATGGCATATCCCGTTTTCCTTAATTCTTTGATTTGAAATTAATTATACTTTAATTTGTTAAATCTTATAGTTAACGGAAAATTCGGGGTGTTACATTCTCCCCTCCTTAAAGGATTTCGTCCCCGAAATCTTCAAGTCTAGGAGAATGTATATCCTAACATCCAAACGTCCATCTACTCATCCATCAAACACGAGCGTCCATTCTCCTTAAAAGACTTCTAATGCTTCATGTTCATATGCAAAGTGTGTGTACATGTACTTATCTAATGCAAAATCAGGCGGTCTACTGATTCAGTTGACCTTCTTAATTCAAATTATGTAAGTGTCATGAATCCATTATGTATGCAAATTTTCCTATTCATGATTCTACATGAGTGCACAATCATTCATATAAATGCAACATCCATATGAAAACACATTAAGCTTCAACCATATACGAATATAAATACATATATGCATATGCAATATGAAGTGACTGAGCCGATCTAAAACCTAGATTGTGTGTGTATATGCAACCACGAGCAACCACTAGCAATCACTTGCAACCACTTACAACCATCATCCATAACATGTTTCAATTACATGTTTTCATCCAAAGGGTTTCTACCTAAAAGATAAGATCGAGGAGATATACCCTAAAAGATAGGTAAAGCATAACTTAAGGAAAAAGAGAGATCAAAGATGTACCCTCAAAAAGAAAAAGGTAAGCTGCGCGTATTCTAGCCTCAGTTTCCCAAGTCGCGTCTTCCTCGGCGTCGCTCCACTGAACTTTGATGAGCTTGACTTCGCGGTTGCGTAGCTTTTTCACTTCCGTTCCTAATATGCGGGTTGGAACTTTTCTCACGGTTGCTTCGTGTTCCACTTCAGCTTCTTCAAGGATGTTTGGCTCTACCACTTCAGCAGATTCATGTAGACATTTTTGGAGATGCGAAACATGAAAGACGTTGTGAACTCCAGCTAATTTTTCAGGTAGCTCTAATCTATAGGCCATTTTCCCAATTTTCTCGATAATAGAAAACAGCCCTACGAACCTTGGTGCTAGCTTCCCTGTGGTTCCAAAACGAATGACATTCCTTAAAGGAGATACCTTAAACCCTGTCCCCAACCTCAAATTCAAGGTTGGCCTTCCTCTTATCTGCGTAGGATTTTTGTCTGTCTTGGGCTGTCTTCATTCTTCTCCGTATTAAGTCTACTTTCTCTGAAGTCTCTCGGATCATATCTGGTCCAAGTATGAGCTTGTCAGTAGACTCCCACCAACAAGTGGGCGATCGACACAGTCTTCCATATAAAGCTTCGAAGGGAGCCATTCTGATGGTGGCTTGGTAGCTGTTGTTGTAGGCAAATTCCACCAAAGGAGGAAGGTCTTCGCATATCCCTCTGAAGTCAAGGACGCATAGTCTTAAAAGGTCCTCCAAAACTCTGTTCACCCTTTCTGTCTGGCCGTCGGTTTGGGGGTGATAGGTTGTACTCAAGCATAACTGTGTGCCTACCGCTTCTTGTAGACTCCGCCAAAACTCACTTGTGAAGATAGGGTCTCGGTCACTAACAATGCTGGAGGGTATTCCATGGAGTCGAACAACTTCCTTGAGATAAAGAGATGCTAGGGATGAGGCAATCCTTCTACTTTTGACAGGTAAAAAGTGGGCGCTTTTAGTAAGCCTATCCACTATTACCCAAATGCTATTGCCTCATCTAGACCTGGGCAGCCCATTAATGAAGTCCATTGAAATGCTATCCCACTTCCACTACGGGACCTCTAGAGGATGGAGCAGACCACCAGGCTTCTTCTGCTCCGCCTTAACCTGTTGGCAAATCATACACTTAGAAACGAAATCTGCCACGTCCTTCTTCATGCCGCTCCAAAAGAAGATTCTCTTTATGTCCTTGTACATTTTATCTCCGCCTGGATGTATCGTCATCTTGGAGTGATGTGCTTCCTCGAGAACCGTCTTTACTAAATCTCTTGTCCGAGGGACGCATAGTCTTCCGTCTCGCCTTAGCCAACCCTTATCGTCGATGGAGTATCTGTTGAGGTGACTTGAAGTCTCACCCCTAATTAGCCTATCAATCGTCTCCACAAGCTGAGGGTCTTCGCGTTGTGCTGTCCCTATTGAGTCCACTAGAGTCGGGCGTACTTCGAGAGATGCTAGCAAGCCCGGTACAAAATCGGAGGAGGGCCTAAAGTTAAAACTGGCTATATACTCCAAGCTTGGCCTTTCTATAAAGAGCGGGCTTAGGGTCAGTTTCTTTCGGCTCAACACGTCTGCCACTACGTTGCCTTTTCCCGGAGTGTAGGAGATCTCGAAGTCGTACGAGGCAAGAAACTCCAACCATCTCTGTTGCCTCAAGTTAAGATCTTTCTGCAAGAAAAGATATTTCAACGATTTATGGTCAGATTAAAGTTCGAACTTCTCACCTAGGAGATAGTATCACCAAGACTTAAGTGCAAAGACATTGGCGGCTAACTCAAGATCGTGGGTCGGGTAGTTCTTTTCATGAACTTTCAATTGCCTTCCACCATAAGCTACTACCCTTCCTTCTTGCATTAAGACAGCGCCTAGTCCTGTCCCGCATGCATCCGTGTATACCGTAAACATTTTGCTTCCATTCGGCAAGGTCAGAACTGGGGCTGTTGTAAGAGCTCTTTTTAAGCGTTGGAAAGCAAACTCGCAATCCAAATCCCAAGCAAACGCTAGGTTCTTCTTTGTTAATCTAGTGAGCGGAGCTGATATTTTTGCAAAGTCTCTGATGAATTTCCGATAGAAGCCTGTTAGCCCGAGAAAGCTTCGGACTTCTATTGCATTCCTTGGTGTCTTCCAATCCTACACTGTTACTACTTTAGCAGGGTCCACAGCTAACCCTTCTTTGGATACTACATGCCCAAGAAACCTTACTTCCTCTCTCCAAAAGTGGCATTTGGAGAATTTGGCTTTTAGCTGATGGACTCGCAGAGTTTCCATGATTGCCCTTAAGTGCTGAGCATGTTCTTCTTCACTTTTTGAGAAGATCAAGATATCGTCTACGAAGACCACTACGAACTTGTTGAGGAATTCTCTGAACACCCTACTCATCAGGTCCACGAAGTAAGCGAGTGCGTTTGTCAAGCCGAAAGGCATGACAAGCCATTCAAAGAAGCCGTCTGGGGTTCTAAATGCTGTCTTTTCGATGCTATCTTCAGCCACCCTTAGCTGATGAAATCTGGTCGCTAAATCGAGTTGGGAGAAAACTGACGCTCCTGCAAGCTAATCAAACAGATCGTCAATTCTGGGGAGAGGGTGCCTATTCTTTTTCGTTAGCTTGTTGAGCTCCCTATAGTCAACACATAGACGGAGTGAACCATCCGCCTTTGTAGCGAACACCACTGGAGCGCCCCATTCTGAAATGCTCCTTCTAATGAACCCCTTCTCTAGAAGCACTTTAACCTGTTTACTGAGCTCTTTCCTTTCCCGTGGAGCCATGTGTCTAACGGGCAACGCAACGGGCTTTACATTATCTACAAGATATATGCGGAAGTCTATCTCCCGCTTCAGAGGTAAGCCCTTCACTTCTTCGAAGACATCCGGATATTCACGGACCACTCTAACCGATTGCAAACTCTCAACAGAAGCTTCTACCGATTCAAGATAACTAAGCATAACCGCATATGGGGGATTACAAGTAATTTCCAGAGTGTTACCGAGTTGGGTCAGAAGCCTAACCACCCTTTTCTCACAATTAAGGATGGCACCATTACTGGATAGCCAATCCATGCCCAAAATCAAACCATATCCCGAGAAGCCCAAAACAAAGGCACTACATCTAAATTCTATGCTTAGAATAGAAATTTTCAATCCCACACAGATCATAGACAAATGAGCTGGGCCCCCGATTGGATTTGAAACAATTAAGGGGTCCTCTACCATACTAGTTTCTAGGTGCAGAGATTCTACTAAAGCAGATGAAATAAAGGAGTGTGATGCGCCAGAATCAAATAAAGTGCGAACTGGGTGATCATAAAGATAAACTACACTTTCTACAGAAGTATTTATACCTCGCTGTTGCAGAGGCGGTGCTTCTAGCGCATGAACCTGTGCCTCTGAGGTGGATCCAGCCTTCTGCCCCTACCCTCGTTTCTTTGGACAATCCTTAGCCATGTGGCCTGTCTCACCACAAGAAAAGCACCTACCATTCAACTTGGCCTTCTTTTTCTGGCAATCTTTCACTAAGTGCCCCACTTTGCCACAGAAATTACACTTCCTCTTCTCTTGGGACTTGTTGTATTTCCCGCCCTTCTTAAAGTCTGTCTTCTTAGGCTGTAAACCCTCTTTCTTCCCTTGAGACCCTTCTGCCTTTGTCTACTTCTTGCCCTTATCCTCTTCGTTCAGCAATGCCATCTGCACCAACCTTTCATACGTGGCTCCCATAGGTATATGGGTCATGGCCAAGCTGTGTAATGGCTCATTCAATCCTTTGACAAAGCGGAGAGCCTTCTTGTGCGGAGTGTTGACTAGGTCCAGTC
Organism: Allium sativum; assembly: GCA_030737875.1. Lineage (NCBI taxonomy): Eukaryota > Viridiplantae > Streptophyta > Magnoliopsida > Asparagales > Amaryllidaceae > Allium > Allium sativum. Next base: position 221,936,330 of record CM060912.1, on the reverse strand, counting down.
CGAACCTAGCCAGTTGATCGAACTGATTAACGTACTCTTTGACTGTCATATTTCCTTGCTTAAGAAATAAGAAATTTTCCAATTGAAGACTCCTTTCAGCTTCTGAGAGAAATTTAGCCTCAAACCTTGCCCTAAAGTCCTCCGATGTTTCCACTGGTCTTTCTGCACTGGTAACTTCCCACCAGTAGGAAGCCTCGCCTTTAAGTAGCCATACTGCCAGTTGTACCTTCTGCCTATCTTCTACCTCAAAGATGACGAATAAGTCCTCGGTTTCCTTCAGCCAGTTCCTGGCTGCCACGAAGGACTCAGTTCCATGAAAGTCCTTTCCTCCCATAGCTTTGAAATCTTTACATGTCTTAGCAAAAGCATTACCACGCGGAGGAGGTGGAGGAGGAGGTGCTGCTGCAGCTGGATGATTTCCTGCAGCTGGGGGAGGAGGAATAGCGGAACCTGGCTGATTGGCCCTTGCTTCTAAGAATCGTCTAAACCAACCAGGTATTGGTACACCCTTTGGCAAGTTAAGTTCTTCGGACATGCTGCAACAAAAAGGATAGGCTCAAAACGAAGGATAAAAGATGGAACCTATGGCTTTGGGGGACTACGCCTTTTTAAAATAAAATAACATTTTACCTTTAAAAATGCTTCTTTAAAATTTCTTTTGAAAATAATTTTTCAAAACTTTTTATCTTATCTGGTAAACCTATGCTCTTATACCAAGTGAAACACCCCACCTCCGTTAGGGTCACTCACAAAGGGAATGCCCTAATTTTGGTGGAGGTTTATAAGTATAGGTCACAGATACACAAGACAAATTTAAATACACATATTTTTGAACAGCGGAAACAACAACAACTTTTATTTCATCAAAATACGTGTTACAAACCATACCATAATTGTCTTACAATACTTCAAAAAAAACATTACATTTCCATAACTGTCTTGATTTCATAACTTAAAGAAGCATAAAAACATAAGTAAACCGCATAAGTCCCCAGAATTGCTATCCAAAGCCATAGTCCAAAATGAAAGAGATCCAAGCAATACATTCTCTCTCTTCAAGCTGGATGTGAAGCTGGTCAAGCTGCGGTATTCCCTCCCTGTGGACCTCGGGGGGGGGGGGGGGGACGAAAGAAAAGAAGACGAAAGAAAAGTAGAGTCATACATAAAGCCTGAGTAAGTCTAGGACTATTCAGTCTATGAATAAGAAAAAGAGCATGATAAGTATAAACTGGAAATGGGGAAGCACCATAAACTAAGTTAAGTTGTCTAGAGTCGAATATACTCTCGTACCCCATATTAATCTCTGCACCCCCTATATACTAGTTCCCAACTGGCACCCCACAATCAGGGTGAAGTGATGCTTTTTATTGATCGGCTCCTACTCGCATAGTTACATGTGTCTTACGGCCCCCGATGTTGTAGCTACCTATGCTGGTCCCACCATGGGGTGTATCAAGTCCCAAGGTGGCGGCCTGACACAGTTCTAGAATGCACAGGTATACTACTGGTGCCCAGTGCCTAATTTTTCTACGCCGGAGTGTGTGCACGCCCGCACCCCGTTAGAACCTACACTGCTGCACCACCGCCGTTGATTTGACCTCTTACATTCACCCCAGTAATCGTGCCCCACCCTGCCTAGTTCAGGGTATCCTGATACACCTTGTAGGGTTACTGCTGAAAAGGGTCCCCCGCTACTAGGTTTTCTATTCTAGCCAACATGCTAAGTTAGTTAAGTGTTCTGTAAACCTAACCCCCAATCAGTGTGTATAGTTTAGCATGTTGTATTTGATTAAGTATTAATTCAATTTACTAAATCCTATCAATCCTGGCTCAGCCTTAATTGTCTTATTAAAGCCTTAACCACTCACATTAAACAGGTATTGTTGTGACTGCCTGTTGCCGGTTGGGTCCGGGCAGTCTTACGTCACAACTCAGTCTAACTTCGGGTCTTTATTGGGCTCAATGTTTAACCACCCACATTGGATAGGTATTGTTGTGACTAATAGACAGCCGGGCGGGTCCGGGCAGGTTTATGTCACAACGCAATCCAACCTCGGGTTAAACACATCATATTTTCTAAGTTTACATATTTTGTCTCTTTTCTTTTTATATGTAAATATTTGCAGCCCATTATTCAAATTCATCCTTGTTGGGTAAAATTAATTTATACCACTTAAATGTTTTCAAGGTCGTTGGCATGCGTCAGACATGCCAACACATATGTTTTATATTTTTAACCCAACGTCATTACCTCCGTTTTATACATTCGCTATATTATAACATATGTTGGGCTTAACATTTAAGCCCAACTTAGCCACATGAAAAAGGGGAGGCTTAGAACATGGTGTTTATATATCCTAAGTAACATCAAAAGGGGTGTGTGAACGCATGAACTTACAACATAGCGATCTAATTAACATAAATAAGGCACTTCTGAACTTGCATTGTAATAGCATATAAACTTGACATAAAACATACCTAAACATGAATCATGGTTTTAATCTAGTCATGTAAAATTGCATTTAAAATGTGAATCTAACTTAATTATGTGTCACATATATTATCATATGATTTTGATAACAGCATAGGCCTAAAACATTTTTTCAATTAGGCATAACACCAAATGTAATCTAGTCATGTTCCTAGAGTCAACACAAGTTCACAAAGATGCTTACTTTAGTCACTAATACAAAAGTATGGTTTTCACTTGAATCATAATGCCTATTTCAACATAAATTCATATGAATCATAATACCCAAATGGATCCAACTACACTAAAAATGATCATAAAAATATACATAGAAGGATCTAAAATCATGTTGGCATAATAATGAATCATATACTTGCATGAGTCTCAACTTGGTTGTAATAAACTACCACAAACATATAGTTGTTAACTTTCAACATGAATCATATACTTGCAAATATCCAATAGATCTAACATCATTATACCACAACATCCCAAATCTATTCATAATTAGAATCATAGCAACATACAATTATGAATTATCATCACCACAAATTAAGTACAATTCCATTTCTCATTTTACACAAATCAAATCTCAATTATTCATTCACATCAGAATAGAACTCTACTTACAACGTATGACGAATCTTCAATTCAGGATTCCGAATTCGGAGATGCTATCCTTTGTTGTAGGCGTTGTTTTGATTTAACTGTCGTTGCTTTAAGCTTTGGAATAAACTCCTAATCGTCTCTTAATTTGACGGCTACTCCTAGTCTTTCTTCAGCAACATGCCGGCTCCATACTCATTTAATTTTGTGAATTAGGTAGAGTCTTAGGTCCTTTTTATAGAGTTTGTGAATTGATTAGAGCCGTCGATGGAGCTTAGATTAATATAAGACGTTCGTTTTAAAGGAAAACCAATCAAGACTTGACACGTAAGCCCTAGTGACAAGACAAAGCCCAGAAATTCGGCCAAGCACAGACCAGGCCAGCCAGGAGGGGCTGGGTTCGACCTAGCCCAGGGGCCAGGTCGACTACCCAGTCGACCCCAAGTCGACTACCCAGTCGACCCCAAGTCGACTACCCAGTCGACCTGGGTGCCCCAGGTCGACTGCCCAGTCGACCTGGGTGCCGACTGCCCAGTCGACCTGCGTCTTGGGCGGGAAAATTACCGTCCAGCCCAATCAGCGTCTTGGGCGGGAAAATTCCCGTCCAGCCCAATCTGCGTCCGATTTTTGAATTTTGAACTCGTTTCTGAACTGTTTCTGCCTGTTTGAATTTTAAACTGAATTATGAAACTTCCGGAGGTCATATCTCCCTCATACGAAGTCCGTTTTATGCAAACTCGGACTCTATCTCAAGCAGAATTCCGAGACGAACGAAATGGCGTATCCCGTTTCCCTTAATTCTTTGATTTGAAATTAATTATACTTTAATTTGTTAGATCTTGTAGTTAATGAAAAATTCGGGGTGTTACAGATAGAAGCAGAAACAGATTAATCCCTATAGAAACAGAATGTAGAATTAGGTGTACACTAGTAATTGGGCCTTTACCACCCGAACAGACGGTACCACGCGGAAACGGACAGGTGTTGCCACCCAACAGAAACAGACGGTACCAACAGAAACAGACAGAACTAAGTGTACCCTAAAACCCTATCCCCAAGCGATCGTCTCCCTAAACATAAATACCCTGGGTCGGCCCTACAGTAGGGTGTATCACTCCCTAAAGTGACAACCAATTGGCACAGACCTATTTACAGATGTCACGGCGTCTTACATCCTCAGAGGCAGACCGGGATCCATGCACGCACATGACCCGGTTGGAACGCACCATCAACACCCCTCGCCATTATCAGAATGAACCGCTTATAATTAGTTCAGTAAGCATGCCCGGACCCTACCTACTGTTGGGTCAAAGTTTTGATACCTGAAAGGGTTACTGACTAATACGGGTCCCAAACAGCAGATGACACAAGTAATTCCCCTCCTAACCTTGTGTCCCCAGACTAATAGATTTCAGATTAACTTGTTTACAAGTTTCAGACATACAGAGTTTAGATCAACAAGTTCACAGATTAACAGACTTACAGATTTACTGGTTACAGATTAACCGGTTACAGATTGTCTAACTTTGTATTGGGCCTACAGATTCACGAAATGGGTTTATCAGATTCATTGGTCCAATTGGTTTAACCTTACCCACCCAACACGTTTTAGACATCATATTTATCTCAGTTTTTCATTAATTAAATATTAATGCCGAAACCTCTCACATTAGACTGACAGTTTGCGGCTACTGGTTAGGCCGGTTGGTTCCGGGCAGGTTTCTGTCGCAAACTGAGTCTAACCTCGGGTTTCGAGCACGTTATGACTAACTTCTCACATTAGAACCTATTGTTTGCGACCACTGGAATATGCCGGGCGGTTCCGGGCAGAATTACGCCGCAAACTCATTCTAACCTCGAGTTAGCCATGTTTATCTTTGCGGCCAATTAATTAATGATTTACCATTTATACCACGCCTAATATACATGTCAATTATTCATAACTATAGCCAATTCAGATTATGTCAATAGCAGACTAATTATATCAACTCAACAGATATAGCAGATAACAGATTTTGTAGATTAGGCGACTTAACGGATTTAGCAGATTAAGCAAACTAGCAGATAACAGATTAGGCATCTCAACAGATTTAGTTTAGCAGATTTGGCATTTTCAACAGACTTAGCAGATGACAGATTTGTCAGATGAACAAATCAAGCAGATTAGGCAGTAGAGCAGAACTAGCAGATAACAGAACTAGCATATTAGGCAATATAACAGAACTAGCAGATTAGACAAATATAGCAAAACTAGCAAATTAGGCAAATATAACAGATTTAATCATTCCTTAAAGTTTCACAAACATCTCTTGCCTAATTATAAATTTGGCCTATGTTCACATGCATAAATAATGGTCATGATTGATCATATACCCCATGTTCGCATTAAATTTACATAGCACAGACTATGGTCATAATTTATATATATCATATGTTTCAATTTTTATTAAACTTGCATAGTACAGAAGATCCATATATAAATTATACCAAATATAACCATCGATTACTATGCATGTCATATATCCCAAAGATCCCTTACTTAGGTGTTTATTTACATTAATAGATACCCTACTTTCATGTAAATCTTTATACCTAAGCTATATTCTCTTTATCTCAAATCATATGTTCAATACCCCTCGATGTTATAAATATAACATGTCCAGTCATATGTCTCAGATTTATGTTCTAGCTACAGTCCATGTTCTTTCCTCAAATTAGTCACCTATTGGTCATGCCCAATTTATGCACCATTCATTTTACTGTCCCAAACATTTTGGCGTATGTTAATCTCTTATGAGATTGGCTCAGGCTCGTGGTAGCCTGGCTATAAAACAGAAAGAGGAAAGAGATACAAAATAAGATCTAAACAGAACAGATATAACCTCAGATTCAGATTTTACAATTCATGTCACAATCAGAATTAACGTTTATATCGGAAAATAACTGTACTTGCCTTGGTTGGATTAAAGAAAGAACTTTAATTGTTAATCGTTGCAGAAGCTTAAATCTCTAATTTGAATTGAGTTGCTTAGGTTGATGTTAGTTAGCTTCTAGTTTTGATTCCAGCAGTGTAGCGACGCCATTTTTATTTTTATTTAGAACAGAGGCAGAGAAGAAGCAGAATAGAATTGTGTGTAGAGAAGGCTAGGTCTTAGGATGTATTTATAGGTGTAGGAACTCATTTAGGCCCTCGGATTAACCCTAGAACTCATCAGGTCCGTCAAAACACGTCACAGCCTTCAAAATCACGCACACACGCACCAGGTTCGACCAGGGCTCGACCCCCAGGTCGACTGCCCAGTCGACCTGGTCTGGGGGGTCGACTGCCCAGTCGACTCCCCAGTCGACCTGGGTCCTGGGGGGTCGACTGCCCAGTCGACTCCCCAGTCGACTTGGGCCCTGGGCGGGAAATTTCCCTCCTAGCCCGCTTCTGGGTTTGAATTCGAATTTTGAATTCGAATTTCGAGCTGTTTTCAATTCTGAAATTGTCTGAAACTTCGGAGGGTCATATCTCCTTCATACGGACTCCGATTCTCGCAAACTCGGACTCGTTTTCATGCAGAATTCCGAGACAAACGCAATGGCGCAACCCGTTTCCCTTGATTCTTATTTTAAAAATTAATTGTCCTTTGATTTGTTACCTATACGTTCACAGAAAATACGGGGTGTTACATTCTCCCCTCCTTAAAGGATTTCGTCCTCGAAATCTTCAAGTTAAGAAGAATGTGTCCTACCATCCAACATCCATCTACTCAATCATCAATCACTGGCGTCCATTGTCCTTAGAAACTTCTGATGTTGTATGAACATATGCAAAGGTGTGTGTATATGTTCCTTATCTAATGCAAAGATCAGGCGGTCCACTGATTCAGTTGACCTCCTTAATGCGAATTATGCTAGTGCCATGAGTCCAACATGTATGCAAATTTTCCTATTTGATACATATAATTTCTATATGAGTGCATAACCATTCAGTCATATGCAACATCCATGTGCTGAGTCAATCATTTTGCATCCACAAAAATTGAAAATGCTCACACATCCATATGCAGTATGTGAGTGTTTTCGAGCCGATCTAGTGCCTAGTGTGTGTATATGCATCCACGAGCAACCACTAGTAACCACTTGCATCCACTTGCAACCATCAAACATAACTTGTCTCAAACACATGTTTACACCCATTAGTTTCTACCTAAAGTTCGAAGATTTGATCGATATGATACAGTTGAATGATGGAAGCGAGTACAGATCAAACAAAAACTTGGTTCCCATTAGACATGGGTCCTAAGTATCGGCCCCGAAGACCGAAACCAACATCAAATTGACACCCAGAGGATTACCCTCTTTAGACAAATGTCAAAACTGGAAATCTTAACCTTGTCGGGAAAATTCAGATATTTACCGACTACTGGTACAGATCAGGTTCCCTAGTGATTCTTAGGAAGCTAAGCATGATAAAACCCAGAATGTATGCATACTACTTGATGCCTAACACATATATCTCTCAAACCCCAATCTATCACAATAGATGAGTCATAACCCTTATGGATCTGAGTCTATAGCGGAATCAGAAATAATACTAGTATTAAAGTGCAGAGTATCGATTACAAAATCAAAATACCAGAATCAGAAAGAGTCTTAACTCCATAATCAGATAAAGAAATTAAACCTACTATAGGAACTTTCTTATTTCTATCCTAGCCACTAGCCTCAAGAGTGTTCGCCTGCCCTCCTTGCCCTCGTCTCTTCGGGCAGTCCCTAGTGAAGTGTCCCATCTCACCACAGTTGAAGCAAGTGCCCTTCCTTTTTCTGCAATTCTTATTCAGATGTGTCGAGCTCCCACAAGTAAATCACTTTTTCCCCTTCTTATCTTCAGACTTCTCATCCTTCCTTTGTGTTTCCTTTTTGGGCCCTGCTTTCTTATTCTGTGGTTCTTCCTTCTTTGTCTCTTTCGGGCCTTTGTCTTCCTCGTGCAGTAGTGCCATGTCCACCAATCTCTCGTAAGTCGCTCCCATGGGTACATGAGTCATGGCTAGGCTGGGCAGTGGCTCGTTCAATCCTTTACCAAAGCGGAAAGCCTTTTTATGCTGAGTGTTGACTAAATCCAATCCGAACCTAGCCAGTTGGTTGAACTGGTTGACGTATTCCTTGACAGTCATACTTCCTTGCTTAAGAGATAAGAACTTTTCCAATTGTAGACTTTGCTCAGCTTGCGAGAGGAATTTTATCTCAAACCTTGTTCTGAAATCCATCCATGTTTCAATTGGCCTCTCGGCGTTAGTGACTTCCCACCAATAGGAAGCTTCGTCTTTGAGCAGCCATACCGCCAACTGTAACTTCTGCCTATCGTCCACCTCGAAGTTAATGAATAGATCCTCAGTTTCTTTGAGCCAGTTCCTCGCTTCTACGAATGATTCAGTTCCTTTGAAATCCTTCCCACCCATGGCCCTAAAATCTCTACAGATCTTTGAAAAAGCAATTGCACGAGGAGGGGCTTGGAGGAGGGGGATCATTTGTTGGACTTGCGGCGGCGGTCCTAGCCTCAAGATATTGACGAAACCAACCGGGTACATGAACATCCTCTGGTATCTCGGACGCTTCAGACATACTGAAACGAAAAAGGAAAGATTCAATACAAAAAGGACTGAAAGAAAGATATATGGCTCTTGGGGATCATGTTTTTTCAAAATAAGCTTTATTTTTGAAAATACTTCTTTTCAAAATCTTTTTGAAAATAGTTTTCAAAAACTTTACCCAATCTGGTAACCTTCAGCTCTGATACCAAGTGTAACACGCCACCTCCGTTAAGGTCACTCACAAAGGGAATGCCTTAACTTTGGTGGAGCATTTTAGTAAACAGAATAGAAACTTACAAGACAGATAAAACAGTACTTGGAAAATTTATAACTTTATTTCAACAGAAGCTTGGTTACATCCTTTCAAATCACAATATCAGAATTCAAGTACAAAATATCAGTCTTGTACAAAAGCCTTCAGAATGCATAGTTTAAAATCATAATCCCCACAGAAGAAGACAAGCCATACTTTAAGCAGTGCAAGCGGATGAAATCTGGATCAAGCTAGAGTATTCCCTTCTACAAAACCTGGGGGGTGGGGGAAACAGAAGAAAGGAGGCTAAACAACAAGGGTCAGACAAAAAGTCTGGCAAGTCCAGTGATTTTCAGTTATGAACAGATAATAATAACATGACATGAACATAAAACTGGATGAGAGATAACTGTAACAGGTGTAGTAGATATAACAGAAGAACAGAATGATATAAGCTATTGTTTTACACTCCTCTGCACTAATACTAGTATAACAGAATTAGGTGTCACCCTAATGTCTAAACTGAAACTGAAACGGGTACAGAATAATTTCCACGGAAGAGAGTGCTAGTAATGGGCCTTTACCACCCGAACAGGAACAAACAGAAGCAGAAACATATTAATCCCTATAGAAACAGAATGTAGAATTAGGTGTACACTAGTAATTGGGCCTTTACCACCCAAACAGACGGTACCACACGGAAACGGACAGGTGTTGCCACCCAACAGAAACTGACGGTACCAACAGAAACAGACAGAACTAAGTGTACCCTAAAACCCTACCCCCAAGCGATCAGCTCCCTAAACATAAATACCCTATATCGGCCCTACAGTAGGGTGTATCACTCCCTAAAGTGACAACCAATTGGCACAGACCAATTTACAGATGTCACGGTGTCTTACATCCTCAGAGGCAGACCGGGATCCATGCACGCACATGACCCGGTTGGAACGCACCATCAACACCCCTCGCCATTATCAGAATGAACCGCTTATAATTAGTTCAGTAAGCGTGCCCGGACCCTACCTACTGTTGGGTCAAAGTTTTGATACTAGAAAGGGTTACTGACTAATATGGGTCCCAAACAACAGATGACACAAGTAATTCCCCTCCTAACCTTGTGCCCCCAGACTAACAGATTTCAGATTAAATTGTTTACAAGTTTCAGACATACAGAGTTTAGATCAACAAGTTCACATATTAACAGACTTACAGATTTACTGGTTACAGATTAACCGGTTACAGATTGTCTAACTTTGTATTGGGCCTACAGATTCACGAAACGGGTTTATCTGATTCATTAGTCCAATTGGTTTAACCTAACCCACCCAACATGTTTTAGACATCATATTTATCTCAGATTTTCATTAATTAAATATTAATGCCCAAACCTCTCACATTAGACTGACAGTTTGCGGCTACTGGTTAGGCCGGTTGGTTCCGGGCAGGTTTCTGTCGCAAACTGAGTCTAACCTTGGGTTTCAGGCACGTTATGACTAACTTCTCACATTAGAACCTATTTTTTGCGACCACTGGAATATGCCGGGCGGTTCCGGGCAGAATTACGCGGCAAACTCATTCTAACCTCGAGTTAGCCATGTTTATCTTTGCGGCCAATTAATTAATGATTTACCATTTATACCCACGCCTAATATACATGTCAATTATTCATAACTATAGCCAATTCAGATTATGTCAATAGCGGACTAATTATATCAACTCAATAGATATAGCAGATAACAGATTTTGCAGATTAGGCGACTTAACAGATTTAGCAGATTAAGAAAACTAGCAGATAACAGATTAGGCATCTCAACAGATTTAGTTTAGCAGATTTGGCATTTTCAACAGACTTAGCAGATGACAGATTTGGCAGATGAACAAATCTAGCAGACTATGCAGTAGAGAAGAACTAGCAGATAACAGAACTAGCATATTAGGCAATATAACAGAACTAGCAGATTAGCCAATTATAGCAGAACTAGCAGATTAGCCAAATATAACAGATTTAATCATTCCTTAAAGTTTCACAAACATCTCTTGCCTAATTATAAATTTGGCCTAAGTTCACATGCATAAATAATGGTCATGATTGATCATATACGCCATGTTCGCATTAAATTTACATAGCACAGACTATGGTCATAATTTACTATATATCATATGTTTCAATTTTTATTAAACTTGCATAGTACAGAAGATCCATATATAAATTATACCAAATATAGCCATCGATTACTATGCATGTCATATATCCCAAAGATCCCTTACTTAGGTGTTTATTTACATTAATAGATACCCTACTTTCATGTAAATCTTTATACCTAAGCTATATTCTCTTTATCTCAAATCATATGTTCAATACCCCTCGATGTTATAAATATAACATGTCCAGTCATATGTCTCAGATTTATGTTCTAGCTACAGTCCATGTTCTTTCCTCAAATTAGTCACCTATTGGTCATGCCCAATTTATGCATCATTCATTTTACTGTCCCAAACATTTTAGCGTATGTTAATCTCTTATGAGATTGGCTCAGGCTCGTGGTAGCCTGGCTATAAAACAGAAAGAGGAAAGAGATACAAAATAAGATCTAAACAGAACAGATATAACCTCAGATTTAGATTTTACAATTCATGTCACAATCAGAATTAACGTTTATATCGGAAAATAACTGTACTTGCCTTGGTTGGATTAAAGAAAGAACTTTAATTGTTGTAGAATCGTTGCAGAAGCTTTAATCTCTAATTTGAATTGAGTTGCTTAGGTTGATGTTGGTTAGCTTCTAGTTTTGATTCCAGCAAAGTAGCGACGCCATTTTTATTTTTATTTAGAACAGAGGCAGAGAAGAAGTAGAATAGAATTGTGTGTAGAGAAGGCTAGGTCTTAGGATGTATTTATAGGTGTAGGAACTCATTTAGGCCCTCAGATTAACCCTAGAACTCATCAGGTCCATCAAAACACGTCACAGCCTTCAAAATCGCACACACACGCACCGGGTTCGACCAGGGCTCGACCCCCAGGTCGACTGCCCAGTCGACTTGGTCTGGGGGGTCGACTGCCCAGTCGACTCCCCAGTCGACCTGGGTCCTGAGGGGTCGACTGCCCGGTCGACTTGGACCCTGGGCGGGAAATTTTCCTCCCAGCCCGCTTCTGGATTTGAATTCAAATTTTGAATTCGAATTTCGAGTTGTTTTCAATTCTGAAATTTCCTGAAACTTCGGAGGGTCATATCTCCTTCATACGGACTTCGATTCTCGCAAACTCGGACTCGTTTTCATGTAGAATTCCTAGATGAACGCAATGGCGCAACCCGTTTCCTTGATTTTTATTTTAAAAATTAATTGTCCTCTGATTTGTTACCTATACGTTCACAGAAAATACGGGGTGTTACATTACCGGTTTTACTTCATGGGATGAATAGGTTTGGATTGGGAAATTAAAAAAAATGATTACTTCGGTAAGGTTCGTTAAACCCGACTTGTTTGGATAAACTATAATATGATTTGAATTGGTATTCAAAGGAAGATTAAAGAATAAATTTAAAGAATTTATCTTTGATAAAATTAATGGGAACCTTTCCCAAAGTAAAAGAATATTTGAATAAAAGAATATTCTTGATTGGAATGAGGCGTATGTTGTGTTTGTGTAGCACTGGTTTATTATATACGCAAGTTATTCGGAAAGGCCGGGCTCATCCCATTCTGAATAATTGAATCGACGATAAGTCGACGATGAAGACAGTGGTTGAAGATCGAAGGTCCTCACATCGTTTGGATAATTACTGATGATCTTGATTGAGCTGAGGGAATCAGTTGGTGATCGTCTAGACGTACTTGGAGATCGATGGATATGTGAGTAATAAGGTTCCTCCGGTTTTGTTCAGACCCAGAACGGACTTGTAAATGGATGTGTGTCTGAGATTGGATTTTATTATGAGTTGATTGATTTCTATTAAATATATATCTGTTTAGCAACGGAGAATTTATTATCTTGCTTAACGCCCTTCTCTGAGACGTACGGGCTCAGAGGTTATATATCGATAGATATCAGTCGCATGGCATGAATTGCCTGTGTGGCATGTTGAGATGCAAATGATCAAGGCTTCTGTTGAAAAACAAAGTTTTGTGGTTGATGATCAAAGCATGGCTTTAATACAGCGTAGCTTTGTGTAGCGTTAATTCGCGAACCTTACACCCCGGTGTGAACCAGAAACGGGAGAAGGACCTCAGGGAGGGCATGCGTTTCCTTTTAGCTAGGAGTGGTGTTTTGGGTTTTACACGCCTGGACATTTTACTTATGTGGATGATGGATAACGAGGAGCCTCGGTTATATCGGTCGATCCAGGACCGATGGAGTCATTTAGCTCATTGACGCCCCCATAGGGCGGGGAAACGCAGTGTTCAGGGTTTAAGTTTAATCCACATCGAGTGGACCGGCCCTGACGATCCAAGGTGCAGTTGCGGCTGTTCCTGAGACACGGGCTAGAGCATCTCGAAACGGTAAGGACAATCCCTTGCCTTGGTTAATAGATGGAAATCCAACTTCCAATATGACATTTAGCGGTTTTAATTGTAAGCCTATATATGGCGACATAGTTGTAACACCCCGTGTATTCTATAACTGTGGAATTAACAAATTAAAGTATAATTAATTTGAAATCAAAGAACTAAGGGAAACGGGATACGCCATTGCGTTCGTCTCGGAAAAATACGCGAAATATAGTCCGAGTTTTCGAAAAACGGAGTCCGTATGAAGAAGATATAGCCTCCGAAAGTTTCTGAATTAAGTTTAAAATTAAAAATCGGGCCCAATTGGCCAGGGCGGAAGAACACCCGCCTAAGGCACCCAGGTCGACTGGGCTGTCGACCTGGTCTAGCCAGGTCGACAGGGCTGTCGATAGGGCTGTCGACCTGGTCCAGAGCCAGGTCGAACCCAGCCCAACCTGGCTGGCCTATTCTATGTTGGTCGATTTTCTGCAGTCTGCTTTGTCATTAGGGCTAGGTGGCAGGCTCTAATTGGTCTCTCCTTAGGATGAATGGCTACGATCAATCCAAGCAACATCGATGGTCCTAATCAGTTCATAAACCCTATAAAAATGACCCTAGACTCTACCTAGGTTTCTTACACAATTCTCTAGCCTCCATCGCTCTCTTCTTCTAATAAAAAAATAAAAATGGCGTCGCTGCTCTGTTGGAGTTAAAACTAGAAGATAATCAACATCAGCCTAAGCAACTCAATTCAAACTAGAGATTAAAGTTTCTGCAAAGATTCTACAACAAGTTAAAGTTCTTTCTTTAATCCAATCAAGGCAAGTACAGTTATTTTCCGCTATAGACGTTAATTATAATTTTGATATGTTTTTAATTCTGAATCTGAGGTTGTATATATATATTCTCTTCTGTCAGATTTGTTTTTCTGTGACTGTTCTGTATCCCTTTTCTCCTTTTCTGTTTTTATAGCCAGGCTACCACGAGCCTGTGCCTAATCTCATAAGAGATGAACGTATGAACGCAAATTTTGGGATAAATAATGAATGGTGCGAAATTTGACAAGACTAAATTGAATGTATGACTTTAGGTCTGAGGCATAAAATATATTGGACATATGCATAAATCTGACTATGAACATATAATTTATGCATGTTGTATGCATAGTTATGTTGTAATTTAGAACTGTAATTAATGAGCATATGTTGTAAACTAGATTTGGATCTATGCATATTCTATGATAGAAGAAAAGAGGAACTATTGTAAGATTACATATGATTTGAGACTTTGGACAAAATGCATATAAAAGTCAAGATCTGATTTTTAGAAGATATGATTTAAAGATTTATATTGTTGGGTATAGTTTGCATAATGATTCATGACTCAAAAAGAAGAAGATATGGAAACTTAGGTGTAAAGATTTACATTAATTAGGATATCTATTATTGTGAATACACCTAAATAGGGATTTTTGGATATATGGCATGCATTGAAATTAATGGTTATATTTGGTATAATTTATATGTGAATCTGCTGTAAGATTCTAGTTTAACAAAAAATTGGAACATATGTTATATGGCAAATTATGTCCATATTCTGCGCTTATGCAAACATGGAGTATATGTTGTGAATCATGACAATTATGTAGGCATATGAATTTAGGCTAATTTATGACTAGGCAAGGCATGTAAATAGAACCTTTGGAAATATTAAATTTGCTAAATCTGCTAATTTGCCAAGTTGCCTAAACTACTAGTTTTGTTATATTGCCTAGACTGCTAATTAGATTGAAATGCCTAATCTGTTAAATTTGTCGGTTGAAATGCCTAACCTGTTATATGCCAAAATCTGCTAAGTTGCTAAATCTGTTAAATCCGTTAAGTCATATAAAATCTGTTATCTGCTATGTTGATGCAATCATCCTGTTATTGATATAATCTGAATTGGCATATATATTGGGCGTGCGCATAAACGGTAAATTATTAATTAATTGGCCGCAAAGATAAACATGGCTAACTCGAGGTTAGAATGAGTTTGCGGCGTAAATCTGCCCGGAACCGCCCGGCACATCCAGTGGCCGCAAACAATAGGTTCTAATGTGAGAAGTTAGTCATAACATGCGTAAGACACGAGGTTAGGTCTGGCTTATGGCAGAAGTCTGCCCGGAACCGCCCGGCATATCCAGCGGCCACAAGCTACCGACCTAATGTGAGAGGTCTGTGCATTAATAATTAATTAATGCAAAATCTAAGATAAGAATGACGTCTAAAACGTATTGGGGAAAATAGGGTTAAACCAAAGGGACTAATAGATGTAGTAAAACCCGTCCATGAATCTGTAGGCCCAATACAAAGTTAGACAAATCTGAAAAATCTGTACATCTGATCCGTTAGTCTGAAAACTTGTTAACTTAATTTGTGAACTAGTAAATCTGAATTCTGTATGTCTGAACTTGTAAACAAATAAATCTGAAATCTGTTAGTCTGGGGACACAAGGTTAGGAGGGGAATTACTTGTGTCATCTGTTGTTTGGGACCCATATTAGTCAGTAACCCTTTCTGGTATCAAAACTTTGACCCAACAGTAGGTAGGGTCCGGGCACGCTTACTGAACTAATTATAAGTGGTTCATTCTGATAATGGCGAGGGGTGTTGATGGTGCGTTCCAACCGGGTCATGTGCGTGCATGGATCCCGGTCTGCCTCTGAGGATGTAAGACGCCGTGACATCTGTAAATAGGTCTGTGCCAATTGGTTGTCACTTTAGGGAGTGATACACCCTACTGTGGGGCCGACACAGGATATTTATGTATTAGGGAGCCGATCGCTTGGGGTAGGGTTTTAGGGTACGCTTAGTTCTGTCAGTTTCTGTTGGTACCGTCTGTTTCTGTTGGGTGGTAACACCTGTCTGTTTCTGTGTGGTACCGTCTGTTCGGGTGGTAAAGACCCATTACTAGTGTACACCTAATTCCACATTCTGTCTCCATAGGGATAAATCTGTTTCTTCTTCTGTCTGTTTCTGATCGGGTAGTAAAGGCCCATTATTAGCATTCTGTTTCTGTTAAAGTATTCTGTACCCGTTCCTGCTTCAATTTAGACATTAGGGTGACACCTAATTCTGCTATACTAGTATTAGTGCAGAGAAGTGTAAAACGATAGTTTATATCATTCTGTTTTTCTGTTATATCTGCTACACCTGTTATAGTTATCTCACATCCAGTTTTATGTTCATATCATATTATTATTATCTGTTCATATGCTGAAAGTCACTGGACTTGCCAGACTTTTTGTCTGACCCTTGTTGTTTCGCCTCCTTTCTTCCGTTCCCCCCAGGTTATCCAAGGAGGGAAATACTTTAGCTTGATCCGGATTTCTCTTTGCTTGAAGTGCTTAAAGTATGGCTTGGCTCTGTATAGCTTCCGTTCCATGGGGATTATGGTTTTAAACTATGCATTTTGAAGGCTTTTGTACAAGACTGATATTTTGTACTTGAATTCTGAAATTGAAAGGATGTAACCATATTAATTTCTGTTTCCGCTGTAATAAAGTTAAAATTTTTCAAGTACTGTTTTATCTGTCTTGTAAGTTTCTGTTCTGTTTACTAAAATGCTCCACCAAAGTTAAGGCATTCCCTTTGTGAGTGACCTTAACGGAGGTGGGGTGTTACACTTGGTATCAGAGCTGAAGGTTACCAGATTGGGTAAAGTTTTTGAAAACTGTTTTCAAAAAGGTTTTGGAAAGGAAGTATTTTCAAAAATAAAGCTTATTTTGAAAAACATGATCCCCAAGAGCCATATATCTTTCTCTCAGTCCTTTTGTATTGAACCTTTCCTTTTTCGTTCCAGCATGTCTGAAGCATCTGAGATACCAGAGGGTGTTCATGTACCCGGTTGGTTTCGTCAATATCTTGAGGCTAGGACCGCCGCTGCAGGTCCAGCAAATGATCCCCCTCCTCCACCCCCTCCTCGTGCAATTGCTTTCTCAAAGATCTGTAGAGATTTTAGGGCCATGGGTGGGAAGGATTTCAAAGGAACTGAATCATTCGTAGAAGCTAGGAATTGGCTCAAAGAAACTGAGGATCTATTCGTTATCTTCGAGGTGGACGATAGGCAGAAGGTACAGTTGGCAGTATGGCTGCTCAAAGACGAAGCTTCCTACTGGTGGGAAGTCACTAACGCCGAGAGGCCGGTTGAGACATGGATGGATTTCAGAACAAGGTTTGAGACAAAATTCCTCTCGCAAGCTGAACGAAGTTTACAATTGGAAAAGTTCTTGTCTCTTAAGCAAGGAAGTATGACGGTCAAGGAATACGTCAACCAGTTCAACCAACTAGCAAGATTCGGATTGGATTTAGTCAACACTCAGCATAAAAAGGCTCTCCGCTTTGTTAAAGGATTGAATGAGCCACTGCACAGCCTAGCCATGACCCATGTACCCATGGGAGCAACTTACGAGAAATTGGTGGATATGGCACTACTGCACGAGGAAGACAAGGGCCCGAAAGAGACAAAGAAGGAAGAACCACAAAATAAGAAAGCGGGGCCCAAAAAGGAAACACAAAGGAAGGATGAGAAGACTGAGGATAAGAAGGGGAAAAAGTGCTTTACTTGTGGAAGCTCGACTCATCTGAACAAGGATTGCAGAAAAAGGAAGGGCGCTTGCTTCAACTGTGGGGAGATGGGACACTTCACTAGGGACTGCCCGAAGAGACGAGGACAAGGAGGGCAGGCGAATAATCTTGAGGCTAGTGGCTAGGATAGATATAGGAAAATTTCTATAGTAGGTTTAATTTCTTTATCTGATTATGGAGTTAAGACTTTTTCTGATTTTGGTATTTTGATTTTGTAATCGATACTCTGCACTTTAATACTAGTATTATTTCTGAATTCCGCTGTAGGGTCAGACCCATAAGGGTTATGGCCCATCTGTTTGAGATTAAGGTTTGAGGGATATCTGTGTTAGGCGTCAAATATGACGCATATATTCTGAGTTTTTGTGGGATATGATTTTATCATGCTTAGCTTCCTAAGAATCATTAGGAAACCTGATCTGTATCAGTAGTCTGTAAATATCTGAATAATCCGGATTTCCAGTTTTGACATTGTCTAAAGAAGGTAATCCTCCGAGTGTCAATCTGATATTGATTTCGATCTTTGGGGTTGATACTTAGGGGAATTATTTTCTCAACCAATGTCTAATGGGAACCAAGTCTTCGTTCTATCTGTACTCGCTTCCATCATTAGACTCTATCCTATCGATCGAGTGTTCAACTTATAGATAGGAATCCTAATGGGTGTAAACATGTGTTTGAGACATGTTATGTTTGATGGTTGCAAGTGGATGCAAGTGGTTGCTAGTGGTTGCTCGTGGACGCATATACACACACTAGGCACTAGATCGGCTCGAAAACACTCTCATACTGCATATGGATGGGTGAGCATTTTTTTTCTTGTGGATGCAAATTGGTTGATTCAGCACATGGATGTTGCATTTGAGTGAATGGTTGTGCACTCATATAGAAATAGTATATATCATCAGAATTCTATTGCATACATGTTGGACTCATGGCACTGACATAATTCGCATTAAGGAGGTCAACTGAATCAGTAGACCGCCTGATCTTTGCATTAGATAAGGAACATATACACACACTTTTGCATCTGTTCATACAACATTAGAAGTTTTCTAAGGACAATGGATGCTTGTGGATGATGGTTGAGTAGATGGGTGATTGGATGGTAGGACACATTCTTCTTAACTTGAAGATTTCGGGGACGAAATCCTTTTAAGTGGGGGAGAATGTAACACCCCGTGTATTCTATAACTGTGGAATTAACAAATTAAAGTATAATTAATTTGAAATCAAAGAACTAAGGGAAACGGGATACGCCATTGCGTTCGTCTCGGAAAAATACGCGAAATAGAGTCCGAGTTTTCGAAAAACGGAGTCCGTATGAAGAAGATATAGCCTCCGAAAGTTTTTGAATTAAGTTTAAAATTAAAAATCGGGCCCAATTGGCCAGGGCGGAAGAACACCCGCCTAAGGCACCCAGGTCGACTGGGCTGTCGACCTGGTCTAGCCAGGTCGACAGGGCTGTCGACAGGGCTGTCGACAGGGCTGTCGACCTGGTCCAGAGCCAGGTCGAACACAGCCCAACCTGGCTGGCCTATTCTATGTTGGTCGATTTTCTGCAGTCTGCTTTGTCATTAGGGCTAGGTGGCAGGCTCTAATTGGTCTCTCCTTAGGATGAATGGCTACGATCAATCCAAGCAACATCGATGGTCCTAATCAGTTCATAACCCCTATAAAAATGACCCTAGACTCTACCTAGGTTTCTTACACAATTCTCTAGCCTCCATTGCTCTCTTCTTCTAATAAAAAAATAAAAATGGCGTCGCTGTTCTGCTGGAGTTAAAACTAGAAGATAATCAACATCAGCCTAAGCAACTCAATTCAAACTAGAGATTAAAGTTTCTGCAAAGATTCTACAACAAGTTAAAGTTCTTTCTTTAATCCAATCAAGGCAAGTACAGTTATTTTCCGCTATAGACGTTAATTATAATTTTGATATGTTTTTAATTCTGAATCTGAGGTTGTATATATATATTCTCTTCTGTCAGATTTGTTTTTCTGTGACTGTTCTGTATCCCTTTTCTTCTTTTCTGTTTTTATAGCCAGGCTACCACGAGCCTGTGCCTAATCTCATAAGAGATGAACGTATGAACGCAAATTTTGGGATAAATAATGAATGGTGCGAAATTTGACAAGACTAAATTGAATGTATGACTTTAGGTCTGAGGCATAAAATATATTGGACATATGCATAAATCTGACTATGAACATATAATTTATGCATGTTGTATGCATAGTTATGTTGTAATTTAGAACTGTAATTAATGAGCATATGTTGTAAACTAGATTTGGATTTATGCATATTCTATGATAGAAGAAAAGAGGAAGTATTGTAAGATTACATATGATTTGAGACTTTGGACAAAATGCATATAAAAGTCAAGATCTGATTTTTAGAAGATATGATTTAAAGATTTATATTGTTGGGTATAGTTTGCATAATGATTCATGACTCAAAAAGAAGAAGATATGGAAACTTAGGTGTAAAGATTTACATTAATTAGGATATCTATTATTGTGATTACACCTAAATAGGGATTTTTGGATATATGGCATGCATTGAAATTAATGGTTATATTTGGTATAATTTATATGTGAATCTGCTGTAAGATGCTAGTTTAACAAAAAATTGGAACATATGTTATATGGCAAATTATGTCCATATTCTGCGCTTATGCAAACATGGAGTATATGTTGTGAATCATGACAATTATGTAGGCATATGAATTTAGGCTAATTTATGACTAGGCAAGGCATGTAAATAGAACCTTTGGAAATATTAAATTTGCTAAATCTGCTAATTTGCCAAGTTGCCTAAACTACTAGTTTTGTTATATTGCCTAGACTGCTAATTAGATTGAAATGCCTAATCTGTTAAATTTGTCGGTTGAAATGCCTAACCTGTTATATGCCAAAATCTGCTAAGTTGCTAAATCTGTTAAATCCGTTAAGTCATATAAAATCTGTTATCTGCTATGTTGATGCAATCATCCTGTTATTGATATAATCTGAATTGGCATATATATTGGGCGTGCGCATAAACGGTAAATTATTAATTAATTGGCCGCAAAGATAAACATGGCTAACTCGAGGTTAGAATGAGTTTGCGGCGTAAATCTGCCCGGAACCGCCCGGCACATCCAGTGGCCGCAAACAATAGGTTCTAATGTGAGAAGTTAGTCATAACATGCGTAAGACACGAGGTTAGGTCTGGCTTATGGCAGAAGTCTGCCCGGAACCGCCCGGCATATCCAGCGGCCACAAGCTACCGACCTAATGTGAGAGGTCTGTGCATTAATAATTAATTAATGCAAAATCTAAGATAAGAATGACGTCTAAAACGTATTGGGGAAAATAGGGTTAAACCAAAGGGACTAATAGATGTAGTAAAACCCGTCCATGAATCTGTAGGCCCAATACAAAGTTAGACAAATCTGAAAAATCTGTACATCTGATCCGTTAGTCTGAAAACTTGTTAACTTAATTTGTGAACTAGTAAATCTGAATTCTGTATGTCTGAACTTGTAAACAAATAAATCTGAAATCTGTTAGTCTGGGGACACAAGGTTAGGAGGGGAATTACTTGTGTCATCTGTTGTTTGGGACCCATATTAGTCAGTAACCCTTTCTGGTATCAAAACTTTGACCCAACAGTAGGTAGGGTCCGGGCACGCTTACTGAACTAATTATAAGTGGTTCATTCTGATAATGGCGAGGGGTGTTGATGGTGTGTTCCAACCGGGTCATGTGCGTGCATGGATCCCGGTCTGCCTCTGAGGATGTAAGACGCCGTGACATCTGTAAATAGGTCTGTGCCAATTGGTTGTCACTTTAGGGAGTGATACACCCTACTGTGGGGCCGACACAGGATATTTATGTATTAGGGAGCCGATCGCTTGGGGTAGGGTTTTAGGGTACGCTTAGTTCTGTCAGTTTCTGTTGGTACCGTCTGTTTCTGTTGGGTGGTAACACCTGTCTGTTTCTGTGTGGTACCGTCTGTTCGGGTGGTAAAGGCCTATTACTAGTGTACACCTAATTCCACATTCTGTCTCCATAGGGATAAATCTGTTTCTTCTTCTGTCTGTTTCTGATCGGGTAGTAAAGGCCCATTATTAGCATTCTGTTTCTGTTAAAGTATTCTGTACCCGTTCCTGCTTCAATTTAGACATTAGGGTGACACCTAATTCTGCTATACTAGTATTAGTGCAGAGAAGTGTAAAACGATAGTTTATATCATTCTGTTTTTCTGTTATATCTGCTACACCTGTTATAGTTATCTCACATCCAGTTTTATGTTCATATCATATTATTATTATCTGTTCATATGCTGAAAGTCACTGGACTTGCCAGACTTTTTGTCTGACCCTTGTTGTTTCGCCTCCTTTCTTCCGTTCCCCCCAGGTTATCCAAGGAGGGAAATACTTTAGCTTGATCCGGATTTCTCTTTGCTTGAAGTGCTTAAAGTATGGCTTGGCTCTGTATAGCTTCCGTTCCATGGGGATTATGGTTTTAAACTATGCATTTTGAAGGCTTTTGTACAAGACTGATATTTTGTACTTGAATTCTGAAATTGAAAGGATGTAACCATATTAATTTCTGTTTCCGCTGTAATAAAGTTAAAATTTTTCAAGTACTGTTTTATCTGTCTTGTAAGTTTCTGTTCTGTTTACTAAAATGCTCCACCAAAGTTAAGGCATTCCCTTTGTGAGTGACCTTAACGGAGGTGGGGTGTTACAATAGTGGTATGGAGCACTTATGCCGTCTATGATTGATACTTATGACTAAAATTGTTTTGACACTATGCACTTATAATAGTATCAAATGATTTGTTTTTAACGTACCAAGCATGTTTGGCTATTATAAGGGAAAACCCTATCCCCCGGCTTGCGTTGCATTGTGTGATAGGACCTGGGTCTTATAATAGCTTCATTTTTCGAAAAAGCATTGCGCTGTTTTGTTATATGCACTGGTATTCTTGGGAGGAAACCCGTTCCGTGTTATACAGCATGGTCCTTTGATATATCTGGTTTAAAGTAAAGTTTTAAATAACTGTTTTAGTTCTCACACCAGTCACATGACTGACCTGGAGTTTATTGTTTTTACCTAAACTCTGGGTGTCACCTATTTCCACACGGGCAGCTAGTAGTTTTGGTTTTGCAGATTTATATTCATAGGATCCTGGTTTTCAGCTGGAATGATATTCGGAAAGCTCTGTTTCCGTATATCCTTTTCAGTTGTGTTTTGTATTATTTTCCACTGCTATGTAATTTAGATCTCTGAGATTTTTCTAATGTATAATATTTACTCATACTCTGTTGTATTCTTGTACTCTGATGTAAATAGTTGTAATAAGTAATGAAATGTTCTCCTGTTTGTGTTCTGATTCGTCTTGTCCTCAGTACAATCCGTGATTTCCCGTAAGGGGGATTTCGGGTCGTAACAGTTTGGTATCAGAGCTTTGGTTTACAAAGCTCGAGAACAAGACACGTTAGAACCAAATGAAAGAATTCATCAAAGATTGGATTAGTAATATCCAGTGAGAATGATTGGTTAGAGATAGGATCAGTAGTATCCTAGAACGAGTGTGAAGAGTGATATTTTTTATAAAATTGAAAACAAAATTTGTTTTGAAAATTTAAACCTTATTCAACGTATTTGAATACTTATTTGTATTGAATTTGGACAACCCAGTATATAGAGATTTGAATATACGTCTGATCCACGTGTATTCGAAGTTTTAATATACTGGATAGATATAGAATCACACTCTAGTCACCCAAGGATAATTCTGATGATGATGCATCATCATCAGTGTTTGTGTTCGAGTTTCGAAAGTGGGATTTCTATATATTTCCAATTGACTTGTGTGAGAACCAAAACTAGATGGGGCTTATTATTGTGATTTGGCATCAAAAATGTGACTTTTGGGCTACGTATCAAAGTTATGAATTTGAAAAGATAATCAACAAATTGATTGCTGATTGTATTGTTTGATTATTGGTTGATTAATTAGAATTTGAACCATTTAGCCAGATTGTACCAAAAATTGAACTGTATTGAAAATTGTTTGGAAATGCATATATGTACATGTGTATACATTGAACAGGTCATAGCAAGGAGGCTAGAGAAGAGGAATAAAATTTGTTTGCCCAACAAATAGGTACATGTTTATTGTATTTCTTTGGGTTTGGATGATTTTATGAGGCGGTTGGCTGTTTCTTTTTCTTTTTGGATTGGAGAGGCCTGTATGGCAATTTCGGGATTTTCCCGGTGCTCCCGTGCAGGGAGGTTATGGCGAAATTTTTCAAAAATTTAGGGTGTTAGCCAAAATTTTGAAAAATTTGAAAAGTTCTTAGAAACTGAAAAGTTGAAGAACTTAAGCCATAATGAAAATAATTAAAGTTGAGTTGATTTGTAAAACAACTTTCAGCTTTGTTCCTTTTCGAGGACGGAAAGATTTTAAGTGGGGGAGATTGTAATAACCCGGAAATCCCAACCAATTTAAAAATTTTATTTTGGCAATTTTGATTAATTTTGAATACTCAAAATGAATTATTTTAAATAATGACGACGAAAAATTTATTCTGAATAGAATTTGAACGTATATATATATATATTTGAATCGACGTTAGAATATAAATATTTATTTTTAATTACAAAAGGAATTGAAAATGGCGCGGTAGTTTGAAAATTCGATTTCAAATTTCAAATGGATGTATAGGATTCAAAATAAACTGGATTTTAGGGAAACCAAATATATTAGAATCTATTTGAAAATATATTTCCAACGAATCCAAAAAATTGAAATTTCATAGCGGGAATAAAAAATTATTCCCAGTTGAAATTTCAGAATAGTCGCTATGGAAAATATAGCCCTTAAAAATGGAAATTTTGCAAACGACGTCTGTTTTCGGCGAAACCACTTTTTTTGGATCCGTGATGTTAAGTTATTGCTAGATTCCAATTTTCATAATTTTTGAAATCAATATGTGGGCGTTGCGCAATTAAACGTGTTTTGACAGTTTTAGTCAATTTGGATCGGCCAGAAAATGACCATTTTTCAGACGGTCTCATAATTCGATGAGATTAGTTTTGTTAGGACCGTATCGTCAATAAGAAGTTAGAAATAATTTTTCTGGAATTTTCAGAGTCAGTATGCGACCGTGATAAATTAAAATGCGCGTGCAAATTCAACATATAGATATATATTTTGATTTTGATGGAAACTGATCGAAACGATCGAATCAGCTTATGATACATATCACATTGTGTTCTGAATGGGGGTAATTAGCTATGGTCGACGGGCGGTGGGTCTCGTTTGGAGGCTGAAATAAAAAGTTACTTTTTGAAAATAAAAGTAATAAATTATATATAAATAATTCCCCCTTTTACTCTTTCCCCCGAATCCTTTCCTCTTCAGTTCAAAATCGAAAAAAAAAGATTAAAAAGAAAAAAATGCGACGGGGGGGGGGGGGGGGGGGGATCGCCGCTGCCGCCGCAGCGGCTGCCTGAGCCACCGCGCCGTTGGCGCCGGCCCCTCCAGTCCCCCCTCCTCCTCCTTCACGACGTCCTCCTCCCCTTATTCCCCAAAACCCCAAAACTGAAAATCTCCGAATCCCCCCAGCCTACAGACCCCCCCTGTGTTGCCTCCTACCACCACCTCCGATCTCGTGCGCCACCTGACCCCGGCAGTGGACCTCTTCAACAACAAGGCCTCGATTTTAACAATGAAGTGAGTTTCTTTTTGTTTATATTTTTCTTTTATGTTATTTATTCAATAAAAATCTGATTTTTTTATATAACTTTGTTTTGAAAATATTTTCTTTTTAGTTAGCATTGATATGAGAATATGATTTGTTTAAAAAAGTGATTTTTATTTGGTTTTTAAAAATAAAAATATGATTTTTAGTTAGCATTAACATGAAAATTTCGATTTTAATAATAAAAATATTATTTTTATATTACATAAATAATAAAAATATAATTTTTATAATATATAGATAATAAAAATTTGATCTTTATATTTAAAAAGATTATACTTTTATAGTGGGATAAAGGTTTGATTTTTAGAATAGGAAAAGATTGGATTTTTAGAAATATAAAAATAGAATTTTTATAATAAAAGTGAATAGATAAAGATTCGATTTTATACATGTAGAATGGCGATAAAAATATAATTTTTATTTTGTAGGAAGAATTGTAAAAATGTGATTTTTATAAATAAGAATACGATTTTTATAATGTTTTCATTTTGATAAAGATACGATCTTTATATTGATATCATTAAGATAAAAATTTGATTTTTATTATATATGAAGTGAAATTAAAATTGGATCTTTAAATAAGAGGGAGAAATATTAAAATATATTTTTTATATAGAAAGAAGCGTTGTAAAAATATATGATTTTTGTATATGAAGTGCCATTATAAAAATGTGATTTTGAATATGAACAGCGTAGAAAAGACTGCTTTGGAATATCAGGCAAATCCCGACTGTTCGGAAATACATAAACAAAACCGGTGGAGTGGAACCTACGGTGAGAACTTCTCACTTTTAATTTGTTTTCTAGTTGAAATATATACTAGGATGCAGACGGTAATTAGCACCACCCGACACCCGTCGTCCACAGACCATGGACGACTTGTTTGTGTGTTGTTGTGTTGTGAATATTGATTGTGTGATGCGGAATAGAATAATATTTTATAGTTAAAAATATAATTTTTAACGTGTATATAAAATAAATATTTATAAAAAAACCGGACGGTTTGTTTATATACACACATTTGATTGATATTGATTGTGACGATAAATTTTACACATCGCCCAACTGCACGAATAAAACCTGTGTTTGATTGTTTGAAACCCCACACGGGTATTGGGATGATATTGGACATACACTAATCCCAATAATTAGTTGTATGTCAATCGATTGGTTGACAAGCCGTGTAAGCGTTAAATATTTATGTTTAAGGCTTATATAGTGTAGAATGCACTCTGGATGATGGATTGCTGTTTTCATTGTTGTTATACACATTTGTTGTTTGAAATCCAAATAAATAAAATTATTTGGTAATTGACCGTGTCTGATTCCAGTTCAGACAGAATGAATATTTAAAATAACGAATATTTTTAAAATAACGAATATTTTCAAACAATATTTAAAAAAGAATCAAAATATGATTTTGATGTCCGATTTGGGATGCACACGAATATATTTAAATATATATAGCCGTGTTGATTAGATATGCGCCATTGTGACGTGAATGATATTTATATCGATTTTATTCATTTTTATAATGAATGTCGAAAAGGGAAATGATTTCGAAATCTAGTGTTTTGAAAATAATATCATTTATGTATTGATGATATGGAATATTCAATTTTGATTTGAAATTGAATATGAAGTTGAAATCGTTTTGAAAATGAATTTAAAACGATTTATAAAATACGTTTTAAAAGGAAATCGACGAAATATAAATATAATGGCCTGAATAGAACGCGCTGCGACAGTTCGCGAATTTCGACCATTGACTTCGAATGGACATTACGGGAGATCCGACAGTCGGATTCTCCAAAAACCAGAACCATTGGGTTCATATAGAAAAGAGCTTTCTAATGAATACAAGAAATTAGAATTCTAACGGTTGGATTTGGAATTATGTCCAAATAAAATTTGGAAAAGGTAGTTGTAAGTGTAGTTCGATGGCCGTTGATGGAAATCGACTGTACGGGCCTTTATAAAATTATTAATAATATCAATAATTAGTGTAAAATCATAAGAAATGGTTTGGAAAGAATTGGGATGAAAAATTCCATATTTTAAAAGATAAAAATAAATTTTTATCGAAACGAACTAGTTTTGAACTAGAATTATAATCCATTTATTTTTAAAATAAATAAATTGGATTTGAAATGGTTTTAAAAATAATCAGAATTTCCAATAAAATAATTTGGAAATGGATTTGAATCGAAATTGACTTCGGAATATTTCGATGTTGGGTTTCGTGGTTTTACAGATATTTTTATGGAAATTTGAAAGATATATTTATATCGTTATTTCCAATACAATGTTTTTTGGTTATAGTACTTGATATTGAATATAAGCCAATATATTTTCTATTCAGAGCCTTGTATTTACTATCAAATGGGATTTGGGTTTGTCATGAATGGTGTCTTCATTAACACTGTTCTTAAACCCAGTTGAGGAAAAGATTAAATCGTTTTATTTAGATTTAATGAAGTATACGAATTAAATGATATTTAATTGGAATCGAATTGGAATTGATTTGTGGGTTTATCGTGATCGGTGTTTTAAATAATATTTGTTCTTTAACCCGATAATTAATGAAATGTGAATTGGGTTTGTTGTGAACTGCTTTTTAACGACATTCGTTCTTTAACCCGATTCACAGTGAAATGTAATTTGGAATTTATAAATCTTTTGTTAAGATTTAAAGGAGATTTTCCAAAGTAAAGTTTTCCAATTTAAATAAAATAAATTGGAATGGAACGGAATTCGATTTGGTAATTATCGAAGTGAATTTCTGTGGATGAGAACTGCTAATATATATGGAATTTAAAAGGCTTTGCCGTTAATCCATTTATATTGTTAGTCGGATATGGAAGTTTATATCGATTATATTTATCGATTTGTTTTCCATGAAGATTCCATGGTTAATGGAATGTGATTTTGGGTTGTCGTGAATGGTATCATTAATGATACTATTCTTAGACCCAACGGAGTTAAGAAAATCAGAAACTAACTGGAGATTAGTTAAATTGGATAGTTTCTTGGGTATTGATCTGATGTTGGTTTCGGCCTTCGGGGTTAACACTTAGGGAATTATTCACTTGCTAATTTATGGTTAAAGGCTGATGGAATAAAATGTGATTTTGGGTTTATCGTGAATCGTGTTTTAAATGATATTGGTTTTTATCCTAGTTAAAGACAGGATATGATTTCCCAAGTTAAACAATCATTAATATTGATTTTTGGGAAGATTAAAACTAAGTGGAGTTTTAATGAATCTTTAATTAGATTGAAATGATCGAGAATGGAGTATCACCAGTTTTGCTCCAGGTGATAGTTAAATCTTTAATTAGATTTGAACGTGAAACGGTAATTGAATTTACCGATAACACCATGGTGTTAGATATGAAGTATTACCAGTTTTACTTCATGGGATGAATAGGTTGGGATTGGGAAATTAAAACAAATGATTACTTCGGTAAGGTTCGTTAATCCCGACTAGTTTGGATAAACCATAATATGGTTTGAATTGATATTCAAAGGAAGATTAAACAATAAATTTAAAGAATTTATCTTTGATAAAATTAGTGGGAACCTTTCCCAAAGTAAAAATATATTTGAATAAAAGAATATTCTGGATTGGAGTGAGGCGTATGTTGTGTTTGTGTAGCACTGGTTTATTATATACGCGAGTTATTCAGAAAGGCCGGGTTTACCCCATTCTGAATAATTGAATCGACGATAAGTCGATGATGAAGACGGTGTTGAAGACCGGAGGTCTTCACATCGTTTGGATAATTACTGATGATCTTGATTGGGCTGTACACCCAAGAGGATGGAATCAGTTGGTGATCGTCCAGACGTACTTAGAGATCGATGGATATGCGAGGAATAAGGTTCCTCTGATTTCGTTTAGACTCAGAACGGACTTGTAGTTGGATGTGTGTCTGACACTGGATTTTATTATGAGTTGATTGATTTCTATTAAATATATATCTGTTTGGCGGTGGAGAATTTATTCGCTTGCTTAACGCACTTCTCTGAGGCGTATGAGCTCAGAGGTTATATATCAATAGATATCAATCGCATGGCATGAATTGCCTGTGTGGCATGCTGAGATGCAAATGATCAAGGCTTCTGTTGAAAAACAGAGTCTTGTGGTTGATGATCAAAGCACGGCTTTAATACAGCGTAGCTTTGTGTAGCGTTAATTCGCAAACCTCACACCCCGGTGTGAACCAGAAATGGGAGAAGGACCTCAGGGAGGGCGTGCGTTTCCTTCTAGCTAGGAGTGGTGTTTTGGGTTTTACACGCCCGGACATTTTACTTATGTGGATGATGGATAGCGAGGCGCCTCGGTTATATTGGTCGATCCGGGACCGATGGAGTCATTTGTCTGATTGACTCCCCATAGGGCGGGGAAACTAAGTGTTCAGGGTTTAAGTTTAATCCACATCGAGTGGACCGGCCTTCACGATCCAAGGTGCAGTTGCGGCTGTTCCTGAGACACAGGCTAGAGCGTATCGAAGCGGTAAGGACGATCCCTTGCCTTGGTTCATAGATGGAAATCCAACTTCCAATATGGCATTTTGCGGTTTTGATTGTAAACCTATATATGGCAACATAGTGGTATAGGGCACTTATGCCGTCTATGATTGATACTTATGATTGAAATTGTTTTGACACTATGCACTTATAATAGTATCAAATGATTTGTTTTTAACGTACCAAGCATGTTTGGCTATTATAATGGAAAACCCTATTCCCGGGCTTGCGTTGCATTGTGTGATAGGACCTGGGTCTTATAATAGCTTCATTTTTCCAAAAAGCATTGCGCTGTTTTGTTATATGCACTGGTATTCTTAGGGGGAAACCCGTTTCGTGTTACACGGCGTGGTCCCTTGATATATCTGATTTAAAGTAAAAGTTTTAAATAACTGTTTTAGTTCTCACACTAGTCACATGATTGACCTGGAGTTTATTGTTTTAACCTAAACTCTAGGTGTCCCAATTTCCACACGGGCAGCTAGTAGTTTTGGTTTTGCAGATTTATATATTCACAGGATCCTGGTTTTCAGCTGGAATGATATTCGGAAAGCTCTGTATCCATATATCCTTTTCAGTTGTGTTTTGTATTATTTTTCGCTGCTATGTAATTTAAATTTCTGGTATTTAATTGATGTATAATATTTACTCATACTCTGCTGTATTCTTGTACCCTGATGTAAATAGTTGTAATAAGCAATGAAATGTTCTCCTGTTTGTGTTCTAATTCGTCTTGTCCTCGGTACAATTAGTGATTTCCCGTAAGGGGGATTTCGGGTCGTAACATATTGTGTGAATTGGATTTATTCATAAGATTTAATTCAGTTTAGAATTGAATTATAATAACGAATATATTAATTTAACGATGTTGAACGTATTAATTTTTATATAAATTATAATCGAGCTCGAAACGTCACGAGAGTTCGTAATATTGAGTTTTGAACTTTAAACGACTATACATGATTCGTTATAAGTCGGATTTCTTCGAAACAAGAAACGTTCGAATCTATTAGATTATATTTTTCTAGTGGAAGTGAAAAATCGAGATTTGGCTTATATATTGTAAGTTATGTCCAAATCAAATTTTTAGAAAGTCGCTATGGAACCGTTTATAAACCATAACGATTATTTAATATAATTAAATATTGGTTTCGAATTTGGATAATATTTTTAAGATGTATTTTTAATTTATAGAATTTTTCCAAAATTTTTATTTTGGAAAATTAGGAATTTTTAATTTAACGTATTTTGCACCCTAAATTAGTATTTTTGGGATTCCATAACATAAGCTAATTTGTCTATTTTATTATTTGACTGTGACATGTTGCTCGTCACAATGGTAGTTTTATTTTTGTCCATAACTATCCGAAAATGTACGGAATTGTTCATAGCAGGGTACGTTAAACTTTGAACTTAAAATAAATGTATATCTTTGTATTGCTTTGCTTCCAAGTTTCATACAACTATCCTCTCCAAAGCAGACCTATTTTCTTGGACGGTTCAAATCAAACAGCAGCCTACACTCTAAACATTAAGATACATGCTGCGAACTGAAATTTCATGGCAGGCAGATGTAGGAAAAGAGTCCGCACAGGACAATTCCTTCCAGGTTATGTTTTCTTCGGTCTGTAAATATGCGAACTCTACATTCTCATTCTTTCTGTTTGAAAGAAAAAAAACCTGACAGTTCATTTAAATAAACTTTCTTTCATACATATAACCTTTCTCAACCCTCTTCTCTTCAAAATAACTTGCATTGTCACCTCATATGGAAATGAACCTGTTGTCTAGCTTTTTGACCAAGCCACCAAGGTCCGCACACACGAGAAAAATATGAAACTTCACACCTTTATCCTTCGAAGACCCGATCGGATCGCCCTACCTTACCACGATCGCGATCGCCCCCGTCACTTCGATCCGACCCGTCCTTTCCTACGCGGTCCGACCCGTCCTTTCATACGCGATACGATCCAAGCCCAGAAGATGTGGTGAAGGTTATGACCAAGTCCACCACGATCCGTGAATGCAGGTCCTGACGACACCTGTCCACAACGGCCATATTGACTATTTCTCCATCAAACTACAAACTAGTCCGAGATTCTCGGGATTTGTGCCATGTATGACCACGATCCTCCTGAAGAAACCAGCTATAAATAGCCCCAGACTTGGCATTTTGGAGGATCTTTTTGGCAATTATGAGCTCTGACTCCACCATTATTATATCTCTATTATTATTCAGAGTTGTCTCGAATTTATTGAGTGAATCAACATTGTAAAAGTGAGGTTGAGGGATAAATCATCGATTGTACTTGAATTTTAAGTATAATCATAGATATAAAGTGGACGTAGGCTCGTTAACGCCAAACCACTATAAATCTCGTGTCTTTCCTGTTTTTTCTTGCATTTTTTCTGATATTAATTTCTGCATAATTGAACAACTTGGGTGTTGGAGCCAATTTTGGATCTAACATTTTATTGATTTCACTGAGAACAGAGTCTCAGCATATTGGATTATAGTTCTATTATTCGGACGATCAAGTTCGAAGAAAACAGTTCAAAACTCTACTGTTTCGATTTTTGAAGATTTCAGTAAAGCTCAGATATCATGGCTGGAAAGAAGTCTAAGGAAGTACGAGCCTCCCAAGCGACTGAAGCTACGAATGAAGCAATTGAAGAGAGCGTTCAGGAGCGGATCGAAGTTCTGTCCCTGGATCGTGGTGAGGAGGGGGCGATCCGATCCAATGAAGGTATGGCGATCCGACCAGCTAAGGGTGTCATGACGCGATCCCAAGATAACATTGCCATCCCCTACTAACCCTTTCGCGATCCGATCCCAGGGAACTACTACGAACCGACGCCAGGAGGGTACCGCGAGCCACCAGCATAGGAGGACTATGATCCGAACTGATAATCAGAATACTACCCAACCTGGGAAGGAAATCATGGCTCGTTCCGCTCGTAATTGTACTTCAGCTCAACCCGGTTCAAGTTCCTTGCGTATAAGAGAAGATGAAGATGACCAGTTCGACCCTTCTGCCCAAGTAACCGAAGGACATCTGACTCAAATATTTGAAGCATTAGACGTGCAAACTAATGAACTGGCCGCTCAAAGGCAGGAGAGCTCTTTGCTGCATCAAAATATTACTGCCCTAGGTAGAAGAATTGACGATATTCAAAGGCTGGTTTCACCACCTCCAGCTCACCCTTTCTCTCCGGAACATACGTCGTCGTCTGAAGAGCCTCGAAGGAACCGACGATGGCCCCCGTTAGAAAGGCCCGAGAACATAGAGCAGCTTCGATTTGGGTCACTTCCATCTCGTGAAGAAGAGGCATTTAATCAGGGAACTAGTAACCGCAACTTAAATGAGCCCATTCTACCACCGAGGAACGACATGCCTCCCGCTCGTCGCATGATCGAACGCGGCAACAGGGGGCAAGGGAGTTCTGCTCAGGGCCCAGACTTTGTAACAGCACATCAAAGAAATGCTGGAGGAGGCCGTCGGGCAAGAAGTGTTGATCCTGAATCTACCCTGACACATGCAGAGGTTGAAGCAATGATTAGGCAAGTCATGGTAGATAGCCGTGGACAGAAGAATGAAGATTGGGCATGGATCGCAGTCATACGCCTTTTACTAATGTCATACTGGATACCACATTCCCAAGGCGCTTCAATATGCCAACCATGAATCGCTATACGGGCAG
This sequence comes from Allium sativum, assembly GCA_030737875.1. Taxonomy (NCBI): domain Eukaryota; kingdom Viridiplantae; phylum Streptophyta; class Magnoliopsida; order Asparagales; family Amaryllidaceae; genus Allium; species Allium sativum. Next base: position 221,902,305 of record CM060912.1, on the reverse strand, counting down.
AACTGACCCCATCCAGCACTTAGTGCGATACTCCTAGTCAATGAATGTCACTACAGCTACAGATGCGGTAAAATGTAAAGCATTCCCTATATTCCTGGAAGATGTGGCGTTATTGCGGTTTACCCGCTTGCCGGCACGGTCAATATCCAGCTTCAGGGAATTGAGTGAGAAATTCATGAACCAATTTCGTCTTCATGCCCAGAGGTCTAAGAATGTGATCGAGCTATCACTTATTAAACAACGACCGTACGAAAGCCTAAGGTCGTATTTAAATCGTTTTAACTTAGCTGTCACAGAAGTCAAAGATCCGCATGAGAAAACAGTGTTGATGGCCCTGATCGATGGCATCGATAAAGATACCGAGTTTGGGAGATATCTGGCTAGCAAACCACCCCCGACCAGAGAAATATTTTATGAAAAAGCTAATGTTCGCCTGCGTCGGGAGGAGATATACGCTAATCGAAAAAGAAAGGCTACTGATAAGGAAGATATCCAAAGCAATGTGGCCATCAACCAAACAGGAGATAACTCAGGAAAAGTTGAAGTTAACTTTGGGAACAAGAATCAAGGCGACGGTCGCCAATCAGGAATAATAATAACAATAATCGGAAAAGAAATCAAGGAAATGACTCTCAGAGGAGATCCCGGCCCAGATCGTTTGAGAGCTTCACACCGTTAAATGACACGTTGGAAAACATCTTCCTGGATACGTATAATGTCCACCAGTACAAACGGCCTCCTCTGCGAGATTCTACAGAAAAAGAGCATGAAACTGGGAAATTCTGTCCTTTTCATCAGATTCATGGTCATTCCACAAATGAATGTCGTCACTTGAGAGACATGGTTGAAAGGTTGCTCCGAGAAGGGAAGCTTGATGAGTATAAGGTGACTCCTAGGGACAGGGGGCAAGCCGTACAAGCCCCAAACCAAAACCAACCCGCTGCCAAACCGACGGCTCAGCAAAAAGGAAAAAAATATCGTTATCAATACCATAATTGGTGGGCTTCACCTGGAAGGGCACAGTTTCAGAGCTATGGATCAATACATAAATGTTGCTGAGCAGCATTTTGAAGTGGGAGAATGTAGTAACCCCGAGGAGAAAGCTCCGACGAAGCAACAAAAGACGATGTCCAATGAGGTCATATTAGAGTGTTGGAGTACACTCCCCAACTGAAGATCCGCTGGTGATCACCGTCACCATCGGTCCAGCCATAGTTCATAAAGTCTTGGTAGATAACGGGAGTTCAGTCAACATTTTGTTCAAGAAAACATTCAACCAAATGAAACTCGAGCCGAAGGATTTGAAGCCATGTGAAGGTTGGATACGTGGATTTAATGGGGCCTCGACCGCTCCAATATGATACGTGGAATTATCAGTAATCCTTGGGGAAGGAGAACACCAGAGAGTGAGGATCCTCCCCTTCGCGGTCCTTGATATTGAATCGCCGTACAATGCCTTCTTAGGCCGACTGGCCCTAGCCAAATTCAGGGTCTGTATTGCACCCTGGTGCTTATTGTTGAAATTCCCAATGGATTCCGGTGTAGGTATTGTTAGAGGAGATCAAGTTGTTGCACGAGCATGCTACATTGCAGAGTTAAAGTTGCTCCGCAAAGGAAGAGATGTAGAGGCAAAAGGTGGTTCCTCCCCTCCAAGGGAGGGATCGTCATAGCAACTAAAGGAAATTCCTTCGAGAGGGTCGCCCAGAGAGTTGCCTGAGGACATAGATCCCAGAGAGAATGAAGAGCCTAGGGGAAGAATGGCGACTCCCAATGAAGCAACTAGGGATGTACCAATCGACGATAGTGACCAGAGAAGGTCCTAAAGATTGGATCCCAGTTGGATCCCATTCGAGCCAAGGAATTAACAAATTTTCTGAAAGCTAACTTTGATGTATTTGCCTGGACCCATGCGGACATGTGTGGGATATCTCCCTCGATTATGAGTCATTCTCTAAGCATTAATCCGAAACATCCTCCTGTCAAGCAGAAAAGGCGAATGCTGGGTCCAGAAAGGTCTTCCGCTTTGAAAGAAGAAGTCGAAAAGCTGAGAAATAACGGGTTCATTAAAGATTCAACATACCCTGACTAGATTTCAAACCCAGTTTTGGTAAAAAAGGCCAATGGAAAGTGGCGAACGTGCATCGATTTCTCTGATCTAAACAAGGCCTGTCCGAAGGATAGCTTCCCCTTGCCTAGAATCGATCAATTAGTAGATTCAACTGCAGGTCATGAACTCCTTTCTTTTATGGATGCATATTCGAGGTATAATCAGATCCCCATGCTTGTCCCAGACCAAGAGCATACCAGCTTCATTACAGATTTGGGATTACACTACTATGTGGTGATGCCTTTCGGTCTGAAAAATTCCGGCGCTACATATCAGCGGTTGGTGAATAGGATGTTCTACAACCAAATCGGGAAAACGATGGAGGTATACGTCGACGATATGTTGGTAAAGTCCAGACAGTCGCCCGATCATACTAACGATTTAGCAGAGATGTTTCTAATTCTCCGAAAATATGGGATGAAATTGAATCCTTTGAAATGCTCATTTTGGGTAGCATCTGGAAAATTCCTAGGGTTCACTGTAAGCTCGCGCGGAATTGAGATTAATCCAGACCAAATTACAGCAATCCGAAATATCCAAGAACCAAAGCAGATTAAAGTTCTGCAAAGCCAAGCTGGAAAAGTGGCAGCGCTCAGCAGATTTATCTCAAAAGCTACAGATAAATGCATCCTGTTTTTTGAGCTAATAAAGCGAGGCAAGCACAACTTTAAATGGACTCCTGATTGTATAGAAGCTTTCCAGAATCTGTTGAATCATCTTGAAAGACCCCCGATACTTTCTAAGCCTGTGGATCACGAGGATTTATTTGTGTGTTTGGTAGTGTTATCCCATGAAATCAGTTCGGCTTTGGTAAGAGAAGAGGATAAGGTGCAAAGACCGGTGTACTATGTGACTAAGAAACCGACAGCTGCGGAACAAAATTACCCAAAAATAGAAAAGCTTGCGTACAGTTTGCTGATTGCATCTAGGAAGCTTTCTCACTACTTACAAGCTCATCACATCACTGTTTATACTGATCACCCGCTTAAGCAAGTCCTACAAAGGCCAGAAGCATCGGGAAGATTGCTCAAATGGAACATTGAGCTGAGTCAATTCGACCTGAACTTCCAACCCCGGAGGTCGATAAGAGGGGAGGAACTTGCAGATTTTATAGCAGAATTTACCATCCTAGAAGATGATGCGGTAACCGAGGAGGACGATCCACCAAAGCTACTCCTTGACCCTAATGCCTAGAAACTATACACTGATGGAGCTAAAAATAACAGACGATCAGGTGTCGGAGTGGTTCTTGAAACTCCAGAGAAACAGCTAATATATTACGCTATTAGATTGGAGTTCCATGCAACTAATAATGATTCCGAGTATGAAGCTCTAATATTTGCCGGGTTGAAGCTTGCAAAGGAATTAGGGATAACAAAGCTAGACATCTTTTGTGACTCCAATTTAGTCGTGAACCAAGTTAATGAAAAGTTTCAGGCTAAGAGTCCAAGGTTGATATCATATCTGGAAAAAGTAAGGACGTTGTTGGATGGTTTTGATCACCACAGTATATCTCACATTCCTCGAGCGGAGAATCAAAGAGCAGACAAGCTAGCGAAGATGGCTAGTTCCGATAATCCAGAACATACGGAGCTAGTCCCGATTGAAGTACTACAGTTCCCCAGTGAAAAGGGAGTCATGGATGACCCCCCTAAAAAATTTCTTGATGAATGGAACGCTCCCAACAAAGAAAAATGAGAGGCGTGCAGTTATACGGAAGGCTTCCCAATATGTGTTGCAAGGCGTAGTCCTGTACAGACAAGGTTTCTCAATGCCTCTCCTCCGATGCATTACCCATGACGTGATCAAGCGTGTACTGAAGGAAGTCCATAAAGGTGAGTGTGGCGACCACACTGGAGGGCAAACATTGGCAAAGAAGATATTGCGATACGGCTATTTCTGGCCCACTATAAACAAGGATGCAGCCAAGTATGCACGACGTTGTGATGCTTGCCAGAAGTTCTCCAAAATTCCTAGGGCGCCACCTAACCAGTTGAAGACGCTGACAATCCCGTGGCCTTTTGCTATGTGGGGGAATGACATTATTGGGAGCCTTCCCATGGCAAAGGGCGAAGCAAAGTTCGCTACTGTGGCCGTGGATTATTTTACTAAATGGGTAAAAGCAGAGCCTTTGACCACGATCACAACCAAGCGAGTGATCACCTTTGTCATTAAGAACATTATATGTCGATTTGGGATTCCAAAAGTTATCATAACCGATAATGGGACCCAATTCGACAGCACCGAGTTTCAAGATTTCTGTCATAATTATCACATCGAGTGTAATGACCCGGATTTTGGCGACTTTGGTTATCGACATAAACATGATGACGACTAACCAACATCGAAAAATCCCGGTAATTAATGAAAGAAATTAGAGGGTGAGAATAGATAAGATAGAAACTTAGAATAGAAGAAGAAGAAGAACACAACATCAAAGTAACACAATCTCACAACGGAACGAATAACATATAATATATATATAATATAACTTGAAATATACATCTGTACTTGAATATACATCAATATCAAAGTACAACACTTACAACATAGCGGAAATAAACTATAGCTATATGATCCTGAAGCTTCCTACTCCAGCTCTTCAGGCATATCTGTAAATCCCGACTACTAGACTGCCCGTACAAAATTGGGCACCCAAGAGTTTAGGGAGAACAAATCAAAATAAACTCCAGGTCAGTCATGGGACTGGTGTGAGTAAAACAGTTTAAAACGGTTTGAACAAGTAAACGGTATCTCATAAGACCACGCCGTATAACGGAACAGGTTTTCCCTTCTGAGAATCCAAAATATTTTTATATCAAAAACCTTTTGATATTATAATATTGTCTATCAACCACAATGTAATAACCATCTAGCAGAAACGCTTTCATCTCATGTTCTACATATATAGTATACAATCAAAACCGCAAGCACGTATTGGGTAATGGATTTCCAACTATGAAAAGGTATGGAACCCCTTTCGCTGATGTACCTCTAGAAAGGAATACACTGGGTTCAACAAGAACATCTAGCAACCCGGCCACATATGACCGACCACTCATTTCGCTTAGGTGTATCGAATGTATATCACCAACGGTTGGGATCAGCAACCGTTTCCCTAATGGGATAACATCAATAATAGATTTTTAGAAGTAAATGAAACTCTAGATCAGGTGATTATACACCCTACTTCGGAGCGACCGACTTAACCATGCTGCCTGCCCGATTTCTGTCATTTACCGGTTGATGAGGCTTGAGGTTACGCTTCATCATCACATCAGATTCACTTCGAATGCCACATTGTCAGATCCATCGAAAATCACTAATTGACGTCTACAACAGTACATTACGTGTTAGCTAAAGAAGTTTCCTTCTCCGCTTCCACTCTTGGTACGGTTGAAGAAATCAATGTACGTGACCTTTCTGGAAATACTCTGTCAAACATTCATCCATACAAGTCATCCAGGAACAGGATGAACTGAAGATACTATTCAGTATACCCATCTTAGGCACTGTTATCTAAGACTTATACAGTAACCTTTGCACTTTTCTCCGTCTTCAATTATCTTTGGCATATGTGATTCGCAACGCTTACGCCAATACAGAGTGGTTCTTTGGATAATAATCCAACCGGTCTCTCCATATTAACAACGTTAAAAATGGTTAACACTTCGATAGTCTATGATTTAACCATCAAAGAAAAACAGGTGTGCAAACAACGATATTATTTCCAGATGGAAATTCTATCAATCAATCATCAATCATATATATATATATACATATATATTCATATTTTCCTCATTTTCTATGTTTAGAAAATATACGTTAACGCTGGAAAACATTTTCATAACTTATTTACGTATCACTATTCTTCTACAACTATCAGTCTCTAATTGTAACTAGTATAAGAACAATTCCCTAAGTACCAATCCTGAAGGTCGAAACCAACATCAGATAGACACTTAGGAAACCATTCAACTTGACAAGTCTCCAGTCAATTTCTGATTTAGCTTAACTCCATTTCTTAACTCCTTATACATAAACATTCCCTTTTATAATTCATATTTCAAATTTCAATATTTGATTACGTTTCTGATTCTATTTGGAAAACATTTCCAAATCTTCTTTACTTGGATATAAACAGATGTTTAAATCAACATCGCGACAACAACTCAAACCGCTATACTTATTTACTAAAATCACTTAACCACTTTCACTCTCGAACTTTAACCATTTCTAAATTAAAAACGAAGTCAATCAAGTTGGGGTATAACTACCTCTCAGACCTTAACTGAACAACACTTCAAATATCGAAATAGGGTAAGTTCATCTTTTAGCTCTTTAACACTTCCTTACGAACCCTCGGATTCTATTTACGAACCCCCTTCTTTACAAGTTTACGTTATTATAACAATGGTGTTACAATCTCCTACATCCAAAATATATTATCTTTAATATGACTTTTATTTCCTAACTCGAATAATATAACGACAACTAATTTATTTACTCCTATTTGGTTAACTCTAATCTAAAACTCTTATTTGAATAACTCCAACCTAATAACTCTTACTGGATTCACTCTTATTCGAATAACTTATTCGAATACTTATATTCAATTTTCTCTATTCGATTAACCCTTATCAATTAACTCTATTGGACTAACGCTATTGGATTAACTCTATTGGACTAACACTACTGGATTAACTCTATTCGATTTAACTGTAATCTATTTACTCATTTCACTTAACTCCTTTCAAATAAACTATATTCGATAACTCCTTTAACTCTATTCAAATAAACTATATTCGATTAACTCTATTTAACTCTTATTCGAATAACTAATATTCGATAACTCCTTTTACTTTATTTGAATCACTAATATTCGATTAACTCAATTGATTCTACTCGAATAAAATATATTCGATTAACTCCTTTGATTTAACTCTAATCGATTAACTCCATCAAATAACAAAATTCAATAACTCCTTCGAATAACTAAATTCGATAATTCCTTTCGAATAAACTATATTCGATTACTCACTTCGAATAACTAAATTCAGTAACTCCTACGATTAAACTAATCGATAACTCTTTTCGATTTAACTCTAATCAATTAATTCTATTCGATAAATTCTGATCGATTTACTCCTTTTAACATTATTGATAACTCCTTTTATTCTATTCGAATAAACTACATTCGATTAACTCCTTTTACTAAACTATATTCGAATAACTCCTTTTAACTTTATTTATTTAACAAATAAATATCTCCTTTTAATTCTATTTATTTTCTGTATTTAAATAACCCTCTTTCCTTTATTTATTTCCTAAATAAATAAATAATCTCATTTAATCTATTTGTAAATGTTCTACAAATAATTCCTTTATTTCTCTGTTCTATTTGTAAATGGTTTACAAATATTTCTCTTTCTATTTGTTTTGACAAATATTTTTCCTTTATATTTGTTTCTCAAATATTTTCTTTTAACCCTTTTTGATTTCATAATTATTTCCTTTATATTTGATTTCACAATTAAATTCCTTTATCTTTAATTTGACAAATATATTCCTTTATATTTGTTTTGATTTTCTAGTTACTTTCTTTTAAAAAAATCCTTTTCTTTTATGTATAAAATCCCTTAATTTTATATAAACGATTTATTTTCAAAATATACTTTGAAAATCCCCTTGTCTACATCCCAGTATTTCTTACGGTATTTAAAATACCAAACCTAGTGATTGATATCATCCAAACACACATAATCATCAACAGATTATATATCGCATCATACATTACAGTATATGAAACAAACGATATTTTATATTATTGAGGAACCCAGTTGGGTCCCTCCAACCTGTTTCCCTGCATCACAGATGTTACACAATATGATTATCATCACTTTCAGTTTAATATGAATTATTCAGTTAATAGAATAAATATATATGGATTTAACGGTTTTTATATACATGTATATATATATATATATATATAATTTCCACTAACTGACTAGCAATTCAATCAAACAGTCAATCGGACAATTTTAACAGTTCTAAAAATACAACATCAAAATATAAACTGTTCAGAGTTAGTGAGATTTACTCACATTGGACGATCATCATTAATAACTGTAACCATCGCTTGATTCTGACAGACAATTTATTTTACAATAAATTGTACCGAGCTCAGATTCACTCCCAATCTGTTCCAGTGCGTTGCCACCGTCCATACGATCCCAACACAACTTACGGTTCGTCAATCTGATACCGTATGATCAAGTTATACCATTACGAAGTTAATACACTTTTAAATTAAAAATAAAACTTAAATGATTATATATTTCGGGCTTTACTTAAATTCTCAGCCCAAACCCAATTACCCACCTTCTTATTCTCTTCTTCCTAAACCGAACAGCGATGCTCCAGGATGTTCAATGGCCATTTGCGCCTTCTTTCCTTTCACCTGAACTCCATTGTCTCTCGACAAAACTTCAAACCAAAGCCACCATTTCACTCTTCTTCCAAAACTCCACTAGCCCGTACCCAAAACCTTAAACTCGCACCCCTCTTTTGAAATACATTCTCAGCATTTTTCGGACGCTGTACAAAATCGTGTGTCAATTCTTGTTTCGATCTTCATCAAAAAACTCCACGCAAGTCCGAAATCCACTACACAACTCAAAAACCATACTTAAATCAACACTCGAAGCCTACAATTCGTGTACAACCGAACCCTAGCTTAACGCTGTAGCAAAATCAGCGAACCCCATGAAGTCGAACACCCCAAAAACTGTATAGAAAAGAAGAGTATCTCCCACTGATCACAATATATGAATCCCATGATTTTAGGATTTTCTTTGTATTTGTTATTGATTTTTGAAGAGGATCCAAATAAATTCCTGAAGCAAAATATTACGGCGGATTTTCTGTTTGACTGTGGAATGAATTGAGTTAGGTTTAGGGAGATTTTGTGGGGTATTTATAGGAATTTTAGATAATTTTTATTTTGATTATTATATTAATTTATAATCAACTACAGTTTTATTTTGCCCTTTAAAATTCCTATAATCACACACGATACCCAAAAATCACCAAACTGGACATGCACCTACAGTTCGACATTTCGGTCCCAATGAAACTGGTTTCGTCAAATTCCGACCCCGTTTGCTCACACAACGTATTTTTAACCGTCAAAATATTGACTGTTTTTCACTTTATAAATCCGTACGGCCAGACAGTGACTCTAAAAATCACGAAACTGGAAATCTAACAACTATTTGACATTGCGGATCCAACAAAATTAGTTTCGTCGAATTCCGACTTCATTTGCAAAAGTGGCTATTTTTAAAGTCCTAAATAACCCATTTAAATATATAAATATATTTAAATATAATTAAGTTAAATATAAATAAATTTATATTATCGTATATATTCACAGTGGAATACCATACAGCTCTAGAATATTCCTATATGAATTCCAAACTTGATATTTCAAATCATGATAAATCGATATTCGATTTATATTGAAATCCCTTTTAAAAATATAAATAATTCCTTTATAAATTATAAAGGAACTCCACAGTGACTTTTCTAGATTTTGATTTGGACGTAAATCAAAATCTATACGACGAAATCCCGATTTTTCTCTTCCACTAGAAAGATATACTCCACCAGCTCCTCACGTTTCTTGTTTCACAGAAATCTGGCTTAAAACGAATCATGTACATTCAGTTGAAGTTCAAATTGCCAAATTACGAACTGTAGCGCCATTTAAAGCTCGATTTTAATTATAATATAATTATACGTTCAAACCGTCGTTCATATACTATATTCGTTATTCAAATTCAATTCCAAGCTGAATTAAATATCACAGATGATCCGGTTCACAACATATCGTCATTTCAGCCAATTCTGATTATTTCAGAATTAAATATATTATTTAATTATTATTTTAATTAAATATTCACCATTATTTAATTAAACCACCATTTAATTCACTATATCACTATTTAAATAATTAAATAAATTAATTATAATACCTCTGCAAATGCGGGTCATTACATTCATCCCCACTTAAAATAATTTCGTCCTCGAAATTGCTAAGGTAGAGAACGACCCTATCGACTGGTTAGAACATATTTGTTCACTTCTTGACTTCAGTTTCAACTGAACCAATTTAATTTCAATTAAAAATTTATTTGATTCTTATCAACGAAAATTTTCAAAAATCCTGAAAATTTTCTAACGCCTTAATTTTTTGAAAAATTTCGCCAGCACCTCCTTTGTACTGGTCAATAAGTCAAACCACCACTCGCTTCTCTGGGCCATCTCTATCCCAAAAGAAAATCAAACAGCCAAGCGGCTTGCCAATTCGTCTCATAAATCTTATATCCAATAGAAATATAAACTTGTACCTTTTGTCGGCATATCATTATATTCTTTTCACCTGTTATCAATTCCGCGGATACAAGGGTCATCCCAATCAAATTCCAATCTGCTTTTATCCACAACACAACCATTCGCTTATATCCGAGCCAAATAACATTTCAACTCGAGTTTCTTCTCAATTCCCAACTCTTAACTTGATTATCACATTACACTTCAAATTTGAATCTCACCATCCACTTTGTCTTGATATCATTCTAATTCAATCTCAGTTACCATTTTACTGGCTTTACTTTAATTCAAATTTGTTTTCACAAATTTCTGTTAAATTTGTTTTTAATTCAAACAGTCTTTCCTTGGGAGTTTTTAAACAGTTTTCTCTTTTCAAAAATCAAATTTTCCTTTTTGAAATTCAACACAACTTGTCTTTCCCAAAACAAATTCAAAACAGTATCTCTGGTAGTAATTCGTCACTTACAACTCGAAAACGAATACTGACGATGCAGCTGTCATCATCAGAATCTATTTTCCAGCGATCGAAGTGAGTTCAATATTATAAAACCATTTCTAAACATTTCCACTTTGAAATTCATTTCAAAATATATTTCGCACTGCTTGTAAAACAATTTAAAATCCCCCAAGATCTTAAAATTTCCTTAATCCAAATCCATTTACAACACTTATCCAATTTTTCCCAGAGCTTTAATTCAATTTCTGGTTTAAATTTCATATTTAATTCAATTCGATTTCATATATTTCACTTATATGAATTCTGGTTGGTTATTTACATAGCCATTTAATTTATAATCTTACTCGATTATAATAACAACCAATATATCCACTATATTATAATTTCGATATATATATCTTCTCTATATCAAGATATACCTTGGGTAAACTTATTTTAATTTACCCTCTTTTCAAAACATATTGTGTCGACCCATCGTATTCGAGTGTTTATAAACTCCTACCGATACAGTGGATCAAACTGATCGACCAGAACCCATAAACAACTCAACCAATAAATCTCCACAATGTAAAACCATTTTTATATCAAATACAAATACGTTCACTCGTATATATACACTCAACTCAATCTAGGGTATTACTGACCCTATCTCTACCGAGTCACGCCACAGAGCCAAGGTAATAACTAAACCATTGCTCCGATACCAATTGCAATGACCCGAAAATTTAGCGATCTTGGTTATCCGATATACAACACATATCGAACATCCAAGGATCGAAAATACCGGCTATAAATGATAGATATTAGAGGGTGAGAATAGATAGGATAGTAACTTTGAATAGAAGAAGAAGAAGAACACAACATCAGAGTAACATGAATCTCACAGCGGAACGAATAACATATAATATTTATAATATAACTTGAAATATACATCTGTACTTGAATATACATCATTATCAAAGTACAACACTTACAACACAGCGGAAATAAACTATAGCTATATGATCCTGAAGCTTCCTGCTCTAGCTCTTCAGGTATATTTGTAAATCCCGACTACTTGACTGCCCGTACAAAATTGGGCATCCAAGAGTTCAGGGAGAACAAAACAAAATAAACTCTGGGTCAGTCATAGGACTAGTGTGAGTAAAACAGTTTAAAACGGTTTGAACAAGTAAACGATATCTCATAAGACCACGCCGTATAATGGAACGGGTTTTCCCTTATGAGAATCCAAAATATCTTTATATCAAAATCCTTTTGATATTATAATAATGTCTATCAACCACAATATAATAATCATCTAGCAGAAACGCTTTCATCTCACGTTCTACATATATAGTATACAATCAAAACCGCAAGCACGTATTGGGTAATGCATTTCCAACTATGACAAGGTATGGAACCACCTTTCGCTAGTGTACCTCTAGAAAGGAATACACTGGGTTCAACAAGAACATCTTGCAACCCGACCACACATGACCGACCACTCATTTCACTTGAGTGTATCGAATGTATATCACCAACGGTTGGGATCAGCAACCGTTTCCCGAATGGAAAAGCATAACCAATAAATTTTAGAAGTAAATGAAACTCTAGATCAGGTGATTATACACCCTACTTCGGAGCGACCGACTTAGCCATGCTGCCTGCCCGATTTCTGTCATTTACCGGTTGATGAGGCTTGAGGTTACGCTTCATCATCACATCAGATTCACTTCGAATGCCACATTGTCAGATCCATCGAAAATCACTAATTGACGTCTACAACAGTACATTACGTGTTAGCTAAAGAAGTTTCCTTCTCCGCTTCCACTCTTGGTACGGTTGAAGAAATCAATGTACGTGACCTTTCTGGAAATACTCTGTCAAACATTCATCCATACAAGTCATCCAGGAACAGGATGAACTGAAGATACTATTCAGTATACCCATCTTAGGCACTGTTATCTAAGACTTATACAGTAACCTTTGCACTTTTCTCCGTCTTCAATTATCTTTGGCATATGTGATTCGCAACGCTTACACCAATACAGAGTGGTTCTTTGGATAATAATCCAACCGGTCTCTCCATATTAACAACGTTAAAAATGGTCAAAACTTCGATAGTCTGTGATTTAACCATAAAAAAAACAAGTGTGCAAACAACGATATTATTTCCAAATGGAAATTCTATCAATCAATCATCAATCATATATATATCTATATATATTCATATTTTCCTCATTTTCTATGTTTAGAAAATATACGTTAACGCTGGAAGACATTTCCATAACTTATTTACGTATCACTATTCTTCTACAACTATCAGTCTCTAATTGTAACAAGTATAAGAACAATTCCCTAAGCATCAATCCCGAAGGTCGAAACAAACATCAGATAGACACTTAGGAAACCATTCAACTTGACAAGTCTCCAGTCAGTTCCTGATTTAGCTTAACTCCATTTCTTAACTCCTTATACATGAACATTCCCTTTTCTAATTCATATTTCAAATTTCAATATTTGATTACGTTTCTGATTCTATTTGGAAAACATTTCCAAATCTTCTTTATTGGATTTAAACAGATGTTTAAATCAACATCGCGATGACAACTCAAACCACTATACTTATTTACTTAAATCACTTAACCAATTTCACTCTCGAACTTTAACCATTTCTAAATTAAAAACGAAGTCAATCAAGTTGGGATATAACTACCTCTCAGACCTTAGCTGAATAACACTTCAAATCTCGAAATAGAGTAAGTTCATCTTCTAGCTCTTTAACACTTCCTTACGAACCCTCGGATTCTATTTACGAACCCCCTTCTTTTACAAGTTTACGTGATTATAACAATGGTGTTACAATCTCCTACATTCGAAATATATTATCTTTAATATGACTTTTATTTCCTAACTCAAATAATATAACGATAACTAATTTATTTACTCCTATTCGGTTAACTATAATCTAAAACTCTTATTTGAATAACTCCAACCTAATAACTCTTACTGGATTAACTCTTATTCGAATAACTTATTCGAATACTTATATTCAATTTGCTCTATTCGATTAACCCTTATCAATTAACTCTATTGGACTAACGCCATTGGATTAACTCTATTGGACTAACGATATTGGATTAACTCTATTCAATTTAACTGTAATCGATTTACTCGTTTCACTTAACTCCTTTCGAATAAACTATATTCGATAACTCCTTTAACTCTATTCGAATAAACTATATTCGATTAACTCTATTTAACTCTAATTCGAATAACTAATATTCGATAACTCCTTTTACTTTATTCGAATAAACTATATTCGATTAACTCCTTTGATTTAACTCTAATCGATTAACTCCATCGAATAACAAAATTCAATAACTCCTTCGAATAACTAAATTCGATAATTCCTTTCGAATAAACTATATTCGATTACTCACTTCGAATAACTAAATTCGATAACTCCTACAATTAAACTAATCGATAACTCTTTTCGATTTAACTCTAATCAATTAATTCTATTCGATAAATTCTGATCGATTTACTCCTTTTAACTTTATTCGATAACACCTTTTATTCTATTCGATAACTACATTTGATTAACTCCTTTTACTAAACTATATTCGAATAACTCCTTTTAACTTTATTTATTTAACAAATAAATATCTCCTTTTAATTCTATTTATTTTCTGTAAATAAATAACCCTTTTTCCTTTATTTATTACCTAAATAAATAAATAATCTTATTTAATCAATTTGTAAATGTTCTACAAATATTTATTATATTTCTCTATTCTATTTGTAAATGGTTTACAAATATTCCTCTTTCTATTTGTTTTGACAAATATTTTTCCTTTATATTTGTTTCTCAAATATTTTATTTTAACCCTTTTTGATTTCATAATTATTTCCTTTATATTTGATTTCACAAACAAATTCCTTTATCTTTGATTTGACAAATATATTCCTTTATATTTGGTTTGATTTTCTAGTTACTTTCTTTAAAAAAAATCCTTTTCTTTTATATATATATAAAATCCCTTGAATTTATATAAACAATTTATTTTCAAAATATACTTTGAAAATCCCCTTGTCTACATCCCAGTATTTCTTACGGTATTTAAAATACCAAACCTAGTGATTGATATCATCCAAACACACATAATCATCAACAGATTACATATCGCATCATACATCACAGTATATGAAACAAACAGTATTTTATATAATTGAGGAACCCAGTTGGGTCCCTCCAACCTGTTTCCCTGCATCACAGATGTTACACAATATGATTATCATCACTTTCAGTTCAATATGAATTATTCTGTTAACAGAATAAATATATGTGGATTTAACGGTTTATATATATATATATATAATTTCCTCTAACTGATTAGCAATTCAATCAAACACTCAACACACAGTCAATCAGACAATTTTAACAGTTCTAAAAATACAACATGAAAATATAAACTGTTCAGAGTTAGTGAGATTTACTCACATCGGACGATCATCATAAATAACGATAACCATCGGTTGATTCCGATGGACAATTTATTTTACAATAAATTGTAGCTAGCACGGATTCACTCCCAGTCAGTTCAGTGCGTAGCCACCGTCCATACGATCCCAATGCAACTTACGGTTCATCAATCTGATACCGTATGATCAAGTTATACCATTACGAAGTTAATACACTTTTAAATTAAAAATAAAACTTAAATGATTATATATTTTGGGCTTTACCTAAATTCTCAGCCCAAGCCCAATTAACCACCTTCTTATTCTCTTCTTCCTAAACCGAACAGCGATACTCCAGGATGTTCAATGGCCATTTGCGCCTTCTTTCCTTTCACCTGAACTCCATTGTCTCTCGACAAAACTTCAAACCAAAGCCACCATTTCACTCTTCTTCCAAAACTCCACTAACCCGTACCCAAAAACTTGAACTCGCACCCATCTTTTGAAATACATTCTCAGCATTTTTCCGACGCTGTACAAAATCGTGCGTCAATTCTTGTTTCGATCTTCATCAAAAATCTCCACGCAAGACCGAAATCCACTACACAACTCAAAAACCATACTTAAATCAACACTCGAAGCCTACAATTCGTGTACAACCGAACCCTAGCTTAACGCTATAGCAAAATCAGCGAACCCCCATGAAGTCGAACACCCCAAAAACTGTATAGAAAAGAAGAGTATCTCCCACTGATCATAATATATGAATCCCATGATTTTAGGATTTTCTTTGTATTTGTTATTGATTTTTGAAGAGGATCCAAATAAATTCCTAAAGCAAAATGTTACGGCGGATTTTCTGTTTGACTGTGGAATGAGTTGAATTAGGTTTAGGGAGATTTTGTGGCGTATTTATAGGAATTTTAGATATTTTTTATTTTGATTATTATATTAATTTATAATCAACTGCAGTTTTATTTTGTCCTTTAAAATTCCTGTAATCACACACGATACCCAAAAATCACCAAACTGGACATGCACCTAAAGTTCAACATTTCGGTCCCAATGAAACTGGTTTCGTCGAATTCCGACTCCGTTTTCTCACACAGCGTAAGCGTCAAAATACTGACTGTTTTTCACTTTCAAAATTCGTACGACCACACATTGACTCTAAAAATCACGAAACTGGAAATCTAACAACTATTTGACATTGCGGATCCAACAAAATTAGTTTCATCGAATTCCAACTTCGTTTGCAAAAGTGGCTATTTTTAAAGTCCTAAATAACCCATTTAAATATATAAATATATATAAATATAATTAAGTTAAATATAAATAAATTAATATTATCGTATATATTCACGGTGGAATACCATACATCTCTAGAATATTCCTATATGAATTCCTAACTTGATATTTCAAATCCCGATAAATCGATATTCGATTTATATTGAAATCCCTTTTAAAAATATAAATAATTCCTTTATAAATTATAAAGGAACTCCACAGTGACTTTTCTAGATTTTGATTTGGACGTAAATCAAAATCTATACGACGAAATCCCGATTTTTCTCTTCCACTAGAAAGATATACTCCGCCAGCTCCTCACGTTTCTTGTTTCACAGAAATTCGGCTTAAAACGAATCATGTACATTCAGTTGAAGTTCAAATTGCCAAATTACGAACTGCAACGCCATTTAAAGCTCGATTTTAATTATAATATAATTATACATTCAAACCGTCGTTTATATACTATATTCGTTATTCAAATTCAATTCCCAGCTGAATTAAATATCACAGATGATCTGGTTCACAACATATCGTCATTTCAGCCAATTCTGATTATTTCAGAATTAAATATATTATTTAATTATTATTTTAATTAAATATTCACCATTATCTAATTAAACCACCATTTAATTCACTATATCACTATTTAAATAATTAAATAAATGAATTATAATACCTCTGCAAATGCGAGTCATTACATCGAGAAAAGATACACCTCTGTGCCACATCCGTAATCGAACGGACAAGTTGAAGCGGCAAACAAGGTGATCAAATCCATTCTAAAGAAAAGATTGAAGAGGGCCAAAGCCATGTGGGTTAATGAATTACCCCTAGCACTATGGGCCTATAGAACAACATATAAGTTGGCGACGGATCAGACCCCGTTTTCTCTTGCTTTCGCAGCTGAAGCAGTTATTCCGGTCAAGTTGGAAGTACCTTCTCATCAAACCATTTATTACGATCCGATGACCAACAATGAGTTGCTCCTTGAATCCCTGGACATGTTTGAGGAAAAAAGGGACGAAGCCGACTTAAGCGCCCTGAGGCACAAACAACAAATAGCTCAGTACTACAACAGAAGAGTCCCAGCTCGGACATTTCAACGTGGAGACTTGGTTCTGAAGCGCGTCTTTCTGCCACCAGTACATATGGACCCGAAATGGGAAGGACCGTACTCCATTTTACGAAGGCTTGATAATGGAACCTTCAAGCTAGCGACCGTAAATGGGATGAAATCCCCAGAGTGTGGAATGCCCAGCATTTGCGGCTTTATTTGACATAAAAATTGTTAGTTTTACTCTTTTAATTTTAGAACCATGTAAAAAGGCTCGACTTGCCTAGAACAGTCTGGTTATTTGAACAAAAGATTATAAAGTGGACGTAGGTCATGATTCGACCGAACCACTATAAAAATACTGTGTGTCATTTACCTTTACTGCACCATTTCTTATCTACTCTTTTTATTTGATCAATATAAACTGTTACCATTTCGAGATTTGTTTTAAATTTATGCAGTAATCTCAAAACAGCCGATTCAAAATGTCGTCTGTCAGA
Source organism: Allium sativum (assembly GCA_030737875.1). NCBI lineage: Eukaryota > Viridiplantae > Streptophyta > Magnoliopsida > Asparagales > Amaryllidaceae > Allium > Allium sativum. Next base: position 221,884,057 of record CM060912.1, on the reverse strand, counting down.
TCGAAAGGCTCACGGTAATTAAAGCTCCAAAAGGTGCAGCAAGGTAAATCGCATTACTGCTTGCACTCTAACTCCCGAGATTAAGGAGAGAGTATAAAGGACGCGGAGATAACGTCCCCAAGGCATGAAGGTGCACCATGATAAAACCACCTTGATAGCACTCTAACCCGCTGAAGGATCGGGAGAGTATAAAAGCGCTAGAGACTTAGCGCCCCTAGAACTTCTGCCCCGTTGAAAGATTGGTGAGCAAACCAAGAATCAAGCTCGAACTCTAACCCGCTGAAGGATCGGGAGAGTATAAAGGCGCTAGAGACTTAGCGCCACATGAACTCTAACCCGCTAAAGGATCGGGAGAGTTTAAAAGCGCTAGAGACTTAGTACCGCAAGAACCATTACCCCGTTGAAAGATCAGGATAGTACGTGAGACGACCCGAACTTCCCCGTTAAGGAAAGCACGGATAGAATTGAGTACAAGACAAAATAGAACGCATACGGAAGAACATTTCATTGTTATTACAACAATTCCATCAGATACAAGAATATACAGAGTATAAATGAATAAATTACATTCGACAAATATCAGAGATTACAATAAATTACATAGCAGCGGAAAATTATACAAAACACAACTAGAAGTGATACACGGATACAGAGCTTTCCGAGCATCGTTCCAGCTGTAAATCAGGACCCTGTGAATATAAATATGCAAAACCAAAACTACTAGCTGCCCGTGCGGAAAATAGGGGCACCCAGAGTTTAGGTTAAAACAATAAACTCCAGGTCAGTCATGTGACTGGTGTGAGAACTAAAAGTTATTAATATTGGTTTTAAAGTTTGGTAAATCTAGGGACCACGCCGTATAACACGGAACGGGTTTCCTCCCAAGAATACCAGTGCATAGAACAAACAGCGCAATGCTAAATAAAGAAAAATGAAGCTGTTATAAGACCCAGGTCCCATCACACAATGCAACGCAAGCCGGAGGATAAGGTTTTTACCTTATAACAGCCAAAGCATGCTTGATATGTTTAAAACACATTATTTGATAATATTATAGGTGTATAGTGTCAAAACAATTTCAATCATAAATATCAATCATAGGCGGCATAGCTACCATCTACTATGTCGCCATACTAGGCTCTACAAATGAAACCGAAACACACGTATTGGAAATTGGATTCCGCCATGAGCCGAGGCAAGGGGCAAGCTCCTCTCCGATTCGAGACACTCTAGCAAATGTCTCAGGACCCCACTATGATCCTTGGATCTTCAGGGCCGGTCCTCTCTTACTTTTGAGGATTGGCAATTCCTGAACACACGTTTCCCGGTCCTTACAGACCTATATCCGAGGCGCCTCGCATTCCAACAACCACACAGGTGAAAAGTATATAAATGTCAGGGCTGGTAGGTCACTGACACCACCCTAGCTAGAAAGAAATGTCGTGCTCTCCCTGCAGTCACTATCCCGTTTTTGACTCATACCGAGGTGTGAGGCTCGCGAATTCACGTTATACACAAAGCTACGCCACACAGGCCGTGCTTTGATCATCAACCACAAGACTTTGCTTTTCAACAGAAGCCCTGATCAATTGCCACTTACGCATGCCACACAGGCAATTCACTCCATGCGTTTGATATCCATCAATATATAACCCCTGAGCTCGTACGTCTCAGAGAAGGGCGTTAAGCAAGAGAATAAATTCTCCGCCGCCAAACAGATATATATTTAATAGAGATCAATCACACGGACTAAAATCCAATGTCAGACACACAGTCCATTTACAAGTCCGTTCTGGGTCTGAACGAAACCGGAGGCACTTTCCTCGCATATCCATCCATCTCCAGGTACGTCTGGACGATCACCAACTGATTCCCTCATCCTGGGTGTACAGCCCAATCAAGATCATCAGTAATCACCCAAACGATGTGAAGACTTCCGGTCTTCAACCACCGTCTTCATCTTCAACATCTCGTCGAATCGATTATTCAGAATGGGTATAAACCCGGCCTTTCTGAATAACCCACGTATATAATAAACGAATGTTACACAAACACAACAAACGCCTCATCCCAATTCAGAATATTCTTTTATTCACAATATCACATTCTTAGGGAAATGTTCCCATTAATTTTATCCAAGATAAATTCTTCTAAATTTATCCTACAATCTTCCTTTGGATATCATTTCAAACTAGTCGGGATTAACGAACCACACCGAAGTAATTATTTATTTTATTTCCCAATCCCAACCTATATCCCATGGAGAAAAACTGGTGATACTCCATTCCTAACACCACGGTGTTATCGGTAAAATTAATTACCATTTCACGTTCAAATCTAATTAAAGATTTAACTATCGCTTTGGAGCAAAACTGGTGGTACTCCATTCTCGATCACCTTTCAGATTTGATAATTTAAATTATCAATTCACATTTTTAATCTAATTAAAGATTCATTAAAACTCCACTTAGTTTTAATCTTTTCAAAAATCAATATCCTGCCTTTAACTGGGTTAAAGAACCAATGTCATCAAAAACACGATTCACGACAAACCAAATCACATTTGATATTAAATACAAGGCTCTGAATAGAAAATATATCGGCTTATATTCAATATCAAATTCTGAAACCAACAAATATCGTATTGGAAATAACGATATAAAATATCTTTCAAATTCCCATAACAATATCTGTATAGTCACGAAATCCAACATCGAAATATCCCGAAGATAATTTCGATTCAACTCCAGTCCAATTCACGTATTGGAAATTATCGATTATTTTCAAAATCACTTTCAAATTCAATTCATTTATTTCAAAAATAAATTGATTTTAATTCTAGTTCAAAACTAGTTCATTTCGATAAAAATCTATTTTTATCTTTTCAAATGTGGAATTTTCCAGCCTAAATCTTTCCAATTCACATATTATAATTTTGCACAAATTATAGATATTTTTAATAATTTTATCAAGGCCCGTACAGTCGATTTCCATCAACGGCCATCGAACTGCACTTACAGCGACCTTTTTCGAATTTGATTTGGACATAATTCCAAATCCAACCGTCAGATTTCAAATTTCTAATATTCATTGGAAAGCTCTTTTCGATACGAACCCAACGGTTCCGGTTTTAGGAGGATCCGACGGTCGGATCTCCCGCAATGTCCGTTTGAAATAAATGGTCGAAATTCCCGAACTGCCGCGGCGCGGCGCGTTCTATTCAGGCCATTATATATATATATATATATATAATATATATATTATATATATTTCGTCGATTTCCTTTTAAAATGAATTTTATAAATCGTTTTAACTTCGTTTCAAAAACCATTTCAACTTTCTTTTCAATTCAAATTTTAATTCAACTTGAATTCATTTCAATTCACTTTCAATTCAATTTGAATTCGTTTTCAATTCAATTCATTTCGAAATCGTTTTCAATTCATTTCATTTCGAAATCGTTTTCAATTCAATTCATTTCGAAATCATTTTCAATTCAATTCATTTCGAAATCGTTTTCAATTCAATTCATTTCGAAGTCGTTTTCAATTCAATTCATTTCGAAATCGTTTTCAATTCAATTCATTTCGAAATCGTTTTCAATTCAATTCATTTCGAAATCGTTTTCAATTCAATTCATTTCGAAATCGTTTTCAATTCAATTCATTTCGAAATCGTTTTCAATTCAATATAAATATCGTTCACGTCGAAATAACGCATCTCTAATCAACACGGCTTTATATTTTTCAAAACTCCTTTATTCTATCCAACAAATGAATATTTATCCCATTCAACACATGAATCTATATTTCTTTCAACACACGACTAATCTCAACACATGAGTACTGTCAACACATCACTATTTTTGTTATGTAAAATATTTTATAAAACTAAGGTATCTATCGTTTGATTTTTTTTTTATTAGACTTCTACTAGGAAGTAGTTCTAATTTTAAATATGATAAAGATGTAATTTCATTATTTAAAACATTTCACTCAACACATGAATACCGTCAACACATGACTATTTTTATATTCAACACATGAATTTTCTTTTATTATATTTATTATTTTCCCAATTGGAATGAGGCCCAATCAATCACCATATAACGTTAATTATATGGATTTCCATACAACACATGTATACAATAGCAATAATAAACAATCAACCATCAACCAAAGTGCACTACACTGTATAAGCATCAAATATAAACATCTAACGCTTATAACAGTCTGTCAATCAATCAATCAACATATTTAATCAATCAGGATGAGTGAATTTCAAATTTCATCCCAACACCCGTGTGGGGTTTCAAACAATCGAACACAGATTTTATTTGTGCAGTTGGGCGATGTGTAAAATTTATCGTCCCAATCAATGTCCTTCAAATAGGTGTACATAAACAAACCGTCCGGTTTGTAAATGAATATTTTATTTTATTCACTTCCACGTTAAAAATTATATTTTTAACGATAAAATATTCTATTTCAACACATGAATTTCTATTCATTTCATTTACACAATAAAAATGATATTTTTATTTTTCTAACATATTTTAGAAAATTTCGGCGGTATAACAGCACGATACTAGAAACGGGACGAGGCCTAGCCTTATCTCCGGTCTAGTGAAGGCCCACGCCATTCACACATCAATCAAATCCATTTCAATTCACCAAACAATTCAATTTCAATTCAAATAATCTAACCAACTACACAACCAAACAATTTTCAAACAAGCCATCCATGGTCTGTGGATGACGGGTGTCGGGTGCTACTAAGCACCGTCTGCATCCTAGTATATATATATAACTAGAAAAAGAGAATTTGAGTGAGAAGTTCTCACCGAAAGCTATCCAATACCACGACTCTTCATTTGATAGAAATCTTCATCTTCGTCGCATCTTCGTCATCTTCGTTGCTCGCAGTCACTATATATATAAAAATCACATTTTTATATTCTCTATTATATAAAAATCATATTTTTATCGCTAACTTCATATTGTGAAAATAGAATTTTCATCGCTATTACATATTTGTAAAAATAGAATTTTTTTTCTTCGCTATTCAATATATAAAAATCGAATTTTTACTACTATGTTATATAGATAAAAATTATATTTTTATCACGCTATTTTCTATATAAAGATTTCGCCTTTTTAAATTTAAAGATTTCACCTTTTTTAATTTAAAGATTTCACCTTTTTAAATTTAAAGATTTCACCTTTTTAAATTTAAAGATTTCACCTTTTTAAATTTAAAGATTTCACCTTTTTAAATTTAACCACTTAATCTCAAATAAAAATCAGATTTTTATTTCGTTACATACACAAGGATGATATTTTTATATTCTCTATCCTATAAAGATTACATTTTTAATACTTTAAAAATATAAAAATCATATTTTTAATATATCTATATAGTAAAGACTATATTTTTAATTCTTTAAAAATATAAAAGCTATATTTTTATTACTTTAAAAATATAAAGATCGTATCTTTCACCAAATAAAAATCTAATCTTGCCTTATCAAAAATAATTTCATTAAGTTATATATATATTAAAGGTTAAATTTTTATCAAGCTTTACAGTTTGGAAAATAAATAAAAATCAGTTTTATAAATAAATCTTTACAGTTTGAAAATAAATAAAAATCAGTTTTATAAATAAATCTTTACAGTTTGAAAATAAATAAAAATCAGTTTTATAGTAAATAAAAAAAACAGTTTTAAAGCAAATAAAAAAAAAACAGGGAACTTACGGGGGGGCTCGTCGGTCTTGGATTGGAGGAGGGAAGAAGAAGGCGGAGGATCGGAGCTCCTTCCTGGAGGCGGCGGTCTGGTGGAGGCGGGGCGAGGTCGGGGATTTTGCGGCTGTCGATTAGGGCAGGGGGGGTCGGAGCTTCTAGGTGGCGGAGGAGGAGAAGGGGAGGGCGGCGAGCTGAGGGAGGGGGTCGTGGGGTCCACCGGGGAGGGGCGGCGGCGACGATGGCTACGGGGGGGGGGGGGGATCGCGATTTCAATTTTTTTTTCTTTCTGTTAAACGAAAACGGGGGGGGGCAAAGGTTATAGGGAGAGAGAATATTTTTTTTTTATTATTATTTAATTATTAAAAAGTTGACTTTTACATACGACCTCTAAACGAGGCCCACCGACTGTCGCCCATAGCGTTTCACCCCCATTCCGAACACAATGGGATATGTATCGTAAGCTGATTCGACTGTTTGAATCAGTTCCTGTTAAATTTACACTTAAATCGCTATATTGAATTTTAAACGTGCATTTCAAATTACCGGGGTCACATACTAACTAGAAAAATTCCAGAAAAATATTTTCTAGCTTCGTATTGACGATACGGTCCTAACAAAACTAGTTTCGTCGAATTCTGAGACCGTATGAAAAATGGCCAATTTCCAGTCGATTAAAATCAACTGAAAAAGTCAAACGCGTTTTCCTTTGCCACGCTCACATATTGATTCGAAAAATTATGAAATTTGAAACCTAGCAATAGTTTGACACTGCGGATCCAACAAAAGTGGTTTCGTCGAAATCCGAGGTCATTTGCAAAATGTCCATTTTTAAGGGCCTGAATTCCATAGCGACTATTCAGAATTTTCAACTGGACATATCTTATCATTTATAAAGTGAAATCTCAGTTTATTAACTTCGTTGGAAAGATATCGTCAATTAGATCCTAATGTTTTTGGTTTCACTAAAATCCGGATTGTTTTGCTCCCGGTACATTCAATTGAAGTTTGAAATCGAATTATCGAACTACCGCGCCATTTTCAATTCTATTTATAATTATATATAAATATTTATATATTCTAACGACGACGTATATAATATATACGTCGAATTCTATTCAAAATAAATTTCTCGTCGATATTATTTAAAATAATCCATTTTAAATATAGAAAATTCGTTATATTTGCAAAAATAAAAATTTTAAACTGGCCCAGATTTTCGGGTTATTACAATCTCCCCCACTTAAAACTTTTCGTCCCCGAAAAGGAACAAAGTCGAAAGTGGTTTGATTATTAAGCTCTACATTCGGTCGGGCTTCCATTCTCTAACTTTTCAGTTTCTGAGAATTTTCAAAATTTCAAAAATTTGGCTAACACCCTAAATTTTCGAAAAATTTCGCCATAACCTCCCCTGCACCGGGAGCATCGGGGAATTTCAAATAGCTTCCCTGGTCCTTCAGATCTCAAAAAGAAAAAGAAAAAGCCAAGCGGCTAGCCAATAGGCTCATAAAATCATCATCACCCAAACAAAACAGGAAATTATGTAGTAAACATGTACCTATTTGTCGGGCAAACAAATTTTATTCTTCGGCTCTAGCCTCCTTGCTATGACCTGTTCAATGATATATATGTATATGCAAGCAAATGCGACCAAATTTCAATACAGTTCAATATTTGATGAAATTAGGCATAAATGGTTCAAAATTATCAAACAAATAAACAAACAACACAAACATCAATCAATTAGTGAATTAGAGTTTCAAATTCATAATTTGATATATATACAGAAAATCATGTTTTTGATGCCAATTCACAACAATGTGTTCTAGCTATATAAGTTTTGGTTCTCACACCAGTCTAATGGAAATATATAGAAATCACACCTTCGAAACACGAACATAAATTCTGATGATGATATATCAATCATCAGAACCATCTCCGGGTGTCTAGAATGTGATTCTATATCTACCCAGTATATTAAAACTTCGAATATACGTTCATGACGCGTATACGCGAAATCTATATATACTCGATTGTCCATATTCAACATAAATAAATAATCAAATACGTATAAAGCGATTTAAACTTCAAAACAAAATTGTTTTCATTTGGAAAAAATATACTCTTCGCACTCGTTCTAGGATACTACTGATCCTATCTCTAACGAGTCATTCTAATTGGATATTACTAATCCAATATCTGATGAATTCTTTCGTATGGTTCTAATGTGTCTTGTTCTCGAGCTCTGTAAACCAAAGCTCTGATACCAAACTGAGACGACCCGAACTTCCCCGTTAAGGAAAGCACGGATAGAATTGAGTACAAGACAAAATAGAACGCATACGGAAGAACATTTCATTGTTATTACAACAATTCCATCAGATACAAGAATATACAGAGTATAAATGAATAAATTACATTCGACAAATATCAGAGATTACAATAAATTACATAGCAGCGGAAAATTATACAAAACACAACTAGAAGTGATACACGGATACAGAGCTTTCCGAGCATCGTTCCAGCTGTAAATCAGGACCCTGTGAATGTAAATCCGCAAAACCAAAACTACTAGCTGCCCGTGCGGAAAATAGGGGCACCCAGAGTTTAGGTTAAAACAATAAACTCCAGGTCAGTCATGTGACTGGTGTGAGAACTAAAACAGTTATTAATATTGGTTTTAAAGTTTGGTAAATCTAGGGACCACGCCGTATAACACGGAACGGGTTTCCTCCCAAGAATACCAGTGCATAGAACAAACAGCGCAATGCTAAATAAAGAAAAATGAAGCTGTTATAAGACCCAGGTCCCATCACACAATGCAACGCAAGCCGGAGGATAGGGTTTTTACCTTAAAACAGCCAAAGCATACTTGATACGTTTAAAACACATTATTTGATAATATTATAGGTGTATAGTGTCAAAACAATTTCAATCATAAATATCAATCATAGGCGGCATAGCTACCATCTACTATGTCGCCATACTAGGCTCTACAAATGAAACCGAAACACACGTATTGGAAATTGGATTCCGCCATGAGCCGAGGCAAGGGGCAAGCTCCTCTCCGATTCGAGACACTCTAGCAAATGTCTCAGGACCCCACTATGATCCTTGGATCTTCAGGGCCGGTCCTCTCTTACTTTTGAGGATTGGCAATTCCTGAACACACGTTTCCCGGTCCTTACAGACCTATATCCGAGGCACCTCGCATTCCAACAACCACACAGGTGAAAAGTATATAAATGTCAGGGCTGGTAGGTCACTGACACCACCCTAGCTAGAAAGAAACGTCGTGCTCTCCCTGCAGTCACTATCCCGTTTTTGACTCATACCGAGGTGTGAGGCTCGCGAATTCACGTTATACACAAAGCTACGCCACACAGGCCGTGCTTTGATCATCAACCACAAGACTTTGCTTTTCAACAGAAGCCCTGATCAATTGCCACTTACGCATGCCACACAGGCAATTCACTCCATGCGTTTGATATCCATCAATATATAACCCCTGAGCTCGTACGTCTCAGAGAAGGGCGTTAAGCAAGAGAATAAATTCTCCGCCGCCAAACAGATATATATTTAATAGAGATCAATCACACGGACTAAAATCCAATGTCAGACACACAGTCCATTTACAAGTCCGTTCTGGATCTGAACGAAACCGGAGGCACTTTCCTCGCATATCCATCCATCTCCAGGTACGTCTGGACGATCACCAACTGATTCCCTCATCCTGGGTGTACAGCCCAATCAAGATCATCAGTAATCACCCAAACGATGTGAAGACTTCCGGTCTTCAACCACCGTCTTCATCTTCGACATCTCGTCGAATCGATTATTCAGAATGGGTATAAACCCGGCCTTTCTGAATAACACACGTATATAATAAACGAATGTTACACAAACACAACAAACGCCTCATCCCAATTCAGAATATTCTTTTATTCACAATATCACATTCTTAGGGAAATGTTCCCATTAATTTTATCCAAGATAAATTCTTCTAAATTTATCCTACAATCTTCCTTTGGATATCATTTCAAACTAGTCGGGATTAACGAACCACACCGAAGTAATTATTTATTTTATTTCCCAATCCCAACCTATATCCCATGGAGAAAAACTGGTGATACTCCACTCGTAACACCACGGTGTTATCGGTAAAATTAATTACCATTTCACATTCAAATCTAATTAAAGATTTAACTATCGCTTTGGAGCAAAACTGGTGGTACTCCATTCTCGATCACCTTTCAGATTTGATAATTTAAATTATCAATTCACATTTTTAATCTAATTAAAGATTCATTAAAACTCCACTTAGTTTTAATCTTTTCAAAAATCAATATCCTGCCTTTAACTGGGTTAAAGAACCAATGTCATCAAAAACACGATTCACGACAAACCAAATCACATTTGATATTAAATACAAGGCTCTGAATAGAAAATATATCGGCTTATATTCAATATCAAATTCTGAAACCAACAAATATCGTATTGGAAATAACGATATAAAATATCTTTCAAATTCCCATAACAATATCTGTATAGTCACGAAATCCAACATCGAAATATCCCGAAGATAATTTCGATTCAACTCCAGTCCAATTCACGTATTGGAAATTATCGATTATTTTCAAAATCACTTTCAAATTCAATTCATTTATTTCAAAAATAAATTGATTTTAATTCTAGTTCAAAACTAGTTCATTTCGATAAAAATCTATTTTTTATCTTTTCAAATGTGGAATTTTCCAGCCCAAATCTTTCCAATTCACATATTATAATTTTGCACAAATTATAGATATTTTTAATAATTTTATCAAGGCCCGTACAGTCAATTTCCATCAACGGCCATCGAACTGCACTTACAGCGACCTTTTTCGAATTTGATTTGGACATAATTCCAAATCCAACCGTTAGATTTCAAATTTCTAATATTCATTGGAAAGCTCTTTTCGATACGAACCCAACGGTTCCGGTTTTAGGAGGATCCGACGGTCGGATCTCCCGCAATGTCCGTTTGAAATAAATGGTCGAAATTCCCGAACTGCCGCGGCGCGGCGCGTTCTATTCAGGCCATTATATATATAATATATATATTATATATTTCGTCGATTTCCTTTTAAAACGAATTTTATAAATCGTTTTAACTTCGTTTCAAAAACCATTTCAACTTTCTTTTCAATTCAAATTTTAATTCAACTTGAATTCATTTCAATTCACTTTCAATTCAATTTGAATTCGTTTTCAATTCAATTCATTTCGAAATCGTTTTCAATTCATTTCATTTCGAAATCGTTTTCAATTCAATTCATTTCGAAATCGTTTTCAATTCAATTCATTTCGAAATCGTTTTCAATTCAATTCATTTCGAAGTCGTTTTCAATTCAATTCATTTCGAAATCGTTTTCAATTCAATTCATTTCGAAATCGTTTTCAATTCAATTCATTTCGAAATCGTTTTCAATTCAATTCATTTCGAAATCGTTTTCAATTCAATATAAATATCGTTCACGTCGAAATAACGCATCTCTAATCAACACGGCTTTATATTTTTCAAAACTCCTTTATTCTATCCAACAAATGAATATTTATCCCATTCAACACATGAATCTATATTTCTTTCAACACACGACTAATCTCAACACATGAGTACTGTCAACACATCACTATTTTTGTTATGTAAAATATTTTATAAAACTAAGGTATCTATCGTTTGATTTTTTTTATTAGACTTCTACTAGGAAGTAGTTCTAATTTTAAATATGATAAAGATGTAATTTCATTATTTAAAATATTTCACTCAACACATGAACACCGTCAACACATGACTATTTTTATATTCAACACATGAATTTTCTTTTATTATATTTATTATTTTCCCAATTGGAATGAGGCCCAATCAATCACCATATAACGTTAATTATATGGATTTCCATACAACACATGTATACAATAGCAATAATAAACAATCAACCATCAACCAAAGTGCACTACACTGTATAAGCATCAAATATAAACATCTAACGCTTATAACAGTCTGTCAATCAATCAATCAACATATTTAATCAATCAGGATGAGTGAATTTCAAATTTCATCCCAACACCCGTGTGGGGTTTCAAACAATCGAACACAGATTTTATTTGTGAAGTTGGGCGATGTGTAAAATTTATCGTCCCAATCAATGTCCTTCAAATAGGTGTACATAAACAAACCGTCCGGTTTGTAAATGAATATTTTATTTTATTCACTTCCACGTTAAAAATTATTTTTTTAACGATAAAATATTCTATTTCAACACATGAATTTCTATTCATTTCATTTACACAATAAAAATGATATTTTTATTTTTCTAACATATTTTAGAAAATTTCGGCGGCATAACAGCACGATACTAGAAACGGGACGAGGCCTAGTGTAACGACCCGGATTTTTAGCTATTTAATATTGAATATTTAAATAGTTTTAAATATTGAATATTTAAATAGTTTTAAATATTGATTTGGATTGATAAACGAATTTTCATATTGTATCGATTGAATAATCAGTATACGATTTAATATCAAATATGTTGAATAATCGAATACGAGAATGAAAACAATTTAATTCACAGTTAAAAACTGAATTGAAATGATTCAGTTAGTCAATATAAATTCTATTTGGGGTTTATAACGATAAATTTAATTATTTGAAATCAATTTATATTTTAAATTGAATTTAATTTAAATCGCTGATTTTAAATGATATATTTTTTCAAAGTGATCGAATTGGGTTTTGAAACTTGTTTCGTTGAGTTCAAATTAGTGGTTAAATCCTAGAGACGTCGGTCGTTACGCTCAGATAGGAGTTCGTTACCGCGAGATATTTTCAAATAAAAATATAAACAAAATCAAAGCAAATAAACAAATCGTACCACTTTCAGCCAATCTAAGTTCAAAGCCGACCTCCTGTTCTTTAAAATAACGCAGACCTATTTGATAGCACGCCTACTTCTTCATCGAGCTGAAAATTTTGTCCCCCAACTTCACCACGAAGGAAGACAGGAAATTTATGGCCCTCGTACCTCTTGTTTACTCTCGCTTGTATATATTGAGCTTGCCTTCGAGTTTTTACCATCCACGAAACCATTCTGTTTCTTTCCCTTTTCGGTTCTCTTCCTCCAATCGAGACAACCGCTGTTAAAAAAAAAAAATCAAATCAAACTCGCAACTTGAATCGCGAGTCTGGAGCTCGAATCCATGCCGAAGACGGTTGCAATTCGATGGAGTATCAGGGGGTGCGATTTGCTGAAGGCGATGGTGTGATGTAAATGAGGGCGATCGATCTGTGGAGGGCGATGTTAGCATCGGTCTGCGGAGGGTGCGATTTTAGGAGAAGTTGAAGTTGGGATTGATTTCAATTTAGTGGAGTTCGTATTGGGTTTTGGGAAGAGTCGGTCTGTGATATTTATGAGGGATGAATGTATGCGATTCAACGGTTGAACGATGGAGTTGGGGTAATCATGATGTGCGATGTAATGAACTAGTGTGGCCTGGAGTTCATCTGTAATTCACTGGAAGTGGGTCGACAGTTTGGAAGGGGAGGAGTGGTCTGGACGTTAAGGACTGATGGTATTTTAAAGCACAACAGTGGCAAGAAATGGTTCATGGGAGTTGCCTATGAAATGTTCGAGTAAATGCCTAAATGAATAATTGAAATGTAGTGGCTGATGGATGTATGACAACACAATGGTGTTGCAGCAGAATCAAATGGCGATGACGGGTTCGCTTCGAGTTGATCGAGTAGTGTGCAAAATAATAGGTATACTCATTTTTACAAAATTTAAATTACATATTAGCTATTAATTAATTTATGTCTATTAGTAGTTTATTTAAATTAATATAGTTTAATGTTAGGTAAAATTAAATTGTCGTAGGTGCGAGACTGATTTAGTGGAAATAATTCATTGAAGTCGATCCGTAGATGCGACGATATGGAATAAAATGGATAATCGGCAAATTAAAATAAGGTGAGTAAATCTCACTCACCTTTAGAATTATTTTTATTTCATTAAAAATAATTGTCTGTTGCTTGTGTGAATGTTTTATGGTTGTTTTATATATATTAGTTAATTAGGCTATATATATATATTGGGTTGATTGATTGGTTGGATTCCCGCAGTCTCATTAGCGGATGCCCGCGGTACCATAGCGGATGATTACCCTATACGCCCCACGCTATGATTAGTGGATGACCTTCTATACCACGATATTCTGCCACGAAGCAGAATGGGTATTATTTATGTGCTAACATCTGTGGATGCAGGAAAACAGGTTGGAGGGATCCAACTGGATTCCTCAAAAATATATTATTTGTTGTTGTTTATTTGATTTCATATATATTCATGTATGATGTGTTAAAAAAACCAAATGATTGAAAATTGGGTGATTTGATTGTTTTAAATATCACTGGGCTAAGTGTTAATTTATTTAAAATATCATGGAAGGATATTTGAGATTTAAAAGGGAAAATTCTATTTTTAAATAGAATTTGAATTTTAAATGGAAATAAAATATAAACTTGTTTTTGAAAAATAAAAACAAGTAGTTTCTTTATAAACGAAGTTTATAAATAATTCTTTTATAACGAACTTATAAATGAAGTGAAAAGAATTATCATTTGATAATTCAGAAATAGAAATACAAGTGTGAAATTGGAATTTGAAATGAAATTTCAAAATAGGATGTGAAAAGAAATTTTTAAATATATAACTCAAATGAAATTTGAGTATAACATTTGAATAGTAGAATTAAAAAAGGAGTTTAAATATTTGAATTTTAAAAAGGGATTGAATATTAGAAATTCAAATAGAAGTTCAAATAGAATTTGAATAGACAAAAAAAAATGAAAAACAGAATTTGAATTCAAGGAATTAAAATAAAATTTGAATTCAAAGAAATTCGAATAAAGAAATTCAAATAGAGATTTGCATGTAGAATTTCAAAATAGAATTTGAAATAAACTTTGAAATAGGATTTTCAAAGTAGAATTGGTAATAGAATTTCAAATAGGATTTCAAAATAGGAAATCCAAATGGTTTTGAAATGGAATTTGAATTCAAGGGAATTCAAATGGATTTGAGTGAAGAAATTCAAATGGTGTTAAAAATAAGTTTGAATATTAGAAATTCAAATGGCATTGGAGATGAATTTGAATATTAGAATTCAAATGGAAAATGAAATTTGAATATAAGAGATTCAAATTGAATTCAAATAGGATTTAACCTATGAGATTTGAATATAGAAATTCAAATGAAGTTTTGAAAATAGATTTGAATATAGAAATTCAAATGAAGTTTGGAAAATAGATTTGGATATAGAAATTTAAATGAAGTTTTGAAACTAGATTTGAAATAGAATTCAAATAAGAAGATTTAAACAGAATTAGAATGATAAAATTAAAAGGGGTTGAATATTTGAAATTTCAAAATAAAATTGAATCGGAGTTTGGATATTTGAAATTCAAAAGGAATAAATATAGAATTTGAATTCAAAGAGGATTGAATAGGGAATTTGAATGTAGCATTCAAAAAGGAATTCAAATGGAATTTAAATTATAGAATTTGAATATAGCATTCAAATGGGTTTTAAACTATGGAATTTTGAATATAGAATTTAAAAAGGAGTTTGAATATTTGAATTCCAATAGAATTCAAATATAGAAATTGGAATATAGAAGTTCCAATGGAATTTAAATATAGAGTTTGAATAAGAGAATTCAAATGAATTCAAACATAGAATTTGAATATGGAATTGAAATAGAAATTCAAGTATTGAATTTGAATATCCAATAGAAAAGGAATTGGGATTTGAAATATAGAATTCAAAAGTAAGATTGGAATTTGAATCAAGGAATTCAAATAGAGTTAAAATGGAATTGAATTCATTTTAAAGAAGTTTAACGGTTTATATATATATAAATATAATTAAAACGAACTCGCCGCAGCGATGCAGTTCGTAAAATAGCGATTTGAACTTCAATCGAGTATACAGAACGCAATTGAAGTCGGAATTCTTCGAAACAAGAAACGTCAGGACCGGTTTGATAATAGTTTTCTAATGAAGAAGAAAAATCTGGATTTCGTCGTATAGATTTTGAGATATGTCAAAATCAAATTTTCAGAAAAACAGCGCCAAAATCGTTTTAAACCCATAACGGTTTATTTAGTTTTATAAAAGGATTTTAACGAATAAAATTCGAAATTTTATTTAGAAAATTTCAGATTCTGAGTTGTAATTATATGTGAACTCAAGTGAAGTAATGAGTTTGATTTTGAAACGGAAATCAGATTTTTGACTTTGAATAGAACTAACTAATTTGAATAGTAATTAGTTAAATGGGATTTTGAATTGATATTGGGCTTGGAATGAGTTAATTCGATTTGAAATTTATATTCGAATTGGAAAAGGGAAACTAGAATTGAAATTGAAATTCAATTTGGTTATGAACGAGTTAAATATTTTGTTTGAACATGTTATGTTCAACAAAGAAGTGAAATAGGCAAAATGGCCGATTTAAAGAATAAATGGCGGGACTGAATTCAAACAATTAGATAGTGTTGAATTGAATTGAAAACAGGTGAACATGTGTTAGACAGGTACATGATGAAGTATATGAAGATTTAAATTTATGTGCTCGACAAAAGGTACATGTTTAATTCATATATGAGGTTTTATGCGCCGTATCGGCAAGCTGCTTGGCTTTTTCTTTTTCTTTTTGAGATTGGAAGATACCGGGATGCTATTTGAAATTTCCTGATGCTCCCGATACAGGGGAGGTTATGGCGAATTTTTCCGGAAATTTAAGGAGTTAGAATATTTTTTGAGAAATTTGACAATTAGAAATCTATATATCGATATATATAGAATTCGATAAGGAAACGAAATCAAAAATAGCGTAAAGGGCCAAGATTGATTATTGAAATATTTGGTAAACAAATATTGATAAGGAAATGTAGAAGAGATTTAATTAATGAAATATTAATTAAAGAGCCAGTGATTTGGTTGATATGTTTGGATGAACACTTGTTTTTATTCGATAGTTAAATCACAGACTATCGAAGTTTTGACCATCGTTGTCAATATGGAGAGACCGGTTGGATTATTATCCGAAGAACCACTCCGTATCGGCATAAGCGTTGCGAACCAAGTATGCTGAATATATTGAAGACGGAGTAAAGTGCAAGGGCTTTTCTATTAAATAGAAATAGTGCCTTCGGTTTCGTTCAGTCCCAGAACGAACGTAAATGGACGAATGTCTGACAGAGTATTTCCAATGATCAAATGGGTTGGTCTGTATGAATATATATGGTTGCAACGGATTTATCCCTTAGCATAATATCCAGAATATTTGTGCAAACTCAACTAGTGATTAACGGATCTGACAATGTGGCATTCAAAGTGATTGTGCTATCAATGAATGGTAAGTAATCGTAGCCTCAGGCCTCAACAACCGGGAAAGGACAAAAATCGGGCAGGCAGCATGGCTATGTGGGTCGCACCCATTAGGGTGTATAATCACCTATCTAGAGAAATTCCTTTTGTTTCTAAATCTATCGATTCTGCCCATTCGGGAAACGGTGGTTTGAGTCCAACCGTTGGTGATATACATTCGATACACTCAAGTGAAATGAGTGGTCGGTCATGTGTGGGCCGGGTTGCAAGATGTTCTTGTTGAACCCAGGTGTATTCGTCTCTAGAGATACATCATCGGAAGGTGGTTCCATACCTTGTCATGTTGGAAATCCAATCTCCAATAAGCGCCATGCGGTTTTTGATTTTAAAATATATATATGTGGAGCGTGAGATGCAAGCGTTCTGCTATTTGGTTATTTACTTGAAGTAGACATTATTATAATATCATTGGATTTGATATCAAAGTGTTTTGGGTTATAGTAAGGTAAAAACCGTCCGTGTTTATGTGTGGGCTGGTCTTACTATTATCTTTTCTTTTGAAAGGATTTTTTAAAGTTAAACAAGTGGTTGGAGTTTACTCACACCAGTCCCATGACTGACCCAGAGTTTATTTTGTTTTGTTTTCCTAAACTCTTGGGTGCCCAAATTTTGTACGGGCAGTCAAGTAGTCGGGTTTTCACAGATTGATTTGAAGGAGCTGAAAGCAGGAGGCTTCACCGGTTAGCTATAGGCTATCATATATTCCGCTGTGGACTTTGTTTGTATCTGGAAACAGGTGTTTATAACTTTTCCAGAAATGATTGTTGTACTCTGATGATGGTATGTATATATGTTCAAAACAGATTTGTATTTTAAAAGTTATGTTATATAATATATTTTATTCGTTCCGCTGTGAGTTGTGATCTTCGTTCTTCTTCTATTCTAATATTTCTTTCTTTCTATCTCTCATCCTCTAACTTCTTTCTAATAATGAGTCGTATTTCTGTGCAATTTGAGTTGGACGTGTGGTGTATTTAGTCAACTCAGATAGTACGGATTTGCGGGCCATTACAGGTGGTATCAGAGCTTAGGTTGAGCGAATACCTAGGCTTGTGTGGCATGTGCTCATTAGCGATAGGGTCAGCAGTGCCCTAGAATGAGTTGAGTGTATATATATACGAGAGAGCGTATTTGTTAATTGATATAAAAACCATTTTATATTGTGTTGGCTAGTCTGTTGAGTGGTTTATGAATTCTGGTCGAATCGTGGGACGCCACGACGTCGATAGGAGTTTCTAAACACTTGAACAGGAGATTGAACACGATATTGTTTTAAAGTGGGTAAATGAAATAATTTTACCCAAAATTTCTATTTTGATATAGAAGGAATAATTTTCTAGAATTATTATTATATGGATGTGTTGGATGTTGACTTTATAATCAAATGAGATTATAAATTTAGAATGGTTATTTATAACCAGAGTAGAATTTGTATGGGAATTAAATATACAAATGGGATGAACTGGAATTAAATTCAAACCAGAGTTGGAATATAAATCCTGGGAAGTTGAAAAATATTTTTCAAAGTATATTAAAATAATATAGATTTGTTTTAGAAGGATTCGAAGGAAAATCATTTTAGATGGATTTTGAAATAATAAAGCACTGAACTCACTTCAGTGGCTGGGAAATAATTCTGATGATGATTGCAACATCATCAGTGTTCATTTCCGAGTTTCTAAGTGATGAATTGCTGCCTTAGAAAAAGTTTTGATGGAAATTTGTTTGAAAGAAAACAAATTGGTTTGAATATTCAAATGTTTTGAATTTGAAATGGAAATAAATATACATGTATATATTTAAGTGATTTCAAAAGGATTTGAAATAAAAACCCTGGGATTTGGATTCTGGAATTAAAATTTAACTGAAGCAAGTTAAATGGTTCGAGGTGAATAAATTGACTAGAATCAATTTGAAATAAATTGAAATGAATATGAATTAGAATGCATATGAATGGAAACCAAAAGTTTTGGTTGAAATTAAAGTCATAGGAATATGAGGAGTTAAGTTTCAATATAAAGAAGTTTGAAAAGTAATGGATTTGTATCACTTTTCCTACCTTAGCAATTTCGAGGACGAAATTATTTTAAGGGGGGAAGAATGTAACGACCCGGATTTTTAGCTATTTAATATTGAATATTTAAATAGTTTTAAATATTGATTTGGATTGATAAACGAATTTTCATATTGTATCGATTGAATAATCAGTATACGATTTAATATCAAATATGTTGAATAATCGAATACGAGAATGAAAACAATTTAATTCACAGTTAAAAACTGAATTGAAATGATTCAGTTAGTCAATATAAATTCTATTTGGGGTTTATAACGATAAATTTAATTATTTGAAATCAATTTATATTTTAAATTGAATTTAATTTAAATCGCTGATTTTAAATGATATATTTTTTCAAAGTGATCGAATTGGGTTTTGAAACTTGTTTCGTTGAGTTCAAATTAGTGGTTAAATCCTAGAGACGTCGGTCGTTACGCTCAAATAGGAGTTCGTTACCGCGAGATATTTTCAAATAAAAATATAAACAAAATCAAAGCAAATAAACAAATCGTACCACTTTCAGCCAATCTAAGTTCAAAGCCGACCTCCTGTTCTTTAAAATAACGCAGACCTATTTGATAGCACGCCTACTTCTTCATCGAGCTGAAAATTTTGTCCCCCAACTTCACCACGAAGGAAGACAGGAAATTTATGGCCCTCGTACCTCTTGTTTACTCTCGCTTGTATATATTGAGCTTGCCTTCGAGTTTTTACCATCCACGAAACCATTCTGTTTCTTTCCCTTTTCGGTTCTCTTCCTCCAATCGAGACAACCGCTGTTAAAAAAAAAATCAAATCAAACTCGCAACTTGAATCGCGAGTCTGGAGCTCGAATCCATGCCGAAGACGGTTGCAATTCGATGGAGTATCAGGGGGTGCGATTTGCTGAAGGCGATGGTGTGATGTAAATGAGGGCGATCGATCTGTGGAGGGCGATGTTAGCATCGGTCTGCGGAGGGTGCGATTTTAGGAGAAGTTGAAGTTGGGATTGATTTCAATTTAGTGGAGTTCGTATTGGGTTTTGGGAAGAGTCGGTCTGTGATATTTATGAGGGATGAATGTATGCGATTCAACGGTTGAACGATGGAGTTGGGGTAATCATGATGTGCGATGTAATGAACTAGTGTGGCCTGGAGTTCATCTGTAATTCACTGGAAGTGGGTCGACAGTTTGGAAGGGGAGGAGTGGTCTGGACGTTAAGGACTGATGGTATTTTAAAGCACAACAGTGGCAAGAAATGGTTCATGGGAGTTGCCTATGAAATGTTCGAGTAAATGCCTAAATGAATAATTGAAATGTAGTGGCTGATGGATGTATGACAACACAATGGTGTTGCAGCAGAATCAAATGGCGATGACGGGTTCGCTTCGAGTTGATCGAGTAGTGTGCAAAATAATAGGTATACTCATTTTTACAAAATTTAAATTACATATTAGCTATTAATTAATTTATGTCTATTAGTAGTTTATTTAAATTAATATAGTTTAATGTTAGGTAAAATTAAATTGTCGTAGGTGCGAGACTGATTTAGTGGAAATAATTCATTGAAGTCGATCCGTAGATGCGACGATATGGAATAAAATGGATAATCGGCAAATTAAAATAAGGTGAGTAAATCTCACTCACCTTTAGAATTATTTTTATTTCATTAAAAATAATTGTCTGTTGCTTGTGTGAATGTTTTATGGTTGTTTTATATATATTAGTTAATTAGGCTATATATATATATTGGGTTGATTGATTGGTTGGATTCCCGCAGTCTCATTAGCGGATGCCCGCGGTACCATAGCGGATGATTACCCTATACGCCCCACGCTATGATTAGTGGATGACCTTCTATACCACGATATTCTGCCACGAAGCAGAATGGGTATTATTTATGTGCTAACATCTGTGGATGCAGGAAAACAGGTTGGAGGGATCCAACTGGATTCCTCAAAAATATATTATTTGTTGTTGTTTGTTTGATTTCATATATATTCATGTATGATGTGTTAAAAAAACCAAATGATTGAAAATTGGGTGATTTGATTGTTTTAAATATCACTGGGCTAAGTGTTAATTTATTTAAAATATCATGGAAGGATATTTGAGATTTAAAAGGGAAAATTCTATTTTTAAATAGAATTTGAATTTTAAATGGAAATAAAATATAAACTTGTTTTTGAAAAATAAAAACAAGTAGTTTCTTTATAAACGAAGTTTATAAATAATTCTTTTATAACGAAGTTATAAATGAAGTGAAAAGAATTATCATTTGATAATTCAGAAATAGAAATACAAGTGTGAAATTGGAATTTGAAATGAAATTTCAAAATAGGATGTGAAAAGAAATTTTTAAATATATAACTCAAATGAAATTTGAGTATAACATTTGAATAGTAGAATTAAAAAAGGAGTTTAAATATTTGAATTTTAAAAAGGGATTGAATATTAGAAATTCAAATAGAAGTTCAAATAGAATTTGAATAGACAAAAAAAAAATGAAAAACAGAATTTGAATTCAAGGAATTAAAATAAAATTTGAATTCAAAGAAATTCGAATAAAGAAATTCAAATAGAGATTTGCATGTAGAATTTCAAAATAGAATTTGAAATAAACTTTGAAATAGGATTTTCAAAGTAGAATTGGTAATAGAATTTCAAATAGGATTTCAAAATAGGAAATCCAAATGGTTTTGAAATGGAATTTGAATTCAAGGGAATTCAAATGGATTTGAGTGAAGAAATTCAAATGGTGTTAAAAATAAGTTTGAATATTAGAAATTCAAATGGCATTGGAGATGAATTTGAATATTAGAATTCAAATGGAAAATGAAATTTGAATATAAGAGATTCAAATTGAATTCAAATAGGATTTAACCTA
Source organism: Allium sativum (assembly GCA_030737875.1). NCBI lineage: Eukaryota > Viridiplantae > Streptophyta > Magnoliopsida > Asparagales > Amaryllidaceae > Allium > Allium sativum. The sequence goes on along the minus strand of CM060912.1, from coordinate 221,861,893 downwards.
TGAGATTTGAATATAGAAATTCAAATGAAGTTTTGAAAATAGATTTGAATATAGAAATTCAAATGAAGTTTGGAAAATAGATTTGGATATAGAAATTTAAATGAAGTTTTGAAACTAGATTTGAAATAGAATTCAAATAAGAAGATTTAAACAGAATTAGAATGATAGAATTAAAAGGGGTTGAATATTTGAAATTTCAAAATAAAATTGAATCGGAGTTTGGATATTTGAAATTCAAAAGGAATAAATATAGAATTTGAATTCAAAGAGGATTGAATAGGGAATTTGAATGTAGCATTCAAAAAGGAATTCAAATGGAATTTAAATTATAGAATTTGAATATAGCATTCAAATGGGTTTTAAACTATGGAATTTTGAATATAGAATTTAAAAAGGAGTTTGAATATTTGAATTCCAATAGAATTCAAATATAGAAATTGGAATATAGAAGTTCCAATGTAATTTAAATATAGAGTTTGAATAAGAGAATTCAAATGAATTCAAACATAGAATTTGAATATGGAATTGAAATAGAAATTCAAGTATTGAATTTGAATATCCAATAGAAAAGGAATTGGGATTTGAAATATAGAATTCAAAAGTAAGATTGGAATTTGAATCAAGGAATTCAAATAGAGTTAAAATGGAATTGAATTCATTTTAAAGAAGTTTAACGGTTTATATATATATAAATATAATTAAAACGAACTCGCCGCAGCGATGCAGTTCGTAAAATAGCGATTTGAACTTCAATCGAGTATACAGAACGCAATTGAAGTCGGAATTCTTCGAAACAAGAAACGTCAGGACCGGTTTGATAATAGTTTTCTAATGAAGAAGAAAAATCTGGATTTCGTCGTATAGATTTTGAGATATGTCAAAATCAAATTTTCAGAAAAACAGCGCCAAAATCGTTTTAAACCCATAACGGTTTATTTAGTTTTATAAAAGGATTTTAACGAATAAAATTCGAAATTTTATTTAGAAAATTTCAGATTCTGAGTTGTAATTATATGTGAACTCAAGTGAAGTAATGAGTTTGATTTTGAAACGGAAATCAGATTTTTGACTTTGAATAGAACTAACTAATTTGAATAGTAATTAGTTAAATGGGATTTTGAATTGATATTGGGCTTGGAATGAGTTAATTCGATTTGAAATTTATATTCGAATTGGAAAAGGGAAACTAGAATTGAAATTGAAATTCAATTTGGTTATGAACGAGTTAAATATTTTGTTTGAACATGTTATGTTCAACAAAGAAGTGAAATAGGCAAAATGGCCGATTTAAAGAATAAATGGCGGGACTGAATTCAAACAATTAGATAGTGTTGAATTGAATTGAAAACAGGTGAACATGTGTTAGACAGGTACATGATGAAGTATATGAAGATTTAAATTTATGTGCTCGACAAAAGGTACATGTTTAATTCATATATGAGGTTTTATGTGCCGTATCGGCAAGCTGCTTGGCTTTTTCTTTTTCTTTTTGAGATTGGAAGATACCGGGATGCTATTTGAAATTTCCCGATGCTCCCGATACAGGGGAGGTTATGGCGAATTTTTCCGGAAATTTAAGGAGTTAGAATATTTTTTGAGAAATTTGACAATTAGAAATCTATATATCGATATATATAGAATTCGATAAGGAAACGAAATCAAAAATAGCGTAAAGGGCCAAGATTGATTATTGAAATATTTGGTAAACAAATATTGATAAGGAAATGGAGAAGAGATTTAATTAATGAAATATTAATTAAAGAGCCAGTGATTTGGTTGATATGTTTGGATGAACACTTGTTTTTATTCGATAGTTAAATCACAGACTATCGAAGTTTTGACCATCGTTGTCAATATGGAGAGACCGGTTGGATTATTATCCGAAGAACCACTCCGTATCGGCATAAGCGTTGCGAACCAAGTATGCTGAATATATTGAAGACGGAGTAAAGTGCAAGGGCTTTTCTATTAAATAGAAATAGTGCCTTCGGTTTCGTTCAGTCCCAGAACGAACGTAAATGGACGAATGTCTGACAGAGTATTTCCAATGATCAAATGGGTTGGTCTGTATGAATATATATGGTTGCAACGGATTTATCCCTTAGCATAATATCCAGAATATTTGTGCAAACTCAACTAGTGATTAACGGATCTGACAATGTGGCATTCAAAGTGATTGTGCTATCAATGAATGGTAAGTAATCGTAGCCTCAGGCCTCAACAACCGGGAAAGGACAAAAATCGGGCAGGCAGCATGGCTATGTGGGTCGCACCCATTAGGGTGTATAATCACCTATCTAGAGAAATTCCTTTTGTTTCTAAATCTATCGATTCTGCCCATTCGGGAAACGGTGGTTTGAGTCCAACCGTTGGTGATATACATTCGATACACTCAAGCGAAATGAGTGGTCGGTCATGTGTGGGCCGGGTTGCAAGATGTTCTTGTTGAACCCAGGTGTATTCGTCTCTAGAGATACATCATCGGAAGGTGGTTCCATACCTTGTCATGTTGGAAATCCAATCTCCAATAAGCGCCATGCGGTTTTTGATTTTAAAATATATATATGTGGAGCGTGAGATGCAAGCGTTCTGCTATTTGGTTATTTACTTGAAGTAGACATTATTATAATATCATTGGATTTGATATCAAAGTGTTTTGGGTTATAGTAAGGTAAAAACCGTCCGTGTTTATGTGTGGGCTGGTCTTACTATTATCTTTTCTTTTGAAAGGATTTTTTAAAGTTAAACAAGTGGTTGGAGTTTACTCACACCAGTCCCATGACTGACCCAGAGTTTATTTTGTTTTGTTTTCCTAAACTCTTGGGTGCCCAAATTTTGTACGGGCAGTCAAGTAGTCGGGTTTTCACAGATTGATTTGAAGGAGCTGAAAGCAGGAGGCTTCACCGGTTAGCTATAGGCTATCATATATTCCGCTGTGGACTTTGTTTGTATCTGGAAACAGGTGTTTATAACTGTTCCAGAAATGATTGTTTTTACTCTGATGATGGTATGTATATATGTTCAAAACAGATTTGTATTTTAAAAGTTATGTTATATAATATATTTTATTCGTTCCGCTGTGAGTTGTGATCTTCGTTCTTCTTCTATTCTAATATTTCTTTCTTTCTATCTCTCATCCTCTAACTTCTTTCTAATAATGAGTCGTATTTCTGTGCAATTTGAGTTGGACGTGTGGTGTATTTAGTCAACTCAGATAGTACGGATTTGCGGGCCATTACACCTAGCCTTATCTCCGGTCTAGTGAAGGCCCACGCCATTCACACATCAATCAAATCCATTTCAATTCACCAAACAATTCAATTTCAATTCAAATAATCTAACCAACTACACAACCAAACAATTTTCAAACAAGCCATCCATGGTCTGTGGATGACGGGTGTCGGGTGCTACTAAGCACCGTCTGCATCCTAGTATATATATAACTAGAAAAAGAGAATTTGAGTGAGAAGTTCTCACCGAAAGCTATCCAATACCACGACTCTTCATTTGATAGAAATCTTCATCTTCGTCGCATCTTCGTCGTCTTCGTTGCTCGCAGTCACTATATATATAAAAATCACATTTTTATATTCTCTATTATATAAAAATCATATTTTTATCGCTAACTTCATATTGTGAAAATAGAATTTTCATCGCTATTACATATTTGTAAAAATAGAATTTTTTTTCTTCGCTATTCAATATATAAAAATCGAATTTTTACTACTATGTTATATAGATAAAAATTATATTTTTATCACGCTATTTTCTATATAAAGATTTCGCCTTTTTAAATTTAAAGATTTCACCTTTTTTAATTTAAAGATTTCACCTTTTTAAATTTAAAGATTTCACCTTTTTAAATTTAAAGATTTCACCTTTTTAAATTTAAAGATTTCACCTTTTTAAATTTAACCACTTAATCTCAAATAAAAATCAGATTTTTATTTCGTTACATACACAAGGATGATATTTTTATATTCTCTATCCTATAAAGATTACATTTTTAATACTTTAAAAATATAAAAATCATATTTTTAATATATCTATATAGTAAAGACTATATTTTTAATTCTTTAAAAATATAAAAGCTATATTTTTATTACTTTAAAAATATAAAGATCGTATCTTTCACCAAATAAAAATCTAATCTTGCCTTATCAAAAATAATTTCATTAAGTTATATATATATTAAAGGTTAAATTTTTATCAAGCTTTACAGTTTGGAAAATAAATAAAAATCAGTTTTATAAATAAATCTTTACAGTTTGAAAATAAATAAAAATCAGTTTTATAAATAAATCTTTACAGTTTGAAAATAAATAAAAATCAGTTTTATAGTAAATAAAAAAAAACAGTTTTAAAGCAAATAAAAAAAAACAGGGAACTTACGGGGGGGCTCGTCGGTCTTGGATTGGAGGAGGGAAGAAGAAGGCGGAGGATCGGAGCTCCTTCCTGGAGGCGGCGGTCTGGTGGAGGCGGGGCGAGGTCGGGGATTTTGCGGCTGTCGATTAGGGCAGGGGGGGTCGGAGCTTCTAGGTGGCGGAGGAGGAGAAGGGGAGGGCGGCGAGCTGAGGGAGGGGGTCGCGGGGTCCACCGGGGAGGGGCGGCGGCGACGATGGCTACGGGGGGGGGGGGGGGGGGAGGGGGGCGATCGCGATTTCAATTTTCTTTTCTTTCTGTTAAACGAAAACGGGGGGGGCAAAGGTTATAGGGAGAGAGAATATTTTTTTTATTTTATTATTTAATTATTAAAAAGTTGACTTTTACATACGACCTCTAAACGAGGCCCACCGACTGTCGCCCATAGCGTTTCACCCCCATTCGGAACACAATGGGATATGTATCGTAAGCTGATTCGACTGTTTGAATCAGTTCCTGTTAAATTTACACTTAAATCGCTATATTGAATTTTAAACGTGCATTTCAAATTACCGGGGTCACATACTAACTAGAAAAATTCCAGAAAAATATTTTCTAGCTTCGTATTGACGATACGGTCCTAACAAAACTAGTTTCGTCGAATTCTGAGACCGTATGAAAAATGGCCAATTTCCAGTCGATTAAAATCAACTGAAAAGGTCAAACGCGTTTTCCTTTGCCACGCTCACATATTGATTCGAAAAATTATGAAATTTGAAACCTAGCAATAGTTTGACACTGCGGATCCAACAAAAGTGGTTTCGTCGAAATCCGAGGTCATTTGCAAAATGTCCATTTTTAAGGGCCTGAATTCCATAGCGACTATTCAGAATTTTCAACTGGACATATCTTATCATTTATAAAGTGAAATCTCAGTTTATTAACTTCGTTGGAAAGATATCGTCAATTAGATCCTAATGTTTTTGGTTTCACTAAAATCCGGATTGTTTTGCTCCCGGTACATTCAATTGAAGTTTGAAATCGAATTATCGAACTACCGCGCCATTTTCAATTCTATTTATAATTATATATAAATATTTATATATTCTAACGACGACGTATATAATATATACGTCGAATTCTATTCAAAATAAATTTCTCGTCGATATTATTTAAAAGAATCCATTTTAAATATAGAAAATTCGTTATATTTGCAAAAATAAAAATTTTAAACTGGCCCAGATTTTCGGGTTATTACAGTACGGATATAATCCTAATCGATCGCCAATAAGCCCTGGCCAGGCACTATAATGACGATTAATTAGGAGTATATACGTGCATCACTGCACATTTACTTAGCACATGTATTTCCCGATGATTGTTTTCATTATGATTAATGATCATTACTTATAACCTTAATATTTAACTATGAATGTTTCAGTTATGATTATTTAAACTCTGCTGACATGATGAATTTGCAGGAACACAATGGTGCAAAAGAAATGGATCTTTATTTACTGAAAGCAGATTTAGAAAAAACGAGAAACTAAACAAAAAGTGAGGGCCACTCTCACGACTACATATTTTGGCCAAAGGAAATCCTAAAACTAAAACATGAGCTAATAACTGCATTATATTTACACTTGGGAGATGGCTTTGATTTCTTGTCCTTCTTCTGTTTCTCCAAGTCCTCTTTATCAGTACCGGAGCGGTCACTTTTCTTCCTCTTCCTCTTATCGACAAGAGGCTCCAGAGGAGGACTGGAAGGTTCGGAGGCAAGCTGTGAAGTTATCGATTTAGAAGAGAATCTTATAACCAACCCAGTCTTGGGGTCGATTTCAGAAATAGGGGTCATAAACACAGGATTTTGTTCCTCCCTCTTAAGAGCCAACTGCTTCTCCTTCCTAGCCTTTATTTCGGCCAAGGTTCCACTATCATCACCCTTGGCCTCATTAATGATTTCTACCTCCTCTTCCTCATCTCCATGACCTATATCTGTGTCATGCAAAGCAGCAATGATCTTGGCGTCTGCAGGAGCGCCAGTGCCAGACTCCATGGGTGCTACCGTAACTCTATAACTTGTTGAGCCCTCGGTTTGCTTTGGAATCTCGAAAACTTCAATACCAGAACCCATAGGAACATCAACCTTCTCTGCCACTGCCTTCTCCTCTGCACCCTTTTCAACCACTTTGGTACCCACGCCATTAGAAGCAAAGGTTAGTGAATCGGGAGGAGATGTGGCCATGTCAGTTGTCTGTCCCATGAGACAACGACAAGTTACGATTGCTTTAATGAACTATGGAGAGAATAGGGAGATACCTTTAGCCGACTCATTTCCCAGACTTGTACCGGTGGTCCCGACAATCGGAGGAGTAGGTGCCAAGGGGATCAACAGATCATCGGGGTTATATCCCTCAACTTTAGAGGTTTTGGGCTCTACCACCGAGCTCGAGCTTTCGCCAACCTTATCCTTGCCCTTGAGCCTACTCTTCTCCCTCTCCATTTCCTCATGGATCAGGCGTCTACCTTCCTCCAAAGCCTCAGGTTCTTCACCTCTGAGAAAGGTCTGCATTAGCTGGCTTTCGTCAATCTCGTCGACCCCCAGTCGCCGCTTCTCGCCCTTGAAAATTGCGTCCCATACATTGGCCAAGGTAACATGGTAGTCTGGAATCCAAGAGATGTCTCGATTCTTGATGACTTGACCAAAGAAATCGAACAACAGTTCCTCAAAACTATCTATGTCTTTCTCTCTTTCGGCGAGCTTATCGGCCGCAGTAGTTGCCGACTCAAGAGCGCTATTGGCATTGCTTTCGGCGAGAGCTGCACGCTCCTCAGCTTGAGCATGTTGATCATTTAAAACCTCCTTCTCCTTCTTGGCGAGGGCAAGGTCATCTTTTAAGCTCGCCCTCTCTTTCTCCCAGGCCTCTTTTTCAGCAGAAAAGCGATCCTGTGCTGTCTTCAGTTCAGTGTTAACCACCATAAGATCTTCTACTTCCTTCCTCAGGGCCACCCGCTCCTGGCTATTTAAGTCAAGCTCGTTGCGAAAACGCTCCCTAGCACTCTCCAACTCGGACCTGTAATTCTCTGCGTCTCGTCGAGCTAAAGCCAGTTAGGCCTGTGCATCCTCTAGTTCTTTTTCCATTTTGCACCTAGCCCTAGCATCATTATCAATCTTTACTCTTGCTCTGGCTGCGTCCGTCTCCATCTGGCAGATGATAGTAGAGAGTGTAGCAGCATGCTTCTTCATTACCCCGTATTTTTTAGCCGCATGGCATACATACCCTATCACCTCTATGTCCCAATCCTCGGGGACCGGTTCATGATCTGGGACGAACACCATCTTCTCAAAGTAAATATCAGGAAACTACTTTCGTAAGCGCTCTAGCCTAGCCATAATCTCAGAATTGGGGGCAACATCCTTTGCCGCAGTAGTATCCAAGCCACGCTCACTAGAGGAAGTAGGAACTGTCTTCCCTTTCTCTGTAATCATGTCCTCATCTTTGTTCTTGTCCTCTGGCTCTGGGTGTTTTTTGGAAGATTGGGCATGAGAAGGAGTGCTTTTTGGAGGAGTTAAATCTCTAGGAAGTTGCTTTCCCCCAGCCGGTGGCAATGGACGACTATGTGGCTTTCCATAACCTTACTTAGGTGGAGATCGAGGTCGTGCAGAATAAGATTGATGAGAATCCTAGGGCCGACGACTATCCCTTCCCCGACTATCGCTATGAGTGTGCTCAGGATCTGGAAGGAGGCTTGTTGCGCCCTCGTGAAGGGAGCGATAAGAATAAGACCGTTTGCGAGACATTCTCCCTACAAAGGAAACAAGTGCATGTTAGAACTATAAGCCATAGTAGCAAAGGAGTGTTATGATAAATGGTGCATGTGATTTGTGCATCCCGTGAAATCCCCTTTTTTAGACGAACCAGGGCCAGGAGTTAGGCTCGTCTGAATGACTTCTTTTTCTCCAACTGGAGCATTGGTCTCTTCGGAGATGGGAAAAATTGGTTCCCCTCTGAGATCTTCTTGAGTATAAATATCGTCTGGCAAAGGAATTTTATTTAATTCCCCGAGTATCTGTTCCTCCGTTAATTCATCTCGGGCGACAGACTCAACTGGCGATGATGTTCTTAAGGAAGACTGCCCCTCAGAGGTTGGAACCTCCTTTGATTCATCGGCTCGTGCCTCATCTCCTGTGTATACGTTTAAATCCTCGTCATCCTGATTAATCATCGGCGAAGGACTCTTGCGAAGAGTAGTTGTCTTTACAGCCTGAGAAGTTCCTTCTCCTTCAGTCGGGGGTATATACTTGTAAGGTTTACCGCCCGCTCCAAGTACGAACCTTATGTCTAAGAGACAGTGTTTGTGAAGGTTCTCGTCAGTGATACATTTCTTAATCCTTAAGAAATCTGAGTTGCTCTTAAGGAGGCGGGACATTCGATCTTCGTATATCGATCCTTCCGTTCTCTCAAAGTTATTATCTATGTGGAAAAAATTGATTCGTTAGCACTGAAGTTATGCATTCGAATTAAACGCGGAAAAGTTGAAAACATACTCGCTTGTAGCTACCTCCTCACGCACCCGACTTGCTGTTTTATATAGAACCCGTCAGATTTGACATCCCCTATATTAATATAACTATCTGTCACAACTTTTCTATTGGCGACCGATTCGAAGAAAGAGAAATTGGGAGCCCCTACGGAACGATGTTTGAAGTGGTAATAGAACTTCAGATCTTTAAGGGTAAGTTCGGTGTGCAGAATCTCCATATAAGCAACGTACAGAGTATACAAAGCCGCATAGGCATTCGGGTGGAGTTGCATGGGGGCAATGTGTAACTGTCTCAAGAGATCAACAACAAGTGGAGAAAAAGGAGGAATAGCCCCTACCCAGCGCGTGAGTCGACTAACAGTCATATACACGTCATCCCAGGGAATTCCGTGTCTTAAACGTATCTTCTTGAGTTTTATATCATCTAACTTAGAGGGTAAAGAATCAGTAAACTTCTCTATTTCCTTAACACCCAGAATTTCATCAGGAGCTCGATCATCCTCATCTTCATGTGACGTGCTCTCAGAAGTTGCTGACTCTATATCGGTGCCTGTCTCGTAATCAGGATCAGATCTTTCCTCATTAGAATCAGAGGAAAGCACATCAGGGTTATGGTGTATTAATATCTTTGATTCGGTACTTTCACTTGATGTCTCAATCACTTGTTTATCCGACATTGTTGTTTTGGCGAGTAAATAGAGATTAGAAAAATATTACCCTCGGACCTCGTGTATGTGCAAGTGCTTGTGTGTGCAAGTGTGTATGATACAGAAAAATAAAGTCACGAAGCAAATTGGATAAGTGCAATGAATATGCTGTTAAGTCCTGTTGTTGATTAGTCTAAGAAGTTCGTCTCGAAGGCTCTAACCTAACTATTCAGTATATTGTGATCATGATGCGTTGTTTAAGTCAAAGTGTGTATGGGATCGATGGCCAGCCTGGTTCGTAAGAGATGCAGGGATCGGATCATAGGATGCGTCTCGGATCGAAGGGAACAGACCGCCCATTAGTATCGCCAACAGATCGTTGTTGTGTCATGGTGCAGCACGGATCGAAGTATATGAGCGGATCGTGGAACCCCTATGGTCCATTTTAACACCAGACGCCACGATCCGACCCTTCTCCATTGTCGCGATCCGATCCACTGCCTGACTTCACACCACGAGTTCTCCCTTGATCTTTTTATCCGTACGATCCACCTCAATTCCACGGCCCGATCCAATTGACGCCATCCACACCCATGATCCGAACTGGCCAACTCCTTCTTCCTCTTCTCTCCTTCTCCCTATTCACGAACTCGAGCTGTTGAACCCATTAACTATCATCGCCTTCAAAGCCTTAAACTCCACAAAACTCCACCTGTCCCTCCTCTCAATTCAGTAAAAACTCAAGAAAAACGAGGGTGAAATTGCAGGAAAGAATTTTTAATATAATTACCTTTCTAAAAGTTAGGAGATGAGTGAGTTTTTTGAAATTCAAAGTTAGGGTTTAACTCAAAAGGAGGGGCGGCGGCAGAAAGAAGAAGGCAGGGAAAGGAAGGAGGAGGCCCGGTTTATATAGACAAACCCGCGACCCTTTGTATTCTCTTTTTTGTCTTATTCGGACCGTGGAGACTGATGGGCCACGAACCAAAGCCCACTGCAGAAAAAGAAGGGTCGTTCTCTCAAATGGCTCGTGATTGAAGTAGGGAAGCCCATTGTGCTTCGCAGGAAAGCCCGAACGATCCTCGAACCGAAACCAGTACCTCATCCCACGGACTCGGTGATCCGGCTCAATATATAATTGTCAGAAGTAAAAACTCAGAAATGCTTACGAAGATTTGAAAGTTTACTTGGCAATTTGACGATGATATCTCCGTAAACTCCAAAAAATGAGAACTATCTAGTGAACACATAAATGATAGAAGATTTAACTGGATATTTATACAAATCGAGAGACACAACTTCCTGGAACCGTATGACATTTCAGATAGACACGACCTTTGATTTGCATCACTTCATGAAAAGATATGTTAGTAATTTCGAAGCATGTTCCATCTTTGATAAAACATACTTCGAGGGGGTAAAATGTTGGCTAGCTTTTTGACCAAGCCACCAAGGTCCGCACACACAAGAAAAATATGAAACTTCACACCTTTAGCCTTCGAAGACCCGATTGGATCGCCCTACCTTACCACGATCGCAATCGCCCCCGTCACCTTGATCCGACTCGTCCTTTCCTATGCAGTCCGACCTGTCCTTTCATACGCAATCTGATCCAAGCCCAAAAGACGTGGTGAAGGTTATGACCAAGTCTACCACGATCCGTGAATGCAGGATCCGACGACACCTGTCCATAACGGCCATATTGACTATTTCTCCATCAAGCTACGAACTAGTCCAAGATTCTCGGGATTTGTGCCATGTATGACCATGATCCACCTGAAGAAACCAGTTATAAATAGCACCAGACTTGGCATTTTGGAGGATCTTTTTGGCAATTCTGAGCTCTGACTCCACCATTATTATATCTCTATTATTATTCAGAGTTGTCTCGAATTTATTGAGTGAATCAACATTGTAAAAGTGAGGTTGAGGGATAAATCATCGATTGTACTTGAATTTTAAGTATAATAATAGATATAAAGTGGACGTAGGCTCGTTAACGCTGAACCACTATAAATCTCGTGTCTTTCCTATTTTTTCTTGCATTTTTTCTGATATTAATCTTTGCATAATTGAACAACTTCGGTGTTGGAGCCAATTTTGGATCTAACAGAACCTGATCAGGAAGAGCTCTCAAGAACCCAAATTCTGATATCCGAGCCCAAGGATCTAAAGGAGGATGCTCACGAATCCATGAAAAACCAAGTAATCATCACATAATGATTAGCATATCTTGTCTATGAACCGAAACTGGAAGAAAAAAACCTAATGTTGTTCAATACCTAGTACATGCGTGAAGAGGAGATCTCGGTTGCAACGAACAAGGGGGTTTTGAATGTTATCTTATGGGATGGAGGAGATCAGTTCAGAGAGAGAAATGATGGCGGTGTCCTTGTACAGGCGCGGAGCAGTCGGAAGCCGAGACTGAAGGCGACATGTCCATAGTGGATGCGAGTTTGATGGTATGGGAATAAGGGGTTAGCTTGCGCGATGAGAAGAAGGAAGTGGTAGCGAACTGGAATCCCGGTGGCTTGATCTACAACGTCGCATGGGGTAGAGAGATGCGACTTAACGGAGGAATTCGAGTTGGGTGTAGTGGGTAGGAATAGAAGGAGACTTTAACGTGGTGGAGAAATAAGGCATAAAATGGAGATCTAAGATTCGAAATGGCCATGGTTTTTACTGGAGCCAAGCGTGTTTTATTCATGGGAGAAGAAGAAAATAATTGGAGCGGTGCATGCTTATTAGGCCGGTGTAAATACTTAAAGCCCAGATTATATAAAAAAGGCCCAAAAGAAGTTTGACGAGAATTAACAGTTTGTTTTAATTCAAAGGAGTTTCGTAGAAAGCATATAGCACGGTGGTGAGTTGGTTTCAGTGAAGCAACGTTTTACGTTGGGGAAGGAAATTTATAAGGGAGCAGATCGGGTTCTGTATTGGTGGGCTGACAAAATTGGTAAAGCCCATATTAAGATAATTTTAGGTCTTACATTAAATAAAATATCGCATTAACTTGCTAATTTAATATATCTGACATACGCTATCTGAATCTGGCAAATTTGGATCCGTTGGAATCGTAGGATCGCAGGCAATGCAATGGAATTGATTTGGAACCATTTGGAGCTCATCTGAATTTTTGGCAAAATTAAACGCTTTATATGATCAACCGATCGTTTATTGTTATTTACCGATAAACGAACAAGGTGAGTAAACTCACTAACTCTGTCCAGTTTTATAATTTTATAAATGTTATTTAATATTAATAAATAATGGTTCAATGTTTGTGTGGTGATTGTTTTGATGACTTGCTAATTAAGTGGTAGAATTAATATATATAGCTATATATATAAATAGTTGACTGAATATTGGTCCTATTTATTATTTTATTTTTGTTATTTTTATTGATTAACATTTGTGGTTGCTGGGAAACTGTTTCAAGAAATCCAACTGGATTTCTCAACAATTATATTGTTGTTTTTCATATATTGCAGTATATGAAGTGACTAATAATCAGTGATTGATTATTATGTGGTTTTGGGATGTGTGAATAACATTGACCTAGAAATAATTAGTATTTTAATACCTTAAATTATATTCGAAAAGAATTTGGGTTTTAAAAGGGAAATTCTATTTTTAATTATAATTGAATTTTGATTTGGATTTGAAAGTAATAATTTTTTTAATTATAATAAAACAAAAAGTTTGATTTATTAACGATATCTATAAATAGGATAAAATAATTATTAGTAATAATTATTATTAAATAATCCATGAATGTCAATTCAAAAAGGAGTAATGGAAAGGAAATCGTTGAAATCATTTAGATGTTTAAAATGTGAATAGAACTAAATAAATCTGTAAGGATTTAAAAATTGAATTTGACGATGTCGAATGTTATTAAAATAATTTATTTTATATGTTAAAATTCAGAAATTGACAGGATAAAGAATATTTGGTTCAAAACCAATAATTTGTATTTGAATATGTAATAGAGATTAAGTAATAAACTTAATATATAATTAACCAGAAGTTAGCACGTAAATGGAATTTATGAAATGGATTGTGAATATGAATTTATAAGATAACTCAGTAAACATGATTTAAACCTATAATGGTAATTTTAAATAAAAATCAAAATTTGATTAATATTATGAGTCCAGATTTCTGTAAAGAAATAATATTCGGTTTTAAAGTGAATAATGATTTTAATGCAAACGTTTTGTAAATTGAAATGGGTAGAAAAGGAAATGGATAAATGTTTGGAAGTTATAAATTTAAAAGTGGATTTAGAAATTGAGTTGACCCGAAATGATGAATTTATTCCGACGTTCAGAATGTTAATCAAATAGAGATTTATTCGATAAAGAGTTATAAGTTGAAATTCGATTATGTCGAATCTAGGAAGGAACTATTTACATCTTGTTTTTAATTAAGATTATTTATTTATTCTAAATAAATAATAAAATTTATATTTGAAATATTTTGGAAGCAGGTATTAACGTTATCGTTATACTCAATGTTTTATACAACATCGTTTAAATCTATATAAATGGATCTTGGAAATGTTTTCAAATATAATGAGTGATATTTTCTAAATATGGAAAAATGAATTGATTTTGGAGAGAAGAAGGGAGTTACGGAAATTAAAAACTAACTGAAAATTTGTTAAGTTAAATAGCTTTCTGAGTATCAATCTGATGTTGGTTTCGGCCTTTGGGGTTGATACTTAGAGAGTTATTCTCTTACTAGTTTACGGTTGGGGACCGATGGATGTGAAAGAAAAGCGATGCATGAATAGGATATGGAAATGTTTTCAAATGTTAATAATGTATATTTTTGAAATACGATAAATAAGGAGTTGTGAATATATGGAAACATTTTTCCAAGAAATCATGAGAGGCTAAGCAAGTTGGAAAAATATTTTGGTAAAGATATTAAAGGAAAATTGGGAAATGAAATGATCATTGATAAATCTATTTAAAGGGGCTTAGTGTTGATTGATGATTGATAGGTAAGATTTCCAATTGGAAATACGACCGTTGTTCGTATGTATGTTTCTTTTGATAGTTGAATAACCGACTACCAAAGTTTTGACCATTTTTCCGTTGTTAATACGGAGAGACTAGGATCAGATTTATTATCTGAAAACCACTCCGTATGGACATTAGCGTTGCAAATCAAATATGATGAAGACAATTGAAGACGAAATTTATGCAAGGGATGTTTTGGCGATCCTAGGTAGAAATTTCCCAAGATGGATTTACGGAATAGTGCCTTCGGTTTGTCCAGACCTAGGACAACGTGTATAGGTGAATGTCTGACTGAGTATATCTAATAAATTATGTAAGTTGATCGCTTCAAACATATCTACGTTTGGGGCGGAGGAATCCGTTTCAATTAACTTTATACTCGTGGTATTTTTTAGGAAGTCAATTTGTGATTTGGCAGGTATGACGATGTGGCATCAACCGGGAAATGACAAAAATCGAGTAGGCAACATGGTTAAGTGGGTCGCATCCAATTAGGGTATATTGTCACCATCTAGAGAATATTCATAATTGTTACTTCTTTCATTTCTATATCTCCTAAAAACAGTTATGTGTGGCTGAGTTACAAGATGTTCCTGTTAAACTCCAGTGTATCCCCTCTAGAGTACACTAATCGAAAGGTGGTTCCATACCTTATCATAGTTGGAAATCCATTCCCTAATAAGAGCCCAACGTTTTGATTGTATATTATATATATGGAGCGTGAGATGTAAGCGTTATGCTAGATTGCTATTTACTTGTATTTAGACACTATTATAATATCAGAATGATATTGATTTCAAGAATGTTTTGGGTTATCGTAAGGTAAAAATCATCCGTGTTTATGTGCGGATCGGTCTTACGATTTTCATTTCTTTTAAAAAAAATTTTTAAAGTTAAACCAAGTGATTGGAGTTTACTCACACCAGTGCCATGACTACCCTAGAGTTTATTTTGTTTTGTTTTACCCTAAACTCTTGAGTGTCCTAATTTGTACGGGCAGTCAAGTTGCTGGGATTTTACAGATACACTTGGAAGAGCTTTTAGTAGGAGGCTTCAACATTTGTTATATATAGTGTTTAATTCCACTGTGATGTTATGTGACAATGGTATGTATATACAGTTATAGTTTTGTAATTCAAAAGTTGTTATATAATATATTTTATTTGTTCCACTGTGAGATTCGTGTTTACGCTAATTTTGTTATGTTGTGTTCTTCTTTTTCTATACTTTCTTTCTTTCTATTTCTCGTCCTCTAACTTCCTTCTTTTAATGATCCAGTATTCTCAATGCTTGAATAGTTGATGTGGTGTTTTATGTCGATTTTCGGGGTCGTAAATCCTTAGGTCATTACAGTGGTATTAGAGATGAAGGTTAAGTGATTACCTTGGTTCTGTGGCGATATATATGGGGTTAGTTATATATACGAGAGAGCGTATTTGTAGGTTGTATAAAAATGGTTTTATATTGTGGAGATTTATTGGTTGAGTGGCTTATAAATTCTGGTCGATGGTGGGGCACTATTATGTCGACACTTAAATACGATGAACCGATACAAAATGTTTTGAATCGAGGGTAAATGAAATAGTTTTACCTAAAATATATTTTATAAAAGAAGTATATATATTGGAATTATAATATATATTGGATGTGTTGGTTGTGATTATAATCAGGTCAGTTCATAATTGATATGGTCATGAATAATAAATCAGAATTCATATAAATGAAATTAATAGAATATTATAGGTAAAATCAGAATTTAAAATCAGAATTTGGGATTAAAATTCCAAAAACTGGGATAGGTGTTTGAAATTGAATCTTGGATTATATAAGGAAATTTTAAGATCTTGGGAGATTTTGAAATGTTTTCAAGCATTATGAAGGATATTTTGAAAGAATTTCAAAAAGAGAAGCGTTTAAGAAATGAGTTTTGATAATGATATAGTATTGAACTCACTTTGATCACTGGAAAATAATTCTGATGATGACGTCCGCATTGTCAGTGTCATTTTAGAGTTTCTAAGTGACGAGTTACTACCAAAAATTTTGTTTTTGAGTTGTTTTGAGGAAACGAGTAGTTAAAAATTCAAATGTTTTGAATTGCTATTATTATATGTAAATATATATGATTTCAAGCTGGTTTGAAACAAAAACCTAGGAATTTAAATTTCGAAATATAAATTTAACTTATGAAGTTAAATAGAAAACATGAATAAATAAATTAGAATTTAACTTGATTAAGTATATTGGATTTGTGAGAAAGGATTTTGGAATGGAATCGAATTGATAAGTTAAGAGTTTGGAATTGAATGGAACTAAAGTTTGAAATGGATCTTGGTTTGGGTAGAAGTGAATGATTAGATTTAAGAACAAATTTATTGGAGATTAATTATTAATGCATAGATATATGCTAAAGTGATAGCAAATGGAAGAGACAGAGTTGAATGCCCGACAAAAAGGTACAGGTTTATATTATATTGAGTATGAGATTTATATGAGACTGTTTGGCATGCCGCTTGGCTATTTTATTTTCTTTTGATTGAAGAAGGCCTAGAAATGCTGAGTTGTACGAGTACTGATTGAGCCATGCAGAGGAGATGCTGGCAAAATTTCTCGAAAATTTAAGGAGTTAGAAAATTTTCAGAATTTTTGAAGATTGTCGATAATAAGAATAAATTAATATTTCAAGTAAAATTAATTGGTTCGGTGGAAACTGGAATTAAAGAGTAAAAAAAATGATTTTAACCTGGTAAATAAAGATTTGTTGCTTTCTTCCTACCTTAGTAATTTCGGGAACGAAATTCTTTTAAGGAGAAAGAATTGTATCATCCCAAAATTTTAGTGATTTAATAATTAATTTAATTATTTTAATATAGTGGTTCGATAATTTAAATGGTTTGAATTCAAATATTTTGAATATTTAAATCAATATAAATAGTGGAATAATAAATTTAATTTCTAAAATAATCGGAAATAGTTGAATTTGCAATATTGTGTGAATTGGATTTATTTATTAGATTTAATTCAGTTTAGAATTGAATTATAATAACGAATATATTAATTTAACGTCGGTGAATGTATTAATTTCTATATAAATTATAATCGAGCTTGTAACGTCGCGGTAGTTCATAATATTGAGTTTTGAACTTTAAACGACTCTACAGGATTCATTATAGGTCGGATTTCTTTGAAACAAGAAACATTCAAATCTATTTGATTACATTTTTCTAATGGAAGTGAAAAATCGAGATTTTGTCTTATATATTGTAAGTTATGTCTAAAGCAAAATTTCAGAAAGTCCCTATGAAACCATTCATAAACCATAACGATTATGTAATATAATTAAATATTGGTTTCAACTTTGGATAAGATTTTTAAAATGTATTTTTAATTTATAGAATTTTTCCAAATTTTTTATTTTGGAGAATAAGCAACTTTTTATTTAACGTATTTTGCACCTAAATCAGTATTTTTGGGATTCCACAACATAAGTTAACTTGTCTATTTTATTATATTTTTTGGACCGTGGCACGTTGCTCGTCATAATGGTATTTTTGTTTTTGTCCATAACTATCCGAAAATGTATGGAATTATTCGTATCGGGGTACGTTAAACTTTGAACTTAAAATAAAAGTATATATTTGTATTACTTTGCTCCCAAGTTTCGTACGACTATCCTCTCCAAGGCAGACCTATTTTCTTGGAAAGTTCAAATCAAACAACAGCCTATATTATAAAAATTAAGACAGAGGATGCAAACTGAAATTTCATGGCACACAGACGTAGGAAAAGAGTTCACACAGGACTACTTCCTTCCAGGTTAAGTTTTCTTCGGTCTATAAGTACGCGAACTATACATTCTCGTTCTTTTTGTTTGAAAGAAAAAAAACAGGACAACTCGTTTAAATAAACTTTCTTTCATAAATATTACCTTTCTCAACCCTCTTCTCTTCTAAGTAAGTTGCATTGTCACCTCACATGGAAATGAACCTGATCAGGAAGAACTCTCAGGAACCCAAACTCTGATATCCGAGTCCAGGTATCCAAAGGAAGAAGCTCACGAATCCATGAAAAACCAAGTGATCATCACATAATGATTAGCATACCATGTCTGTGAACCAAATCTGGAAGGAAAAAAACTAATGTTGTTCAATACCTAGTACACACATGAAAAGGAGATCAGGGTTGTAACGAACAGGGGGGGATGTTATCTTATGGGATGGAGGAGATCGGTTCAGAGAGAAAAGTGACAGCGGTGTCCTTGTACAGGCGTGACTGAAGGCGAAATTTCCATAGTGGATGCGAGTTTGATGGAATGGTAATAAGGGGGTAGCTTGTGCGAGGGGAAGAAGGAAGTGGTAGCGAACTAGAAGGTCGGTGGCTTAATCTACAGCGTCACATAGGGTGGAGAGACGCGACTTAATAGAGGAATTCGAGTTGGGTGTAGCGGGTATGAGTAGAAGGAGAATTTAACGTGGAGGAAGATGGCCTTGGTTTGAATGAATCGGTGGAGAAACAAGGCATAAAATGGAGATCTAAGATTCGAAATGGCCATGGTTCTTTACTGGAGCCATGCGTGTTTTATTCGTGGGAGAGGAAGAAAATAATTGGTGGGGTGCATGCTTATTAGGCCGGTGTAAATATATAAAGCCCATATTATAAAAAAAAGGCCCAAAAGAAGTTTGACGTGAATTAATAGTTTTTTTAATTCAAAGGAGTTTGGAAGAAAGCATCTAGCATGGTGGTCGGTTAGTTTCAATAGAGCAACGTTTTACGTTGGGGAAGGAGATGTATATGGGAGTGGGTCTGATTCTGTACGGGATGGGTTGACAAAATTGGTAAAGCCCATATTAAGATAATTTTAAGTTTTATATTAAATAAAATATCGCATTAACTTGGTAATTTAATATCTATGACATACGTTGTCTGAATCTGACAGATTTGGATGCGTTCGAATCGTAGGATCGCAGGCTGCGCAATGGAACTGATTTGGAACCAATTGGTGCTCGTTTGAATTTTTGGCGAAATTAAACGCTTGATATGATCAACCGAACCTTTATCGTTATTTAATGATAAACGAACAAGGTGAATAAACTCACTAACTCTGCTCAATTTTATAATTTTATAAAACTAATTTAATATTGATAAATAATTGTTGAATGTTTGTGTGATGATTGCTTGGATGACTTGCTAATTAACTGGTCGAGTTAATATATATAATTATATATATAAATCATTGACTGAATATTTTTTCCGTTTATTATTTTATTTTTGTTATTTATATTGATTAACATCTGTGGTTGCAGGGAAACAGGTTGGAGGAATCCAATTGGATTTCTCAACAATTATATTGTTGTTTTTCATATATTGCAATATATGATGTGACTAATAATCGGTGATTGATTATTGTGTGGTTTTGGGATGTTTGGATAACGTTGACCTGGAAATAATTAGTATTTAAATACCGTAAATTATATTCGAAAAGAATTTGGGTTTTGAAAAGGGAATTTCTATTTTTAATTAGAATTGAATTTTGAATTGGATTGGAAAGTGAAATCATTTCGATGTTTGAAATGCGAATAGAACTAAATAAATCCGTAAGGATTTATAATTTGAATTGGACGATGTCGAATGATATTAAAATAATTTATTTTATATTTTAAAATTCATAAATTGACAAGATAGTGAATATTTGGTTCAAAACCAATAATTTGTATTCGAATATGTAATTATATAATTAACTAGAAGTTAGCGTGTAATTGAAATTTATGAAATGGATTGTGAATATAATTTATAAGGTAACTTAATAAACGTGATTTGAACCTGTAATAGTAATTATAAATAAAAATCAAGATTTGATTAATATGATGAGTCCATATTTCTGTAAAGAAATAATATTCAGGTTTTAAAGTGAATAATGATTTTAATGCAAATGTTTTGCAAATTGAAATGGGTAGAAAAGGAAATGGATAAATGTTTGGAAGTTAAAAATTCAAAAGTGGATTTAGAAATTGAGTTGACCTGAGACGATGAATTTATCCAACGTTTGGAATGTTAATCGAATAGAGATTTATTCAGAAAGAGTTATAAGTTGAAATTCGACTATGTCGAATCTTGGAAGGTACTATTTACTTTTCCGTTTTTAGTTAAGATTATTTATTTAATTAAATATTATTTATTTAATCAAATATTATTTATTTATTCTAAATAAAGAATAAAATTTATATTTTAAATATTTTAGAAGCAGGTATTATAACGTTATCGTTATAATCAATGTTTTATACAATGTCGTTTAAATCTATATAAATGAATCTTGGAAATGTTTTTCAAATATAACCAGTGGTATTTTCAAAGTATAGAAAATGAACTGATTTTGGAGTTAAGAATGGAGTTAAAGTAATTAGAAACTGATTGAAAATTTGTTAAGTTAAATAGCTTTTTGAGTATCGATCTAATGTTGGTTTCGGCCTTCGGGATTGATACTTAGAGAGTTATTCTCTTACCGGTTTACGGTTAGGGACTGGTGGATGTGAAAGAATAGTGATGTGTGAATAGGATGTGGAAATGTTTTCAAATGTTAATAACGTATATTTTCGAAATACGACAAATAGGGAGTTGTGAATATTTGGAAACTTTTTTCCAAGAAATCGTGAGAGGCTAAGCGAGTTGGAAAAATATTTGGGTAAAGATATTCAAGGAAAATTGAGAAATGAAATGATTATTGATAAATCTATTTAAAGCGGCTCAGTGTTGATTGATGATTGATCGGTAAGATTTCCAATTGGAAATACGACCGTTGTTTGTATGTATGTTTCCTTTGATAGTTGAATAATCGGCTATCAAAGTTTTGAACAGTTTTCCGTTGTTAATACGGAGAGATCGGGATCGGATTTATTATCTAAAAAGCACTCCGTATGGACATTAGCTTTGCGAATCAAATATGCTAAAGACAATTGAAGACGAAATTTATGCAAGGGATGTTCTGGTGATCCTAAGAAGAAATTGCCTAAAATAGATTTGTGGAATGCTGTCTTCGGTTTGTCGAGACCCAGGACAAAGTATACGGACAAATATCTGACAAAGTATATCTAATAGATCACGTAAGTTGATTACTTCAAACGTATTTACGTTGGTGACGGAGGAATTCGTTTCTTTTAACTTTGTACCAGTGGTATTTTTGGGGTAATCAATTTGTGATTTGGTGGGTATTGACGATGTGGTATTCAGAGTAAATAAAGGTGTGATCTATCAAGATATGATATGACCTCAAGCCTCATCTACTGAGAAATGACAAAAACCGGGTAGGCAACATGGCTAAGAGGGTCACGCCCAATTAGAGTATATTGTCGCCATCTAGAGAATATTCATATTTGTTACTTCTTTCATTTTTGTACCTCCCGGGAACGGTTATGTTGCTATATCAACCGTATGGTGATAATATATTCAGAACATTTAAGCGAAATGAACGGCCGGTCATGTGTGGTCTTATGTTCTTGTTGAACTCCAGTGTATCCCCTCTAAAGTACATTGAATATTCAAACAGTATTTTTATTTAAATAAATATTTTATTGCACCATTTGAAATAGTACATATCAATGACTCCACTATTTATAATTCCCATAAATATGTTCGAATATTTTTGTTTAAATCCGACATGACACATTTACTATCGCACTTGAATATATATCACATACGAATTGTACTATTGACAGAATTCAAATGAAATAGACAGACAGAATTGAACAACAAAAAAATACGTTTTATTTTAATCAATTCGTTAATTACAAATAATAGTACAATCTTATTCATTCATGTCGACAATCGATTTAATATACAGAAATTCCTTACCACATTACATTCACACTCAGTTATACATATACATTCATTGACACTGGCACTGAGTCTTCACGTGCTTTCAATCCAATCCAGTCTAGTCGCCTCCATACCTGTCACAGAAACACATAATAAATTGGAACAAAAATAGAATTAAATACAAGCAATTATAATTTTACTTTAAACTTTATTTGCCTCAGAATTTTGGTGTGTTTCTCATTATTTTTTCTGGACTTGGTCTGATATATATATATATATATATTTATATATATATATATATATCCATCTGTGTCTAGACAGCTTTTGATATTTGATTCACTGTAAATACCACAAGGTAGACATCGACTATAGTGCTCACATATATATATATTCCTCACATGCACTATACATGATACATGCCATATATTTGTATGCACACACACACATACACACACATACACACACACACACATACACACACACACACATATATATATTAAAGTGTAGAAACATTGATTCGACATGCAAACCAAAAAGGGCAAATCAATGCAAATTGAAGTGGGGCATGCACATGGCATTAACAAGGCTACATTAATACAATATACATGGTCAGCAAGCATGAATAATGTCAAGACAGTAAACTGGTTTAGCTCGAGGACAAACCAGAAAATTCCAGCGAAAATGAACGTTTTCAGCCAATTACATGGTCGAGGCCATATTAACATGAATGGAGCAGCAACATGAACTCAAATGTGTACACAAACATCCATAGTGAATACACAGTGGCAAGTTAAATTTGTAGGATTAACATAGACAGTGGTACAACACAAATGGTTAAGCATTTCACACAGCACTAGGGAATTACCAGAATACAAATAAGAACATAGCAAATCAAAGTACAAGCCAATAATACAAGTCAAGTTTCATGCATGCACATGAGCACAAGCAGTATGATGCAGCAGTTTTTAACAGGGGGTGGACAAGCCAAGAAATGTAAATATGGTGTACACAACATATTTCAAGTAAAGCATCAATTTTAAATCTAAAGATTACAGCAGTTCGAAGCTAAATGGAGAACATCAAACAAGGTAGTATCTGTTCTTATCAAAGTGTGTAACAACGGTCTAATAGTGCACAAGCCATAAACAATGCACATGCGGGCTCAAAAAATACTAGATTCAAGTGTCTGTTCAAAATCATCAAGTCATGACCAATAAAAATATAGCAGCAATGGGAATAAACAAATGCGAGCAAGCAAAGTAAATTGCCATAACTACACAACAGTTTGTTCAAGATCCATAAAATATCAAGTCAACAAATATTGTGCAAGCAAAATGGAAGTGTACAAACTGAAATGACAAGTGGAGTATAGCAACAGTTCAATTTTAGGGAAGGAAATGATTAGCGACAATATAAGTAAAAAACATGTTGAAAAAGTCAAGTTAAAATGAGAATCAAAATTTCAGCAATCACCAAGAAATTTATATATACGATTTTTTTTCTATTGCAAGGTAGACTAAATCAAACTCCAGATTTACATGCAATATTTCCAAAATATTTGGATATTTCAAACTCATCAAGTTCAAGCTGTGTATTTCAAAAGCCCAAGATATATGCAACATACCCTCAAGTTTAAATTCAAAGAAACCTCCAGAATATGTGAAGATTTCAAGCCTAAAATTTACGCAATATCAAACCAAATCTAATTACGAAATCAGAGAATAATTCGGATTTATACACCAGTATCATCATTGGCAAAAAATCATCCAACTACAAGCACAAATAAAAAGAATTTCGAATTGGAAAATCATACCAGATAACCAAAATTGTTTGGATCCAAATCGAAGTGTTCCACTTAAACTAAACGAAGATAACTACTAGAGATTCAGAGCATTAACGAAGAGAGAGCGGCGACTTCTAATCTAAGGAGAATTGAAACCCTAGTTAATATCATCATCGCCATTTTTCAGAGCCAAAAACTTAGGGTTACAAATAAGAGAAAGGGAGGCTGAATATTTTCAGAGACAAAGGGCTACAAAAAAAGGCCGACCAAATTTATAAAAGTGGCTTAAATGGTTTATTTAGTTTTAATACTTAGGTTTTAATTTTTAAATTGTTTTTACCTTTAAGTGCTTTCCAATTTGTTTGTAATCGTGTTTACAGTTTTCTAGTTTGTCTTTAAAATTAAGGAGATGAATTACGGGTTTGTAATTCCAGGAAATCTGATCTCGAGGATAGAGATCATGCAGGGTTTTGAGCATAGGGTTAGAACAGGTGGAAGCG
The DNA here is from genome assembly GCA_030737875.1 of Allium sativum. Taxonomy (NCBI): domain Eukaryota; kingdom Viridiplantae; phylum Streptophyta; class Magnoliopsida; order Asparagales; family Amaryllidaceae; genus Allium; species Allium sativum. The sequence goes on along the minus strand of CM060912.1, from coordinate 221,837,220 downwards.
GGTGTTGTGAGTTTACAGGGGATTGTAAGCATAGAGATTGTTTTAATTCCTAATAGAAACCTTGGGAAATGCAGTAGTAGGCAGGGTTTTGCTGAAGCTGGGTATATTTATGTGTTATTTATTTCCCACATTTACTCTAATTATTATCTGTGTTGATATTATTTAATTACTTAGCAAAGACTGCAATAAACCTTATTTACCCCCCTCTAGGGTTAATTTAGATCCTACAAGTGTAAGTGTAGAAACCAAGAAAATATGAAATATTAATGGTGGTATGAAGAGAGGTGAAGATGGAGAAGAAGAATTATAAAAAAAAATTCAAAATCAACCCCTTTTTATAGTGTGTGAAAGGTTGCAATGTCTTAGAAACAATACAAATGGTGAAAAGACACTTCCTTTGAAAATTGAAAAAATGACTGTTGTATGTCGACATAGGCTTCTGTGTATATCGACATATGTACTTTATTTTAAAAACTATTTTTCAAGTGTTTAAAAAATATATATTATTCTGTAAATTCTGTAAATCAAAACTTAATAATATAAATGAAAATTCTAAAGTGTAAAATCATATGAAATCATAATAATATATTATATAAACATATTTATAAAGTTATAAATATAATTATATATAAACTTATATATATTAAAACTTTAAACTTATATGTTTGAAATCATAAGTAAAATAATAGTTTGAAAATAATTTGAAATCAGAATTTGAAATTTGAAAAACAAAATTTGAAGCTGGAGTGCTATTCAGAGTCTTACATATAAACTAGACTCTATTACTATAATTTTCTTGAACTCTTGATATCTTGATAACTCACGAGTCTTGAATTTTTTCTGAATTTCTTGAAACTAAAAAACTATGCAGTTTTCAATATTTAAATCATGTATACAAATCCTGCATATATATATGTATGTATGTATGTATGTATTCTAGATTTAAATGTTAGTATATACTTTATAATCAATCAATAATGATATTTGAAATATGGTTGTTGTCATCAAAACTCCATTCTCCAACATGAACAAGAAAAAATGCATACACAGAGGTTTGAAAAATCTATGAAAATGAAGAGAAAAAGGACATTAAATTGGATACATGCAATGGTAAGAGCATCACTTTGAACATAGCAACATGATTCAACATACTATGAAATAAAAAATGTATAAGATGCCAAAGATAGAGTCTTAATTCCAATTTGGATTATGTAAGAGATTCCACCATAACATTCATAGCATTCACAATAAGTTAATAGATTAGCATGTTTTAACGACCTGTATTTTAATGGCGCAGTATTTAAATATCAACCGTTAATTAGTTGATAATTCCCAAAAGGTGACTTTTCACATACGATCGAAAGAGGACTCAAAACCAATTTCATTGAGTTTGATAAGTCTGTTATGTGAAGAAAAATATATAGGGTCATTATGTTTTGGGATGTGATTGGATGATGTTCAAATGGTCTAGAAATATGTCTAAATTGTCATTTCGGGGAACAATATCAAATTTCGACAAAACTTGTACCATCAAAGCCGTATTATTGAGGTGATGTATTTTGTCGAGTTTCATATCTATCAAATGTATAATTCAATCATCGGAGCTCGATACACGCATAGATTCCTTAAAAAAAAATTCAAATTGAAGTTGAATATAAAATATAAATAACTCCTGTCGCATGCTACAGTAATCAACCTGGCCCAAATTCAATTCTTCCTAAAATTTGGGTTATTGTTGCATTGCCAAACATGATGTTTTATCATCTTTTTCAATCGAAATCAAATCAGTTTCTTCTCCTTAAGCCATAAACCAGGCATATCAGTCTCGTAGAGGGGAGTTCCAGTTCTATGGAGGTTTGACTACATCCGATCATGGTTTGGGTGGTCGACGATTTCAATATCGAAACTAGGGTTCTGAATCTATGGAGGTAGGTGGCGCTAAGAGTGAAATGGAGGAGATAGCAAGTTCCTCTTGACGAACAACACCTAATCATGCTGATTATTATGGGTTCGATGCCCTTAGACGAAACGTAGTTTTTGGAAGCCGTGGTCAAGTCGTGGTGGATGGATTTTGACTCGGTGGTCCGAGCTTGATTTTAGGGCGTACGATGTGAAGAAGGCATGCCGGTGGATGCATAGGTGAAGACGGAATGGAGTTTCATGAAGTTATTTGAAAAAAATCCAAGCTCGAAGATTACCTAGTTGACCATCTATTGTGGAGTATTCATTATGAATTTTGCACTCAAAGGCGTTGTGTTCGCCACCGTTTCCTGGCAAGATGGGACCACCGAGCAGTCCCCAATTCCGGGCATAGGTGGCGCAGGGGCAGCGCTCCTCGTGGCTCGTCTGATCTGGTGGCAGCGACTCTGGTGGCGCGGTGTACGGGGTCAACGCGGGGAAGCAGGTGGGTTACGGGCTCGAACGTGAATGAAGGTGATTAGGGGTAATTAATTAAATTATCTTGTTATGTAATTAATGCATTTATGATCATAAGTTTGCCATACGAGGTCCAAACGCAACAATTTCAGTTGTGTTGCGATCGTGGAGTTGAGAGCTTCATAACAAAAATGACCGAGTATAATTTGGAGCATGTTAGAATTTCAGGAAGATTTAAATTCAAACCGTCCGCTAAAGAATGAAGGAGTGGATCCCAATGTGAGAACTCCTTCTCACTCAATTTATTTTACAGTTAAATATATTCTAGGTTGCAAATGGGGCTTAATAGCTCCCGACACTATTTATTGTACAAACCATGGTTGTTTGTTTGGACTGTATTATGCTGTGATTGTGATGTGAAATGAATAAACTATATAAAATATTCATATGATTGAATAAAATATTTAATCATTAAAAATATCATTTTTAATGTGTAATAAAACTATATAAAATAATCATGTATTGAAATAAATATTCATTTACAAATCGGACAATTTGTTTATGTACACCCATTTAACTGACATTGATTGGGATGATAAAATTTACACATCGCCCAACTACACAAATAAAATCTGTGTTTGTTGATTGAAACCCCACACGGGTATTGGGATGATATTTGATGTACACTAATTCCAATTGTTTAGCTGTATGTCAATCGATGGGTTGAGAGACTGCATAAGCGCCTTTTATTTATTTTAATGCTTAGATAGTGGTAAAATGCACTCTGGATGTTGTATGAATTTTTGATGATCGTTTATCATTGTCGTTGTATACATGCGATGTGTTAAATCCATATAACTGAAATTATATGATAATTTATCGAGTTTGATTCCAATTCAGAATTAATAAATATTTTTAAATAATATCCAGTGTTTAATCAAAATCAGATATTTTGAAAATATTATCATTTTAATATTGTAATGATAAGAAATATTCAATTTTGATTTCGAAATTGAAATGAAGTAGAAATTGTTTTGAAATGAATTTAAAACGAATATATTAAGAAGTATTCAATTTTTATTTAACAATTGAAATGAAGTATAAATCATTTTAGAATGAATTTAAAATGAAGTTATTAAGAAGTATTCAATTTTGATTTGAAAATGTAAATGAAGTAGAAATCGTTTTGAAATGAATTTAAAACGATTTTATTAAGAAGTATTCAATTTTGATTCTTTTGATTCAAAAATTGAAATGAAGTAGAAATTGTTTTGAAATGAATTTAAAACAAATTTATTAAGAAGTATTCAATTTTAATTTAAAAATTGAAATGAAGTAGAAATCGTTTTAAATGAATTTAAAACGAATTTATTAAGAAGTATTCAATTTTGAATTAAAAATTGAAATGAAGTAGAAATCATTTTAAAATGAATTTAAAACAAATTTATAAAGATGTACTCAATTTTGATTTAAAAATTGAAATGAAGTAGAAATCGTTTTAAAATGAATTTAAAATGAATTTATTAAGAAGTATTCAATTTTGATTTTAAAATTGAAATGAAGTTGAAATTGTTTTGTAATGAATTTATAAACGAATTTATAAAAATACGTTTTAAATGGAAATCGATGAAATATATATAATATATATACTAATGGCTTGAATAGAACGCGCCACGCTGCGACCGTTCGTGAATTTCAACCATTTACTTCGAATGGACATTACGGGAGATCCGACCGTCGGATTCTCCTAAAACCGGTACCATTGGGTTCGTATCGAAAAGAGCTTTCCAACGAATATAACAGATTTGAAATCTAATGGTTGAATTTGGAGATATGTCAAAATCAAATTTGAAAAAGGTCGCTATGGATGCAGTTTAGTGGCCATTATAGGAAACCGACTGTACGGGCCTTGATAATATTATTAAAAATATTAATAATTTGTGTAAAATCGTAATAAATGATTTGGAAAGAATTTGGAAGAAAAATTCCACATTTGTAAAGATAAAATATATTTTTATCAAAATGAACTAGTTATTAACTAGAAAGATAATCCAATGTTTTTAAATCAATAAATTGGATTTGCGAATGGTTTTAATCTTTCCAAAATTTTCCAATGTATAAATTGGAATTGATTGGAATGGAAATAATCTTCGGAATATTTCAATATTGGATTCCATGATTACCAGGATATTGTAAGGAATTTGGAAGATACAGATATCGTTATTCCCAATACGATATGCATGGATTTCAAAATTTGATACTGAATATAAGCCAATATAATTTGTATTCAGAGCCTTGTAATTGATATCGAATTGGATTTTGGGTTTGTCGTGAACGGTGTCTTAAATAACACTGTTCTTAAACCCAGTTGAGAAAAGAATAAAAATTTAAATTAAGGTTTAGTGAAGTTTTCCAATTAATTAATATTTAATTGGAATTGAATAAAAGAATTGGGTTTTTGGGGTATAGTGAATGGTGTTTTAAATAACATTTGTTCTTTAACCCAATTAACAATGAAGAATGTGATTTGGCATTTATAAATCTTTTTATTAAGATTTAATGGAAATTTTCCAAAGTTAAGTTATCCAATTTAATAAATTGGAATGGAAAGGAATTCGATTTGGTAGTAATCGAGATGAGCTTCTGTAGAGGAAGACCATTACTATTTATGGAATTTAAAAGGCTTTGTCACTATTCCATTTATATTACTGGTTGGATATGGAAATTTATGTCGATTATATATATTGATCTATTTTGCGTGAAGATTCCATAATTAATGGAATGTGATTTTGGGCTTATCGTGAACTGTGTAACACCCCATGTCTATTAAGGTCACTAACAAAGGGAATGCATTAACATCCATGAAGCATTATAAGTAAATAGAACAGAATATTACAAGACAGATACGTAAAGTAGTACTTGAAAATTTTTATAACTTTATTATAGCAGAAACAGAAATAAGTTTGGTTATATCCTTCAAAATCACAATACCAAAACCCAAGTACACAAGTATTAGTCTTATACCAAAATCCTTCAGAATGCATAATTTGAAAACCATAATCCCCAAAATAAACGCCATAAGAAAGTAGAGTCAAAGCTAAGCAATACTTCAAGCACTTCAAGCAGAGAGGATATGAGTCAAGCTCCTATGTTTCCACTGTGATGACCCAAACTTCCCAGTAAAGGAAAGCCTAGATTGCTTTGAGAACAACGCACATCAGAACACAAACTGAAGAACATTTTATTGCTGATTACAACAATTACATGAGAGTACAAGAATGTAACAGAGTATGAATACTTATTACACAAAAATAGAAATACAATAATATCAGAGATTTAAATTACATTTAAGTAGCAGCGGAAAATAATACAAAATACAACTGAAAGAAATACACGGATACAGAGCTTTCCGAATATCGCTTCGGTTGTAGACCAGGATCCTGTAAATATATCTGCAAAATGCTACTCGACTGCCCGTGTAGAAATTATGGGCACCCGAGTTTGCCAGTGAAACAAACTACAGGTCAGTCATGGGACTGGTATGAGAAATCAAACTTAACTTATCTAATTAATATGGCTAATCACAGGACCACGCCGCTAACGCGGAACGGGTTTACTTCATTGGATTGCCAGTGCATAAAATTAAGTAAATCATTAAACAACGCAATGCTTTTTTTTAGAAAAATGAAACCATTATAAGACCCAAGTCCCATCACACAATGCAACGCAAACCGGAGGGTAGGGTTTTACCTTATAATGGTCAAAAGATGCTTGATACGATAAAAACGGATTTCCATCATGAGTCGAGGCTAGGGGCAAGCTCCTCTCCGATTCGAGACACTCTAGCAAATGCCTCAGGATCCCCCGCAGTGAACCCTTGGAGCGATAGGGCCGGTCCCCGCCTATCGACAGTGGATTAGTTATGCTTGAACACACGCTTCCCGGTCCCTTTAGACCTATAGTATGACCACTAACGGCCTATAAAAATCCGAGGCGCCTCAAAATCCATCATCCACATAAGTAAAATGTCAGCGCTGGTAGGTCCTTGACATCACTCTAACTAGAAAGAAACGTGTGCACTCCCTACGGTCCGTATCCCTTTTTTGACTCATACCGGGGTGTGAGGCTCGCGAAGTCATGCTATGCACAAATCTATGCCATGATAGGATATACTTTGATCATCCCACAAGGCCCTGCTTTTCAAAAAAAGCCTTGATCATTTGCATCTTAGCATGCCACATTGACAATTCACGCCATGCGATCAATTACAATTAACATATACCAGGATGTTAAGCAGAGAATAAATTCTTCACCACCAGTCAGATATACATTAATAAAAATCAATTTAGTTTACATGGAACGAAATCCAATGTTAGACACGCATCCATTTACAAGTCCGTTCTGGTACTGAACAAAACCGGGGACACCTAAGAGGTCCTCGCATATCCGGACAATCAACAATACGTCTGTATGGCTACCACTGAAGCCCGTTCAAGGTAGCTACTCCCATCATGGGTCTCAGTAGTAACACATCCATCCGATGTGAAGATCGTCGGTCTTCAACCACCGTCTTCAACTTCGACTCTTCATCGTCGTAGTGATTATTCGGAATGGGTTAAATACGGTCTTTCCGAATAGCTTGCGTATTTTTATAATTAATAATCAAGAGCTATAAAACACATCCAACGCCACATTCCAATTCAGAATAAATTTTCTAATAAATTATTGGTATTATCTTATCGAAGATAAATTCTTTAAATTTATACTTAAATCTTTCTTTTAAAGATTTATGTACAACACCATTTGGTTTTAAATATCAAAATCATTCTTTAATGATTATTTAAATTTAAGAAATTAATCTTTTCTTTAACGAGGTTAAATAACTAATGTCATTTAAAAACATAGTTCACTGTAAACCCCAAAATCATCTTCCATAAAATATGGAATCTTCACAGAACTCAAATCATTATATACTCGTTATAAATTTCTGTATCCGACCAATAATATAAATGGAATAATGGCAAAGCCTCTTAAATTCCATATGTAGTATCAGTCTTCTTTTACAGACTCTCATCTCGATTATTATTAAATCGAATTCCATTAAATTCCAATTTAATATATTAAATTGGAAAACTTTACTTTTGGAAAATTTCCATTTAAATCTTAATAAAAGATTTTTAAACTCCAAATCATATTTTCACTGTCAGTTGGGTTAAAGAACAAATGTCACTTAAAAACAGAGTTCACAATGAACCCAACTCACATTTCATCTTATCCCAGTTACTAAATATAATTGAAAACTTTAATAATCTTAATTAAAAGATTTATTCTTTCATACGGGGTTTAAGAACAGTGTTATTTAAGACATTATTCACGACAAACCCAAAATCCAATTTATTTAATCTAACTTCAATTAAATATTAACATATTGGAAAACTTTATTAAATCTAAATTTAATGCTTTATTCTAGTTAATAACTAGTTCATATCAATGAATATGTTTTTCTAAAATATATTCTTTTCTAAGATGTTTCTTTTTCTAAGATATTTTCTAAAATATTATTTTTCTAGAATATTCTTTATTGGGATGTGACTCAATCAACAACCATATATAGCATGTTATCAACAATAATGATAAATAATTATCAAACATCCAATTAATCAACCAGAGTGGATTCTACAACTAAATATTGGGACTAGTGTAGATCAAATATCATCCCAACACCCTTGTGGGGTTTCATCCAATAATCAAATAATAAATTATTTGTGCACTTGGGCGATGTGTAAAAATTACGGATCCAATCACATAAACAAGTTGGGTGACTTGTAAATGGAAGTGTAATATTCAATTTGGATGTCATGAATATATTGGATACATCAAACTTTTCAACATTACATGCATACATTACAAGGTATCACTAATGTCATATTTAAACATATGATCTTTTTATTGTGACTAATCGACAACAAAAATTTTAACTTTCATATCTTTTGTGTAATCCTTTCCAATGACCAAATATCTATTTCTTGGTGAAATCTCTTTTTTTTTTTAAGTGACCAAAAATGAGTATTTTGGTAAAATCTCTCTTAAAGGACAAAATGAATATTTTTAATATCACATAGACCTGAAGTCTTTTAATCCTATTCCTTTTAATGAGGATAATATCTCATAAAAATGTATGTTCTTAATTCACCCTTTTTAAATGACCAAAGATGCCTATTTTTAATTCATTTCTTTTCAAATGACAAGAATGTCCTTTTTATTTTAATTTACATTTTCTAACAGAAATGTACTTTTTATTCTAATATTCATTTTCTAACAAAAATGTATATTTTACTTTCTAACAAAAATTATGTTTAAATCTAATTCATTTCAGTGTAAACAAAATGCCAGTTCTGTCTAATTCATTTCAATGTAAACAAAATGAGTATTTTTACTTCACTCTTTTTAAATGATAAAAAGAATGTTCTTATTTCATTCTTTACATTTGACAAAAATGAATATTTTTTTCATTCTTTTACCTTTGACCAAGAAATGCATAATTTTATCATTTTTTTACATTTGATAAAAATGTATATTTCTCTTACCCTTTTTACATTTGACAAAAATGTATATTTTCCTTTCATTCCTTTACATTTGATAAAAATGTATAATTTTCTTTCATTCCTTTACATTTGATAAAAATGTGTAATTTTCTTTCATTCCTTTACATTTGATAAAAATGTATAATTTTTGTCTAATCCTTTTTAATGTAAACAAAATGTAAATTTTTGGTCTAATCCCTTTTTATTGTTAACAAAAGATAATAAAAATATTAACTTTTATTTATTGGCCAAAAATGTATATTTTTGGTCTCATTCATTTTTAAATGACAAAATGAATATTTTACTTCATCCTTTTTAAAATGACAAAAATGTCTTCTTCTTTTTTAAAGTGACAAAATGAATGTTTTTATTTTAATAACTTTATTTTGACAGAAACCGTGTTTTAATGTAAGCAATAAAATGAATATTTTATTATTATTCTAAATTTTTATCCAAAAACCAAGTTTTAATGTAAACAATAAAAATGAATTTTTTTTATTGTAATTTAAATTTTTGACACAACAATTCATAACCAGTTGGTAGATAAATTTGACGTATATTTTGCTATGTATTCTAATGACAAATAAAAGAATATTGTATTTGTTTACATTTTTCTATGTGTTATATAAACATATAAAAGAGAATTTTTATATGTACACATTTTCTATGTACGCTAATGACGTATAAATGAGTATTTGACATGTTTACATTTTCCTATGGACTCTAATAATATATAAAGAGCAAATTTTATTTGCTTACAAATTTCAAGTTTCTAATCCAATCTTAACAAGTAAAAATGGCATTTTCACTTGTTTGCAAATCCTAATGACAAAACGACAATTTTGCATTGACAATTCTAACTCAATACAAATGATATGCTTATTTTGACAATTTTGATTAAACATAAAAGTCATGATTTATATTGTCAATTTTAGTACAACAAAATTGACAATTTATTTCTAACATAACATGGTTTTAAAATGAGTGACATTTCTGACATAAATGAGAACTTTTATTTCAATCTACCAGTTTTGACAAAAATGTTATATTTATTTCAATACTCATGTTTTGACAAAAGCGTTATTTTTATTTCAACTAACAAATTTGATAGAATGGCTTGTTTTTATTTCAATAAACAAGTTTGACAAAATGACTTGTTTTTATTTCAATAATCAAGTTTAGCCAAAAAGTATTATTTTACTTTCAACAAACAAGTTTGTCAAAAAGTGTTGTTTTATCCTAATTAACCAGTTCTGATAAAATTATGTTTCTAATTCAATAATCATGTTTGACAAAATAATTTTTCTTTACATACCATACTTTCATTTAAATCAAATATGAACATTTTTGTTTTTGTATATAAAACAAAAATATGGTTTTTATTTTATACACAAATTTTAACACACATGAATATAATATGTTTTATATTTGCAATAAAATATGATTTTATCATATACACAAAATTCTAACGAACATGAATACACAATCACAATCAATCGTTCATCACAATCACAGCCCAATCAATAATAAAATAATTATATACATACAACATGGATTTCACACTGAATGGATATATAAATAACACGATAAAATAATTAATTAATTTTAATTTAGAAAAATAGAAATCTCACCTTGCAATTTAGATCTGAAATTTCCAAAGTTCTCTGTTCCATCACATGGATCTCTTCACTGCGATTCTGACGCATTTCGTTTCGTCGATTTCTGTGTTTGTTTGAATAAGATACAAGATTTTAATCTTCCAATTTCCTTAATTATTTATTAACACATTAATATTGTAATTAACCTTAGCTAAGTCATCTTCCTCCTGTCTAATTGGCTACAGGTTCGAATCCAATACAGTTGCTCCTTCCTCCTCAGTTCGCACACACCTCAAAGCACCAAAACCCAATTGGACTTCACGACGATGGAGGACTTGGAGGGGCGCGCTACCCCCCTAAACGGCGGCGAGTTCGGTGGTTGGTGGAAGGGGAAAACCCGCTTGATGCGGTGGCGGTTCTCGGGGTCGGTGCGAGCAAAATACTCCTCTGTATGGGATCCAACCGTATGGATTTAAAGATCTCTCGATCCTCTTTGAATTGGTATTAAGAACCTTGTCTAATTTTTTGTGGATTAGAAGATATTAGGGAATGAATCTCAGATCGAATCGGCCATTTTATTGCTGAAGAAGGTGATTGACATAGAAATGTGTTTATTTTTACGCTCATGTCTTATCTTTATTGTAAATAAATAAATATTACTTTGGGTATTTTCGTGTGTTTTCACAGGTTGTTAAATAAATGTCTCCTTCATTCAATTAAAGACCAATTGCTTAGGAAATGCTACTTCTTGGAATCAACAAATTTTCAATCATAAAGGAAGCTGTAGCACACTGGTAAAGCCTGGAAATTTGGATAGAGTGTTCTGAGTTTAGAGTGTTCTGAGTTCAGTCACCGTCAAAGCCCTATTTTTGCTGAAGAAAAAAACATATACATTGCCTCCGTCGCTTTGAAGAATGAAGAGACTAGTGTTATATTATATATATATATATATATATATATATATATATATATATAACATATGCACTAAGATTTGAAGAGCTAGGCATTTTCTTCTCAAAGAAATCAATTGGAAATCTTGCATATTTACTTGCCATTGAGGAGAAGACTTGACATATATTTACCAGAATGCAACTCAATCAAATGTCACATGTCAGCAATCAAGGAGGGAGAATCTTCATAGAATATCTCAAATCTATATCCATATCTCTTTTATTTGTAAATATAATATCTCAAGAGATATTTTCTTGGCCCAAAAGTCACATAGGATGGAGGCTACATCCCCTATAAATACCCATTGTATTCATTGTAAACAACCATATCCATTATTCTGTATTCTATTCTCCATTAATAAAGTTTCTTCCTTTTTACTATTTCTGCATTTTTCTTTCTTAGCAATAGGTGTTGTCTTCACAATTAGTTTTGGAAGAGCACCAATTGTATTTTACATTTGTTTCATTAGTGATTAGTCGTTTGATTAGTTTCAACGACAATCCTAATTTTATTTTTGTTGTTCTTCTTTTCCTGCAATTTTACTTTCTGCATTTTATTTCTGTTTTGCATTTTAATTTCCAATTGATAGTTGTGATTTGATCGTCGGTTCAATTAGATTTGTTCTGAATCGGATCGCAATTTCAATTTTTATTGTTTTCAAAAACCAACCTCGAAAATCGTCTAACTCGCCCAAGAGATTAAATAAATAATTTGATTCTAATTACACCTCCCTGTGTTCGACCTGTATGTTACACACCCGTACGCTTGCAGAATTTAATTTAAATGTCGCGCTTTTCTGATTCATAGATTAGCGACGATCAGAATGCGGCTACAGGAAATGGAATTAGGGTTACGTATTGGGATAGTATATATACGCGTATTTTCCTATTTTATTTATTTAATTGATTCAAAAATTCATGTTTTTCATTACGAACACCAAAACAAACCCAAAAAGTGTCGCCCCTAGCTAAATACCCCCATCACGGACGCAATGGAATATGTTTCGTAACCCAATTCGGCTGTTACGATACGTTTTTCTTTAATTTTAATTATAAATCATTTAATTATTTAATTTGATCGTTCATATAAATTCACCAGGGCCACATATGGAATCTGAAAATTACAGAAAAATTATTTTTGGCTTTCTTTTGTCGATATGGTCCTAACAAAACTAATTTCATCGAATTCTGAGACCGTTTGAAAAATGGCTATTTTCAAGTCAATTAAATTTGACCGAAATTGACAAAACACATTTTCCCCTGCCACACTCACATATTAATTCGAAAAATTATGAAAATTGAAATATAGCAATAATTTGACATCCCGGTTCCAACAAAAGTGGTTTCGTCGAAAACTGAGGTCGTTTGAAAAATGACTATTTTTAAGGGCTATATATTGTATTAAAATATATATAAATTTTACAGCGTCTTTTCTAGATTTTAAAATGGACATAACTTTCTATTTTTAAAGTGAAATTCCAGTTTTTCAGATTCATTAGAAATATATTGTTAAACAGATTCAAATATTTTTGGTTTTACTGAAATTCGATTTATTTTGAATCATGTACAATCAATCAAAGTTCAAATTCAAATTTTCAAACTGCCGTGCTGTTTTAAACTCCTTTTATAGTTAAATTAAATTTATTCGTTTTAAAATAAATTTTTAGTCGTTATTATTTAAAATAAATTATTTTAAACATTAAAAATTACTAAAAATAAAAATTTTAAATTGGCCCCAAAATTTTGGGTTGTTACATCCACCTTGAGCACCTTGGGGGGGGGGAGGGGATAGAAAAGAAAACGAGGCGAAAACAAACGAGGTCTGACATAAAGTCTGGCGAGTCCAGTAAGTTTCATCATATAAAGAGATAGTAGTATCATGACATGTAAATAAAACTGGATGAGAGATTAGAGCAACAGGAGTATGCTTAAGTTAAACAGAAGAAACAGAATGATATAGACCAAGACATGCCTCTTACCTGCATCGTACTTCTCTACACTAATACTTAGTATAACAAGATTAGGTATCACCCTACTGTCTAAACAGAAACAGAAACAGAATAATCTCTACAGAAACAGAATGCTAGTAATGGGCCTTTACCACCCCAACCGAGACAGAAGGTATAGAAATAGAATGCTAATAATGGGCCTTTACCATCCCAACTGAGATAGAAGGTACAAAAACAGAATACTAATAATGGGCCTTTACCACCCTAATTAATGGGCCTTTACCTTCCCAACAGAGACAGAAGGTACAGAAACAGAATGCTAATAATGGGCCTTTACCACCCCAACTAATGGGCCTTTACCACCCCAATAGAAACAAACGGTACACCAACAGAAACAAATAGAACTAGGTGTACTCTAAATTCTACCCCAAGCGATCGACTCCCTAATACATAAATACCCTGTGCCGGCCCCACAAAAGGATGTATCATTCCCTATAGTGGCAACCTATAGACACAGACCTATTTAAAGATGTAACGGTGTCTTATATCCTCAGAGCAGACCGGATCCATGCACACACATGACCCGGTTGGAATGCGCCATCGACACCCCTCGCCATTATCAGGGTGAACCTCTTACAATTAGTTCAGTAAGCGTGCCCCGAACCCCTCCTAGTGTTGGGTCATAGTTTTGATACCAGAAAAGGGTTACTGACTAATATGGGTCCCGCACAACATATGACACAAGTAATTACCCCTCCTAACCTCGTGTTCCTAGACTAACAGATTTCAGATTAACTTGCTTACAGATTTCAGATGTACAAAGTTCAGATTAACAATTTCTCAGATCAGACATACAGGTTAACAAGTTTTCAGACTAACAGATCAGATATACAGATTAACAGACTTACAGATTGTTTTACCTAACCTTGTATTGGGCCTACAGATTTACGAAATGGGTTTATTAGATTCATCCGCCTAGTTGATTAAACCTTATCCACCCAACACGTTTTAGGCATCATATTTATCCTAGAATTGCATTAATTAATTACTAATGGATGGACCTCTCACATTAGGTCGGTAGCTTGTGGCCGCTGGATGTGCCGGGCGGTTCCGGGCAGACTTCTGCCACAAGCCAGACCTAACCTCGTGTCTAAGCATCTTTTAGCTACGCCTTTGACCTCTCACATTAGACTAACAGTTTGCGGTTGCTGATTAAGCCAGTTGGGTCCGGGCAGGCTTCTACCGCAAACAAAGTCTAACCTCGTGTCTCAGCATTCTTATTTTTAGCTAAAGTATTCATTCACAGATTATGCCAATATTAGACTAATTATGCCAATTTAACAAATTTAACTTCTTTACAATTACATCAGATTATTCAAAGTTCTATTAACTCGTTTTGCGCAATTTTAGATCGAGCCTACAGATTTACATACCCTAAATTTACCGTATTCAGTTTCAATAGTTTTAGCAGATTAGGCAATTTAACAGATTTAATCATAAAATTAAGCCTAATTTTACATGCCCAAATTACGGTCATAATTCATAATATAACATATGCCCCAAATTTTAGTTAAAATTTACATAATACAGAATATTCTCTAAAAACCCCAAATCATGATATACAACACGAATTATGCCAAATTATAGCCATTGATTTCAGCGTATGCCTAATATCCAAAAATCCCCATTTATGCGTATTCACATTTAATAGTTATCTTATTATAATATAGATCTTTACGCCTAAGTCATATACACAATGATTCTCCTTCTTTCAAGACCATTATATATAGTATTCCCAGATCTAGATCTTAAATTACAACATATGTTCTTTTCTCAAATTAGTCATATCCAATTATGCATCATTCACTATTTTCCCCAAATTTAGCGTTTGTGCGTCAATCTCATATGAGATTTGGCTCAGGCTCTTGGTAGCCTGGCTTTAGAACAGAAGAAAGGAAGAGGTACATAATAGTTACTATAATATTAATAAGATAGATCTTCATAGAAAAATATATATGATAAACAAGAATATGCATAATCCCAAATTCAGATTTATAGCCATTTCAAGATCATAATTAAATTTCATATCTGAAAATACCTGTACTCACCTTGGTGGGATTCTTAAAAAAAAAAGGTTGTAGTTGTTCTCTTTTAATCCTATTCAGATTGGAAGAAGAAGGAGCATTAGTTCTAGCTTAGGTTTCAGCAGAGTAGCGACGACATTGATTTATTTTAATGTGAATTAGGGCAGAGTATAGGTGTAATGAAGTTGTGTAGAGAAAACTGTAGCCTTAGTGGTGTTTATGTAGCATAGGGATCAACGAATCTGGTCAGAACGGGCGTCCAAATGCAGAAAAACGAACCTGTCCACGGATCTGAAAATAGGGGGAGGTCGTCCCCCAGGTCGACCTATTGACCCAGGTCTAACCCCAGGTCGACCCCCTTGTCAACCTGGGTCCTGGGCGGGAAATTTCCCGCCCAGCCCGGGTGTGTGTTTTGTATTTCGAACTTTTAAATTTTGAATTCGGGCTGGTTTTTATTTTAAATTCCTGAAACTTCTAAGTGCCATAACTTCTTCATACGAAGTCCGATTTATGCAAACTCGGACTCTATCTCAAGCGGAATTCGGAGCCGAATGGAACGGCGCAACCCGTTAACCTTAATTCTTCTTTTAAAATCTAAGTATACTTTGTTTTGTTACTATATGTTCACAGAAAATACGGGGTGTTACATTCTCCCCTCCTTAAAGGATTTCGTCCCCGAAATCAACAAGTTAAGAAGAATGTGTCCTACCATCCAGTCACTCATCTACTCAACGATCATCCATTGTCCTTAGAAATTTCTAATATTGTATGAACATATGAAAAAGTGTGTGTATATGTCTCTTATCTAATGAAAAGATCAGGCGGTCTACTGATTCAGTTGACCTCCTCAATGCGAATTATGTTAGTGCCATGAGTCCAATTATGTATGCAAGAAATCCTATTTGATACACATCATTTCTATATGAGTGCATAACCATTCATCCAAATGCAACATCCATGTGATGAGTCAATAATTTTGCATCCGCAAAAATTGAAAAATGCACACACATCCATATGCAGTATGAGAGTGTTTTTGAGCCGATCTAGTGCCTAGTGTGTGTATATGCATCCACGAGCAACCACTAGCAACCACTTGCAACCATCAAATATAACATGTCTCAAACACATGTTTACACCCATTAGTTTCTACCTAAAGGTCGAAGACTCGATCGATAGGATACAGCCGAGTGATAGAAGCAAGTACAATTAAAACAAAAGTTCTGTTCCCATTAGACATCGGTTAAGAGAATAAATCTCTCAGTATCAACCCCGAAGACTGAAATCAACATCAGATTGACACTCAGAGAATGTATCCTATTAAACAATGTCAAAACTGGAAATCTACTTCACGCTTCGAGTAAAAGCCCCTATCCTTTTCAGAATTATTCAGATACTTACGGACTACTGGTACAGATCAGATTATCAAAACCCAGAATGTATGTGTCATAGTCAACTTAACGCCCAACACAGATACCCCCAACTTATCACAAACAGATGAGTTGTAACCCTTATGGGGTTTGAGACTATAGCAGGATCAGAAAAAAGATTAGTATTAAAGTGCAGAGTCTCAATTACATAATCAAAATGCCAGAATCAAAAAGAGTTTTAACTCAATAATCAGATAACGAAATTTAAATCTTCTACATAAATTTCCTACCTCTATCCTATCCACCAGCCACGTGAGCATTCACTGGCTTCAGAAGTAGGTCCTGCCCTCTGCCCTTGCCTTCGTTTCTTCGGGCAGTCCCTGGTGAAGTGTCCCATCTCACCACAGTTGAAGCAAGTGCCCTTCCTCTTTCTGCAATCCTTGTTCAGATGAGTCAAGCTTCCATAAGTAAAGCACTTTTTCTCCTTCTTATCTTCAGACTTTTCATCCTTCTTTTGTGCTTCCTTTTTGGGCTACGCTTTCTTGTTCTATGGTCCTTCAAGCTTTTCCTCTTTTTTTCTCACTTTTGGCTTCCTCTTCATGCATCAATGCCATGTCAACCAATTTCTTGAAGGTATCCCCCATAGGAATGTGGGTCATAGCCAACCCGTGTAGCGACTCATTCAAACCTTTAACGAATCTCAGAGCCTTCTTTTAAGGTGTGTTCACCAAGTCTAAGCCGAATCTCGCCAACTGATTGAACTTGTTAACTTACTCCTTTACTGATAAATTCCCCTGCTTCAACGCCAAGAATCTTGCCATGTATAAATTCTCTTCTGCCCGTGAGAGAAATTTCATCTCGAACCTATGTCGGAAATCCATCCATATCCCCACTGGACGCTCTCCATTCGTGACCTCCCACCAAAACGAGGCTTCGTCCTTCATTAACCAAGCAGCTAATTGGACCTTCCTTCCCCCTTCTATCTCGAAGATACCAAACAAATCTTCCACCTCCTTAAGCCAATTTCGAGCTTCAACAAACGTCTCTGACCCAAGAAAAGGTTTCCCGCCCATTGCCCGAAAGTCCTTACATATCTTCGAAAAAGTATCAACGCGGGGAGGGGGAGGAGGAGGAGTGGCTGCAGCTGGGGGAGGAGGAACGTCTGTTGGGCCTGCGGCGGTGGCTCTAGCCACCAGATACCTTCTAAACCAGGGTTGTATAGGTATGTCCTCGGGTATCTCGGGTACCCTAGACATACTGAAAAGAAAAGGGAAGAGATTCAAAATGGGGAATCAAAAGACAGATATATGGCTTTTGGGGATTATGTTTTTCAAAATAAACTTTACTTTTGAAAATACTTCTTGTTTAAAACCTTTTTGAAAATAGTTTTCAAAAACTTTTTATCAAATCTGGTAACCTTCAACTCTGATACCAAGTGTAACACCCCATGTCCATTAAGGTAACTCACAAAGGGAATGCATTAACTTCCATGAAGCATTACAAGTAAACAGAACAGAATATTACAAGAAAAATACATAAAGTAGTACTTGAAAAATTTATAACTTTATTACAGCAGAAACAGAAATAAGTTTGGTTACATCCTTCAAAATCACAATACCAAAACCAAGTACACAAGTATTAGTCTTATACCAAAATCCTTCAGAATGCATAATTTTAAAACCATAATCCCCAACATAAATTGCCATAAGAAGGTAGAGTCAAAGCCAAGCAATACTTCAAGCACTTCAAGCAGAGAGGGTATGAGTCAAGCTCTTATGTTTCCACCCTGAGCACCTTGGGGGGGGTGAAACGGAAAGAAAAAGTGGCGAAAACAAACGAGATCAGACATAAAGTCTGGCGAGTCCAGTAAGTTTCAGCATATAAACAGACAGCAGTATCATGACATGTGAATAAAACTGGATGAGAGATTACAACAACAGGAGTTTGCTTAAGTTAAACAGAAGAAAAGAATGATATAGATCAAGATATGCTTCTTACCTACATCGTACTTCCCTGCACTAATACTTAGTATAACAGGATTAGGTATTACCCTAATTTCTAAACTGAAACTGAAACAGAAACAGAAACAAAATAATCTCTACAGAAACAGAATGCTAGTAATGGGCCTTTACCACCCCAACCGAGACACAAGGGATAGAAACAGAATGGGCATTTACCACCCCAACTGAGACAGAAGGTACAGAAACAGAATGCTAATAATGGGACTTTACCACCCCACGTAATGGGCCTTTACCACCCCAACTAATGGGCCCTTACCTCCCCAACAGAGACAGAAGGTACAGAAATAGAATGCTAATAATGGGCCTTTATACCCCAACTAATGGGCCTTTACCACCCTAACAGAAACAGATGGTACACCAACAGAAACAAACAGAACTAGGTGTACCCTAAATTCTACCCCAAGCAATCGGCTCCCTAATACATAAATACCATGTGCCGGCCCCACAAAAGGGGTATCATTCCCTAAAGTGGCAACCTATAGACACAGACCTATTACAGATGTCACGGTGTCTTATATCCTCAGAGCAGACTGAATCCATGCACGCACATGATACGGTTGGAATGCGCCATCGACACCCCTCGCCATTATCAGAGTGAACCTCTTACAATTAGTTCAGTAAGTGTGCCACGGACCCCTCTTAGTGTTGGGTCATAGTTTTGATACCAGAAAAGGGATACTGATTAATATGGGTCCCACACATTAGATGACACAAGTAATTACCCCTCCTAACCTTGTGTCCCCAGACTAACAGATTTCAGATTAACTTGCTTGTAGATTTCAGATGTACAAAGTTCAGATCAACAAGTTCTCAGATCAGACATACAGGTTAACAAGTTTTCAGACTAACGGATCAGATATACAGATTAACAAACTTACAGATTGTTTTACCTAACCTTGTATTGGGCCTACAGATTTACGAAATGGGTTTATTAGATTCATCCGCCCAGTTAATTAAACCTCATCCACCCAACACGTTTTAGGCATCATATTTATCCTAGATTTGCATTAATTAATTACTAATGCACAGACCTCTCACATTAGGTCGGTAGCTTGTGGCCGCTGGATGTACTGGGCGGTTCCGGGCAGACTTCTGCCACAAGCCAGACCTAACCTCGTGTCTAAGCATCTTTTAGCTATGCCTATGACCTCTCACATTAGACTAACAGTTTGCGGTTGCTGGTTAAGCCGGTTGGGTCCAAGCAAGCTTCTACCGCAAACAGAGTCTAACCTCGTGTCTCAGCATTCTTATTTTTAGCTAAAGTATTCATTCACAGATTATGCCAATATTAGATTAATTATGCCAATTCAACCAATTTAACTTCTTTACAAGTTACAGCAGATTATTCAAAGTTCTATTAACTCGTTTTGTTCAATTTTAGATCGAGCCTACAGATTTACATACCCCAAATTTACCGTATTCAGTTTCAACAATTTCAGCAGATTAGGCAATTTAACAAATTTAATCATAAAATTAAGGCAAATTTTACATGACCAAATTATGTTCATAATTCATAATATAACATATGCCCCAAATTTTAGTTAAATTTACATAATACATAATATTCTCCAAAAACCCCAAATCATGATATACAATACGAATTATGCCAAATTATAGCCTTTGATTTCAGCGTATGCCAAATATCCAAAAATCCCCATTTAGGCGTATTCACATTTAATAGTTATCCTATTATAATATAGATCTTTACTCTTAAGTCATATACACAATAATTCTCCTTCTTCCAAATCACAGATATATATATAGTATGCCCAGATCTAGATCTTAAATTACAACATATGTTCTTCTCTCAAATCAGTCATAAATCAGTCATGTCCAATTATGCATCATTCACTATTTTCCCCAAATTTAGCGTTTGTGCGTCAATCTCTTATGAGATTTTGCTCGGGCTCGTGGTAGCCTGGCTATAGAACAGAAGGAAGGAAGAGATACAGAACAGTTACTATAATATTAATAAGATAGATCTTCATAGAAAAACAGATCTGATAAACAAGAATATGCATAATCCCAAATTCAGATTTATAGCCATGTCAAGGTCATAATTAAATTTCATATCTGAAAATAACCGTACTCACCTTGGTTGGATTTTAAAAGAAAAAGGGTTGTAGTTGTTCTCTTTTAATCCTATTTAGATTGGAAGAAGAAGGAGCACTAGTTCTAGCTTAGGTTTCAGCAGAGTAGCGACGCCATTGATTTATTTTAATATGAATTAGGGCAAAGTATAGGTGTAATGAAGTTGTGTAGAGAAAACTGTAGCCTTAGGGGTGTTTATATAGCATAGGGATCAACGAATTTGGTCAGAACGGGCATCCTAATGCAGAAAAACGAACCTGGCCACGGATCTGGAAATAGGGGGGAGGTCGACCCCCTGGCTGACCTATGTGACCCAGGTCGACCCCCGGGTCGACCTGGGTAATGGGCAGGAAATTTCCCGCCCAGCCCGGGTGTGTGTTTTGAATTTCGAACTTTTAAATTTTGAATTCGGGCTGGTTTTTATTTTAAATTCCTGAAACTTCTAAGTGCCATAACTTCTTCATACGAAGTCCGATTTACGCAAACTCAGACTCTATCTGAAGCAGAATTCTGAGCCGAACGCGATGCCATAACCCGTTTCCCTTAATTCTTCTTTTAAAAATTAAGTATACTTTGTTTTGTTACTATATGTTCACAGAAAATACGGGGTGTTACATTCTCCCCTCCTTAAAGGATTTCGTCCCCGTAATCTTCAAGTTAAGAAGAATGTGTCCTACCATCCAATCATTCATCTACTCAACCATCATCCACAAGCATCCATTATCCTTAGAAAACTTCTAATGTTGTATGAACATATGCAAAAGTGCGTGTATATGTCACTTATCTAATGAAAAGATCAGGTGGCCTACTGATTTAGTATACCTCCTCAATGCGAATTATGTTAGTGCCATAAGTCCAATTATGTATGCAAGAAATCCTATTTGATACACATCATTTCAATATGAGTGCATAACCATTCATCCAAATGCAACATCCATGTGATGAGTCAATCATTTTGCATCCATAAAAATTGAAAAATGCACACACATCCATATGTAGTATGAGAGTGTTTTTGAGCCGATCTAGTGCCTGGTGTGTATATATGCATCCACGAGCAACCACTAGCAACCACTTGCATCCACTTGCAACCATCAAACATAACATGTCTCAAAAACATGTTTACATCCATTAGTTTCTACCTAAAGGTCGAAGACTCAATCGTTGGGATACAGCCAAGTGACAGAAGCAAGTACAATTAAAACAAAAGTTCTATTCCCATTAGACATCGGTTAAGAGAATAAATCTCCCAGTATCAACCCCGAAGATCGAAATCAACATTAGATTGACACTCAGAGAATTACTCCCATTAAACAATGCCAAAAATGAAAATCTACTTCATGCTTCGAGTAAAAGCCCCTATCCTTTTCAGATTTATTTAGATACTTACGGACTACTGGTACAGATCAGATTATGAAAACCCAGAATGTATGCGTCATAGTCAACTTAACACCCAACACAGATACCTCCAACTTATCACAAACAGATGGTCGTAACCCTTATGGGGTTTGAGACTGTAGCGGGATCAGAAACAAGACTAGTATTAAAGTGCAGAGTCTCAATTACAGAATCAAAAAGACAGAATCAAAAAGAGTTTTAACTCAATAATCAGATAAGGAAATTTAAACCTTCTACAGAAATTTTCCTATCTCTATCCTATCCACCAGCCATGTGAGCATTCACCTGCCCTTCAGAAGTATGTCCTGTCCTCTGCCCTTACCCTCGTTTCTTCGGGCAGTCCCTAGTGAAGTGTCCCATCTTTGAGATTTACGAGCTTAGAGGTTATATATCGATAGACATCAGTAGCGTGGTGTGAATTGTCAGTGTGGCATGCCGAGATGCAAATGATCAAGGCTTCTATTGAAAAGCAGAGTCTTGTGATTAATGATCAAAGCACGACTTTAAATAACATAGCTTTGTGTATAGCGTTAACTCGCGAGCCTCACACCCCGGTGTGAACCAGAAACGGGAGAGGACCTCAGGGAGGACATGCGTTTCTTTCTAGCTAGGAGTCATGTCATGGTATGGAACCCAGACATTTTACTCATGTGGATGTTGCCTAATATTTGATGGATAGCGAGGTACCTCGGATATATAGGTCACTACAGGGCTGATGGATTTGATGGTCGATATACTAACCAGATTTACGCCCTATATGGAGGGGAAATGTATTGTTCAGGAATTATTAATCCGCTAACATAAGTGTGGACCGACCCTGACGCTCCAAGGGTCGATGCGTTCTAATCCTGAGGCACGGGCTAGAGTGTCTCGAATTCGGCAATGATGATCCCTTACCTTGGTTCATGATGGAAATCCCACTTCCAATACGACATCATGCGGGTTTAATTGTAGAACTAGTATGGCGACATGATATATGGTACCCATGCCATCTGTGATTGATACATTTATATTTGAAGTTGTTTTTAACGCTATGCACTTATAATAGTATCAAATGATTTGCTTTTAAACGTATCAAGCATGTTTGGCTATTATAAGGGAAAACTCTATCCTCCGGCTTGCGTTGCATTGTGTGATGGGACCTGAGTCTTATACTAGCTTCATTTTTTGAAAAGCATAGCACTATTTATAAACTGTTTAATGCACTGATATTCTTGGGAGAGAACCCGTTCCGTGTTATACGGTGTGGTCCCTTGATTTACTTTATTTCTAAAGTAAAAATTTAAATAATTGTTTTAGTTCTCACACCAGTCCCATGACTGACCTGGAGTTTATTATTTTAACCTAATGTAACACCCCGAATTTCGGTTAATGCTAAAATTCACTAATTACAGAATAAATAATCTCAGATGTGGGAATTAGGGGAAACGAGCTACGTCATTGCCTTCGTCTCGGAAAAATACGCGAAATAGAGTCCGAGTTTTCGAAAATCGGAGTCCGTATGGCTCAGTTATGGCCCGATGAAGTTTGCAGAAATTCAAAGATAAAAACAGATTTAAAATTTTAAAATTCAGATTTGAAATGGAACAGGCGGGGCCAGGCGGGAAGATTCCCGCCCTACCCATGTCGACAGGGCTGTCGACAGGCCTGTCGACAGGGGGGTCGACTTGCCTGTCGACAGGGGTGCGGCGTCCAGAAAACCTGGGTGCACCAGGTTGCACCAGGTTGGGTTCTAGGCTGGCTTAGAGGGCTGGTTCTAGAGATTTCCTAAATCTAAGGGTCCTAATCTAATCTAGGGTTAATCTAAGGGTCTAAAATGCAACCTAATCCTATAAATAAGACCCTAACCCTATCCTAATTCATTCATAATTAGATCTTGTAACTAAACTATGGCAAAATGAAACTTGATCATGGCCATCACAAATCAATGGAGAGGAAAGCAAGCTAATCAACCTCTCTAATCAACCTCTAATCCATTCTAAGCATCTTAATCTTCTTCATTTGGAGTGCAAATTGCTAGTTGTGAGTTTCTATCACTTTAACATCAATTGTTAAAGCAAGTAGATTAGGTGTAATGAGACTTATGGTCTTGAATGCGGATTAGTGAGTTTGAATCATTTGTAATGATATGTTACTCTATGTTTTTCTATGTTTATGCATATTGAATAAGTTGGTTTATGCATATTTAATAAGTTGGTTTATGCATATTTAATAAGTTGGTTTATGCATACTTGATAAGTGGATTTATGCATGATTAATAAGTTGGTTTATGCATGTTTAACAAGTGGGTTTATGCATGTTGAGTATGTAAGTTTATGCAAGTTTAGTATGATGTATGTTATGTTTACATGATGCTAAATATGCAAGTTGTGGGCTATGTGATCATATACATGTTATGCAAGTTCATGAAGATATGCTATGCAAGTTACATGTATGTTAATATGCAAGATATGCTATGAAAGTTACATGTATGTTAATATGCAAGATATGCTATGCAAGTTACATGTTTGTTAATATGCAAGTTCATGATGACACATTATGCAAGTTTAAGAGTTAATATGCAAGTATGTGAATGCTTATGCAAGAATGTGAATGCTTATGCAAGAATATGAATGCTTATGCAAGTTATGTGTATGCTTAAATGCATGTTTAACATATTATGCAAGTTGTGAGGATGCTTATATGCAAATTCAACATGTTATGCAAGTCATGTGAATGCTTATATGCAAGTTCAACATGTTATGCAAGATATGTGTATGATAATATGCAAGTTCATATGCAATATGTTATGCAAGTCATGTGTGATAATATGCAAGTTTGGGTTAAATGTAATTGGGTTAATATATGCTCATATATGCAAGTTGACATCCTCTTAACCCATGACAAAGTTATATGCTAAGATTTGGTTAAACCCATGATATTTGTGATGGATCTTCCCCTTTATTATGCCATGAAGTGAGAACGATTTACGTGGGGAACGATGGGGTTGGAAAATAGGTTAATAAATGTATGATTGGGTATGATTAAGCATACCATAAAAAAATAAATTACCATAAGTGGGAATTTACCTATTGAGTTAGGTCTACCCCATGGGAATTTACCTATTGAGTTAGGTCTACCCATGTTATGGAAAACTTGATATTAATTAGGGATAATTAATATGGGGGTGATTAATTAGGTGTAATTAATCGACTAAGACACGAGGTTGGACTCATTTGTAGTGTAAAACTGCCCGGACCCGACCGGCTTAACCAGTTGCTACAAATGTCAGCCCAATGTGAGAGGTCTTAGCCATAAATTAAATACGTGATTAAAGTAAAGACACGAGGTTAGGCTCTGTTATGACGTAAGACTGCCCGGACTCTACCGGCTTAACCAGGCGGTCATAAAAGTCAGTCTAATGTGGGAGGTCTTTATGGGAGATCACGGTCTTAATTAATTAAGAAACACTTAACCATATTAGCATGTAGTGGGACATGAGGGGTTAAGTGGGTGCCTTGGGTGGCATGTGGAAATTCAGTGGTTGCCTTGGGTGGCATGTGGAATCTAGTGGGTTGCCTTGGGTGGCAATAGAAAAATACGATTAGAATACTTAACCAAAGTGGAACATGTAATTAAACATGATTAAAGGGTTAAGTAAATGCCATGGGTGGCATGTGAAAATACGATTAGAATACTTAACCAAAGTGGGACATGTAAGTAAACATGATTAAAGGGTTAAGTAAGTGCCTTAGGTGGCATGTAGGAATCTAGTGGGTGCCTTAAGGGGCAATTGAAAATATGATTTGATGACTTAACCAAAACTTAACATGTAAGTGGGCATGATTATAAAGAGGGGTTAAGTGGGATGCACTAGATAAAATTTGCAAGCTTAGGTGGTAGCTTGTGGGGGCCCATTTCAACCAATATCCCAAACGTATCTTTGTAGGCTCGACTCAAGTCGAGTGACGGGACACGCATATTGGGCTTGACTATAAGAGGCCAAACCGGGTTAACGGTGGCAACGCGGGACCAACGGGTTTCATATGCGTGTGTGGACCCGGGCTGGTTGGTAAGTCGTTGTTGCATCGTGTAGATATAAAGCCGTGCACCGTTGATATTATCAGGTGGCCACGTTGGGGAATGATACACCCCAATTGTGGGACCAGCACGGGTATCTACGGTAGGGAGCCGATCGATGGGGAGTAGTGGGTACACCTAGTGGAGATAGGGGCAGACGGCACCTATGTAGTGGGCTAGGAGTACACGAAACTACTAAATTACTAAGTACACTCAGTGGGATCAACCTTTAAGTAGGAATTACTCTTGGTGGGTAGAACTGGTGTGGTGCAGTGTAGAAATTATCCTTGGGTGGATAGGTCTGGGGCGGTGTAATCTAGTAATTATCCTTGGGTGGATAAATGCGTCTTTACGGTTATCTTAGTTTATCCTAAGTTTGCCAAGCTGCTTAGTGTAGCCATTCATCCCCAGTCATTACCGTATATCAACTTACGTCTTCTCTGGTTACTTTAATGATTGTATTGTTAAAGTTATAGGACTCACTCAGACTTATGTCTGACCCCGTTGTTGTTTATCTTTTTCCCCAAACCCCAGGTTATCAGAGTGGGCCTAGTGCTAGTGGGCTTTGATCAGATTGCTGTATCTATCCTTTGGAGTTTGGACCGTTGAAGTAAAGCTCAGTTCATCTATCCTTTTATGGCTGTTGTTTACTTAGTGGGATTATGTACTTATTTTTATCAAGATGGATATTTTGTACTTGACTCTTGTATGGTTTTGTGATGTAACCAAACATGTTTTAACTTCCGCTGTTATGAGATGATGTTTTAAAATTTCAAGTACCATTTATATCTGTCTTGTTGTAATTTTTCTGTTCTATATTCACTAAAATACTCCACCGATGCCATGGCATTCCCATTGAGAGTGACCATAGCGGGCGTGGGGTGTTACACGTGGTATCAGAGCAAAGGTTACCAGAACAGATAAAAGTTTTAGTAAACTATTTTTCTAAAAACATTTTTGGAAGAAATATTTTCAAAAACATGTCTTTAAAGAGAAAAGTTTTTGAAAGAAAAGCATAATCCCCGAGAGCCATATCTTTATCTTTCGAATTCTCCGTTTTGAATCTTTCCCTTTTTCGTCTCAGCATGGCTGAAGATCTTTATCTTCCGGATAGTGTAGCGGTACCAGTATGGTATAGGAGGTTGTTAGAGGCTAGGGCCGCCGCTGCAGGTCCAGCAAATGTTCCTCCTCCACCCGTTGCACTCGTTCCTCCTCGCGCGGATACTTTTGCTATGACTTGTAGGAAGTTTAAGGCTATGGGAGGAAAACCTTTTGTGGGAGCTAGGGATTGGCTTAATGAGACAGAAGAATTGATGGAAATCTTGGAAGTAGAAGAGGGAAAGAAAGTCAGGTTGGCCGCTTGGTTAATGGAAGGAGAGGCCTCGTTCTGGTGGGAGGTCACTAATGGAGAACGCCCGATTGACTCTTGGGTGGATTTCAGGCATAGGTTTGAGGCAAAGTTTCTCTCAAAAGCGGAAGAAAATATGCATGAGGAAGAGAAGGGTCCCAATGCTAATAAAGCACACGAGAAGAAAGGAGATCAGAAGAGACCTCAACAGCAACAGCAAAACAAGGGTGGGAAAGGCAACGGTGGCAAGGGAAAGAAGAAGTGCTTCAGTTGTGGAACACTAGGCCACCTAAGCAAGGATTGTCGCAAGAAGAAGAAGACTGGCTGCTTCCACTGTGACGAAGCAGGGCATCTAGTGAAAGACTGTCCTAAGAAAGGGCAAAGGACGGGGTCTACCTCAGGAGGACGGGTGCAAACTCTTGTGGCACCAGCTCAGGCAAGGGGGGCAAGTTCAGGCTCTCGCAGCTCCACCGATTCGAGAAAGAGGTAGAACTATTTCTGTGGAAAGTCTAGTTTTTCTGTTTGACTATCCTGTCCGTACTTTATTTGATTCTGACGCATTGAGTTCGTTTATCTCATCGTTAGTTGAGTCACTGCACATAAACACCAGTTTGGTTGATGATCCCTTAGTTGTTTCAAACCCAATTGGGGCTCCACGATGTGTTTGGGTTTGAAAGTTGCTATACTTAGCATTGAGTTTAGATGTGATGCTTGTTGGGCTTCACGGGCTATGGGTTAGTTTTGGGCATGGACTGGTTATCCAGTAGGGATACCGTTCTTAATTTTGAAGGGAGAGTTGTAGGCTTATGACCCGCTTGGGTAACACTCTCGAGATCTCTTGTAATCCCATAGAATCTGTTATGCTAAGTTATTTAGAATCGCTTGACACGACGGTCTAGAGTTTGCGATCTGTTAGAGCAGTCCGGGAATACTCGGATGTGTTTGAGGGAGGTGAAGGGCTTACCTCCGGAGCGGGAGATTGACTTCCGAAAATATCTGGTAGATAATGCCAACCCAGTATCTGGGCCAGTGTGCCACACGGCTCCTCGTGAGAGGAGGGAACTCGATAAGCAAGTAGGTGGTTTGCTTAAGAAGGGGTTCATAAGACGAAGTATATCGGAGTGGGGTGCTCCAGTAGTTTTTGCTGCGAAGACGGATGGGTCTCTCAGACTTTGTGTAGGCTAAAGAGAACTGAATAAACTCACAAAGAAGAATCGACACCCATTGCCGAGGATTTATGATCTCTTTGATCAGTTAGTGGGCGCCTCAGTATTCGCGCAGTTAGACTTAGCCACGGGGTTTCGTCAGTTGAGAGTGGCTGAGGATAGTATAGAGAAGACTGCCTTTAGGACTCCGGATAGATTTTATGAGTGGCTAGCGATACTATTTGGGTTGACGAACGCCCCCGCATATTGGTTTGATGAGGAGGGTGTTCAGGGAGTACTTAAATAAGTTCGTAATGGTCTTTGTAAATGACACCTTGGTCTTTTCTGGGAACGAAATAAGTTTTTGTATGTGCTTAATAGGGTGAGCAAAGCCAGTTATGGAACAAACAGTGGTTTTGGAGCGAGACTGGCGAGGACATCCAAAGTTGGCCAAAGGCTTAATTCTTTAGCCATTTTTGCTAGTATCATCTCACGTAGGTCGCCTGAACTCGAAGGAGATATCCCTTGGGTGTTTGTCTGATATTGGTTTAGGCCTTTGGGGCTTGCATTTGGGGGATGTCGAGTTCGACTAGGGTGGTCTGCGTGAGAGATGGACAATTGTGATAATTTTGGGATGGGATTCTTAGCATCCTATAAGTTTGAGATAGCGTATACCCAAGGCAAGGGTAATGTGGTGGCGGACGCCTTAAGTAGAGAAAGGTTGTCCTTAAGTTCATTGTTCGTTGAACGACGGAGCTTAGAGTTTATTTCTATGTTTGACTTTAGACCTTCCGTTGACTTTGTACCCGGATTGCTAGCTTCTTTTGAGGTTAGACCTACTCTTTTGGGGCGGATTGGAGAAGCACAGAGGGACGACCCACAGTTGGTTGAGTTGGTGGGGAAGCTCATAAGGAGGGAGTCGTCCAGCCATTTGAGTAGGTACACCCTAGACGATAGGGGGTGCTTGCGTAGAGACGGTAGACTTTGTGTACCGAAAGACAAGGGTTTGAGGAAGGTTATTCTTGATGATGCACACCGTTCTAGGATGACCATTCATCCCGGTGGGGACAAGATGTACAAGACATGAAGAGGGTTTTTATGGACCGGTATGAAGCAAGATGTGGCCGAGTATGTCGCTCGATGCTTGGTGTGCTAACAAGTGGAAGCGAAGTAAAAGAAACCCGGAGGGTTGCTTCACCCGTTGGGAGTTCCGTAATAGGAAGTGGGATAGTGTCTCGATGGATTACCGAAATCAAGGAAGGGTAATACGGGGATTGGGCTTATGGTTGATAAACTTACTAAGTGTGCCCATTTCATACCCGGGAAGAGCAAGAGCACTATTCCATGTCTAGCTTCAGTTTATATTCGGAAGATTATTAGATTGCATGATGTACCCTCCAGTATGGTGAGCGATTGAGATCCTATCTTCACTAGAGAGTCTAGAGAGTTTTGGAAGAGTTTCCAAGAGGCGGTAGGGACTCAGTTGTAATTGAGTACCGCATATCATCCTCAGATAGACGGCCAGACCGAGAGGGTGAATCATATTTTAGAAGACCTTTTGAGGCTATGTATCTTGGATTTTGGAGGTACACGGGAGGAGCATCTTCCATTGGTGGAGTTACCCGACAGACTTAGTAGTGTACATGATGTATTCCATAGGAGGAAGTGCCTACATGAGACCGCAGAGGTGGTAGAGCCGAGTTTGCTTAGAGGAGTGGAAATAGAGTGTGATGCGACGATTCGACGAGCTCCTACTTGCATCCTTGGGTCAGAGATTTGGAAGCTGAGAAAACAGAGAGGTTCAACTAGTCAAAGTACAAAAAGGGAGATGAAGAGAGCGATGCTACCTGGGAGACGGAAGCGAAGATGCGTTCGAGGTACCCTTTTTCTTTCGGAGGGTATGTCCTTTTGCTTCTCCTTCATCACATATCTTGTGCTTATCTTATCCTTAGTATGTCCTCTCGTTAGTACTTTTGACCTTTAGATAGGATAAACCTATGGTTGAAACATGTGTTTGAGACATGTTATGATTGATGGATGCATGTGGATGCAAGTGTTTACTAGTGGTTGCTCGTGGATGCATATATACACACTCTAGGCACTAGATCGGCTCAATCACTTCATATTGCATATTGCATAAAATTGTGTGTGGGAAAATATATTTATGGATGTATAATGGTTGTATTATCACATGGATGATGCATTTTGGTGAATGATTGTGCACTCATGTAGATATTGTATGTGTCGATAGGGTTCTTTCGCATACATAATGGATGCATGGCACTATCATGGTTTGCATATGTTCATACCTTAGATAGGGAACATATACACACACTTTTTGCATATGCGCATACATCATTAGAAATTGTTTTAAGGACAATGGATGCCCGTGTTTGATGGATTGAGTAGATGGTTGTTTGGATGGTAGGATATGCATTCTCCTTAGCTTAGAGATTTCGGGGACGAAATCCTTTAAGGAGGGGAGAATGTAACACCCCGAATTTCGGTAGATGCTAAAATTCACTAATTACAGAATAAATAATCTCAGATGTGGGAATTAGGGGAAACGAGCTACGTCATTGCCTTCGTCTCGGAAAAATACGCGAAATAGAGTCCGAGTTTTCGAAAATCGGAGTCCGTATGGCTCAGTTATGGCCCGATGAAGTTTGCAGAAATTCAAAGATAAAAACAGATTTAAAAATTTAAAATTCAGATTTGAAATGGAACAGGCGGGGCCAGGCGGGAAGATTCCCGCCCTACCCATGTCGACAGGGCTGTCGACAGGCCTGTCGACAGGGGGGTCGACTTGCCTGTCGATAGGGGTGCGGCGTCCAGAAAACCTGGGTGCACCAGGTTGCACCAGGTTGGGTTCTAGGCTGGCTTAGAGGGCTGGTTCTAGAGATTTCCTAAATCTAAGGGTCCTAATCTAATCTAGGGTTAATCTAAGGGTCTAAAATTCAACCTAATCCTATAAATAAGACCCTAACCCTATCCTAATTCATTCATAATTAGATCTTGTAACTAAACTATGGCAAAATGAAACTTGATCATGGCCATCACAAATCAATGGAGAGGAAAGCAAGCTAATCAACCTCTCTAATCAACCTCTAATCCATTCTAAGCATCTTAATCTTCTTCATTTGGAGTGCAAATTGCTAGTTGTGAGTTTCTATCACTTTAACATCAATTGTTAAAGCAAGTAGATTAGGTGTAATGAGACTTATGGTCTTGAATGCGGATTAGTGAGTTTGAATCATTTGTAATGATATGTTACTCTATGTTTTTCTATGTTTATGCATATTGAATAAGTTGGTTTATGCATATTTAATAAGTTGGTTTATGCATATTTAATAAGTTGGTTTATGCATACTTGATAAGTGGATTTATGCATGATTAATAAGTTGGTTTATGCATGTTTAACAAGTGGGTTTATGCATGTTGAGTATGTAAGTTTATGCAAGTTTAGTATGATGTATGTTATGTTTACATGATGCTAAATATGCAAGTTGTGGGCTATGTGATCATATACATGTTATGCAAGTTCATGAAGATATGCTATGCAAGTTACATGTATGTTAATATGCAAGATATGCTATGAAAGTTACATGTATGTTAATATGCAAGATATGCTATGCAAGTTACATGTTTGTTAATATGCAAGTTCATGATGACACATTATGCAAGTTTAAGAGTTAATATGCAAGTATGTGAATGCTTATGCAAGAATGTGAATGCTTATGCAAGAATATGAATGCTTATGCAAGTTATGTGTATGCTTAAATGCATGTTTAACATATTATGCAAGTTGTGAGGATGCTTATATGCAAATTCAACATGTTATGCAAGTCATGTGAATGCTTATATGCAAGTTCAACATGTTATGCAAGATATGTGTATGATAATATGCAAGTTCATATGCAATATGTTATGCAAGTCATGTGTGATAATATGCAAGTTTGGGTTAAATGTAGTTGGGTTAATATATGCTCATATATGCAAGTTGACATCCTCTTAACCCATGACAAAGTTATATGCTAAGATTTGGTTAAACCCATGATATTTGTGATGGATCTTCCCCTTTATTATGCCATGAAGTGAGAATGATTTACGTGGGGAACGATGGGGTTGGAAAATAGGTTAATAAATGTATGATTGGGTATGATTAAGCATACCATAAAAAAATAAATTACCATAAGTGGGAATTTACCTATTGAGTTAGGTCTACCCCATGGGAATTTACCTATTGAGTTAGGTCTACCCATGTTATGGAAAACTTGATATTAATTAGGGATAATTAATATGGGGGTGATTAATTAGGTGTAATTAATCGACTAAGACACGAGGTTGGACTCATTTGTAGTGTAAAACTGCCCGGACCCGACCGGCTTAACCAGTTGCTACAAATGTCAGCCCAATGTGAGAGGTCTTAGCCATAAATTAAATACGTGATTAAAGTAAAGACACGAGGTTAGGCTCTGTTATGACGTAAGACTGCCCGGACTCTACCGGCTTAACCAGGCGGTCATAACAGTCAGTCTAATGTGGGAGGTCTTTATGGGAGATCACGGTCTTAATTAATTAAGAAACACTTAACCATATTAGCATGTAGTGGGACATGAGGGGTTAAGTGGGTGCCTTGGGTGGCATGTGGAAATTCAGTGGTTGCCTTGGGTGGCATGTGGAATCTAGTGGGTTGCCTTGGGTAGCAATAGAAAAATACGATTAGAATACTTAACCAAAGTGGAACATGTAATTAAACATGATTAAAGGGTTAAGTAAATGCCATGGGTGGCATGTGAAAATACGATTAGAATACTTAACCAAAGTGGGACATGTAAGTAAACATGATTAAAGGGTTAAGTAAGTGCCTTAGGTGGCATGTAGGAATCTAGTGGGTGCCTTAAGGGGCAATTGAAAATATGATTTGATGACTTAACCAAAACTTAACATGTAAGTGGGCATGATTATAAAGAGGGGTTAAGTGGGATGCACTAGATAAAATTTGCAAGCTTAGGTGGTAGCTTGTGGGGGCCCATTTCAACCAATATCCCAAACGTATCTTTGTAGGCTCGACTCAAGTCGAGTGACGGGACACGCATATTGGGCTTGACTATAAGAGGCCAAACCGGGTTAACGGTGGCAACGCGGGACCAACGGGTTTCATATGCGTGTGTGGACCCGGGCTGGTTGGTAAGTCGTTGTTGCATCGTGTAGATATAAAGCCGTGCACCGTTGATATTATCAGGTGGCCACGTTGGGGAATGATACACCCCAATTGTGGGACCAGCACGGGTATCTACGGTAGGGAGCCGATCGATGGGGAGTAGTGGGTACACCTAGTGGAGATAGGGGCAGACGGCACCTATGTAGTGGGCTAGGAGTACACGAAACTACTAAATTACTAAGTACACTCAGTGGGATCAACCTTTAAGTAGGAATTACTCTTGGTGGGTAGAACTGGTGTGGTGCAGTGTAGAAATTATCCTTGGGTGGATAGGTCTGGGGCGGTGTAATCTAGTAATTATCCTTGGGTGGATAAATGCGTCTTTACGGTTATCTTAGTTTATCCTAAGTTTGCCAAGCTGCTTAGCGTAGCCATTCATCCCCAGGCATTACCGTATATCAACTTACGTCTTCTCTGGTTACTTTAATGATTGTATTGTTAAAGTTATAGGACTCACTCAGACTTATGTCTGACCCCGTTGTTGTTTATCTTTTTCCCCAAACCCCAGGTTATCAGAGTGGGCCTAGTGCTAGTGGGCTTTGATCAGATTGCTGTATCTATCCTTTGGAGTTTGGACCGTTGAAGTAAAGCTCAGTTCATCTATCCTTTTATGGCTGTTGTTTACTTAGTGGGATTATGTACTTATTTTTATCAAGATGGATATTTTGTACTTGACTCTTGTATGGTTTTGTGATGTAACCAGACATGTTTTAACTTCCGCTGTTATGAGATGATGTTTTAAAATTTCAAGTACCATTTATATCTGTCTTGTTGTAATTTTTCTGTTCTATATTCACTAAAATACTCCACCGATGCCATGGCATTCCCATTGAGAGTGACCATAGCGGGCGTGGGGTGTTACACCTAAACTCTGGGTGCCCCTATTTTCCGTGGGCAACTAGTAGTTTTGGTTTTATGGATTTCTATTTTACAGGATCCTGGTTTACAGCTGGAGCTATATTCAGAATGCTTTGTATCTATGTATCTCTTTTTTAGTTATGTTTGTTAATGTATTTCCGCTACGCATTGTATTAATTTTCCACTGCTTTGTAACTTAAATCTCTGATATTTTTATGTTGTATATTATTCATGTATACTCTGATGTAATTGTTGTAATAAAAATGAAGTGTTCTTGTGTTTGCTTTCCGATTTATCCTGTTCTTAAATCAATCCGGGCTTTCCCAATATGGGAAGTTTGGGTTGTTTCACGTGTAGCCAAGCATGAACTTCTAATACACTTTTTAGACCCTTGAAAGGCTTAACCCCCAATGTGCCAAAAGTCACTGCACATACATGCAAAGGAGTTGAGTAAGGAGGAACTGGAGGCTAAGTGCTACGAAATAGCTCCATAAACTATCGGCAGACATATAAAATTCATTCGGATGTAGGCTGCTGGATTGAAATGGATTCTGCTGCCTCTTACAGCCATAATGTTTAAAGGGTAAGATAAGATAAATATTATTCATAGAGGCATGATATAAAATTAGAATTCAACATATGGAATACTATGGAATAAAAATACATCCCTAGATGTATTCCAACCTATTATCTACCCCAAAGACTTCAAAGGCTGAAGGATAACAACTAAGGATAATGATAAAAGATGAGAGATATTGCCTTTTGTATGTTTTAACACATCTTCTATTCTGGTTCTGATTTTCGTTTATCATATCTTGTTCCGAAATTAGATCTAGTACCAAGTGGTGAGGACTCATACCAAGACCCAATCTAGCAAAAAGTATTACTGAGTAATACCATCTATTGGAACAGAGCATAGGCGGGTGAGGAGCGACCATCCATGAGCTTTGTCTCAAACGAGTTTTGAAAAAGTCGATTATATTATCCTGTTTTTCTCTTTTCTTACAAGGATTGACGTACTCGATTCATTTTTAATACAAAACTATGGTAGCTAACGATCCATTCGGAACAATAATTAATTAATCAAATATCACTGGTCATAGAATGGTGTACACATACAAACAGCCAGAAGAAGTGCAACACTGCATATGCTACATAGGTAAGTGATTCTCAAGAATTACTTATACAATCAAGTACCACAAAAGAATATACATAGATGTACTACATAAGTCTACAAAAGTATGCACTAGAAACAAAAGGAAGATAGGATAGTCCAAAGAGGAAGCAAAGCATAACAAGTATCACGCTGTGAATAACTAACCTGAAAGAACCTGGTCTGACCTAACTAGATGAAATACACAAGTCAGTCTAGCTGAAACAAGATAGAAATTGCTTAATAAGTGAAGGTATTGATACATATGTGATAAATTTTCTCATTCGAGAAGCTATATCATAATCTCAAAACTACATAATATACACCAGATAAACTTTTTAAGTTTAACATAAAAGTTTCTCATGTATAAAGCAGCAACAACAAAACACATATGTTTCCATCAACAGTAAATCGCCAAAACTCTAAGATTGAGGCATGTAAAATTTCAACATATAGAGCACTTTTAAGAGTTTAAAACAACAACAATGTAGTCACCATATTTTAATCATCAAATAGCTCTAAGGTTAGGTATATGAATCCAACATCCAACAGAATAGTGAAAACATTTGAAAATCAACAAATTTTAGAAATAAAAAAAATGAAATATAGGAAACAACAACAAAATTAGACCCCTGGCTAGTATGAGATACGTGTATGTACATCAACAACATATGGACAAAGCCTTCCAAGTACATTCATCATATTTGACGGTAGATATATGACCCAAATGTTCAAAAATGGCCCGAAATACCAAAATATGAACTGAAGACATGACAAATACCAAAAGCCAAGCATATGGACCAGAAGCTAGTACTGGCAATAAGAACATGCTCAAGGCCCAACATAAAGCGTCTTAAACTTCCAAATAGTAACCAAATCAGTGACAACAGTGTATCTCATTGTAACAACCAGGAATTTTGACGATATAAATTAATAATTAGAATTTCAAAAATTGGAATTTTTTCAAATGTTGGAACTTGCCAAGAAACTTTAACCGATGCGTTCATCTCAGAATTTTGGTCAACTTTCATGTTTGGAGTTTCGCGAATGGAGTTCGTATGAAAAAGTTACAGATGAATTACGAAAACGAATGAAAAATAAATAAACTAGAATTTGTAATTATAATTAACCTAATTTAACCAAGACGACCTGGGCAGTCTGATTCCCAAGCGGTCGGCTTCCACGGTCGACCTACTGGGTGTTAGGTAGCTTAGTGGTAGTTAGGTTTTAACAGGTTAGGATAAATTATTTATTTAACGAATGGTAACTTAAAAATAATCCAATGGTTCTAGGCCATTTCCACCCCTATAAATAAAGGGGTAAGGCCTCGTTCTTTTTCCACATAAATCTGCAGAGGCAGCGGAGCTCTGCCATTTTTCTCTCTCTTCAAACCTAAATTCTAAAATAAAAATATATTCATGCATATCAAATCAAATCCAATTCATATGAATTTAAGAGGATAAGCAGATCCACTGGAAAGGAATGCAAAGTGACGCTCCCAATCATATTCTCCCCTCTTTTCCAGTTTTCTTAAATTTCTATATATCTGGAATTTTCCTCTTTCTAGATAAATTGTAGATTTGTAAGAATTTGGGATTGTAGGCCTAAAGGGTCCAAAACTTTGAATTTAGAGGCCATAAGTTGAGTGGGAAATTTACGAATACAGTTATAATGACTTATCTATTTCGTTTGAATCAAATCTATGTTT
Organism: Allium sativum; assembly: GCA_030737875.1. Lineage (NCBI taxonomy): Eukaryota > Viridiplantae > Streptophyta > Magnoliopsida > Asparagales > Amaryllidaceae > Allium > Allium sativum. Next base: position 221,799,310 of record CM060912.1, on the reverse strand, counting down.
CTATGCCTATCAGATCTGTTCATTTAAATTTTGTGAATTTATTTGCAACCATCAGATCTGATTATAAATATGGTTAAAACTTGTGAATAATAAGTTGTGATTATTTATAACATGAATTGTAGGATTCTTAAATATTTTTCCCACATACACCTGCAGTTATGTCAAGAAATATGTTATACATGTTGCATAGCACTATAGATCTGGAAATCATTCCCATTAAACACAAGCTGATGTAATTACATTCCAGATCTTTAGTTCAGTGTAGAATAATGAAATATGTGAATTTGGGTAAAAAGATAAAATTTGTGAATTATGTGATTGCATGAATAAAAGAAGTATTTCTGTTGGTATTCAATATTGTTGGGTTTTGGCTTAATCATTGTAAACATGCCATGTTTCCCCTTTTGAATAAAAATGCACTATTTTGAAATCACAAGATGTATGGCAAAAAGGATTAAAAAAGGAAAAGTGGTGAAAAGGTACGTATAAATATATATATATATATATATATATATATATATATATATATGTAACTTGCATATACTATTCCAAAATATATATTTACATATATTTCTTGTGATTTGGAAATATGTCAATTCCACTAATTAGGCGTTATTTACAATGATTACAGCTAACGGTCTTCTTGAGAGATTTGAAATATTTTTGGCAAGATTAAATATAAAAAGAAAATGTTTGGTAAATTGATTAGATCAAATCATTAATTTAAAAATAAGAATAATAATAAAAATAATAATAACTATGTTGACCGCACGAAACATAGAAATAAATATATACATGTTATCCGTCCAAATCAGCATAGAACGGTAAATATACATTGTATGGAAAGTTTGGATAAGGTTCAATTATGGAATGGTATATAAATGTAATCCATATTGAATTGATATATTTATGTCGACTATTTGTAGCAATCAATATAATTAATTACCATAAATTGGACCAAAAATCAATAAATAACCATTGTAACCAATATTGGTTAAGGGGAAATAAATGTAATAGGAAAAATGGTTACAATTCCTAAAATCAATTAGGATAAATGTTGTAAACCCCAATTAGGAAATTTGAATTATAACCGCATTTAGATACGAGGTTAAGCTCAACTTGTGGTGTAATCCTACATGGAAACGACTAAAAAATCCAGCAACCACAGGTAGTCAGCTTAATGTGAGGGGTCTAGTGCATAAATATAATCACATTATGGCATGAGGTTAAGTTTAATTTATGATAGAAGCCTGCCCGGAACAGACCGACAAATCCAGCATCCACAAGTTGTCAACCTAATGTGAGAGGCCCGGTACGTGTATATATATATACACACACACACATGTATAACAGTCAACCAATAAATAAATGAATAAGACTAGAAATTGCCTGTTGGGGTACAACAAATAGATAACTTGGGACTGATAAATAGTTGCCTTTAGAAAATATGACTGTTATGGCCATAAAGAGCAACAAAAAGGAAATGGTTGTCATAAGGGAATTTATGATTGTCTTTTAAACACTATGTCCAAATTAGGAATGGTATCAAATAAGTATCCTAGGGAAAAATGGAATATAACCTTCCTTATTTATATTAGTGGAAATAGAGAATACAGTTGGACTTAGTAGGTTAATAGTATGAAATATTATTAACCACATAAACTTGTGACAAAAATGAATCATGTAAGTATAGTATTTCCGTGTAGAGGGACTAAATAGGAATAACTTAATAACGTAGCCCACTTTATCCTAATAGGGAAAGGTGCTAAAGGCTAATGGGGTACGAACTAATAACCTTCGCGTATAGTCCGCTTCCTGGGTCCTAAAAGGCTAAATGTCTAGGGTTGAAGAGTCCACCTGGGAATAGGTCTTTTAGTTTAGGGGTCTTAAATAGTAGGTGTGAGTGGGCCTACCCAAACTTGGAAACTAAAACGTCAGAAATGGCTATCTGTCCTACGGGAAGTAATAAGCGACTAAGGGGGTTATCTAATAAGGTCAGCTTGAAGGTATAACGAATGATAAAATACCATTTCTTACCTTATGCGGGGAAAGGGTATATGCATGAATGACGTAAGTCTCAACTAGTAGGGCCCGTAGCTAGTGCCCTTTAGCTCACGTTAACGTTAAGTAAATTATCGAGAAATAATAAGTGACCAATCAGTCCACCTAGGTTCTTAAGCGATCAGGAAGAATCCACCCTACCTATCATTGATAGTGAGGCAATAAATGATAAAGGATAAGCGAATGAAAGTATATGGATATAGAAACTTCATAATTAGGGGTCAAATCTTGATATAGTAACCACTTAAGCTCTGGTATAAAGACTTCACAAAAATATGTGTAAATGTCATATCTCGTATTATGATTTGGGAATACTACTTTGGGAAGAGTAGTAAAGTCGTTCGTAAACATTAACAAGGTTTGTTTAAAATCACAAACCTTGTTAGGCATACAGCTTGGTTGAACCAAACAGGATATATCTGTGTTATAGTTTGGGTTGTACATTTCTCAATCACCAGAACATGTTGTTCTTACCCCCTCCTCATTACAACCTCCTAGGTTCCTAGACAAGGTCGGGTTCTCGTAGATGATTATGTTTGGCTTGCAGATCTCGTTCTCTGTCAAGCTCGGTATTGGCAAGGTGACACACTATGACAAAGGTAGTTGCTTGAGTTAGTACTAGTTCATCCTTGTTTGTTTCCGTTGTGAGTTATTTTATCGTACTTTGATTATGCTCATGCTCATTCATTGCACGTACCATATATACACGCTCTATGCTTGGATGTGTTCAAGTTTTGACTTTTGTCAAAATTTGGGCGCATAAAAGTGTGGGGTATTACATTTAGTATCAGAGTCTAGGTTAAACGATCAGAGGGATTAGTTAAATTAGGATCCGTGAGAGAACGTAATTCGATTTTATTTTCTGTTTTTTCTTTGTCTTTCTTACACGACTTTAATTTATTTCAATAATGAAATTAGTCATGGGCCTAATTATATAAAATTGGCTTTGAGCAACTAAGAGTTGTAATATGTTGAGTTTGGATTTCTAGCCAATTTTGTCTTACCCTACAATACATTGGCGATCTCGTGGTAAAGAGCATGAGGACGACATACGGTGGATCCCATTGATGCAAGTTTGGATACTGGACTAGTGATGTATATGAAAATCTAGCTACAACCGAGATAGTCAAAATTCATAGTTTAATTTCATAGGTAGTTTCAGTTAAGACCATTACTCGATCTAAAATGGGGAAAAGCCCATGTTAATATGTTGTATCCATTTCGGAAATATAATTACGAGGAGTATTCCTTTATTACTTCGTTAAAATTCTGAATCTACCTTTGTTGAGATATTCAATTAAGTTCTTGGACTTGTATTCAAGGAAATTTATTTTTAAATCTATTTGAAAAATAAAAATGGATTTCAACGATTTTGAAATACAGTTTCGGAAAATGGTTTTATAAATGCCCAGTTTATAGACGTATGGTTTTTAAATTTCAATCTATTCGTGTTTCAAAATTTATAAGGCCATTTGGTAGTTTTAATAAATGTAATCCGATTGGTAGGAAGAAAGGAGTTAGAAATGACAAGGAATATAAAACTAAAACTCAAGAATAATAAATATCCATTCCTTGTGATTTTTATTATCTCTTTTCCTATATATATATATATATATATATATATATATGGGATAATTTATTAAAGTTATCAAAATTAGTCTTAATTGTTTTTAAGCTCCAATATTTTTGAACACGAAAAGGTTTTTCCAGTTTAAAATATAAAACTGGAATATAAATAATAATACTAATAATAATAAAATGGATTTATAAATACAAAACCGTTAGTTTATAATAAATTCCATTTTTGGGAAAGTTTTAAAATTTTCTTTGGAAAGGCTAAGGAAAATCCTTCATCAATATTTTGGGGGTATTTGATTTTGAATCATCTGTTTATTGTCAGCTAGTAAGGGGAAAATCCATTTTAAATTCTATTACGGACTTCTAGCTGAATTATTTTTGGAATTCGTTCATTCGTTGTGTAGTCACAACATCGTTGTTGAGACTATAAATTTTTGGAAATGGTTTGCAGTTTGACTGCGGTCTTTAAATACCGCGATGATGAGGATAATTATTATTTTTGGATTGTGTCAAATTTTAAAAGAAGACGCGGACGATTAATATTTTAATCCGGCCTAATAAGGTCAAGGTTCTACCTTTGTCCAAAGCCCATCTTTTGACCGTTTAGTGTTATATACTAGAATTATCAACTAGTTAATGAGTTTGGGTACAACTTTGACCTAGGACTCAACTGTAAAAGTTGCATCCAAATTACCCCCTTAACCTCATTCTTTCGTCCTTCCTTCCTCATATTGTCGAACCATGTAATGACCCGAAAATTCCCACCCGTTGGATCGACCACAAATCACACAGGCCTGACCCAAAAGTTAGAAATTCTCAAATGCATTAACTCTGGGCATACTACAACATCAGAACAAATAACAAAAGACTTTTATAACATTATAATAACGTTACATCAGAGTACAGAATATCAGAGTACATCGAATAAATATATTACAGCGGAAGATTATATTACAAGAATTTAATACAATACACAACGGAAGACTTCAATGCTCAGGACACAGCTTTAAGCTTCGATCCAAGATCTTGCTAAAGAGATAAAGATATCTGCAAAAAGCTACTCGACTGCCCGTGTGGAAAGAGGGCACCCGAGTTCAAAAGGTGAAACAAAATACGGGTCAGTCATGGGACTGGTGTGAGAATTCTTAACTAGTTTAACTAATAGTAATAAGGCAAATCCAAGGACCACGCCGCTAACGCGGAACGGGTTTACTCCAATGGATTGTCGTGCATAATAATAAAGGAAATCGTCAAACAACGCAATGCTTTTTGGAAAAATGGAACCATTATAAGACCCAGGTCCCATCACACAATGCAACGCACACCAGAGGATAGGGTTTTACCTTATAATGGTCAAAAGATGCTTGATACGTGAAAATGATATTATTATTATTAGTGTGTATATATAGGTATATATATAATAAACATTTAAATCATAATGTATCAATCATAGACGGCATAGTACCCCATCCTACTATGTCGCCATACTAGTTCTATAATCAAAACCGCAAGGTCGTATTGGAAATTGGATTTCCATGATGAGTCGAGGCTAGGGGCAAGCTCCTCTCCGATTCGAGACACTCTAGCAAATGCCTCACGATCCCTCGCAGTGAACCCTTGGATGCGGTAGGGACGGTCCCCGCCTATCGGCAGTGGATTGGTTATGCCTGAACACACGCTTCCCGGTTCCTTTGAACCTATAATATGACCACTATCGGCCTATAAAAATCCGAGGCGCCTCAAAATCTATCATCCACATAAGTAAAATGTCAGGGCTGGTAGGTCACTGACACCACTCTAGCTAGAAAGAAACGTGTGCACTCCATACGGTCCATATCTCGTTTTTGACTCATAACGGGGTGTGAGGCTCGCGAAGTCACGATATACACAAAGCTATGCCGTAATAGGCTATGCTTTGATCATCCCACAAGGCCCTGCTTTTCAACAAAAGCCTTGATCAATTGCATCTTGGCGTGCCACATTGACAATTCACGCCATGCGATCAATCACTATTAATATATACCAGGGTGTTAAGTAGAGAATAAATCCTCCACCACCAAATAGACATACATTAACAGAAATCGATGTAATTCACATGGAACGAAATTCAATGTCAGACACACATCCATTTACTAGCTTATGCTCTAGGTCTGAGCGAAAGCCAAACCCGTACAATCAACAAGAACGTCCGGATGATCACTACCATCAACCCATCAAGGTAGCTACTCCCATCAAGGCCAATAATAGCAATACAACCATCCGCCTTGAAGATCGTTGGTCTTCGACCGTCGTCCTCAACTCTTCAATTTGGATATCGCCGTGTAATCATTTGAAATGAGATGGACTCGGTCTTTTCAAATGATTATCGTATATATATAAAGTTTTAAACCATTTCATATCATTAATAGTATTGAATAATGATTTGTCGCTATTCTTATTTATATTTATGAATATAAATCATTTGGCGATAATATTAACATGGGTAACATGTCCCGTAAAGAATGAACTATCGACCTAACACACACATTCATGTTTAATGTTTAACAAAATGTGTTTTACCAATCATAGAAATATAACTCTTAATTTTATATTTCCAAATCTTATTTGTGTTGTGGAACGCAAATAAATAAAGAAAATTGTACTTTTCTTTCATGTTTATTTACAACGAGGGATGTAAATAAAAATACGTAGCTTTTATTTCTAAGTTTCATTTGCAATAGAGTGTACAAATAGAAGATGCACTATTATTTCTATGACCTATTTGTATTGGAGAATACAAATAAAAGGATGAATTCTATTTCTATGTCATATTTGTATTGGAAATACAAATATAAAGATGAACCTAAATCCTATGTTAGTATTTGTGTCAAAGGACAAAGTTAAAAAGGCATTAATTTTCCTATATGTATTTGTGTTAAGAACACAAATATAGAGATGATTTATTCCTATGTAATATTTTTGTGTTAAGAACACAACTAAAAAGAGTGCTTTATTTTCTATGCAAATGTTTGTGGCAAGAACACAAATAAAAAGAGTGCTTTATTTCTATGCAAATGTTTGTGGTAATGAATGCAAATAAAAAGGAATGTTTTTATTTCTATGCAAATGTTTGCATAATGAATGCAAATAAAAAGAATGTTTTTATTTCTATGTAAATGTTTGCATAATGAATGCAAATAAAAAAGAATGTTTTTATTTCTATGCAAATGTTTGCATAATGAATGCAAATAAAAAGAATGTTTTTATTTCTATGCAAATGTTTGCATAATGAATGCAAATAAAGAGGAATGTTTTAATTATCTATACATATATTTGTGTTGAAACACAAATAAAAAGAACGACTTTATTTTCCCTACGCAATACTTGCATTATAAATGCGAGTAAAAAGAATGGTTCTATTTCCTTATGCAATACTTGCACTTATAAATGCAAGTATAAAAGACGATTTCTTTTCTTATACAATACTTGCATTGCGAGTAAAAAAAAATGGTTTTATTTTCTTATGCAATACTTGCACTATAAATGCGAGTAAAAAGAATGGTTTTATTTTCTTATGCAATACTTGCATTATAAATGCGAGTAAAAAGAAATGGTTTTATTTTCTTATGCAATACTTGCATTATAAATGCGAGTAAAAAGAATGGTTTTATTTTCTTATGCAATACTTGCATTATAAATGCGAGTAAAAATAATGGTTTTATTTTCTTATGCAATACTTGCATTATAAATGCGAGTAAAAAGAATGGTTTTATTTTCTTATGCAATACTTGCATTGTAAATGCGAGTAAAAAGAATGGTTTTATTTCCTTATGCAATACTTGCATTGTAAATGCAAGTATAGAAGATAATTTCTTTTCTTATGAGATACTTGCAACGTAAATGCTAGTATAAAAGATGATTTCTATTCTTATGAAATACCTGTATTGTGATTGCAAGTATAAAAGATGATTTCTTTTCTTATGCAAATATTTGTGTTAAAAACACAAATAAAAAGGTATGACTTAATTTGCTATGTAAATGTTTGTATAGTAAATGCAAACAAAAAGATTAACTTCTTTTCAATGTGAATATTTGTGTTAGTGGATGCAAATAAAGAGTAAATTTTATTCTTTTCATTATATTTTATTTGCAATGGAAGATGCAAATAAAAATGTGTTCTTTATTCTAAGGTTTTATTTTCAATAAAAGATGCAAATAGAAATGTGAATTTCACTCTCAATAAAGAATGCAAACAAAAATGTGTTCTTTATAAAGCATGTTTTATTTTCAATAAAGAATGCAAATAAAAATGTATTTTAATGTTTTGTTCGCATTGTGAATGCAATCAAGAATGCTAATTTTATTTTTAATGTTATATTTGCATTAACGACTGCAAATAAAAGAACAACTTTTCTTTTCAAAATATATTTGCATCAATGAGTGCAAATAAAAGAAACAAATTTCATTTGCAAAATATATTTGCATAAGTGAATGCAAATAAAAGAACAAATTTTATTTTTAATACATATTTGCATCTGTAAATGCAAATAAAAGCACAAGTTTTACTTTTTAATATATACATGCATTTGAGAATGCAAATAAAAGAACAAAACTTTATTTAAATGTGTATTTGCATTTGTGAATGAAGACAAAAGAATGAACTTTCATTTTCAATGTATGTTTGTATTTGTGAATGAGCATAAAAGAATAAATTTTATTTGCAATATGTGTTTGCATTTTAGAATACAAACATAAAATGTAAAATCTATTTTCTACATCTCGTTTGCATTAAGGAATGCGAAAAAAAATGATTTTCCTTCTCATATCATACTTGCATTAAAAATTTGCCACTTGTAAAATCATATTATATTGGCGTTGGAGAACACAAATAATAAGATATAATTTTAATTACATGTTTTATTTGCGTTAGAGAACACAAATAAAAATGTACTTTTATTTTTGATGTTTTATTTGTGTTTGAGAACACAAATAATAAAATAAAAAGATCGTCCATTTCTATATATAATGTTTGTGTTTAAGGACACAACTAGAATGTCATTCCATTTTCTATGTGATATTTGTGTTTATGGACACAAATAAAAATGTCGTCTTTTTCTTATGTAATATTTGTGTTTAAAAAAAACACAAATAAAAATGTCATCTTTTTCCTTATGTAATATTTGTGTTTTAAAAACACAATTAAAAATGTCATTCAATGTTCTACGTAATATTTGTGTTTAAAACACAAATAAAAATGTATAGTTCGTTTCTCTATTTCAAATCCAATCGTATAGACCAAATGGCTAATATTGACAAACCGACACAAGTGATCCAAGAAGTGGTTTTCACATATATAATTGACCAATAAATTCAATTCAGACAAGAGTGCTAATCTTTAATCTTTATATTGAATTGATGAACTAAATCGATTCAATAAAGTGACAGATTATGAATTAATTAACTAGATCAATCCATTTAAGGGACAAATTGTATAATTTGCTATTGAATCGACGATCTAAATCCATTCAATAAATAAAAGAATAAATAATATATTTTTTCCACCACATGTAGATTTATGATTATTCATTATATAAATGAATATCGAATTGATTATCTAACTCAATTCAATAGAATAAACGATTAAAAATATTCGCTTAACACATGACAATCTTCATAATAATCCATCATAACCAACATACAAACATCATACAACATCCACACAATCAGATCTGAAATGAATAACTATAAATAAATAAAAATAAGTTAATTAATTAATTAAAAACAAGAGATATCTCACCTTCGTCATGTTTATTTTGTCGATTCAAAACTAATTTTATCTGAAATTGTAACTGGCTCCAAACCGCTTCTAATCAGATCTGAAATGTAGAGTTCGTCGCTACGATTCTAACGCAACTGAAGTCGTCTGATTTTGACCTTGTATGAAATAGTTATTATATAATTTGTATTGTTATCATTTAAATTAAATTAACAAATTAATAAAAATAGAAAATCACCCTTATCTTCTTCCACCGATAGCAGGCTGCGGTTTTTCCCTTTTTGTTCTTTCGAGAAGAAGAATGCACAAAATTTTAAGAAGAAGAGGATATCATGAGATTTTCAAAGAAGAGGAGGCTGTATTTTTGTTTTTGTTTTTGAGTTATGAAGATTTGTAGATGTAAAGAAAAGAGGAAAGAAAATGGGAAAGAAATGGCACTGTTTTATCATTACATGAATTCTGAAAGATATGCATTAGAGAAGACAGAGGAAATAATAAATGCATGATTTATTTCCCTAAGATGTCTCTCTGTATTATGCAAATTACAAATAAATTAAATGTGGATGACTAAGGATGATGTGGCAATACTTACTTCTCATTCAAATTCAAACGTAAATCACTGAATAAAAGAAAATAAGTGGAAAGGAATGATTGCAAGATTGATGACGGTTATTGTTAGAGAGTTGTGTGATTTTCAAATTTCAAAATGTAGAGAAAAAAATTGAATTTAAGGAACATGTTAAACCAGATAGACACAAATAAGGTAAAAAAAATTGGCTAGATATATGCATAGACAACGCTGATAGTTTTACAATTTTTTTTTTTTTAAAAAAAGGGAAACATAAATACATAGAGGTGGTATGTTCTTGAAGAAAAATAATGTGGGAAAACAAAGAGGAAAGAGAAATAAAGGGATACAAATATAAGGAATGAAAACACACAAATGAAATATGATGTGAAAAATAGAATGAAGGAAAGATATTAATAGGATAAAGGGTGATAAATTAATTGAATATGTCAATCTTGATGGAGAGGAATGGTGTAGTTATTAAGGAAATAACAAATAGATGAAGTGTAAAGACCCGAAAAATCGAACACTTAATCTTTGAATATCGTAACAATTTGTAATATTGTTAAATGTTATAAATGTGATTTTATAACCTTGTAAAATATCATTTAACAAGTAAATAATGATACTAGACTCATTTTAGAAAAAATGCTTTCAAAAATATATTTTTGGCAAAATATTGATAAAATGACCGAAAATCATTTTATTGATAAATGGCTGTTTTCTCAATAAAAGTTGTTGAAAATTTTAGTGGATGTCTAATTATTCATTAGGAAAGTAATTAGTAAATAAAAATTATTTTCATATTTATGGTTAACTATTTTGATGATGTCATCATTTTCAAAAACGAGAATTTGAGGAAAATTTTGTATTTTGGGAATTTAAATATTCAAATACGTGATTTATAATTTAAGTATGCTTGTTTTAGTTGTTTAAATAAGTTAACGAATTTATTTCCAAGTTTTGTTTACTTGAATAAATCATTTGATAAAGAACTAAAAATATGATCGAGATTCAACTTCCAGATTCGCATCCTATCGTTGAATAGAAGTTGTTTCACATCGTTGCAACGTTGTATGATATATATGCACATACATGCTTATACACATAAATGTATGCATAATTAGTCACATCAAAGGTTTATAAAATATCCTAAGTGTATGCATATAAGCTTCTTATATGTATACAAATGAATGCTTATTTAAAGTCTTTGAAAAAAAGCAAACTTACCATCTCTTACACACCTCTCACTTCACCTTACACACCATCCCATCACTCATTAATGCCATTAGGGTTTTAAGGGCATTTTGGTCTTTTCCCATTCACCTTCCTTTTCCTATATAAGGAGGGGTATGCCTCCTTATTTCTTACACAAAATTCCTAAGCTTAATGAAGCTTTTTAATGGCTTATCTTCATCTTCTTTCTCTTCCTTACTAACTTTCTCAAACTATATTCAAACCAACTCCAAATCAACTCAAACTTTGAGTGTATCCTTCTTATACCATTACAAGACCATCTAGCAAGTTAGAAGTTGAAAAATCCAAGCCTCTCTCAAATTTCATCTTTGTTCGTGAGCTATATAAGGAAGGAAGCAAGGAAAAGCAAGGAAAGGAAGGAGGTTGCTAGCTTGGATCTTTATTCTTATTCTTGGATCTTTATTCTTATTCTTGGAGCTAGGATTTGCTAAGGATTAAGGTGAGTTTACTCACTATTTAGGACAGCAAACATAAACCCTTTTGCATGTTTTTAACTATGCTTAAAGTTGCTTGAATGTTGGTAACTTATGTTAAAAATGTTAACTTGATTCTTACTTTAAAAGTAAGTGACATATGTGATCCATGTTAATGGATTGGAATGGACTTGAATGGACTTGGAATTGGACTTGAATTGACTTGTATAACAAGTGGAATGGACTTGAAACAAAGCACATAAGGATTAGTAGGGAATTGACATATTGTGGACTTGAACTTGAAAGTGCACTTATAGCGATAGTCGCTATATATGCAGTTTTAATTATTGTGTTTTCAATACATTGTATGGAACTTTGTAATGACGTCCTTAGTGATTTTTTTATCATATTAAAATGGTTGTTTAACTTGTATGTTAAATTGAAGTAAGTTTGAAAGTGTGTGAAGCTAGAATAGTGATATGAGTGCACTTCCTAATTACTTGTTTATTGAATATCATGGTTACTGTGCTTAACTCTAATAAGCCGACGAGTAGGCTTATCTATCTGTGAGTGTCAAGAATGGGGTGTCTAGGCAAGGGGTGATATGCAACCAGTGCTCTAACTTACCTGGCCTCACTCTTGACCGAGGGATAGTTAAGTTGATAATGTCGGAAACGAGTTAAGTGCACGAAGTGTGATTTTTATAAGCATAAAATGGTTTTGGGTTTGTCGTGACAATGTGTTAATTACATTAGTCTTTAACCCTCTCAGATTATATCATGGAAGTAAATATAATTGAATCTTTAAACAAACATTTAAAGATAAATTATAAAGGATTGTTTTGGGTTTGTTGTAAACATTGTTTTAGCAACACTTGTTTTAAACCCTTGGAATGTAGTTAAACTGGAATATACGGTTTAATGGTTTTGAATATACTTAGATCTTTAATAATTTATTTTAAAGATAGAAACAAAGTATAGAAATCTTTCAGAATAAAGATATTGTATAAGATGTTTAACTTATAAAGAGAAGGGGTTCTTTATTAAACAATGGTTTTAACCTCTTTGATTATATTTTAAGAAAAATCTTATAAATTGATTATGGTTATACTTATACCGGAGGGATAAGTATATGAATACGTTTTGTAGTATTGAAGTTATAGAGGGAATCTTAGAAGTGAATTATGGATATACTTATACCGAAGGGATAAGTATATGAATACGATTTTAAGTATTCAAGACTACAAAGGGATAGTGAATTAGTAGAATATATACATATACACCTTTTATATGTATAAGTTGAATATATACGCAAGTATATAAAGGAATATTAATCGAGTATGAGTTATTGATTAATAAGCAAAGTCTTGTTAGACAAATGAAGTTTTATTAGATAAAAGAAGTTTACTAATAAAGGAATATTAATCGAGTATGAGTTATTGATTAATAAGGAAGTCTAGTTAGACAAATGAAGTTTTATCAGTTAAAAGAAGTTATACTAATAAAGGAATATTAATCGAGTATGAGTTATTGATTAATAAGCGAAGTCGTATTTGACAAATGAAGTTTTATTAGATAAAAGGAGTTTTACTAATAACAGAAGTTTTATTTAATGAAAGGTTAATTAAATGGGAATGGGATTAGAAGCCGTTTATATGAGTTAACCGTGCTTCAACTGTTTATCATGCTATGTGACTTGATAGTGATTTGATTGTTTAACACACTTTGTAACCTTGATAGTGCCTTGGATGTTTATTCAATTGTTATGGAAATTAAGCGAGGCTGTTTTCCATATACAATCGTCTATTGTGTGAATTGTAGTCAGTTAATTGACTGTAGAACTTGACCTTAAATCTAGCGACTAGTTTTGAGGACACCGGGATTGGTAAGTGTTCTACTTATCGAAAACCACTTAAAAACTAGTATACGGGTTTTATGTTTTGGAAGCGGCTGGGAAGTGAAGGCTATGTGGTGATTCGAGATCTATTGAGATTCTCGAACACATATAGTGATTCTAAGGTCTATGAAAGAATCTATGTGTGATTCCAAGATCTGTTGATGTATTGGAATCCATGTGTGATTCCGAGATCTGTGAAGAAATCTATGTGTGATTCCAAGATCTATTGAGCTGTGGGATTCCAACTGGGAATTCTTGTTCTGTTCGAGTGGTGAAGATTCATGTGAACGATGCTGAACGAAACCTCGACATCGGAAATGGCTAAAAACAGAGTAGGAGCACAATCTGGGGTTTTGCTAACCTACGGCAGGATATATTGACTCCATATCTAGTGTATGCTTATTATCGAATCGTTGCGGGAGCTCTTTGAAGTTGCGCGCGGGAGTTGGGTATATTTGGTTCCACGTGGTGCACTCCGGTGTTTTCGTGCGTGGGCCAGTTGTGTTTACCTTATGGTATATTTCATCTAGAGATATACGACGCTCGGAGGTACTTTCTGACCCTTGTGCATGGAGTTCGGATCTATATTGAGAGATCTCCGATGGAAAATCCAATATGCGAACGTGCCTTATCGGTTTTGTTTATACACTTAATAGTTGTCGAATGTAACCAATGTAACCATTCCTTCTATGTGAATTTATTTATATTCTACACCCTAGACATTATTTATAATACAACTATACTTCTCATAATAAATGGTTGGTTTCAATTGAGGGGAAAACTGGAGTGGTAATCTGCACAGTTCCCTCAGTGTTGTTACATGCAATATGTATCTTGAGTTTCTCATACCAGACTGATGTCTGACGCTTAGTTTCTGTTTTCCCTAAAACCCTCACGTACTCCTTCGAGTAGACTGAGTATAGCAGGTTTTACTTTGGATGCTTTGGAGCTTCTGGAAGAGAGTTGGAGTTCAACTTACCGTACTTTTTATATCCACTGCATTATATGTTGTACATCAACAGTGATGAGGACATGTTGTTATGACTGTTCAAGTTGATGATAGGTTGGTCTTCTCTGATAGTTGTAAACATACAGTTTATTTTGTTATATGTTATCGTTCCGTTGTGAGATTCTGATATTGTGTCCTCTTCTTCATTAGTCTATTTTCTTTTTATTTTATTTCACCCTAACTTTTCGTCTTTCCGACACTTGGGTGCTCGGCATATGAATACCGTGGATGTATTAGTGTCGACATTTGAGGGTCGAAAAGTCGGGTCGTTACATTTGGTATCAGAGCACAAGGTTGAGCGAATACCTTGGCTTTGGTTGGGTATGGCTCATTAGAGATGGGGTTTGCAACACCCTAGAATGAGTAGAGTGTATAATATATATGAGAGCGCGTACTTTGTTAGTGAATACAAAATATTTTGTATTGGGTGTTTTGACTTGTAAGTCTGAATTCTGGATCTGAATCAATCGATTGATCATCGTTTTGATGAAGATTCTGAAACACTCAAACAAGTCATTTGATTCGATATTGTTTTCGAATTTGGTAAATGAAATAAGTTACCAAGAATTATATATTTTATATATAAAGAAAGATTTCATAACTAAATCAGTTATATAGATGAGTTGTTGTTAGGGAAGGATGATATTAAATTATTATCATTCGTTGATTGATTGGTCATGCTCGCTTAGGAGCGTTGACTATTATTGGCTGATTTCTAGTTGTGCCCGGACCAGTTTATGGGTATCGATTACTGTGTTTGGATAGGAGTAATCTTATCCATTTTCTTGCATGGGTTAGGTAGATTTATAATTGGGGGAACATTGGAAACGAACACTTTGTGAATTCAGTTTCACAATTTGACTATAAGGCATTCGGTAATGATGTTGGGTAAGAATTAAATCTGAATGGAAGTTGTTTAAAACGAATTTAAACAAGAAATATGCAAGTGAAATTTATAAACGAGATTTATAAATATGAAATGTATTTGTGTTGAAAACCAAAGGATTTGGAATTCCGGTAAGTTTGAAATTGATTTTCAAAGCTTGAAATACATATTGAAGTTGGTTTGAAAGTGTTTTAGGGTTTTAAATGACTTTAAAAGATAGAAAAGCTTTGATCTTACTCGAGTCGCTGGAAAATAATGTTGATGATGACTGCAGCATCATCGAGATTCATTTTCGAGTTTCTAAGTATGAACTAGCTCCCATGGATAATAGTTTGGACTTGAACAGATTTATGTTTTGGATACATATTATTTGAAGTATAAAACCCGGAAATTCAATCCTGAAGTTTTCAACTAAGTTATATATGGATGCATATAGTTTATATATTGGAGTTGTATGATTTTGCATCTCAGTTGATATGATGTTTGATAGATTTCATTTGTTAATAGAATGGAATGTTCGACGGTTTTGGATAGTCGATGTTTCCAAGTGAATTTACATGCTTGACTAGTTTATGTGAAAGCGTAAGAGACTTGGTTTATCATTTATAAACTTAGGGAAGTTTAAAATATTGAATTTGAGAATTATTAAGTTTTAACTAGTTTTGCGATTATTGAACTAGTTCAGTTTAGTAAACTGAGTATGTTAATATTTGTACACTAAGCGAATATAAGTGTATGTTGAAATTTGAATTCGAGTATTGAATGAATTATAAACGTATATGAAGTCGAACCAGTTTATAATAAGAGTTTAATAAGAAAGAACTATGGAAATATAATCGTATTCATTATAGTGAGTAGTTCAGAAGTTAAGTAAGAAAAGTCCAAATTTGTTAGCATGCTTATTTAAGTAAGACAAATTGGTCGTTTGTATATACTTTTAAGTTATATAACGGTTAATAGCTTGAAGTATTATGATATGATTCACAAAGGAATATTAGTATAGAAGAATATACTAAGTATGAGAACGAAGGTGAATAAAATAATTGGAGTAATAATAAACCAATTAGAAGGAATATGTAAGATTTACATAGGTTGTTTTATTCGCTTTACGGTTTGATCCAGATTCGAGTGTGTGATTTTGTGGTAGCTTATACCGATCAGAGTTGGTATTTTTCACTCGATTCATGACGACAAAGTTAGATACAGGATTCTTGATTTGATTCTTTGATTCTCTATCATAGTATATCTATGTAAGGAGAATGGCGGTTTCTAATCATGAAACCAGATCTGAGTCCGCACTAGAGTGATCGAGTGAGCGATACTAGTCTGGAAGTGAAATTGTGTGATCGAATAAGTGATTGAATTTGATATTGCGTACGGATGGCTTATGTATATCGTACGGGCTTTTTAAACAATTCATGCTATGTTGTTGACTTGTGGAAAATTTGAGAATTGAATCCTTGAATTGTTTGAGGTAGAGTGAATGATTGGTTAAGTGTTAACCCGAGGCTGTTGAGCATAAGGTGATACTTAATGAATTGTTTATCATCCTTATACAATAAGAGGGTTTGAACATGATAAAAACATGAGATTTGTATTCTGGTAGTATTATACTTTTAAGTATCGATGTTTGATTGTTCCTTTGGTTACTCGTGTTGCAATTTCGAGGACGAAATATTTTAAGTGGGGGAGAATGTAAAGACCCGAAAAATCGAACACTTAATCTTTGAATATCGTAACAATTTGTAATATTGTTAAATGTTATAAATGTGATTTTATAACCTTGTAAAATACCATTTAACAAGTAAATAATGATACTAGACTCATTTTAGAAAAAATGCTTTCAAAAATATATTTTTGGTAAAATATTGATAAAATGACCGAAAATCATTTTATTGATAAATGGCTGTTTTCTCAATAAAAGTTGTTGAAAATTTTAGTGGATGTCTAATTATTCATTAGGAAAGTAATTAGTAAATAAAAATTATTTTTCATATTTATGGTTAACTATTTTGATGATGTCATCATTTTCAAAAATGAGCATTTGAGGAAGGTTTTGTATTTTGGGTATTTAAATATTCAAATAAGTGATTTATAATTTAAGTATGCTTGTTTTAATTGTTTAAATAAGTTAATGAATTTATTTCCAAGTTTTGTTTACTTGAATAAATCATTTGATAAAGAACTAAAAATATGATCGAGATTCAACTTCCAGATTCGCATCCTATCGTTGAATAGAAGTTGTTCCACATCGTTGCAACGTTGTATGATATATATGCACATACATGCTTATACACATAAATGTATGCATAATTAGTCACATCAAAGGTTTATAAAATATCCTAAGTGTATGCATATAAGCTTCTAATATGTATACAAATGAATGCTTACTTAAAGTCTTTGAAAAAAAGCAAACTTACCATCTCTTACACACCTCTCACTTCACCTTACACACCATCCCATCACTCATTAATGCCATTAGGGTTTTAAGGGCATTTTGGTCTTTTCCCATTCACCTTCCTTTTCATATATAAGGAGGGGTATGCCTCCTTATTTCTTACACAAAATTCCTAAGCTTAATGAAGCTTTTTAATGGCTATTTTTCATCTTCTTTCTCTTCCTTACTAACTTTCTCAAACTATATTCAAACCAACTCCAAATCAACTCAAACTTTGAGTGTAGCCTTCTTATACCATTACAAGACCTTCTAGCAAGTTAGAAGTTGAAAAATCCAAGCCTCTCTCAAATTTCATCTTTGTTCGTGAGCTATATAAGGAAGGAAGCAAGGAAAAGCAAGGAAAGGAAGGAGGTTGCTAGCTTGGATCTTTATTCTTATTCTTGGATCTTTATTCTTATTCTTGGAGCTAGGATTTGCTAAGGATTAAGGTGAGTTTACTCACTATTTAGGACAGCAAACATAAACCCTTTTGCATGTTTTTAACTATGCTTAAAGTTGCTTGAATGTTGGTAAATTATGTTAAAAATGTTAACTTGATTCTTACTTTAAAAGTAAGTGACATATGTGATCCATGTTAATGGATTGGAATGGACTTGAATGGACTTGGAATTGGACTTGAATTGACTTGTATAACAAGTGGAATGGACTTGAAACAAAGCACATAAGGATTAGTAGGGAATTGACATATTGTGGACTTGAACTTGAAAGTGCACTTATAGCGATAGTCGCTATATATGCAGTTTTAATTATTGTGTTTTCAATACATTGTATGGAACTTTGTAATGACGTCCTTAGTGATTTTTTTATCATATTAAAATGGTTGTTTAACTTGTATGTTAAATTGAAGTAAGTTTGAAAGTGTGTGAAGCTAGAATAGTGATATGAGTGCACTTCCTAATTACTTGTTTATTGAATATCATGGTTACTGTGCTTAATTCTAATAAGCCGACGAGTAGGCTTATCTATCTGTGAGTGTCAAGAATGGGGTCTAGGCAAGGGGTGATATGCAACCAGTGCTCTAACTTACCTGGCCTCACTCTTGACCGAGGGATAGTTAAGTTGATAATGTCGGAAACGAGTTAAGTGCACGAAGTGTGATTTCTATAAGCATAAAATGGTTTTGGGTTTGTCGTGACAATGTGTTAATTACATTAGTCTTTAACCCTCTCAGATTATATCATGGAAGTAAATATAATTGAATCTTTAAACAAACATTTAAAGATAAATTATAAAGGATTGTTTTGGGTTTGTTGTAAACATTGTTTTAGCAACACTTGTTTTAAACCCTTGGAATGTAGTTAAACTGGAATATACGGTTTAATGGTTTTGAATATACTTAGATCTTTAATAATTTATTTTAAAGATAGAAACAAGTATAGAAATCTTTCAGAATAAAGATATTGTATAAGATGTTTAACTTATAAAGAGAAGAGGTTCTTTATTAAACAATGGTTTTAACCTCTTTGATTATATTTTAAGAAAAATCTTATAAATTGATTATGGTTATACTTATATCAGAGGGATAAGTATATGAATACGTTTTGTAGTATTGAAGTTATAGAGGGAATCTTAGAAGTGAATTATGGATATACTTATACCGAAGGGATAAGTATATGAATACGATTTTAAGTATTCAAGACTACAAAGGGATAGTGAATTAGTAGAATATATACATATACACCTTTTATATGTATAAGTTGAATATATACGCAAGTATATAAAGGAATATTAATCGAGTATGAGTTATTGATTAATAAGCAAAGTCTTGTTAGACAAATGAAGTTTTATTAGATAAAAGAAGTTTACTAATAAAGGAATATTAATTGAGTATGAGTTATTGATTAATAAGGAAGTCTAGTTAGACAAATGAAGTTTTATCAGTTAAAAGAAGTTATACTAATAAAGGAATATTAATCGAGTATGAGTTATTGATTAATAAGCGAAGTCGTATTTGACAAATGAAGTTTTATTAGATAGAAGGAGTTTTACTAATAACAGAAGTTTTAATTAATGAAAGGTTAATTAAATGGGAATGGGATTAGAAGCCGTTTATATGAGTTAACCGTGCTTCAACTGTTTATTATGCTATGTGACTTGATAGTGATTTGATTGTTTAACACACTTTGTAACCTTGATAGTGCCTTGGATGTTTATTCAATTGTTATGGAAATTAAGCGAGGCTGTTTTCCATATACAATCGTCTATTGTGTGAATTGTAGTCAGTTAATTGACTATAGAACTTGACCTTAAATCTAGCGACTAGTTTTGAGGACACCGGGATTGGTAAGTGTTCTACTTATCGAAAACCACTTCAAAACTAGTATACGGGTTCTATGTTTTGGAAGCGGCTAGGAAGTGAAGGCTATGTGGTGATTCGAGATCTATTGAGATTCTCGAACACATATAGTGATTCTAAGGTCTATGAAAGAATCTATGTGTGATTCCAAGATCTGTTGATGTATTGGAATCCATGTGTGATTCCGAGATCTATGAAGAAATCTATGTGTGATTCCAAGATCTATTGAGCTGTGGGATTCCAACTGGGAATTCTTGTTCTGTTCGAGTGGTGAAGATTCATGTGAACGATGCTGAACAAAACCTCGACATCGGAAATGGCTAAAAACAGAGTAGGAGCACAATCTGGGGTTTTGCTAACCTACGGCAGGATATATTGACTCCATATCTAGTGTATGCTTATTATCGAATCGTTGCGGGAGCTCTTTGAAGTTGCGTGCGGGAGTTGGGTATATTTGGTTCCACGTGGTGCACTCCGGTGTTTTCGTGCGTGGATCAGTTGTGTTTACCTTATGGTATATTTCATCTAGAGATATACGACGCTCGGAGGTACTTTCTGACCCTTGTGCATGGAGTTCGGATCTATATTGGGAGATCTCCGATGGAAAATCCAATATGCGAACGTGCCTTATCGGTTTTGTTTATACACTTAATAGTTGTCGAATGTAACCAATGTAACCATTCCTTCTATGTGAATTTATTTATATTCTACACCCTAGACATTATTTATAATACAACTATACTTCTCATAATAAATGGTTGGTTTCAATTGAGGGGAAAACTGGAGCGGTAATCTGCACAGTTCCCTCGGTGTTGTTACATGCAATATGTATCTTGAGTTTCTCATACCAGACTGATGTCTGACGCTTAGTTTCTGTTTTCCCTAAAACCCTCACGTACTCCTTCGAGTAGACTGAGTATAGCAGGTTTTACTTTGGATGCTTTGGAGCTTCTGGAAGAGAGTTGGAGTTCAACTTACCGTACTTTTTATATCCGCTGCATTATATATTGTACATCAACAGTGATGAGGACATGTTGTTATGACTATTCAAGTTGATGATAGGTTGGTCTTCTCTGATAGTTGTAAACATACAGTTTATTTTGTTATATGTTATCGTTCCGTTGTGAGATTCTGATATTGTGTCCTCTTCTTCATTAGTCTATTTTCTTTTTATTTTATTTCACCCTAACTTTTCGTCTTTCCGACACTTGGGTGCTCGGCATATGAATACCGTGGATGTATTAGTGTCGACATTCGAGGGTCGAAAAGTCGGGTCGTTACATGAAGTCATTAAAATGGATGCAACTATTCATCTCTCAGAATTAACTAATTAATGAAGGTTTGAAAATGCGATCCATGTTTTGAATTCCTAACGGTTACATTTTTAATTGATAGGGGAACAGGCAAAGATATATATATATATATATATTGTCAGAATTTTATTTTCTATCAATATTTCAATATAAGTTAATAAATGTTATTAAAGATCCTAAGGCATTTTTTCCTCTCCTTGTATATTTAGAATGTGCATTAATCAAGCACCTGCATGAGTTATGTCAATCAACATTTAAATCATAGGATTTAGGCTTTCCATCACTAAATGAAATCCTACAATCAACAAATTTAAATTTAAATATAATTTTAATCATTTAATCTTAAAATTTAATTCAATCTTTCAAGAACAATTAAATTAAACAAATTATAAATTCAAGCGTAAGCCTCTACGTTCAAATCCTAATTCAAACTTACAATTTCAGAATTTTCAAACTACCGTGCTATCTCCTACTCCAATTAAAATTAAAATAAATATATTCGTTCTAACTTTGATTTAAATAAATTTTTAGTCGTTATTATTTAAAATAAATTATCTTAAATATTAAAAATCCACTAAAATTTCTAAAACAAAATTTTTAAATTGGTTCAGAATTTCCGGGTTGTTACAATCTCCCCTACTTAAAATCTTTTCGTCCTCGAAAAGGAAATGAGATTAAAGTTGTTTATTTAACTAATTTAATTTTCATACTCAATTTTTCATTCTTTAATTGATTTCCATAATTTTATTAGTTGATTAACTTCGAATATATAACTTTTATATATTCAAAAACATATTTTCCAAAATAGATTATAATTACAAATACGTATATTATAAGCTTGTTACTCTCAACTCATTCTAGGGCATTACTAACCCCATCTCTAATGAGTTTCCTCATCCTAGGATACTGCTGATCCTATCTCTAATGAGTATTCTTATTGGATATTACTAATCCAATCTCTGATTGTTTAGTTCAAATGAGTTGTACCCCAAAGATTTGAGCTAACCAAGGCTCTGATACCATATGTAATGACCCAAAAATTCCCACCCATTGGATCGACCATAAACCACACAGGTCTGACCCAAAAGTTAGAAATTCTCGAATGCATTAACTCTGGGCATACTACAACATCAGAACAAATAATAAAAGACTTTTATAACATTATAATAACGTTACATCAGAGTACAAAATATTAGAGTACATCGAATAAATATATTCCAACGGAAGATTATATTACAAGAATTTAATTCAATACACAGCGGAAGACTTCAATGCTCAGGACACATCTTTAAGCTTCGATCCAAGATCCTGCTAAAGAGATAAAGATATCTGCAAAAAGCTACTCGACTGCCCGTGTGGAAAGAGGGCACCCGAGTTCGTAAGGTGAAACAAACTACGGGTCAGTCATGGGACTGGTGTGAGAATTCTTAACTAGTTTAACTAATAGTAATAAGGCAAATCCAAGGACCACGCCGCTAACGCGGAACGGGTTTACTCCAATGGATTGTTGTGCATAATAATAAAGGAAATCGTCAAACAGCGCAATGCTTTTTGGAAAAATGAAACCATTATAAGACCCAGGTCCCATCACACAATGCAACGCACACCATAGGATAGGGTTTTACCTTATAATGGTCAAAAGATGCTTGATACGTGAAAACAATATTATTATTATTAGTGTGTATATATATGGGTATATATATAATAAACATTTAAATCATAATGTATCAATCATAGACGGCATAGTACCCCATCCTACTATGTCTCCATACTAGTTCTACAATCAAAACCGCAAGGTCGTATTGGAAATTGGATTTCCATCATGAGTTGAGGCTAGGGGCAAGCTCCTCTCCGATTCGAGACACTCTAGCAAATGCCTCAGGATCCCCCGCAGTGAACCCTTGGATGCGGTAGGGCCGGTCCCCGCCTATCGGCAGTGGATTGGTTATGCCTGAACACACGCTTTCCGGATCCTTTGAACCTATAATATGACCACTATCGACATATAAAAATCCGAGGCGCCTCAAAATCCATCATCCACATAAGTAAAATGTCAGGGCTGGTAGGTCACTGACACCACTCTAGCTAGAAAGAAACGTGTGCACTCCCTACGGTCCATATCCCGTTTTTGACTGATACCGGGGTGTGAGGCTAGCGAAGTCACGATATACACAAAGTTATGCTGTAATAGGCTATGCTTTGATCATCCTACAAGGCCCTGCTTTTCAACAAAAGCCTTGATCAATTGCATCTTGGCGTGCCACATTGACAATTCACGCCATGCGATCAATCACTATTAATATATACCAGGGTGTTAAGTAGAGAATAAATCCTCCACCACCAAACAGACATACATTAACAGAAATCGATGTAATTCACATGGAACGAAATTCAATGTCAGACATGCATCCATTTACTAGCTTATGCTCTGGGTCTGAGCGAAAGCCAAACCCGTACAATCAACAAGAACGTCCGGATGATCACTACCATCAACCCATCAAGGTAGCTACTCCCATCAAGGCAAATAATAGCAATACAACCATCCGCTTTGAAGATCGTCGGTCTTCGACCGTCGTCTTTCTTCAATTTGGATATCGCCATATAATCATTTGAAATGAGATGGACTCGGTCTTTTCAAATGATTATCGTATATATATAAAGTTTTAAACCATTTCATATCATTAATAGTATTGAATAATGATTTGTCGCTATTCTTATTTATATTTATGAATATAAATCATTTGGCGATAATATTAACATGGGTAACATGTCCCGTAAAGAATGAACTGTCGACCTAACACACACATTCATGTTTAATGTTTAACAAAATGTGTTTTACCAATCATAGAAATATAACTCTTAATTTTATATTTCCAAATCTTATTTGTGTTGTGGAACGCAAATAAATAAAGAAAATTGTACTTTTATTTCATGTTTATTTACATCGAGGGATGTAAATAAAAATACGTAGCTTTTATTTCTAAGTTTCATTTGCAATAGAGTGTACAAATAGAAGATGCACTTTTATTTCTATGACCTATTTGTATTGGAGAATACAAATAAAAGGATGAATTGTATTTCTATGTCATATTTGTATTGGAAATACAAATATAAAGATGAACCTTAATCCTATGTTAATATTTGTGTCAAAGGAAAAGTTAAAAAGGCATTCATTTTCCTATATGTATTTGTGTTAAGAACACAAATATAGAGATGATTTATTCCAATGTAATATTTTTGTGTTAAGAACACAACTAAAAAGAGTGCTTTATTTTCTATGCAAATGTTTGTGGCAAGAACACAAATAAAAAGAGTGCTTTATTTCTATGCAAATGTTTGTGGTAATGAATGCAAATAAAAAGGAATGTTTTTATTTCTATGCAAATGTTTGCATAATGAATGCAAATAAAAAGAATGTTTTTATTTCTATGCAAATGTTTGCATAATGAATGCAAATAAAAAAGAATGTTTTTATTTCTATGCAAATGTTTGCATAATGAATGCAAATAAAAAGAATGTTTTTATTTCTATGCAAATGTTTGCATAATGAATGCAAATAAAAAGGAATGTTTTTATTATCTATGCATATATTTGTGTTGAAACACAAATAAAAAGAACAACTTTATTTTCCCTATGCAATACTTGCATTATAAATGCGAGTAAAAAGAATGGTTCTATTTCCTTATGCAATACTTGCACTTATAAATGCAAGTATAAAAGACGATTTCTTTTCTTATACAATACTTGCATTGCGAGAAAAAAAATGGTTTTATTTTCTTATGCAATACTTGCACTATAAATACGAGTAAAAAGAATGGTTTTATTTTCTTATGCAATACTTGCATTATAAATGCGAGTAAAAAGAATGGTTTTATTTTCTTATGCAATACTTGCATTATAAATGCGAGTAAAATGAATGGTTTTATTTTCTTATGCAATACTTGCATTATAAATGCGAGTAAAAAGAATGGTTTTATTTTCTTATGCAATACTTGCATTATAAATGCGAGTAAAAAGAATGGTTTTATTTTCTTATGCAATACTTGCATTATAAATGCGAGTAAAAAGAATGGTTTTATTTTCTTATGCAATACTTGCATTGTAAATGCGAGTAAAAAGAATGGTTTTATTTCCTTATGCAATACTTGCATTGTAAATGCAAGTATAGAAGATAATTTCTTTTCTTATGAGATACTTGCAACGTAAATGCTAGTATAAAAGATGATTTCTATTCTTATGAAATACCTGTATTGTGATTGCAAGTATAAAAGATGATTTCTTTTCTTATGCAAATATTTGTGTTAAAAACACAAATAAAAAGGTATGACTTAATTTGCTATGTAAATGTTTGTATAGTAAATGCAAACAAAAAGATTAACTTCTTTTCAATGTGAATATTTGTGTTAGTGGATGCAAATAAAGAGTAAATTTTATTCTTTTCATTATATTTTATTTGCAATGGAAGATGCAAATAAAAATGTGTTCTTTATCCTAAGGTTTTATTTTCAATAAAAGATGCAAATAGAAATGTGAATTTCACTCTCAATAAAGAATGCAAACAAAATGTGTTCTTTATAAAGCATGTTTTATTTTCAATAAAGAATGCAAACAAAAATGTATTTTAATGTTTTGTTCGCATTGTGAATGCAATCAAGAATGCTAATTTTATTTTTAATGTTATATTTGCATTAACGACTGCAAATAAAAGAACAACTTTTCTTTTCAAAATATATTTGCATCAATGAGTGCAAATAAAAGAAACAAATTTCATTTGCAAAATATATTTGCATAAGTGAATGCAAATAAAAGAATAAATTTTATTTTTAATACATATTTGCATCTGTAAATGCAAATAAAAGCACAAGTTTTACTTTTTAATATATACATGCATTTGAGAATGCAAATAAAAGAACAAAACTTTATTTAAATGTGTATTTGCATTTGTGAATGAAGACAAAAGAATGAACTTTCATTTTCAATGTATGTTTGTATTTGTGAATGAGCATAAAAGAATAAATTTTATTTGCAATATGTGTTTGCATTTTAGAATACAAACATAAAATGTAAAATCTATTTTCTACATCTCGTTTGCATTAAGGAATGCGAAAAAAAATGATTTTCCTTCTCATATCATACTTGCATTAAAAATTTGTCACTTTTAAAATCATATTATATTGGCGTTGGAGAACACAAATAATAAGATATAATTTTAATTACATGTTTTATTTGCGTTAGAGAACACAAATAAAAATGTACTTTTATTTTTGATGTTTTATTTGTGTTTGAGAACACAAATAATAAAATAAAAAGATCGTCCATTTCTATATATAATGTTTGTGTTTAAGGACACAACTAGAATGTCATTCCATTTTCTATGTGATATTTGTGTTTATGGACACAAATAAAAATGTCGTCTTTTTCTTATGTAATATTTGTGTTTAAAAAAAAAACACAAATAAAAATGTCATCTTTTTCCTTATGTAATATTTGTGTTTTAAAAACACAATTAAAAATGTCATTCAATGTTCTACGTAATATTTGTGTTTAAAACACAAATAAAAATGTATAGTTCGTTTCTCTATTTCAAATCCAATCGTATAGACCAAATGGCTAATATTGACAAACTGACACAAGTGATCCAAGAAGTGGTTTTCACATATATAATTGACCAATAAATTCAATTCAGACAAGAGTGCTAATCTTTAATCTTTATATTTTATATTGAATTGATGGACTAAATCGATTCATTAAAGTGACAGATTATGAATTCATTAACTAGATCAATCCATTTAAGGGGCAAATTGTATAATTTGCTATTGAATCGACGATCTAAATCCATTCAATAAATAAAAGAATAAATAATATTTTTTCCACCACATGTAGATCTATGATTATTCATTATATAAATGAATATCGAAGTGATTATCTTACTTAATTCAATAAAATAAACGATTAAAAATATTCGCTTGTCACATGACAATCTTCATAATAATCCATCATAACCAACATACAAACATCATACAACATCCACACAATCAGATCTGAAATGAATAACTATAAATAAATAAAAATAAGTTAATTAATTAATTAAAAACAAGAGATATCTCACCTTCGTCATGTTTATTTTGTCGATTCAAAACTAATTTTGTCTGAAATTGTAACTGGCTCCAAACCGCTTCTAATCAGATCTGAAATGTAAAGTTCGTCGCTACGATTCTAACGCAACTGAAGTCGTCTGATTTCGACCTTGTATGAAATAGTTATTATATAATTTGTATTGTTATCATTTAAATTAAATTAACCAATTAATAAAAATAGAAAATCACCCTTATCTTCTTCCACTGATAGCAGGCTGCAGTTTTTCCCTTTTTGTTCTTTTGAGAGGAAGAATGCACAAAATTTTAAGAAGAAGAGGATATCATGAGATTTTCAAAGAAGAGGAGGATGTATTTTTGTTTTTGTTTTTGAGTTATGAAGATTTGTAGATGTAAAGAAAAGAGGAAAGAAAATGGGAAAGAAATGGCACTGTTTTATCATTACATGAATTCTGAAAGATATGCATTAGAGAAGACAGAGGAAATAATAAATGCATGATTTATTTCCCTAAGATGTCTCTCTGTATTATGCAAATTACAAATAAATTAGATGTGGATAACTAAGGATGATGTGGCAATACTTACTTCTCATTCAAATTCAAACGTAAATCACTGAATAAAAGAAAATAAGTGGAAAGGAATGATTGCAAGATTGATGATGGTTATTGTTAGAGAGTTGTGTGATTTTCAAATTTCAAAATGTAGAGAAAAAAAAATTGAATTTAAGGAACATGTTAAACCAGATAGACACAAATAAGGTAAATAAAATGGCTAGATATATGCATAGACAACGCTGATAGTTTTACAATTTTTTTTTAAAAAGAGAAGGGAAACATAAATACATAGAGGTGGTTTGTTCTTGAAGAAAAATAATGAGGGAAAACAAAGAGGAAAGAGAAATAAAGGGATACAAATATAAGGAATGAAAACACACAAATGAAATATGATGTGAAAAATAGAATGAAGGAAAGAGATTAATAGGATAAAGGGTGATAAATTAAATGAATATGTCAATCTTGATGGAGAGGAATGGTGTAGTTATTAAGAAAATAACAAATAGATGAAGTCATTAAAATGGATGCAACTATTCATCTCTCAGAATTAACTAATTAATGAAGGTTTGAAAATGCAATCCATGTTTTGAATTCCTAACGGTTACATTTTTAATTGATAGGGGAACATGCAAAGATATATATATATATATATTGTCAGAATTTTATTTTCCATCAATATTTCAATATAAGTTAATAAATGTTATTAAAGTTCCTAAGGCATTTTTTCCTCTCCTTGTATATTTAGAATGCGCATTAATCAAGCACCTGCATGAGTTATGTCAATTAACATTTAAATCATAGGATTTAGGCTTTCCATCACTAAATGAAATCCTACAATCAACAAATTTAAATTTAAATATAATTTTAATCATTTAATCTTAAAATTTAATTCAATCTTTCAAGAACAATTAAATTAAACAAATTATAAATTCAAGCGTAAGCCTCTACGTTCAAATCCTAATTCAAACTTACAATTTCAGAATTTTCAAACTACCGTGCTATCTCCTACTCCAATTAAAATTAAAATAAATATATTCATTCTAACTTTGATTTAAATAAATTTTTAGTCGTTATTATTTAAAATTAATTATCTTAAATATTAAAAATCCACTAAAATTTCTAAACTGAAAATTTTAAATTGGTTCAGAATTTCCGGGTTGTTACAAACCATATCTCTATTCTTCTTCTCTTTCTTTGTCGTCGCCTCACCTCCTCCTTTTTGGGCTTGTTTGCACATTAGATCTTGTCTCACTAGTACTCCAAGATCTAATTTCTTCTCTCCGATCATTTCTTGGCCTAAAATATTTAGTTGCACTATTCGATCCTACTCACACCATTTAAGTCTCCTTCTTAGGTAAAGGTCATTTGGTTGGATCGGGATGAGCAAAAAGGTCTCACTGCTTTAGGGTTAAGAAAATTTTTCAAGGCAGTTTGACTTTCACTAGCCAGTTGCTTCGAGACCTTAGATAGGGTTTGTTGTTTATGTTGCATTCGCCTTCGCTACACCTTGTTTGAATAGGTTCTTCGAAGGTGATCGTCATTTCCGAGTTGAAGAAGCTATCTTTGGATCGTTTTTCGAAGGAGAATCTTGAAGAGATTTTAGACGAATTTGTGTTTTACGAGGACTTGAATGATCTTTTTTTGATCGGCTTTGGAGATTTTTCAGCAAATCTATTTTTCTTGATGTTGGTTTATGTGTTTGGGAATCTATGTTTAAACTGCCTGTGCAAACGTGTGACCCATTTAGCACATCATTCTATAAATAGGAAGTTATGACTAGATTTGTCTCGTGATGCGAAAATTAATCTTTTGCTTGATCGATGGCATAACCATCATTTAGTGCCGCATCATATTCGATTCAGCCTATTTTCTTGTGTATAGTCTCACGGAGTTACTTTCTGTAAGTTCACCTATTCATTTTGTCATTAGACAATATTTGATGGATTTCCATGAGAAATCGTTTTGTGGTAGGTTTTTTTTCTTATCATAAATTCTCTCTTAGAAGAGATGGTGATGTGGAAACCTCTTACAACACCAATAGTGTTTGTAACACGAGATTTAGCATTTATGTTACCGTGACATGGTTAATTAAAAGATCGTAGAAGTTGGTTTGATCTTCGGCCGTGGAGAAAGACATCTCATTGCTTATAGCCATTATTTTAGGAGAATTGTGTTGTTTAGTAGTTGTCATTGTTGTTATCCCTTTCCATCATCGATGAAACGACCCTTTACTTCCCCGTAAAGGAAAGCGCCGGATAGCTCGAGAACAAGCCACAACAGAACGCATGCAAAAGAACATTTCATTGTATATAACAACAATGCATCAGATTACAAGAATATACCAAGTATAAATGAATAAATATTACACAGAAATATCAGAGATTTAAATTACATTTAAATACATTACAAAGCAGCGGAAAATAATACAATACACAACTAGAAGAGATATACGGATACAAAGCTTTCCGGATATCGTTCCAGCTGTAAGCCAGGATCCTGTGAATATAAATCTGCAAAACCAAAACTACTAGCTGCCCGTGTCAAAAATAAGGGCACCCAGAGTTTAGGTTAAAACAATAAACTTCAGGTCAGTCATGTGACTGGTGTGAGAACTAAAACAGTTATTATTCTTTATTTTAAATCATTAGGTAAATCAAGGGACCATGCCGTATAACACGGAACGGGTTTCCTCCCAAGAATACCAGTGCATAAAACAAACCGCGCAATGCTAAATAAAGAAAAATGAAGCTGTTATAAGACCCAGGTCCCATCACACAATGCAACGCAGCCGAGGATATGGTTTTCCCTTATAACAGCCAAAGAATGCTTGATACGGTTAAAACAAATTGTTTGATACTATTATAAGTGCATAGTGTATAAAACAACTTCAAATCATAAGTATCAATCATAGGCGGCATGAGTGCCCCATCCCACTATGTCACCATACTAGGTTCTACAATTAAAACCGCAAATGTCACGTATTTGGAAATTGGATTTCCGTCTATGAACCGAGGCAAAAGATAGTCCTCAACCGTTTTCGTGACTCTCTAGCCCGAGCCACAGGGTCAGAGCGCATCGACCCTTGGATCGTCAGGGCCGGTCCACCGATGTGGATTAAAATGCCTGAACACTACGTCTCCCCACCCTATGGGGTGTAAGTCTGGTCCGTCAGCCGACCAGAATGCATCGGCCGAAACCGATATAACCGAGGCGCCTCGCAACAGCAACAACCACATAAGTCAAACTCGTCAGGGCGTGTAAAACCACTGACGCCACTTCTAGCTAGAAAGAAACGCATGCCCTCCCTGAGGTCCGTCTCCCGTTTTTGGTTCACAACCGGGGTGCGAGGCTCGCGAATTCACGTTACACAAAGCTGTGCCACACAGGCTGTGCTTTGATCATCACCACAAGACTTTGCTTTTCAACAGAAGCCTCGATCAATTGCCACTTAGGCATGCCACACAGGCAATTCACTCCATGCGTTTGATATCCATCAATATATAACCCCTGAGCTCGTATGTCTCAGAGAAGGGCGTTAAGCAAGAGAATAAATTCTCCGCCGCCAAACAGATATATATTTAATAGAAATCAACCACACAGACTAAAATCCAATGTCAGACACACAGTCCATTTACAAGTCCGTTCTGGGTCTGAACGAAACCGGAGGCACCTAGTACCCCGCATATCCATCGATCTCCAAGTACGTCTGGACGATCACCAACTGTTTCCATCTTCTTGGGTGTACAGCCCAATCAAGATCATCAGTTATCACCCAAACGACGTGAAGACTTCTGGTCTTCGACCACCGTCTTCATCTTCGACACCACGTCGAATCAGTTATTCAGAATGGGATAAACCCGGTCTTTCTGAATAACTCGCGTATATATTATAAAAGTGTTACACAAACACAACATACGCCTCATTCCAATTCAGAATATTCTTTTATTCAAATATTCCTATACTTTGGGAAAAGTTCCCATAAATTTTATCCAAGATAAATTCTTTAAATTTATTCTTTAATCTCCTTTGGATATCAATTCAAACTAGTCGGGATTAGCAAACCACACCGAAGTAATCATTTATTTTATTTCCCAATCCCAACCTATTCATCCCATGAAGTAAAACTGGTAGTACTTCATATCTAACACCACAGTGTTATCGGTAATTCAATTACCATTTCACGTTCAAATCTAATTAAAGATTTAACTATCGCCTGGAGCAAAACTGGTGATACTCCATTTTCGATCATTTCAATCTAATTAAAGATTCATTAAAACTCCACTTAGTTTTAATCGTTATCTGGGTTAAAGAATCAGTGTCATTTAAAAACACAGTTCACGATAAACCCAAAACCACTTTCATTAACTATCGGGTTAAAGAACGAGTGTTGTTTAAAACACTGTTCACGACAAACCCAAAAATCAATATCAATTCAATTCCAATTAAATATTATTTAATTGGTACACTTCATTAAATCTAAATAAAAAGATTTAATCATTTCTCAACTGGGTTCAAGAACAGTGTTAGTGAAGACACCATTCACGACAAACCCAAATCACATTCGATATTCAATACAAGGCTCTGAATAGAAAATATATCGGCTTATATTCAATATCAAATTCTACGACTAACAAATGTCGTATTGGAAATAACGATATAAATATATATCTTTCAAATTTCCATAACAACACCTGTATAATCACGAATTCCAAGATCGAAATATTCCAAAGACAATTTCGATTCAAATCCACTCCAATGCAATCATTGGAAATTTTGGTTATTTTTAAAACCCTTTTCAAATTCAATTTATTTATTTAAAAATAAATAGAATTATAATCCTAGTTCAAAACTAGTTTATTTCGATAAAAATCTATTTTTATCTTTTCAAATATGGAGTTTTTCATCCCAAAATTTCACAAATCATTTCTTATGATTTTACACAAATTATTACTATTTTTAATAATTTTATCAAGGCCCGTACAGTCGATTTCCACCAATGGCCATCGAACTGCACGTATAGCGACCTTTTTCAAATTTGATTTGGACATAATTCCAAATCCAACCGTTAGATTTCTAATTTCTAATATTCGTTAGAAAGCTCTTTTCGATACAAACCCAACGGTTCCGGTTTTAGGAGAATCCGACGGTCGGATCTCCCGTAATGTCCGTTTGAAATAAATGGTCGAAATTCACGAACTACCGCGGCGCGGCGCGTTCTATTCAGGCCATTATATTATATATATAATATATATAATATATACTTCGCCGATTTCTATTTAAAACGAATTATATAAATAGTTTTAAATTCGTTTCAAAAGCAATTTCAACTTCCATTTCAATTCAAAGCAAAATTGAATTCTTCTCTATAAATTTGTTTTAAAATTCATTTCTATTCAATTCATTTCGAAATCACTTTCAATTCAATTCATTTCGAAATCGCTTTCAATTCAATTCATTTCGAAATCACTTTCAATTCAATTTATTTCGAAATCGCTTTCAATTCAATTCATTTCGAAATCACTTTCAATTCAATTCATTTCGAAATCGCTTTCAATTCAATTCATTTCGAAATCACTTTCAATTCAATTCATTTCGAAATCGCTTATATTCAATTTCAATTCGAATTCACTTCTATTCAAAATTTCAGATTTTGAAATCACTTTCGATATTCATTATAAAATGAATAAAATCGATATATATATCGTTCACGTCAAAATGGCGTCAATCTAATCAACGCGGCTTCATATATTTCTATTTTCAAATATTCTATTTCAAATATTTCTATTCAAATATTTCTATTTCAAAACTTTTTTTTTTTTCAAAACTGGAATGAGACCCAATCAATCACCATATAATGTTAATTATATGGATTTTCATACATTACACACATATAATACCATTGCAAATTAATCAACCATCAACCAAAGTGCACTACACTGTATAAGCATCAAATATAGATATCTAACGCTTATAACAGCCTGTCAATCAATCGATCGACATATTTAATCAATCAGGATGAGTGAACTTCAAATTTCATCCCAACACCCGTGTGGGGTTTCAGACAATCAAACACAGATTTTATTTGTGCAGTTGGTCGATGTGTAAAATTTATCGACCCAATCAATGTCCTTCAAATAGGTGTACATAAACAAACCGTCTAGTTTGTAAATGAATATTTTATTTTATTCACTTTCACGTTAAAAACTATATTTTTAACGATAAAATATTTATTCCAACACATGAATTTTCTTTTCAGTTCATTTATTCAATAAATGACATTTTTATTTTTCTAACATATTTTAGAAAATTTCGACGGCATAACGGCACGATACTAGAAACGGGACGAGGCCTAGCCTTATCCCCGGTCTAGTGAAGGCCCACGCCATTCACACATCAATTATATCAATTCGTTATGCAAACCACAAAATTTGGAGTAAGAGTCTAACCTAGCCTTACTCCTTCGCCTTATAACGGCGCACGTCTAATCCTAACCAATTTATCGATTCGATTTTTCACACCACAAACCACATTCAAACCAATATCGCAATCAATCACCAAACAGTCAAACAAACAAGTCCATGGTCTGTGGACGATTGTGTCGGGTGCTACTAAACACCGTCTGCATCCTAGTATATATATATAACTAGAAAATTTAAATTGAAAGGTGAGATGTTCTCACATAAAGCTATCCTAGCTCCACGGCTCTTCATTTGCAGAAGTCTTCGTCGTTTCGCCTTCTTGTCACCTTCGTTGCTGCTTTCACTACATACGTAAAAATCGAATTTTTACTTCACTATTCAATATATAAAAATCACATTTTTATTTCGAAGTTCAATATTTAAAAATCACATTTTTATTTCGATGTTCAATAGATAAAAATCACATTTTTATTTCGATGTTCAATAGATAAAAAACACATTTTTATTTCGATGTTCAATAGATAAAAATCACATTTTTATTTCGATGTTCAATAGATAAAAATCACATTTTTATTTCGATGTTCAATAGATAAAAATCACATTTTTATTTCGATGTTCAATAGATAAAAATCACATTTTTATTTCGATGTTCAATAGATAAAAATCACATTTTTATTTCAATGTTCAATAGATAAAAATCACATTTTTATTTTCCTACACATATAAAGATTATATTTTAATATTCCTATGATGTAAAAATTATATTTTTATTACTTTAAAAATACAAAAATCATGTCTTGCTCCTTCTACCTAATAAAAATCCCGTCTTTTCTCTTTTTTAAAAATATGATCTTTAATTTTTTTTTTTTGCAAGTTCAAATCTTTTTCTACTAAAAAAAATTAAACCTTTTTCAAATCAGTTTTTATATTTTTAACAAATTAGTTTTTAAATTCTTAACAAATCAGTTTTTATATTTTTAACAAATTAGTTTTTAAACTTCTTTTTTTTTTCCCAAATCAGTTAAAAATCATTTAAAAATCGGTTTTCTTTTCTGTTTTAAATAAAAATAAAAATAAAGTAAATAAATAAAAAAACTTACAGGGGGGGCGCTTTCCACCGTTGAACTTCGAAGGGGGGGGGGAGGAGAGGGAGTCGCGGATCGGAAGGGGAGGGGTGTACCGCTCCAGCGGTGGTCCACGTCAGCGCAGGGGGGGTCCCAGGCTAGGGCGCGGCGCGTTCTTCGAGGGTCGGGGGGGGGAGTCTTCGCGCCTGGGAGGAGAGAGGGAGGGGATCGAGTTGGGGGGAAGCTGATGTAACGACCCGGAAAAATGCGATCTTGGTTATCCGATATACAACACATATCGAACATCCAAGGATCGAAAATAACCGAATAGTTAATGAAAGAAATTAGAAGGTGAGAATAGATAAGATAGAACTTATAGAATAGAAGAAGAAGAAGAACATCATCATCAGAGTAAACACGAATCTCACAGCGGAACGAATAAAATATAACATAACATATCTTTGAAACAACATCAGTGTATGTATACAATAACACTTATCAGAGTACAACACTTACAACAACAGCGGAAATAATAATAGCTATAGAATCCTGAAGCCTCCTGCTCCAAGCTCTCCAAGTGTATCTGTAAAATCCCGACTACTTGACTGCCCGTACAAATTTAGGCACCCAAGAGTTTAGGGAAAACAACAAAATAAACTCCGGGTCAGTCATGGGACTGGTGTGAATAAACTCAAATCATTTAAACAGGTATATGATATCTCATAAGACCACGCCGTGAATACGGAACGGGTTTTTCCCTTATGAGAATCCAAATAACTTTTCAAAGCAATATCATTCTGATATTATAATAATGTCTAAGTACAAATAAATATCAATCTAGCAGAAACGCTTGCATCTCACGTTACTACATATATAGTATACAATCAAAATCGCAAGCACGTATTGGATGATTGGATTTCCAACTATGACAAGGTATGGAATCACCTTCCGATCAGTGTACTCTAGGAACGATACACTGGAGTTCAACAAGAACATCTTGCAACTCAGCCACACATGACCGACCACTCATTTCGCTTGAGTGTATCGAATGTATATCACCAACGGTTGGGATCAGCAACCGTTCCCGTATATATATATATATATATATATGGGACAGCATTGATAGATTTAAGAAACAAATGAATATTCACTAGATGGGTGATTATACACCCTACTTCGGTGCGACCGACTTAGCCATGCTGCCTGCCCGATTTCTGTCATTTAGCGGATGATGAGGCTAGAAGCTACGCTTTATCATCACCTCAGATTCACTTCGAATGCTACATTGTCAAATCCATCGAAATCACTAATTTGACGTCTACAACCATACATTACGTGTCAGCTAAAAGAAGTTTCCTTCTCCGCTTCCACTCTTGGTATAGTTGAAGAAATCAATGTACGTGACCTTTCTGGAAATACTCTGTCAGACATCCATCTTCATTCACTTAGAAATGTCACATCGTCATACCCGCCAAATCACAAATTGACTTGTCCAAAAGTAACACGGGTATACAGCTAAGAGAAACGAATTCCTCCGCTACCAAACGTGAATACGTTTGAACAGATCAACTTACGCGATCCATTGGATATACTCTGTCAGACCTTCGTCCATACAAGTTGTCCTGGGACTGGACAAACCGAAGGCACTATTCTGTAAACAGGATAGCCCTTGCATTTTACTCCGTCTTCAATTATCTTTGGCATATATGATTCGCAACGCTTATGCCAATACAGAGTGGTTCTATGGATAATAATCCAACCGGTCTCTCCATATTAACAACGTTAAAATGGTCAAAAACTTCGATAGTCTGTGAGTTAACTATCGAAGAAAACAAGTGTGCAAACAACGATCTAAATTCCAAATGGAATGTCAATCGATCAATCATCATGTATATCTATACATATTTCCTTATTTTCTATATTTAGAAAATATTTGTTATCAACGTTGGAAAACATTTCCATTGTTTATTTACGTATCACTATCCTTCCACAACTATCAGACTCTAACTATAAACTAACAAGAGAACAACTTCCTAAGTATAAACCCCGAAGGCCGAAACCAACATCAGATCGATACCCAGGAAACCATTCAACTTATTAATCTCTAGTCAGATTCTAATTTTGCTTAACTCTATATTCTTTAACTCCATTCGCTCAACTCTAGATCGCAGCGATCACAATGGTTACGCCTGATTCCCTCAGGAAACATCCGACCGCCGTAGGCTATTTACAGCCCTGCGAATTACGCTAGCAGTCGTGCTAAATGGCGACTCATCCTGAATAACTATGTTTGTTTTAACTCTAACTGTTTAACTCTAACTGTTTAATTCTAATTGTTTAATTCTAATTGTTTAATTCTAACTTGACTAACCCCTTTCGAATAACATATTCGATTAACTAACTTTCGAATACCATATTCGATTAACTAACTTCGAATACCATATTTGATTATCTAACTTCGAATACCATATTTGATTATCTAACTTCGAATACCATATTCGATTATCTAACTTCGAATACCATATTCGATTATCTAACTTCGAATACCATATTTGATTAACTAACTTCGAATACCATATTTGATTAACTAACTTCGAATACCATATTCGATTAACTACTTCGAATGTCTATATTCGATTAACTTTATTCACTTTATAAAGATTTCCCTTTTTACAACGTTTTATTCATTTGAAAAGATTTACTTTTAAATAACGGTTCTACACTTTAAAAATGATTTCCCTTTTATAACGTTTCCTTTTCAATTCTATTTGTAAATGGTTTACAAATATCCCCTTTTCAAATTTACTTTTGAAATATTCTAACTCCTTAAATTTTCGGGAAAATTCGCCATAACCTCCTTTGTATCGGGAGCATCGGGAAAATCCCCAAACCGCTACACAAGCCTTTCCATTCAAAAAGAAATGTTTTGAATTTATTTCCTTTTTGAATATCCCCTATTTATAAATATTTCAATTTATAAATATTCCTTATTTATAAATATTCCACTTCATAAATATTCTATTTTTCAATATCACTTTGAAAAATCTCCTTTATCTACATTTCGGTATGTCATGGTATTCAATCATATCAAATCACGATGTTCAATATCGTCCATACACACACAATCAACAACAGGTTATAATTCACATCATATATCAAAATATATGAAAAACAATAAAATAACTGTTGAGGAATCCAGTCGGATTCCTCCAACCTGTTTCCCTGCATCCACAGATGTTACACAGTATAATATACATCAATTTCATCCCAACATGAAATATACTGATAATCAGAATCCATATTTGATTGACGGTTTTCTATATATAACTATATCTACGTTTTCAATCAAATCTATTTAACAGTCCAATTTAACAGTCCAATTTAACAATCAATACACAGCAATCAATCATTAAAAATAAAGTACAGTTTATACAAATATAAACTGAACAAAGTTAGTGAGATTTACTCACATTTGCAGTTCATCGTTGAAGAACGGTAAACTGTTTTGTTCTGATTTGAATCAAACAATTTATCTTGCCACAAATTCATACGAGCTCGAATCCACTTCCAGTCAGCTTCATTGTGAAGCTCTCGTCCATACGATCTCAACGCAACTTACGGTTCATGATTCTGACCTCGTACGAAATAGATATCGCGTTACGAAGTTTATACACTATTTAAATAAATTAAAACCCAATTAAATTCTTAGATGGGCCTTACCCCTTTATATTTGATCGGCCCACATCAATTCTATTTGAACCCGCTTAGGATATTTCACTTTCCTCTTCACCGAATTAAATACACAGTGCTAATCCTCGTTGACCCAACCTTGACCGCACTCCACCTTCCTCCATGACCACTCAGCGATGTCTCGGAGACCACCAACCAGCCCACTGTCGAAATCTCCACACGTCTACCCCTTTTTCCCCAAACTCGAACGTCCTACCCACTCAACATCGATCTGAACTTCTCGCCGCGACCATTACTGTCGCTTTTCTACCTCCAGCACCGGAGTACCCAAACTCAGCGCCAACTAGTGTGCCTTCCCGCTAGCTACCCCCTGACAACCACACGACGACCCAGCACCACCCACGCTAGCGTCGACTCCATGCCCTAACCCTCGCCGAAGAAAACCAGCGAGAAAGATGGGGACCGAACTGAACGAAACTCGCATTAAACGGAAGAGGATGGATACACGATCTCATGTATACTCATCGAGTGATTTATAGCAATTTCCACGAATTGTTTGAGAATTTAGAACACTCGATTTACTATTGGAAATTTGTTTCAGTGGAGGCGCGGTTTCTATTGACTTCTGAAGTAAATGAATTAGGTCTTTAGGCTGAGGAGTTAACGCCCATTTATAGGCAAGAAGAAGGAGATATTTTGGACCATTAAAATATTATTTACTTATGTTTTTTTCCATAAATGGTAACTCGTTCATTTGTTGGTTTGTATACATGTTATAAGGGTCCGATCTCGTTTCTATTCCTATGTGTATGTTATGTTGTTTTGAGACCAAAGGAAACCGGTGGTTCGAGAAGAAAATCGTGGACCTATGTTTTATCTGAAAAGTTTATCATTACGAAATAAAGAATTTTCTTCCTTTACAAACTGTTGTCGACAGAAGTAAACATACCGTTGTAATCAGCTCGGTGCCACGATCCCGAAAATATAAAAATACCGGTAGATGGACTCATATTTTGAAACTTCAAAATGTTGATTACAGGGTGCGAAAACACTCCAAATAAAAAGTTGCTTATTTAAAAAAAAAATTACAGTAAAATTCAAAAAAATAAATTATCACTATATCCCAAAAGAACCTTGTCTAAATTCAAACCCGATCTCTAATTATTTTGAAATAACCGTTATGGCCGATAAACGATTCTATAGCGACTATTCTGAAATTTTGATTTGGACATACCTCAAAATCTACATGACGAAATCCTGATCTTTCTCTTCCACTAGAAAAATATACTCCACTAGCTCCACGCGTTTCTTGTTTCACAGAAATCCGGCTTAAAACGAACCCTGTACATCCAGTTGAAGTCTGAATCGCCAAATAGCGAACTGCAGCGCCATTTCAAGCTCGTTTATAAATATATTATCAACTATACGCTCCATTGTCGTCGATTCAATATATTCGTTATTATATTTCGAATCGAAACTCAACCACATCTCGTATACTATTCAATTCACACTCTATTGTGAGTTCTACTATTTCTGACTATTTCGATATTTATTATTTATTATTCATTATAAATCTTAATTAAATATTCAATATGATTTAATTCACGTTCTCAATATCGATAAATCGATATTTGATAATTAAATAAATTAATAGTTCAACAGCTAAAAATGCGGGTCACTACATTCTTCCCTACTTAAAATAATTTCGTCCTCGAAATTGCTAAGCTAGGGGACGACCCTATCTATTGGGTAAAAATTTATCTGTTTACCTCTTATCTCCGGTTTCAACTGAACCAATTAATATCGACTAAAATATTAATTTATTCTGACTAACTAAATTTTCAAAAATTTCCTAACACCTTAACTTTTCAAAAAAATTCGCCAGCACCTCCTTCGTACTGGTCAATATCTCAAACTCCAACTCGCCTCTCTGGGCCTTCTTTAACCCAAAAGAAAATCAAACAGCCAAGCGGCTTGCTAATTCGGCTCATAAATCTCATATCCATATATAATGTAAACTGGTACCTTTTTGTCGGGCATCTCATTATATCCCTTCAATCTGTTATCACTTCAACATATACCGATGCCATTCCAATCAACTCAAATCGATTTATTCTCAAATCCAATCATTCGGTTATATTAAACCAAATTCCATTCAAACTCCAATATCAATTTCAAATTCTTAACTCATCAATGAAATTCCATTCCAGATTATTTTCCAATCAAATCTGTCTTATTCAACTTAGTTCAAGTTAAATTTAAATTTATTTACTCATTTATACCATCTCAATCTATTTAACTTCATTAGTTAAATTTTAAGTCCAAAATTTTAAATTCCTGAGTTCATTTCAAATTAATTTGAAATCATAACACCAATTCAAAACATTTGAATTTCTAAACCACTTGTTTTCTCAAAACAATTCAAAACGAAGCCTTTGCTAGTAATCCGTCACTTACAAACTCGAAAATGAATACTAATGATGTGGCCACACTCATCAGAATCTATTTTCCAGTAATCAAAGTGGGTTCAATACTATTTCACTTTCTAAAATCATTTCTAAACACTTCCATTTAGAAAACAGTTCAAAATCTCCCAGGAACTTAAAATTTACTCATTTTAATTCCAATTCTGATTTAACTTCAGATTCAATTCGTCTTACTTCATATACTTTACTGATATGAATTCTGATTAGTTATTTATAACCATTTCATCTTTTTATAATCTCATTCGATTAATCTAACAACCAACACAACTAATATACTATATTAATTTCAAAACATATCATGTCGGTTCATCGTATTCAAGTGTTTATAAAACTCCTACCGATACAGTGGATCAAACTGATCGTCCAGAATTCATAAGCCACTCAATCAATAAATCTCCACAATATAAAACAAACTTTTATATCAAATACAAATACACACTCGTATATATACACTCAAACTCAATCTAGGGTATTACTAACCCTATCTCTACCGAGTCACGCCACAGAGCCAAGTAATTCTTAACTTAAGCTCTGATACCAACTGTAACGACCCGGAAAAATGCGATCTTGGTTATCCGATATACAACACATATCGAACATCCAAGGATCGAAAATAACCGAATAGTTAATGAAAGAAATTAGAAGGTGAGAATAGATAAGATAGAACTTATAGAATAGAAGAAGAAGAAGAACATCATCATCAGAGTAAACACGAATCTCACAGCGGAACGAATAAAATATAACATAACATATCTTTGAAACAACATCAGTGTATGTATACAATAAC
Organism: Allium sativum; assembly: GCA_030737875.1. NCBI lineage: Eukaryota > Viridiplantae > Streptophyta > Magnoliopsida > Asparagales > Amaryllidaceae > Allium > Allium sativum. The sequence goes on along the minus strand of CM060912.1, from coordinate 221,756,725 downwards.
ACTTATCAGAGTACAACACTTACAACAACAGCGGAAATAATAATAGCTATAGAATCCTGAAGCCTCCTGCTCCAAGCTCTCCAAGTGTATCTGTAAAATCCCGACTACTTGACTGCCCGTACAAATTTAGGCACCCAAGAGTTTAGGGAAAACAACAAAATAAACTCCGGGTCAGTCATGGGACTGGTGTGAATAAACTCAAATCATTTAAACAGGTATATGATATCTCATAAGACCACGCCGTGAATACGGAACGGGTTTTTCCCTTATGAGAATCCAAATAACTTTTCAAAGCAATATCATTCTGATATTATAATAATGTCTAAGTACAAATAAATATCAATCTAGCAGAAACGCTTGCATCTCACGTTACTACATATATAGTATACAATCAAAATCGCAAGCACGTATTGGATGATTGGATTTCCAACTATGACAAGGTATGGAATCACCTTCCGATCAGTGTACTCTAGGAACGATACACTGGAGTTCAACAAGAACATCTTGCAACTCAGCCACACATGACCGACCACTCATTTCGCTTGAGTGTATCGAATGTATATCACCAACGGTTGGGATCAGCAACCGTTCCCGTATATATATATATATGGGACAGCATTGATAGATTTAAGAAACAAATGAATATTCACTAGATGGGTGATTATACACCCTACTTCGGTGCGACCGACTTAGCCATGCTGCCTGCCCGATTTCTGTCATTTAGCGGATGATGAGGCTAGAAGCTACGCTTTATCATCACCTCAGATTCACTTCGAATGCTACATTGTCAAATCCATCGAAATCACTAATTTGACGTCTACAACCATACATTACGTGTCAGCTAAAAGAAGTTTCCTTCTCCGCTTCCACTCTTGGTATAGTTGAAGAAATCAATGTACGTGACCTTTCTGGAAATACTCTGTCAGACATCCATCTTTATTCACTTAGAAATGTCACATCGTCATACCCGCCAAATCACAAATTGACTTGTCCAAAAGTAACACGGGTATACAGCTAAGAGAAACGAATTCCTCCGCTACCAAACGTGAATACGTTTGAACAGATCAACTTACGCGATCCATTGGATATACTCTGTCAGACCTTCGTCCATACAAGTTGTCCTGGGACTGGACAAACCGAAGGCACTATTCTGTAAACAGGATAGCCCTTGCATTTTACTCCGTCTTCAATTATCTTTGGCATATATGATTCGCAACGCTTATGCCAATACAGAGTGGTTCTATGGATAATAATCCAACCGGTCTCTCCATATTAACAACGTTAAAATGGTCAAAAACTTCGATAGTCTGTGAGTTAACTATCGAAGAAAACAAGTGTGCAAACAACGATCTAAATTCCAAATGGAATGTCAATCGATCAATCATCATGTATATCTATACATATTTCCTTATTTTCTATATTTAGAAAATATTTGTTATCAACGTTGGAAAACATTTCCATTGTTTATTTACGTATCACTATCCTTCCACAACTATCAGACTCTAACTATAAACTAACAAGAGAACAACTTCCTATGTATAAACCCCGAAGGCCGAAACCAACATCAGATCGATACCCAGGAAACCATTCAACTTATTAATCTCTAGTCAGATTCTAATTTTGCTTAACTCTATATTCTTTAACTCCATTCGCTCAACTCTAGATCGCAGCGATCACAATGGTTACGCCTGATTCCCTCAGGAAACATCCGACCGCCGTAGGCTATTTACAGCCCTGCGAATTACGCTAGCAGTCGTGCTAAATGGCGACTCATCCTGAATAACTATGTTTGTTTTAACTCTAACTGTTTAACTCTAACTGTTTAATTCTAATTGTTTAATTCTAATTGTTTAATTCTAACTTGACTAACCCCTTTCGAATAACATATTCGATTAACTAACTTTCGAATACCATATTCGATTAACTAACTTCGAATACCATATTTGATTATCTAACTTCGAATACCATATTTGATTATCTAACTTCGAATACCATATTCGATTATCTAACTTCGAATACCATATTCGATTATCTAACTTCGAATACCATATTTGATTAACTAACTTCGAATACCATATTTGATTAACTAACTTCGAATACCATATTCGATTAACTACTTCGAATGTCTATATTCGATTAACTTTATTCACTTTATAAAGATTTCCCTTTTTACAACGTTTTATTCATTTGAAAAGATTTACTTTTAAATAACGGTTCTACACTTTAAAAATGATTTCCCTTTTATAACGTTTCCTTTTCAATTCTATTTGTAAATGGTTTACAAATATCCCCTTTTCAAATTTACTTTTGAAATATTCTAACTCCTTAAATTTTCGGGAAAATTCGCCATAACCTCCTTTGTATCGGGAGCATCGGGAAAATCCCCAAACCGCTACACAAGCCTTTCCATTCAAAAAGAAATGTTTTGAATTTATTTCCTTTTTGAATATCCCCTATTTATAAATATTTCAATTTATAAATATTCCTTATTTATAAATATTCCACTTCATAAATATTCTATTTTTCAATATCACTTTGAAAAATCTCCTTTATCTACATTTCGGTATGTCATGGTATTCAATCATATCAAATCACGATGTTCAATATCGTCCATACACACACAATCAACAACAGGTTATAATTCACATCATATATCAAAATATATGAAAAACAATAAAATAACTGTTGAGGAATCCAGTCGGATTCCTCCAACCTGTTTCCCTGCATCCACAGATGTTACACAGTATAATATACATCAATTTCATCCCAACATGAAATATACTGATAATCAGAATCCATATTTGATTGACGGTTTTCTATATATAACTATATCTACGTTTTCAATCAAATCTATTTAACAGTCCAATTTAACAGTCTAATTTAACAATCAATACACAGCAATCAATCATTAAAAATAAAGTACAGTTTATACAAATATAAACTGAACAAAGTTAGTGAGATTTACTCACATTTGCAGTTCATCGTTGAAGAACGGTAAACTGTTTTGTTCTGATTTGAATCAAACAATTTATCTTGCCACAAATTCATACGAGCTCGAATCCACTTCCAGTCAGCTTCATTGTGAAGCTCTCGTCCATACGATCTCAACGCAACTTACGGTTCATGATTCTGACCTCGTACAAAATAGATATCGCGTTACGAAGTTTATAAACTATTTAAATAAATTAAAACCCAATTAAATTCTTAGATGGGCCTTACCCCTTTATATTTGATCGGCCCACATCAATTCTATTTGAACCCGCTTAGGATATTTCACTTTCCTCTTCACCGAATTAAATACACAGTGCTAATCCTCGTTGACCCAACCTTGACCGCACTCCACCTTCCTCCATGACCACTCAGCGATGTCTCGGAGACCACCAACCAGCCCACTGTCGAAATCTCCACACGTCTACCCCTTTTTCCCCAAACTCGAACGTCCTACCCGCTCAACATCGATCTGAACTTCTCGCCGCGACCATTACTGTCGCTTTTCTACCTCCAGCACCGGAGTACCCAAACTCAGCGCCAACTAGTGTGCCTTCCCGCTAGCTACCCCCTGACAACCACACGACGACCCAGCACCACCCACGCTAGCGTCGACTCCATGCCCTAACCCTCGCCGAAGAAAACCAGCGAGAAAGATGGGGACCGAACTGAACGAAACTCGCATTAAACGGAAGAGGATGGATACACGATCTCATGTATACTCATCGAGTGATTTATAGCAATTTCCACGAATTGTTTGAGAATTTAGAACACTCGATTTACTATTGGAAATTTGTTTCAGTGGAGGCGCGGTTTCTATTGACTTCTGAAGTAAATGAATTAGGTCTTTAGGCTGAGGAGTTAACGCCCATTTATAGGCAAGAAGAAGGAGATATTTTGGACCATTAAAATATTATTTACTTATGTTTTTTTCCATAAATGGTAACTCGTTCATTTGTTGGTTTGTATACATGTTATAAGGGTCCGATCTCGTTTCTATTCCTATGTGTATGTTATGTTGTTTTGAGACCAAAGGAAACCGGTGGTTCGAGAAGAAAATCGTGGACCTATGTTTTATCTGAAAAGTTTATCATTACGAAATAAAGAATTTTCTTCCTTTACAAACTGTTGTCGACAGAAGTAAACATACCGTTGTAATCAGCTCGGTGCCACGATCCCGAAAATATAAAAATACCGGTAGATGGACTCATATTTTGAAACTTCAAAATGTTGATTACAGGGTGCGAAAACACTCCAAATAAAAAGTTGCTTATTTAAAAAAAAAATTACAGTAAAATTCAAAAAAATAAATTATCACTATATCCCAAAAGAACCTTGTCTAAATTCAAACCCGATCTCTAATTATTTTGAAATAACCGTTATGGCCGATAAACGATTCTATAGCGACTATTCTGAAATTTTGATTTGGACATACCTCAAAATCTACATGACGAAATCCTGATCTTTCTCTTCCACTAGAAAAATATACTCCACTAGCTCCACGCGTTTCTTGTTTCACAGAAATCCGGCTTAAAACGAACCCTGTACATCCAGTTGAAGTCCGAATCGCCAAATAGCGAACTGCAGCGCCATTTCAAGCTCGTTTATAAATATATTATCAACTATACGCTCCATTGTCGTCGATTCAATATATTCGTTATTATATTTCGAATCGAAACTCAACCACATCTCATATACTATTCAATTCACACTCTATTGTGAGTTCTACTATTTCTGACTATTTCGATATTTATAATTTATTATTCATTATAAATCTTAATTAAATATTCAATATGATTTAATTCACGTTCTCAATATCGATAAATCGATATTTGATAATTAAATAAATTAATTGTTCAACAGCTAAAAATGCGGGTCACTACAGCTGACGTCGCGGAGGAGGAGATGAAGCGGCGGTGGATGACGGGAAGGCGGCGTCGGCGCATTCAGCAGAAGGGGGCGACGGATTTGGTTCGTTTTTTTTTTTCTTCTTTTCTTTTCTGAAGTGAAAATGAGAGGGGGGGGGGTTTATATATATTTTTATTTATTATTTTATTATTTTATTATTTTATAAAAGTTGACTTTTACATACGTCATCAAAACGAGGCCTACCACCTGCCGTCCATAGCGTTTAACCCCCATTCCGAACACAATGGGATATGTATCGTCAGCTGATTCGGCTGTTACAATCAGTTTCCGTTAAATTTACATTTAAATCACTATATTGATTTTTAAACGTACATTTCAAATTACCGGGGCCACATACTAACTTTAAAAATTCTCAAAAAATATTTTCTAGCTTCGTATTGACGATACGGTCCTAACAAAACTAGTTTCGTCGAATTCTGAGACCGTTTGAAAAATGGCCAATTTCCAGTCGATTAAAATCAACTGAAAATGGTCAATCGCGTTTTCCTTTGCCACGCTCACATATTGATTCGAAAAATTATGAAATTTGAAACCTAGCAATAATTTGACATCACGGATCCAACAAAAGTGGTTTCGTCGAAATCCGAGTTCGTTTGCAAAATGTCCATTTTTAAGGGCCTGAATTCCATAGCGACTATTCAGAATTTTCAACTGGACATATCTTTTGATTCCCGCCATGAAATTTGGGTTTTTCGGATTCATTGGAAAGATATTCACAATTAGATCCTAATGATTTTGGTTTCACTAAAATCCGGATTGTTTTGCACCCGGTACATTCAATTGAAGTTTGAAATCGAATTAACGAACTACCGCGCCATTTTCAATTCTATTTATAATTATATATAAATATTTATATTCTAACGACGACGCGTATAATATATACGTTCGAATTATATTCAAAATAAATTTCTCGTCGATATTATTTAAAATAATTCATTTTAAATAATCAAAATTCGCTAAAATTGCCAAAATAAAAATTTTAAACTGGCCCAGATTTTCGGGTTGTTACAATCTCCCCCACTTAAAACTTTTCGTCCCCGAAAAGGAACAAAGTCGAAAGTGGTTTGATTAATCAACACTACGTTCGATCTGGCTTGCATTCTCCAACTTTTCAGTTTCTGAGAATTTTCAAATTCTTCAAAAATTTGGCTAACACCCTAAATTTTCGAAAAATTTCGCCATAACCTCCCCTGCAATGGGAGCATCGAGGAATTTCAAATAGCTTCCCCGGTCCTTCAGATCTCAAAAAGAAAAAGAAAAAGCCAAGCGGCTAGCCAATAGGCTCATAAAATCATCATCACCCAAACAAAACAGTAAATTATGTAGTAAACATGTACCTATTTGTCGGGCAAACAAAATTTATTCTCTGGCTCTAGCCTCCTTGCTATGACCTGTTCAATGATATACATGTATATGCAAGCAGATGCGACCAATTTTCAATACAATTCAATATTTGATTCAATTAGGCATAATGGTTCAAAATTAGCAAACAAATAAACAAGCAACCCAAACATCAATCAATTAGTGGATTAGAGTTTCAAATTGATAACTTTGATACATAGTCAAAAATCAGATTTTTGATGCCAAATCACAACAATAGGCCCTATCTAATTTTGGTTCTCACACCAGTCAATAGGAAGTATATAGAAATCTCCCTTTCGTCACTCGAACATAAATTCTGATGATGATGCATCAATCATCAGAGTTCTCTCCGGGCGACTAGAAGGTGATTCTATATCTATCCAGTATATTGAAATTTCAAATACACGTTTGCAAGGCGTATATGCAAAATCTTTATATACTGGACCGTCCAAATCAATATAAATAAATAATCAAATACGAATAATTGATTTATATTTCAAAACAAGATTTGTTTTCATTTTAAAAATATACTCTTCACACTCATTCTAGGATACTACTGATCCCATCTCTAACGAGTCATTCCCATTGGATATTACTAATCCAATATCTGATGAATTCTTTCGTACGGTTCTAATGTGTCTTGTTCTCTGCTTTGTAAACCAAAGCTCTGATACCAAATGAAACGACCCTTTACTTCCCCGTAAAGGAAAGCGCCGGATAGCTCGAGAACAAGCCACAACAGAACGCATGCAAAAGAACATTTCATTGTATATAACAACAATGCATCAGATTACAAGAATATACCGAGTATAAATGAATAAATATTACACAGAAATATCAGAGATTTAAATTACATTTAAATACATTACAAAGCAGCGGAAAATAATACAATACACAACTAGAAGAGATATACGGATACAAAGCTTTCCGGATATCGTTCCAGCTGTAAGCCAGGATCCTGTGAATATAAATCTGCAAAACCAAAACTACTAGCTGCCCGTGTCAAAAATAAGGGCACCCAGAGTTTAGGTTAAAACAATAAACTCCAGGTCAGTCATGTGACTGGTGTGAGAACTAAAACAGTTATTATTCTTTATTTTAAATCATTAGGTAAATCAAGGGACCATGCCGTATAACACGGAACGGGTTTCCTCCCAAGAATACCAGTGCATAAAACAAACCGCGCAATGCTAAATAAAGAAAAATGAAGCTGTTATAAGACCCAGGTCCCATCACACAATGCAACGCAGCCGAGGATAGGGTTTTCCCTTATAACAGCCAAAGAATGCTTGATATGGTTAAAACAAATTGTTTGATACTATTATAAGTGCATAGTGTATAAAACAACTTCAAATCATAAGTATCAATCATAGGCGGCATGAGTGCCCCATCCCACTATGTCACCATACTAGGTTCTACAATTAAAACCGCAAATGTCACGTATTTGGAAATTGGATTTCCGTCTATGAACCGAGGCAAAAGATAGTCCTCAACCGTTTTCGTGACTCTCTAGCCCGAGCCACAGGGTCAGAGCGCATCGACCCTTGGATCGTCAGGGCCGGTCCACCGATGTGGATTAAAATGCCTGAACACTACGTCTCCCCACCCTATGGGGTGTAAGTCTGGTCCGTCAGCCGACCAGAATGCATCGGCCGAAACCGATATAACCGAGGCGCCTCGCAACAGCAACAACCACATAAGTCAAACTCGTCAGGGCGTGTAAAACCACTGACGCCACTTCTAGCTAGAAAGAAACGCATGCCCTCCCTGAGGTCCGTCTCCCGTTTTAGGTTCACAACCGGGGTGCGAGGCTCGCGAATTCACGTTACACAAAGCTGTGCCACACAGGCTGTGCTTTGATCATCACCACAAGACTTTGCTTTTCAACAGAAGCCTCGATCAATTGCCACTTAGGCATGCCACACAGGCAATTCACTCCATGCGTTTGATATCCATCAATATATAACCCCTGAGCTCGTACGTCTCAGAGAAGGGCGTTAAGCAAGAGAATAAATTCTCCGCCGCCAAACAGATATATATTTAATAGAAATCAACCACACAGACTAAAATCCAATGTCAGACACACAGTCCATTTACAAGTCCGTTCTGGGTCTGAACGAAACCGGAGGCACCTAGTACCCCGCATATCCATCGATCTCCAAGTACGTCTGGACGATCACCAACTGTTTCCATCTTCTTGGGTGTACAGCCCAATCAAGATCATCAGTTATCACCCAAACGACGTGAAGACTTCTGGTCTTCGACCACCGTCTTCATCTTCGACACCACGTCGAATCAGTTATTCAGAATGGGATAAACCCGGTCTTTCTAAATAACTCGCGTATATATTATAAAAGTGTTACACAAACACAACATACGCCTCATTCCAATTCAGAATATTCTTTTATTCAAATATTCCTATACTTTGGGAAAAGTTCCCATAAATTTTATCCGAGATAAATTCTTTAAATTTATTCTTTAATCTCCTTTGGATATCAATTCAAACTAGTCGGGATTAGCGAACCACACCGAAGTAATCATTTATTTTATTTCCCAATCCCAACCTATTCATCCCATGAAGTAAAACTGGTAGTACTTCATATCTAACACCACAGTGTTATCGGTAATTCAATTACCATTTCACGTTCAAATCTAATTAAAGATTTAACTATCGCCTGGAGCAAAACTGGTGATACTCCATTTTCGATCATTTCAATCTAATTAAAGATTCATTAAAACTCCACTTAGTTTTAATCGTTATCTGGGTTAAAGAATCAGTGTCATTTAAAAACACAGTTCACGATAAACCCAAAACCACTTTCATTAACTATCGGGTTAAAGAACGAGTGTTGTTTAAAACACTGTTCACGACAAACCCAAAAATCAATATCAATTCAATTCCAATTAAATATTATTTAATTGGTACACTTCATTAAATCTAAATAAAAAGATTTAATCATTTCTCAACTGGGTTCAAGAACAGTGTTAGTGAAGACACCATTCACGACAAACCCAAATCACATTCGATATTCAATACAAGGCTCTGAATAGAAAATATATCGGCTTATATTCAATATCAAATTCTACGACTAACAAATGTCGTATTGGAAATAACGATATAAATATATATCTTTCAAATTTCCATAACAACACCTGTATAATCACGAATTCCAAGATCGAAATATTCCAAAGACAATTTCGATTCAAATCCACTCCAATGCAATCATTGGAAATTTTGGTTATTTTTAAAACCCTTTTCAAATTCAATTTATTTATTTAAAAATAAATAGAATTATAATCCTAGTTCAAAACTAGTTTATTTCGATAAAAATCTATTTTTATCTTTTCAAATATGGAGTTTTTCATCCCAAACTTTCACAAATCATTTCTTATGATTTTACACAAATTATTACTATTTTTAATAATTTTATCAAGGCCCGTACAGTCGATTTCCACCAATGGCCATCGAACTGCACGTATAGCGACCTTTTTCAAATTTGATTTGGACATAATTCCAAATCCAACCGTTAGATTTCTAATTTCTAATATTCGTTAGAAAGCTCTTTTTGATACAAACCCAACGGTTTCGGTTTTAGGAGAATCCGACGGTCGGATCTCCCGTAATGTCCGTTTGAAATAAATGGTCGAAATTCACGAACTGCCGCGGCGCGGCGCGTTCTATTCAGGCCATTATATTATATATATAATATATATAATATATACTTCGCCGATTTCTATTTAAAACGAATTATATAAATAGTTTTAAATTCGTTTCAAAAGCAATTTCAACTTCCATTTCAATTCAAAGCAAAATTGAATTCTTCTCTATAAATTCGTTTTAAAATTCATTTCTATTCAATTCATTTCGAAATCACTTTCAATTCAATTCATTTCGAAATCGCTTTCAATTCAATTCATTTCGAAATAACTTTCAATTCAATTCATTTCGAAATCGCTTTCAATTCAATTCATTTCGAAATCACTTTCAATTCAATTCATTTCGAAATCGCTTTCAATTCAATTCATTTCGAAATCACTTTCAATTCAATTCATTTCGAAATCGCTTATATTCAATTTCAATTCGAATTCACTTCTATTCAAAATTTCAGATTTTGAAATCACTTTCGATATTCATTATAAAATGAATAAAATCGATATATATATCGTTCACGTCAAAATGGCGTCAATCTAATCAACGCGGCTTCATATATTTCTATTTTCAAATATTCTATTTCAAATATTTCTATTCAAATATTTCTATTTCAAAACTTTTTTTTTTTCAAAACTGGAATGAGACCCAATCAATCACCATATAATGTTAATTATATGGATTTTCATACATTACACACATATAATACCATTGCAAATTAATCAACCATCAACCAAAGTGCACTACACTGTATAAGCATCAAATATAGATATCTAACGCTTATAACAGCCTGTCAATCAATCGATCGACATATTTAATCAATCAGGATGAGTGAACTTCAAATTTCATCCCAACACCCGTGTGGGGTTTCAGACAATCAAACACAGATTTTATTTGTGCAGTTGGGCGATGTGTAAAATTTATCGACCCAATCAATGTCCTTCAAATAGGTGTACATAAACAAACCGTCTAGTTTGTAAATGAATATTTTATTTTATTCACTTTCACGTTAAAAACTATATTTTTAACGATAAAATATTTATTCCAACACATGAATTTTCTTTTCAGTTCATTTATTCAATAAATGACATTTTTATTTTTCTAACATATTTTAGAAAATTTCGGCGGCATAACGGCACGATACTAGAAACGGGACGAGGCCTAGCCTTATCCCCGGTCTAGTGAAGGCCCACGCCATTCACACATCAATTATATCAATTCGTTATGCAAACCACAAAATTTGGAGTAAGAGTCTAACCTAGCCTTACTCCTTCGCCTTATAACGGCGCACGTCTAATCCTAACCAATTTATCGATTCGATTTTTCACACCACAAACCACATTCAAACCAATATCGCAATCAATCACCAAACAGTCAAACAAACAAGTCCATGGTCTGTGGACGATTGTGTCGGGTGCTACTAAACACCGTCTGCATCCTAGTATATATATATAACTAGAAAATTTAAATTGAAAGGTGAGAAGTTCTCACATAAAGCTATCCTAGCTCCACGGCTCTTCATTTGCAGAAGTCTTCGTCGTTTCGCCTTCTTGTCACCTTCGTTGCTGCTTTCACTACATACGTAAAAATCGAATTTTTACTTCACTATTCAATATATAAAAATCACATTTTTATTTCGAAGTTCAATATATAAAAATCACATTTTTATTTCGATGTTCAATAGATAAAAATCACATTTTTATTTCGATGTTCAATAGATAAAAATCACATTTTTATTTCGATGTTCAATAGATAAAAATCACATTTTTATTTCGATGTTCAATAGATAAAAATCACATTTTTATTTCGATGTTCAATAGATAAAAATCACATTTTTATTTCGATGTTCAATAGATAAAAATCACATTTTTATTTCGATGTTCAATAGATAAAAATCACATTTTTATTTTCCTACACATATAAAGATTATATTTTTAATATTCCTATGATGTAAAAATTATATTTTTATTACTTTAAAAATACAAAAATCATGTCTTGCTCCTTCTACCTAATAAAAATCCCGTCTTTTCTCTTTTTTAAAAATATGATCTTTTTTTTTTTTTTTTTTTTGCAAGTTCAAATCTTTTTCTACTAAAAAAAATTAAACCTTTTTCAAATCAGTTTTTATATTTTTAACAAATTAGTTTTTAAATTCTTAACAAATCAGTTTTTATATTTTTAACAAATTAGTTTTTAAACTTCTTTTTTATTTCCCAAATCAGTTAAAAATCATTTAAAAATCGGTTTTCTTTTCTGTTTTAAATAAAAATAAAAATAAAGTAAATAAATAAAAAAACTTACAGGGGGGGCGCTTTCCACCGTTGAACTTCGAAGGGGGGGGGGGAGGAGAGGGAGTCGCGGATCGGAGGGGGAGGGGTGTACCGCTCCAGCGGTGGTCCACGTCAGCGCAGGGGGGGGGTCCCAGGCTAGGGCGCGGCGCGTTCTTCGAGGGTCGGGGGGGAAGTCTTCGCGCCTGGGAGGAGAGAGGGAGGGGATCGAGTTGGGGGGAAGCTGACGTCGCGGAGGAGGAGATGAAGCGGCGGTGGATGACGGGGAGGCGGCGTCGGCGCATTCAGCAGAAGGGGGCGACGGATTTGGTTCGTTTTGTTTTTTTTCTTATTTTCTTTTCTGAAGTGAAAATGAGAGGGGGGGGTTTATATATATTTTTATTTATTATTTTATTATTTTATTATTTTATAAAAGTTGACTTTTACATACGTCATCAAAACGAGGCCCACCACCTGCCGTCCATAGCGTTTAACCCTCATTCCGAACACAATGGGATATGTATCGTCAGCTGATTCGGCTGTTACAATCAGTTTCCGTTAAATTTACATTTAAATCACTATATTGATTTTTAAACGTACATTTCAAATTACCGGGGCCACATACTAACTTTAAAAATTCTCAAAAAATATTTTCTAGCTTCGTATTGACGATACGGTCCTAACAAAACTAGTTTCGTCGAATTCTGAGACCGTTTGAAAAATGGCCAATTTCCAGTCGATTAAAATCAACTGAAAATGGTTAATCGCGTTTTCCTTTGCCACGCTCACATATTGATTCGAAAAATTATGAAATTTGAAACCTAGCAATAATTTGACATCACGGATCCAACAAAAGTGGTTTCGTCGAAATCTGAGGTCGTTTGCAAAATGTCCATTTTTAAGGGCCTGAATTCCATAGCGACTATTCAGAATTTTCAACTGGACATATCTTTTGATTCCCGCCATGAAATTTGGGTTTTTCGGATTCATTGGAAAGATATTCACAATTAGATCCTAATGTTTTTGGTTTCACTAAAATCCGGATTGTTTTGCACCCGGTACATTCAATTGAAGTTTGAAATCGAATTATCGAACTACCGCGCCATTTTCAATTCTATTTATAATTATATATAAATATTTATATTCTAACGACGACGCGTATAATATATACGTTCGAATTATATTCAAAATAAATTTCTCGTCGATATTATTTAAAATAATTCATTTTAAATAATCAAAATTCGCTAAAATTGCCAAAATAAAAATTTTAAACTGGCCCAGATTTTCGGGTTGTTACAATCGAGATCTTAGCTTTGCGGTGATTTGTGCTTGTAACTATTAGTTTTGTTTTAATCGCACGACTTAGGTTAATGATATTTCTAAGTTTGGAAATGTTTATGTCATTCATGCATGCCTATTTGAATGAAATCCCAATTTTCTTATTTAAACTAACAGTTGTCCTAGGACTAGAAATAATAGAATTCTGTATTGGATAAATTTTAGTAAAGGACCGGTTCCACATCATGAGATTATAAATAAATCCCCATTCCTTGTTAAAGCTAAAATTTATTTTGGTCTTTTTGTGTGTGATTTCAGTTTTCACATTTTGTCGTGATTGGCTTCCTTTTTCGCCAACATGTGACTTGAATCGTTTAAATTTCCACAAAATACTTTTTTGAAGTTTTTGGAAAATGTTGTTTGAAAAAAAACATTATTATCATTTTCTTATTTTATATAAAAGTGAAATGGTTTTGAAAGGAAATTTTCAAAATAGACATGACAAGTTTTCAAGCGCGAGTTTATTTTTACGAAAATTTTTGATTATTGGTCAAACGAACGGTGTAAGGAAGATTTTTGAATGCTATGTGTGCACGTTATAGCGGTGTAGTGGATCGACGATATGATAAAAAAAAGTTAACGATAACAAGGAAATGGTTATTTTTGATTTGGAAACGTTGTTTCCATACCTTGTCAACGATGAATGCGAGCAATTAGTTAACTCATTTAATGTTTTAGAACTTGTTTTAAGCCTCCTTTGCAGTCTACAAATGGGAATTTTCAGACTAATTTGGGTAGCTAAGGTGAAAATTCCATTGTACGATGGGAAATGGAAGATTTGTTATGAGAAAAGTATGAAAATTCTTCGCTTGATTTCCTTTATCCAGTTTAGAAGAAATTAAATAGGAAACGATTAGACTACATGACATTTTGGATGCAAAATTGCTTGCTTCACAATTTTATTAGTAATTGTGTAAGGGTAGTAGATGAAAAAGAGTTTTCAAAATTTGCATTCAGATAGAACTACAAGTATATTTAGGGTGTTTCGCATCATGTTTACAAGAGTACTTCAAAATTTTAATGCAAACATGTAGGGGGATAAGACCTCATTCTTTTTTCACATAAATCTGCAGAGGCAGCGGAGCTCTGCCATTTTTCTCTCTCTCTCCAAATACAAATTTTAAAATAAAAATATATTCATGCATATCAAATCAAATCCAATTCATATGAAATTGAGAGAATAACCAGATCTAATGGAAAGAAATGCAAAGTGACGCTCCAAATCATATTCTCCTCTCTTTTCCTGTTTTCTTACATTCCTACAGATCTGGAATTTCCCCCTTTTCAGATAAACTGTAGATTTGTAAGAATTTGGGGATTGTAGGCCTAAAGGGTTCAAAACTTTGAATTTGGAGGCTATAAGGTGAGTGTGAAATTTACGAATACAGTTATAATGACTTATATATTTCGTTTGAATCAAATCTATGTTTTTATGCCTATCAGATTTGTTCATTTAAATATTGTGAATTTATTTGCAACCATCAGATCTGATTATAAATATGGTGAATGCTGGAGATAATATATCAGGATTCAGCTACTTTGGGTAAATCTGATTATGGACACTCTACGAGCACTTGCATTGGCAACCAAATCGTCAACTGACCACATAATGAAAAGACCACCTGTTGGTCAAAGAGAGCCTCTTATAACAAACATCATGTGGAGAAATTTAATCATACAGGCTGTATACCAAATCACGGTGCTCCTCATATTTCAATTTGATGGAAGACACATTCCTCATTTGGAGAATCATACACACGCAAAAGCAGAGAAAATCAAAGATGCCGTCATTATTAACACTATTGTCTTTTGTTAGGTATTTAATGAATTCAATGCTCTAGTTGGCCTCTGGCTATTCCGGGTAAACTTATACCACTGCCGAAGATCCCAGTTGACAAATATTTAAAAACGTGTTGCTTGCCGTTGTAAAAAGAAAGATGTAGAGGAGTACGAAAAGCCAGGAGTGTCAACTGTTCGGAAATACAGTAATTTAACTTGCTAGAAAAATGTAGATTATTTGTATATGTGCAGAGAAAATTGTTACCTTCGACCAAATTTGGATGTCTACTGCTGTGTGAGATCGTTAGGCCTTGCTCCTAGGTTGTTGTATTATATTGGCATGAGTTTTGTGCTTTTCTTGATTGCCGCTAAGTATTGTATTTATGATTAACATGTTGCCACGTTTGTTATGAGCCAATTAATTTTATGATTTTTTTTCTAAAAAAAGAGTTACGATAAACACTGCATATGAATTTGATTCTAGGATTTACCCCCCTGTTATTGTTTATTAAGTTAATAACAATGTGCAATGTGCTAATTATTTGGCAAGGTGCTGCAAGGAAGTTCAATTGAAGACAGTCGTGCAGATGCGTGGGACTATCCTGGTTGTTATATAATAAAAGTTTCATTTTGTTTCTGTTCTAATGTGCTATTACCCCAAGCGATGCAGATGTCGACATTTGAATCTCCTACTTTTGAATACTAAGTATGTATTAAGTGCCGAATTTTGAAGGTTGAAAATCCGGGTCATTATAGATTGGTATCAGAGCTTTGGTTTACACAAAATTTATAGGGTATGACTCATTAAAGCTGACGGTAAGGACTCACTAGAGATAGGATTAGTAATATCCTAGGATGAGTAACTCATTAGAGATGGGGTTAGTAATACCATAAAATGAATTTGAAAGTAATATATGTAAGAGAACGTATTCGTAATTGGTTTACAAAGATTCCATAAAAGAAAGGATTTTTAAAATATATATGATTAGTTATAAGTTGTTAATTAGTTAAATAATTAAGATGGTTAAAATTTGGAAATATGGACATCTTGTGATTAGAATTTCACAATTTGACGAAAGATGTTCATGTGTTTATTAACTAATTAGAACAAATATTCCAAGAATAAAAAGTTAGAATAGTTGAATAATTTAAAAGAATATTTAAAACTTAGTTATTTGTAGGGTATTTGGAAAAAACGTTAAGAGAAAATCATGTTTTAATTTTAAGGAATTTGGTAAGACTTAAAATTAAGCCATTTAAGTTGGAATAAATAATCGGAATTATCAACGATTTTGGACAGTTAATAAACTTTATAATAAGTTGTATAGATAAAAGAAATTTGAATACCTTGTGAATTCAATTTCACAATTTGACTATAAGGTATTTGACGATATAAGGATAATCGAGATCTTGAAATTTTGGTAGAATTGTAAGAACTATATCGGGTAAAAAAATTATTAAGGGATAAGCCAACGAATTTAAGTAGGAAGTAACCTAAACCTTTCGAACAAAATTTCTTTTATTTAGGAAAAGGTCTAGAAGATAGAATGGTCAGAACAAAGAGTTGCATAACCTAAGGATTAGCCAAAAAGTTGAGAGCCAAACTAAAGGAATATTTTAGAAAAAATGATTATGGGAAGTCTTTTGAATTTAAACCTCCTTAAATATTTGATTAAGGATCATAATTTTTGAAATTTTTTGGACAGTCGATTAGTTATGTAATAAGTTTTGGTAATGAATTTTAAGTTAGGGAGTATCCTTTTGTGTAGCACCTAGCAGAAACTTGGGGATAAGTTTTGAGCGTAGGGTTAGGACATTTAGGCTAGAAATTGTCGCGAGTTTACAGGTGTTGTAAGTGTTGTAATAGTTGACTAATATGTAGTAGTAACCTCGGGGAATGTAATAGTAGGCAGGATTTGCCGAAGCTGGGTCAAAACTGTGTTATTTTTTCTATATTTTATTTCTTATCTACTACAATATGTTCTATGATATTTTAATATCTCAAATTGAATTCAATAAACCCTATTCACCCCCTCCAGGGTTAATCTAGATCCAACAAGTGGTATCATAGCTTGGTATTTCATTAAATCTAGAGATGGTGTTCCCTAGTTGTCAGTATAGTGAGAGTCAATTTAAAGATATTCCAATTATTATCAACAGGGCAGATTTTTTATTTTGGAAATCGAAAATCGAATTCTATCTAAAATTTGTTGATTACGAATATTGGAATACTATTGTAAATATGCGAGATATGCTAGATAAGAAAAATAAAGTAGTCAATGCTCGTGTTATGCATATTCGTTATTCTTATCTCAGTAATAATCAGCTTAAACTTATTTCTCATTGTTTGACTGCACAGGATATCTGAAAAACTCTCGACAAGTTGTATGGAACAGACAACAATTGCTCAAAATTCTAGAATGTCAACTCAGATTCAGATCTATGCTTAAAAGAAGAAACAATTGAAAATTCAGATGGATCAAACAATGGAGACTCAACAGAAGATGAGACAGAAAATTTCTCTTATGTAGATTTAGTTTACATGTATGATGATTTAACTAAATCTGTTGATAAACTCCAACTGAAAAACAAATATTTGAAATCTAAAAATCATGAATTGACCAGCAAAGTTAACTATTTGGAATCAAAACTTTCAAATGTCATGAAATTAGAAAATTTTGATTGTGAAAACTGTTTGAAATTAAAAACTGATCTCGTTCATCTCAATAAAAATATTCAAAAACTTGAGAATGAAATTATGGTCTTTAAAGAAAACGAGATTAAGTTATTAAGTTCGAACAATCATCAACAAAAGGAATTTGAAAATGTTAAGACTACCAAAAATTCAAAATATGAAATTGCTAAAAAAGAAAGCCTATTGAAAACTTATTTGATTTTGAAAGAGTTATAAAATGTAATTGTGAAATTCAAGAATTTCCAAAAACTTTTTGAATTTGAAATCTCTGAGTCACAAGCCAAAATCAAATTACTTGAATCTGAAAATTTGGTTTTGAAACAACATGATACTAAAAGAAAGATCATTAATAATCGTTGTTCAGATTTAATCAAAGAAAATAGTGATCTTAAATCCAAAATTCAACGATTAGATTCAACTTTGGAAAAGTTCTCTAATAGGGAAAAATCATTGAATATGTTTTTGCAAAATCAAGTTTCTATTGGGAATAAATACGATATCAGCTTTGGGAAAAATGATGTTTTTTAAAATGTCAATTCAAATGTGTTTAAAAATCCCTTAAGTTGCTTTAAGAAGGATCATTCTAAAAATTTGAACTCTGGATATTTCAAAGTTTTTTGAATCACAAACGCGATAAGAAATGGTTTGATAACAATCTATCTAATTCATTTTGGACCCCCAAAAAGAAATAAAGTGAATTCATATAAATTCAAACAAATTTAGGTTCCTAAAGGAACTTTGTAAATTCTGATGGATTGTTATACAAACAGATTTGGGTACCAAAACATAAGAAAACAATTGAGAGTAGTTTTACAAATTTTATTAGACCACTCGATCCTGTAAACTATTAGGTATCCATGTTGGCTGAGGAACTGCTGTACAAAAGATAATTGAATTCGATATGTTCCATATTTCTATATCATTCAGAGTTCCTTTAGCCAAGTCTAATGAGTTAGTGTGATAACCCTAAACCCCCGTGCCACGGAAGCAAGGATAATCATTGGAATATAACACATAAACAATAAAAATAGAACAGAAATATAGAATTACAGTAGATAATGTACATCAAATTACACTGGAAATAATATATCATCAGAGTTACATATCATAACAGGATCATACTTAGTGCATAATACAGTTTCAGTTTAATATAAAATGTCTGCAGCGGAATCAAACATAATATACTAAATGAAGTCTGAACAGCATAGTAGAAATGATAGAATCCATCTTCGGCTCTATAGCTATCCAGAATGAGTCTGCTAAAACCTGAATACAAGGTTGCCCGTGTGGAAAAGAGGGCACCCGAGTTTGCAAAGTGAAACAAACTACGAGTCAGTCATGGGACTGGTATGAGAAATTTTACTTAACCTATTTAATAATAAGGCTAATCACGGGACCATGCCTCTAACGCGGAACGGGTTTTCTCCATTGGATTGCTAGTGTTTAAATAAAGTAAATCATTTAAACAACGCAATGCTTTTTAGAAAATGAAGCCATTATAAGACTCAAGTCCCATCACACAATGCAACGTGAACCGGAGGATAGAGTTTTACCTTATAATGGTCAAAATATGCTTGATACAATAAAACAATTTGATATTATTATTAGTGTCTATATGTTTCAAAAACAATTTCAATCATAGATGGCATAACTACCATACACTATGTCGCCATACTAGTTTTACAATTAAAACCACACGGTGTCGTATTGGAAGTTGAATTTCCATCATGAACCAAGGCAAGGGATCATCCTTACCGAATTTGAGACTCTCTAGCCCGACCCTTAGGGTCAGCCGCAACTGCACCTTGGATCTTTAGGGCTGGTCCACTCTTGCTTTTGTGGATTAATAATTCCTGAACGATACGTTTCTCCGCCCTATGGGTCGTAAATCAAGAGCCACTAGGGACTCAAATCCGAGGCACCTCATTCCATCATCCATATAAGTAAAAATATCTGGGCTCCATATCATGACACCACTCCTAGCTAGAATGAAACGTATGTCCTCCTTGCAGTCCTCTCCCATTTCTGGTTCATGCCGGGGTGTGAGGCTTGCAAATCAACGCTATACACAAAGCTATGCTAATTAAAGCAGTGCTTTGATCATCAACCACAAGGCTCTGCTTTTCAACAATAAATCTTGATCATTTGCATCTTGGCATGCCACATTGATAATTCACGCCATGCGACTGATGTCTACCAATATATAACCTCTGAGCTCGTACGTCTCAGAGAAGGGTGTTAAGCAAGAGAATAAATTTTCCGCCACCAAACTGATATATATTTAATAGAAATCAATCAGCATAGATAAAAATCCAATGTCAGACATACATCCATTTACAAGTCCGTTCTAGGTCTGAACAAAACCGGAGACACCTTATTCCTCGTTTCATATGTCCAATATGGAAGAGAGGCTCTTGCATATCCGGACAATCAACAAGTACGTCCGGACAACTACCACAGTAACCCTTTCAAGGCAGCAACTCCAATCAAAGGCATCAGTAGTCGTCCATTCGATGTGAAGATCGCCGGTCTTCAACCACCGTCTTCAATATCTTCGATCTCTAATCGTCGATTAATTATTTAAAATGAGAGTTAATTCGGCCTTTTCAAATAATTCTCGAATATATATAATTCAAATCATTTCTTTTCATTCCATATCGTATATAATATTTTATAACAATTTATTGCTATTTTTATTTATATAAAAATAGCCATTTTTAGTTAAACGACGCTTCAAGTCATTACACGACCCATAGCAAACATCATATCGTTGGAAAGATCTTTCCAAAGCGAATCCAACGGTTCTAGTTTTGGGAAAAATCCAACGGTTGGATCTTTTGGTATAATCGTTTAAAGTTACGATTCCTAATCGCGAACTACCACGCGCGATTCGTTATATATATATATATATAATTATAATTCATTCGACGATTTCAAATTATTTATTCTTTAAATAATTTTGTACTCTTCATACACATGCTAAATGAATATTTTAGAGATTATTACCTACATTAAAAATGTAATTTTAATGTATAAACAATGTTATCAAACTTTGAATATTTTTAATGACTCACTTACTTACATTAAAAATGCAATTTTTAATGTAAAAACTATTTTATCAAACTATGCATATTTTTAATGATTCACCTATTTACATTAACAATGTAATTTTTAATGTAAAAATAATTTTATCAAACTATGCATATTTTTAATGATTCACTTTCTTGCATTATGAATGTAATTTTTAATGTAAAAACAATTTTATCAAACTATGCATATTTTTAATGATTCACTTTCTTACATTAGAAGTGTAATTTTTAATGTAAAAACAATTTTATCAAACTATGTATATTTTTAATGATTCACTTACTTACATAAAAAATGTAATTTTTAATGTAAAAACAATTTTATCAAACTATGTATATTTTTAATGATTCACTTTCTTACATTAAAAATGTAATTTTTAATGTAAAAACATATTTTCATTTCAAATAATGATCATTTTTCATCTATAATAAAAATGTGAATTTTTATGTTAATAATTTTCTATTCAACTAAGATCGGTTTTAATCTTTTTTAATACGCAATAAAATTGTGAATTTTTATTGTTAATATATTTTTATTTCAAATCAATGAATATTTTTCTTCTTTTCTTATATATAATAAAATGTGAATTTTTATTGTTAATATATTTTCATTTCAAATCAATGAATATTTTTCATCTTTTCTTATATACAATAAAATGTGAATTTTTATTGTTAACATATTTTCATTTCAAATCAATGAATATTTTTAATCTTTTCTTATAGAGGTGAATTTATTTTATGTTCAAACAATTTTCATTTCACATATGAATATTTTACAAATTCTAATCATACAAGAATATTTTACAACACATGAATTTTTCTTAAAATTTCGACATTATAACGGTAGGGTAATTAAAACTGGCACCGTCCCTAGTACGACTCCTTCGCTAACCTAGGCATCGCGGCGATACAAGGGTTTCACTTTTTCTAATACAATTTCTTTTCATTATACAGTCCATTTTCACAATATTAACCAATTTCCTTTTAACCACAATCAATCACCCAAAATCAATCAATTTCACATCACAATACAAACAAGCCGTCCATGGTCTGTGGACGACGGTGTCGGGAGTTACTAAACTCCGTCTGCAACCTAATATACTTTTGTTTAATTTTTTTCGAATTCAGAAATCTTACTTTGCTTTTTATTCCTTCTAAAATTGTAGATGGCTCCAAAAATTCTCTCCGGTCTCTTCTGAAATGTAGACCTTGAATTTACGGTTCCAACGGATTTGATTTCGTTTGATTCCATATCTATTTGGAAAAGTTATCTTATTTTAAACATTTGAAAATTTAATGATTATTTAGACATAATTAAATTAGATTAACATTAATTAATCACCTACTTGTCATGATAATTCCTCCTTCTTCCTCGCGATACCCAGATGTTCAAACCCATAACCAGGCCTCTATCTCTTCAAATCGCACACCATTTGAGCCCCTTCGCCAACGATCAGAATACCTCACTTCATTGCCCCGACCACGAGCTACCACTGCCAGGAAGAACGCCCAACTCGTACACATCCATTGCTTTGAAATCCGCACCAAACCCATCCGCTTTGAACCAAGAATCCAAGCAAATCCCTCAATGAAATTAGATCTACACCATTCACTACGTTAATCTCACTCCCCTCTACGATTTTCTCTTTGGAGATTTCGAATTCTATTGAACAGATTAGGAGAAAAGGGAGGGCGAATACTGGAGCTTATCGGCTGTTGATTTTTTTAGTGGGGCGGTGGCATAGTTTCTTTAGGGTTTTGTTTTTATTTTTTTAATTTATATTTTTAATTTCTAATTCCTTTAATTTTGTTAACCATTCCATCCGAGAGTAACATTGAACTCAGAAAAATCCATGACGATCAAATTAATAGGGAATTGGTAACAAGAATAAGAGATCGACACTCTGCAATATAAACTGAGGACAAGGGAACCACCGACCGGATTATGGACACTAATTGATTCTTTAAGATCCCTCGTTTTTAGGTTTAGCTTCTTGACTGTATTACTCGAAATGAAACTTCATGGTGCACATGTATCAAATAATACTGTGATAGGAATATTTTTAATAATAAGAATGCCTTCCAAAACATCTGGCCTTTTCTGACTAGTTGAGGGTGTTAGAGCTTCTGCCGTTCTATTGACTTGAGCCTCCTTAGTCGCTTTCAAAAACCAGCAATCTTGCTTTACATGACCTGGCTTATGGAAAAGATTGCATTCTCTATTCTCTTGAAACTTTTTATTGGATTTAGATCCATCTTTCTTTCATTTCTTCGAAGATTTGCAATTTATTAACAAATGTCCTTGCCTATTGCAATTAGAGCACGTGGCAGTCGTTAATAATTCCTTCTTAGATGTAACCCCTTTCTTATCAGCTTTAGGCTTCTTACTGGCCTCAGGCTGGGTACTTGCCTCAGGGCTATCAGTTTCAAAATTCCTTTTGCTACTAGAACTGCCTTCCTCTTCATCTTCCAAAACACCTTTCTTTTCAAGATACTCATAGCGATAAGCCATTTGTATCATCTTAGAAAAAGTAAGATTCACATGAGCAAGTACTATACCTTTGTATTTCTTTTGAAGTCCGTTGATAAATCTCAGATTCTTCCTTATAGGATCTCGAATTAGTTCTGAGGCAAAGCGAGAAAGTTCATTTAATTTATTCTGATACTCCTGGATGGACATATCTCCTTGTTTCAGATTGTAAAACTCATCATATAACCGCTCAGTTGCTTCTGGAGGAATAAATTTTTCTGTGAAAATTTCTTTAAATCTATCCCAGGTAATATTACCTTCTGGATTTTCCTCTGTAACAGTTTCCCACCAGATTAAAGCTTCGTCTTTGAGTGCCAAGATGTTGTTAATCTTTTCTGATCATCTCTCAGCTTTAATCCTTCAAAAATTCTCTCCGAAGAATGCATCCATGCTTGTGTTTCAATAACGGATTCTTTGCCCAAGATTGGTTGTAACAACCCGAAAAATCAGAACCAATTTAAATTTTTTATTTTGGCAATTTTAATGAATTTTGATTATTTAAAATGAATTATTTTAAATAACAACGACAAGAAATTTATTTTGAATAGAATTAGAATGCATATATTTATTTGAATCGAAGTTAGAAAATAAATATTTGTTTTAATTATAAAAGGAATTGGAAATGGCGCGGTAGTTTGAAAATTCGATTCCAAATTTCAAATGAATGTACAGGATTCAAAACAAACCAGATTTTAGTGAAACAAAAAATATTAGAATCTATTTGAATATATCTTTCCAACGAATTTGAAAAATCCAATTTCATAACGGGAATAAAAAGTTATACCCAGTTGAAAATTTAGAATAGTCGCTATGGAAATATAGCCCACAAAAACAGCAATTTTGCAAACGACCTCCGTTTTTGATGAGGCCACTTTTGCTGGATCCAGAATAGCAAATTATTGCTATATTTCAATTTTCATAATTTTTGGAATCAATATGTGAGCTTGGTGAATTTAAACGTGTTTGGTAAATTCAATTCAAATTTAATCGACTGGAAAATGACCATTTTTCAATCCGTCTCCAAATTGAACGAAATTAGTTTTGTTAGGACCGCATCATTAAAACATAGTCATATTTGTTTTTCTGGAATTTTTTGGGGTCAGTATGTGGCCCTAGTAAATAGAAATGTTCGTTTGAATTTAAAAGATAATGATTTATATTTTAAATTTAGCGTAAACTGAATGTAACAGCTGAAATGGGTTACAAAACATATCCCATTGTGTTCGGAATGGGGATAATTAGCTAGGGTTGACTGTCGTTGGACTCGATTTGGAGTTCGAAAGAAAAAGTAACTCTATGGAGAAAATTAAATAAATATATAAATTATATATAAGCCCCTTCCCTTTATTTTCTCTCTCTCCCTTAATCTTCAAAATAACGCGGTCACTCCAGGCCCGTTGTCATCTTCGTCTACCGCCTACAACCCACTGCCCCGCCTTTGGCTCCACCTCCAGTGCCGCCTCCACCTTCCTACCCTTTCTCTCCTCTCCACCACCGCCTACTCCGGAGCAAACAGCCCCAAATCCAAACCCTAACCCGTCCAAACCCCCTTCAAGTGCCACTACCCCTTAGTCGACCACTAGTGGCCGCCTGAGCCTCAGCCCCGACGCGCGCCACCCTGCTACCAGCCCTCTTCCAATCGACCCCCCTTTTCTTCGATCTGCGCAAACCAGCACCCCCTCCCTTTTCTCAGATGCTCGAATTCACTATTGCTTTCTAATGCTTCAATTTGGGGTTTTCTTTGACGATCGGAAATGCCGTGAGTTTTCTGATTTTGTTTTCATTTTATTTTACTGTATAAAAATCTGGTTTTTAACTTTATAAGAATATGATCTTTACTTGTATAAAGCCTTGAATTTAAACATGGGAAATAAATGATTTATAACATGAAAAAGAAAGGATTTTTGCTTATAAAATATTATGAATTTTGTTTGTAAAGATTTGATTTTTGAAATTAAAAAGATGTGATTTTTAAAAGTAAAAAGATTTGATTTGTGAAATATAGAAAGTTTAGATTTTTAGAAATAAAAAGATAAGATTTCATTAATACAAAGATAGGATTTTTTTCATATATGAAAAGCGTTATGTAAAAATTTAATCTTTATAATGAAGTAGCAATATAAAAATATAATTTTTATATAGAAAGTGGCATTGTAAAAATTTGATGTTTATAATGTAGATTTGAAATAAAAATACGATTTTTATTACGATGTTAGCAAAACAAAAATACGATTTTTATATATACAGTAGCGAAATAAAAATATGATTTTTATATATGAAACATCGATATAAAAGTATGAATTTTATGTATGGAAAGCGTTATTAAAAATGTGATTTTTAATAACAACTGCGTGGAACAGACGACGATAGGACGGACTGAAATCAAAACGGAATCCAAGCCATACAGTTAAAGAACTGGCGAAGCGGAAACCAAAGGTGAGAACTTCTCACTTTAATTTTATTTTCTAGTTAATATATATACTAGGATGCAGACGGTGCTTAGCAGCACTCGACACCCGTCATCCACAAAACATGGACGACTTATTTGATTTGATTGTGTTGTGAAAATTGATTGTGATGTGGAATGGAATAAATAAAATATCCATGTGTTGAAATAAATAGTTTAACATTTAAAATATAATTTTTAACGTGTATATGAATAAAATAAATATTCATTTACAAATCGGACAATTTGTTTATGCACACACATTTGATTGAAATTGATTGAGACGATATATTTTACACATCGCCCAACTGCACAAATAATAAATCAGTGTTTGTTGTTTGAAAACCCCATACGGGTATTGGGATGATATTGGACATACACTAATCCCTATATTTAGTCGTATGTCAATCGATGGGTTGACAGGCTGTTATAAGCGTTAATTATTTATATTTAACGCTTATGCAGTTGTGCAATGCACTCTGGATGACGTTTGATTGTTTATCATTGTTGTTCTATACATGTGTTGTATGAAATCCATATAAATAACATTATATGGTAATTGACTATGTCGGATTCTAGTTCAGAAAGAATGAATATTTTAAAATAACGAATTTTAAAATAATATTCAGCAAAGAATCAAAATTTGATTTTGCTGTCCGATTTGGGATGGACACGAATATATTTGAATATATAAAGGCGTGTTGATTAGTTTAATGTCATTTTGACATGAACGATATTTATATCGATTTTATTCATTTTTAGAGTGAATACTGAAAAAGAAGTGATTTCAAAATCTAATATTTTGAAAATATTATCATTTATATATCAACGATATGGAATTTTCAATTTTGATTTAAAATTGAATATGAAGTTGAAATCGTTTTGAAAATGAATTTAAAATGATTTATAAAATACGTTTAAATGGAAATCTACGAAATATATTTATAATATATATATATATATAATATATATATATATATTTAATGGCCTGAATAGAACTCGCCGCACAGCGGTAGTTCGCGAATTTCGACCTTTGACTTCGAATGGACATTATGGGAGATCCGACCGTTAGATTCTCCTAGTACCAGAACTGTTGGGTTCGTATCGAAAAGAGCTTTCCAAAGAATATAAGGAATTTGAAATCTAACAGTTGGATTTGGAATTATGTCCAAATCAAATTTGGAAAAGGTCGCTATAAGTGTAGTTCGATGGCCGTTTATGGAAATCGACTGTACGGGCCTTGGTAAAATTATAAAAAATATCAATAATTTGTGTAAAATCATAATAAATGATTTGAAATGAATTTGGATCAAAAATTCCATATTTGAAAAGATAAAAATATATTTTTATTGAAATGAACTAGGATTATAATGTATATTTTTTAAATAAATAAATTGGATTTGAAATGGTTTTAAAAATAACCAGAATTTCCAATATATGAATTGGAATGGATTTGAATCGAAATTATCTTCGGAATATTTCGATATTGGATTTCGTGATTACATAGATATTTTGGAGGAATTTGGAAGATATATATATTGTTATTCCAATACGATATTTATTGATTTCAGAATTTGATATTGAATATAAGCCGATATAATTTCTACTCAGAGCCTTGTATTTAATATTGAATTGGATTTTGGGTTTGTCGTGAACTATTTTTAAATGACACTATTCTTGAACACCATGTGAAAAGAATAAATCTATTAATTAAGATTTAAAGAAGAATTACCAATTGATTAACATTTAATTGAAACTGAAAATGGAACGTGAATTGGGTTTGTTGTGAATTGTGTTTTTAACGACATTCATTTTTTAACCCGATTTACAGTGAAATGTGATTTGGAATTTATAAATCTTTTTATTAAGATTTAACGGGAATTTTCCAAAGTAAAGTTTTCCAATTTAATATATTAAATTGGAACTGAATGGAATTCGATTTGATAATAATCGAAATGAGCTTCTGTGGAGGAAGACTGTTAATATATATGGAATTTAAAGGCTTTGTCGTTATTCCATTTTTATTATTAGTCAGATACGGAAATTGATATCGATTATATATTGATTTGTTTTTCCGTGAAGATTCCATTTTTATGGAAGAGGATTTGGGTTTATCGTGAACTGTGTTTTAAATGATATTAGTTCTTTAACCCGGTTAAAGGACGGATAACATGTCTAACATTGTATTTCGAACTGTATGGTTGATCTCTACTAAATATATATCTGTTTAGTGGCGGAGAATTTATTCTCTTGCTTAACACCCATTTGTAAAACGTATGAGCTTAGAGGTTATATATCGGCAGGAATCAAAAGTGCTATAACACCCCGTATTTTCTATGAACATCAAAGTAGTGAATTAAGGAGTACTTAACTTTAAAAGTGGGAATTAGGGGGAAATGGGTTACGCCATTGCATTCGTCTCGGAATTCTGCTTGAGATAGAGTCCGAGTTTTGCATGAATCGGACTCCGTATGAAGAAGTTATGGAGTTCAGAAGATTTCAAGTTTAAACAGAAATTGAATATAAATAATAATTAAATTAAAAACAGTCCAAATTCAAAAATTCCAAGAGAAGGGGCTGGGCGGGAAAATTCCCGCCCATAGGGGTCAACTCCCCCCGGGGGGGTCGATATAGGTGTCGACCCCCCAAGAGGGGTGTCAACTAGGGCGTCGACCACACTGTAGAGGTCGATCCCCTCATCCAGATCTGGACTGTTTTGTCCAGTGACGTTTTCTGAGTCACTAGGGCTTATGTGGCGACTTCCGGTTGGTTCTGTTTTCTCTGGATGGCTCTGATGACTGCTAGGTTGATCTAATGGCTCTCATTAATCTAAACTTCTATATAAACAACCCCAACCCTCAACCCTAAAACCACATAAAATTGCTCTTTGAAGCTGTCATGTTGTCCATGGCCAAACTAGCGTAGCCTCCATTTTTCTCTAAACTACAAGTCAAGTTAGGAAGTCCCAAATCAAAACCAGAGAATCAATAGTCTACATTAAAGGATAGCTTTTCAGTTTCAGAAATCAGATCCCAGAAAAACAAATTTTGTTCTTTTGTTTGTAAGTTCAGTTATTCTTTGGATTTGAACAAATAAAAGTCATGACTTATAATGATGTGGAACTAGAACCGTGCCTAGTTGTAAGATAATCGTATTCTGATTCATGTAGAATTCTGAAATTACCTATGCCTACGTGACTATTGTGATTGATGAATTTATCATGTTGTATATTAATTTGGTGATGAACCAATCATGTTGTATATTAATTTGGTGATGAACTTATCATGTTGTATATTAAATTGGTGATGGACTTATCATGTTGTATGTTAAATTGGTGATGAACCTATCATGTTATATAATAATTTGGCAATAAATCTATCATGTTGTATATAAATTTGGTGATTCCTTATGTTATGTTATATGCAAGATCATAAGCTAAGTCATTTTCATATAGGCTTGTATGTCTAGATCTACATACTTATATGTTTAGATCTATGTTAATTTGATCCAACTCAAATGCAAGTTCATAGTTACATGCTTAAATAAATTTGTGTAGTGCTATGCCAAATTTATATTACACATGCTTAGTTGATCTAAACTGTTTTATGCCATTGGAATGTTACATGTCCCTTTTCTTTTTCCCTCTTTGTTTATGAGTTAGGTTAATTTGCGAGCCTAACGTTCTATGTAATTTATACGAACGAATAACGGGGGATACGTTGGGAAAAATATTAAATTATATGCTATTGGCAAAGGTTGGCTCATAATCATGTAAATGATTAATGGCATGAAATGGTATAATTTGTATACCTAAGAATTATGGAAAAAATGGGACATGACTTGGGTTGACAACATTGGTGGATAATTTACATATAAACATAAATATGTAAATTAATTAAAAGATGATTGTGCCTAACCCGAGGTTAGATTGAGTTGCGGTGTAAGACTGGCCGGAACCGCCCGGCACATCCAGCAACCATAACAATATAGATCTAATGTGAGAGGTTAGCGCATTAAGCCCGAGAAACCCGAGGTTAGATTGAGTTACGGTGTAAGATTGCTCGGAACCGTCCGGCACATCCGGTGACCGCAACAATACATATCTAATGTGAATGGTTGGTGCTTTAATGAATGAATTAAAGCTAAGACAGGCTAAGAATGGTAGGGTTAAGTTAATTAAGGCAACAATTAACCAGTACAACATGTTAACTAAACTGACGGGTGGGGTTAGGTTAATTTGAGAACACTTAACCATTTTAACATATTGATTAGGAAACCCTAGTAACCGGGCCCCATTTCAGCAGTAACCCACATAGATGTATCATGGTACCCAGAACTAGGAGGGAGGGGCACGATTACTGGGTTGATTATAAGCGGTCAAAATAACGGCGGGTGGTGCAACAGTGTAGGTTCCAACGGAGTATGGGCGTGCCCGGGTAGTATATATTGTGCATCTTGAAATTTGTGTCGGGTTGCCACCATAGGAATTGATACACCCCATGGTGGGACCAACACAGGTATCTACAATCGAGCAGGGCCGAATGACACAAGTCATAAATGCATGCGAGTAGAAGCCGATCGATAAAAGGGATCATATTATCATGAACACATGGTGCTAGTTGAAACACTTTTTAGTAGGTGCAGAGAAATAGAAACGAGTGTGATAGTATATTCAATTTACCTTACCTTATTTATCGTTATCTTATTTCTAGGGTATTGTTCTAGGTTCAGTTTATTCATGTCATGATCCTTTTACCTGTTTACATGCTAAGTAATCACTGGACTTACCAGGCTTATGTCTGACCCGTTTTCTTTCGTCTTCTTGTCTTTTGTTTCCCCCTCCCCCCGGGTCCGCAGGGAGGGAATACTTCAACTTAGTCCAGATCTTTTCCAGCTTGAAGAAAGTAGACGTATTGCTTGGACTCTCTTTTCTTGGGCTGTGGCTGTGGTTACACTCTTAATTGGGGATTTATGCTACTTTATTATTGTTTATGCTTCTTTATGTTTTAGTCAAGACAGAGGCTTTACTGTAATGATTTTGGAAGTTGGTTTTTTTAAGACAGTTGTTGTAATGTTTTGACTGGACCACTTGCTTATGAAATAAAATTTTGTCTTTCCGCTGTTTATATGTCTGTCTTGTAAATTACTTTTACCTTTTACCTATAATACTCCACCAAAGTTAATGCATTTCCTTTGTGAGTGACCTTAACGGAGGTGGGGTGTTCACAGTTGGTATCAGAGCAATGGTTTACCAGATCAAATAAAAGTTTTTGAAAACTATTTTTCAAAAAGAAGTTTAAAGAAGCATTTTTGAGAAAAATGTTGTTTTATTTTAAAGGCATAATCCCCAAAGCTATATGCACTATCTTTCTGTCCTTTGTTTTGAACCTTTTCTTTTCATTTCAGCATGTATGGGGATCTTAATCTTCCTAAGGACATACCGGTACCTGGTTGGTTCAGAAGGTACCTAAAGGCTACGGCTAATGACGCAGGCCCAACAGATGTTCCTACTCCCCCAGTTGCAGTTGTTCCTCCTCGTCCTCCTCCTCCTTGTGCAAATGCTTTCTTGAAGATATGTAGAGACTTTCGAGCCATGGGTGGAAAGAACTTTAATGGGACTGAGTTTGTGGAAGCAAGAAACTGGCTCAAGGAAACAGTTCATTATCTTCGAAGTAGATGATAGGTAGAAGATACAATTGGTTATGTGGTAACTTAAGGACGAAGCCTCTTATTGGTGGGAAGTTACTAATGATGAGAGACCATTTGAAACATGGGAGGATATCAGAATGAGGTTTGAAATGAAGTTTCTCTCGCAAGCTGAACGAAGCCTACAGATGGAAAAGTTCTTAGCTCTCAAACAGGGAAGCCTATCGGTCAAGGAATACGTCAACCAATTCAACCAGCTGGCTAGATTCGGATTGGAGCTAGTAAACACTCCACATAAGAAAGCTCTCTGTTTTGTTAAAGGGTTGAACGAGCCACTACACAGACTAGCTATGACCCATATACCTATGGGTGCAACTTATGAGAGACTAGTGGACATGGCACTGTTACAGGAGGAAGATAAAGATGCAAGAAAGAGATGAAGGTGGAAGTACCTCAAGACAAGAAAGTGGAGGGACCACAGAACAAGAAGACGGATTCCAAGAAGGGCGGTAAGAATAACAAACCCCATGACAAGAGGAAGTGTAATTTTTGTGGCATACCTGGACATCTGATTAAGGACTGCCAAAAGAAAAAGAGAAAGATGGGTGGTTTTTTTCAGTGCGGCGAGACAGGACACATGGCTAAGGACTGCCCAAGAAAGCAAGGGCAAGGGAAGAGGACTGGATCTGCTTCTAGAGGGCAGATTCACGCTCTCATAGCACCTCCACAAGAACGAGGTAGAAATATTTCTGTTGAGAGTTTAGTTTATCTTTTTGATCATCCTGTTCGTACTCTCTTTGATTCTGGCGCATCGCAATCTTTTATATCTACTTCTTTAGTTGAATCTCTGCACCTAAACACCAGTATAGCAGAGGATCCCTTGGTTGTTTCAAATCTAATTGGGGGTTCGGCCTATTTATCAATGATTTTTTTTGATTTGGAAATTTCCATACTAAGCATTGGGTTTAGATGTAATGCCTATGTTTTGGGCTTCATGGGCTATGGGTGGATTGGCTATCCAGTAATGGTGTCGTCCTCTACTGTGAAAAGAGAGTGGTTAGACTTATGACTCGTCTCGGTAACACTCTCGAAATCTCCTGTAATCCCATGATCTCTGTTATGCTTAGCTACCTAGAATCTCTTGATGCATCAGTTGAAAATCTGAAATCTATTAGAGTAGTCTGTGAGTACTCGGATGTCTTTGAAGAGGTGAAGGGTTTACCTCCGAAGCGAGAGATAGACTTCCACATATACCTTGTTGATAATGCAAAACCCGTTGCTCTACCTGTTAGACACATGGCTCCAAGGGAAAGGAAAGAGCTCAGCAAGCATGTTAAAGAGTTGCTTGAAGAGGGGTTTATAAGGTGTAGTATTTCTGAATGGGGTGCTCCAGTGGTGTTTGCAACCAAAGCGGATGGTTCACTTCGCCTATGCATTGACTATAGGGAGCCAAACAAACTGACCAAGAAGAATAGGCACCCACTTCCAAGAATAGACGACTTGTTCGATCAGCTTGTGTAACAACCCTGAATTTTGGGGCCAATTTAAAATTTATTTTAAGTGATTTTAATGAGTTTTGATATTTAAAATAATCTATTTTAAATAATTTTGATTCAAATCGAAGTTAGAATGAATAATTCAATTTTAATTATAAAAAGAGTTAGAAATAGCGCGATAGTTTGAAAAGTCAAACTTGAACTTTGACTGACCGTACAGGACGCAAAATTTAATGGATTTTAGTCAAACCAAAAATATTAGAATCTATTTAAAAATATATTTCCAACGAATCTGAAAAATCGAAATTTCATAGCGGAAATCAAAAGTTATGGCCAATTCAATTTTTAGAAAGGTCGCTAGGTAATTTGCATAGGTCAATAATGCTGCTTTTTGCATATAAAGGAATTTTGACTTGAAACCACTTCCATTGAGTTCAAAATGATGTTTCTGCATTGAAAAAGTATAAACACTTTTATTTTTTTGAGTTTCGGAAATTATTGATTTAAAAATGTATTTTTAATATTAAATATATACGCCTTAAAAATGGAAATTTTGCAAACGACCTCCGTTTTTGACGAGACCACTTTTGTTGGATCCGAAATATTAAATTATTACTAGATTCCAAAATTCATAATTTTTGGAGTCAGTATGTGGTTGTTATTAATTTTACAGTGAAAAACGGTCAATTTTCAGAATTTAAAAATTCATAATTTATTCATACGGACTCGGAATTTAACGAAACCAGTTTCTTTGAATCCGTAATGTCAAGAAATATTTATGTTTCAATTTTCATAAAAATTGAAATTCGTAGGTGTTAACACGAATTTTTAGAATATGAAAATGGGTGCAAATTGTATAAATAAATACATAAAAGGGTAATTGGGCCTAATAACATTCTTAACTCCATATAAAATATCTTTTCCTCAGCCATTAGCTGAATCATAACCCTAAACCTACCAGCCACCTTCTCCTTCTTCATTTTCATGGCCTCCACTCTAAATAATTCTTTGCAAATAAGCCCCTGAAAACAAAACAATTTATAGCTCTCAATCCAAACCAAATCAGACCAAACCCTTTCTGGGTTTTGTTCATCTTCTTATCCTCTATCTACCACGAAATATTCAAGACCTATAGTCGCACGGGTTCGCCGAAATCTCAATCTAAAGGCAGCAGCCATATTTTCGTTTTTTGGCTATTGCGGGCCCCATGAAGAGAGTTAGGTCGAGCGACTTCGGGCAGAGGTAGAGTGGAACCACACGGTTCTTTTGGCGGTGGTGGCATGGTTTCAGGTGGTCAGAGTTGGCCGGAATGTCAATTTTATTGGAGGGGTGCTGAAAATAGGACAGTCGCAAAGATGAGCAATTTCCCGCCAATCCGTGAATTTTCAGGCGAAGTGACAAACATAGAAGTTGTTCGGGAGGTCGAGGCCAAGCTACTGTAAAAATTTGGGGGCATTTAGAGCACCGACGCGGCCGCAGCACCAAGATGAACGGAAACTATACTTTTCCGTTCATCTGCAGATCGTCGGCCCCACATGGCGAATTGGAGGGGGGACCACCAGCCTTGGAAAGAGGGGGAGAAGCCGGAGAGAATGGCGCTAGTTTCGTGCAATTCCGACGTACGGTTTGGCCGTGGCGAGCATTTTAAATTCAGGGTGCTGTTTGAAAAAAAAAGGTTAGGGGCTTAAACGCGAAACATTTATGTTCTATGTTCGTAATGCAATATCTTTTACATACGAGATCGAAATTTGACGATTTCAGGTCTGTTGTGATCGTGGCGATGAGAGCTTCGCGTGGACACCAAATTTGTCCAATTTGGAGAAAATTGAAATTTTGGGTAATTTTTACAAAGGGTCCATTAGGCACACATCCCTGTAAACTTTTAAAATTAATAAAAAACCCGTCCATAAACATAATACAGAATACGTCCCTATTTTTGAATCGTGCGCACTAAAATTCCTGTGTTGCCCTTCACGCATGTCTTAAATCCTCAAAGCACGATTCGTCTTCCTTTCATTTTTCATTTCGATCTGCTAATCTGAATCAAAACCCTAAACCGACGATTTTAGAAAAAACTTCAAGCGAGAACTCATTTTCAAAAAAAAAAACAGCCGATCGTCAACAACTTAATCGCTATCTAATATATTTGTTCAGAATTGTTTTCGTCGTCTTCAAATTGCAAGAAATGGCTAAAAAGAAGGTATAACTTTGATTATTTTAATACCTATCTGAATTAATACATGATTGCTAGAAGGAAAAACGAATTATTGCATGATTATATGCTATTAATTTGTTGCTTATCTATTTTATTCCGTGTTAGTATGAATTCATAAAGTTTTCTTGCGTGATTGTATAATTTGTAGTAAGTAATTTTGTATGTTTGTATGATAAAGATTATTTGGACTAGAAGAAAACTGGTAAGTTGATATTCGAAATACTTGCATAATTGTCTGCTTAGAGTTTAATATGTTGCATTTTTTTATGCATATTTTCAAAACATATGCATGCAAGGATGAATATATTAAAAACAGAGGCATATACGAATACATGCATAGGAATACTAAGGTTAATGTATATGTTTATTGTAAAATGTTGAGAAGAAGAAAGATTTTTTCATCAGTTCTGAAAAAGTGGTATAAAGTAATTTAGAAATCTTGCATAATTATATGCATGTATAATGAATAATTGTATACTGGTATGCAAATATTGCAAAAATGGATGCATATGTTCAGAAATCTTGCACAATTCTGTGCATATATTGAAAATAGATGAAATTAGTTTCCAGTATTTGAAATATTAGCACAAAAAGTGCTTATTATCAGAATAATTGCATAATAACGTGCTAATGTTCAAAATAATTGCACCTTAGTGCTACATGTACAAATATTTTTACATCTTTGTTCTTTTTTGTTAAGTATTATATGCAGAATTATGTGAAATTATTGACAATATTTGCACACAATTGGTCAAGTATTAAAAGTAATTTCCATAAGTTGTACATTTACCCAGAATACACGCACACTTGTATGCATTCCTTCTGAATTATTGCACAGTTCTACGCATATAGTTAAAACACTTTAAACCCGATTATTATTTTATTTCTACTCCTTTATGCAGAGAATTTCAGCAGAAGATGATAGTGTAGAAAAGATTGAACAAAATAAAGCAATAGTAGTAAAAGAACAGCCATCCTATTCTGAAATACTATGCAAGGAAGAACACGTTGAAGAAGTACAAAAGGTTAACAAGAAAGAAAACGTTTATAGAAATAATCTCAAATCATTCCTCAAGTTGATTGAAAGACTGAATGAAGATAAGCTATTAACTCATAACCATTCAATATTACTTGAAAAAATACCATTAAGTGGATTCATTCAGATGATCATAGATGGCTTAATCTCATCATCTGAAGCTGTTAAAACTTCAACAACCTTAGATTTCATAATCAAAAGTTACAAGAAGAATCTGAAATATTTTCAGTTCGGAGAGTTATTGTTGACATTTACAGAACAAGATGTTGCATTATTATTGGGAGCTCCTTTGCAAGGACAGCTGATTAAGACCAGTGCACACTTAAAGAAAGAAGATAAAAATGATCAAGATTTCAAAGAATTCATTGAGCGACATTTTAATGGAGAAGATACAGTCAACAAGAAAAATGTTGAAAGAGAAATATTTGCTACAATTAAAGACAACTCAGAAGTAGCATTTTTTGATACTGTAAAACTTTTGCTACTCTACTTAGTAGCAACTTTTCTCATATCCACTCCTAATTATGCTTTACCATGGGCATTGGTACCCTATTGTGTTTGTGATCAGAAGTTAAATACAATTTCATGGCCAAAAACTGTGCACCACCATCTGATCAGCCAAGTAGACAAGTATTGTGAGACTCCCCGCAAAATTAATGCTTGTGTGACACTGTTTTTGGTATGTTTTTAACAAAATGTATTAATTTTTTTATTAAATTATTGTTCATGCTATGCATAATGGTTTGTTATCATGTAAATTTTGTAGTGGTGGATTTGCGAAAAGACTCATGTTCTATCAACATCAAAGGCAGAGTATAGTGAACATTTTCCACGAGCTGGAAAATGGGATATCAAATTGTTAAAGCCTACAATGCTTATGGATATCAAATTCAACCATGTAAGTATAATGTATATCTGCATCATTTTTATTGAAATACTTAAGTATCATTATTACCTGAATAAATATATGATTATATATGCATGCTTGTATGCAAATATTTTTGATTTTTTTCGCACTCGTATGCAATTATGTAGTATAAATGCTTTAATGTATTCTGATGTACTTGATTTATGCTTACGTTTGTGAACAAAAAATAATAATTAATATTTGCATGCTTTTATGCATATATTGCGTATTATTGCATGCTTATATTGCTATATACTCCATATCTGCATACTTGTATTCAAATATTATCAAAATTTGCATAATTTTATGCTAATATCAATTTATTCTTTTTTCCTTGTTGCAATCTAGAAGAATATTTGCGTGTTTGTATGCACATGTTTACATTATTTGCATTTTTGAAACCTGATATTTATAATATATGTATAACTACATGAAGATACTAAAAATATTTGCATATTTTTATGCATAAGTTGACAATAGTTCCATACTTTTATGTACATATTTTAAATATATAAACACATATATGAATGTATCAACATTTGCATACTTGTATGAAAAGTTTATCGATACCTGCATGCTTGTATGCTTTTATTGCCAATTTTTGCACAGTTGTAAGAAATTATTCTCAAATCTTCCTAACTAGTGTACAAATCAAGACATTTTTTGCATGATTTTGTGCAGATTTTCCATATGCATGTTTACAAAAATGCTAATTACTGTATTGTTAGTAAAAAATTAAGTGTGAAATTTTTATTTTCAGGACTTACAAGGAAAAGAATTGAAATTAATTCAACAAAATGTGGACAAAGATGATGAATATGAGGAATTTTACAAAAAAAAGGAACGAAGATTGAGAGATCTGATAACAAAATTAAAACAAGAGAATAGGCAATTAGCAGAAGAGAATAGAATGCTAAAGTTAAGAATTCAGGAGCTTACTGCCGATACGACATCAGAAAGTGTTGAAGATGAACAGTTACAATTAGGGAAAAATGAAGTTGAGGTTAATACAGACTGTGATGATAATGATGAAAATGAAGAAAAAGAATACAAAGAAAATGATGAAATTATGGATAAGGAAGATTCTGAAGAAACTGAAGGAGAAAACGAATTAGACGAAGAGAAGATTGACAAGGAGAGAGAGCAATACAGCATTAGGTTGATAATAGATGAAATGGGAAAAAATGATGATGGAATAAACGAAAAAGCAGATGAAGTTATTGAAGATTGTAATGAGGAACTGGAGAAAGAAGAGGAGCAAAATAAAATGGATACTGACATTGAAAAAAATTACAATGACAGCAATAGCAAAGAAAAACCTGAAGAAGTAAAAGACAATGAGATTGAACATGATCAAAATAAGAACATGGAAAAGCATGAGGATAAATCACAAGAAAAGAATGGTCCTGAGAAGACTGTAGAAGAAGCAGAAAAGAAAAACGATAAAGGAATAGAAAATAAGCAAGACAAGATGATAGACAAGGATAAGGACAATTCAATTGAAGAGAAGCAAAAGAAGATTAAGAATGCGAACATTGGTACCAGTAATGCTGAAAGTCTAAAAGATCAAAAACAGAAGGAAATTGTTGAGTACAAGGAGCAGGTTGAAAAGCAAGGGAAAAACAAGAGACATTTAACTTTAAGAAACAGAAAAGGTAAATAATTTTTTTTTATTGTACCAATATTTGTATTGTGTAATTTACAACATTACATGGCTAACAAATTTGATTTTATTCTTAGTTGTAGATAAAAGAAGAAAGAAAGAAAGAGAAACGCTGGAAGTAGATGACTTTGACGAAGGACCAAGGGATGTAGAAATGAGTACTAACGCTAAAGTGAAAGTTCGAAAGTATAAGAATGTTAGAAAATTAGAGGAGTGGCAAATCCAGAGACTAGACCAATTTTTTACACTTTCAGATCTAAGGTAAAAGTATTCAAAAATTTAATCAAATTTACTTTAACTATTAATGTATCATAGCATTAGCAAAAGTGAAGGAGAATACTACAAATATCTACATGAATGTATGCAGATATTGACAATATCTGCATATTTCTATGATGATATTCGAAATATTTTTATGATTCAATGCATACAAATAGTATTTTTGCATGAATGTATGCAGATATTGACAATATCTGCATATTTGTATGATGATATTCGAAATATTTTTATGATTCAGTGCATACAAATAGTATTTTTGCATGAATGTATGCAGATATTGTCAATATCTGCATATTTGTATGATGATATTCGAAATATTTTTATGATTCTGTGCATACAAATAGTATTTTTGCATGAATGTATGCAGATATTGACAATATCTGCATATTTGTATGATGATATTCGAAATATTTTTATGATTCGGTGCATACAAATAGTATTTTTGCATGAATGTATGCAGATATTGACAATATATGCATATTTGTATGATGATATTCGAAACATTTTTATGATTCGGTGCATACAAATAGTATTTTTGCATGAATGTATGCAGATATTGACAATATCTGCATATTTGTATGATGATATTCGAAATATTTTTATGATTCAGTGCATACAAATAGTATTTTTGCATGAATGTATGCAGATATTGACAATATCTGCATATTTGTATGATGATATTCGAAATATTTTTATGATTCAGTGCATACAAATAGTATTTTTGCATGAATGTATGCAGATATTGACAATATCTGCATATTTGTATGATGATATTCGAAATATTTTTATGATTCAGTGCATACAAATAGTATTTTTGCATGAATGTATGCAGATATTGACAATATCTGCATATTTGTATGATGATATTCGAAATATTTTTATGATTCAGTGCATACAAATAGTATTTTTGCATGAATGTATGCAGATATTGACAATATCTGCATATTTCTATGATGATATTCGAAATATTTTTATGATTCAGTGCATACAAATAGTATTTTTGCATGAATGTATGCAGATATTGACAATATCTGCATATTTGTATGATGATATTCGAAATATTTTTATGATTCAGTGCATAAAAAATAGTATTTTTGCATGAATGTATGCAGATATTGACAATATATGCATATTTGTAAGATGATAGTCGAAATATTTTTATTATTCAGTGCATACAAATAGTATTTTTGCATGAATGTATGCAGATATTGACAATATATGCATATTTGTATGATGATATTCGAAATATTTTTATTATTCAGTGCATACAAATAGTATTTTTGCATGAATGTATGCAGATATTGACAATATCTGCATATTTGTATGATGATATTCGAAATATTTTTATGATTCAGTGCATACAAATAGTATTTTTGCATGAATGTATGCAGATATTGACAATATCTGCATATTTGTATGATGATATTCGAAATATTTTTATGATTCAGTGCATACAAATAGTATTTTTGCATGAATGTATGCAGATATTGACAATATCTGCATATTTCTATGATGATATTCGAAATATTTTTATGATTCAGTGCATACAAATAGTATTTTTGCATGAATGTATGCAGATATTGACAATATCTGCATATTTCTATGATGATATTCGAAATATTTTTATGATTCAGTGCATACAAATAGTATTTTTGCATGAATGTATGCAGATATTGACAATATCTGCATATTTGTATGATGATATTCGAAATATTTTTATGATTCAGTGCATAAAAAATAGTATTTTTGCATGAATGT
Source organism: Allium sativum (assembly GCA_030737875.1). NCBI lineage: Eukaryota > Viridiplantae > Streptophyta > Magnoliopsida > Asparagales > Amaryllidaceae > Allium > Allium sativum. The sequence goes on along the minus strand of CM060912.1, from coordinate 221,715,656 downwards.
ATGCAGATATTGACAATATATGCATATTTGTAAGATGATAGTCGAAATATTTTTATTATTCAGTGCATACAAATGGTATTTTTGCATGAATGTATGCAGATATTGACAATATATGCATATTTGTATGATGATATTCGAAATATTTTTATTATTCAGTGCATACAAATAGTATTTTTGCATGAATGTATGCAGATATTGACAATATATGCATATTTGTATGATGATATTCGAAATATTTTTATGATTCAGTGCATACAAATAGTATTTTTGCATGAATGTATGAAGATATTGACAATATATGCATATTTGTATGATGGTATTCGAAATATTTTTATGAATCAGTGAATACAAATAGTATTTTTGCATGATTTCATGATATATATTGACAATATTTGAATAATTTTGCCAGTAAAAGTGCTTACTTGAATGGTCCTGATGGAATATGCATAATTGGTTCTTCTTTGGGAGATTTAATAACTGGAAGATTTATTGATGGACAGGTATAAGTTCATTCAAACTCAAATATAATAATACTAATTTCATTGATATTTTATTACATAAGTATTAATTGACCTTTCTATATCACTTACAATCTACTAATGCAAATAGATAATTGACTTTGTTGCACACAATCTGCAAAAAATACATCCAGAAATTTTATTCATCAGAACATGGGCTTCTGTAAGTTTTCTTCATTTTTTCTCTTGATGAAAATAATGAACATCTTTACACTTTTCCACTAAATTGATTACAATTACAGGCATATGTCGATCCACATAGAGAAAAAGAGTTGGAGCATTTCATTTATAAACCGATGGAAACAGGCTTCCAATCATGCACAAAAATATTCATTCCTATCCACGATGACAAACATTTTTCATTTTTGGAATTTATTAAAGAAAGTAGACGATGGATTCACTACGATTCCAACAAACCACGCCGTGAAGGAAGACATCAAAGAAGAGCAAAACTAATTGTACGTAGATTGAAAATATTTCATATGCAAGTTGGTATATAAAACTTTAACAACGTATGTATATATATACATATATATATATATATATATATATTATATGTATGTTTTTGTTTTTAAGCAGAGACTGTACATAAATGAAGTGATCAGAAAAATTGAGAAGAGGAGTTTTCAACAACCTAAAGAGCTTGAAATTGCTAATTGCCCACAACAGGGTGCTACGTAAGCAAATAAACTCTATTCACTTGCAAGTATCCATATGCATATATGTATATTTCTGCATGATTGTTGCTAGTTATCATGTATATTTGCATGCTTGTGTGCAAATAATTAAGTTATGTGCATGCTTCTATGCATTTATTGATAATATTTTCCATGTTTATTTGCAGATATTATTAATATCTGCAGGTTTTAATGCATTTTTTTAAAAAATCTGCATGTGTTAATGCAAATAACAAGTACAGTTGCATAATTTAAGTTAAATATTAAAAAATTGATAATGTCTTATAAATTTTTGCAGTGTTGATTGTGGCATGTTTGTTATAAACATCATGAAGCAGAGATGTGAAAACCAACAAATCGTTGAAGATGATAAAGTGTATGGTGCAGAGGCTGTTAATGATCAACGTGCAGAACTTGCTAACGAAATATTGAATTGCAAATTCTATAGTTGGACTGTAGACACTTACATGACGCAGAAGTTTATGGATTCAGAATTTAACGGACTAAAAGTTTAAAATGTTGAAAACTGTTGTGTATATATGTCTGCTAAAAATATTGACTGATATAATGTTTTTCAATCACATAGTCCAGAATATGTAGTGTCTGAAATGATTTAGCTTGAAATTTTTTGTACTGTATTAAGTTCTACTACTTTTTCTAGATGTTATGAAATGTTAATTTCATGTGTGCTGTTATAAATGATGTATACATACTTTTATCCATTTTGCAATATTATTTATTACTCAGGTGCTAATTTTTGCAGCACTGAAAATTAAAAAACTTGCATGCACATAATAAGAAAATGTTGCATACATATAAGCAACAATATATAATACTTCCGTATATTACCAGGAATAAAAATACTTGAAATGAATACAAGCAAGCAAACAGAATTTAAAAAGAAATGAACATAAGTATGCATATAAACTAAATATATGCATACTTAAATGCAAATTTTCGTGAACATATGTAGAACATCATGCACATTTCTACCAGTAATTCCATACTAATAAATTAATATAAAATGTATGTATGCAGGATATTAAACAATTATTCAGAATTACAGCAATAAAACCTCCAGTGAAAAATTAATAAACACAATCGAAATGAAGACTGGATACATATACCCGGAATTAAATAATACTGAATAATTGCGTATATGTATATAATTAAACTGAATAATAGCATATGTATATGCAACTATATTGAATAATTGCATATATCTATGCACCTATTAAAAAGATGCAAATTTGATTCAACTATTCAATATAACTGCATATATATATGCAAATATGCTGAATAATTGCATACATCTAAGCTATAAACAAAAATGTAAGATAAAAAACACAGAATTAACCTTAAAAAACTGTACCAACTTTAGTGCAGCCAGGAAAAATTCACAACAGTAAACAGTATAACCAAGTTTAAAAAAAATTAAAAAAAAAGATCTACAAATCTTTTGAAGAGCACGTCCTTCTATTATGACCCAACTTCTTGCACAAAGCACATCTAGTAGTCTTGGTAAATTCTCCTGCAGATTTCAATCTTTTAGAAGATGATGGACGACCAGGCATTCTTCTACCTTTTGGAGGAGCTATAATTGCATCTTCAACAGCCACATTTTCACCCATATAGTTTATAATAGGATTGATTGGATGAGAATAGGATGATTGAAAATAACTAACTTTGAAATAATCTTCAATGTAGTCATACACATTCAACTTTTCACAACTTAGAATACATCTAACAGCATGAGCACAAGGAAAACCACTAATTTGCCACACATGACAAGAGCAAGCTCGATTATATAAATCAACAAATTGATGAATGGGAGAATGAACTTCATAATTATATTCACTTGATTTGATAACAAACCACGAACCTCCTTCCAAATGAAGATTTCTCAACCGAGTTTCATTAACAGGACATAAAACACTATTCCAAGTAGAAGCAACTTCACGACGATCGGACATAAGTTTCATTAACTTCAATCTAATTCTATCCATACATGCAGTGATTGGTAGATGTCTTTCTTCCAATATCCACTTGTTAAAACTTTCTGAACAATTTGAAGACATTTCACCATAACGGCAACAAGGGAAAAATACATTAGTAAACTTCTCAAAAGGTATTCCATTCAAGAAGTTTGAAACAATCGATCCACCAACATCTCTTAAATTCTTCAATGCAGCATTAAAATCAGTCAAGTTGTATGCATAAGCAAGTCTTGCAAATGTATCCAACAACAACCTCTTATTTGTTTTGGAAAAATGAGATTTTAAAGCAACCTTTAAATTGTTGGTCAAGTGATAAAAACAAGATCCATGAACAGAATTTGGAAACACCTTTGGAATAGCAACAAGAATACCAGGATGACGATCAGAAATGAAAACAAACCGTCTACTATCATCGTGAAGAAACTCTTTAAGCTGTTCACAAAACCAAATCCAATTATCTTCATCTTCCCCAGACACAACAGCAATGGCTAGCGGGAAAAAACCTATAGAAAAAATAATATATAACAAAAGAGTAGACTAGAGAACAACAATTATACAAACAATTTCAACTAATATTATTACCATATGTAATATTAATTTCACAATTGTATGCATTTTTTAAATATATTAGCATACCTGAATGCACATTAACATAACAATTGTATATGTCAGAATAATAGCATTCAGGTATGCATATGTCTAAAATATTTGCATACATTCGTGCAGTTTTTCAAATATTTCAGTACTATATGTCAGAATAATTGCATTCAGGTATGCATATGTCTAAAATATCTGCATAAATTCGTGCAGTTTTTGAAATATTTCAGAACTATATGCCAGGATTAATGCATAAATGTATGCAGTTATTTAAAATAATTGCATTCTTGCACGCTAGAATTAACCAGTAGAAAAATAATAGAATGAGTATACAAAGCATGCAAATTTATTCATAATAATTGCATATATTAATGCATATATTTTACAAAATTGCATAAATTTATGCATAAAAATAGTTCATTTGCTGTTATTAATGAAAACTAAAGTTCAAAACAACATAACTTCATTGTATGCAGATATTAATAATATTAGCATCCCTGAATGCACATTAACATAACAGTTGTATATGTCAGAATAATAGCATTCAGGTATGCGTATGTCTAAAATATTTGCATACATTCGTGCAGTTTTTCAAATATTTCAGTACTATATGTCAGAATAATAGCAGTCAGGTATGCATATGTCTAAAATATTTACATACATTCGTGCAGTTTTTCAAATATTTCAGTACTGTATACCAAGATTAATGCAAAAATATATGTACTGGATTAAAATAATTGCATTCTTGCACGCAAGAATTAAACAGTAGAAAAACAATTGAATGAGTATACAAAGAATGCAAATTTGTTCATAATAACTGCATATATTAATGCATATATTTGATAAAATTGCATACATTTATGCATTAAATTACTTAAATTTGCTGTTAATAATGAAAACGGAAGTACAAAATAACATACCTTCATTACCATTTTTACCAGTAGCAGCCATTAAACATCCTTGAGCTCTTCCCTTCATAAATGTAGCATCAACAAAAATTAATGGTCGACAAAATTGAAATCCAAATGAACAAGCTTCAAATCCAATAAAAACCCTCTCAAATTGCCTTGTAGAATCATTGCACTCCAAAACAACTTTACTTCCAGGGTTAGTAGTACCAATTGCATCACAAAATGACTGCAAATGATGATACGACATTACATCACTTCCATGCAAATCTTCTAGAGCCAACCTCTTCCCACTATAAGCATAATAATATTTCAAGATAACATTGTACTCGGTTTGAAACAAGTTAACAATATCTTTCGTCTTCATTAATGGATTAGCTTGAATATGATCAGCAACCAACAACTTAATCAATTTACTAGATATAACAGGATTGTTGATGTCATGAATTCCAGCACCACAAGAATGTTCCGGTTGAAATTTCTTTACAACAAAATATCCAGGAAGATTAAATTTCAGAGAAGCATGAATCCTGAAACTACAATTTTGTTTAGAACAAATAGCTGTTACTCGTTCTTTGTCATTCTTAACCAAAGTAAGTTTATATCCAGTCTTCATACTGTACATCATAATATACAGTCTAAATTCAGTAACACCTCCGGGAAATTGCTGACCAACACCAGAAAAAACAGGTTGTTGCATATCACTTCTCAACAATTGCCTAATTTGATTATTTGAATCACTAGTACTCGCAAACGACGAATCACTACCAAAAGAACAATCACTACAATTATTAACTGAAGAACTACTATGATTGGTGTCAACAAAAATAACCAAATAATCCTCTCGATTATGTGCAGCCAACAAAAGAATAGATTGAAGATCAGAATTACTTTCAATGTTCCTTTTCAAACCATCTCTGAGATGATATAATTCAAACGACAATGGACTTAAATCAGTCCACTTACCACAAACAGCTTCTCTTACCATAGAAACACAACTATCAAAATATAAACGAATAGAGCAATTATCACTGCCAAACTTCAACAACACCAATACACCAATATCAGGCGGAACACTGTTATACAAACAAGAAATTCAACATTAATTAGACAAATTATGCAGTAAATAATGTATAAAATTATGTAAACGCCTTCAGAATAATAATAAATAAATCAATAAATGTCTGCAGATATCAATAATATCTGCATACTTGTATGCAAATATTCAAGAACTTACACATACTTATGTTCATAATATATGAAACAGACGTATAACAAACATATATTACGAATATATGCATATTTGTATGCAACTAATCATCATACACGCAATCAAAAAAAAATTACAAAACAGCTGTACATAAGCATGCATATATTCAGAATATATGCATACTTATATGCAACTTTCATGAACATATACCAACAAGTACGCACGTTTCTTTCAATAGTTGCATACTTCTCCGCTAATATTAAATATATATGCACGATTTTATACACGTATTCATATTTAAAAAACAAACATATTGAAAAATTAATAAATACGACTGCTCAATAAATAAAACCCAAAAAAAAAAAAAATTACGTAATTACATTATCCATCGATGAAAAAAAACAATAAAATAACATCAGAATTAATAATTAATTAACAAACATCGAAAAAAAATTATGATATCGCAACACATTATTTTTTATCTAAAACTATAAATTACCTTGAAGAAGAAACAGCCATTATATTACCAAGAATTCAAGATCGACAGACTCCAAAAGAGCAACCGAGCAGCAAGAATTTTAGATCAAGGAACGATCGATATAATTAAATATCGGAAAAAAGAACCGAGTAGTAACAAATTTAGATCGATCGATTACAAAATTGATAAAATTGTAATTGATTACTGCGCCGCCATGGACACAGAAATTTTAGATCGAGAGAATGATTAAATCTTAATTACGGATATTCATACATCTTAATTACACCGTTGATTATACGAAGGGCAGTTTTGGAAGGAAAAAACCCGCTGCACGCTTAATTTCAAAAATAAGGATGAAATTTATACGTTTTAAAATGGGAGGATGTGTGCTTAATAAAGTTTGCTTTTAAGGACGTGAGCCTAATTTTCACTTTTACAAATTTAAATATTATTTTAATCGATTTGTTAACTTCGCAAGTGCATAACTTTTTGTCACGTTATCGAAATTGCATGAAACTGAATCCGTTGAGATCGTTATGTCAAGAGCTTCGAGCGAGCAGTAATTTTGTCCAATTTGGAGCAAGTTGGAAATTTGGGTAATTTTCATAATTTAAATTAATTATTTAATTATTACAAACTTCGAAAATTCAAATCTTTTTGATACGAACTCGAAATCGCACGAAACAGGATTTGCTGCGATCAGTGAGTCGAGAGCTACACGTAGACACTAATTTCATCAAATTTGGAGAATGTTGAATTTTGGGCTAAAATTGGGCCCGAACCGTCATTTATAGCCGGCAAAGGTGAGAACTCTTTTGCTCACTCAATTTTCGAACAGTTATTTATTTTTATAATTAAATGTAAATAAATTATTGGTGATGGAAGTAATTGTTTGTTGAACGGATTGTGGATTTGGATGTCATGTCATCTTATGTTTGAAATTGAAAATATTCAACAGGTTAAACTAATGATTTATTATTTATGATAATTTAAAATGATGTTACACTGCCATTGACAAGTTACTTGACTTGTTGATGTTGATTGGGACGATTTTTTTTACATCTCGCCCAAATGCACAAAATTATGTGTTGGCTGAAACCCCACACGGGTCTTGGGTTGATATTTGACTACACATCACCCTTGTGTTTAGTGTAAATTGCACTTTGGCTGTTATGTGAATGGTTGACATAAATTTTACATTTTATTATGTAATTAAAAATTAGAATGTTGCGTTGACATAAATTTTACATTTTATTATGTAAATAAAAGTTAGAATGTTGTAATGACATAAATTTTACATTTTATTTTGTAAATTAAGTTAGAATGGTGCGTCGACATAGAATTTACATTTTTATTTGTAAATTATAGTTAGAATGTTGCGTTGATATAAAATTGACATTTTATTATGTAAATTAAAGCTAGAATTGTGCGATGATATAAATTTTACATTTATTTATGTAAATTAAAGTTAAAATTTTGCGTTGATTTGAATATACATTTTTATTTTGTAAATGCAATATTAGGATTGACGATGACATGAATTTACATTTAATTTTGTAAATTCAATATTAGAAATTGCGATGACATGAAATTTTCATTTTTATTATGTAAATAGAGTATTTTCGCCGCATGTATGAATTTACATCATTTTAATGTAAATTAAATAGTGAATTAAACTGTAGAAGTTGTTAACATTATTCTTAATGTTAACATATGAAAATTTGACCATAGAAATTGTTAACATTATTTTTAATGTTGATATATGTAAATTTAACCGTAGGATTTGTTAACATTATTTCTAATGCTAATATATAAAAAAAATTCACCGTAGGGAGAATTACATTAATTTTAATGTAATAAAAAGAATGGACTTTACATTGTGTTTAAAGAGTAAAATTTACATTGTGAAGAAGAATGGATTTTATATTGTAACTTGAGAATAGAAGTTTACATTTTGTTAAGGCAAATTCAATAAAATGTGACAAGCATGAGAATTTACATTTTTCTTAATGTGAATATATAGAAATTTCACCGTATGTTAAATTTACATTTTTTTATGTAAATATATATGAGTCTCACCGTATGTACATCTTACATTATTTTTAATGTACATTATATAGTAATTACAAGGTAGGATAACATTGCATTATTTATAATGGAAATAAAAAGGGGAATTACACTGTAAGAAAATTAACATTTATTTATGTAATTTATAAATGAAATTAGACCGCATGACATGAATTACATTTATTTATGTAATTTATAAATGAAATTAGACCGCATGACATGACATGAATTGCATTTATTTATGTAATTTATAAATGAAATTAGACCGCATGACATGAATTACATTTATTTATGTAATTTATAAATGAAATTAGACCACATGACATAAAATACATTTTTATATGTATCCTATGAATGAATTAAGACCACATAGAATAAATTACATTTTTATATGTATTTTATGAATGAATTAACATCGCATGAAATAAAATACATTTTTATATGTATCCTATGAACGAATTAAGGCCTCATAAAATAAATTACATTTTTATATGTATTTTATGAATGAATTAACAACGCATGAAATAAAATACATTTGTATATGCATTTTATGAATGAGTTAAGATCGCACGAAATTTAATTACATTTTATTTTATGAATGAAATTAGTCCGCATAAAATAAATTACATTTTTACATGTAATTTATGAATGAATTTTCATCGTATGAAATAAATTACATATTATTATGTAAATTATGAATGAATTTAACCCGCATGAATGAAATTTCATTTTATTCTATGAAATGAATGTATGGATTTTCATTGTAAACAAAGATTACATCTTTATAATGTAAATAAAAAGTAGGATTTACATTTGTAAATAAAATTTATATTTTTATATGTACTTAAGAACGATGAATTATAAATTACATTTTACATGTAAGGATGGAATTAAAAGAAGGAATTGGACGATGAAATAAAATTTACATTTTACCGTAAATTAAAGAAATTAAAGGAATTAAAAAGGAAGAATTCACCATTCAAGTATGATTTACAATTTACTGTATAAAAAGGAATGAAAGGATAAAGAATGAGAATATTCATTATCATAAAGATTTAATCGGTTTATGTTTATATATTTATAAATAAATGTAATTAAAACTAAACGAATAGGGCGTGGTAGTTCGCGTTTTGAAATCTTACTTTTAAATGAACATACAAGAAGATCCGACCGTCGGATTTTCTTGAAACTGATACCGATAGTACCGTCTTGGAAAAATCTTTCCAATGATATGTATTACGTTAAGATCCAACGGTTAGATTCTGAGAAATGTAAAAATCAAAATTGGTTGAATGTAGCGCAATAGTCGCCTATGGACTGAAGGCGTCGTTATATAAAAATTTAATTATTTTAAATAATTAAAATAGGAATGAATAGTTAATAAAAGTAATTATTAATGTGTAAGAAGGATTTTCAATATATATATATACATATATACGAGGATTATTTGGAAAGTCCGAGTTTATCTCATTCCAAATAATTAAACGACGTTTAATAATCCAAGATTGGAAGACGGCGATTGAAGACCGTCAAATCTCCACATCGAATGGACGATGATGACTGTTGCCTTAGAATGGTTCGCTACCATGATAAGGTAATAGTAGGAGTTGCCCGGACGTAGTGTTGATTTGTACGGGTTTGGTTTTCGCTCAGACCCAGAGCATAAGCTTATAAATGGATTGTGTGTCTGACATCGTACTCCATTATATATATCATGTTATTAATCTTCTGTCGAATGTATGGATGTTTGGTGGCGGAGAATTTATTCTCTTGCTTAACACCCGTTTATATATTTCGGCAAAGGATTGGTAGTGTGATATGGGGTGATGATGTGGCATGCCAAGATGCAATGATCAAGGCTTTGTTGAAAAGCAGGCCTTGTGGATGATGATCAAAGCATAACCTGCTTAGGCATAGCTTTGTGTATAACGTGACTTCGCGAGCCTCACACCCCGGTATGAGTCAAAAACGGGATTAGGACTGCAGAGAGTGCACACGTTTCTTTCTAGCTAGAGTGGTGTCAGTGACCTACCAGCCCTGACATTTTACTCGTGTGGATGATGGATTTTGAGGCGCCTCGGATTTTTATAGGTCGATAGTGGTCATATTATAGGTTCAAAGGAACGGGAAGCGTGTGTTCAGGCATAACTAATCCATACACATATGTGTGGACCGGCCCTGAAGATCTAAGGGTTCACTGCGGGGGATCCTGAGGCATTTGCTAGAGTGTCTCGAATCGGAGAGGAGCTTGCCCCTAGCCTCGACTCATGATGGAAACCCAATTCCCAATACGCCCTTGCGGTTTTGATTGTAGAACTAGTACGGCGACATAGTATATGGTACCTATGCCGTCTAGGATTGATATTATATTTGAATGTTTTATATATATATATACACACTCTAATAATAATATCGTTTTTACGTATCAAGCATCTTTTGACCACTATAAGGTAAAACCCTATCCTCTGGTGTGCGTTGCATTGTGTGATGGGACCTGGGTCTTATAATGGTTTCATTTTTCTAAAAAGCATTGCGTGGTTTAACGATTTACTTTAATTATGCACTGGCAATCCAATGGAGTAAACCCGTTCCGCGTCAGCGGCGTGGTCCTGTGATTAGCCTACTATATAGATAAGTTAAGTTAAGAATTCTCACACCAGTCCCACGACTGACCTGTAGTTTGTTTCACTTTGCAAACTCGGGTGCCCTCTTTCCACATGGGCAGTCGAGTAGCTTTTTGCAGAGATAGTTAAGCAGGATCCTGGATTGAAGTCTGAACCGAGTCCAGAATATTGATGGCTTTCCGCTGAGATTAGTTCCGCTGTAATGCATTTAATTTATTTTAAATGTATCTTCCGCTGTATTATTTATTGATGTACTCTGATATATTCTATACTCTGATGTAACATTTATTATTGATGTTATAAAAGTCTGTGTTTTTGTTCTGATGTGTTGTATGCCCAAAGTTAACGTACGCGGGTTTTGAGCGGTCTTGGTCGATCTTGCGATCGATTAAGGTTGGGCGAAATCTGTGTCGTTACAGTTGGTATCAGAGCTTTGGTTAGCTCAAATCTTTGGGGTACAACTCATTAGAACTGAACAAAAGGCTCATCAAAAATTGGATTAGTAATATCCAATAAGAATACTTATTAGAGATAGGATCGGCAGTATCCTAGAATGAGAAAACTCATTAGAGATAGGGTTAGTAATGCCCTAGAATGAGTTGAGAGTAGCAAGCCTGTAATATACGTATTTATGATTAATTATACTCTATTTTGAAAAATATGATTTTGAATATATAAAAAAGTTATATATTTGAAAGTTAATCAACTAATGAAATTATTTAAACCAATGGAGAATATATATATATATATAAATTAGTTAGTTAATTAATCAACTTTTAGCTTCGTCCCTTTTCGAGGACGAAAAGTTTTTAAGTGGGGGAGACTATAACAACCCTGAATTTTGGGGCCAATTTAAAATTTATTTTAAGTGATTTTAATGAGTTTTGATATTTAAAATAATATATTTTAAATAATTTTGATTCAAATCGAAGTTAGAATGAATAATTCAATTTTAATTATAAAAAGAGTTAGAAATAGCGCGGTAGTTTGAAAAGTCAAACTTGAACTTTGACTGACCGTACAGGACGCAAAATTTAACGGATTTTAGTCAAACCAAAAATATTAGAATCTATTTAAAAATATCTTTCCAACGAATCTGAAAAATCGAAATTTCATAGCGGAAATCAAAAGTTATGGCCAATTCAATTTTTAGAAAGGTCGCTAGGTAATTTGCATAGGGCAATAATGCTACTTTTTGCAAATAAAGGAATTTTGACTTGAAACCACTTCCATTGAGTTCAAAATGATGTTTCTGCATTGAAAAAGTATAAACACTTTTATATTTCGAGTTCGGAAATTATTGATTTAAAAATGTATTTTTAATATTAAATATATACGCCTTAAAAATGGAAATTTTGCAAACGACCTCCGTTTTTGACGAGACCATTTTTGTTGGATCCGGAATATTAAATTATTACTAGATTCCAAAATTCGTAATTTTTGGAGTCAGTATGTGGTCGTTATTAATTTTACAGTGAAAAACGGTCAATTTTCCGACTTTAAAAATTCATAATTTATTCATACGGACTCGGAATTTAACGAAACCAGTTTCTTTGAATCCGTAATGTCAAGAAATATTTATGTTTCAATTTTCATAAAAATTGAAATTCGTAGGTGTTAACACGAATTTTTAGAATATGAAAATGGGTGCAAATTGTATAAATAAATACATAAAAGGGTAATTGTGCCTAATAACATTCTTAACCCCGTATAAAATATCTTTTCCTCAGCCATTAGCTGAATCATAACCCTAAACCTACCAGCCACCTTCTCCTTCTTCATTTTCATGGCCTCCACTCTAAATAATTCTTTGCAAATAAGACCCTGAAAACAAAACAATTTATAGCTCTCAATGCAAACCAAATCAGACCAAACCCTTTCTGAGTTTTGTTCATCTTCTTATCCTCTATCTACCACGAAATATTCAAGACCTATAGTCGCACGGGTTCGCCGGAATCTCAATCTAAAGGCAGCAGCCATATTTTCGGTTTTTTGCTATTGCGGGCCCCATGAAGAGAGTTAGGTCGAGCGACTTCAGGCAGAGGTAGAGGGGAACCATACGGTTCTTTTGGCGGTGGTGGCATGGTCTCAGGTGGTCGGAGTTGGCCGGAATGTCAATTTTATTGGAGGGGTGCTGAAAACAGGACAGTCGCAAAGATGAGCAATTTCCCGCCAATCCGTGCATTTTCAGGCGAAGTGACAAACAGAGAAGTTGTTCGGGAGGTCGAGACCAAGCTACTATAAAAATTTGGGGGCATTTAGAGCACCGAGGCGGCCGCAACACCAAGATGAATGGAAACTGTGCTTTTACGTTCATCTGCAGATCGTGGGCCCCACATGGCGAATTGGAGGGGGGACCACCAGCCTTGGAAAGAGTGGGAGAAGCCGGAGAGAATGGCGCTGGTTTCGTGCAATTCCGACGTACGATTTCGCCGTGGCGAGCATTTTAAGTTCAGGGTGCTGTTTGAAAAAAAAAGGTTAGGGGCTTAAACGCGAAACATTTATGTTCTATGTTCGTAATGCAATATTTTTTACATACGAGATCGAAATTTGACGATTTCAGGCCTGCTGTGATCGTGGCGATGAGAGCTTCGCGTGGACACCAAATTTGTCCAATTTGGAGAAAATTGAAATTTTGTGTAATTTTTACAAATTTAAATATTATTTTAATCGATTTGTTAACTTCGCAAGTGCATAACTTTTTGTCACGTTATCGAAATTGCATGAAACTGAATCCGTTGAGATCGTTATGTCAAGAGCTTCGAGCGAGCAGTAATTTTGTCCAATTTGGAGCAAGTTGGAAATTTGGGTAATTTTCATAATTTAAATTAATTATTTAATTATTACAAACTTCGAAAATTCATATCTTTTTGATACGAACTCGAAATCGCATGATACAGGAGTTGCTGCGATCAGTGAGTCGAGTGCTACGCGTAGACACTAATTTCATCAAATTTGGAGCATGTTGAATTTTGGGCTAAAATTGGGCCCGAACCATCATTTAAAGCCGGCAAAGGTGAGAACTCTTTTGCTCACTCAATTTTCGAACAGTTATTTATTTTTATAATTAAATGTAAATAAATTATTGGTGATGGAAGTAATTGTTTGTTGAACGGATTGTGGATTTGGATGTCATGTCATCTTATGTTTGAAATTGAAAATATTCAACAGGTTAAACTAATGATTTATTATTTATGATAATTTAAAATGATGTTACACTGCCATTGACAAGTTACTTGACTTGTTGATGTTGATTGGGACGATTTTTTTTACATCTCGCCCAAATGCACAAAATTATGTGTTGGCTGAAACCCCACACGGGTCTTGGGTTGATATTTGACTACACATCACCCTTGTGTTTAGTGTAAATTGCACTTTGGCTGTTATGTGAATGGTTGACATAAATTTTACATTTTATTATGTAATTAAAAATTAGAATGTTGCGTTGACATAAATTTTACATTTTATTATGTAAATAAAAGTTAGAATGTTGTAATGACATAAATTTTACATTTTATTTTGTAAATTAAGTTAGAATGGTGCGTTGATATAGAATTTACATTTTTATTTGTAAATTATAGTTAGAATGTTGCGTTGATATAAAATTGACATTTTATTATGTAAATTAAAGCTAGAATTGTGCGATGATATAAAATTTACATTTATTTATGTAAATTAAAGTTAAAATTTTGCGTTGACTTGAATATACATTTTTATTTTGTAAATGCAATATTAGGATTGACGATGACATGAATTTACATTTAATTTTGTAAATTCAATATTAGAAATTGCGATGACATGAAATTTTCATTTTTATTATGTAAATAGAGTATTTTCGCCGCATGTATGAATTTACATGATATTAATGTAAATTAAATAGTGAATTAAACTGTAGAAGTTGTTAACATTATTTTTAATGTTAACATATGAAAATTTGACCGTAGAAATTGTTAACATTATTTTTAATGTTGATATATGTAAATTTAACCGTAGGATTTGTTAACATTATTTCTAATGCTAATATATAAAAAAAATTCACCGTAGGGAGAATTACATTAATTTTAATGTAATAAAAAGAATGGACTTTACATTGTGTTTAAAGAGTAAATTTTACATTGTGAAGAAGAATGGATTTTATATTGTAACTTGAGAATAGAAGTTTACATTTTGTTAAGGCAAATTCAATAAAAATGTGACAAGCATGAGAATTTACATTTTTCTTAATGTGAATATATAGAAATTTCAGCGTATGTTAAATTTACATTTTTTTTATGTAAATATATATGAGTCTCACCGTATGTACATCTTACATTATTTTTAATGTACATTATATAGTAATTACAACGTAGGATAACATTGCATTATTTATAATGGAAATAAAAAGGGGAATTACACTGTAAGAAAATTAACATTTATTTATGTAATTTATAAATGAAATTAGACCGCATGACATGAATTACATTTTTTTATGTAATTTATAAATGAAATTAGACCGCATGACATGAATTACATTTATTTATGTAATTTATAAATGAAATTAGACCGCATGACATGAATTACATTTATTTATGTAATTTATAAATGAAATTAGACCGCATGACATGAATTACATTTATTTATGTAATTTATAAATGAAATTAGACCGCATGACATGAATTACATTTATTTATGTAATTTATAAATGAAATTAGACCGCATGACATGAATTACATTTATTTATGTAATTTATAAATGAAATTAGACCGCATGACATGAATTACATTTATTTATGTAATTTATAAATGAAATTAGACCGCATGACATAAAATACATTTTTATATGTATCCTATGAATGAATTAAGACCACATAGAATAATTTACATTTTTATATGTATTTTATGAATGAATTAACATCGCATGAAATAAAATACATTTTTATATGTATTCTATGAATGAATTAAGGCCTCATAAAATAAGTTACATTTTTATATGTATTTTATGAATGAATTAACATCGCATGAAATAAAATACATTTATATATGCATTTTATGAATGAGTTAAGATCGCACGAAATAAATTACATTTTATTTTATGAATGAAATTAGTCCGCATAAAATAAATTACATTTTTACATGTAATTTATGAATGAATTTTCATCGTATGAAATAAATTACATATTATTATGTAAATTATGAATGAATTTAACCCGCATGAATTAAATTTCATTTTATTCTATGAAATGAATGTATGGATTTTCATTGTAAACAAAGATTACATCTTTATAATGTAAATAAAAAGTAGGATTTACATTTGTAAATAAAATTTATATTTTTATATGTACTTAAGAACGATGAATTATAAATTACATTTTACATGTAAGGATGGAGTTAAAAGGAGGAATTGGACGATGAAATATAATTTACATTTTACCGTAAATTAAAGAAATTAAAGGAATTAAAAAGGAAGAATTCACCATTCAAGTATGATTTACAATTTACTGTATAAAAAGGAATGAAAGGATAAAGAATGAGAATATTCATTATAATAAAGATTTAATCGGTTTATGTTTATATATTTATATATAAATGTAATTAAAACTAAACGAATAGGGCATGGTAGTTCGCGTTTTGAAATCGTACTTTTAAATGAACATACAAGAAGATCCGACCGTCGGATTTTCTTGAAACTGATACCGATAGTACCGTCTTGGAAAAATATTTCCAATGATATATATTACGTTAAGATCCAACGGTTAGATTCTGAGAAATGTAAAAATCAAAATTGGTTGAATGTAGCGCAATAGTCGCCTATGAACTGAAGGCGTCGTTATATAAAAATTTAATTATTTTAAATAATTAAAACAGGAATGAATAGTTAATAAAAGTAATTATTAATGTGTAAGAAGGATTTTCAATATATATATATATATATATACATATATACGAGGATTATTTGGAAAGTCCGAGTTTATCTCATTCCAAATAATTAAACGACGTTTAATAATCCAAGATTGGAAGACGGCGATTGAAGACCGTCAAATCTCCACATCGAATGGACGATGATGACTGTTGCCTTAGAATGGTTCGCTACCATGATAAGGTAATAGTAGGAGTTGCCCGGACGTAGTGTTGATTTGTACGGGTTTGGTTTTCGCTCAGACCCGGAGCATAAGCTTATAAATGGATTGTGTGTCTGACATCGTACTCCATTATATATATCATGCTATTAATCTTCTGTCGAATGTATGGATGTTTGGTGGCGGAGAATTTATTCTCTTGCTTAACACCTGTTTATATATTTCGGCAAAGGATTGGTAGTGTGATATGGGGTGATGATGTGGCATGCCAAGATGCAATGATCAGGGCTTTGTTGAAAAGCAGGCCTTGTGGATGATGATCAAAGCATAACCTGCTTAGGCATAGCTTTGTGTATAACGTGACTTCGCGAGCCTCACACCCCGGTATGAGTCAAAAACGGGATTTGGACTGCAGGGAGTGCACACGTTTCTTTCTAGCTAGAGTGGTGTCAGTGACCTACCAGCCCTGACATTTTACTCATGTGGATGATGGATTTTGAGGCGCCTCGGATTTTTATAGGCCGATAGTGGTCGTATTATAGGTTCAAAGGAACCGGGAAGCGTGTGTTCAGGCATAACTAATCCATACACGTATGTGTGGATCGGCCCTGAAGATCTAAGGGTTCACTGCGGGGGATCCTGAGGCATTTGCTAGAGTGTCTCGAAACGGAGAGGAGCTTGCCCCTAGCCTCGACTCATGATGGAAACCCAATTCCCAATACGCCCTTGCGGTTTTGATTGTAGAACTAGTACGGCGACATAGTATATGGTACCTATGCCGTCTAGGATTGATATTATATTTGAATGTTATATATATATATATACACACACACTAATAATAATATCGTTTTTACGTATCAAGCATCTTTTGACCACTATAAGGTAAAACCCTATCCTCTGGTGTGCGTTGCATTGTGTGATGGGACCTGGGTCTTATAATGGTTTCATTTTTCTAAAAAGCATTGCGTGGTTTAACGATTTACTTTAATTATGCACTGGCAATCCAATGGAGTAAACCCGTTCCGCGTCAGTGGCGTGGTCCTGTGATTAGCCTACTATATAGATAAGTTAAGTTAATAATTCTTACACCAGTCCCACGACTGACCTGTAGTTTGTTTCACTTTGCAAACTGGGTGTCCTCTTTCCACACGGGCAGTCGAGTAGCTTTTTGCAGAGATAGTTAAGCAGGATCCTGGATTGAAGTCTGAACCGAGTCCAAAATATTGATGGCTTTCCACTGAGATTAGTTCCGCTGCAATGTATTTAATTTATTTTAAATGTATCTTCCGCTGTATTATTTATTGATGTACTCTGATATATTCTGTACTCTGATGTAACATTTATTATTGATGTTATAAAAGTCTGTGTTTTTGTTCTGATGTGTTGTATGCCCAAAGTTAACGTACGCGGGTTTTGAACGGTCTTGGTCGATCTTGCGATCGATTAAGGTCGGGCGAAATCCGTGTCGTTACAGCTTGTAGGTGCATCGGTTTTCTCCCAACTAGATCTGGTTACCGGGTTTCATCAGCTAAGAGTGGATGAGGACAACATTGATAAGACCGCATTCAGGACCCTGGATGGTTTCTTTGAATGGCTTGTCATGCCTTTCGGCTTGACAAACGCACCTGCTTATTTCGTTGACTTGATGAGTCGGGTGTTCAGGGAGTTCCTTAATAAATTTGTGGTGGTCTTCGTGGACGACATTTTGATCTTCTCAAAAAGTGAGGAAGAGCATGCTTTGAATTTGAGGGAAGTCATGGATACTCTTCATGCACACCAGCTAAAAGCAAAATTCTCCAAATGCCATTTTTGGAGAGAAGAAGTAAAGTATTTTGGACATGTGGTGTCCAAAGAGGGGATAGTTGTGGATCCCGCAAAAGTAGTTGCAGTGCAAGATTGGAAGGTCCCCCGGAACGCAACCGAAGTACGAAGTTTTCTCGGACTAGCGGGCTTTTACCGAAAGTTCATTAAAGACTTTGCAAAGATTTCAGCCCCACTTACTAGATTGACGAAGAAGAACCTAACTTTTGCTTAGGATTTGGATTGCGATGTTGCTTTCCAACGACTAAAAAGGGCTTTGACAACAGCCCTAGTTCTGACATTGCCTGATGGGAGTAAGATGTTTGCAGAATACATAGACACATGCAAAACAGGATTGGGCGTTGTCTTGACACAAGAGGGCAAAGTAGTTTGTTATGGAGGAAGGCAGTTGAAGATACATGAGAAAAACTACCCAACTCATGATTTAGAACTAGCTGCCATTGTTTTCGCTCTTAAGTCATGGTGTCATTACCTAGTAGGAGAAAGGTTTAAATTGTTTACTGACCATAAATCATTAAAGTACCTTTTCTCATAGAAGGATCTTAACTTAAGACAACAAAGTTGGATGGAATTTCTGGCCTCATACGATTTTGAGATTTCTTATACCCCTGGCAAAGACAATGTGGTGGCAGACGCCTTGAGTAGGAAAAAGCTGACCTTAAGTCCTCTCTTTGTAGAAAGACAAAGCTTGGAGTACATAGAAAACTTTGACTTTAGACCCTCCTTCGAATTTGTACCTGGTTTGTTATCAACACTAGAGGTGCGGCCTACGCTTTTGGACTCAATAGGAACCGCGCAACATGAAGACCCTCAGCTAGTTGATGTGATGTATAAGCTAATGAGAGGTGAGACTTCTAGTCACATCAATAGATACTCCTGACAAAGGTTGGTTGAGACGGGATGGAAGACTATGCGTCCCACAAGCAAGAGAATTGGTGAAAACCGCTCTCGAAGAAGCACACCATTCTAAATTGACCATACACCCAGGTGGGGACAAGATGTATAAAGACATAAAAAGGGTTTTCTTTTGGAATGGCATGAAGAAGGATGTAGCTGGGTTTGTCTCTAAATGCTTGATATGCCAGCAAGTCAAAGCAGAGCAGAATAAGCTGGTGGTCTGCTTCATCCTCTAGAGGTTCCACAGTGGAAATGGGATAGCATTTCGATGGACTTTATTGATGGGTTGCCTTGGTCAAGAAGGGGCAATACTAGTATTTGGGTAATAGTGGACAGGCTCACTAAAAGCACTCACTTTATACCTGTTAAGAGCAGGAGGACTGCCTCATCGTTAGCATCCATTTATCATAAAGAGGTGGTTTGACTGCATGGAATACCCTCTAGCATAGTAAGTGATCGAGATCCTATCTTTACGAGCGAGTTTTGGAAGAGTTTGTAGGAAGCTGTATGCACACAGAGTATTAGAAGATCTTTTGAGATTGTGCATTCTTGATTTTGGAGGAACATATGAGGATCATCTTCCATTGGTGGAGTTGAACTACAACAATAGCTACCAAGCCACCATAGGCATGGCACCCTTTGAGGCTTTATATGGAAGACCATGCCGATCACCAACTTGTTGGTAGGGGGTCTACAGACAAGCTCGTACTTGGGTCGGACATGATTAGGGAAACTTCAGAGAAGGTGGACTTGATACGAAGATGAATGAAGACTGCACAAGATAGACAGAAGTCCTATGCTGATAAAAGAAGCACTGACCTTGAGTTTGAGGTTGGAGACAGGGTTTCCTTAAAGTATCTCCTTTGATGAATGTCATTCGCTTTGGGTCTATAGGAAAATTGGCACCAAGATTTGTAGGGCCATTTCCTATCATTGGAAGGATTGGAAAGATGGCTTATAAAGTAGAGCTGCCCGAAAGATTGGTTGGAGTTCATAATGTTTTTCATGTCTCTCACCTACGAAAGTGCTTACATGAATCGGCAGAAGTTGTGGAGCCAAGCATACTAGAGGAAATGGAAATGGAGCGAGAAGCGATGGTGAGGAGAGTTCCAACTCGTATCTTAGAGATAGAAGTCAAAAAGCTTCACAACCGTGAAGTCAAGATTATTAAAGTTCAATGGAGTAACGCTGAAGAAGATGCGCGACTTGGGAGACTGAGGACAAGATACGCACAACCTACCCTTATCTTTTTTAGGGTACATTTTTGATCTCTTTTTCCATAAGTTTATGCATGCTTGCATCTACCTTTTAAGTATATCTCCTCGGTCCTATTTCTTGATCCTTAGGTAGAAACTAATGGATGTAAACAAGTTATGATTGATGGTTGCAAGTGGTTGCTAGTGGTTGCTCGTGGATGCATATACACACACAATAGGTACTAGATCGGCTCAATCACTTTCATATTCCATATGCATATATATATATTTATATATGGATTGAAACTTGATGTGTTATCATATGGACGTTGCATTTGTATGAATGATTATGCACTCGTATAGAAAATGATTAGGAATAATTGCATACATAATGGACTCGTGGCACTATCATGATTTTCATTAAGGAGATCTACTGAATCAGTAGATCGCCTGATTTTGCATTAGATAAGGACATATACACACACTATGCATGTGGTCATAAAAGCATTAGATACCTTTTAAGGACAATGGATGCCTGTGTTTGTTGGTTGAGTAGATGGATGATTGGATGGTAGGATATACATTCTTCTTGACTTGAAGATTTCGGGGACAAAATACTTTAAGGAGGGGAGAATGTAACACCCCGTATTTTCTGTGAACATTAAAGTAGAGAATTATGGAATACTTAATTTTAAAAGTGGGAATTAGGGGAAAATGCTTACGCCATTGCGTTCGTCTTGGAATTCTGCTTGAGATAGAGCCCAAGTTTGCGTGAATCGGACTTTGTTTGAAGAAGTTATGGAGTTCAGAAAATTTCAAGTTTAAACGGAAATTGAATATAAATAATAATTAAATTAAAAGCAGTTCAAATTCAAAAATTCCAAGAGAAGCGGTTGGGCAGGAAAATTCCCGCCCATAAGGGTCGACTCCCCCTGAGGGGGGTCGACATAGGTGTCGACCCCCCAAGAGGGGTGTCGACACCCCTGTAGGGGTCGACCCCCTCGCCCAGATCTGGACTGTTTTGTCAAGTGACGTTTTCTGAGTCACTAGGGCTTATGTGGCGACTTCCGGTTGGCTCTATTTAGTCTGGATGGCTCTGATTACTCCTAGGTTGATCTAAGGCTCTCATTAATCTAAACTTCTATATAAACAACCCCGACCCTCAACCCTAATACCACATAAAATTGCTCTTTGAAGCTGTCATGTTGTCCATGGCCAAACTAGCGTAGCCTCCATTTTTCTCTAGACTACAAGTCAAGTTAGGAAGTCCCAAATCAAATCAAAACTAGAGAACCAGTAGTCTACATCAAAGGTTGGCTTTTCAGTTTCAGAAATTAGATCCTAGAAAAACAAGATTTGTTCTTTTTTTTGTAAGTTCAGTTATGCTTTAGATTTGAACAAATAAAAGTCATGACTTGTAATGATGCAGAACTAGAAAGGTGCCTAGTTGTAAGATAATTGTATTCTGATTCATGTAGCAATTTTGAAGTTACCTATGCCTACGTGACAATTGTGATTGATGAATTTATCATGTTGTATATTAATTTGGTGATGAACCAATCATGTTGTATATTAATTTGGTGATGAGCCTATCATGTTGTATATTAAATTGGTGATGGACTTATCATGTTGTATGTTAAATTGGTGATGAACCTATCATGTTGCATAATAATTTGGCAATAAACCTATCATGTTGTATATAAATTTGGTGATTCCTTATGTTATGTTATATGCAAGATCATAAGCTAAGTCATGTTCATATAGGCTTGTATGTCTAGATCTGCATACTTAGATGTTTAGATCTATGTTAATTTGATCCAACTCAAATGCAAGTTCACAGTTACATGCTTAAATAAATTTGTGTAGTGCTATGCCAAATTTATATTACACATGCTTAGTTGATCTAAACTGTTTTATGCCGTTGGAATGTTACATGTCCCTTTTCTTTTTCCCTCTTTGTTTATGCGTTAGGCTAATTTGCAAGCCTAAAGTTCTATGTAATTTATGCGAACAAATAACGGGGGATACGTTGGAAAAAATATTAAATTATATTCTATTGGCATAGGTTGGCTCATAATCATGTAAATGATTAATGGCATGAAATGGTATAATTTGTATACCTAAGAATTATGGACAAAATGGGAAATGACTTGAGTTGACAACATTGGTGGATAATTTACATATAAACATAAATAGTAAATATGTAAATAAATTAAAAGATGATTGTGCCTAACCCGAGGTTATAATGAGTTACGGTGTAAGACTACCCGGAACCGCCTGGCACATCCAGCAACCGTAACAATATAGATCTAATGTGAGAGGTTAGCGCATTAAGCCAGAGAAATCCGAGGTTAGATTGAGTTGCGGTGTAAGACTGCCCGGAACTGCCCGGCACATCCAGCGACCGTAACAATACATATCTAATGTGAGTGGTTGGCGCTTTAATGAATGAATTAAAGCTAAGACAGACTAAGAATGGTAGGGTTAAGTTAATTAAGGCAACACTTAACCAATATAACATGTTAACTAAACTGATGGGTGAGGTTAGGTTAATTTGAGAACACTTAACCATTTTAACATATTGATTAGGAAACCTTAGTAACGGGGACCCATTTCTGCAGTAACCCACATAGATGTATCATGGTACCCGGAACTAGGCAGGATGGGGCACGATTATTGGGCTGATTATAAGCGGTCAAAATAACAGTGGGTGGTGCAGCAGTGTAGGTTCCAACGGAGTATGGGCATGCACATACTCCGGCATGGACAAATCAGGCACTGGGCATCAGTAGTATATACTATGCATCTTGAAATTTGTGTCGGGTTGCCACCATAGGAATTGATACACCCCATGGTGGGACCAGCACAGGTATCTACAATTGAGCAAGGCCGAATGACACTAGTCATAAATGCATGCGACTAGAAGCCGATCGATAAAAGGGATCATTTTATCATGAACACATGGTGCTAGATGAAACACTTGTTAGTAGGTGTAGAGAAATAGAAATGAGTGCGATAGTATATTCAGGTTACCTTGCCTTATTTATCGTTATCTTGTTTCTAGGGTATTGTTCTAGGTTCAGTTTATTCATGTCATGTTCCTTTTACCTGTTTACATGCTAAATAATCACTGGACTTACCAGGCTTATGTCTGACACGTTTTCTTTCGTCTTCTTATCTTCCACTTCCTCCCCTATAGGTCCGTAGGGAGGGAATACTTAAACTTAGTCCAGACCTTTTCTAGCTTGAAGAAAGTAGACGTATTGCTTGGACTCTCTTTTCTTGGGCTATGGCTGTGGTTACACTCTTAATTGGGGATTTATGCTGCTTTATTATTGTTTATGCTTCTTTATGTTTTAGTCAAGACAGAGGCTTTACTGTAATGATTTTGGAAGTTGGTTTTTTTAAGACAGTTGTTGTAATGTTTTGACTGGACCCCGTGCTTCTGAAATAAAATTTAGTCTTTCCGCTGTTTGTATGTCTGTCTTGTAAATTACTTGTACCTTTTACCTATAATAATCCACCAAAGTTAATGCATTCCCTTTTTGAGTGACCTTAACGGAGGTGGGGTGTTTACAAGTACGGTGTAGATTGTCAATGCGGCATGTTTAAGTTTCCAAAGTTAAATAATCATTAATATTGATTTTGGGAAGATTAAAACCAAGTGGTGTTTTAATGAATCTTTAATTAGATTGAAATGTGAATTGATAATTTAAATTACCAAATTTGGGAAATGACTGGGAATAGAGTATCACCAGTTTTGCTCCAAGCGATAGTTAAATCTTTAATTAGATTTGAAAGGAAAATGGTAATTAATTTTACCAATAACATCGGGGTGTTAGTAATGGGGTAATACCAGTTTTTCTCCATGGAATGAATAGGTTGGGATTGGGAAATTAAATAAATGATTATTTCGGTGACGTGCAATAATCCCGATTAGTTTGGAAACCTTAAATGGTTTGAATGATATCCAAAGAAAGATTAAAGAATAAATTTTAAAGAATTTATCTTTCATAAAATTAATGGGAACCTTTCCCAAAGGATATGAATATTTAAATAAAAGAGTATTCAGGATTGGAATGAGGCGTATGTTGTGTTTTTATAGCACTTGTTTATTATATACGCGAGTTATTCAGGAAGGCCAGGTTTATACCCATTCTTAATAACTGATTCGACGATAAGTCGATGATGAAGATGGTGGTTGAAGACCGAAGGTCTTCACATCGTTTGGATGATTAATGATGTCTTGATTGGGCGGTACACCCAAGACAAGGTAATAAGTGGTGATCGCCCAGACGTACTTGGAGATCGACAGGATATGCAAGGACCTCTCTCCTGTATTGGACACGGGATGAGGAATAAGGTGCCTCCGGTTTCGTTCAGACCCAGAACGAACTTGTAAATGGATGTGTGTCTGACATTGGATTTTATTCCGTGTTGATTGATTTCTATTAAATATATATCTGTTTGGCGGCGGAGAATTTATTCTCTTGCTTAACATCCTTCTCTGAGACATACGAGCTCAGAGGTTATATATCGATAGACATCAGTCGCATGGCGTGAATTGCCTATGTGGCATGCTGATATGAAAATGATCAAGGCTTCTGTTGAAAAGCATAGTCTTGTGGTTGATGATCAACGCACGACTTTAATATAGCATAGCTTTATGTATAGCGCTAATTCGCGAGTTTCACACCTCGGTATGAGTCAAAAACGGGATAAAGGACCCAAGGAGAATATGACGTTTCTTTCTAGCTATGGGTGGTGTCAGGTTTTTGCATGCCCTGACACTGTTATATTTTTACCTATGTGGTTGTTGGATTGTGAGGCGCCTCGGTTATATCGGTCTCTACGGAGCCGATGGATGGGTCCTGTAGGACCGGGAAACATGTGTTCAGGAATAATTAATCCACTAATGTAAGTGTGGACCGGCCTTAGAGGATTCAGGGGTTACCCAGAGTGTGTAGTCCGAAGGCATTTGCTAGAGTGTCTCGAAGAAGAAAGGAGTACATCCCGTGCCTAGACTCATGACGAAAATCCAATTTCCAATATGTGACACTTCAGTTTTGATTGTAGAGCCTAGTATTGGCGACATGATAGAAGGTACCCATGCCGCATATGATTGATACATTTATGTTTGAAGTGGTTTTATACACTACACACTTATTATAGTATCAAAATGATTTGTTTTAAATGTACCATGCATGTTTGGCTATTCTAAGAGAAAACCCTATCCTCCGGCTTGCGTTGGATTATGTGATGGGACCTGGGTCTTATAATAGCTTCAATTTCCAAAAAGCATTGCGCTGTTTATAACTGTATATGCACTGGTATTCTTGGGAGGAAACCTGTTCCGTGTTATACGGCGTGGTCCCTTGATTTACCTTATTTCTAAAGTAAAGTTTTAAATAACTGTTTTAGTTCTCACAACAGTCACATGACTGACCTGGAGTTTATTGTTTTAACCTAAACTCTGGGTGCCCCTATTTGCCACACAGGCAGCTAGAAGTTTTGATTTTGCAGATTTATATTCACAAGATCCTAGTTTATAGCTGGAATGATATTTGGAAAGCTCTGTATCCGTTTAGCTCTTTCAGTTGTGTTTTGTATTACTTTCTGCTGCTATGTAATGTATTTTAATCTCTGATATTTATCAAATGTATATTATTTGTTGATACTCTGTATATTCTTGTACTCCGATGTAAATGGTTGTAATAAGCAATGAAATGTTCTTCTGTTTGTGTTCTGATTTGTCATGTTCTCAACTCAATCTGGGCTTTCCTTTACGGGGAAGTTTGGGTCATGTCAGTTTGGTATCAGAGCTTTTGTTTACAGAGCTCAAGAACAAGACATATTAGAACCGAATGAAAGAATTCATCTGACATTGGATTAGTAATATCCAATAAGGAATGACTCATTAGAGATGGGATCAATAATATCCTAGAACGAATGTGAAGAGTAGTGTTTTTTAAAATAAAAATGAAAACGAATTTCGTTTTGGAAATTTGAACCATTTTGTACGTATTTGAATATTTAGTTTATATTGAATTTGCACAATCGAGTATATAAAGATTTTGCATATATGCCTGGCAAACATGTATTCAAAGTTTTAATACACTGGATAGATATAGAATCACACTCTAGTCGCCCGGGGATGAAACTGTTGATGACTATAAAGCATCAGTAGTTTGTGTTCGAGTTTCGAAAGTGGGATTTCTATATATTTCCAATTGACGGGTGTGAGAACCAAAACTAGATTGGGTCTATTGTTGTGAATTGGCATCAATAAAATGATTTTTGGACTATGTATTAAAGTTATGTGTTTGAAACGATAATCAACTAATTGACTGCTGGTTGTGTTGTTTGATTAATTAAAATTTTGATCCAGTAAGCCAAATTGAATCAAATTTTGAGCTAAATTGAAAATTGTTTAAGATTGCATGCATATACATGTATATACATTGAACAGGTCATAGCAGGGAATCTAAGCAGAGGAATAAAATTGTATACCCGACAAATAGGTACATGTTTACTAATTTATTGTGTTTGGATGATTTTATGAGCCGACTGGCTAGCCGCTTGGCCTTTTCTTTTTCTTTTTTAGATGAGAGGGCCTGTGTGGCGGTATGGGGATTTTCCCGGTGCTCCCCGTACAAAGGAGGCTATGGCGAAATTTTTCGAAAATTTAGGGTGTTAGCCGAATTTTTGAAAAATTAGAAAATTTCTTAGAAACTGAAAAGTTGAAGTATGAAAGCCAAACTGAAAGTTGAGTTGATTAGTTAAACAACTTTCAATTCCGTTCCCTTTCGAGGATGAAAAGAATTTAAGTGCGAGAGATTGTAACAACCCGGAAAATCAGAACCAATTTAAATTTTTTATTTTGGCAATTTAAATGAATTTTGAATATTTAAAATGAATTATTTTAAATAATAATGACAAGGAATTTATTTTGAATAGGATTAGAATGTATATATTTATTTGAATTGAAGTTAGAATATAAATATTTATTTTAATTATTAAAGGAATTGGAAATGGCGCGGTAGTTTGAAAATTCGATTCCAAATTTCAAATGATTGTACACGATTCAAAATAAACCGGATTTTAGTGAAACAAAAAATATTAGAATTTATTTGAAAATATATTTCCAACGAATCTGAAAATCCAAATTTCCTAGCGGGAATAAAAAGTTATGCCCAGTTGAAAATTCAGAATAGTCCCTATGGAAATATATCCCTTAAAAATAGCAATTTTGCAAATGACCTCCATGCTCGACGAGACCACTTTTGTTGGATCTAGAATGTCAAATTATTGCTAGATTCCAATTTTCATAATTTTTGGAATCAATATGTGAGTGTGGTGAATTTAAATGTGTTTGGTCAATTTAGTTTGAATTTAATCGACTGGAAAATGACCGCTTTTCAAACGGTCTCCAAATTCAACGAAATTAGTTTTGTTAGGACCGTATCGTTAAAACACAGCAAGATTTATTTTTATGGAATTTTTAAGGTCAGTATGTGGCCCTAGTAAATTGAATGTTCGTTTGAATTTAAAATATAATGATTTATATTTTAAGTCTAGCAGAAACTGAACTTAACAGTCGAAATGGGTTACGAAACATATCTTATTGTGTTCGGAATGGGGGTAATTAGCTAGGAGAGACATTCGTTGGACTCGATTTGGAGTTTAAAAGAAAAAGTAACTCTATGGAGAAAATTAAATAAATATATAAATTATATATATAAGCCCCTCCCCTTTGTTTTCTCTCTCTCCCTTACTCTTCAAAATCGGGCAAACGAAGAAAAAAAACGCAGTCACTCCAGGCCCGTTGCCATTGTCGTCTGCTGCCTACAACCCACCGCCCCGCCTCCAGTTCCACCTCTATCTCCGCCTCCGCATTCCTGCCCTTTCTCTCCTCTCCACCATCACCCACTCCAGAGCAAACATCCCCAAATTCGATCCCTAACCCGTCCAAACCCCCTTCAAGCGCCGCTACCTCCCTAGTCGACCATAACTAGTGGCCGCCTGAGCCTCAGCCCCGACGCGCCCCCTGCTACCATCCCCCTTCCAGTCGAACCCCCCTTTCTTCGATCTGCGCAAATCAGCACCCCCTCCCTTTTCTCGGATGCTCGAATTTGCTATTACTTTCTGATGCTTCGATTTGGGGTTTTTTGCGACGATCGGAAATGCCGTGAGTTTTTTGATTTTGTTTTCATTTTATTTTGCTGTATAAAAATCTGGTTTTTAACTTTATAAGAATATGATCTTTACTTGTATAAAGCCATGAATTTTAAAATGGGGAATAAATGATTTATAACATGAAAAAGAAACGATTTTTGCTTATAAAATATTATGAATTTTGTTTGTAAAGATTTGATTTTTGAAATTAAAAAGATGTGATTTTTAAAAGTAAAAAGATTTGATTTGTGAAATATAGAAAGATTAGATTTTTAGAAATGAAAAGATAAGATTTTTATTACAAAGATAGGATATTTTGATATATGAAAAGCATTATATAAAAATTTGATCTTTATAATGAAGTAGCGATATAAAATATAATTTTTATATACAAAGTGGCATTGTAAAAATCTTATGTTTGTAATGTAGATTTGAAATAAAAATTTGATTTTTATATAGGGAATATCGATATAAAAATATGATTTTTAATAACAACTGCATGGAATAGATGACGATGGGACGGACTAAAATCAAAACGGAATCCAAACTATACAGATAAAGAACTGGCGGAGTGGAAACCAAAGGTGAGAACTTCTCACTTTAATTTTATTTTCTAGTTAAAATATATACTAGGATGCAGATGGTGTTTAGCAATACCCAACACCCGTCGTCCACAAACCATGAACGACTTGTTTGTTTTGATTGTGTTGTGAAAATTGATTGTGATGTGGAATGGATTAAATAAAATATCCATGTGTTGAAATAAATAGTTTGTCGTTAAAATATAATTTTTAACGTGTATATGAATAAAAGAAATATTCATTTACAAATCGGACGATTTGTTTATGTACACACATTTGACTGATATTGATTGAGACGATATATTTTACACATCGCCCAACTGCACAAATAATAAATCAGTGTTTGTTGTTTGAAAACCCCACACAGGTATTGGGATGATATTGTACATAGACAAATCCCAATATTTAGCCGTATGTCAATCGATGGGTTGACAGGTTGTGTAAGGGTTAATTATTTATATTTAATGCTTATGCAGTTGTGTAATGCACTCTGGATGATGGGTGGTTGTTTATTATTGTTGTTCTATACATGTGTTGTATGAAATCCACATAAATAACATTATATGGTAATTGACTGTTTGATTCCAGTTCAGAAAGAATGAATATTTTAAAACAACGAATATTTTGAATCAAAATATGATTTTGATGTCCGATTTGGGATGGACACGAATATATTTAAATATATAAAGCCGTATTGACTAGTTTATCGCCATTTTGACTTTAACGATATTTATATCGATTTTATTCATTTTTAGAATGAATATTGAAAAGGAAGTGATTTCAAAATCTAATGTTTTGAAAATATTATCATTTATATATTAATGATATGGAATATTCAATTTTGATTCAAAATTGAATAGGAAGTTGAAATCATTTTGAAAACGAATTTAAAACGGTTTATAAAATACGTTTTAAATGGAAATCGACAAAAATATATAATATATATATTATATATATTTAATGGCCTGAATGCCACGGTAGTTCGCGAATTTCGACCATTGACTTCGAATGGACATTACGGGAGATTCGACCGTTGGATTCTCATAAAACCAGAACCGTTGGGTTCGTATCGAAAAGAGTTTTCCAATGAATATAAGGAATTTGATATCCAATGATTGGATTTGGAATTATGTCCAAATCAAATTTGGAAAAGGTCGTTGTAAGTGCATTTCGATGGTCGTTTATGGAAATCGACTGTACGGGCCTTGATAAAATTATTAAAAATATCAATAATTTGTGTAAAATCATAATAAATGATTTGGAAAGAATTGGGATGTTAAATTCCATATTTGATAAGATAAAAATATATTTTTATCAAAATGAACTAGGATTATAATCCAATATTTTTAAATAAATAAATTGGATTTGAAATAGTTTTAAAAATAACCATAATTTCCAATATATGAATTGGAATGGATTTGAATCGAAATTATCTTCGGAATATTTAAATATTGGATTTTGTGATTATACGGATATTTTCAAAGAATTTGGAAGATATATATATCGTTATTCCAATACGATTTATTGATTACAGATTTTGATATTGAATATAAGCCGATATAATTTCTACTCAGAGCCTTGTATTTAATATTGAATTGGATTTTGGGTTTGTTGTGAACTGTGTTTTAAGAATAGTTCTTTTAATTAAGATTTAAAGAAGAATTACCAGTTAATTAACATTTAATTGGAATTGAAAATGGAACGTGAATTGGGTTTGTTGTGAATAGTATTTTTAACGACATTCGTTCTTAAACCTGATTTATAGTGAAATTTGATTTGGAATTTATAAACCTTTTTATTAAGATTTAACGAGAATTTTCCAAAGTAAAGTTTTCCAATTTAATATATTAAATTGGAATTGAATGGAATTCACTTTGATAATAATCGAAATGAGCTTCTGTGGAGGAAGACTTTAGTATATATGGAATTTTAAAGGCTTTGTCGTTATTCCATTTATATTATTAGTCAGATAAGGAAATTGATATCGATTATATATTGATTTGTTTTTCCATGAACATTCCATTTTTATGGAAGAGGATTTAGGTTTATCGTAAACTGTGTTTTAAATTACATTAGTTCTTCAACCCAGTTAAAGGCAGGATTACATGTCTAACATTGTATTTCGAACTGTATGGTTGATCTCTGCTAAATATATATCTGTTTGGTGGTGGAGAATTTATTCTCTTGCTTAACACCCTTCTCTAAGACGTACGAGCTTAGAGGTTATATATCGGTAGAAATCAATAGTACGGTGTAGATTGTCAATGCGACATGTTTGTGTTTCCAAAGTTAAATAATCATTAATATTGATTTTGGGAAGATTAAAACCAAGTGGTGTTTTAATGAATCTTTAATTAAGTTGAAATGTGAATTGATAATTTAAATTATCAAATTTGGGAAATGATCGAGAATGGAGTATCACCAGTTTTACTCCAAGCGATAGTCAAATCTTTAATTAGATTTGAAAGGGAAATGGTAATTAAATTTACCGATAACACCGTGGTGTTAGTTATGGGGTAATACCAGTTTTTCTCCATGGGATGAATAGGTTGGGATTAGGAAATTAAATAAATAGTTATTTCAGTAAGGTACGTTAATCCCAACTAGTTTGGATAACCTTAATATGGTTTGAATGATATACAAAGGAAGATTAAAGAATAAATTTTATAGAATTTATCTTTGATAAAATTAATGGGAACCTTTCCCAAAGGATATGAATATTTAAATAAAAGGATATTTAGGATTGGAATGAGGCGTATGTTGTGTTTTTATAGCACTTGTTTATTATATACATGAGTTATTTGAAAAGGACGGGTTTATACCCATTCTGAATAACTGATTCAACGATAAGTCGATGATGAAGACGTTGGTTGAGGACTGGAGGTCTTCACATTGTTTGGATGATTACTGATGTCTTGATTTGGCGGTAGACCCAAGACAAGGTAATAAGTGGTGATCGTCCAGACATACTTGGAGATCGACTGGATATGCGAGGACCTCTCTCCTGTATTGGACACGGGACGAGGAATAAGGTGCCTACAGTTTCGTTCAGACCCAGAACGAACTTTTAAATGGATGTGTGTCTGATATTGGATCTTATTCCATGTTGATTGATTTTTATTAAATATATATCTGTTTGGTGGCGGAGAATTTATTCTCTTGCATAACGCCTTTCTTTGAGACGTACGAGCTCAGAGGTCATATATCGATAGACATCAGTCGCGTGGCGTGAATTGCCTGTGTGGCATGCTGAGATGCAAATGATCAAGGCTTCTGTTGAAAAGCAGAGTCTTGTGGTTTATGATCAAAGCACGACTTTAATATATGATAGTTTTGTGTATAGAGTTAATTCGCGAGCCTCACACCTCGGTATGAGTTAAAAATGGGATAAGGGACCCAACGAGAACATGACGTTTCTTTCTAGCTATGTATGGTGTCAGGGTTTTGCACGCCCTGACATTGTTATATTTTTACCTATGTGGTTGTTGGATTGCGAGGCGCCTCGGTTATATTGGTCTCTATGGAGCCGATGGATAGGTCCTATAGGACCGGGAAACGTGTGTTCAGGAATAATTAATCCACTAACGTAAGTGTGGAACGGCCTTGGAGGATCCAGGGGTTACCCAGAGTGTGTAGTCCCGAGGCATTTGCTAGAGTGTCTCGAAGCGGAAAGGAGTACATCCCTTGCCTAGACTCATGACGAAAATCCAATTTCCAATATGTAACTTTTCAATTTTGATTGTAGAGCCTAGTATTGGCGACATCATAGAAGGTACCCATGCCGCCTATGATTGATACATTTATATTTGAAGTTGTTTTACACACTACGCACTTATAATAGTGTCAAAATGATTTGTTTTAAATGTACCAAGCATGTTAGGATATTATAAGGGAAAACCCTATCCTCCGGCTTGCATTGCATTGTGTGATGGGACCTAGGTCTTATAATAGCTTCATTTACCAAAAAGCATTGCGCTGTTTATAACTATATGCACTGGTATTCTTGGATGAAAACCCGTTCCGTGTTATACGACGTGGTCCCTTGATTTACCTTATTTCTGAAGTAATGTTTTAAATAACTGTTTTAGTTCTCACACCAGTCACGTGACTGACCTAGAGTTTATTGTTTTAACCTAAACTATGGTGCCCCTATTTTCCACACAGGCAGCTAGTATGCAGACTTATATTCACAGGATCCTGGTTTACAGCTGGAATGATATTCATAAAGCTCTGTATCCATTTTGCTATTTCGGTTGTGTTTTGTATTATTTTCCACTGCTATGTAATATATTTTAATCTATGATATTTATCAAATGTATATTATTTTTTGATACTCTGTATGTTCTTGTACTCTGATGTAAATGGTTGTAATAAGCAATGAAATGTTCTTCTGTTTGTGTTCCGATTTGTCATGTTCTCAACTCAATCTGGGCTTTCCTTTACGGGGAAGTTCAGGTCGTGTCAATGGTACTCCACCCAGATTTCGATAATTCTTTACTAGAGCTTCTAGTTCTGGTTCTGACTGTGGGAGCACAACTGGCTCAATATATTGTTGAATGGTAGAATTACTTCTTCCACTCATTTTCTACTATGTCTACAAATAGCAGACAAAGAGTCAGGCCAACAAAAAAGATATTATAAGGCATAGAGACATTTATTTAAATGTAAATGAATCTATGGGGGTGTATATTATTATGCTAAACTCATTCTAGGACATTACTAATCCTATCCATGATGAATCATTCATCTTAGAGTACTGCTGATTCTATTTTTGACGAGTTCGTTAACATGTTATATTCCGGAGCTAAGGTTAACCAAAGCTCTGATACCAGCTGTGATAACTCCAACTCCCATGCCACGGAAGCAAGGATAATCATTGGAATAACACATAAACAATAACAACAGAACAGAAATATAGAATTACAGCAAATAATGTACATCAAATTACATTGGAAAAAATATATCATCAGAGTTACACAGCATAACAGTATCATACTTAGTACATAATACAATTTTAGTTTAATATAAAATGTCTGCAGTGGAATCAAACATAATATACTAAATGAAGTCTGAACAGCATAGTAGAAATGATAGACTCCATCTTCGGCTCCATAGCTATCGAGAATGAGTCTGCTAAAACCTGAATACAAGGCTGCCCGTGTGGAAAAGAGGGCACTCGAGTTTGCAAAGTGAAACAAACTACGAGTCAATCATGGGACTGATACGAGGAATCTTACTTAACCTATTTAATAATAAGGCTAATCATAGGACCACGCCGCTAATGCGGAACATGTTTTCTCCATTGGATAGCCAGTGCATAAATAAAGTAAATCATTTAAACAATGCAATGCTTTTTAGAAAATAAAGTCATTATATGACTCAAGTCCCATCACATAATACAATACAAACCGAAGGATAGAGTTTTACCTTATAATGGCCAGAATATGCTTGATACATATAAAACAATTTGATATTATTATTAGTGTCTATATGTTTCAAAAACAATTTCAATCATAATGTATCAACCATAGACGACATAACTACCATATACTACGTCGCCATACTAGTTTTACAAATAAAACCGCATGGTGTCATAGTGGAAGTTGGATTTCCATCATGAACCAAGGCAAGGGATCGTCCTTTCCAAATTTCGGACTCTCTAGCCCGAGCCTCAGGGTCAGCCGCAACTGCACCTTGGATCTTCAGGCCGGTCCACTCTTGCTTTTGTGGATTAATAATTCCTGAACAATAAGTTTCTCTGCCCTATGGGGCGTAAATCAAGAGCCACTAGGGACTCAAATCCGAGGCGCCTCATTTCATCATCCACATAAGTAAAAATGTCTGGGCTCCATACCATGACACCACTCCTAGCTAGAATGAAACGCATGTCCTCCCTGCAGTCTTCTTTTGTTTCTGGTTCATACCGGGGTGTAAGGCTCGCGAATCAACGCTATACACAAAGCTATGCTAATTAAAGTTGCGCTTTGATTATCAACCACAAGGCTCTTCTTTTCAACAATAAGCCTTGATCATTTGTATCTTGGCATGTCACACTGACAATTCACGCCATGCGACTGATGTCTACCAATATATAACCTCTTAGCTCGTACGTCTCAGAGAAGGGTGTTAAGCAAGAGAATAAATTCTACGCTCCCTAACAGATATATATTTAATAGAAATCAATTAGCGCAGAATAAAATCCAATATCAGAAATACATCCATTTACAAGTCCGTTCTGGGTCTGAACGAAGCCGGAGACACCTTATTCCTCGTTCCATATATCCAATACGGAAGAGAGGCTCTCGCATATCCGGACAATCAACAAGTACGTCCGAACAACTACCACTGTATCCCTTTCAAGGCAGCAACTCCAATCAAAGGCATCAGTAGACATCCATTTGATGTGAAGATCGTCGGTCTTCAACCACCGTCTTCAATATCTTCGACTTCTAAGCGTCGATTAATTATTTGAAATGAGAGTTAACTCGACCTTTTCAAATAATTCATGAATATATAATTCAAATCATTTCTTTTCATTCCATATTGTTTATAATATTTTATAATGATTTATCGCTATTTTTATTTATATAAAAATAACCATTTTTAATTAAACGACGCTTCAGGTCATTACACGGCTCTGGAGCTGTTTTTATCAAAATTTGATTTGCACATTTCTCAAAATCAAACCATTGTGTGTAACGTCCCGTGTTTTCTGTAACTAATTATTTAATTTATTTTATTATTTATAATTGTTTTGGAATTTCAATAGTTAAATTCAATATTTTCGAATATTAATTTAACGTTAATATGAATAAGAAAACAATGATTTAATTTCGGAATAGGCGAAAAATGCTGGAATTGTAATACCATATGAAATGGTAAGGTAAGTTTTGTACAAATAACAAAATGGCAGTCCATTGCGTTGGAAACCATTAGTAATAGATAAAAGATTCTATAAATAGAATTTTGGTTCCATCCTTATTCGCAAAACTCTCTACGTAATTGTTGTGTATTAGTGGCATATACCGTTAGCTATGTAGTTTAGATTAAGTCATCAAAATTTCAAGTTATCTTCATCTTGCACCACAAATGTCATCTTCAAGACAGATTTAATGAAATGCTATAAACTAAAACACCAAATCTTAACTAGATTTATAACAAAATCTCAGCAAGTTCAAATCCTTAAAAAAATCTTTACATATTTTTGTAAAGTCCGATAGAAGAGATGTTAGCAAACAAACAAAGTCAACACCATCGAGTTATAACCAAAAACACTATGGCAGAATAATAGAAGCATAACTGTTTACTTCATTACAAGTAGCAGTACAGAAAAAAATAGAAAAAAAAACAAAACAAAACACTTTTATATATCTTAATTTCATGTACCAATACCAACAACAACCATACAACAAACAGAGGATGTGCATGGCACATTTAAATTTTTCAAATGAAATAAAGTAGACAAATCCAATAGCAGGAAGATCCGAGACAAAATCTTCTCACAATGTCATGTCCTCCATCACCACAAAATCAGCCTGTAAAGAGAAATGAAAGGAAATATACAGCTATAAGTAGCTAGAAAGTAGGTATAGATATTTGTATGAAGACTAGGAGACAAAATTCAATAGATTATCAGATGAACAGGGTATATACAAGACAATTCAAAATAGAGAAATACATAAATCTTTACCGTACATGTATATCACAGTTCAAATCTTCAGGAATAAACAACTCAATGGTGTACAATATGAACTGACAATGCAAATAAACAATTCATAGGTTAGGCCTAGTCTACACAGAGACAGCTAAATCCATGTACGTTTTGAGCAGAATTGCACATGGAGAACTCAAAACCAGCTAGCCTAACCACTAGAACAACTAGCATACATCAAATCCAAACGACTAAGTATATATAGCCATTTCAACCTCAAAATCTACAGCTGAACAAATATTCTGAACAAGGAAGAAAATCTGAAATCTCAAATGGAACAAGACAGTACAAACAAGGGGTTATCAGCTACAGTATGGGTTGACAATTCAATTCGATAGCTGTATCTTCCCAAGACAAGACCATACGAATTTACAATAGACAACACAGAAAAACCATCACAAATCCGTAGTCCTTACTGTTGGACATCACGCAAATCACACAAACCGAGTAAATCACAGAACAGTTCGGCCATGACTGGAATGGATGGGAAACAACACCTAGGGTTTAGAACAACTAAGTCTAATGCCTATGATTTGAAATCACAGTAAACCTCATGTATAAATACACGACCAAAGGGATAAAGTTGCCACCACAAACTAATCAACTCAGAGAAAAAAAACCCAATTTGAAACCAAATTAAACCAACAACAGGAAACCGAAATAGAAATTTAATTGGGAAAATTACTTAGCTTCTCGTTGGTAGAGTCGGTCTCGACCGTTGTAATTTGCTGTGGTGGCAGAGTCTTCGGTCTCGTCTGTGGATAGTGAAGCGACTAGGCCGAGGCGAGGTGGCAACGACGGAGCATCGAGGGGGTCAGCGGAGGAAGCAATGGAAGAGGATGATTCGGCCTAGGTTTTTTTTTTCTCTTTCTGATTTTTGGTGTGGCGGCTACGGATTAAAGAAATGAATGAAGGAGAGGCCGATGGTGTTAGGGTATAAGGGAGTGATCGGGTCAGGTTTGTTTTGGGCTGGATGAAGCCCAAGTTTTTTTTGAATGGTAAGCCAAGTTTTAATTGAAGTTTTAAAATTCAAATATCCTATAACTTTGATTATTAATTTAAAATACGTACGAAATCAGATTCTGACGAAACAAAATACGTCGGGACCATGAAGACGGGTACTACTGGATGGAAGGGAACTGAGCAGGGCAGGCAGTAGCTGGATTTTTTCAGAAAAATAAAACATCGTTGAATTCAACTGAAAACAAGCTGATTTATCGTCGGAATCAAATCAAAGGTGAGTTAAACTCACTCAGTTATTTCCCGCTTATATTTTATAAGTTGGGTTTTTATTTTTGTGTGCTATGGTTGCTAGTGATTGACTGGTTGCTGATAGATATTCATATATTGTTGAACTGATAAAATTAAACGTCGTTTAATTTCAATGAAATCCAAATCGTTATTTTTAACGATTGGTTCCAATTGAGGTAAGTTACCTCATTGGTCACGTTTATAAAACAAACGTGTTTTAATAAATGAATTGTTTGATTGTTTATTATTGTTGACCTTGGATTGTCGTTATAAACTGTTATGAGACCATTATTGAATTGTTTTGATGGTTGAATATTGACCTGATGATTTACCATTTGTTTGGTTTAAACCAATAGGTATTATTGGTTGAGTGGTTGGCAGTACATGGCCTGTGAATTTACCGTTTTAAAAATATCGATCTACCGTCAGGTAAATCGATGAGATAAGTTATAAAATTTATTTTATAACTGAAAATAGTTTTTTAAATCTATTATTTGAATTAAAGTTGTAAAAAGGAAATAAATATTTATTATTTACGAATTGAGTTATAATTGGGTTTTAAATGATTTTATCAAGAAAAGTGATAACGGAAGGGTTTATAGGAGTTTGACAGCAGAGAAAAACCCAAGGGTTTTACCTACGGGTTGGTTACTTAGACCATTTGTTTTTAAAACAATTAAAAGTTGATTTTTATCAATTAAGTTATTTGATTAATTTAAGGAAAGGGAAATGACAAAGGAAATTTAGTTAACTGCTAACTGATATAT
This sequence comes from Allium sativum, assembly GCA_030737875.1. NCBI lineage: Eukaryota > Viridiplantae > Streptophyta > Magnoliopsida > Asparagales > Amaryllidaceae > Allium > Allium sativum. The sequence continues at coordinate 221,676,126 of CM060912.1, read as the reverse complement.
ATATATATATGGTTGGTAAAATCCACCGTTTCGAGTAAAATGGACAAAGGGATAGATATTGATTTAAGTATTCGTTAAAGTGTAACGAGTAGAGTTAGATATTAGTTGATCTTCGATTAACTAAAATCTAAAGAGAATATTGAACTGGTTATTTTTAATAACCTAAATTATTATTTTTAGCGTGTAAAAGTAATAATAACCCTATTTTCGGTTTGGGCAAAGTTAACTATATTTTGATATGGTTAATGGTAAAACTAATTATCCTTTTAATTTAAAATGATTTAAATAAATGAATTCAATGTAAAGTCGAGTAAGAAATAATTAGTGGAGATAAAATTCGATTAAGAGATTATGGAGTGTTTTATGACCCAAGTGTTCGACGAACTCGGTAAATGAAGTTGGTAGGCAAGTATAAAGATTTAAATAAGGGTTTTACTTAATGCTTCAAATTAAGTAAGGCGAATCTGAATTGGAATGATACTTTAAAGGGGTTAAGTGATGAGATGTTCGAACAAGGGTTTCAAATATAAGAAAGGTAAAATAATCAAGATTTGAAATCAAGATTTGAAACGAGATTTAGTATCGATAGTTATGTGATAAGCTAATATTATTCTGAGGTAAGAACGGGTCGATCAAGGTCTGAGTGGTAACTAAAATACCCCAACTTGGTTGGCCTCACTATTATCAAGGGATGGTATTAGTTTGGTGTGAGTAAAGGTGAATTATTGGTTTTATCTTATACAAGAAATACTGAACTCTAATGCAAGGATTTGGGAAATTAAGGAATATTGCAACATTGGTTTAAAAAGGAATAAGAATATTGATTTCAAATTTATATCGAACATTTGTTATTTAATTAGAGTTGATCGAATATAGTAGAGTTAGTCAAACGTAGTTAGTCAAAAAGAGTTGCCATTGCGTACGACTACTAGCGTAATTCGCAGGGCTGCAGATAGCCTACGGCGGTCGGATGTTTCCTGAGGGAATCAGGCGTAACCATTGTGATCGCTGCGACCTAGAGTCAAGCGAATAGAGTTAAGTCGAATATTAGAATTGATTAACAACTTTGTTAAAAATATTTTTAAAGGGCCAAGTCATGCCAAGTACTGAATCAGTGAAATCATTTTATTGACACATGTGTTATTTGATAGTTAGGTCACCGACTATCAAAACCTGACCAATTCGCTTGTTGGTATGGAAAGACCGGGATCGAATTTATATTCGAAAACCATTCCGACCAACAAATACGTGAAGAGATCAGAAGATAATCGAGATGGAGCGTTGAAGACCATGGATCTTCATAAGCGGAAGGACTGCTAATAATCTTTGGTGAGCTCCTAGAGATAAACTGTGGTTTCGGTCGTGGTTGGAATCCACGGGTTGCAAGGACTTCTCGCTACTGATCCATGGGGTGATTCCCATATGAGATGCAGTAGGAGAGTACCTTCGGTTCATCCTGTTCCTGGATGACTTGTATGGACGGATGTCTGACAGAGTATTTCCAAAGGAATTACATGAGTTGATTTCTCCAAACGTACCATAGTTGATGGCGGAGAAATGGTTATTCTCTAGCCAAATAAACTAGAGTATTTTTGTGGACGTCAATCAGTGTGATATCTGGCGGATCTGACGATGTGGCATTCAAAGTGTATGACGATCAGATGTGTTCTGACCTCAAGCCTCATCAACCGGGAGATGATAAAAATCGGGCAGGCAGCATGGTTATGTGGGTCGCTCCCATTAGGGTGTATAATCACCTATCTAGAGAAATTCCTTTTGTTTCTTATTCTATCGATTCTTCCCATTCGGGAACGGTGGTTTGAGTCCAACCGTTGGTGATATACATTCGATACACTCAAGCGAAATGAGTGGTCGGTCATGTGTGGGCCGGGTTGCAAGACGTTCTTGTTGAACCTAGGTGTATTCGCCTCTAGAGATACATCATCGGGAGGTGGTCCCATACCTTGTCAAGGTCGGAATCCAATCTCCAATAAGCGCCCGCGGTTTTGATTGTATACTATATATGTGGAGCGTGAGATGCAAGCGTTCCACTAGATTGATATTTACTTGTATTTAGACATTATTATAATATCAGAAAAGATATTGGTTTCAAAACTGTTTTGGATCATCGTAAGGTAAAAACCGTCCGTGTTTATGTGTGGATTTGGTCTTACGATTATCCTTTCTTTTGAAAAGATTTCGAACTTTAAAATCATGATTGGATGATTTACCCTTAAAACTGTGCGAGTTTATCTCACTCTGGTTCACCAGACTGACCCGGTGTTTTGTAAATGTTCGGGTTAGCCCGGAGTGTACAGGTTCAGGTCATCGAATGCTGTGAAGAGACGGGCTGGAAGAATTCAGGCGTATGATATTATTCCGCTGTGTTGTATATAAGGGCAGATTATTATAACTGTCCAGATGTGTTCATGTACTCTGATGATTATAAGTTTTATTTAAAGCTCTCAATAAAGATTTATTTCTATATTATATTTTGTTCCGCTGCGATGTGAGACTCTGTGTTGTGTCCTTCTCCTTCTTCTATTCTAATATTTCTTTCTTTCTTATCTCACCCTCTAAATTCTTTCATTAACAACCCGGTGTTCTCGGTGTTTGAAAGGTCGGCATGAGTTACAGTAAAGGTATTTATGTCGATTTTTGAACCCGAAAATCCTGGGTCATTACAGTTGGTATCAGAGCTATTGGTTTAGTAATAACCTTGGCTCTGTGGCGTAACTCGATAGAGATGGGGTTAGTAACACCCTAGATTGAGTTTGAGTATATATATATAAGAGCGTATTTGTAGATTTTATATACAAATGTTTTGTATTGCGTTGCTGATCGGTTCAAGAGTTGAAAAGCGTTGAACTGATAAGGAACACGATATTGTTTTGAATAAGGGGGTAGGTGAAATAATTTTACCCGAAATTTAATTTTTCTATAGAAAAGAAATAATTTTATGAAATATCGTGTGTTGATTGATTCGAATGAAATTCAAATTTTAACTTAACTGAGTTAAGTGAAATCGAATTAAATAATTTTCATATTGAAATTAAATTAAGAGATAATGTGGTAATTAGATAAAGTTAATTCGAATTTGAAAATTTAAGGAACAATATAATTAAATTGAATATAAATTGGTTGATATTCAAGTATGTTGAATTAAGTTAAATAATAATTTTGGATGTGAACTTAGTTGATTTGATTGAGTTGTGCGCCTTGATTGTTGGTTGATTTTTGTGTGCTTATTAGACTGGTTGAATATATTTCATCCATGGTTTGATAAAGAATAAAATAAACTGAAAATTATGGGATTTATAACATACCTTAGCAATTTCGAGGACGAAATTATTTTAAGGGGGAAGGAATGTAACGTCCCGTGTTTTCCGTAACTAATTATTTATTTTATTTTATTATTTATAATTGTTTTGGAATTTCAATAGTTAAATTCAATATTTTCGAATATTAATTTACGTTAATATGAATAAGAAAACAATGATTTAATTTCGGAATAGGCGAAAAATGCTGGAATTGTAATACCATATGAAATGGTAAGGTAAGTTTTGTACAAATGACAAAATGGCAGTCCATTGCGTTGGAAACCATTAGTAATAGATAAAAGATTCTATAAATAGAATTTTGGTTCCATCCTTATTCGCAAAACTCTCTACGTAATTGTTGTGTATTAGTGGCATATACCGTTAGCTATGTAGTTTAGATTAAGTCATCAAAATTTCAAGTTATCTTCATCTTGCACCACAAATGTCATCTTCAAGACAGATTTAATGAAATGCTATAAACTAAAACACCAAATCTTAACTAGATTTATAACAAAATCTCAGCAAGTTCAAATCCTTAAAAAAATCTTTACATATTTTTGTAAAGTCCGATAGAAGAGATGTTAGCAAACAAACAAAGTCAACACCATCGAGTTATAACCAAAAACACTATCGCAGAATAATAGAAGCATAACTGTTTACTTCATTACAAGTAGCAGTACAGAAAAAAATAGAAAAAAAAAACAAAACAAAACACTTTTATATATCTTAATTTCATGTACCAATACCAACAACAACCATACAACAAACAGAGGATGTGCATGGCACATTTAAATTTTTCAAATGAAATAAAGTAGACAAATCCAATAGCAGGAAGATCCGAGACAAAATCTTCTCACAATGTCATGTCCTCCATCACCACAAAATCAGCCTGTAAAGAGAAATGAAAGGAAATATACAGCTATAAGTAGCTAGAAAGTAGGTATAGATATTTGTATGAAGACTGGGAGACAAAATTCAATAGATTATCAGATGAACAGGGTATGTACAAGACAATTCAAAATAGAGAAATACATAAATCTTTACCATACATGTATATCACAGTTCAAATCTTCAGGAATAAACAACTCAGTGGTGTACAATATGAACTGACAATGCAAATAAACAATTCATAGGTTAGGCCTAGTCTACACAGAGACAGCTAAATCCATGTACGTTTTGAGCAGAATTGCACATGGAGAACTCAAAACCAGCTAGCCTAACCACTATAACAACTAGCATACTTCAAATCCAAACGACTAAGTATATATAGCCATTTCAACCTCAAAATCTACAGCTGAACAAATATTCTGAACAAGGAAGAAAATCTGAAATCTCAAATGGAACAAGACAGTACAAACAAGGGGTTATCAGCTACAGTATGGGTTGACAATTCAATTCGATAGCTGTATCTTCCCAAGACAAGACCATACGAATTTACAATAGACAACACAGAAAAACCATCACAAATCCGTAGTCCTTACTGTTGGACATCACGCAAATCACACAAACCGAGTAAATCACAGAATAGTTCGGCCATGACTGGAATGGATGGGAAACAACACCTAGGGTTTAGAACAACTAAGTCTAATGCCTATGATTTGAAATCATAGTAAACCTCATTTATAAATACACGACCAAAGGGATAAAGTTGCCACCACAAACTAATCAACTCAGAGAAAAAAAAACCCAATTTGAAACCAAATTAAACCAACAACAGGAAACCGAAACAGAAATTTAATTGGGAAAATTACTTAGCTTCTCGTTGGTAGAGTCGGTCTCGACCGTTGTAATTTGCTGTGGTGGCAGAGTCTTCGGTCTCGTCTGTGGATAGTGAAGCGACTAGGCCGAGGCGAGGTGGCAACGACGGAGCATCGAGGGGGTCAGCGGAGGAAGCAATGGAAGAGGATGATTCGGCCTAGGGTTTTTTTTTTCTCTTTCTGATTTTTGGTGTGGCGGCTACGGATTAAAGAAATGAATGAAGGAGAGGCCGATGGTGTTAGGGTATAAGGGAGTGATCGGGTCAGGTTTGTTTTGGGCTGGATGAAGCCCAAGTTTTTTTTGAATGGTAAGCCAAGTTTTAATTGAAGTTTTAAAATTCAAATATCCTATAACTTTTATTATTAATTTAAAATACGTACGAAATCAGATTCTAACGAAACAAAATACGTCGGGACCATGAAGACGGGTACTACTGGATGGAAGGGAACTGAGCAGGGCAGGCAGTAGCTGGATTTTTTCAGAAAAATAAAACATCGTTGAATTCAACTGAAAACAAGCTGATTTATCGTCGGAATCAAATCAAAGGTGAGTTAAACTCACTCAGTTATTTCCCGCTTATATTTTATAAGTTGGGTTTTTATTTTTGTGTGCTATGGTTGCTAGTGATTGACTGGTTGCTGATAGATATTCATATATTGTTGAACTGATAAAATTAAACGTCGTTTAATTTCAATGAAATCCAAATCGTTATTTTTAACGATTGGTTCCAATTGAGGTAAGTTACCTCATTGGTCACGTTTATAAAACAAACGTGTTTTAATAAATGAATTGTTTGATTGTTTATTATTGTTGACCTTGGATTGTCGTTATAAACTGTTATGAGACCATTATTGAATTGTTTTGATGGTTGAATATTGACCTGATGATTTACCATTTGTTTGGTTTAAACCAATAGGTATTATTGGTTGAGTGGTTGGCAGTACATGGCCTGTGAATTTACCGTTTTAAAAATATCGATCTACCGTCAGGTAAATCGATGAGATAAGTTATAAAATTTATTTTATAACTGAAAATAGTTTTTTAAATCTATTATTTGAATTAAAGTTGTAAAAAGGAAATAAATATTTATTATTTACGAATTGAGTTATAATTGGGTTTTAAATGATTTTATCAAGAAAAGTGATAACGGAAGGGTTTATAGGAGTTTGACAGCAGAGAAAAACCCAAGGGTTTTACCTACGGGTTGGTTACTTAGACCATTTGTTTTTAAAACAATTAAAAGTTGATTTTTATCAATTAAGTTATTTGATTAATTTAAGGAAAGGGAAATGACAAAGGAAATTTAGTTAACTGCTAACTGATATATATATATATATATGGTTGGTAAAATCCACCGTTTCGAGTAAAATGGACAAAGGGATAGATATTGATTTAAGTATTCGTTAAAGTGTAACGAGTAGAGTTAGATATTAGTTGATCTTCGATTAACTAAAATCTAAAGAGAATATTGAACTGGTTATTTTTAATAACCTAAATTATTATTTTTAGCGTGTAAAAGTAATAATAACCCTATTTTCGGTTTGGGCAAAGTTAACTATATTTTGATATGGTTAATGGTAAAACTAATTATCCTTTTAATTTAAAATGATTTAAATAAATGAATTCAATGTAAAGTCGAGTAAGAAATAATTAGTGGAGATAAAATTCGATTAAGAGATTATGGAGTGTTTTATGACCCAAGTGTTCGACGAACTCGGTAAATGAAGTTGGTAGGCAAGTATAAAGATTTAAATAAGGGTTTTACTTAATGCTTCAAATTAAGTAAGGCGAATCTGAATTGGAATGATACTTTAAAGGGGTTAAGTGATGAGATGTTCGAACAAGGGTTTCAAATATAAGAAAGGTAAAATAATCAAGATTTGAAATCAAGATTTGAAACGAGATTTAGTATCGATAGTTATGTGATAAGCTAATATTATTCTGAGGTAAGAACGGGTCGATCAAGGTCTGAGTGGTAACTAAAATACCCCAACTTGGTTGGCCTCACTATTATCAAGGGACGGTATTAGTTTGGTGTGAGTAAAGGTGAATTATTGGTTTTATCTTATACAAGAAATACTGAACTCTAATGCAAGGATTTGGGAAATTAAGGAATATTGCAACATTGGTTTAAAAAGGAATAAGAATATTGATTTCAAATTTATATCGAACATTTGTTATTTAATTAGAGTTGATCGAATATAGTAGAGTTAGTCAAACGTAGTTAGTCAAAAAGAGTTGCTATTGCGTACGACTACTAGCGTAATTCGCAGGGCTGCAGATAGCCTACGGCGGTCGGATGTTTCCTGAGGGAATCAGGCGTAACCATTGTGATCGCTGCGACCTAGAGTCAAGCGAATAGAGTTAAGTCGAATATTAGAATTGATTAACAACTTTGTTAAAAATATTTTTAAAGGGCCAAGTCATGCCAAGTACTGAATCAGTGAAATCATTTTATTGACACATGTGTTATTTGATAGTTAGGTCACCGACTATCAAAACCTGACCAATTCGCTTGTTGGTATGGAAAGACCGGGATCGAATTTATATTCGAAAACCATTCCGACCAACAAATACGTGAAGAGATCAGAAGATAATCGAGATGGAGCGTTGAAGACCGTGGATCTTCATAAGCGGAAGGACTGCTAATAATCTTTGGTGAGCTCCTAGAGATAAACTGTGGTTTCGGTCGTGGTTGGAATCCACGGGTTGCAAGGACTTCTCGCTACTGATCCATGGGGTGATTCCCATATGAGATGCAGTAGGAGAGTACCTTCGGTTCATCCTGTTCCTGGATGACTTGTATGGACGGATGTTTGACAGAGTATTTCCAAAGGAATTACATGAGTTGATTTCTCCAAACGTACCATAGTTGATGGCGGAGAAATGGTTATTCTCTAGCCAAATAAACTAGAGTATTTTTGTGGACGTCAATCAGTGTGATATCTGGCGGATCTGACGATGTGGCATTCAAAGTGTATGACGATCAGATGTGTTCTGACCTCAAGCCTCATCAACCGGGAGATGACAAAAATCGGGCAGGCAACATGGCTATGTGGGTCGCTCCCATTAGGGTGTATAATCACCTATCTAGAGAAATTCCTTTTGTTTCTTATTCTATCGATTCTGCCCATTCGGGAACGGTGGTTTGAGTCCAACCGTTGGTGATATACATTCGATACACTCAAGCGAAATGAGTGGTCGGTCATGTGTGGGCCGGGTTGCAAGACGTTCTTGTTGAACCTAGGTGTATTCGCCTCTAGAGATACATCATCGGGAGGTGGTCCCATACCTTGTCAAGGTCGGAATCCAATCTCCAATAAGCGCCCGCGGTTTTGATTGTATACTATATATGTGGAGCGTGAGATGCAAGCGTTCCACTAGATTGATATTTACTTGTATTTAGACATTATTATAATATCAGAAAAGATATTGGTTTCAAAACTGTTTTGGATCATCGTAAGGTAAAAACCGTCCGTGTTTATGTGTGGATTTGGTCTTACGATTATCCTTTCTTTTGAAAAGATTTCGAACTTTAAAATCATGATTGGATGATTTACCCTTAAAACTGTGCGAGTTTATCTCACTCTGGTTCACCAGACTGACCCGGTGTTTTGTAAATGTTCGGGTTAGCCCGGAGTGTACAGGTTCAGGTCATCGAATGCTGTGAAGAGACGGGCTGGAAGAATTCAGGCGTATGATATTATTCCGCTGTGTTGTATATAAGGGCAGATTATTATAACTGTCCAGATGTGTTCATGTACTCTGATGATTGTAAGTTTTATTTAAAGCTCTCAATAAAGATTTATTTCTATATTATATTTTGTTCCGCTGCGATGTGAGACTCTGTGTTGTGTCCTTCTCCTTCTTCTATTCTAATATTTCTTTCTTTCTTATCTCACCCTCTAAATTCTTTCATTAACAACCCGGTGTTCTCGGTGTTTGAAAGGTCGGCATGAGTTACAGTAAAGGTATTTATGTCGATTTTTGAACCCGAAAATCCTGGGTCATTACATTGTGTCTCAGCAAATTTTATATCGTTAGAAAGATCTTTCCAAAGTGAACCCAATGGTTCCAATTTTGGGAAAATCCGACGGTCAGATCTTTTGGTATAATTGTTTAAAGTTACGGCTCCAAATCGCGAACTACCGCACACGATTCGTTTTATTTTAATTTATATATATATATTTATAATTAATTCGATGATTTGAAATTATTTTTTCTTTAAAATAATTTTGTACTCTTCATACACATGTTAAAATAATATTTTAATGAGTCCTACCTACATTAAAAATGTTATTTTTAATGTATAAACAATTTTATCAAACTATGCATATTTTTAATGATTTGCTTACTTACATTAAAAATGCAATTTTTAATGTAAAAACAATTTTATCAAACTATGCATATTTTTAATGATTCACTTACTTACATTAAAAATGTAATTTTTAATGAAAAAACTATTTTATCAAACTATGCATATTTTTAGTGATTCACTTACTTACATTAAAAATGTAACTTTTAATGTAACAACAATTTTATCAAACTATGAATATTTTTAATGATTCACTTTCTTACATTAAAAATGTAATTTTTAATGTAAAAACAATTTTATCAAACTATGCATATTTTTAATGATTTACTTTCTTACATTAAAAATGTTATTTTTAATGTAAAAACAATTTCATCAAACTATGTATATTTTTAATGATTCACTTACTTACATTAAAAATGTAATTTTTAATGTAAAAACAATTTTATCAAACTATGTATATTTTTAATGATTCACTTATTTACATTAAAAATGTAATTTTTAATGTAAAAACAATTTTATCAAACTATGTATATTTTTTATGATTCACTTTCTTACATTAAAAATGTAATTTTTAATGTAAAAACATATTTTCATTTCAAATAATGATCATTTTTAATCTACAATAAAAATGTGAATTTTTATGTTAACAATTTTCTATTCAACTATGATCATTTTATATCTTTACTAATACACAATAAAAATGTGAATTTTTATTGTTAATATATTTTCATTTCAAATCAATGAATATTTTTCATCTTTTCTTATATACAATAAAATGTGAATTTTTATTGTTAATATATTTTCATTTCAAATCAATAAATATTTTTCATCTTTTCTTATATACAATAAAATGTGAATTTTTATTGTTAATATATTTTCATTTCAAATCACTGAATATTTTTAATCTTTTCTTATAGAGGTGAATTTATTTTATGTTCAAACAATTTTCATTTCATATATGAATATTTTACAAATTCTAATCATACAAGAATATTTTACAACACATGAATATTCTTAAAATTTCGGTATTATAACGGTAGGGTAATTAAAACCGGCACCGTCCCTAGTACGGCTCCTCTGCTAACCTAGGCCTCGCGGCGATACAAGGGTTTCATTTTTCCTAAAATAATTTCTTTTCACTATACAGTTCATTTTCACAATATCAACCAATTTTGTTTCAACCACAACCAATCACCCAAAATCAATCAATTTCACATCATAATACAAACAAGTCGCCCATGGTATGTGGACGACGGTGTCGGTAGTTACTAAACTCCGTCTGCAACCTAATATAATTTTATTTAATTATTTTTGAAATTAGAAATCTCACTTTGCTTTTTATTCCTTCTAAAATTGTAGATGGCTCCAAAAATTCTCCGGTCTCTTCTGAAATGTAGATCTCGAATTTATAGTTCCAACGGATTTGATTTTGTTTGATTCTGTATCTATTTGGAAAAGTTATCGTATTTTAAACATTGGAAAATTTATTGATTATTTAAACATAATTAAATTAGATTAACATTAATTAATCACCCACTGTTCATAATAATTCCACCTTCCTCGCGATACCCTGATGTTCGAATCGAAAACCTGGACTCTATCTCTCCAAATCGCACACCTCTTGAGCCCCTTCGCCAACGATCAGAATACCTCACTTCATTGCCCCGACCACGAGCTACCACCGCCGAGAAGAACGCCAACTCGCACCCCTCCACTTCTTTAAAATCTGCACCAAACCCGTCCGCTTTGAGCCAAGAATCCAAGCAAATCCCTCAATGAAATTAGATCTACACCGTTCACTGCGTTAATCTCGCTCCCCTTTACGATTTTCTCTTTGGAGATTTCGAATTCTTTTGAATAGATTAGGAGAAAAGAGAGGGCGAATTCTGGAGCTTATCGGCTGTTGATTTTTTTAATGGGGCGGCGTCTTAGTTTCTCTAGGGTTTTTTTAATTTTTTTTAATTTATATTTTAAAATTTTAATTTCTTTAATTTCACAAAGGGCCTGTTTACTCTTACTAACTCCAAATCAAGCCCAGCGAATGTCGCCCCTAGCCAAATACCCCTATGCCGGACACAATAGAGTAGGTCTCGTCAGTCTATTTGATCATTTTAGCGCATTTTTCTTTAAAATAAAACATGTAACTTTTATTATTTAATTTGATCGTACATTTTAATTTACCGGGGCCACATACTGACTCTAAAAATTCCCAAAAATAAATCTAGCTATGTTTTGACGATACGGTCCTAACAAAATTAATTTCGTTGAATTTTTAGACCGTTTGAAAAATGTCCATTTTCTGGTCGATCCAAATTGATTGAAATTGACAAAACACGTTTTCCTTTGCCACACTCACATATTAATTCCAAAAATTATGAAAATTGGAATCTTTCAATAATTTGACATTCCGGATCCAACCAAAGAGGTTTCGTCGAAAACGGAGGTCGTTTGCAAAATGGCTATTTATAAGGGCTATATTTTGTATTAAATTCCATAGCGACTATTCTGAATATTTAACTGGCCATAACTTTTCATTCCCGCTATGAAATTTCAATTTTCCACATCCGTTAGAAAGGTATAATTAAAAAAATAAAATATTTTTGGTTTTGCTGAAATCCGATTTATTTTGAATCCTGTACATTCAGTCAAAGTCCAAATTCAAATTTTCAAACTGCCGCGCCATTTTAGGCTCGTTATATAATTAAAATAAATTTATTCATTCCAACTTCAGTTAAAATAAATTTTTAGTCGTTATCACTTAAAATAAATCATTTAAAATATTCCAAATTCGTTAAAATAACCAAAATAAAAATTTTAAATTGGTTCTGATTTTCCGGGTTGTTACAGTTAGAGAATCAATATTGTCTTCTGAAATTCAGGTATGATCTCTAATCTCAATTTCTGTTAATATTTTTTCCTTATTCATTTTCCTTCTACCCCTTCTATCTATTTTCTTCTGATTATTCTGATTTGAATTTTCACTGCTATGTTTTTTTCTTCTCTAAGCTTTCTTAACATCTAATTGCAGAATTCATGGTTTTTTTGAAATCCGCTTTATTTGAATAAAACTCTCATGTTTTGATCATTTCCAGATCTTGAATTCATATTGGTAAATTTCTGCAATTATTTTTAAGTTTAATTCTTTTCTGTTTTCTGAATTCCTAACAGTGCTGAAGCGTTCTTGTTATATCTTGAACACGGTTAATTTTGAATTCTAGATTTTGAAGATCTGATAAATTAAAGAAATTTCACACACCTTTGCTGTTTCGATATTCTTTTGATACATTTTGGAAAGACTTGAAATATTATGCTCATTATAGCATATTAGTATTTTTCAGTTGTGGTAATTTCATTGATTTTTGGATTGGCTTGATTATTTCTGAATTGATTTTTTTAGCTTGAATCATTGTGATACATTATGAAATTCATCTTTATTCATGATTATCTTTGTTAAGATTGTGTTTGTTTGAAATCATTTGACATTGTTTGAAATTTAGAATCTCACACACTTCTTAGATTTGAAATTAATAATCCAATGTGATTGATTCTTTGTATCTAAAAATTTACGTTTATTCAAGTTATTTCAAATAAATTGCTTTATTTTTGGATTATGAATATCTCTCAAGCTCGGTGTAAATATTCTGAAATTTCTCTTGTGCTTGTCAAAAATAATTGTGAAAAATTATTTGAAAATCTGGTCTTAAAACTCAATGTTATTTCTTGATCATTTGATTTGAATATTTGTTTGTTTGAAATCATTAGAAATTGTTAATTCATAAATCTCACAAAAATTTTGGAACTGAAATTTATAATATGGTGTGATCAATTCATTGAATCTTGATATTTTCATATTCCTTCAAATGATTTAAAATAAACTATATTTTTAATCTTGGGTCATGAATCATCTTATGCGACTGTCAAAAATATTTGTGAAAAAATCTCTTGACAAGTCTGCTTTGAAATCGACTGTTGTGTTGCTCTGATAAAATAAATAGCTTTGAAAATGATTTTGGTTAACTGTTTGTTTTTGGTATCATTTGCTATTCTGATATATGGTTTAAAGATTTTCTGGTTGACATAACTACTCTGATTTGAAAATCTTTTTTTGGCAAAGCTGTCGGGGTTGAGTGGTCCCCTACCACTTTATTGATAACTAAGAAGATACATAGAAACAAAGCTAGAGACCGTAAGAAAACATAGAAACAAAGTTATCAAAATACAAAGAAGACAAGTACATGAACACTACACAGAGAGGATCCTTAAATTTACAACAAGGTAGTTATCAGCTCCAAATTCCAGGATCAAAAACTTGGTTCATTAATTGATTTGAAAATCTTTCTTGTGCTACATCCTGAAATTCATTCTGAAACCATGATCCCTTACTTGGGTATTATTTTATTTGAAACTATTTCATGTTGTTTGATATCTTGAATCTCACACACTCCTTGGCTTTGGCATTAATAACATTGTGTGATCGATTCATAGAACCTTGAAGTTTCCACATTCCTTCAAGTGATTTCAAATAAACTGTTATTTTAAATCTTGGATCATGATTTGTCTTCTTAGACCTGTTGAAAATTTCTGAAAAACTTTCTTATGAAACTTATTTTGGATTTGTCGTGCTGCTTTGAAAATTGGAACTGAATTGTTAAATTTTTGCTTGGGCCATGTGATTGGATATTAGTCTCTGAGATATCTTTGTTAGCCACCGGTTTTGTATTAAAATCCCCGTTATGCAGAGACAACAAGTGGTATCAGAAGAGCTTGAAATTTTCTCACTCATTTGTTTTGATTCCTTATTATGATTCTCATCTTGTATTGTTCCTCAAATTTTTTTTGTCTTGTATAGATCTGTTTAAATTTCTCTTGTCTTGTATAAATCTTTTAAATTCCCTCTTGTAATTGATTTTTTAATTTTAAAATCATTTATTGATTATTTATTCAGAGATTGAAATCATTAACTAAATAGAATTATATTTAGAACTCATTAAAATTGTTATCAGATTATTGAAATTGTGGTGAGTTGTGACTATGGTATATTTCACAATGAGAGGAAAATTTATTTTAATTTTTTCATGATGATTGAATAATTTTTATAATATCTTTGAATTGGCGTTTATTTCACGAACATCTCCTTATCTACCATTATTCTACCATCCATTAATATTTTTGAAAATCATCTTGAATAATCAATGGAAATATTTGTGATGGAATTGTGATTATATTATTTTTCAGAATTAGTGATAATCGAAAATTTTCAAGAATCCCGGTACAGTTGAGCATATTTCATAATGTGACAAATTTAGAAATTTATTTCACAAGTCATTTATGTACCTACCATATTTCTGTCATCCATATTGGTTTTATATACTGAGGAGTTATTTCTTTTTTTTTTGAAACAGAAAATAATAAAAATATAATATTCATAAGTGTTTCTGTAACCTCATTTAAAAATCCAAGCTCTGGTCATGCATGGTTATGAGATTACTTATTTTTAAGCTGCAACTGACCTATTTAAAAATCCAAGATCTAGTTATGTGTGGTCAGTGTGCTCTTAAATAAAAAGGAAAAAGAAAAGGAAATAAATAAATAAATAAACATTTATATGAAATATACCTTGATGTGTAAAAACCAGCCTATCAATCCATTTTCTAATTTGTGAAATGTGTTAATATTTTATGATATATTATGACTTGTTGATTGATAGCTATTGGGATTTGAGATTATTTGATTGCATCACTTAAATTGAATTTATAATTTTATTCTAAATCCATTGTTTTTTCTGTGTTTTTTTTATAAAAAATAATTGGAATTAGTATTATTTAAACTCTCTTCATTTTTATAAATTTCATCGTAAATCCATCATTCTACAATGTGAAATGTGCCGTTAGTTCTTAGAATTTTATGATTTTTGTTTCAATGATTCAGATTGATGATGATCTTCCTTCCTCTTAAGCTGAAATTATATTTTTAGTCCTTTTTCATCACTATTTTATTATCTGTATCCTTTTGATAATAACAAAAGGGGGAGAATGAGTTAAGATTTTAATCGTTGAGTAGATATTTATTGATTTTGATCGTTGTGTAGATATTCTTTGAATATTTTAATATTGAAATTTCAATTATTATTTTTTCACTCATGCACATATCTAGGGGAAGTTTTGTTGTGGGAGAGCACACAAATAGGGGGAGTTCAATAATTCACTGTCAAACACATTTATTGTAATATATTATATTCAAAATCTTATTTTATGTTTGTCAAAATCGAAAGGGGGAGATTTTTGTATCTAACAATTCTATGATTTTTGTTTGATGATAACAAACATATATTTATTATTATAAATGTGTTTGTAATTGTATTGTTATACTACACCACGGACAAGAATATAATATTAATATTTAAATAGAATACAACTGCACAAGAATTTAAATATTCAGACAGTATTTTATTTAAATATAATAATTTATTTTAACATCTCAACAATATACAATTCATAACTCCACTATTTGTACATTTCACTGAAATATAGTACAGTACATTTCATTTCATACTCAATTTCATTATACAATGCTCCTAACTACAGTTCGCTCAGTCACTCAGTTGTACATATTCATTCATACACTCAATTTTAGTCACTCGCACATACACTAATACAGTTTTACCTTCGGTCTCTGTCTTCACAGTCAGTCCAGTCTTCTTTATACCTGTCACAAATAAAAAAACACATAGTAATCTTAAACAGAAATAATTTTATATTCAAGCAAATATTATTTTATTTTTAAAATTTATTTTCCTCAGAATTTTTGGTGTGTTTCTCATCATTTTTCATGACTTGACCTGATTTATATGTATATCCTATTAAGTATGAGATTTTGATCGATGTCAACGAATGAAGCTACTATGGGAATCGAATCATAAAGATAAGGTTATATATATATATACATTGAGTCATATTAGAATTATGTTAAAATCTATCCTCAAGTATACACGAATGTGCTAATCAAGTTATATATATATATATGTATGTATGGCTAAAAACCTTAAAAAGCCAGATATGTGCAGAAACTGGCCTACCAATCGACTGGTAGTAAATGGACCATTCGACTGGTCAAGTTGGTCTGGATATAACGGCTAGTTTTTGATAAAATTTATTTATATGATTTAATTCAACTAATCAACTGATGATTTTTAACCAGTCGACTAATCAACCTAGAAACTGTTTTGTGAAGAGTCACCATCCTTCATGAAGAGATTCCTCTTCATTAATCAAAGGAAATGGACATAACTTTGTATGGAAACTATTCATGAAGGATTGCTACTCTTATACCATTATATAAACAAGTTTAATCATGTTTTACAAAGACCTAATCTATCCGAATTTTACAGATTTTTCTGATCATCATTCTATTTCTCTCCATTCTTTGCAATTAAAAGCTCTCCAAATTCTTGTTGAATCCGTAAATCAATTTAATATCATTTGATTCAACAAGCAATATTCTTCCTTAAATCTTCGCATTCAAAGTATATACTCGAGGATCATATTATAGGAAGGTTGTACTTAAACTATTGGCTATCCGTGTTGATTCAAGAACACAAATCAGAAGTCAAACACTTGTAATTATTGAAGACCTGTGTAGTTGCTCAGGCGAGAGGCATCCTTGTTCGGGCTCAGGTGTACTGACCTATTCCTCCCGGTTAAGAGAGGGCGTTGTTAGTGAATTCTGAAGAGGAGCTTCGGGACTTGACGTAGGGCAGAAAGTCCGAACCAGTATAAAAACTCCTGGTGTCTCTTTTACTTTACTTTCCTCATTTACTTTGCTCGTGATATATCTCCATAACTTAGATTTTATTTGCTTAATTATTACATAATATTTATCTAGCATATCACGTATATTTCTCTATATCCATATAGATCCTGCTTAAGCCATGCATGCCGACTTTTCATATCCATATGTGTCCAGACAGCTTGTTATATTCATAGTGATACACTGTAAATACCACAAGGTGGACATCGTCTGTAGAATTCACATATATATTCTCTGGACGTTCACTATACATGTATACACATACATTGTATGTATATACATATATTACAGTACAGGGACATGAAAATTATTCTGAATGACTGCATATACACACGTGTATAAATATAAATGTGTGCACTACCTCGCCAATCAAAATGCAGTATAGCAACTGAGGAGCAGCCACGTGGACCAACTCGACTCGGTGCACATATATGATCAACAAAACAAGTGATCCAGCAACACTACAAGAAAAATACCCTATTGCAACTAGCTATTTGCAACAGGCGACAAATGCCAGGTGCAGTAAATAATATTTAGCAACAGACCGATTATAGCAGTTGCAATATGTGAAATTTAGCAACAGACATTTTTTTTCCTCTTGCGAAAAGCATATTCTTAGCAATTGCGATTCTCTTCCTTTTGCAAAAACATACTTTTAGCAACTGTGCTTCCATAACAGTTGCAACAAACATATTATTTGCAACTGCGCTTCCAAGCCAGTTGCGAATAAATATCTTTAGCAACTGTTTTCGCCTCTTGCAATAACTGCATTTTTTTACAACTAGTAAAGGCAGTTGCAAAAAACACACTATTAAAAATTAGTATCAGCTTTTAATGATTAACTTTTACTGATTAATTTTAAATAGTTACTATTGAATGATTAACTACTAGTAATTATATAATAATTAAGATTAATATTTAATAATAATTTTTAAGTATTACAAAGTGATATTTATAACTGATAATTAAATAATAATAATTATTAATTAACTAATAATTAATATTTGGTAAGCATAGTTACTACAAAAGTACGAATTGTAATATGTAATGTTTAGTTATAATATAATAAGTACTTAAGCAATAATAATTAATTAATATGAATTAATATTTTACTAATTTATCACAGTTAGTTGTTAATAGTGTATAAATTATATTTAACAATTATTAACTACATTTAATAATAAATAAATCTAATTAACAACAAATTTTAAATAATTAATAAAATATTCGAAGTATTAAATAATTAATAAAATATTCATAATAATAATTACTAAATAATTAACCATTAGTAATTACATAATAATTAAGATTATAATTTAATATTATTATAATTGATGATAAAATTTAATTATTATAAATTGATATTTATATTTAATTATATTATTCAGTAGTTTTACCAAAAAAGTTTACAATTTTGGATTACACAAAATAATACCATATTTTTAGTTTAACCCAACTTTGTGGCTCCAGCCTCCAGATGTAAGTACTTTGGTTTGCAGCTTTGTACTCGCGCCCCCTTTCCCAGGAAAATTTCGTTTCCCACTTTCACCCTCCCAGACCCAATAATCCAAATAGGCCGATGTTTCCAGATCCCATTCTCCACCTTCACGATTCACAATTTATTGAAATTTCCAGATCTCACTCTCAGGTTCAGATTTCGTTTTATTTTCTTCCCCGTGGCCGTCACAATTTCCTCGACCAACTTGTTCCAAGCAACCATTTTCCTCCTAACTCGCCGTTGCTCCTTCGCTACCTTCCTTTTGAGTTCCGCTTCGATTCTCTGTCTTGTCCACCATCCCGGTCTTTTCATCTAAAATAATTTAGGGCACCAGATCGCGCTTACTATGTGAAGAAAGGCATGGCATAAACTACAATCAGGCATCTACGAACTCATGGGCGAAAGGCGTCGACATAAAAGCTCGGTATGATTTCATTTATTATTAATTTGCCAATTCGTGAGTTTGAAATCGTATTAGGCTTGTGTTTTGTGTATTTTAATTTGGAATTTTGAACATATGCTATAATTTTGGGAATTTCATAATATTTTTATGATGTGAATGCTTCATTTGATGAAACATTTGTTCCATTACTAAGAGACCGTGAAAATGAGTACAGAGAGATTTTTCATAACGCACTTATCTGTAATGCATAATAGACGAAAAATCAAATAAATACAAAAAGCACAAGCCGATAACAATTAGCATAAAATAACATTGCAGTTTAAGTTGAGATATGTTATGTTTTAAGAACTCAGCTCCGAATTATTATCAATACCAAAATACGGACATGATAAACTTAAATTGTCAATGGCTAAAACAAATGAGTTTATTTTGCTGTGCAAAATCTGATAAGCAGCACCATATCACATGAAATCCTCTTCATGTTGCTGAAGTTATTCGTTGATAGATGTGATTTGTTTATTGGATGTTATTTTCTTTGAAATGCTAATGAATTTGAAATCACACTTGATTATTGTTTATATGTATATACTGGTCTGTTTTCTACCTTATAAAGTCCATTAAATATTTCAAACTAGACAGTTCAATGCCCATTAACTATTTCTACCTTGTAAAGTCCTCAGTTTCAGTAGACCATGTTTTAAGAGTGGAGCCCTTTAGCAATCAAATTAACTTCCAAGTATGTTGATAATATGTCAAATTTGAGACTATGTTATATTGCTAAGTTGCATTTGTATTTGTTGTTGGTTAATGTGTTGTAGTTGCAACTCATTTTTTTGTGCATGGCCAAGACAAAATTAAAGCCACCACCACTTCAAATCGGAATGATAATAAATTTATACAAATAATATAATGAAATGCTTGACAAACTTTCAGTTTGAAAATAAGGATAATGTCATATAATGTGGTGTTTCTACCTGCCATAGTTTATATCATTAAAGTTAAAAAGTAACATTTGAGTGGATAACTTGTAGTCTTTTATATTTAAAATGATGATTGATGAAAGTGATCGTATTTTTAAATGTATCTGTGTAGTGGCTATGTACATATTCCTACAAATTTGAGCGTCCTAAATTATAATAAAATTTTCTTTCTTAATCATCTACTAGGCTAAATAGTCTAGTTAAAATTGATAATGGCAATTTTTACATTGATGATGTTACCTAAAACTTGTATGAGTTTCTAACTTTGTATTATTAGTATTTTCTTTATAATTGAATTTATTGAGTTTGCATGTTCTTTTTTTAGCAAGGCAAATAGGGGTCAATAATTTTTTTCTGTATAATAATATCCAAATGCTGTTTATTTTGGAAAATTAATACAATGCAGATAACATAGTTTAAGCAATCTCAAACATAAAAAAGGATGGAATCACTACAATAATATTAAAGTAGCTCTTTTTGGTAGAACTCTTACGTCTCGTTAGACCATTGTGTTGGAGATTGATCTATAAACACCTAGATTGCATGAGCTTGAAATATGAGCATAGTTTTTGAGCTATGTGTGATAGACTGTAGTATTATTTTCCTGTTATGGATAATTTAACTCAAGTCCAACAATCGCTTGTTGGCATAGTATACAAATATAGCATTCTGTCATCATCCCTAACCAAAGTTGCATTAATTACTTGCTTAGCCAGCCCATAAAGTGGAAGGACAGTTCTTCATCTATTTTAATATAATAAGAGGGAAACTATGTGTTATGAGTACTTGAAATTTAAGCTTACACTCCTCATTCCATTCAAATACCTCCCTTTTTCAACTGATCAAAAAGGGAAAGCATTTATCAGTTGCTATTTATATATACCTGCTCAGGGTATCTATCTTTAGTATAAATTAATCACATCCTTCTTCTTTATGGGAGCACCTCTATATCTTACGGCCTTAGTTATCTTTGGGTTAGAATCAATTCCCCTTCCATTTTCTATGTATCCCAAAGAACATTCCTAACTGTATTACAAATGAAAGTGACCAAGCATCATTTTTTATTTCCTTAAGATGGAGAAGATTTCTCTAAGATCCTGCAAATGATCGCGGACTTTCTTTGATTTTACCAACATGTTGTATACATAAACCTTTGTCTTTTTCTCCAAATACTTAGAGAACTTTTTGTAAAGTAGACGCTGACAGGTTTTACCTGCACTTTTAAATATATAGGATTAATGCCTACAATTAGTCTATTTTAAAAACCAGATTGGGAGCTCAAACTGTTGATTAGTTCTGTGCATGGTTCTGTGCCTAAGCTTTTTCCTATTTGTAGCATCCCGAAACGTATGTTTAGATCAAAATTTCCTAATTTCTAAAGCATATAATAGTTCTTTTTACCACGTGTTTGTACATAATCATGGGTTTAATTCATCCTCTCTAGGCCTACAAGTTGCAACTGAACTGATTGTCGTCTTAGCGGCTGTATTGACAAAATGGAACAAACGCATCAGTTTCATCAAAACAGTGGCACTGAAAAGTTCTCGGGCACATGTATAAACTGCTGTCGGAATCAATGAGCATTTGATACAATTACAACAAAATTATATAAGAATAGTGATTATCTAAACCATCAGTGAAGACTTAATGATAAGAGTAGCTTCCATAACTCAAGTTTCAGTATCCATATATATGTTGCATGGTTTTCTCTTATATTTGCGATTCAATTGAGATGTTACCTATATCATCTTATGTTTCATGTTCACTTGTTGTAATCAAGTTCATTATGTTTTCATTTTTCTAAGACTGCTACTTATATTTTGAATATTTAATTCTCATGAACTTTTATTTTGTTTTAAACTGCAAAAAAAGACAGTCATCTTTGACTTACGCTTTAAATTTCCTTGATGGCTTGAATGTATGGTTACTGTATCTAATGGGAGAAATTGTTATTATTTTGTCCTTTTGAATAAGCATGTTTTGGTTCTTCTGTAGGTCTGTTGAACCTTTTATGTTCATTGTATACTCTGCAAGATGTTAGAGATTTCCTTGAACCTTATCATTTGTCCAGCAATTTTCTGGAAGTGTGCTAAATTGACAAAACAGGGGGTTTGTCTCTTATGTTATTGGGCCCTATCATTTCACTTGTAATTTTCTGGAAGAAATCATGGAGGTTTTTGTTGTTGATTGTTGCAGGAAAAAATGGTTTTTCTTTAATGAGGAAATCCACTGCTGCATTGCATTTCTACACTGATGCTTGTGGTATAATTACCTCCTCGATCTGTTGCTTGAGTTGTGAAATGTTTTCTTTAAAAAAAGCCCTGAAAGTGCCACCAATGGTGACAGAATCTGGAATCACATTAAATGCAGCACATCCACGGAATTTAGATACAGTTACCACTTGTGAGTTGAGATGATCGGCTTCACGTGAAACAAGCTGCTGTAGGCTTACAATAATGTTAGATGCATCAATAATTGGATTGATCATATACTGAGGTATGGCTGCATGACCTCCCTTTCCACTAATCACTGCTTCAAAAAATCCATTGCCAGCCATTATGGGGTTGGCTTTACTTGCCATTGTGCCAACAGGAAACTCGGTATTGATAACCAGATGAAAACCAAATATGGCGTTGATGTTATCAACAACTCCTTCTTCAGTCATTTTCTTGGCACCCCCACCTCCATCCTCTGCTGGTTGGAAAAGGAGCACCAAAGTTCCCTCAATTAGAAAATACTCTATTCGAAAAGAATGCGTTGCGTGAGAGAAGAAATTGTTATACATAAATGATATATGAAAATTATAGAAATTTTTGTTGTAATTATTTGTACTATTAAAACTTTGTTAAAATAAAAATTTTATTTGTTTATTTCATTTTGTGCTATGCACTATTACTAAAATGAATACATTTAATATGTAATATCTGTAAGTTGTAATATATATATATATATATATATATATATTTACAGATTTATAAATCTATTGCAATGGGCATATACCGTTGCAAAATGATCTGTTGCAACAGCAAAAGCCTGTTGCAAAATTTTTTACTGCAACAAAAAATAACCGTTGCAAAAAGGGATCGACCTATTACAACCTAGGTTATAGAGACGGGCGCTTGCCTGTTGCAATAGTCCTACTGCAACAGATTTTGCCTGTGGCGAAAAGTATACTGCAACCTTTCATTGCAACGGGCAAAACCTGTTGCGGACTTTTTACAACTTCGGCTATACCAACGGGTGCGGGCTTGTTGCAATAGATCTACTGCAACAAATATTGCCTGTTGCAAAAAGTGTTTTTTGTTGTAGTGCAACAATCAAGATGACTCACAATGCTATGTGGCACAACTCGACACGAAAGCATAAAGATGCATGGGCATACAAGACAGAAGCAAGGATACATCAGTTAAGAGTTTCAGAATTGCCAACATGAACAAAGTCTCAACTTCAACATGGTTTAACCCAAGCAGTAAACAAAAAAATGGTTCAAACAGACAACTTCACATATCAACAGCTCGACAAAATGCACCTCAAAATACAAGCCAAGCTGAAGACTTAAATAGCAGAGGTACTCAAAGGTCATTACACAAAGAACAACACAATAGCAAGACAAGGAAACAATTTTGGCAAGGATGCAAAAGACTTAAAGTGGCACAAGCAAATGTGCATGTGCGAATAAAACTGTATAATAGCATGTACAGTTTTTTCTTGCATTCAAAAACATGCATACACATGACAACAACATACAAGCTAGACAACTATAAGGCAAATGTACATGATGACATGGTTTACAAATTACGTGTAGAAAGCAGACCACACAGTGA
Organism: Allium sativum; assembly: GCA_030737875.1. NCBI lineage: Eukaryota > Viridiplantae > Streptophyta > Magnoliopsida > Asparagales > Amaryllidaceae > Allium > Allium sativum. The sequence continues at coordinate 221,652,222 of CM060912.1, read as the reverse complement.
TAAGTTCAAATGAATGGTCAAGAAAACTGGAAATAGAAATCATGCAAGATTTCAGACAAACAACATTTCATATTTGGCAACAAGAAAATTAGGAGAATTCAACAATGAAATCAAAGTCAAATTACTTTCCAAAGATTTGTTTTAAGAAGCATTTTTATTTCCAGAATTTGACTATCTGCAAAAATGTTTTTTGGCAATATTTGATTTCAGAAATTCATTTACTCGGAGACAACATAATCAGTTTTTTTGTTAAGATCTTTCAAGGGGCCACAAATCAAATATTATATCATTCCAGAACTGAATCAGGATTTTAAGAATTGAGCAATCAAGTTTGGACAGAAATCACAGTGTCTATATTGGGCAAGATAATCAGGTAAATCAATTTCCAGAAATTCAAGTGTTCGAATTTTCTCTAGATATAAAAGCAACTCAACAAATTCACAAGTGGCCAAGTTATTCAAAAAATGATATCATAGATTTTATCATTCCAAAAATCACAAAAATAATTTTTTGGCAAGAAATCAGAATGTAATTTTTATATGGGAAATATTCAAACCAGTTATACACAGTGATGTGTATATTCATGTTTAGGCAAGTGCACGAAATCAGTGTTTCCTAATATTTTAAAAAGTTTTTGGCAAAGCATATTTGGCAAGAAATTATATGATGTTCTTTCCAGAATTGATCAAATCGAAATCGGGAAATTTGCAAATCATTGGGATTAAAGGCAACAAATAATTTCTAGAATTACTCAATTTCAAACAAAGTCGATTTAATCTTTATCATGGCATCAATCATGCAAGAGGAATAAAAGGGGAAACACACATGCAACACAAGATCAGGGCAAGTCAATTTATTAGAAATCAGAGAGCTATTAGGATTTTATAATCATATATAATCACTTCTTCATCACAGGTAAAAAAAGAAAAAGAAAAAGGAAAAAGAAGAAAGCGAACGAAACCAAAAGCAACAAGTTTGAGAAGAAATCATTTTCAGATTACTCACAATTTTATTAGGGTTTCAATCGCTAGAATATCCCAAATCGATCGACAAAGCAAGCCACAAGAGTACATAGCCACAAAGAACCAGTTTATCACACAATCATTCAAGATTTTGGAATTCACATAAACACCCTAGAATAGTCGCCGCCGCCATTTTTAATTCCAGAGAGGAAGAGATCGGGATGATAAAATGATGCTGCAAACAAAATGGAGAATGGGCTGGCCTAGTTATTTAATTTAGAAAATGAGGATTTTCTATTATTGTTTTAATTGTTTTGTTTGAATTTAAATTTGTAAAACAAATCCAAGTTTTCTAGTTTTTCTGTAAAACTAGGGTTTTTGTTACAGGGTTTGTAACAGGAAAAAAAAAATCTGATTTTGGGGTTAAAATCGGTATTGGGTTTGAGCGTAAAATTAGTGCAACTAAAGCTAGATTGTTAGGCCTTTTGTGTAGCACCTAGTAGAAATTTGGGGATAAGTTTTGAGTGTAAGGTTGGGACATTTAGGCTAGGAATTGTCGCGAGTTTACAAATGTTGTAAGTCTTGTAATAGTTGACTAATATCTAGTTGAAACCTTGGGGAATGCAGCAGTAGGCAGGGTTTGCCAAAGTTAGGTAAAAACTATGTTATTTATTTCTTATCTACTGCAATCTGTTCTGTGATATTTTAATATCTCGAATTAAATTCAATAAACCCTATTCACTCCCCTATAGGGTTAATCTGGATCCAACAAAAATGATTCGAATAGGGTAAATTAAGGATTGCCAAATGATAAAGAACTTGGACTATTAATAATAAATAATCCTTATAAGAGTTTGTATTTGGAATTGGAGTTCTCGATAGTTTTTGACAAATTCTGAGATACATTTAAGCAATAAATAAATACTTAAGTACAAATACCCTGTGAACTAAGTTTCACGATTTTGACTAAAGGGCATCTGATAAATAAAAGCAAATAAAAGTAAAGAGTTTATCAAAACTTAAGTAAGCTAAATTGAAAGATAATGTAACCTTTCCATATCTAATATGTAAAGGTCAGAAATTTACCCAAATCAAGGTATTTGTATAAATTAAAGATAGTGTGATTCTTCCATATTTGTAAAAGGAAAAAATTATTTATGGGATAAATCTAAATGTTTTTTTTTGAAACTTTGGAATCCTAAGAAAATAAGTTTCCAGACTTTGAATTAGGATTAATTATAAAGGATAACAAGATGATTTTAAACCCTACCAAAATGAAAATTTCTAATTCTAAATCTTTAGTAAAGGAGAAATCCATTAGGAGTTTGAAAAACTATAATCTATTTTACAAATGAGATTATTTGTATAACTACACTTTTATAACAACCTCTTCTTTTCAGGGATGAAAAGTTTTAAGGAGGTAGAATGTTACAACCCAGATTTTTGAACTGCGATTTATTTTGATAATTCATACAAATTTTTAATATATAATTTTGGAAAAATAATTTCAATGTGATAATAAGCTAAATGTGACATTTATATTAAGTTGAAAACAGGTTTTGCAAGTTTATAATGTTTAACCAATTTATCGAATCGAAATAGAATTATATAACTTGTCAAATTTAATTTGGTTTAATTATTTGAAGTTCTAATTTGTTTTAAATTAGGTTTTGAATTTTGTTTGAATAATAAAAATAGTATTTAAAACTATAGATTATAATTGTAAAATATATCGGCAAAAATATATCTGCTTTTGTAAAAAGCGGTTGTTCAAATACTATAAATAAAACCATTTTAAATGTGATCTTTCTAGTTAAATATAAATTTTAAAATATAAATTAGATTTTTTTTTGAATTATTAGATCTAATCGAAGAATTAGTTGATATCATTATCAGGTTTTGTTAATACTAATCATTGGTTATTGGAATCGGTAATCAGTAACATATATATTTAAATTTAGTAACACAAATAGACGTTGCAAGTTTGCAACACCATAAAACGTTACAAATTTTGTTACTAGCAAAACCATGTCTTAAGACCCATGGTTTCTAAAGGTGGTTTATGTTTTTTCTACATGAATGTGTATGTAGTTTTAGGACATGTCATGTTTCCTAAGAGGTGTAAGCCTCTCATGCCTTAGAAATTCCTATATAAACCCACTCCTTCTTAACATTTTCATTCATCCCTCCCCTCTTTCTCTTCTCCTCTCTTAAGCTTTTAGCCATGGCTTCCTAGCATCCCTCTTCCCTCTTATTCCTCCCTTTCCCTTTCCCTCTTCTCCCTCCTTTCCTCTCGGCCTTCCCCCTCCTCCTCCTCCCCTCCCATTTCCTTCCTCGTCTTCTTGGCCAAACACTCGGCCTTCCCTCCCCCATGCCACCACCTCCACCTTATCCTCTACTTGGCCACGACCCGACATCCACAACTTAACTCGGCCAAGAACCTCCACGCCACCACCTCCATGCATTACCGCCCCCTTCATCCCGGCCTCCACCCCTAGCCCACTACCATCAACTTTCAAAGGCCATATCACCTCTAAAATAGATCCAAATCGTGAACTTTTTTTATTTAAATCGTGTATTTTTTAAGTGGCTACAACTTTCCTATTGAGCATTTTTTTATTTTTAAGCCTGGCTAGTCCAAAAATCCAGATCTTTGAAGACCATATTTTCTAGCTTCATTTTGCTGAACTTGAAAGTACATCCACTATTTCGATCATATCTCACTCAAAAATAATCCAAATTGGGTAAAAAAAACTATAAGAAAAAAATTCCTACAACTTTGTAGTTGGTCAATTTTCCAAATTTAGAGATGAGCTAGTCTAAAAACTTAATGGAAGTTAGTCTATTTTCAGCGTCAGAAAAACTAAAAGATTAGCGGAGTGGAACCCTCAGTGAGAAATACTTTAACCATATTTATAATTATATATAATTATATTGACTGATTTGTGAATGGTTGACTGGTCGTTTCGTGATTGTTATAATTATTATAATCATCATTATTCATATATGTATGAGCATTGACTGACCCTAAATGCTCATATCATATTTCTACTATGATATGATTGAATGGTTGCTATAGATGTTGTTATGATTGATAATAGTGATATTACAATATACTGCACATGTTAGACACATAAGGAATTATATGTGTGTTGGTTAAAGTTTAATGCTAACTAGATAATATGATTATTATTGTAACAACCCGGAAAATCAGAACCAATTTAAAAATTTTATTTTGGTTATTTTAATGAATTTTGGATATTTAAAATGATTTATTTTAAATAATAACGACGAGAAATTTATTCTGAATAGAATTAGAACGTATGTATTTATTTGAATCGTCGTTAGAATATAAATATTTATTTTAAATATAAAAGGAATTGAAAATGGCATGGTAGTTTGAAAATTCGATTTCAAATTTTAAATGAATGTAAATGATTCAAAATAAACCATATTTTAGCGAACCCAAAAATATTAGAATCTATTTGAGAATATCTTTCCAACGAATCCGAAAAATCCAAATTTCATAGCGGGAATCAAAAGTAATGGCCAGTTGAATATTCAGAATAGTCGTTATGCAAATATAGCAAGTAAAAATAGCTATTTTCCAAATGACCTCTTTTGACGAAACCACTTTTGTTGGATCCGGGATGTCAAATTATTGCTAGATTCCAAAATTCATAATTTTTGGAATTAATATGTGAGCGTGGCAAAAGAAAACGTATTTGGTCAATTTCAGTTGAATTGGATCGACCAGAAAATGGCCATTTTTCAAACGGTCTTCAAATTTGACAAAATTAGTTTTGTTAGGACCATATCGTCAATACGAAGCTAGAAATAATTTTTCTGGAGTTTTCAGAGTCGGTATATGGCCCCGATAAATTAAAATGAATGTTCAAATTCAATATATACTGATTTATATTTTGAATTTGATGAAAACTGATCGTAACAGCCGAATTGGGTAACGAAACATATCTCATCGCGTTTAGAATGGGGGTACTTAGCTAGGGGCGACAGTCGGTGGGTTCAGTTTGGAGTTTGAATACAAAAATTGCTTTATATGGAATTAAAAACTATATAAATAATAAAACAAAAAGTCAATCTCTTTCCCACTTAACCTCCCCCTCCCCCCAATACTTGTCCCCAAATAAAAAAATCTATTTCAGTTAAACAAACAAAAAAAACCTACGAACTCTTCTAGACCCCGTCGCGGCCAAGCCGCCACCTCCCCATCGTGCCGCTACGGCACACCCCTCCCCTCTCCTCCGTCGAGCTTCTCTCCCCTTCCTCCATCTAAGAACCTCGAGTCCCTGGTCCTAGCACCCTGGAACCGCCTCCCCGCTGCTGAGAGACCCACTGCCGCTTGTTGGAAGGCCGCCGACCATCTCCTCGCCTGCCGCCACCTCCAACTCCGGCGAAAACCCCCTCTCCGATCTCCTCTTCCTTCCCCGACAAACCATCGTAAATTTTTATATAATTGATTTTTGTTTTCAGCTTTTAAATAAAAATACCATTATAAAAATCTGATCTTTAAAATATATGGATGGAATAAGGTAAAGACATGATTTTTTATATTATAAAAATATGATTTTTATATTGTAAAAGCTCAGATTTTTATATGAATAACGTTTGAATAAAGTAGTGATTTTTACATACATGAAGATACGATGTTTATATACATAAAGGAGTGATTTTTAATTAGGCAAAGATATGATTTTTAGCTATGTAAAAATATGATTTTGGCGAAGTAAAGATTCGATTTTTAATTTAGCAAAGTTTAGCTTTTTAGAAATGGAATGAATATATTTTTACATATGAAAAGGATATATTTTTACATAAAGAAAGTTTATATTTTTGTATAAAGAAAGTTTACATTTTTATATAAATATTTTTATATAAGAAAAGATAAGATTTTTAATAATGAAAAGGAACGATCTTTAGAAATAAAAAGACATGATTTTTAAAAATGAAATGGTAAGATATTTCTTTGAATGGCATATAAAAATATATAATTTTTATATATGAAGCGCCATTATAAAAATGTGATTTTTAAAATAAATATCATATTAAAAATGCGATTTTTACTATGAACAGCGTGAAAAGGAGTGCGATGGAACGGACTGAAATCAAAACAAAAATCCGAATCGTTCGGAAATAGAGAATGGAGCAGTGGATCCCAAAGGTGAAAACTTCTCACTTTTATTTTATTTTCTAGTTAAAATATACACTAGGATGCAGACAGTGCTTAGCAGCACCTGACACCCGTCGTCCACAGACCATGGACGACTTGTTTGTTTGTTTGTGTTGTGAAAATTGATTGCGTGATGTGGAATGGAGTAAAATATTTTATAGCTAAAAATATAATTTTTAACGTGTATATGAATAAAATTAATATTTATGAACAAATCGGACGATTTGTTTATGTATACACATTTGACTGATATTGATTAGGACGATAAATTTTACACATCGCCCAACTGCACAAAATAAAATTCATTATTTGTTGATTGAAACCCTACACGGGTATTGGGATGATATATGACATACACTAGTCCCAATAATTAGCTGTATGTCAATTGATTGGTTGACAAGCTGTGTAAGCGTTAAATATTAATATTTGATGCTTATGCAGTGTAGAATGCACTCTGGATGATGGTTGATTGTGTTTGATGTTGTGTACATGTGTTGTATGAAATCCATATAATGAAATTATATGGTAATTGACTGTGTCTTATTCCAGTTCAGAAAGAATGAATATTTTAAAATAACGATTATTTAAAAATATTGAATGTTTAAAATAATATTAAGTAAAAGATCAAAATCTGATTTTGATGTCCAATTTTGGAAGGACATGAATATATTTAACTATATGTAGCCTTGTTGATTAGATAACGCCATTTTGACGTGAACGATATTTATATCTATTTTATTAATTCTATAATGAATATCGAAAAGGAACTGATTTCAAAATATAATGTTTTGAAAATACTATCATTTATATATCGATGGTATAGAATATTCAATTTTGATTTGAAATTGAATATGAAGTTGAAATCGTTTTGAAAACGAATTTAAAACGATTTATAAAATATATATAATATATATTATATATATAATGGCCTGAATAAAACGCGCCGCACCGTGGTAGTTCGCGAATTTCGACCATTGACTTCGAACGGACATTACGGGAGATCCGACCGTCAGATTCTCCTAAAACCAGAACCGTTGGATTTGTATCGAAAAGAGCTTTCTAACAAATATTAGAGATTCGAAATCTAACTGTTGGATTTGGAATTATGGCCAAATCAAATTTGGAAAAGGTCGATGTAAGTGTAGTTCGATGGCCGTTTATGGAAATTGACTGTACAGGCCTTGATAAAATTATTAAAAATATCGATAGTTTGTGTAAAATCATAATAAATGATTTGGAAAGAATAAGGATGAAAAATTCCATAGTTGAAAAGATAAAAAGGTATTTTTATCGAAATGAACTAGTTATGAACTAGAATAATAAATCCAATGTTTTTAAATAATTAAATTGGATTTGAAATGGTTTTAAAAACAACCGGAATTTCCAATACATGAATTGGAATGGATTTAAATCGAAATTATCTTCGGAATATTTCGATATTGGATTCCATGATTATACGGACATTATGGAGGAATTTGAAAGATATATATATATATATATATATATCGTTATTCCAGTACGATATTTGTTGATTTCAGAATTTGATATTGAATATAAGCTGATATGTTTTCTATTTAGAGCCTTGTATTTAATATCACATGGGATTTTGGGTTTGTCGTGAACGGTATCTTCACTAACACTATTCTTAAACCTAGTTGAGTTAAAAAAATTAGAAACTAACTAGAGATTAGCTAAGTTAAATGGTTTCCTGGGCATTGATCTGATGTTTCTTTCAGCCTTCGGGATTAATACTTAGGGAATTGTTCTCTTACTAATTAATGGTTAGAGACTGATGGAATGTGAATTGGGTTTATCGTGAACTGTGTTTTTAATGACATTTGTTCTTTAACCCAATTTACAGTGAAATGTGATTTGAAATTTATAAATCTTTTGTTAAGATTTAAAGGAAAATTTCCAAAGCGAAGTTTTCCAATTTAATAAAATAAATTGGAATGGAATGGAATGGAATTCGATTTGGTGATAATCGAAGTGGACTTCTGTGGAGGAAGATTGTTACTATATATGGAATTTAAAAGGCTTTGCCGTTATTCCATTTATATTATCAGTTGGATATGGAAGTTCATATCGATTATGTATATTGATCTTTATTCCGTGAAGATTCCATTGTTAATGGAATAAGATTTTGGGTTTATCGTGAGCTGTGTTTTACATGACATTAGTTCTTTAGACCAGTGAAAGATAAGATTAATTTCTTAACTTGGGATAATCATTAAGTAATGATTTTTGGAGATTAAAACTGGATTAGAGTTTTAATGAATCTTTAAATAGATTGAAAGGTGAATTTGATAACTAAAATTATCAGATTCAAGAATGATCGAGAATGGAGTATCAACAGTTTTGCTCCACGCGATAGTTAATCTTTAATTAGACTTGAACGTGAAATGGTAATTGAATTTACCGATAACACTGTGGTGTTAGATATGAAGTATTACCAGTTTTACTTCATGGAATGAATAGGTTGGGGTTGGGAAATTAAAACAAATGATTACTTCGGTAAGGTTCGCTAATCCCGACTGGTTTGGACAAACCATAATTTGGTTTGAATTGATATCCAAAGGAAGATTAAAGAATAAATTTAAAGAATTTATCTTTGATAAAATTAATGGGAACCTTTCCCAAAGTACAAGAATATTTGAATAAAGGAATATTCTAGATTGGAATAAGGCGTATGTTGTGTTTTTATAGCACTTGTTTATTATATACGCGAGTTATTCAGAAAGACCGGGTTTATCCCATTCTGAATAACTGATTCGACCATGTGTCGAGGATGAAGACGGTGGTTGAAGACCAAAGGACTTCACATCGTTTGGATGATTACTGATGTCTTGATTGGGCTGTACACCCAAGACGAGGTAATAAGTGATGATCATCCAAACGAACTCGGAGATCGACGGATATGCGAGGGACTCTCTCCTATATTGGACATATGGGACGAGGAATAAGGTGCCTTTGGTTTCATTCAGACCCAGAACAAACTTGTTAATGGATGTGTGTCTGACATCGGATTTCATTCCGTGTGATTGACAGACATCGGTTGCATAGCGTGAATTGCCTGTGTGGCATGCTGAGATGCAAATGATCAAAGCCTTTGTTGAAAAGCAGAGTCTTGTGGTTGATGATCAAAGCATGGCTTTAATATAGCATAGCTTTGTGTAGCGTTAATTCGCGAGCCTCACACCCCTGGGTCTTATAATAGCTTCATTGTTCTTATTTAGCATTGCGCTGTTGTTTTTACGCACTGATATTCTTGGAAGGAAACATGTTCCATTTTATATGGTGTGGTCTCTTGATTTACCGTACTTTAAAACCAAGATAATAACTGTTTTAGTTCTCACACCGTTCACATGACTGACCTGGAGTTTATTGTTTTTACCTAAACTTTGGGTGCCCCTATTTTCCGCATGGGCAGCTAGTAGTTTTGGCTTTGTAGATTTATATTCACAGGATCCTGATTTACAGCTGAAGCGATATTCGGAAAGCTCTGTATCCGTGTATTAATTTTAGTTGTGTTTTGTATTGTTTTCCGCTGCTATGTATTTGAATGCAATTTAAATCTCTGATATTGATCAAATGTATATGATTTATTCATACTCTGTTATATTCTTGTATTCTGATGGAATTGTTATAATAAGCAATGAAATGTTCTTCTGTTTGTGTTCTGATTCGTCTTGTTCTCAAAGCAATCTGGGCTTTCCTTCATGGGGAAGTTTGGGTCATTATAGGTGGTATCAGAGCTTTGGTTTACAGAGCTCGGAGAACAAGACAAGTTAGAACCAAACGAAAGAATTCATCAGAGATTGGATCAGTAATATCCAGTGAGAATGACTCGTTAGAGATGGGATTAGTTGTATCCTAGAATGAGTCGTAAGAGTGTTATTTTCTTTTAAAGTAAAATTGAAAACAAAGTTTGTTTTAAAAATTTAAACCATAAAATACCTGTTTGAGTATTTTATTTTAAATTGAATGTGGAAAATCAAGTATATAAAGATTTTGCATGTACGTCTGATCCATGTGTATATGTAGTTTTAATATACTGGATAGATATAGAATTACACTCTAGTCGCTCGGAGATAATTCTGATGATCGCTCGAGCATCATCAGCATTTATGTTCGGGTTTCGAAAGTGGGATTTCTATATATTTCCAATTGACTAGTGTGAGAACCAAAACTAGATAGGGTTTATTGTTGTAATTTGGCATCAAAAATATGATTTTTGAATATATGTATATTAAAGATATGTGTTTGAAATGATATCAACTAATTGATTGATGGTTATGTTGTGTGATTATTCATTTAAACCAACCTATAGATGTATGTTAAATGTAGGCCAAATTGTATCCAATTTTGAACCGAACTGAAAATTGTTTGAAATTGCATGCATATACATGTATATACATTGAACAGGTCATAGCAGGAAAGCTAAGCAGAGGAATAAAATTGTTTGCCCGACAAATAGGTACATGTTTATTGTATTTCTTGGGGTTTTTGATGATTTTATGAGCCGATTGGCTAGCCGCTTGGCTAGCCGCTTGGCTAGCCGCTTGGCTATTTCCTTTTCTTTTTGATTGGAGAGGCCTGTGTGGCGGTTTGGGGATTTTCCCGGTGCTCCCGTACAAAGGAGGTTATGGAGAAATTTTTCAAAAATTTAGGGTGTTAGCTAAATTTTTGAAGAATTGGAAAATTCTTAGAAACTGAAAAGTTGAAGAATGAGGGCCAAACTGAAAGTTGAGTTGATTAGTTAAAACAGCTTTCAGCTCCGTTCCTTTTTTAGGACGAAAAGATTTTAAGCAGAGGAGATTGTAACAATCCGAAAAATCAGAACCAATTTAAATTTTTTATTTTGGTTATTTTAATGAATTTTGGATATTTAAAATGATTTATTTTAAATAATAACGATAAGAATTTTTTTTGAATAGAATTAGAACGTATATATATTTATTTAAATCGTTGTTAGAATATAAATATTTATTTTAAATATAAAAGGAATTGGAAATGGCGCGGTAGTTTCAAAATTTGATTTCAAATTTTAAATGAATGTACATGATTCAAAATAAACTAGATTTTAGCGAAACCGAAAATACTAGAATCTATTTGAGAATATCTTTCAAACGAATCCGAAAAATCCAAATTTCATACCGGGAATCAAAAGCAATGGCCAGTTGAATATTCAGAATAGTCGCTATGGAAATATAGCCCATAAAAATAGCCATTTTGCAAACGACCTCCATTTTCGATGAAACCACTTTTGTTGGATCCGAGATGTCGAATTATTGGTAGATTCCAAAATTCATAATTTTTTAGAATTAATATGTGAGCGTGGCAAAAGAAAACGTGTTTGGTCAATTTCAGTTGAATTGGATAGACCAGAGAATGGTTATTTTTCAAACGGTCTTCAAATTTGATGAAATTAGTTTTGTTTGGACCATATCATCAATACGAAGCTAGAAATAATTTTTCTAGAATTTTAGAGTCAGTATGTGGCCTCGGTAAATTAAAATGAACATTCAAATTCAATATATACTGATTTTTATTTTGAATTTGATGAAAACTGATCATAATAGCCTAATTGGATTATGAAACATATCCCATCGCGTTTAGAATGGGGGTAATTAGCTAGGTGTGACAATCGGTGGGTTCAGTTTGGAGTTTGAATACAAAACTTGCTTTATATGGAATTAAAAATTATATAAATAATAAAATAAAAAGTCAATCCCTTTTCCCACTAACCCCCCTCTCCCTCCCCCGAAATGTTGTCCCCAAATAAAAAAATTGATTTCGGTTAAACAAACGAAAAAAAACCTCCGAACTCTTCTAGGCCCCGTCGCGACCAAGCTGTCACCTCCCCATCGCGCCACCGCGGCACACCCCCCTGCTCCGTTGAGCTTCTCTCCCCTTCCTCCATCTAAGAACCTCGAGTCCCTGGTCCTAGCACCCTAGAGCTACCTCCCCGCCGCTGAGAGACCCGCTGCCGCCTGCTGGAAGGCCGCCGACCATCTCCTCGCCTACCTCCACCTCCAACTCCAGCGAAAACCGCCTCTCTGATCTCCTCTTGCTTCCTCGAAGAACAACCGTAAGTTTTTATATAAATTGATTTTTTTTTCAGTTTTTAAATAATAATACCATTATAAAAATCTGATCTTTAAAATATATGGATGGCATAAGGTAAAGACATGATTTTTATATTACAAAAATATGATTTTTAGATTGTAAAAGCTAAGATTTTTATATGAATAAAGTTTGAATAAAGTAGTGATTTTTATATACATGAAGATACGATGTTTATAAACATAAAGGTGTGATTTTCAATTAGGTAAAGACATGAATTTTAGCTATGTAAAAATATGATCTTTGGCGAAGTAAAGATTCAATTTTTAATTTAGCAAAGTTTAGATTTTTAGAAATGGAATGAATATATTTTACATATGAAAAGGATATATTTTTTACGTAAAGAAAATTTATATTTTTATATAAAGAAAGTTTATATTTTTATATAAAGAAAGTTTACATTTTTATATAAAGAAAGATTATATTTTTATATAAGAAAAGGTAAGATTTTTATAATGAAAAGGAACGATCTTTAGAAATAAAAAGACGTGATTTTTAAAAATGAAATGGTAAGATATTTCTTTGAATGGCATATAAAAATATATAATTTTTATATATGAAGCGCCATTATAAAAATGTGATTTTTAAAATAAACATCATATTAAAAATGTGATTTTTACGATGAACAGCGTGAAAAGGAGTGCGATGGAATGGACTGAAATCAAAACAAAATCCGTACCGTTCGGAAATAGAGAATGGAGGAGTGGATCCCAAAGGTGAGAACTTCTCACTTTTATTTTATTTTCTAGTTAAAATATATACTAGGATGCAGATGGTGCTTAGCAGCACCCGACACCCGTCGTCCACAGACCATGGACGATTTGTTTGTTTGTGTTGTGTTGTGAAAGTTGATTGTATGATGTGGAATGGAGTAAAATATTTTATAGTTAAAAATTTAATATTTAACGTGTATATGAATAAAATAAATATTTATGAACAAATCGGATGATTTGTTTATGCACACACATTTGACTGATATTGATTGGGACGATAAATTTTACACATCGCCCAACTGCACAAATAAAATTCATTATTTGTTGATTGAAACCCCACACTGGTATTAGGATGATATATGACATACACTAGTCCCAATAATTAGTTGTATGTCAATCGAATGGTTGACAAGCTGTGTAAGCGTTGAATATTTATATTTGATGCTTATGCAATGTAGAATGCACTCTGGATGATGGTTGACTGTGTTTGATTATTGTTGTGTACATGTGTTGTATGAAATCCATATAATGAAATTATATGGTAATTGACTGTGTCTGATTCCAGTTCAGAAAGAATGAATATTTTAGAATAACGAATATTTTAAAATAGTGAATATTTTAAAATAATATTAAGTAAAGGATCAAAATCTAATTTTGATGTCCGATTTGGGATGGACACGAATATATTTAAATATATGTAGTTTTGATTAGATAACGCCATTTTGACATGAATGATATTTATATCAATTTTACTCATTTTTATAATGAATATCGAAAAGGAATTGATTTCAAAATATAATGTTTTGAAAATACTATCATTTATATATCGATGATATAAAATATTCAATTTTGATTTGAAACTGAATATGAAATTGAAATCGTTTTGAAAATGAATTTAAAACGATTTATAAAATACTTTTAAATGGAAATCGAATATATATATATATATATATAATGGCCTCAATAGAACGCGTCGCGCCGCGGCAGTTCGCGAATTTCGACCACTGACTTCGAATGGACATTACGGGAGATCCGACTGTCGGATTCTCCTAAAACTGGAACCGTTGGGTTCGTATCGAAAAGAGCTTAGAAATTTGAAATCTAATGGTTGGATTTGGAATTATGTCCAAATCAAATTTGGAAAAGATCGCTGTAAGTGCAGTTCGATGGCCGTTTATGGAAATCGACTGTACGAGCCTTGATAAAATTATTAATGTTGGCTAGATTTTTGACCAAGCCACCCAGGTTCACTCACAAGAAGAAAGTATGAAACTACGTTCCCTAAGTACATGAAGGAACGGATCACACCAGAGGATCGCCCCTCATCGGATCGCACCCCAATGGATCGCCCCCTTTTTGCGTCAGCGATACGACCACTTCTACGCGACTCATTCCGTACATACACTACTACTCAGTACAGACCGATCCGATCCCTGATGCGCGGCAAAGCCTCTGACCTGTTCAAGCACGAGCTAGTCTTCGGCGATCCGAGATGCACTGATCCAGCGACACGTGTCCCCAACTGTCATTTTGACTGATTCTCCCCCTTTGCTCGATCCGATATTCAAGGGGATCGCGGCACCTATCCACAACGGCTAATTTGACTAATTCTTCATCGGCTGCGATACGATCCGATATTCTCGGGATTCGTGCCACGTGCAACCGCGATCCGCCTGACAAAATCAGCTATAAATAGCCTAGAGCTTGGCATTTTTAAGGATCTTTTTGGCAATATTGAGTTCTGATTCCGCCATTATTGTCATACTACCATTTCTTATCAGTTTTATTGCTAGATTACTGAGAGAAATCACAATTGTAAAAGTGAGCTAGAGAGAGAAATAATTGATTGTACTAGTATTCAAAGTATAATCGATAACATATAAAGTGGACGTAGGCTCGTTAACGCCGAACCACTATAAATCCTGTGTGTTTTATGCTTTTTTTTATTCTCCAGTTAAAACTCTATAAGATTCAGAACAATTTGGGTGTTAGGTCCAAATTTTGATCTAACATTTTGATGCTTTCACTGAGAAAACAGTCCTAAAGCTTCACTATTCAATTCTTTGAAGATTCCAGCGACATCTGATATCGTGGCTGGAAAGAGATCTAAGGAAGTACGCGCTTCACGAACCAATGAAATCGCGAATGAAGCAGTTGAAGAAAGTGTGCACGAGCTAGGCAACGAGGGAACTTTGGATCGCGGAGCGCCAGGGGCGAACCGATCCGATGAAGGTACCACGCTCCGAGTCGACAAGGACGAGACGAACCGAACTGCTGAAGTGGTTTTTACTCGATCCCGTGATAACGCCTCGAATCCCCCACGTACCGTGACCACGAATCGATCCCAGGGGGCGCTGCGAGCCACCATCCTCGATCCACAGCGATCCGAATTGATGATCGGACTACAACTCGACCTGGAAAGGAACCTATGGCTCGCTCTTACCGTCCTGGCCCCTCCGCTCGACCTGGCTCGAGCTCTTTGCGCATAAGAGAAAGTGATGATGATCAATATGACCCTTCTGCTCCCGTTACCGAGGGGGACCTCTCTCGCTTTTCTGAAATGTGGGAAAGGCTGTTTGATGAGCTGGCTGCTCAGAGGCAGGAAACCTCCGTTCTACGACAGAATTTGACCGCAATGGATAGAAGGCTTAATGATCTCGCAAGGCAAAGGACGCCACCAGTTCATCCGCTCACCCCAGAATACTCTTCTTCGTCAGAGGAATCGCCAAGACCTCCGCGGCGACCATATGAGAGACCCGAAAACATAGAGCAGCTTCGATTTGGAACCCTGCAGTCACGGGAAGAAGAAGCGCTAGGTGCAGGGCCCTCAAACCGTAATGTGAACGATCACGCCGCAACTCCCAGAGCTCGGGGTGTGGACAGCCCTGTACAGGACAGACGGCCTCAGCCCCGTCGTCGTGCAAATGCTCATGGTAACAGGGGGCAACGAAGCCCAATTCGAGCCCCAGATTTTGTGACTGCTCCCGGAAGAGAGATTAGAGAACCTCACCAAGCAAGAAGCACTGACCCCGAACCTCCGCTGACCAGTGCAAACGTTGCAGCTATGATCCATCAAATTCTGGCAGATAGCCGTGGACAACGGAATGAAGATTGGGGAATTGACCGCAGTCATACCCCTTTCACTGATGATATTTTGGATGCGACTTTCCCGAGGCGTTTCAACATGCCATAGATGAACCGTTACGCGGGTAGATCTGATCCCGTCGAGCATCTGATGAGATATTCTTGGTCAATGATCGCTGCCGCAGCTTCTGACGCTGTCAAGTGCAAAGCATTTCCCATATTCTTGGAGGATGTAGCATTGTTATGGTTTACTCACTTACCAGCAAGATCAATTTCCAGCTTCAGGGAGTTGAGTGAAAGGTTCGTGGAATAGTTCCGCATCTACGCACAAAAGACAAAGAGTGTGATTGACTTGTTCCTTGTCAAGCAACGACCAGGCGAGAGTTTGAGGGTGTACCTAGACCGTTTCAACCTGGCCGCTACTGAAGTTAAAGATCCTCACGAGCCAACCGTTGTCGCAGCTCTGATTGACGGAGTAGATAAAGACACTGAATTTGGGAGATACCTGGCCGGCAAGCCACCCTATACTAGAGAGTTATTCTACGAAAAAGCTAACGTACATTTACGCCGGGAAGAAGTATATGCTAACCGAAAGGCAAAAATGGCCGATAAGGAGGAAATCCAGAGCAATGTCGCCATCAAACAGACAGGAGACAGCTCAGGGAAGGTCGAAGTTAATGTCGGAAATCGGAATCAGGGTGGTCGTCAGTCAGGTAACAATGATAATAACAGTAATGGCAACAACCGGAAGAGGAATCGAGGGAATGACTCCCAAAGAAGGACTCATCCCAGGGCTTTTGAGAGTTATACGCCAATGTATGATACTTTGGAAAATATCTTCATTGACTCGTACAATGTCCTCCAGAATAAGTGGCCACCTCCCAGAGAGTCGGAGAAAGAACGCGAAATGGGGAAGTTTTGTCTCTTTCATCAGATTCATGGCCATTCGACAAATGAATGCCGTCACCTAAGAGATGTAGTCGAGAGGCTTCTTCGAGAAGGAAAATTAGATGAATACAGAGTAATGCCCAGAGATAGGGAGCAAGCCATACAGGCCCCAAATCAGAACCAGAATCAACCTGCTGTCAGGCCAACTGCCCAGCAAAAGGGAATAGACCTCGTTATCAATACCGTAATCGGAGGGCTTTATCTCGCCGGACACAGTTCCAAGGCGTTGGATCAGTATGTCAATGCATCCAAGCAACACCTCGACGTAGGGGAGTATAGTAACCCCGAGGTCAACGTCCCGATAAAGCAATAAAAGATGATGTCCGACGATGTCGTTTTCCGAGAACGAGAAAGTATTGGAGTCCATGCTTCGACCGAAGATCCATTTGTAATCACAATACCTATTGGCCCAGCCACTGTTCATAAGGTTTTGGTGGACAACGGGAGTTCGTCAACATTCTTTTCAAAAGGACATTTGACCAGATGAACCTCGAGATAAAAGACTTGAAGCCCTGTCAGGGATGGATCCGTGGATTTAACGGAGCATCCACCGCTCCAATGGGTTATGTAGAGTTACCAGTTACGCTTGGGGAAGGAGAACACCAGAGAGTGAGAATCCTTCCCTTCGTGGTTTTGGATGTTGAATCACCCTATAATGCCTTCCTGGGCCGACCGGCCCTCGCAAAGTTTAGAGCCTGTATAGCCCCCTGGTGCTTATTATTGAAATTTCCTATGGAAGCTGGCGTTGGTATTGTCAGAGGAGATCAGGTTGCCGCACGAGCATGTTATGTTGCAGAGCTAAAACTACTCCGCAATGGAGGGGACATAGAAATCAAGGGCGCTTCTCCCCCTACAAGGGCGGAGACCTTATAGCAACTAAAGAAGATAACCATAGGTGAGTCTCCCAGAGAGTTGCCCGAGGATATAGATCCCAGAGAGGACCAAGAACCTGGGGGCAGAAAGGCGACTCCCAACGAGACAACTGTGGATGTACCGATCGATGATAGTGACCCAGAGAAGGTCCTTAAGATTGGATCCCAGTTAAATCTGAATCTCGTTAAAGAACTGACGAATTTCTTAAAAAATAACTTAGATGTATTTGCTTGGACCCACGCAGACATGTGCGGGATATCTCCATCAATCATGAGCCATTCATTAAGCATTAACCCTAAACATCCTCCGGTAAAACAAAAAAGGCGAATGTTGGGCCCAGAGAGGTCCGCTGCCTTGAAAGAAGAAGTTGGAAAGTTAAAATGTAATGGATTTATCAGAGACTCGATCTACCTAGACTGGATTTCAAATCTAGTCCTGGTAAAGAAGGCCAACGGGAAGTGGCGAACGTGTATCGATTTCTCGGATTTGAACAAAGCCTGCCCAAAAGACAGCTTTCCGTTACACCGGATCGACTAGTTGGTGGAGTCGACGGTGGGCCATGAACTTCTCTCATTTATGGATGCTTATTCAAGATATCACCAGATTCCAATGCACGTTCCAGATCAAGAACACACTAGTTTTATTACGGATCTGGGATTATATTGCTATGTAGTGATGCCCTTTGGCTTGAAGAATGCAGGCGCTACATATCAACGGTTAGTGAACAGAATGTTCTATAACCAGATCGGGAAAACAATGGAAGTATACGTTGACGACATGTTGGTTAAGTCCAAGCAATCCTCCAATCACACTACGGACTTGGCAGAGATGTTCGGCATTCTTCGAAAGTACGGGATGAAACTCAACCCAACAAAATGTTCATTCGGTGTCGCCTCCGGAAAATTCTTGGGGTTCATCGTTAGTTCTCGTGGGATTGAGATTAATCCAGATCAGATCGCGGAAATCAGAGACATTCAGGAACCTAGGCAAATTAGGGATGTGCAAAGCCTTGCAGGAAAAGTAGCCGCACTAAGCAGGCTTATCTCCGGGGCTACGGACAAATGCATCCCATTCTTCGAATTGATAAAGCGAGGAAAACGCCACTTCAAATGGACGCCCGACTGCATAGAAGCGTTTCAGAACTTGCTGAGACACCTGGAGAAACCTCCGATATTATCTAAGCTGATGGATCACGAGGACTTATTAGTGTACTTGGCAGTGTCATCCCACGCAATCAGCTCAGCGTTGGTAACAGAAGAAGATAAGGTCCAAAGACCTGTATATTACGTGAGCAAAAAATTGACGGCAGCATAGCGTAATTATCCAAGGATAGAAAAGTTGACGTATAGTTTACTGATCGCCTCTAAAAAGCTTCGACATTATTTTCAGGCGCATCCCATTATCGTATACACCGATCATCCACTCAAGCAAGTTCTACAGAGACCAGAAGCATCTGGAAGATTACTCAAATGGAACATTGAGTTAAGTCAATTTGATCTGAACTTTCAGCCTCGACGGTCAATTCGGGGGCAAGTGATAGCCGACTTCATAGCAGAGTTTACCGTCCCGGAGGAGGATATAGCAAATGAAGAAGTTGACCCCTCAAAATTACTTCTCGATCCCAGTGCCTGGAGATTGTATACTGATGGCGCTAGGAATGACGAGAGATCCGGCACTGGAATAGTGTTTGAAACTCCCGAGAAACGATTGATATCCTATGCTATCCGAATGGAGTTTCACGCCACTAACAACGACTCCGAATATGAAGCCCTGATAGCCAGACTAAGGATCGCAAAGGAGTTAGGAGTCACAAAGCTGGACATCTTTTGCGATTCCAAGTTAGTTGTGAACTAGGTTACTGGAAAATTCCAAGCCAAAAGTGCAAGATTGATTTTATACTTGAAGAAAGTGAAGGAGTTGCTGAACAACTTTGATGACTACAACATATCTCACATTCCGCGGTCAGAGAATCAACAGGCGGATAAGTTGGCAAAGATGGCTAGTTCCGACGATCTTGAAGAGACCGGGCTAGCCCCCGTTGAAGTACTGCGGTCCCCTAGTATAGATCAAATGGAAATCGATCCAATACTAGAGACGGAACCAGAAAGGGAGTCGTGGATGACCCCTATAAAGAATTTCTTGATGAGTGGAGTGCTTCCGACCAAGAAAAGCGAGAGGCGTAAAGTAATTCGTAAAGCTGCCCGATACGTTCTACAAGGCGGAGTTCTTTACAGACAAGGACTTTCAATGCCCCTTCTTCGGTGTATAGCTCATGATGACATCAAGCGTGTGCTGCAGGAGGTACACGAAGGTGAATGCGGCGATCACACTAGAGGGCAAACATTGGCGAAAAAGGTGTTGCGGCATGGTTATTTCTGGCCTACCATAAACAAGGATGCGGCGAAATACGCATGATGGTGTGATACATGCCAGAGATTTTCAAAGATACCTAGAGCACCTCGTAATCAGTTAAAAACAATGACAAGCCCATGGCCTTTCGCTATGTGGGGAATTGATATCATCGGAAGTCTCCCCATAGCTAGGGGCGGAGCAAAGTTCGCTATTGTAGCCGTAGATTATTTCACTAAGTGGGTCGAGGCTGAACCACTGACTACAATCACAACCAAACAAGTGATCAATTTTATCATTAGAAACATCATCTGCCGATTTGGGATCCCAAAGATTGTTATAACTGATAACGGAACTCAGTTCGATAGCACTGAATTCAGAAACTTCTGCCAGAAATACCACATTGAGAAACGATACACCTCTGTGGCGCATCCGCAATCGAACGGACAAGTCGAAGCAGCGAATAAAGTGATTAAGTCCATTCTGAAAAGAAGACTGAAGCGGGCCAGAGCCATGTGGGCTGATGAATTACCCTTGGCACTATGGGCCTACAGGACAACGTATAAATCGGCAACAGGGCATACCCCCTTCTCCCTTGCTTTTGGAGCAGAAGCAGTCATCCCGGTTGAGATAAAAGTACCTTCTCACCGAGTGACTTATTACGATCCGATGACTAATAACGAATTTCTACTTGAATCCCTAGATATGATCGAAGAAAAGAGGGATGAAGCAGACCTGCGTGCCTTGAGATGCAAACAACAGGTCGCTCGATACTACAACAAAAAGGTTCGAGCCCGAACCTTGGAACCCGGAGACTTGGTTCTGAAGCGTGTCTTTCCACCCCCAACTCATATGGGCGCGAAGTGGGAAGGACCGTACTCCATTCTGAGTAAGCTTGATAATGGAACCTTCAAGCTGGCAATCGTAGATGGAAAGGAAATCCCCAGAGTGTGGAATGCCCAACATTTACGGCCATACTTAACATAAAAATTTCAAATCTGTTCTTTTGCTATGTTGAGAACCATGTACAAGGCACAACTTGCCTAGAATAGTCTGATTTCTTAAAGAAAAAAATTATAAAGTGGACGTAGTTCATGATTCGACCGAACCACTATAAAAATATTGTGTGTCATTTACCTTTATTGCACCATTATTTATCTGCCTTCTTATTTTTATGGAAATTGCTATGAATAATGCAACGATCCCAGAAGCATATAATTATAGATGCCTTCCATTAGAATGGAATGTAATCACTAGTCAAAATTCTGAGGATGCAATAAAGTAAATTATATCGTTGATAGCGCTCTTACTCTCCAGAGACAGAGAGAGTATGAAAGCGTCTCCGATTGAGCGCTGAGAAAGAGCTCCTTCCCCGCTGAAGGATCGGGGAGCGATTGAACTGCTGAGCTCGAACTCTAACTCTCCAGAGAGAGAGAGAGTATAAAAGCATCTCCGATTGAGCGTTGAGAAAGAGCTCCTTCCCCGCTGAAGGATCGGGGAGCGATTGAACAGCTAAGCTCGAACTCTAACTCTCCAGAGAGAGAGAGAGTATAAAAGCGTCTCCGATTGAGCGCCGAGAAAGAGCTCCTTCCCCGCTGAAGGATCGGGGAGCGATTGAATTGCTGAGCTCGAACTCCAACTCTCCAGAGAGAGAGAGAGTATAAAAGCGTCTCCGATTGAGCGCTGAGAAAGAAATCCTTCCTCGCTGAAGGAACAGGGACCGACTGAACTATTGAATTTGAACTCTAACCTCGGCGACCGCCAGGAGAGTATAAAGAAGAAATTCAGTACCACAAGAACAATTATCTTATGAATTTTTCTAAGTCTGCAGCAATGCAGCACGAATTTTTTTAATTTTTCTTTCTGTTGTTTGACTGATTTGTAGTTATAATTAGATGGTCTATGACTAAACATGAAAAGTTTATTTGAATACAGGTACACAATGATGCAAAAAGAGATAAACTTTCATTTATATACTGCAAGCCTACAAAGTGGAAAATAACCTAGAAAACAAAAGTGAGGGCCAGTCTCATAATTATATTTCCTGGCCAGTGGGAAGCCTAAAGACAAAATATAAACAAGCGACAATATCCTATTTATGCTTTGACCTCTTCTCCTGCTTCTGTTTCTCCAGCTTCGCCTTGTCAGCGTTGGATTGATCTCCTTTCTTTCTCTTCCTTTTGTCTATGAGAGGAACATCCGACTCTTCAGAAGATTCCTCTTCCGCCTCCTTTCTCTTCCTTTTATCAGTAAGGGAAGCTGGGAAATCATCAGGATTCGCAAAATGAAGCTGTCTGCTGATGGATTTGGGCTGGATTTTCAAAATCATCCCAGTTTTGGGATCAAATTCTGCGATAGGGACTATGTTCAAAGGCTCTTGTCCCACCTTCTTCAAAGCCATCTCCTTTTCCTGCCTGGCTTTTCTGTTGGCCAAAGTTTCATCATCATCGTCTTCGGTTTCTTTGGCGCTAATAATATCCTCCTCATCCTCTACATGGCGCCCATCCATGTCTTTCAAGGCCTCGATGGTTTCATCATCCTTGGGAACATCATCACTGGGTGCCAGGACGCTTTTCTCTGCTGTTGCACCCTCAGCCTGCTTCGGTATACCAACACCGGCACCTGGCGAGACGACCTCCTTCTCCGCCTCTTTCCCTTTTTCAACACCCTTGTCGACGGGCTCACCACCTGCATTATGGGGAACACATGTTACTAATTCAATTGGTTGTTCTACCAGACGACGACAATTCACAATTGCTTTGACAAATTGTAGGGAAAAGAGGGAGATACCTTCCGTAGATCCTCCATCTAGGGTAGCTGCAGGAGCTCCAACAACCACAGGAGTTAGGCCCAAAGGGATTAACGGATCATCATGATGGTATTCCTCAACTCCGGAGGTCTTGGGCTCCACGGCTGAACTCGAACCTTCGTCAGCCTTGCCTTTGCCCTTAGCCAGGGCCCTCTCCTTTTCTATTTCCGCTTGAATCAGACGACGACCTTCTGCCAGATCCTCGGGCTCGTTATCCCTGAGGATGGTCTTCATCAGCTCATCTTCGTCGATTTCTTCGACTCCTAATCTTTGCTTCTCACCCTCAACGATGGCATCCCATAAATTGGCTAAAGTAACGTGATAGTCTGGGATCCACGAGATATTGCGGGTTTTGAGGACTTGGCCCAGGAAATCAAAAATCATCTCTTCGAACCCTTTGATGTCCTTTTCTCTCTCAAGGAGCTTGTTGTTAGAAGCAGTAGCCATTTCAATGGCACTTTCAACATTCTTTTCGGCAAGAGCCGCCCTTCTCTCCGCATCCACGACTTGATCATTCAAATTCACCTTTTCCGCTTCAGCCAAGGCTAAACTTTCTCTCAAACTTGCTTTTTCTGCCTCCCAGGCAGCTCTCTCAGCTTCGAAGTGGCCTTGTGCTGTCTTCAACTCAATGTTGGCCATTTTAAGATCTTCTACCTCCTTCTTTAAGGCCATCTTTTCTTGGCTATTTGAGTCAAGTTCCGAATGAAAGCGCCTTCTTAGCATTCTCCAATTCGATCTTATAATTTTCAGCATCTCTCCGCGCTAAGGCGAGTTGGAATTGAGCATCTTCCAAGTCCTTCTCCATCTTTGTCCTGGCCCTTTCGTTGTTATCAATTTTCACTTTAGATCTATGGGCTTCCATTTCAAGCGTTCGAATGACTTCTGAAAGATTAACCGCATGTTTCTTCATCATCTCATACTGTCTGGCTACATGGCGAATGTGCCCGACAACTTCATTATCCCAGTTCTTAGGGACCGGTTCCAAGGCTGGAACAAACGTCATCCTTTCGAAGAAGATGTTGGGGAATTGTTCCTGCAACTTTTCCATCCTACCTTGATTCTCGGGACCATGGATGTAATCTCGTGACCCGGGGGCAGCTAACTCTGGCTGGCTGGAAGGGACAATGTCACTTCTCTCCTTCATAGAATCTTTGTTCAGATCCTTGCTCTTATCCTTAGGTTCATAGTGCCTTTTTGACGACCTGCTGTGAGAGGGTGCACTTTTCGGAGGAGTTAACTCTTTAGGAAGTTTCTTTCCCCCTGCAGGAACTACCGGATAACTGGGCAGCTTGCTAGAAGTCGATTTTGACAGAGACCGGGGTTGCGAAGAAGTAGGCTTGTGAGAAGGGCCGCGAGAGCGCTCAGTGCTCGGATGAAGATTGGGTGTGCCTTCACGAAGAGAACGATAAGAATAAGACCGCCTACGAGACATCTTTCCTGCAAAGGAGAAAAGAGCATATTAAAATTTTGAATACTGTTGATATAAAAGTGCAGGGTCAGGCAGTGTGTGTGATTTGTGCATCTCATATAATTCCCCCTAACGGACCCGGGCCTGAAGTCAGGCTCATCTGAGTAGTTTCATGTTCTCTAATTGGAACGGTGGTCTCCTCAGAAGCAGGGAAGAATGGCTCCCCTTCAAAGTCCCCCTCTGTGTATACATCATCAGGCAGAGGAATTTTGCTCAGTTCTTTAAATAGTTGTTCATCTGTCAAATCATCAGGAGCAGCATGTTCGATCGGAAGGGAAGCCCTGGAGGGGATACCCCGCGGAGAGACTGGGATTTCCTTAGGCTTGTCACCACGAGCCTCATCTCCTCTATATATGTTCAGGTCCTCGTCATCCTGGATGATTATCGGGGAAGGACTCTTATGGAATTTAGTTGTTTCTGCTGCCCGAGATGTTCCCTCTCCCTCCATTGGGGACACGTATTTGTAGGGTTTGCCGCCAGCACCAAGTCCAAATCTTATATCCAGAAGCCGATGCTTATGAAGATTCTCGTCAGTGATGCACTTCTTGATCCTTAGAAAATCGGATCTGCTTTATAGAAGAATAGACAATTGGTGATTGTATAACGGGCCTTCCGTCTTGGGGAAGACGTGATCTGCTTAAAACAAAAAAAAGGGGGGGATGTTAATGCTTCGACTTCTTGAGCAAGATATTCGGTCAAAAGATTAAAGATTACTTGATTTAAGCCATCTTCTTAGGCACCCGGCCTGTTTCTTTATATAGAACCAATCAGACTTGGGATCCCCTATATTGCTATATCCGTCATACAGAACTTTCCTATTCGCCACAGATTCAAAGAAAGAGAAATTTGGGGTTGCCGAGGAGCGATGCTTGAAAAGATAAAAGAATGTTAAATCCCTGAATGTGAGTTCGGTATGCAGGATCTCCGCGTATGCAATATATAAGGTGTATAGAGACGCCTAGGCGTTAGGATGAAGCTGCATCGGGGCGATACCCAGTCGTTTTAAAGTCTCGATGACAATTGGAGGAAACGGAGGAATAACTCCTACCAAGCACATGGTTCGGCTGACTGCCATATACCCTTCCGGAGCTAAGTGGGGTCTATCTTCGCTAACGGGTGTCCTCACATCATCCCAAGGGATCCCATGTCTCAGGCAAATTCTTTTAAGCTTTATGTCATCGAGTTTAGATGCTAAAGAGTCAGAAAATTTCTCTATCCCGAGCGCGCCAGGAATCTCATCGAGAGCTCGCCTGTCTATTTCAGACTCTTCACTGGATGAAGTACTTTCAGACGGATCCGATTCTGTTGCCTCGTATTCATATTTGGAATCTTCACCCCCTGGGCTAATTGGAGGGACCTCGGGGTTGTGTTGCTCAGGAGACTCGGACTCCGTTTCTGTGACGGATCTTGAAAAGGAATGATTATCCGACATTACTGTTAGGGCGATAAAACATAAGAAATGAGATTAAAACTACCCGTCCCCCTGTGTGTGCAAGTGCCGGTGTGTGTGCATGTGCATGCATTAAAGAAAAGTACAGGCGTCAATAAAATCATCCAGACATTGGTCATTGTTCGGTTGGTAGATTACGCATTTGTTCAATCTGGAGTGTTCATCTCAAGGGCTCTAACCTAACTGTTCATCAATGTGTTAGAGTTGCATCATATTATTTAGTCAGCGTGCGCATCAAATCGTTCGTCGGTCGGATCGCAAGACAGGTTCGGATCGCGAAGTGTGGACGGATCGTGGTAAAGGACTCGGTACGCGGAAGGGTATTAGGTCAGGGAAAAGCTTCGAATTGTGATGCGCACCAATCCATCCTGAACGGATCGCGATGGCTTCTTGGCGATCCGCATCGCTCCCCATCCTCCACGACCCGAAGCTCTGGTATCTCCGCGATCCGATACTCACACGAATCGTAGCCTTGTCATTCCCGCGATCTGATCCGCTACCCAAATCAGCTTTCCAGTTCCGCACCCTCTCCCCTCTTCTCGTCACCATTCCGAACTCAGGCCTCGCCCACGAACCGACCTGGTCATCCCTTCCTTCTTCTTCCTCAACTCTCCTCTTCGCACCAGGCACGCTCGCGTTCATTATCGTCGAATCCTACGAATTTCCGTTGTCTCCCCCTTTCTAAATCAGTGCGAACAAGCTAGAAATTAAATAAAAGCGGTTTAATTACCTTCTTAAAATTTGAGATTGGTTGGGAATTCGAAAATCAAAGTTAGGGTTTTTCTCAGAAAAATTGGCGGCGGCTGTGAACAAAGAAGGAAGAAGAGAAGAATGAGGGTGAGGATCGACTTATATAGGCAAAAGGGCGACCGTTTGTCTCCCCTTTTTTGTCTTATTCGATCCGCGAAAATAGACAGGCCGCGAACCAAAAGCCCACCACGTCTCGAAGAGAAGCCCACCTCGTACCGTTTCGTGAAGAGGCCCAAGTGCTCAACAAAGGACGAGGCGAATGACTCGCTAATGGACCGCGACTCGCGCATGCGATCCGAATCGATAAATGACCGATAGAAATGAAAATTCAAAAATGTACCTGACAGATTTGATGATGAAGACTCTGAAAGATCCCAAAAAAGAATTGTTCACTGATTTGCATCTCTTTATGAAAAGACGTTTTTATAGTTTCGAAGCATGTTCCATCATCGATAAAACATACTTCGAGGGGGCAAAATGTTGCCTAGCTTTTTGACCAAGCCACCCAGGTTCACTCACAAGAAGAAAGTATGAAACTACGTTCCCTAAGTACATGAAGGAACAGATCGCACTAGAGGATCGCCCCTCATCGGATCGCCCCTCATCGGATCGCACCCCAACGGATCGCCCCCTTTTTGCGTCAGCGATACGACCACTTCTACGTGACTCATTCCGTACATATACTACTACTCAGTACAGACCGATCCGATCCCTGATGCGCGGCGAAGCCTCTGACCCGTTCAAGCACGAGCTAGTCTTCGGCGATCCGAGATGCACTGATCCAGCGACACGTGTCCCCAACTGTCATTTTGACTGATTCTCCCCCTTTGCTCGATCCGATATTCAAGGGGATCGCGACACCTGTCCACAACGGCTAATTTGACTAATTCTTCATTGGCTGCGATACAATCCGATATTCTCGGGATTCGTGCCACGTGCAACCACGATCCGCCTGACAAAATCAGCTATAAATAGCCCAGAGCTTGGCATTTTTGAGGATCTTTTTGGCAATATTGAGTTCTGATTCGGCCATTATTGTCATACTACCATTGCTTATCAGTTTTATTGCTAGATTACTGAGAGAAATCACAATTGTAAAAGTGAGCTAGAGAGAGAAATAATTGATTGTACTAGCATTCAAAGTATAATCGATAACATATAAAGTGGACGTAGGCTCGTTAACGCCGAACCACTATAAATCCTGTGTGTTTTCTGCTTTTTTTTATTATCCAGTTAAAACTCTATAAGATTCAGAGCAATTTGGGTGTTAGGTCCAAATTTTGATCTAACAATTAAAAATATCGATAATTTGTGTAAAATCCTAATAAATGATTTGGAAAGAATTGGGATGAAAAATTCCATATTTGAAAAGATAAAAAGATATTTTTACCGAAATGAACTAGTTATGAACTAGAATAATAAATCCAATGTTTTTAAATAATTAAATTGGATTTGAAATGGTTTTAAAAATAACTGGAATTTCCAATATATGAATTAGAATGGATTTGAATTGAAATTATCTTCGGAATATTTCGATATTGGATTCTGTGATTATGCAGACATTGTGGAGGAATTTGGAAGATATATATATATATCGTTACTCCAATACGATATTTGTTGATATCAGAATTTGATATTGAATATAAGCCGATATGTTTTCTATTCAGAGCCTTGTATTTAATATCCAATTGGATTTTGGGTTTGTCGTGAACGGTGTCTTCACTAACACTATTCTTAAACCCAGTTGAGTTAAGAAAATTAGAAACTAACTAGAGATTAGCTAAGTTAAATGGTTTCCTGGGCATTGATCTGATGTTGGTTTCGGCCTTCGGGTTTAATACTTAGGGAATTGTTCTATTACTAAATAACGGTTAGAGACTGATGGAATGTGAATTGGGTTTATCGTGAACTGTGTTTTTAACGACATTCGTTCTTTAACCCGATTTACTGTGAAATGTGATTTGAAATTTATAAAAAAAATTTAAGATTTAAAGGAAATTTTCCAAAGTGAAGTTTTCCAATTTAATAAAATAAATTGGAAAGGAATGCATTTCGATTTGGTGATAATCGAAGTGGACTTCTGTGGAGGAAGACTGTTACCATATATGGAATTTAAAAGGCTTTGCCGTTATTCCATTTATGTTATCGGTTGGATATGGAAGTTCATATCGATTATGTATATTGATCTGTATTTCGTGAAGATTCCATTGTTAATGGAATGTGAATTTGGTTTTAGCGTGAGCTATGTTACATGACATTAGTTCTTTAACCCAGTGAAAGACAAGATTAATTTCTTAACTTGGGATAATCATTATGTAATGATTTTTGGAGATTAAAACTGGATTAGAGTTTTTAATGAATCTTTAAATAGACTGAAAGGTGAATTTGATAACTAAAATTATCAAATTCAAGAAATGATAGAGAATGGAGTATCACCAGTTTTGCTCCAGGCGATTGTTAAATCTTTAATTAGATTTGAACGTGAAATGGTAATTGGATTTACCTTTAATACCGTGGTGTTACATATGAAGTAATACCAGTTTTACTTCATGGGATGAATAGGTTGAGATTGGGAAATTAAAACAAATGGTTACTTCGGTAAGGTTCACTAATCCCGACTAGTTTGGATAAACCATAATTTGGTTTGAATTGATATCCAAAGGAAGATTAAAGAATAAATTTAAAGAATTTGTCTTTGATAAAATTAATGGGAACCTTTCCCTAAGTATAAGAATATTTGAATAAAGGAATATTCTGGATTGGAATGAGGCGTATATTGTGTTTTTATAGCACTTGTTTATTATATACGCGAGTTATTCAGAAAGACCGGGTTTATCCCATTCTGAATAACTGATTCGACAAGGTGTCGAGGATGAAGACGGTGGTTGAAGATGGTGGTTGAAGACCGGAGGTCTTCACATCGTTTGGATGATTACTGATGTCTTGATTGGGCTGTACACCCAAGACGAGGTAATAAGTGGTAATCATCCAGATGTACTTGGGGATCGATAGATATGCGAGGGCCTCTCTCCTGTATTAATAATACCGGACGAGGAATAAGGTGCCTCCGGTTTCGTTCAGACCCGGAACGAACTTGTAAATGGATGTGTGTCTGACATCGGATTTCATTCCGTGTGATTGACAGACATCGGTTGCATAGCGTGAATTGCCTGTGTGGCATGCTGAGATGCAAATGATCAAAGCCTTTGTTGAAAAGCAGAGTCTTGTGGTTGATGATCAAAGCATGGATTTAATATAGCATAGCTTTGTGTAGCGTTAATTCGCGAGCCTCACACCCCGGTGTGGACCAGAAACGGGAGAGGACCTCAGGGAGGACATGTGTTTCCTTCTAGCTAGGAGTGGTGTCTGCGTTTTGCAAGCCCTAAAGTTTTACTTATGTGGATGATGAATAGCGAGGCACCTCGGTTATATCGGTCATTCCAGGGCCGATGGTTTGGTCGGGATATGACCAGTTTTCGCCTCATAGGGTAGGGAAACGTAGTGTTCAGGCATTTTAATCAACATCGAGTTGACCGGCCCTAACGATCCAACGGCCCATCTGAGTCTGGGCCCTGAGACATGGTAGGCTAGATTGTCTCAAAGCAGTAAAGACGATTCCTTGCCTTGGTTCACAGACGGAAATCCAATTTCCAATAAGTGACAATTGTGATTTTGATTGTAGAGCGTAGTATGGCAACATAGTGGGATGGGGAACTCATGCCATCTATGATTGATACGTTTATATTTGAAATTGTTTTGACACTATACACTTATAATAGTAAAATATAAAATTTCACGTACCAAGCATTTTTGGCTATTATAAGGTAAAAACTTTATCCTCCGGCTTGTGTTGCATTGTATGATGGGACCTGGGTCTTATAATAGCTTCATTGTTCTTTATTTAGCATTGCGCTGTTGTTTTTATGCATTGGTATTCTTGGGAGGAAACCCGTTCAGTATTATACGGCGTGGTTACTTGATTTACCTTACTTTAAGACCAAGACAATAACTATTTTAGTTCTCATACCAGTCACATGACTGACCTAGAGTTTATTGTTTTAACCTAAACTCTAGGTGCCCCTATTTTCTGCACGGGCAGCTAGTAGTTTTGGTTTTGCAGATTTATATTCACAGGATCCTGATTTACAGCTGAAGCGATATTCGGAAAGCTCTGTATCCGTGTATTACTTTCAGTTGTGTTTTGTATTGTTTTCCGCTGCTATGTATTTAAATGTAATTTAAATCTCTGATATTAATCAAATGTATATGATTTATTCATATTCTGTTATATTATTGTATTTTGATTGAATTGTTGTAATAATCAATGAAATGTTCTTTTGTTTGTGTTCTGATTCGTCTTGTTCTCAAAGCAATCCAGGCTTTCCTTCATGGGGATGTTCGGGTCGTTATAATTATATTCATCTAAATATGAGGGGAAAATAAAAGTTGGAATTTTCTATTCGAAACTGGATAGAAATGAAATTGAAATGAGTACAAATTTTTTTTGTAAAGGTGAAAAATTATTTAAAAGGGTTTTTGATATAAAGCAGTTGTTCAAGTTCAAATCTGTAAAATCAATTTCGTTTTTGAAGAGTTAGGTACATTAGAGATGTTTTAAACTCAAACCAAATGTTCCATTTAGCTTATATAATATTCAATTTGGATTTTGGAAAGCTTGGGTTTTAGAAAGCTAAATAATAATATTTTATTAGTAAATAATAATATAATATGTATTAAAAATAAATATTTGAATTTTAAGTTGAAATATCGAAATATTGTTTAGGAAAATTATTACATATTTTAAATAGATTTCTAACCTATTTTAAATTAAACTGAATCAGTTTTGATATGAAGTTAAAATACGGTTAGAATAGAGTTAGTCGCGCTGCGTTAGTTCGTAAATTTCGACCATAAACCTTAAATGAGCATAACAGATGCAATTTAAATCGGATATCCTCGAAACGATAAAAGTTTTCTTTTAAATGATACAAGATTTCAAATGAAGAAAGAATTTTCAAATCTCAATGTATAGTTTTCAACTTATGTTCAAATCGATTTTTCAATAAAAATCGCGGTAGTGTAGTTTAATGACCAAACAATAAATGTCTATTTTTTAAATAGTTAAAAATATGGAAAAATTATGGTAAATCATAATTAATTGTTTAATAGTTATTTGAATTGGAAATATTTAGTTTTGGAAAATGTAAAGTTTATTTGGATCAAACTAGCTAATATAAGGTATTTAGCTATGCTTTGCTAATGCTTTTGGAACATTTTTGCAACTTTTTTTTTTTACTAATATTGAAATTAAACGGTTTTAGATTAAGGGTTTCTATCTAAATCTTTTGTAAACATTTTCAAAAGGATAGTGAAATGTTTTAATGATGATTTGGACATTATAACCTTAATGAGGTTAAGATTTTCCAATCATAAACGATTGGATTTGGATGAAAATAACCGTTGGATATTTGATATTATAATCCGTAGTTAACCTTATACTATTCAAAGAATTTAAAAGGTATCTATACTACTAATCCACTTATAGTATTTGTTGATTATGAGAATTGATGTTGGATTTAAGCTTAATACAATTTCTATGCAAAACTTATATTTAATATCAATCGGTTTTGGTTTAACCTGCAAGCTTATTTAATGTACGATTCTTATATTTACTATTGATTGATTTTGACTTGTATTATAAAGAAGGAAAGCTTATTTAAGAATTAAGAAATCTTTTAATTAAGATTTAATATTGGAATAATCTTTAAAAATGTGTTCTTAATGGAACAGTTAAAGGTTAAATTAATCTTCAGTTAAGATTAATGGGAATATTATTGAGTTAAGAGTAAATCTTTGTTAACATTTAATGGATCATTGTTAAAGATTGAATAAAGAAATTTTTTTGTTCATAGTAAAGGTTTTTATCAAGTTAATGGAAATTGTATCCAAGCGGAAAGAGAATTAGCAAATACTACAATTTCATATAGTTTTAAAATAGTGCTTATTATTCTAAAAGATCGGGAGTGGATTTATATTTGAAAACCATTCTGAATAATAACACGACGAAAAAGAGCAAATGGAAAGGTTAAAGATGATGATTGAAGATCAGGAATCTTCACGTCAGAAAGACTGCTTGTTGCATATGTCTTAGATGGTTTTCTCCCATTACGAGATTATCTATAATGGTGGTCTGGTCGTATTTGGAGAATTTCGGATTTGCAAGGGCATGTCTCCTTTATTAAATGAGGAATAAAGCGCCTTCGGTTTCTTTCAGTCCTAAAATGAACTTGTACGGATGTGTGTCTGACATTGTATTTTGTAATGTATTGATTAATCTTTACTAAGCATATTTCCATTGGTGGCGGAGAAAACTTTTCTCTTAGCTTAACACCCTTCTGTGAGACATACGAGCTCAACGGTGATATGGTTTGTGATTATCAATTATATGTTATGAAAGGACAATGTGGCATGCCAAGTGATTGAGCTACAGATGATTTAAGCTTTGCTTGGTTTAACGTAGCTTTGTGTTTAACGAGACCACAAGCCTTACAATCCGGTAATGACATAAAATAGGATTAATGCAGCAAGGCTATGCGGGTCATTCCCTTCTTGTAACGCCCCACATTTTTGAATTAAATAATAAAATAAAAATTCATAAAATTTTCAGAATTTGGTCATGGAACTAGCATCATTTCTTCTGTGGCAATTTTGTGATCAATTTAGACCAATGGTTTGTAGAAAACGGATTTAAAATGAAGAAGATATCTTTAAATGAAGTTTTAGAAAAAAATGTGAAGAAAAAGATATAAGAGAAACACAAATAAAAACAATAGCTACCAATGTTTTTAGTCTTGTGAATAAAATCTAAGTTAGGTTAGTTGATAGAGCATGCACTTCCTAAGGTGGAGGTTTGGAGTTCGAGTCTTGCCAATGTGTTTTTAATTTTAAGAAGGCCAACTAAACGGATGCACGTTCTAAGAGAAAAATATATATGTACATATAAGAAATTGATGTATATACATGAGTGTGTGTGTCTATATGTGTGTGTGCGTGTGTATATATATATATATATATATATATATATATATATATATATATATATATATATATATGAGAGTGTGTATGTGTGTATATGTAAGTGTATGTGTATATATGGGAATTTAAAGTAACATGCAATTAATTGAAAATAAGTACGAAGTAAATGTAAGAAAAGCGCAGTTTGAAATTTTGAAAATAAGTGGAGTTGTGTGTAAATGTATACGCATATATTCAAAAATTGAAATTGAAGCATAAATTAAGGGCGGAAGATAATAATGGAATAAATACGCATATTTCTTTACGCATTTGAATGCACGTTAAAAAAATTGGAAATAATTTAGAAAGAAATTTGGCAAGAGAATAACGTTACTAATAACATTTATTGCGCAGCTATTAATGGACATGGAAAGCATAGAGTAATAACAAGCACATATATATAAAATTGTACTTCAAAATTCAAAGGAAGAATGCACACACATAATGAATAAAGGTAGAAAAGGAATTGATATGCATAAAGGTGGAAAATCAATACGGTGACTAATTGGCATATTAATTTGGTAAGGAATTACAATACATGCAAGGATTAATTGGATAATAAATATTAGGCATGTATATATGGATTCAAAATGCAAACATTAAATATATGTATGCAATTAATATAATAAATTAGATAACACATATTGCTACAACAATTAATTACGATGTTAATTAACATGTTAAGAGCAGTAAGGAATATGGCACATATAAAGACAAATGAAAAAGAGAAAATAAATTTTATTTAGTTATATGCAACATAATGGTTAGGAATAACTGACAAACACTATAAACAAAGCCTTAGGTTAACCTAATTTTCAACACCTCAAACGGCAAGAATAAATAAAAACAGTGGTGGATCTAGAGAAAGGCTTAGAAACTAAGGTGATTGAATATATTTTGAATACAAATACAATATGTAAAGTTTATTCTTTTCATTTTTATTTAAATCAGTATAGTTTTATTTTTATTTACTATTTCTTCTTCAGATCTGGATTCAACGAATAATTCACAATTAACCAAATCCATTGATTTGGGGCTAGTTTTACATATTTTAACGTGTCATTCTAAATTGTGAATTAGATTCCCTTTTCTCTTATACTTCTTATTTTATTTCCAATTCTTACATTAAATAGTAGGTAAATGGGATTTTCTAACTTAAATTAAAAAGGATAGGCATGTTCACTTGTCAAATAAAACTTATTTGTAAATTAGGAAAAAATTAGATCTAAACGAATAGAACATATTTTGGATGATAAATAAAATATTTTGGGTGCAACAAGGGTGGATTGGATAGCTTAAGCAATGGAAACAAATCTAGATTTGGAATTTTACAAACAACGCAATGTGATACAATTCATTCCCTCAGTATGTTAAAAAAGTTACTATTGTATAAATTTATTCACATAACTTTCTATTTGGGTTTGAGAATTACTGTATTATTAAAATTGTGAATTTGATAGTGATTATGCGTAGATTCTTAAGACTGTAATTCGTTGGTAAATTGAACATGTTTTAAAAAGATATTTTTAGAATATGATGAAAATGCTGGGTTGAAAAAGATTACAGTAAATTGTGGAAATAGTGGAAAAAGAATTAGTATGCCTAATTTTACACGGAAATTTACCGTAAGCGGGAATTGTGTATGAAAAACAGGAAATAATATATAACTCGGGAAAACGGAATTAATAGTGGACTGAATTAGTTGGAGTGGAGAAGGGATACAT
This sequence comes from Allium sativum, assembly GCA_030737875.1. Taxonomy (NCBI): domain Eukaryota; kingdom Viridiplantae; phylum Streptophyta; class Magnoliopsida; order Asparagales; family Amaryllidaceae; genus Allium; species Allium sativum. The sequence continues at coordinate 221,616,701 of CM060912.1, read as the reverse complement.
TTTCAAAATAACCATTGCGGCAAATTATAGAGAACGTAGTTGTAAGAAAAAAAGGTAATCAGGATTAGTGTGAAATATGGGCTCTTTTACCGTATAGCACAATAGTCACACACGCGCGCGCGCACACACACACACACACATACATACATATATATATGCACATGATGTAAATAAAAAAAATAACCTGCAACTATGGATCTTAATTGATGTACATTATGGAAATAGATCTTTGTCTTTCCACCAACCAATCTAATTAAGTGTGCGAAATATTTTCTTGGAATAATAAAAATGTATAAGATGGTAAATAAAGTAAAGTTACGACAGTAAAGGTTTTAATAATAAGGAACCTTGGGAAAACATGATAAAAGGGGAATATAACCTATTATAATTAATTATGTGAATGAGAATAAAATATAATAGGTAACTTGTTATAGGGACAAGTGGAATTATGTGACGATCCCAAAACCCCGTATGACGATGTTAAGGATAATCATTGGAATATAACCCATTAATCATCATTAGCAGAATACATATAATAGAATAATTACATAAATATGACAGCGGAATAATACATGCAACATCAGAGAGCACAGTGTAGGATACAACTTAGTGCATAAAAGTACATGATCAGTCTATATCGCCATAAGTGGTACATATACATAGAGAGTACATAAAAGAAACATCAGTCTACATCGCTAGAGGCGGAATCATATACATATATAATAATAGCGGAAAATCAATAGTCAACATCGTGTAGTCAAGCCTCGCCATGAGCCAAAAGATGCACTCCTGCTGCAGTGCAAAGCCAAAATAGGTCCAGCTACCTGATACTAGACTTCCCGTGTGAAAATAAGGGCACCCGAGTTTGCAAGGTGAAACAAACTACGAGTCAGTCATGGGACTGGTATGAGAAATCTACTTAACTAATTAAACAACAATAATAAGGCAAATCAAAGGACCACGCCACTTTCGTGGAACGGGTTTACTCCAATGATTGCTAGTGCATGAGATAAAGTAAATTATTAAATCATCGCAATGCTTTTTATAAAAATGAAGCCGTTATAAGACCCAAGTCCCATCACACAATGCAACGCAAGCCGGAGCATAGAGTTTTACCTTATAATGGCCAAGAATTGCTTGATACGTAAAAAACAGAAGTGTTTGATATTATTACTAGTGCATATATGTTTCAAAAACAATTTCAATCATAAATATCAATCATAGACGGCATGGGTACCATATATCATGTCGCCATACTAGTAATACAATCAAATCCGCAATTTCGTATTGGAAATTGGGTTCCATCATGAGTCGAGGCAAGGGGAAAGCTCCTCTCCGTTCGAGACACTCTAGCAAATGTCTCAGAACTACACACAACGATCCTTGGAACCTCCAAGGCCGGTCCTCTCTTACTTTTGAGGATTAGTATTCCTGAACACACGGTTCCCGATCCTATAGGACCTTTATCCGAGGCGCCTCGCATTCCAACAACCACATAGGTAAAAAGTATATATAAATGTCAGGGTTGGTAGGTCACTGACATCACCCATAGCTTGAAAGAAACGTCATGCACTCCTTGGGTCCTTATCCCGTTTTTGACTCATACCGAGGTGTGAGGCTCGCGAATCAATGCTATACACAAAGCTACGCCACGTAGGTCATGCTTTGATCATCAACCACAAGACTTTGCTTTTCAACAGAAGCCTCGATCATCTGCCACTTAGGCGTGCCACACAGGCAATTCACTCCATGCGACTAATTTCTATCGATATATAACCTCTGAGCTCGTATGTCACAGAGAAGGGCATTAAGCAAGAGAATAAATTCTCCGCCGCCAAACAGATATATTTAACAGAGATCAATCAGCACAGAACAAAATCCAATGTCAGACACAAAGTCCATTTACAAGTTCGTTCTGGGTTTGAACGAAGCTGGAGGCACCATATTCCTCGCATATCCGTACAATCAACAAATACGTCCGGATGGCTACCACTTCAGCTCTTTCAAGGTAGCTACTCCAATCATGAGCATCAGTAGCACCCATCCATCTAATGTGAAGATCGTCAGTCTTGATCCGTCTTCAACTCTTCGACTTCTAATCGTCAATCGATTATTTGAAATGAGAATTAACTCAGCCTTTTCAAATAATCCACGTATATTTAGGCTTTCAAATCAATTCTTCACATGGTTAAATTATTTAACATTCACATTTCAGTTCCTTAGTATAATTTTCATGTCAAACACATTCAACCATCAAATATCAAGCAAACCAAGCAGAATCGGTTTATTTCCATTCTATATCGTCTATAATATTTTATAACGATATATCGCCATTTTTATTTATTTAAAAATGGACCTATTTAATTAAACGACGTTTCAGGTCGTGCCGAGGCACTGGCGCTATTTTTCCCTAATTTTTTTTACACATATCTGAAAATATAACCGTTGGATTTCAACAAACTTTATATCATTGGGAAGATATTCCCAAAGTGAACCCAATGGTTACAGTTTCGTGAAAATCCGATGGTCGAATCTTTCGGTATAATCGTTTGAAGTTACGATTTCAAAACGCGAATTGCAGGGGCTCGATTCATTTTATTTAATATATATATATATATATAAATATAATTTATTCGATGATTTCAACATCGTTTTCACTTCAAATATTTCACTAACACCTTTAAATTTCGAAAAATTTCGCCATAACCTCCTTTGTACGGGAAGGGGTTTGGAAATTTATTGGGCCGTATTAGGTACCCAATAAATCCTAATAAGCATACACATATTTGTAGTGATATATTCCGGTGTCCACAGGGGAGTGCGTATAGATCATAACTCCAGAGAATAAATTCTCGTCACCCTATAAATGGTTTTTTGCCTTAATGACCAGAGAGACGTGTTTATTGTCATCTCCAGACCCGTGCGGGTTTTTTATTAATCTTGCAATTTTACCATTACAATTTATATAGTCCAGATCAGTCATCAGTTCAACCTGTAACATATAGTCATCGCCATACAAGCCTCTCGCTCGTATGGTAAATCTTCAACCTCGTCACACAAGCTCCAAATGCTTATGTGGTATATGATGAAGTATGCTTATCGTCAAGAAGTATGCCATGTAGTGTAGTTCAAAATTAATTGTTACTATCCTATGGCGATGTTTATTATTACACACAGAACAACCAGCACTTCGCATCCAATGGCATTCACAGAAGTTGATATAATAATAAAATAATATTTCTAGCGAACAAAGGTTTATTTCCTCATATGGTTATTTTTAACACTTCACGTACATGTTAAAAATAATATTTTCAACCCACACATATTTATTTGAACAAGTGGTTATTTTTAACACTTCACATTTCGCATAAAAATGATATTTTTATGGAATGAAAATATATTTCAACACATGATTATTTTATTTAGTTCACCTACAGGTTAAAAATAATATTCATAGCAAACAAATATTTGTTTCAACACTTGTATATTTTTAGCGAGTCGTTTACATGATAAAAATGATATTTTTGTCATCAAAAATATTTATTCAACACATGAACATTTTTAGCACTTCATATTCACAATAAAAGTGTAGATTTTATTGTTCAATCTATATATTCAACACCTGAATATTATCCACTTCATACATACGATAAAAATATGATCTTTATCGTTCTAATCCTTTATTCAACACATGAATATTTTCTATAGTTTATATATAATAAAAAGGTGATTTTTAATGTTAAAACAATTTATTTAAAACATGAATAGTTTATATAGTTTAGATATTTGATAAAATATTATTTTATTTTTCAAAGAATTTTTTTCATCACATGAATTTCTATTCAACACATGAATATGGTTTCAACACATGAATTTCTATTCAACACATGAATATGGTTTCAACACATGAATTTCTATTCAACACATGAATATGGTTTCAACACATGAAAATAATTCTAATACATGAATATTATTGAAAATTTCAGCAGCATAACGGCAGGGTATTTAAAACCGGCACCGTCCCGAGTACGGCTCCTCGCTCTACCTTAAAATCTCACAGTTTTTGACAATGGAGATTTCATACATCTAATTCGCACGCAGGTGAGTATGATTTTCTTTTCCAAAATTTATTCTAATTTTGTTTCAATCACAAATGGGTATTTTTCAACCACAATCCAAACAATATCAACCACAAACAATCCTATCAACCATTCGCATTACTCACCAAATTTTACATGGCAATTCACAATCAATAAATATCGCCCATGGTTTGTGAACGAGGGGAGTATATATATATATATATATTCATATATAAATATGTTTTATTTCCATTCCAACACACATATGATTTATACAATGCATGTATAATTCATACATCGCTCATATAACTTACACAACGCATGTACATGAGGTATACAACACGTATATAATTTATATTTCGCTTATATAACTTATACAACACATTTCCATTCACATTTCAGTTTAGAAATCTCACCTTGGTTTGTTGCTTCGCTAAAAATCGTAGCATGCTCAGAAAAATCCACGGATACTTCTAGAATGTAGAGAGCGTCGACACGGTCTCGATGTTTCATGTTTCATCGAATTTCGTAAATACACAATAAAGATACGATTTTTCAAAGTTCGCAACACTTAAAAGTGTTATATTCAGTTTAAATATACCAAAGTCGTTACCTTCAGCTGAACGTTCAAAACTAGGTTTTGAATTTTCACGAAATTAGTAGCACGATAGGAGGATCGGCTTATACTACGTTGAAGAGGAAGGAACGGCGCGCATGCGCCTAGAGTTCGACGCAGCTCGGTGGTCTGAGCAGAGAGCGGTGACGGCTTGAAGACCCAAACTTTGGGGAGCTCGTTCTCCTCGATGGCGCAGCTATAGGGGGCCTAACAGGTATTGATTTGAAGAGGAGGAGGAGAGCCACAAAAACTTGAACTGGGGTATGGGGTAATTCGCTGTGGTTTGATCGGAAAATGGCCGGGAACGAAGGAAGGGGGTTGTCGTCGAAGTCGAGAGAGAAAAAGGGATTTTTCGTTTTTTTTTATATTTTTAATTTATGATGGAAAAATCCTATTAGCCCGTGCTTTATTTAATTTTTAAAATAGTGTTCCTCCATGCGAACTCCAATCCAAACCCAACGTCTATCGCCCCTAGCTAAATACCCCTATCCCGAACACAATGGGATATGTTTTGTAAGCCAATTCGACTATTACAGTCAGTTATTTTTTAAATTAAAATATAAAACATTCAATATTCGATTTGAACGTACATTTTCAATTTGCCAGGGCCACAAACTGATTCGAAAAATTCCAAAAAAATAAATCTAGCTATGTTTTGATGCTACGGTCCCAATAAAACTAGTTTCGTCGAATTCTGAGACCGTTTGAAAAATGGCCATTTTCTGGTTGATCCAATTTAACAAAAATCAACCAAACATGTTTTCTTTTGCCCTGCCCACATATTAGCTTCAAAAATTATGAAATTTGAAACCTAGCAATAATTTGACATCCTGGATCCAACAAAAGTGGTTTCGTCGAATTCCGAGGTTGTTTGCAAAATGTCTTTTTTCAAGGGTTATATATTCTCTATAGCGACCTTTGTGAAAATTCATTTGGCCATAATTTTTGATTCCCGCTATGAAACTTCGATTTTTCAGATTCGTTAGAAAGATATTCATAAAAAGATTTAAATATTTTTGGTTTACCAAAATCCGTTTTATTTTGCACCCGGTACAGTCAGTCAAAGTTTGAATTCAAATTTTCAAACTGTCGCACCATTTCTAACTCTTTATTTTACTGAAATATTCTATTTCAATTGTCCAAATTTCTTTAAAATAACCAATTTAAAAATTTTAAATTGGCTCGTATTTTCCGGGTTGTTACAAATTATAACATAGGTTATAATTAATGATAAAAAGAGAACTTATTAATAAACCTTAGTTAAGGGAACTAAGTTAATAAGTAAATCCACAGCAACAGTTGTGGTAACGATATCACGTGGGTTATAATAAAAGATAAAATGAGAACTTATTAATAAACCTTAGTTAGGGGAACTAAGTTAATAAGTAAAGCCACAGCAGCGGTTGTGGTAATGGTATTATATGAAGTCAAATATAACATGAAAAAAAGAGGCTTATTATTAGTAAACTTATGAATGGGAAAATATTAGGTGGCTCATAGATAAGGTCTGTTCCGGCAGCTTAGGGCTGATTAGGGAAAATAAGCGGCCAAATGTAAGCTAATAAACCAGTAACTTGAATAGAAAATGAATGTATAAATAATCAAGTTAATGTAATAACCCGGAAATCTGAGCCAATTTAAAAATTTTATTTTGGCAATTTCGATGAATTTTGAATATTTAAAATGAATTATTTTAAATAATAATGATGGGAAATTTATTTTTAATAGAATTAGAACGTATATATTTATACAGATTGTTGTTAGAATATAAGTATTTATTTTGAATTTTAAAAGGAATTGAAAATGGCGTGGTAGTTCGAAAATTCGATTTCAAATTTCAAATGAATGTGCAGGATTCAAAATAAACCGGATTTTAGAGAAACCAAAAATATGAGAATCTATTTGAGAATATCTTTCCAACGAATCCAAAAAATTGAAATTTCATAGCGGGAATCAAAAGTTATGCCCAGTTGAAAATTCAGAATAGTCGCTATGGAATTCTGGCCCTTAAAAATGGAAATTTTGCAAATGACCTCGGTTTTCGACGAAACCACTTTTGTTGGATCCGGGATGTCAAATTATTGCTAGGTTTTCAGAATTCATAATTTTCTGAATCAATATGTGAGCGTGGCAAAGGAAAACGTGTTTTGACGGTTTCAGTCAATATCGATCGACCAGAAAATGGCCATTTTCCAAACGGTCTCAGGATTCGACGATTTTTTTTTGTTAGGACCGTACCATCAATACGAAGCTAGAAAATATTTTTCTGGAATTTTTAGGGTCCGTATGTGGCCCCGAAAAATAGAAATGCGCGTTCAAATTCAATATATAGATTTATATTTTGATTTTGAAGGAAACTGATCGAAACGGCCTAACTGGCTTATGGGACATACCACGTTGTGTTCGAAATGGGGGTAATTAGCTAGGGGTGATAGTCGGTGGGTTCGATTTTGAGTTTGAAATAGAAAGTTGCTTTATGGAATAAATTAAATAAAATAAAAATAATATAAAATCCCCCCAACCCTTTTTCTCTCTCCCCGTTAGTCAACCCCCCCATTCGATTTTCCAAATCAGAAACCGATTAAAAAACAACTCGATGGAGCCCCATCGTTGCGCCGCCGTCGCGCCCTAGCATCGCGCTCCCCATCGGCCAACCACCAACTCGCTCCATCTCTCTCTCCACTTCAGCAACGACGACCACCTCCGAATCTTGACGCCAAGCCTCCTTCCCCCTTGTGAAGGCAAGGAATTTCGCTCGGTCCGAACCAGTCGCTAAACCGACCCAGACCGCTCGAAACGCCCTATCGTTTGAGAACACGACAAAATAGAACGCATACAGAAGAACATTTCATTGTATATTACAACAATGCATCAGATTACAAGAATATACAGAGTATAAATGAATATACACAGAAATATCAGAGATTTAAATTACATTCAAATACATAGCAGCGGAAAAATAATACAATACACAACTAGAAGAAGATATACGGATACAAAGCTTTCCGGATATCGTTCCAGCTGTAAACCAGGATCCTGTGAATATAAATCTGCAAAACCAAAACTACTAGCTGCCCGTGTCAAAAATAAGGGCACCCAGAGTTTAGGTTAAAACAATAAACTCCAGGTCAGTCATGTGACTGGTGTGAGAACTAAAACAGTTATTAATCTTTATTTTCAAAGGTAAATCAAGGGACCACGCCGCATAACACGGAACGGGTTTCCTCCCAAGAATACCAGTGCATAAAACAAACAGCGCAATGCTAAATAAAGAAAGATGAAGCTGTTATAAGACCCAGGTCCTATCACACAATGCAACGCAAGCCGGGGGATAGGGTTTTCCCTTATAACAGCCAAAGAATGCTTGATACGTTTAAAACAAATCATTTGATACTATTATAAGTGCATAGTGTATAAAACAACTTCAAATCATAAGTATCAATCATAGGCGGCATGAGTGCCCCATCCCACTATGTCGCCATACTAGGCTCTACAAATAAAACCGCAAATGTCACGTATTTGGAAATTGGATTTCCGTCTATGAACCGAGGCAAAAGATAGTCCTCAACCGATTCGAGACGCTCTAGCCCGCCCCTCAGGCAAGCGCGCAGGCAAGCCTTGGATCGTCAGGGCCGGTCCACCGATGTGGATTATTATGCCTGAACACTATGTCTCCCCACCCTATGGGGTGTAAGTCTGGTCCGTCAGCCGACCAGAATGCATCGGCCGAAACCGATATAACCGAGGCGCCTCGCAACAGCAACAACCACATAAGTCAAACTCGTCAGGGCGTGTAAAACCACTGACGCCACTTCTAGCTAGAAAGAAACGCAAGTCCTCCCTGAGGTCCGTCTCCCGTTTTTGGTTCATACCGGGTGTGAAACACGCGAGGTAAACGTTACACAAAGCTACGCCACAAAGGTCGTGCTTTGATCATCACCACAAGACTTTGCTTTTCAACAGAAGCCTCGATCAATTGCCACTTAGGCATGCCACACAGGCAATTCACTCCATGCGTTTGATATCCATCAATATATAACCCCTGAGCTCGTACGTCTCAGAGAAGGCGTTAAGCAAGAGAATAAATTCTCCGCCGCCAAACAGATATATATTTAATAGAGATCAATCACACAGACTAAAATCCAATGTCAGACACACAGTCCATTTACAAGTCCGTTCTGGGTCTGAACGAAACCGGAGGCACCTAGTACCCCGCATATCCATCGATCTCCAAGTACGTCTGGACGATCACTAACTGTTTCCATCTTCTTGGGTGTACAGCCCAATCAAGATCATCAGTAATTACCCAAACGACGTGAAGACCTCCGGTCTTCGACCATCGTCTTCATCTTCGACTTATCGTCGTATCAGTTATTCAGAATGGGATAAACCCGGTCTTTCCGAATAACTCGCGTATATTTTAAATAAGTGTTACACAAACACAACATACGCCTCATTCCAATTCATTAGTCACTAACCGTAAATTAATCAAGAGATTAATTTCCCAAATATTAACCCCGAAGGACGAAACCAACATCAGATCAATATCCAGAAAACCATTCTGCTTGGCTAACCGACAGTTAGTTTCTAAATTTCACATTCATAGGGAAAGGTTCCCATTAATTTTATCCAAGATAAATTCCTTGAATTTATTCTTTATTCTATTCTTTTGAATATCAATTCAAACTAGTCGGGATTAGCGACCCTTACCGAAGTAATCATTTATTTTAATTTCCCAATCCCAACCTATTCATCCCATGAAGTAAAACTGGTTATACTTCATATCTAACACCACAGTGTTATCGGTAAATTCAATTACCATTTCACGTTCAAATCTGATTAAAGATTTAACTATCGCCTGGAGCAAAACTGGTGATACTCCATTCTCGATTATTTCAATCTAATTAAAGATTCATTAAAACTCCACTTAGTTTTAATCGTTAACTGGGTTAAAGAATCAGTGTCATTTAAAACACGGTTCACGATAAACCCAAAATCACATTCCATTAATTATCGGGTTAAAGAACAAGTGTTATTTAAAACACTGTTCACGATAAACCCAAAAATCAATATCGATTTAATTCCAACTAAATATTATTTAATTGGTACACTTCATTAAATCTAAATAAAAAGATTTAATCTTTTCTCCACTGGGTTCAAGAACAGTGTTAGTGAAGACACCATTCACGACAAACCCAAATCACATTTGATATTCAATATAAGGCTCTGAATAGAAAATATATCGGCTTATATTCAATATCAAATTCAACGATTAACAAATGTCGTATTGGAAATAACGATATAAATATATATCTTTCAAACTTCCATAACACATCTGTATAATCACGAATTCCAACATCGAAATATTCCGAAGACAATTTCGATTCAAATCCACTCCAATGCAATCATTGGAAATTCTGGTTATTTTTAAAACCCTTTTTAAATTCAATTTATTTATTTAAAAATAAATAGAATTATAATTCTAGTTCAAAACCAGTTCATTTCGATAAAAATCTATTTTTATCTTTTCAAATATGGAGTTTTTCATCCCAATTCATTCTAAATCATTTCTTATGATTTTACACAAATTATTACTATTTTTAATAATTTTATCAAGGCTTGTACAGTCGATTTCCATCAATGGCCATCGAACTGCACTTACAGCGACCTTTTTCGAATTTGATTTGGACGTATCTCCAAATCCAACCGTTAGATTTCAAATTTCTAATATTCATTAGAAAGCTCTATTCGATACGAACCCAACGGTTCCGGTTTTAGGAGAATCCGACGGTTGGATCTCCCGTAATGTCCGTTTGAAATAAATGGTCGAAATTCAAGAACTGCCGCGGCGCGTTCTATTCAGGCCATTATATTATATATATAATATATATAATATATATATCATCGATTTCTATTTAAAACGAATTATATAAATAGTTTTAAATTCGTTTCAAAAGCAATCTCAACTTCCATTTCCATTCAAATCAAAATTGAATTCTTCTTTAAAAATTCGTTTCTATTCAATTCAAATTTCAATTCAATTTGAATTCATTTCAATTCGCTTTCAATTCAATTTGATTCGCTTTCAATTCATTTCATTTCGAAATCGTTTTCAATTCATTTCATTTCGAAATCGTTTTCAATTCATTTCATTTCGAAATCGTTTTCAATTCAATTCATTTCGAAATCGTTTTCAATTCAATTCATTTCGAAATCGTTTTCAATTCAATTCATTTCGAAATCGTTTTCAATTCAATTCATTTCGAAATCGTTTTCAATTCAATTCATTTCAAAATCGTTTTCAATTCAATTCATTTCGAAATCGTTTTCAATTCAATTCATTTCATTTCGAAATATTCGATTTCGAAATCACTTTTCAATATTCATTTTAAAATGAATAAAATCGATATAAATATCGTTCACGTCAAAATGGCGTCAATCTAATCAACACGGCTTCATAAATTTCTATTTTCAAATATTCTATTTCAAATATTTCTTTTTCAAAATAGTTGTTATTATCAAAATATTTCGTTCAACACATGACCAATCTCAATGGATGAGTACTGTCAACACATGAACTTTTATTTTATAATATTATTTATTTTTCAAATTGGAATGAGGCCCAATCAATTACCATATAAAGTTAATTATATGGATTTTCATACCACACATGTATATAATAGCATTGAAAAATAATCAACCATCAACCAAAGTGCACTACACTGTATAAGCATCAAATATAGATATTCAACGCTTATAACAGCCTGTCGATCAATCGATCGACATATTTAATCAATCAGGATGAGTGAACTTCAAATTTCATCCCAACACCCGTGTGTGGTTTCAAACAATCAAACACAGATTTTTATTCGTGCAGTTGGGCGATGTGTAAAATTTATCGACCCAATCAATGTCCTTCAAATAGGTATACATAAACAAACCGTCTGGTTTGTAAATGAATATTTATTTATTCACATTCACGTTAAAAATTATATTTTTAACGATAAAACATTTTATTCCAACATATGAATTTCTATTCGGTTCATTTATTCAATAAAATGATATTTTTATTTTTCTAACATATTTTAGAAAATTTCGGCGGCATAACGGCACGATACTAGAAACGGGACAAGGCCTAGCCTTATCCCCGGTCTAGTGAAGGCCCACGCCATTCACATATCAATTAAATTCACCAAACAACCAATTCAAATCAAGTCATCTGACTAATCTATGCAACCAAACAAACAAGTCCATGGTCTGTGGACGATTGTGTCGGGTGCTACTAAGCACCGTCTGCATCCTAGTATATATATATAACTAGAAATAAAATTGAAGAGTGAGAAATTCTCACCTATAGCTATCCAGCTCCACGACTCTTCCTTTATAGAAATCTTCGCCTTTCTCGCCTTCTTGTCGCTTTCGTTGCCCGTATTCTCTACATATGTAAAAATCGAATTTTTACGATGCTATTCAATATATAAAAATCGAATTTTTACTACGCTATTCAATATATAAAAATATGATTTTTACTTTTTAAAGTTCAAATCTTTTTCCATTCTAAAGCTCAAACCTTTTTCCCTTTGAAGTTAAAACCTTTTTCTTTTTAAAGTCTAAACCTTTTTCTATTTAAAGTTCAAACCTTTTTCAAAAAAATCAGTTTTTTAACATCCTATAAAAATCAGTTTTTCTTTTTATAAAAAGAACAGTTTTAACTTGCTTTTAAAATCAGTTTTTCTTTTTATAAAAAAAACAGTTTTAACTTCCTTTTAAAATCAGTTTTTCTTTGCTTTTAAAATCAATTCAGTTTTTAATCCTTTTAAAAATCAATTCAGTTTTTAAACCTCAGTTTAAAATGTTTATAGAAATCAGGTTTTTCCCTTTAAACAAATCAGTTTTAAATTCTGTTTTACAAAAATCAGTTTTAAATTTTGTTTTACAAAAATCAGTTTTAAATTTTTAACCAAATCAGTTTTAAATTCTGTTTTTATAAAATAAAAATAAAATAATAAAATAAAAGAAATACTTACAGAAAAAGGGGGGTTTCTGCAGTTCGTCGGAGGCAGGCTTCGAGGGGGCGGCGCTAGGGTTTCGAGAGGGGCGGCGCTAGGGTTTCGAACGGCTTCGGGGGAGGTCGGATGGAAGGAGGAGGAGGTAGCGAGTGCAAGGAAGGGGGGGAGAAGATCGGAGTTGCGGAGCTTGGTGGAGGCGGTCGTGGGCGGGCGGCTGCTGCTACTTTTTTTTTTTTTTTTTTATGTTTACTGAAATCTTGGGGGGGGCCAAAAAGGAGATATAGGAGGGATATTATTTTATTATTTAATTATTTAATTTTGCAAAAAGGTTGACTTTTACATACGACCTCGAAACGAGGCCCACCGCCTGTCGCCCATAGCGTTTTACCCCCATTCCGAACACAATGGGATATGTATCGCAAGCTGATTTGATCGTTACAATCAGTTTCCTTTTGAATTTTCATTTAAATCACTATATTGAATTTTAAACGCACATTTCAAATTACCGGGGTCACATACTAACTAGAAAAATTCCAGAAAAATATTTTCTAGCTTCGTATTGACGATACGGTCCTAACAAAACTAGTTTCGTCGAATTCTGAGACCGTTTGAAAAATGGCCAATTTCCAGTCGATTAAAATCAACTGAAACTGGTCAAACGCGTTTTCCTTTGCCACGCTCACATATTGATTCGAAAAATTATGAAATTTGGAATCTAGCAATAACTTGACATCACGGACCCAACAAAACTGGTTTCGTCGAAATCCGAGGTCATCTGCAAAATTTCCATTTTTAAGGGCCTGAATTCCATAGCGACTATTCAGAATTTTCAACTGGACATATCTTTTGATCCCCGCTATGAAATTTCAATTATTCGGATTCGTTGGAAAGATATTCACAATTAGATCCTATTATTTTTGGTTTCACTAAAATCCGGATTGTTTTGCACCCGGTACATTCAATTGAAGTTTGAAATCGAATTATCGAACTACCGTGCCATTTTCAATTCTATTTATAATTATATATAAATATTTATATTCTAATGACGACGCGTATAATATATACGTTCGAATTATATTCAAAATAAATTTCTCGTCGATATTATTTAAAATAATTCATTTTAAATAATCAAAATTCGCTAAAATGGCCAAAATAAAAATTTTAAACTGGCCCAGATTTTCGGGTTATTACAATCTCCCCCACTTAAAACTTTTCGTCCCCGAAAAGGAACAAAGTCGAAAGTGGTTTGACTAATCAACTCTACGCTCGATCTGGCTTCCATTCTCCAACTCTTTAGTTTCTGAGAATTTTCAAAATTTCAAAAATTTGGCTAACTCCCTAAATTTTCGAAAAATTTCGCCATAACCTCCCCTGCAATGGGAGCATCGGGGAATTTCAAATAGCTTCCCCGGTCCTTCAGATCTCAAAAAGAAAAAGAAAAAGCCAAGCGGCTAGCCAATAGGCTCATAAAATCATCATCACCCAAACAAAACAGTAAATTATGTAGTAAACATGTACCTATTTGTCGGGCAAACAAATTTTATTCTCTGGCTCTAGCCTCCTTGCTATGACCTGTTCAATGATATATATGTATATGCAAGCAAATGCGACCAATTTCAATACAATTCAATATTGGGTTCACTTAGGCATAATGGTTCAAAATTAGCAAACAATTAAACAAACAACACAAACATCAATCAATTAGTGAATTAGACTTTCAAATTCATAATTTTGATACATATACAAAAATCAGATTTTTGATGCCAAATCACAACAATAGGTCCTATCTAATTTTGGTTCTCACACCAGTTCTAATGGAAATATATAGAAATCTCACCTTCGAAACACGAAAATAAATTCTAATGATGACGCGTCAATCACCAGAATCATGTCCGAGCGACTAGAGTGTGATTCTATATCTATCGAATATATTTGAGGCTTCAATACACGTGGATCAGACGTATACTAAAATCTCTATATATTTGATTGTCCAAATCAATGTAAATAAATAATCAAATACGTATAATTGATTTAAATTTTCAAAACAAAACTTGTTTTCATTAGAAAAATATACTCTTCACACTCGTTCTAGGATACTACTGATCCCATCTCTAACGAGTCATTCCCGTTGGATATTACTAATCCAATATCTGATGAATTCTTTCGTATGGTTCTAATGTGCCTTGTTCTCTGCTTTGTAAACCAAAGCTCTGATACCAACTGTGAAGGCAAGGAATTTCGCTCGGTCCGAACCAGTCGCTAAACCGACCCAGACCGCTCGAAACGCCCTATCGTTTGAGAACACGACAAAATAGAACGCATACAGAAGAACATTTCATTGTATATTACAACAATGCATCAGATTACAAGAATATACAGAGTATAAATGAATATACACAGAAATATCAGAGATTTAAATTACATTCAAATACATAGCAGCAGAAAAATAATACAATACACAACTAGAAGAAGATATACGGATACAAAGCTTTCCGGATATCGTTCCAGCTGTAAACCAGGATCCTGTGAATATAAATCTGCAAAACCAAAACTACTAGCTGCCCGTGTCAAAAATAAGGGCACTCAGAGTTTAGGTTAAAACAATAAACTCCAGGTCAGTCATGTGACTGGTGTGAGAACTAAAACAGTTATTAATCTTTATTTTCAAAGGTAAATCAAGGGACCACGCCGCATAACACGGAACGGGTTTCCTCCCAAGAATACCAGTGCATAAAACAAACAGCGCAATGCTAAATAAAGAAAGATGAAGCTGTTATAAGACCCAGGTCCTATCACACAATGCAACGCAAGCCGGGGGATAGGGTTTTCCCTTATAACAGCCAAAGAATGCTTGATACGTTTAAAACAAATCATTTGATACTATTATAAGTGCATAGTGTATAAAACAACTTCAAATCATAAGTATCAATCATAGGCGGCATGAGTGCCCCATCCCACTATGTCGCCATACTAGGCTCTACAAATAAAACCGCAAATGTCACGTATTTGGAAATTGGATTTCCGTCTATGAACCGAGGCAAAAGATAGTCCTCAACCGATTCGAGACGCTCTAGCCCGCCCCTCAGGCAAGCGCGCAGGCAAGCCTTGGATCGTCAGGGCCGGTCCACCGATGTGGATTATTATGCCTGAACACTACGTCTCCCCACCCTATGGGGTGTAAGTCTGGTCCGTCAGCCGACCAGAATGCATCGGCCGAAACCGATATAACCGAGGCGCCTCGCAACAGCAACAACCACATACGTCAAACTCGTCAGGGCGTGTAAAACCACTGACGCCACTTCTAGCTAGAAAGAAACGCAAGTCCTCCCTGAGGTCCGTCTCCCGTTTTTGGTTCATACCGGGTGTGAAACACGCGAGGTAAACGTTACACAAAGCTACGCCACAAAGGTCGTGCTTTGATCATCACCACAAGACTTTGCTTTTCAACAGAAGCCTCGATCAATTGCCACTTAGGCATGCCACACAGGCAATTCACTCCATGCGTTTGATATCCATCAATATATAACCCCTGAGCTCGTACGTCTCAGAGAAGGCGTTAAGCAAGAGAATAAATTCTCCGCCGCCAAACAGATATATATTTAATAGAGATCAATCACACAGACTAAAATCCAATGTCAGACACACAGTCCATTTACAAGTCCGTTCTGGGTCTGAACGAAACCGGAGGCACCTAGTACCCCGCATATCCATCGATCTCCAAGTACGTCTGGACGATCACTAACTGTTTCCATCTTCTTGGGTGTACAGCCCAATCAAGATCATCAGTAATTACCCAAACGACGTGAAGACCTCCGGTCTTCGACCATCGTCTTCATCTTCGACTTATCGTCGTATCAGTTATTCAGAATGGGATAAACCCGGTCTTTCCGAATAACTCGCGTATATTTTAAATAAGTGTTACACAAACACAACATACGCCTCATTCCAATTCATTAGTCACTAACCGTAAATTAATCAAGAGATTAATTTCCCAAATATTAACCCCGAAGGCCGAAACCAACATCAGATCAATATCCAGAAAACCATTCTGCTTGGCTAACCGACAGTTAGTTTCTAAATTTCACATTCATAGGGAAAGGTTCCCATTAATTTTATCTAAGATAAATTCCTTGAATTTATTCTTTATTCTATTCTTTTGAATATCAATTCAAACTAGTCGGGATTAGCGACCCTTACCGAAGTAATCATTTATTTTAATTTCCCAATCCCAACCTATTCATCCCATGAAGTAAAACTGGTTATACTTCATATCTAACACCACAGTGTTATCGGTAAATTCAATTACCATTTCACGTTCAAATCTGATTAAAGATTTAACTATCGCCTGGAGCAAAACTGGTGATACTCCATTCTCGATTATTTCAATCTAATTAAAGATTCATTAAAACTCCACTTAGTTTTAATCGTTAACTGGGTTAAAGAATCAGTGTCATTTAAAACACGGTTCACGATAAACCCAAAATCACATTCCATTAATTATCGGGTTAAAGAACAAGTGTTATTTAAAACACTGTTCACGATAAACCCAAAAATCAATATCGATTTAATTCCAACTAAATATTATTTAATTGGTACACTTCATTAAATCTAAATAAAAAGATTTAATCTTTTCTCCACTGGGTTCAAGAACAGTGTTAGTGAAGACACCATTCACGACAAACCCAAATCACATTTGATATTCAATATAAGGCTCTGAATAGAAAATATATCGGCTTATATTCAATATCAAATTCAACGATTAACAAATGTCGTATTGGAAATAACGATATAAATATATATCTTTCAAACTTCCATAACACATCTGTATAATCACGAATTCCAACATCGAAATATTCCGAAGACAATTTCGATTCAAATCCACTCCAATGCAATCATTGGAAATTCTGGTTATTTTTAAAACCCTTTTTAAATTCAATTTATTTATTTAAAAATAAATAGAATTATAATTCTAGTTCAAAACCAGTTCATTTCGATAAAAATCTATTTTTATCTTTTCAAATATGGAGTTTTTCATCCCAATTCATTCTAAATCATTTCTTATGATTTTACACAAATTATTACTATTTTTAATAATTTTATCAAGGCCTGTACAGTCGATTTCCATCAATGGCCATCGAACTGCACTTACAGCGACCTTTTTCGAATTTGATTTGGACGTATCTCCAAATCCAACCGTTAGATTTCAAATTTCTAATATTCATTAGAAAGCTCTATTCGATACGAACCCAACGGTTCCGGTTTTAGGAGAATCCGACGGTTGGATCTCCCGTAATGTCCGTTTGAAATAAATGGTCGAAATTCACGAACTGCCGCGGCGCGTTCTATTCAGGCCATTATATTATATATATAATATATATATCATCGATTTCTATTTAAAACGAATTATATAAATAGTTTTAAATTCGTTTCAAAAGCAATCTCAACTTCCATTTCCATTCAAATCAAAATTGAATTCTTCTTTAAAAATTCGTTTCTATTCAATTCAAATTTCAATTCAATTTGAATTCATTTCAATTCGCTTTCAATTCAATTTGATTCGCTTTCAATTCATTTCATTTCGAAATCGTTTTCAATTCATTTCATTTCGAAATCGTTTTCAATTCATTTCATTTCGAAATCGTTTTCAATTCAATTCATTTCGAAATCGTTTTCAATTCAATTCATTTCGAAATCGTTTTCAATTCAATTCATTTCGAAATCGTTTTCAATTCAATTCATTTCGAAATCGTTTTCAATTCAATTCATTTCGAAATCGTTTTCAATTCAATTCATTTCATTTCGAAATATTCGATTTCGAAATCACTTTTCAATATTCATTTTAAAATGAATAAAATCGATATAAATATCGTTCACGTCAAAATGGCGTCAATCTAATCAACACGGCTTCATAAATTTCTATTTTCAAATATTCTATTTCAAATATTTCTTTTTCAAAATAGTTGTTATTATCAAAATATTTCGTTCAACACATGACCAATCTCAATGGATGAGTACTGTCAACACATGAACTTTTATTTTATAATATTCTTTATTTTTCAAATTGGAATGAGGCCCAATCAATTACCATATAAAGTTAATTATATGGATTTTCATACCACACATGTATATAATAGCATTGAAAAATAATCAACCATCAACCAAAGTGCACTACACTGTATAAGCATCAAATATAGATATTCAACGCTTATAACAGCCTGTCGATCAATCGATCGACATATTTAATCAATCAGGATGAGTGAACTTCAAATTTCATCCCAACACCTGTGTGTGGTTTCAAACAATCAAACACAGATTTTTATTCGTGCAGTTGGGCGATGTGTAAAATTTATCGACCCAATCAATGTCCTTCAAATAGGTGTACATAAACAAACCGTCTGGTTTGTAAATGAATATTTATTTATTCACATTCACGTTAAAAATTATATTTTTAACGATAAAACATTTTATTCCAACATATGAATTTCTATTCGGTTCATTTATTCAATAAAATGATATTTTTATTTTTCTAACATATTTTAGAAAATTTCGGCGGCATAACGGCACGATACTAGAAACGGGACGAGGCCTAGCCTTATCCCCGGTCTAGTGAAGGCCCACGCCATTCACATATCAATTAAATTCACCAAACAACCAATTCAAATCAAGTCATCTGACTAATCTATGCAACCAAACAAACAAGTCCATGGTCTGTGGACGATTGTGTCGGGTGCTACTAAGCACCGTCTGCATCCTAGTATATATATATAACTAGAAATAAAATTGAAGAGTGAGAAATTCTCACCTATAGCTATCCAGCTCCACGACTCTTCCTTTATAGAAATCTTCGCCTTTCTCGCCTTCTTGTCGCTTTCGTTGCCCATATTCTCTACATATGTAAAAATCGAATTTTTACGATGCTATTCAATATATAAAAATCGAATTTTTACTACGCTATTCAATATATAAAAATATGATTTTTACTTTTTAAAGTTCAAATCTTTTTCCATTCTAAAGCTCAAACCTTTTTCCCTTTGAAGTTAAAACCTTTTTCTTTTTAAAGTCTAAACCTTTTTCTATTTAAAGTTCAAACCTTTTTCAAAAAAATCAGTTTTTTAACATCCTATAAAAATCAGTTTTTCTTTTTATAAAAAGAAAAGTTTTAACTTGCTTTTAAAATCAGTTTTTCTTTTTATAAAAAAAACAGTTTTAACTTCCTTTTAAAATCAGTTTTTCTTTGCTTTTAAAATCAATTCAGTTTTTAATCCTTTTAAAATTCAATTCAGTTTTTAAACCTCAGTTTAAAATGTTTATAGAAATCAGGTTTTTCCCTTTAAACAAATCAGTTTTAAATTCTGTTTTACAAAAATCAGTTTTAAATTTTGTTTTACAAAAATCAGTTTTAAATTTTTAACCAAATCAGTTTTAAATTCTGTTTTTATAAAATAAAAATAAAATAATAAAATAAAAGAAATACTTACAGAAAAAGGGGGGTTTCTGCAATTCCATCGGAGGCAGGCTTCGAGGGGGCGGCGCTAGGGTTTCGAGAGGGGCGGCGCTAGGGTTTCGAACGGCTTCGGGGGAGGTCGGATCGAAGGAGGAGGAGGTAGCGAGTGCAAGGAAGGGGGGAGAAGATCGGAGTTGCGGAGTTTGGTGGAGGCGGGCGTGGGCGGGCGGCTGCTGCTACTTTTTTTTTTTTTATGTTTACTGAAATCGGGGGGGGGGGGGGGGGGGGGGCAAGAAGGAGATATAGGAGGGAAATTATTTTTATTATTTTATTATTTAATTATTTAATTTTGCAAAAAGGTTGACTTTTACATACGACCTCGAAACGAGGCCCACCGCCTGTCGCCCATAGCGTTTTACCCCCATTCCGAACACAATGGGATATGTATCGCAAGCTGATTTGATCGTTACAATCAGTTTCCTTTTGAATTTTCATTTAAATCACTATATTGAATTTTAAACGCACATTTCAAATTACCGGGGTCACATACTAACTAGAAAAATTCCAGAAAAATATTTTCTAGCTTCGTATTGACGATACGGTCCTAACAAAACTAGTTTCGTCGAATTCTGAGACCGTTTGAAAAATGGCCAATTTCCAGTCGATTAAAATCAACTGAAACTGGTCAAACGCGTTTTCCTTTTCCACGCTCACATATTGATTCGAAAAATTATGAAATTTGGAATCTAGCAATAACTTGACATCACGGACCCAACAAAACTGGTTTCGTCGAAATCCGAGGTCATCTGCAAAATTTCCATTTTTAAGGGCCTGAATTCCATAGCGACTATTCAGAATTTTCAACTGGACATATCTTTTGATCCCCGCTATGAAATTTCAATTATTCGGATTCGTTGGAAAGATATTCACAATTAGATCCTATTATTTTTGGTTTCACTAAAATCCGGATTGTTTTGCACCCGGTACATTCAATTGAAGTTTGAAATCGAATTATCGAACTACCGTGCCACTTTCAATTCTATTTATAATTATATATAAATATTTATATTCTAACGACGACGCGTATAATATATACGTTCGAATTATATTCAAAATAAATTTCTCGTCGATATTATTTAAAATAATTCATTTTAAATAATCAAAATTCGCTAAAATGGCCAAAATAAAAATTTTAAACTGGCCCAGATTTTCGGGTTATTACACCCCTTCACCGCGAGACCACCGCGAGCCCTAGCTCGCAACCAACTGCCACCGTAACCCCAACCTCTGATGCTGGCATCGCTGATTTAGGGATCCTCCGGCGAAAATTATATGTAAGTATTTCTATTTTGATTCGCTAATTTAAATTACTATTCTAAACTAGGAAAAGAACTGATTTTAGCTATAAAGGATTAGTTTTCAGTCCTTATATAAATGAGTTCTTATATAAATCAGTTTTTGTTTAAATCAGGCTTTATCATATGGAATGCGATTTTTATCATGAAAGAATGGATTTAGATCATGTAAAGATTGAATATTTTTAAATGCAAAGATTCGATTTTTTATTTAGAAAAGGTTAAATCTTTAATCTAGAAAAGTTAACATTTTTAATAAGCTAAAGATTAGATTTTTAATTAGTTAAAGGCGAGATTTTTTTATCGTATGTAAGATGAAAAAATATATATATAAGAAAAATTCGATTTTTGATTATAGAAAATATAGGATTTTTCTATGAGATAAATAAAAAGATTTGAACTTTATATATATAAATTGAGAAAAAAAATACGATTTTTATTTATATGAAAGATCGATTTTTTTTATAATTAAAGCTATGATTTTTATATATGCAAACATAGAAATATGATTTTGATTATATAAAGAGCGTTATAAAAAAATGATTTCTATATAGTAGAGATTATAAAAATATAATTTTTTATAATGTAGAGTGATAAAAATATGAAGTGAAGATAAAAATTCGATTTTTATATATACGAAGTGAAAATAAAAATTCGATCTTTTTATATAAGTAGAGAACATAAAAATATGATTTTTATGTATGGAAAGCGTTATTAAAAATGTGATTTTTATTATGAACAGCGTGAAACATTGTGTGATGGAACTGGGGGAGAACAAATGCGAATCTGAACCGTTCAGAAATAAGGAATGACGGAGTGGAACCCTAGGTGAGAACTTCTCACTTTTAATTTATTTTCTAGTTGAAATATATACTAGGATGCAGGCGGTGCTTAGCAGCACCCGACACCCGTTGTCCACAGACCATGGACGACTTGTGTGATTGTTTATGTTGTGAAATTTGACTATTGATTGTGATGTGAAAAGTATATACTCATGTGTTGAAAATAATTTCATGTGTTGAAATAGAATAATATTCATGTGTTGAACAAAAATAAATATTCATGTGTTGAATAAGAAAATTCATGTGTTGAAATAAAATATATATTCATGTGTTGAAATAAAATATATATTCATTTACAAATTGAATTTATATACACTGATTTGACTAATATTGATTGGGACGATAAATTTTACACATCGCCCAACTGCACAAATAAAAATCTGTGTTTGTTGATTTGAAACCCCACAAGGGTATTGGGATGATATTTGATGTACACTAATCCTGATTGTTTAGTTGTATGTCAATCGAATAGGTTGACAGACTGTGTAAGCGTTAATTATTTATATTTAATGCTTATGCAGTTGTGTGGTGCACTCTGGATGTGATTATTTATCGTTGCTATTATATACATGTGTTGTAGAAAATACATATAATTAACGTTATATGGTAATTGATTATCATTCCAATTTGGAGAATAAGAAATATAAATTCATGTGTTGAATAGAAATAAAAATTCATGTGTTGAATAGAATAAATATTCATGTGTTGAATAGAAGTATAAATTCATGTGTTGAATAGAAAAATAAAAATTCATTTGTTGAAGAAAATATTCATTTGCTGAATAAAATAACGAAGTTATTGAAATATATATATATATATATATATAAAGGCGTCGTTGGTTAGATATGCGCCATTTTGACGTGAACGATATTTGTATCGATTTTATTCATTTTTATAATGAATATAGAAAAGAAAGTGATTTCAAAATATAACGTTTTGAAAATATTATCATTTGTATATCGATGATGCGGAATATTCAATTTTGATTCAAAATTGAATATGAAGTTGAAATCGTTTCGAAAACGATTTATAAAATACGTTTTAAAAGGAAATCGACGAAGTATATATTATATATATATAATATAATGGCCTGAATAGAATGCGCTGCGCCACTGCAGTTCGCGAATTTCGACCTTTGACTTCGAATGGATATTATGGGAGATCCGACCGTCGGATTCTCCTAAAACCGGAATCGTTGGGTTCGTAACGAAAAGAGCTTTCTAACGAATATTAGGGATTTGAAATCTAACAGCTGGATTTGGAATTATGTCCAAATCAAATTTGGAAAAGGTTGCTGTAAGTGCAGTTCGATGGCCGTTGATGGGAATCAACTGTACGGGCCTTGATAAAATTATTAAAAATAGTAATAATTTGTGTAAAATCATAAGAAATGATTTAGGAAGAATTGGGATGAAAAACTCCAAATTTGAAAATATCAAAATAGTTTTTTATCGAAATGAACTGGTTTCGAACTAGAATTAAAATACATTTATTTTTAAAATAAATAAATTGGATTTGAAATGGTTTTAAAAGTAATCAGAATTTATAATAATTGAATTGGAATGGATTTGAATCGAAATTGTCTTTGGAATATTTCGATGTTGGATTTCGTGATGATACATATATTGTTATGGGAATTTGAAAGATATATTAATATCGTTATTTCCAATACGATATCTGTTGGGCGTAGAATTTGATATCGAATATAACCCGATATATTTTCTATTCAGAGCCTAGTATTTAATATCAAATGTGATTTGGGTTTGTCGTGAATGGTGTCTTCATTAACACCGTTCTTAAACCCAGTTGAGAAAAAGATTAAATCTTTTTACTTAGATTTAATGTAGTATGTCAATTAAATGATATTTAATTGGAATTGAATTGATTTTTGGGTTTATCGTGAACGGTGTTTTAAATAACACTTGTTCTTTAACCCGATAATTAATGGAATGTGATTTTGGGTTTATCGTGAACCGTGTTTTAGATGACATTGGTTCTTTAACCCAGTTAAAGACAGGATACTGATTTTTGGGAAGATTAAAACTAAGTGGAGTTTTAATGAATCTTTAATTAGATTGAAGTGATCGAGAATGGAGTATCACCAGTTTTGCTCCAGGCGATAGTTAAATCTTTAATTAGATTTGAATGTGAAATGGTAATTAAATTTACCAATAACACCGTGGTGTTAGATATGAAGTATGACCAGTTTTACTTCATGGGATGAATAGGTTGGGATTGGGAAATAAAATAAATGATTACTGCGGTGTGGTCCGCTAATCCCGACTAGTTTGAATTGATATTCAAAGGAAGACTAAAGAATAAATTTAAAGAATTTATCTTTGATAAAATTAATGGGAACCTTTCCCAAAGTATAAGAATATTTTAATAAAAGAGTATTCTGAATTGGAATGAGGTGTATGTTTTGTTTGCGTAACACTTGTTTATTATATACGCGAATTATTCAGAAAGACCGGGTTTAACCCATTCTGAATAACTGATTCAACGTGGTGTCGAGGATGAAGACGGTGGTTGAAGACCGGAGGTCTTCACGTCGTTTGGGTGATTACTGATGATCTTGATTGGGTCGTACACCCAAGAGGAGGGAATCAGTTAGTGGTCGTCCAAACGTACTTGGAGATCGATGGATATGCGAGGTACAAGGTGCCTCTGGTTTCGTTCAGACCTAGAACGAACTTGTAAATGGACTGTAACACCCCGCCTCCGCTAGGGTCACTCGCAAAGGAATGCACTAGCTTTAGAGGGGCATTATTGGTAAACATGCACAGAAATATCACAAGACAGAACATATAAAACAGCGGAAGTAAAATCGAACTTTCATAAACATTAATAATTAAGATCTAAAGCCTTTTACATCAGAGTACATCAAAACCTGTCTTGCAATAATAAAGAAGCATAAAGACTTTTTAATAAATTATTCCCTAAGTAAAAACAGTAAAGTAGCCATAGCCAAGAGAAGTCTAAGCCATCCATGATGACCTTCAAGCAGAAGAAGTCCGATCTAAATAGCATTGTTTCCTCCCTGTAACCTGGGGGGGGGGGAACGGAAGAAAAGAGGCGAAACAAAACGGGTCAGTCAAAAAGACTGAGTAAGTCCTATCTACTTCCAGTATAAAAACAGGTAAAGGTAACATGACATGCATAAACTGAAAGTAAACATAAGGATAACTACAAGATAGATAAACCAGGATAGCCGGCTGAACTACTGTGGCAAGGTAAACTAAGGTATCATGATAAACTGCGGTGTTATGATAAGTCAAGGTATCACATCATCAGATTTCTATCGAGTACATTATCCCAAGGTATCTACCCCGTCTAACATCCCACGGTATCTATTATGTATATTCTTCCTAGTTCTAACATGTATATTTGCTCTGCACCTCTCGTACTAGTATCCCTACCCGCGTTATGTGTTAACCATGAATGTCCCTTGCCCATGTCATGAAATGGTCCATGTCAACCTAATATATCGCATATATAGGTTACTCAAATCATATGTTTCTTTCCATATATATAAGTTCAGTCCTTTGCCGTACCTCGTACGGGCTTCCTCATGTCGTATTATCCTTGAAATCGTTTGGACTGTCACCCTTGTTCTAGCTAGGCTCTTCCATATGAATCATCGTTTGAACTACCAGGACTTACGCCACCTAGCACCACTAGGGATTACGCTTACCTATTGCACGCTTTCGTATTTCGGTTTGGGTTGAACCACCTAGGCCACTAGGGATTACGCTAACCCTCACCCGTGCCCTTTTTCCCACGCATTCATCGTGAATCGTTTTTCTATAACTGTATGCACATGTATCACATCGTGCCATCCGAGTCCTATCACAGGGCAAAACAAGAAATACAAGACTCGGTCGGGAGCTTTAGATTTATCTGCCGATGCAGATACTAAGGTCTGCTTTTCTACACGTGGCTATGGTCCCACGAGACCCCTCCCTCAACTAGTGAAAGGCAACACAAGAGAAAAATCTTGCATGAGAACTACACTCCGGCCAGCCCACATCCTACGGCCTACCTCACCCATAATTAGATAGCAAATTATGGTCTGTTGGGTGTTCCCTGCCTTTCCGTACGTACACGCTTGACTCAAGATGGTAGATGATCGACGAACTTGCTATCTCGGGCACCTTATGTATTCGTCGACTCACTGCTATCCACCCCAGTCTTTAGGTCGCTCGCATAGCAACCAAGGCATATTCTTGGTTCTTCTACCGCAGACCTCAACCTCTCGTGAGCCTAGTATAATGACCTGGTAGCTCACAGAGGGATCCCAAGAATATCCTCACGTTCCCCGTAGCCGCTGCTTCGTTACCCAGTTCGTTGGAGCCTTTATCTAAATCAGATAGCCTGCTCCTACACGCATACTTAAACGTTGACCTAACGTATCGGGTTACTAATCTATCTAAGAAATGGTCCAAGTTTCCTTGACTAAGAATTATTACTTAGTTTCCCTTAACTAAGGTTTACCACTTAGCCTTATTTCCATAATCCTTGTTAACTATGGTTATTTACCTAATCCTCCGAATTAGGGTTTATCTAATGGGTTAAGTGTCACTTAAGTTCATAACTTAGCCCGTCTACAAACCATGTCATAATTGGCTAAGTATACAAGTCCAAGACTTAACCCTACAAACCATGTGTCAAGTTGGTTAAGTATATCAAGGAATCCATGACTTAACCTCGTCTAATTATCATTTTAGATTGGTTAATTATATAATTTAACTTGACCTTGTCATCAAATCGGTCAAGCGTATTCAAGTGATTCGTGACTTAGCCTTATCATGTTTTCACGTTAGATTGGTTAAGTATAGATTAACTTAACCTCATCAAATTAACGAGTTAGATTGGTTAAGTATAGGTCACTTAACCTCATCAAATCATCGTGTTAAATTAGTTAAGTGTTTAACTTAACCCCCTTTAAATTACCAAGTTGGATTAATTAAGTCTAGGCTAACTTGACCCCATCCGATTACCATGTTTAGATTAGTTAAGCCTAATCTTAACCCCATCCATTAACTGTATTATACGATTAAGTGCCATTAAGAAAATTTACTTAACCTTATCACGTTATCGTGTTGGATTGATTAAGTGTTGGTTAACTTAATCCCGTCCACTAGTCGTATAAAAATGGTCAAGTGTCATTAGGAAAATCAAGTTACTTAACCTACCCAAGCTTATCATGTTTTGTTAAGTATCATTAGCCTAATCAAATTACTTAACCCATTTGTCCATATCATATTTGGTTAAGCCTCATTAATCAAATTAACTTAACCTTATTATGTGGCATTAATTTAATTAATGCACCCTCAACCTCTCACATTAGACCTTGTTGTGGTTACTAGTTAAGCCGGGCGGGTCCGGGTAGATTTACACCACAACCTAGTCTAACCTCGGGTCTTAAGCGCGACGTGACCAACTTCTCACATTGGGTCCTATTGTTTGCAACTACTAGTTAGGCCGGTCGGTTCCGGGTAGTTTTACGTTGCAAACTCAACCCAACCTCGAGTTGGCCACTTTCATGTTTAGCCTAGTGTCATGTTCATAGTCAAGTTTTCAAGCAATTGGGTAGACCTAACTTAATAGGTAAATTCCCAATGGGTAGACCTAACTTAATAGGTAAATTCCCAAGCTCATGTTTTTATGCATACTTACATGTCAACTTCCATGTTATATTTAATGTTACATGTTGTCATGTTATACCCATTTAACCCAAATCATGTTTCACATCATATTTTTATGAAACTTCAAGTTAAGTTTTTCATGCATATTCATGCTCGTCTAACCTAACCCCAAAACGTGTTTCCAACGTAAGTATAGACGAGTCAACATAATAGGAATACTATGACTACAAATTGGCCTCGATCATGCATAGTGTCATAAAAAGGGGTTTTGGCCACAAACACACAAAATGTCACAAGGGAATTTGGCCACAAACATGCATATTATCAAAAAGGGTTTGGCCATAAACATGCACATCTTAAAAGAGAGGATTGGCCACAAGCATGCATAATCTCATAAAGGATTTGGCCACAAACTTGCATGATAGCATAAGGGGTTTGGGTTCATAAACATGCATAAGCCTCAAAATATTGCCTTAGCCAATGTTTCACAAGTAAACTGGTTCCTAAAGGTTCATGCTAGCATTTCATGCATAAAGATCCAAACTTGCAAGTTAAACTAGGTTATGCATAGCATGAGAGGCATGATTAAGTCACTCACAAGGCCTAAAATCATAAATATAAACACAAGAGGCAAGGTAAGGTTCATATAGGTTCGCATAATCATGTTTAGCCTCATTTTATCCCATGTCATTATCAAAACTACTGTTTCCATCTAAAAGTAGCTAGAACTTACCTAGGCAAGGCTTAGGAAAGGGATCATGCATCATCTTGACGAAGAAAGGTGGCTCCTTTGAAGAAGAACCATCATGAAACTCGCATAGCAATGTTGATTTGGCCTCTATTTGGTGTAGCAAGCTTGCATCCTTTGATTTGAACCCGATTTGAATGCATAGGCTCTAGGGATTGGAGATGGAGGCCATGATCAAAATTGATTTCGGCAGCACTTAGTTGCTAGGTTTGATTTTTAGGGATTTAGGTTAGGTTTAGGGTCTTTTTATAGAGATTAGGATAGTTTTAGGCCCTTAGATTAACCCTAGGATAGATCAGGACCATCAGATCTCGGAAGCTTCCAGAACCAGCCCAAGAACAAGACCAGGTGAGACAAACAGGTGCGCCAGGCAGCTTGCCCCGGCCACCCCCTGTCGACTGGCAAGTTGACAGGGCTGTCGACTTGGTATGGGCCCAAGTCGACAGGCCTGTCGACAGCCCTGTCGACATGGCCTAAGCGGGAAACTCCCCGCCTAGCCCCAGATCTGATTTCCAAAACTGTTTCCGAAATTCAAATTCCCAGAAACCTTCTTTGGGCCTTTTACGGGTCATACGGACTCCGATTCTCGAAAACTCGGACTCTATTTCGCGTATTTTTCCGAGACAAACGCAATGGCATAGCCCGTTTTACTTGATTCAGAATTTAAAATTAAATTCTGCCTTGATTCTTGTTTTAACATGTTATCGAAATACGAGTTGTTACATGGACTGTGTGTCTGACATTGGATTTTATTCTGTGTGATTGGTTTTTATTAAATATATATCTGTTTGGCGGTGGAGAATTTATTCTCTTGCTTAATGCCCTTCTCTAAGACGTATGAGCTCAGGGGTTATATATTGATGGATATCCATCGCATGGAGTGAATTGCCTGTGTGGCATGCCTAAGTGGCAATTGATCAAGGCTTCTGTTGAAAAGCAAAGTCTTGTGGTTGATGGTCAAAGCACGGCCTGTGTGGCATAGCTTTGTATAACGTTGATTCGCGAGCCTCACACCCCGGTTGTGAACTAGAAACGGGAGATGACATCAGGGAGGGCATGCGTTTCCTTCTAGCTAGAAGTGGCGTCAGTGGTTTTACACGTCTTGACGAGTTTGATTTATGTGGTTGTTACTGTTGCGAGGTGCCTCAGATATATCGGTGTCTGTGTGGAGCCGATGGAGTCATAGGACTCATTTACGCCCCAAGGGGCGGGGAAACGCAGTGTTCAGGCATTTTAATCCACATCGGTGGACCGACCCGGATGATCCAAAGGCTTGAATGAGTACTTGCCTGAGACATGGGATAGATTGCCTCAAATCGGTAGAGGACTATCTTTTGCCTCGGTTCACAGATGGAAATCCAACTTCCAATACGTGACTTTGCGGTTTTATTTGTAGACCCTAGTACGACGACATAGTGGGATGGGGCACTCATGCTGTCTATGATTGATACTTATGATTGTAATTGTTTTATACACTATACACTTATAATAGTATCAAATGATTTGTTTTTAGCGTATCAAGCATTCTTTGGCTATTATAAGATAAAAACCCTATCCTCTGGCTTGTGTTGCATTGTGTGATGGGACCTGGGTCTTATAATAGCTTCATTTTTCTTTATTTAGTATTGCGCTGTTGTTTTATGCACTGGTATTCTTGGGAGGAAACCTGTTCCGTGTTATACGGCGTGGTCCCTTGATTTGCATAACTTTAAAATAAAGATTAATAACTGTTTTAGTTCTCACACCAGTCACATGACTGACCTGGAGTTTATTCTTTTAACCTAAGCTCTGGGTGCCCTTATTTTAACATGGGCAGCTAGTAGTTTTGGTTATGCAGATTTATATTCACAGGATCCTGATTTACAGCTGGAATGATATCCCGAAAGCTCTGTATCCGTATATCTCCTTTCAGTTGTGTTTTGTATTATTTTCCGCTGCTATGTAATTTATTGTAATATCTGATATTCTGTGACGTGTAATATTGATTTATACTCTGTATATTCTAGTAATCTGATGGAATTCTTGTAACTAAAAATGAAATGTTCTTCTGTTTGCGTCCCGATGTGGCTTGTCCTCAAAGTATCCGGGCTTTCCTTACCGGGGAAGTTCAGGTTGTTCCAGTTAATTAGCAATGTGATAAGTTAAAGCAAGCGCCTGATTAAAAGATTAGACGTAGGATCTAAATATGCGATGGTGTGATGCGTTTGGACCAGTCCGTACGAATGGAGATGAAGAACCCAACAAAATAGATCATCGTGGGTTTTGGAGACACGAGAGGAGCACGTCCAACTGATTATTGTATTGGACTAAAGGAAAGCATAGAGATTCTACGGGACGTGGTAGGGTACTATGAGATGACCCTCTGAGGAACAACGGAGTGAAGCCATCGCTCGGAGGTAGGTCTGTTACACCATCCACATTATACCTTGATTGCAAGTATGTTGTAGCAGTCAGAAGGTTATGGCAGATGGCGTTGGATGATTCAGCAGTTTGCTTGCTCTGGAAGGAGGTAGTGAGGACCAAATTAAGGATTTAAGCTTTTAAGAAATTAAGGCATGTTTTAAATTTAAAAGTAAAAGTAAATATTAACTTGGAAATTGAAGTCCGGTATCCAGAAAATGTTTTAACTCGATTTTATTATCCAAACCATCTTATTTATTTTTATAATGATTGTCAGAAAAATTTGGACTTCAAAAGATGATGTTTGAAAAAATAATATTATTTTAATGATTTAGATAATATTATAATATTTAAATAATGCAATATTTGAATTTGAAGTTGAATATTGAAAATATTGTTTTCAAAAATAATTATATACGTTTTATATAATTAATAAATTATTTTAGAGGCAATTCGACTTGATTTTAAATATAAGTCGATGTTTGGTTTGAAAAGAACTGGTCGTGCAGCGGTAGTTCGCAAATTTCGACCATTGAGCTCAATTGACATACCTGAATATCTGACCGTCGGATTTTCCCAAAACGAAAAATGTTTGGTTCGAAATGAAAAGAGCTTTCAAATGAAATGAAATTTTTTATAATCCAATGGTTAGATTTTGAAATAAGTTCAAATCAAATTTAAATAAAAACAACGCTAGTGTCGTTATTAACCCGAAATTGAGTTTTAAAGAAATGAGCTATTTTTAAATTATAAAAATAGGAATAAATTATGATAAATAATGATAAACGAGTTGAAAGATATTTGGATCGAATATACCAAGTTTGGAAAGTTAAAAAGCTACTTTTTGAAAATGAGCTGTTTCAACAACATTATTTGTGACATTTTTTGGAAAGATTTAAAATTAAAAGGTTTTGAGATAACCAATGGTATCCAAATGATTTGCAAACATATCCAAAGTATCAAAATGAAGTTTATCAAAGTGAAGTTTTCAAATTAATAAATTAAATTGGAATTGAATGGAAATCAATTTAGTGATAATTGGGATGGGTCTATGTGGATGAAGACCTTTACTATTTAAGGAATTTAAAAGGCGCCATTATTTCGATTTTAGCATTAGTTGAATACTGGAATTTATATCGATTGTGAGCTGATATGATTTCCGTAAAGATCTCATTGAAAATGAAGGTATAATTTTAGGTTTACCAGTGAATGATGTTTAAATATCGTTTGTTCTTTAATCAATGTAAAGGAAAGGATGATTTTCCAAGATAACTTGAAATGAAATCTTTATTTAATTCTAATGTAAAGATTTAATGAAAAGTTCACTCTAACAAACGATGATGGGAACGAGTTTAAAATCACTTGAAAGAAGATAAGCGTGTTTTACGCATATGCAGTAAGATTAAGAAATCGTAAGTACGATTTTGGGAGAGATATGATCAAGCAAAGATAAAGCAATCGACCCTAATCAATGATCAATGAATGGGTTGGGTTTGGGTAAATTAGGGGTGAGCAATATTTGGTTAGAACTGAATTAACCAACTGAACCGGTTTATTTCGATTGATTCGGTTCGGTTTTGAAACTAAATCGGTTTGAATTTGGTTTGTAAAATAATTTTCTTTGATTTTTAGTTTAACCTAATTAACCAAGCTTTTATTGTATTATCTAATTTAATGATATTGTATCACTTTAAATAATTGATTTAGTAACAAAATATAAAGTTTTTTTTTGTTAAAAATAAATAAAATTTTATTATAAACATAAAATTTAGTGAGCAAAATTCCTCCAAGCATAAATTTAATTTTGAATTTGAGTGAATTAATCATTTGAATTATAAAATATCCTTCAAGTTAAGTTAAATCGGTTACCGACCGAATTAACCGAAATTATTTCGGTTCGATTTTGAAAATTTTCGGCTTCAATTCGATTTGAAACTTTTAACCACAAAACCAACCGAACTGACTGAACGCTCACCCCAAGGGTAAATATGTTTTCCAGAAAAATAAGATTGAATAATCATTAATAATTGTTAGGAAGATTCAACCCTATATTCAAGTTAAGCAATCACTATGGAATGATTTGAGTAAAATAATATTCCCAAAATGGAATAAGACTCATGATACCTTATATATCTCCTTTCATTCTAAAGATGCGCTAGTTATTCGGAATGACTGAATTTCGACCCATTGTTAATAACTATACAATGTGATGAAAATGGCGATGACTGTGATTGAAGACAGGAAACCTTCACATTGGAAGGATTGCTCGTTCATGTATCGGGTGGCCACCCAATTGTGAGGTTATATTGTGACAGCAATCTAACCAAACTTGAAGCAATTCAGATTTCAAGGGCTTTCACACTTAGGCGTGGTCGTGGAATAAAGCGCCTTCAGTTTCATTCACAACCCAAAACGAACTTGTAAATGGATGTGTGACTGATGTTTTATTTTACAACATAACCAATTAGTTTCTATTGATTTTGTTAGGGAATGTGAATGTGGATCTTAAGTTAAAACTAACACTAGAGGGGGTTGAATAATGTATTCGAGGAATTTAAGAAAATCTAAAACTTATATGATCCACTATATGAATTACACACCATAGAGATGATCGTAAACACAAAATCAAACACAAACACAGAAATAAACAATAATAAAATGCAGAAAAGGAAAGAACACACCTGATTTTATACTGGTTCGGATTGGTCCTACGTCTAGTCCCACACAACGCTGGATTACACAGAGTTTTATTACTAGAAAAAAATCTAAGTACAATCCCCTTGATTTTACAACTACATTATTAACACCGTTTCCACCACCCTTGATTTTCCGGCTACAAGGTTAACACCGTTTCCTTTCCTTGATTTCACGGCTACAAGGAACACACTGTTTCCCAAACAATCTCAAATGATTACAATAGCAATATAACCCTTCAATAGCACTTCGATTCAGAGAGTAATGAGTAAAGAAGAAGTTTTATGTATTTAGAATAGAAATTGACAGAGTAGAAGTGTAGAAATCATAAAAATATGAAATAATAATGAGGGAATGAAAAGGGATGAAGATAGAGAAGAAGAATGGTTAAAAAATTCGAAAGCAACCCCTATTTATAAGATTTGAAAGGTTGCAACACTTTTGGAGTGTTACAAATGGTGAAAAGACATTTCCTTTCAAAACTGAAAATATGACAGGTATGTCGACATCCTCTCCAATGTATGTCGACATATGTGTTTTGAAATTTTGAATTTTTGAATATTTTCAAGTTTTTTATTATATATACAATTCTGGAAATTCTTGCATTAAAACATAGTGATATAAATGAGTATTATAAAGTAGAAAATCATATGAAATCATAAATATAAATTATATGAACATATTTATAAAGTTTAAAACTATATAAATATAAAATTATACAAGTACATAACTATACAAATACATATAAACTTATAGACTTTAAAACTTAAGTTTGAAATCAAAAGTAAGATAGAAAAACTAATTAAAATTATAATTTGAAATTTGAAAATCAGATTTTTAATTTGAACCTGGAGTGTTATTCAGAGTCTTACATATACACTAGACTTTGTTACTATATTTATCTTGAACTCTTGATTTCTTGATTACTCAAGTGTCTTGAATCTTCTCTGAATTCTGAATCTCTAAAACTCTAAAACTGTACAGTCTTCGGGTATTAATTCATGTAAACAGATCTTGCATATATGTGTATATATACATTCTAGATAAAGATGTTAGTATATATTTTATAATCAATTAATATTGAAATAATTAATACTGAAATAAGATTGTTGTCATCAAAGCTCCATTCTCCAACAATCGCCCCTTTTTGATGATGACAACCTTAGTTTATAAAATATTCATACCTATTCATGTCTGTTGATGTTGATCCTTCTAATACTCCCCTTGTCAATATGAATCCTATATACTCTACTTAAACTAAGTCTATATTTTATATTTTCTCCTCCTTTGGCATTATCAAAATAATTTCTAAAGATACTCCCCTTAAATCCTATATTTATCTAAACTTATTTTACGGTTTATAATATTTGATTTTATAATAATATACTTAATGTATATATGACTCCCTTTACATTCATGCCTATATAATAAACTATATGAAATTCATATAAAAGAGCAAACATTAAATTAAACTTTGTTTCCAACACACATGATACATACCAAAGCAAATTGCACGAATGATTGCGCACGTATTACACCGATTAAACGAAACGAATTGAAAAGAAACCTAATTTCTAATTGTTCTTTATGATAGGGGACTTGTGGATTGGACAATTTGGCTAATGTAGGTAAAAATCCCCATTTCGTTCAATT
Source organism: Allium sativum (assembly GCA_030737875.1). Classification (NCBI taxonomy): domain Eukaryota; kingdom Viridiplantae; phylum Streptophyta; class Magnoliopsida; order Asparagales; family Amaryllidaceae; genus Allium; species Allium sativum. Next base: position 221,581,213 of record CM060912.1, on the reverse strand, counting down.
ACATTTCCATGTTGATCGAACGATACTTCTCCAACGTATACGACTTGATCATCCTCGTCCGTTACTACTTGTCGTGCCTCTTCTAGTCCCTCTTCTTCCATTATATCTTCCTCCTCCTCTTCTTCCTCTACTTCTTCTTCCAAATCTTGATTATCATCTTCGATGATGATTGGATTCGCTTGGTTATCCATCACAAACTTATGGAGATTCCACATAATCTTTCCTTATCTAATTTGCTCTTGATTCATGCATATTTGAAGTACTTGAATCTCAGCAAGCATTTGGAGAGCATACTCCATTTTCTCTTCTAATTTGATTATACGAGAGAGGTTAGAACATTGGAATGGATATTCGAATGGTCCAACAGATGATTCAGGGTTAATTTGGTTGTTATAATTAGTGGAGGCTAGGATTTATTTTAGTTTTGAGTTTTTATAGAAGTGAAATAGAAGAATGAAGAAGAAAATTTGAAGTGGAGAGTTTAAATGTTTATTGTAATTAACTTTTGGTGGGAATTAATTTTTAAAATCTGGCAGTTATATGTCGACATAGGCTTCTATGTATGTCGACATACCTGTGTTTTATATTTTATTTTTCTGATTTTTAATGTAATTCTTATTTGTATATTAATATATTTAATTATTCTAATTCACTTAATGAACAAATACATAATTCTCTTCTAAATGTAGTAAAGGTTGCTTCATTTAAAGGTTTTGTTAATATTTCTGCTATTTGTTTATCTGTTTCTATAAATTAAAGTGAAATTTTCTCTTTACTTATATTATCTCTTAGAAAATGATGTCGTATATCAATATGTTTAGTTCTTGAGTAATGAGTTGGGTTTTTAGATATATTTATAGCGCTCGTATTATCGCAGTATATTGGTGATTTATTTATTTTTAGTCCAAAATCATTTAGGGTTTGTTACATATATATTACTTGTAAACAAGCCAAAGCAGCAAAGATATATTCTGCTTTAGTTATTGACAAAGAAATGGTATTTTGCTTTTTACTTAACCACGAGACTAGTGAATGCCCTAAGAAGTGACATGTTCCACTAGTACTCTTAAGATCGGATTTACGTCCTGCATAATCAGCGTCACAATATGAAATTAAATCAAATGAATTATCCTTAGGATAAAATAATCCAAAGTCTATTGTATGTTTTACATATCTTAGAATACGTTTTACGGCTTTTATACGTGTTTCCTTAGGTTACGATTAATATCTTGCATAGAGACATAAACCATGCATTATATCTGGTCTACAAGCGATTATATACAATAACGATACTATCATACCTCTACATAATTTTTGATCAACATCTTATGACGTATCATCTTTACTTAATGCTATATTGGTCGCCATTGGTGTTGGTCTCCCATTAGTTGTAGTTAAATTATATTTATTAATTAAATCTTTTGCATCCTTTTCTTAATTAATAAATATTTCATTCTTTAATTGACGAATTTGTAAGCCTAAGAAGAATGTTAGTTCTCCCATATGACTCATTTCAAATTCTTGGGTCATAATATCTAAAAATTCTTTATTCATCTTATCATTCGTCGATCCAAAAATTATATCGTCAACATTTATTTTTACTAATTGTATATCTTTATTATTCCTTTTAATAAATAAGGTGCTATCTAGTTTTCCTATTTCAAAGTTGGATTGTAATAAGTAATTTCTTAATCTATCATACCAAGCCCTAGGAGCCTGTTTTAATCGATATAACGCTTTCTTTAACTTATATACGTGATTTGGTAACTTTTCGTCTTTAAAAGGAGGTGGTTGCTCTATATATGCATCTTCTTTAACAAATCCATTTAGAAAAGCACTTTTAACATCCATTTGATATAATTTGAAATTATTATGGTTTGCAAAGGCTAGTAATATCCTAATTGCTTCTAATCTAGCTACCGGGTCAAATGTTTCATCGTAATATATTCCTTATTCTTGAGTATATCCTTGTGCTACTAATCGTGCCTTATTTCTAACGGCTTCACCATATTCATTCATTTTATTCTTATAAACCCATTTAGTTCCTATTATAGTTTTATCCTCTGGTCTAAGAACAAGTTCCCATACATCATTTCGAGTAAACTGATTCAATTCCTCTTGCTTAGCAAGGATCTATGAATCATCGGATGATGCTTCCTTTGGATTCTTTGGTTCAATAGTTGAAAAAAGGCTGAATTACTCATATTATTTAATTGATTATGAGTCCCAATGACGGATTCAATATCTCCTGTGATATTTTCTACAAGGTGGTCGCTTAGTAATCTAATTCTTTTACTTGGTTAACTATCATCATTATTTGTTTCATTAACTTCATTTTCACATTCATCTTCATTGTGTTGTGTTGTGTTATACTTTTATAATTTTCGACAAAGGAAATGTTCAAGGTTTCTTCTATAGTATTGGTGTAACAATCTGCCATTTTGAATGCCCCAAGTCGGTGGCTAAACCTACTCGAAGCGTTCAAAACCACGGATTCTTATTGGTTTATAGGGTTTAAACAGAATTAAACACAGAATCACAGAGTACTATATCTTTAACGAATTATATTTTTATAAAAATATCATAATTTTACAATATTTATACAGTGCACAAAAAAAATTATACATAAATTTCTTTTAATAATGTAGAGCGTTTGTCGAGCTTTGCGCGCACATATGTGTTTTCTCATTCCTCTCCACTTCAAGAGCTAAACCTTTGCATCTATACATTTGTGGCCTGACCCGAGCGTTCCATGCAAAACACAAAACACTTGGGTCAGGATTTGTAACGAATAGGAATTTTCGACCTCGAAAATCAACACAAAATACCATGTCGACTATTCGAGTATCAGAAATACCAGATCATTAATAGAAGTTAGAAGGTGAGAAATAGAAAGAAAGAAATTTAGAATAGAAGAAGGAGAAGATTACATCAGAAAAAAAATCAGAGTAACCATAAATCTCACAGTGGAACGAATAATATATATAATATAACATAATTTTGAAATACAAAACTGTATTTATACTTACACACATTATCAAAGTATGTCACAACGGAAATAAACTCTCTCTCTATATGTATATCTAACTCTGAAGCCTCCTGCTCTGAGCTCCTCGAAGTATATTTGTAAATCCCGACTACTTGACTGCCCATACAAATTTGGGCACCCAAGAGTTTAGGGAAAACAAAACAAAATAAACTCTGGGTCAGTCATGGGACTGGTGTGAGTGAACGCCAATCATTCGGTTTAACTTTTCAAAATATTTTCAAAGAAATGATAATCATAAGACCGATCCACACATAAACACGGATGGGTTTTACCTTACGATAACCCAAAACATTTCTTTTAAAACAATATTGTTCTTATATTATAATAGTGTCTAATACAAAGAAATAACAATCTAGCAGAACTCTTGCATCTCACGTTCCACATATATTATAGACAATCAAAAACCGTGGGATCTTTTTGGGTAATGGATTTCCAATTATGAAAAGGCATGGAACCACCTTCCGATCAGTGCACTCTAGAGGGGATACACTGAAGTTCAACAAGAACATCTTGCAACTCAGCAACACATGACCGTCCATTCATTTCGCTTGAATGTTTCGAATATATTGTCACTTACGATTGGTATACCAACATAATCGTTCCCGGGAGATACAGAAATGAAAAGAAGTAACAAATATGAATATTCTCTAGATGGTGACAATATACCCTAATTGGGTGCGAATGAAATGACCCAAACTCGCCCTTACGGGAAAGCCCAGATTGAGTTGAGAACACGACAAATCAGAACACAAACAGAAGAACATTTCATTGCTTATTACAACCATTTACATCAGAGTATAAGAATATATAGAGTATGTGTAAATAATATACATCAGAAAATATCAGAGATTTACAAATTACAATGCAGCGGAAAATAATACAAAACACTACAGAAAGAAATACATGGATACAGAGCGTTCCGAATATTGCTCCAGCTGTAAACTAGGATCCCATGAATACAATTCTGCAAAACCAAAACGACTAGCTGCCCGTGTGGAAAATAAGGGCACCCAGAGTTTAGGTTAAAACAATAAACTCCAGGTCAGTCATGTGACTGGTGTGAGAACTAAAACTGTTATTTAAAATTTTACTTTAAAATAAAGTAAATCAAGGGACCACACCATATAACTCGGAACGGGTTTCCTTCCAAGAATACCAGTGCATAAAACAAACAGTGTAATGCTTTTTGGAAAAATGAAGCTATTATAAGACCAAGGTCCCATCACACAATGCAACGCAAGCCGGAGGATAGGTTTTTCCCTTATAATAGCCAAACATACTTGGTACATTTAAAACATAGCATTTGATACTATTATAAGTGCGTAGTGTATAAAAAAACTTCAAATATAAATGTATCAATCATAGACGGCATGGGTGCCATCTATCATATCGCCAATACTAGGCTCTACAATCAAAACCGAAATGGCATGCATTGGAAATTAGATTTCTATTATGAGTCTAGGCAAGGGATGTACTCCTAACCGCTTCGAGACACTCTAGCAAATGTCTCAGGACTGCACACTCAGGGCAACCCTTGGATGCTTCAGGGCGGTCCTCTCTTACGTTTGAGGATTGGTTATTCCTGAACACACGTTTCTCAGTCCTATCGGACCTATCCATCGGCTCTATAGTAACCGATATATCCGAGGCGCCTCGCAATCCAACAACCACATAGGTAAAAATATAATAAATGTCTGGGCTCCATACCATGACACCACCCATAGCTAGAAATAAATGCCGTGTTCTCCCTGCAGTCCCTTATCACGTTTTTGACTCATACCAAGGTGTGAGGCTCGCGAATTAACACTACACACAAAGCTATGCTATTTAAAGCCGTGCTTTGATCATTAACCACAAGACTCTTCTTTTCAACATAAGCCTTAATCATTTGCATCTCAGCATGCCACACAGGCAATTCACGCCATGCGACTGATCTATATCGATATATAACCTCTGAGCTCGTACGTTTCAGAGAAGGGTGTTAAGCAAGAGAATAAATGCTCCACCGCTAAACAGATATATATTTAATAGAGGTCAATCAACACAGAATAAAATCCAATTTCAGACACCATCCATTTACAAGTTCGTTCTGGGTCTGAACGAAACTGGAGGCACCTTATTCCTCGTCCCAAATGTCCAATACAGGAGAGAGGTCCTCGCATATCCGGTCGAACTCCAAGTACGTCTGGACGATCACCAATTATTACCTTGTCTTGGGTGTACAGTGAAATCAAGACATTATAAATCATCCAAACGATGTGAAGACCTCTGATCTTCAACCACCATCTTCATCGTCGACATATCGTCGAATCAGTTATTCAGAATGGGTATAAACCCGGCCTTTCCGAATAACCTGCGTATATAATAAACAAGTGTTGTAAAAACAAAACATATGCCTCATTCCAATTCATAATATTCTTTTATTCAAATATTCATATCATTTTGGAAAGGTTCCCATTAATTTTATCAAAGAAAAATTCTTTAAATTTATTCTTTAATCTTCCTTTGGATATTAATTCAAATCAAGGTTTATCCAAACTAGTCGGGATTAGTGATCCTTACCGAAGTAATCATTTATTTTATTTCCCAATCCCAACCTATTTGTCCCATGGAGAAAAACAGGTAATACTCCATATCTAACACCATGGTGTTACCGGTTAATTTAATTAACATTTCACGTTCAAATCTAATTAAAGATTTAACTATCGCTTGGAGCAAAACAGGTGATACTCCATTCTTGATCATTTCTCAATTTTGATAATTTAAATTATCACATTCGCATTCCAATCTAATTAAAGATTCATTAAAACTCCACTAGGTTTTAATCTTCCCAAAAATCAATACTAATGACTATTTAACTTTGGGAAGTCAAACATGCCACATTGAAAATCTTCACCGCACTATTGATTTCTGCCTATATATAACCTCTAAGCTCATACGTATTAGAGAAGGGTGTTAAGCAAGGGAATAAATTCTCCGCTACGAAACAGATATATGTTCAGCAAAGACAAACCATATAGTTCGAAATACAATGATCGACTTGTAATCCTGTCTTTAACTGGGTTTATGTACCAATGTCATTTAAAACACAGTTCACGATAAACCCAAATCACATTCCATTAATTATGGGATCTTCACGGAAAATAGATAAACATATAATCGATATCAATTTCCATATCTAACTAATAATATAAATGGATTAACGATAAAGCCTTTTAAATTCCATATATATTAACAGTCTTCCTCTACAGAAGCTCATTTCGATTATTATCAAATCGAATTCCATTCAATTCCAATTTTATATATTAAACTGCAAAACTTTACTTTGGAAAATTTTCGTTAAATCTTAATAAAAAGATTTATAAATTCCAAATTACATTTCACTATTAATCGAGTTAAAGAACAAGTGTTGTTTAAAATATCGCTCACGATAAACCCAAAAATCCAATTCTTTCATTCAATTCCAATTAAAAATTATTTAATTGGAAAACTACTCTAAATCTTAATTAAAAGATTTATTCTTTTCTCAACTGGGTTTAAGAACAGTGTTAATAAAGACACCATTCACGACAAACCCAAAATCACATTTGATATTTAATACAAGGCTCTGAATAGAAATTATATCGGCTTATATTCAATATCATATTCTGAAACCAACAAATATCGTATTGGAAATAGCGATATAAATATATCTTCCAAAGTTCCAAAACAATATCCGTATGATTACGAAATCCAATATCGAAATATTCCAAAGATTATTTCCATTCCAAATCCATTCCAATTTCTTCATTGGAATTTTCTTGTTATATTAAAACCATTCACATATCCAATTTATTTTATTTAAAAATTAAAGGATTTCAAATCTAGTTAATAACTAGTCCATTTTGATAAAAATATATTTTTATCTTTACAAATCTGGAATTTTTCATCCTAACTCTTTCCAAATCATTTATTATGATTTTACATAAATTATCCGTATTTTTAATAATTTTATCATGGCCCGTACAGTCGATTTCCATAAGCGGTCATCGAACTGCACTTACAACGACCTTTTCCAAATTTAATTTGGACATAATTCCAAATTCAACCATTGGATTTCAAATCTCTTGTATTCGTTGGAAAGCTCTTTTCGATACGAACCCAACGGTTCCGGTTTTAGGAGAATCCAACGGTCGGATCTCCCATAATATCAATTTGAAGTCAATGTTCAAAATTCGCGAACTACCACGGCGCAGCGTGTTCTATTCAGGCCATTAAATGTATATAATGTATATATCATATATATTTCGTCGATTTCCATTTAAAGCGTATTTTTTAAATCGTTTATAAATTCGTTTTAAAATGATTCCAACTTCACTTTCAATTTTAAATAAAAATTGAATTCTCCTTATCATTATAATATTTAAATGATAATATTTTCAAAATATCAGATTTTGAAATCATTTCCTTTTTGATATTCATTATAAAAATGAATAAAATCGATATAAATATTGTGTACGTCAAAATGGCGTTAATCTAATCAACCTGGCTTTATATATTTAAATATTTCCGTGTCCATCCCAAATCGGACATCAAAATCATATTTTGATCCATTACTAAATGTTATTTTAAAATACTAGTTATTTTAAAATATTCATTATTCATCATTTTAAAGCATTCGTTAATTTAAAATATTCGTTCTTTCCGAATTGGAATCAGACATAGTCAATTACCATATAATTTTATTTATATGGATTTCATACATGCATGTACACAACGATAATAAGACACAGTCAACCATCATCCAGAGTGCGTTACACAGCTGCATAAGCATTAAATATAAATAATTAACGCTTACAACAATCTGTCAAACCATCAATTGACATACAACTAAATATTGGGATTAGTGTATGTCCAATATCATCCCAATACCCGTATGGGGTTTCAATCAACACACCGATTTTATTTTTTCAGTTGGGCGATGTGTAAAATATATCGTCCCAATTAATATTAGTCAAATGTGTGTACATAAACAAATCGTCCGATTTGTAAATGAATATTTATTTCATTCATGTATTCGTTAAAAATTATATTTTTTTTAACGATAAATATTTATTTAAACACATGAATATTTTATACAGTTCATTTAAACAATAAAAATGATATTTTTATTGTTCTAACATTTTAGAAAATTTCGGCAGCATAACGGCGCGATACTAGAACCAGAATAAGGTCTGGCCTTATCCCTCGCCTAATACTGGCTTGCGCCATACATGTACCAATTCTAATCAATTCAATTCACATCCCAAACCAAATTCAAACAAACAAAAAAATCAATGCAAACAAACAAACAACCATGGTTTCAAACAAAGGTGTCGGGTGCTACTAAGTACCATCTGCGTCCTAGTATATATATTTAACTAGAAAATAAAATTAGAGTGAGCAGTTCTCACCTTTGGGATCCACTCCTCCAGTTCTATTTCTGAATTTTTGAACCGTTTGGATTTGCCCGAAATTCCAACGCAATCTTTTCTACGCTGTTCAGAGTAAAAATCACATTTTTAATATAACGTTTATATATTAAAAATCATATTTTATATTACTGCTATGTACATAAAAAACATATTTTTATTTCGCTATCTATATATAAAAGATCACATTTTCATATCGATGCTTACATTATAAAAATCATATTTTTACAACGCTACTACACAAATAAAAATCACATTTTTATATCGCTATTATATATATAATCAAATATTTATATCACTACTTTTTAAAATAAAAATCACATTTTTAATAATCATTTTTAGACAATTTATTTATTCTATGATATTATATATAAAAAAATCATATTTTTATAATGTTATATCTAAAAATGATTTTTATAAATGCTACTATATATAAAAAAACTGATTTTTTATTTAATTACTAAAATTAAAAAACTCACCTTTTATGTCGAACTCAAGCTGGAGGGCGAGGAGGTGGCTGGCACGGCTGGGTGGGAGGGCGGCGGCAGGTGGTGGTGGGGCCAGAGGGTGCTGGAGGCGGCTAGGTTTCGGGCTACATGGGTTTGGGGGGCTACGGCTTAAATTAGAGGAGGAGGGAGGAGAGAAGTGACGGGGAGGAGGAGGGAGTGCGGCGCCTGATCGGAGGTGGTGGCGGCGGTAGCGACGGGGGTTGGATGCGCAAGGGAGGGGTGCGGCGGTTTTCTTTTAATTTTTTTTATTTTGAAATCGTAGTTTGACAGAGAGGGAGAGAGAAATAGGGGGTTTATATAAAAATATATATTTTATTTTTATTTTTCACCAAAAAGTTAATTTTTCCTTCAATCTCCAAACTGAACCCAACGACTGTCGCCCCTAGCTAATTACCCCCATTCCGAATGCAACGGGATATGTCCCGTAAGCCAATTCCATCGTTTGGATCAGTTTTCGTTAAATTAAAATTTAAATCAATATACATTCAATTTAAACATACATTTTAATTTATTGAGGCCACATACTGACTCCAAAAAGTTCCAGAAAAATAAATTTGGCTATGTTTTGACGATAGGGTCCCAACAAAACTAATTTCATCGAATTTGGAGACCGTTTGAAAAACGGTCATTTTCCAGTCGATTAAATTGAAACTAAATTGACCAAACATGTTTAAATCCACCACGCTCACATATTAATTCCAAAAATTATGAAAATTGGAATCTTGCAATAATTTGATATTCCGGGTCCAAAAAAAGTGGTCTCGTCGAAAACGGATATCGTTTGCAAAATCGCTATTTAAGGGCTATATATTATATAAAATTCCATAGCGACTATTCTGAATTTTCAACTGGACATAACTTTTTATTCCCGTTATGAAATCTGGATTTCTCACATCCGTTGGAAAGATATTTTCAAACTGATTCAAATATTTCTGGGTTTACTGAAATCCGGTTTATTAAATCCTGTACATTCAATTGAAATTGAAATCCAATTTTCAAACTACTGCGCCATTTTAGGCTCGTTATATTATTAAAATAAATTTATACATTCTAACTTCCATTTAAATAAATGTCTTAGGACTACACACAAGCTGGAGGATAGGGTTTTCCCTTATAATAGCCAAACATGCTTTGTATGTTTAAAACATATCATTTGATACTATTATAAGTGCATAGTGTATAAAACAACTTCAAATATAAATGTATCAATCATAGACGGCATGGGTACCATCTATCATGTCGCCAATACTAGGCTCTATAATCAAAACCGAAATGGCATGTATTGGAAATTGGATTTCTGTCATGAGTCTAGGCAAGGGATGTACTCCTAACCGCTTCGAGACACTCTAGCAAATGTCTTAGGACTGCACACTCTGGGCAACCCTGAGATGCTTCAGGGTCGGTCCACTCTTACATTTGAGGATTGGTTATTCCTTAACACACGTTTCCCGGTCCTATCGAACCTATCCATTGGCTCCGTAGTAACCAATATATCCGAGGCGCCTCGCAATCCAACAGCCATATAGGTAAAAATATAATAAATGTCTGGGCTCCATACCATGACACCACCCATAGCTAGAAAAAAACGTTGTGTTCTCCCTGCAGTCCCTTATCCCGTTTTGACTCATACCGAGGTGTGAGGCTCGCGAATTAACTTTATACACAAAGCTATGCTATATTAAAGCCGTGCTTTGATCATTAACCACTAGACTCTACTTTTCAACAGAAGCCTTGATCATTTGCATCTCAGCATGCCACACAGGAAATTCATGCCATGCGACTGATGTCTATCGGTATATAACCTCTGAGCTCGTACGTCTCAGAGAAGGGCGTTAAGCAAGAGAATAAATTCTCCGCTGCCAAACAGATATATATTTAATAGAGATCAACCAACACAGAATAAAATCCAATGTCGGACACACATCTACTTACAAGTTCATTCTGGGTCTGAACGAAACTGGAGGCGCCTTATTCCTCGTCCCATATGCCCAATATAGGAGAGAATTCCTCGCATATCCGGTCGATCTACAAGTACGTATAGAGGATCACTACTTATTACCTTGTCTTGGGTGTACAGCCAAATCAAGACATCAGTAAACATTCAAACGATGTGAAGACCTCTGGTCTTCAACCATCGTCTTCATCGTCGACATATCGTCGAATCAGTTATTCAGAATGGGTATAAACTCGGCTTTTCCGAATAACCCGCGTATATAATAAACAAGTGTTATAAAAACACAACATACGCCTCATTCCAATCGAGAATATTCTTTTATTCAAATATTCATATCATTTGGGAAAGGTTCCCATTAATTTTATCAAAGATAAATTCTTTAAATTTATTCTTTAATCTTCCTTTGGATATTAATTCAAACCAAATTAAGGTTTATCCAAATTAGTCGGGATTAGCGATCCTTACCGAAGTAATCATTTATTTTATTTCCTAATCCCAACCTATTCATCCTATGAGCAAAACCGATAATACTCCATATCTAACACCACGGTGTTACCGGTAAATTTAATTACCATTTCATGTTCAAATCTAATTAAAGATTTAACTATCGCTTGGAGCAAAACTAATGATACTCCATTCTCGATCATTTCCCGAATTTGATAATTTAAATTATCAAATTCTCATTTCAATCTAATTAAAGATTCAATAAAACTCCACTTGGTTTTAATCTTCCCAAAAATCAATATTAATGATTATTTAACTTTGGAAAATCAAACATGCCACACTGACAATCTTCACCGCACTATAGATTTCTGCCTATATATAACCTCTAAGCTCATATGTCTTAGAGAAGGGTGTTAAGCAAGAGAATAAATTCTCTACCACCAAACAGATATATATTCAGCAAAGATCAACCATACAGTTCAAAATACAATGATCGACATGTAATCCTGTCTTTAACTGGGTTAAAGAACCAATGTCATTTAAAACATAATTCACGATAAACCCAAATCACATTCCATTAATTATGGAATCTTCACGGAAAATAGATCAATATATAATCGACATCAATTTCCGTATCCGACTAACAATATAAATGGAATAATGACAAAGCCTTTTAAATTCCATATATATTAACAGTCTTCCTCCACAGAAGCTTATTTCGATTATTATCAAATCGAATTCCATTCAACTCCAATTTTGTATATTAAATTGGAAAACTTTACTTTGGAAAATTCCCATTAAATCTTAATAAAAATATTTATAAATTCCAAATCACATTTCACTGTTAATCGGGTTAAAAACAGGTATTATTTAAAACACCGCTCACGATAAACCCAAAAATCCAATTTTTTCATTCAATTCCAATTAAATATTAATTAATTGGATAACTCCTCCAAATCTTAGTTAAAAGATTTATTCTTTTCTCAACTGGTTTTAAGAACAGTGTTAATAGAGACACCATTCACGACAAACCCAAAATCACATTTGATTTTAAATATGAGGCTTTGAATAGAAATTATATCAACTTATATTCAATATCAAATTCTGAAATCAACAAATATCGTATTGGAAATAACGATATAAATATATCTTCCAAATTTCCATAACAATATCTGTATAATCGTGGAATCCAATATCGAAATATTCCGAAGATTATTTTATTCCAAATCCATTCCAATTTGTTTGTTGGAAATTTCTAGTTATATTAAAACCATTCACATATCCAATTTATTTTATTTAAAAATTATTGGATTTCAAATATAGTTAATAACTAGTTCATTTTGATAAAAATATATTTTTATCTTTACAAATGTGGAATTTTTCATCCCAACTCTTTCCAAATCGTTTATTATGATTTTATACAAATTATCCATATTTTTAATTATTTTATCAAGGCCCGCACAGTCGATTTCCATAAACGGTCATCGAACTGCACTTACAACGACCTTTTTCAAATTTGATTTGGACATAATTCCAAATCCAACCGTTATATTTCAAATCTCTTGTATTTGTTGTAAAGCTCTTTTCGATACGAACCCAACGGTTCTAGTTTTAGGAGAATCCGACAGTCGGATCTCCCGTAATATCAATTCGAAGTCAATGATTAAAATTCGCGAACTACTGCGGGGCGGCGTGTTCTATTTAGGCCATTAAATATATATAATATGTATAATATATATATTTCGTCGATTCCCATTTAAAACGTATTTTATAAATCGTTTATAAATTCATTTTAAAACGATTCCAACTTCATTTTCAATTTTAAATCAAAATTGAATTGTCCTTATCATTATAATATATAAATGATTATATTTTCAAAATATTATATTTTGAAATCATTTCCTTTTCGATATTCATTATAAAAATGAATAAAATCAATATAAATATCTTGCACGTCAAAATGGCACTAATCTATTCAACACGCTTTATATATTTAAATATTTTCGTGCCTCAAGCAAATCGGACATCAAAATCATATTTTGATCCATTACTAAATATTATTTTAAAATATTCATTATTCATCAATTTATAACATTCGTTAATTTAAAATATTTGTTCTTTCCGAATTGGAATCAGACACAATCAATAACCATATAATTTTATTTATATGGATTTCATACACGCATGTACACAACGATAATCAAACACAGTCAACCATCATCCAAAGTGCGTTACACAACTGCATAAGCGTTAAATATAAATAATTAATGCTTACAACAGTCTGTCAACCCATCGATTGACATACAACTAGATATTGGGATTAGTGCATCTCCAATATCATCCCAATACCTGTAAGGGGTTTCAATCAACACACCGATTTTATTTGTGTCGTTAGGCGATGTGTAAAATATATCATCCCAATTAATATCAGTCAAATGTGTGTACATAAACAAATCATCCGATTTGTAAATGAATATTTATTTTCATTCATATATTCATTAAAAAAAATATTTTTTATAATTAATATTTATTTAAACACATGAATATTTTATACAGTTCATTTATACAATAAAAATGATATTTTTATTGTTCTAACACTTTTAAAAAAATTCGGCAGCATAACGGCGCGATACTAGAACTGGAATAAGGTCTAGCCTTATCCCTCGCCTAATACTAGCTCGCGCCATACACATACCAATTCTAATCAATTCAGTTCACATCCAAAACCAAATTCAAACAAACAAAAAAATCAAAGCAAACAACCAAACAACCGTGGTTTCAAACAAAGTTGTCAGGTGCTACTAAGCACCGTATGCATCTTAGTATATATATTTAACTAGAAAATAAAATAGAGTGAGCAGTTCTCACCTTTGGGATCCACTCCTGCAGTTCTATTTCTGAATTTCTTAACTGTTTGGATTTGCCCGAAATTTCAACGCATTCTTTTCCATGCTGTTCAGAGTAAAAATTACATTTTTAATATGATGTTTATATATTAAAAATCATATTTTTATATTGCTGGTATGTACATAAAAATCATATTTTTATTTCGCTACATATATATAAAAGATCACATTTTTATATCGACGCTTACATTATAAAAATCATATTTTTACAACGCTACTACACATATAAAAAATCACATTTTTATATCGTTATTATATATATATAATCAAATTTTTATATCACTACTTTTTAAAATAAAAATCACATTTTTAATAATCATATTTAGACAATGCTTTTATATTTAAAAAAAATCCCATTTTTATTTATTCTATGATATTATATATAAAAAAATCGTATTTTTATAATGTTATATCTATAATAAAAACTGATTTTTATAAATGCTACTATTTATAAAAAAATTGATTTTTTATTTAATTACTAAAATTAATTGAACTAAAAACATAAAAAACTCACCTTTTATGTTGAACTCGAGCTGGAGGGGAGGAGGTGGCTAGGGGGAGGGCGGAGGCAGGTGGTTGTTGTAATGACCTGGGTTTTGCATATATCACTGACACAGATATTAACTTATCGTAAGTACGTATTTATAAATACGATTTAAAAATCAAGACTTTAAAATATTTTAAACATGTCAAAGGTTTAAATTGCATTCTTTCTTTTGTGTATGTATAATAACATTTATATATGCATATAGCACAACATTTACCAAATTCCATTTTTTCACTATCAGGTATAATTGCATGTGTTAGATCAAAATTTGGCTCTAACACCCAAATTGTTCTGATTCGTAGAGAATTATAACTGAAAGATGAGGAAAAAACAGAAAACACACACGGTTTATAGTGGTTCGGCGTTAACGAGCCTACATCCACTTTATATGCTATTGATTATACTTTGGATGCTAGTACAACCAATGATTTCTCTCAAACTCACTCTTACAATTACGATTTCTTTCAGTAATCTCGAAGTAAAACTGGTAAGAAATAGTGGTATGACAGTAATGGTAGAATCAATCTTTAAAACTGCCAAAAGATCCTGAAAATTGCCAAGCTCTGGGCTATTTATAGCTGATTTGGTCAGGCGGATCGTGGTCATACATGGCGCGAATCCCGAGAATATCGGATCGGATCGTGGCTTGATGAAGAATTGGTCAAGATGACAGTTGGTGACAGGTGTCGCGAGATCCTTCATTTGTGGATCGTCCTAGACTTGGTCATGGCTTTCTCCTCGTCCCCTGGGCTTGGATTGAGTCAGGCTGAAGCAAACGGGTCGGATCGTGGATGGGCGCAGCGAACCGAAGGAAGCATCACGATCTGATGAAGGCTGAGCAACCACGACCAGATTTCTAAAAGCTGAGAGAAATGAAGCTTCATATTTTCTTCCTGTATGTGAAATTTGGTGGCTTGGTCAAAAAGCTAGCCAACATTTTGCCCCCTCGAAGTATGTTTTATCGATGATGAATCATGCTTCGAAATTGCAGAGATATCCTTTCGTGAAGTGATGCAATCAAATGGCCGTTCCTATCTGGAATGTCATGTTACTTCAAAGAGTCGTATCCTTTGACAAGTATAAATCCCCAATTAATTCTTCCATCATTTCCTTGTTCATTAAATAATTCTCATTTCTGGAATCTTTGGAGACCTCATTACCAAATTTTCTAGGTAAACTTCTGAAATTTTTTGCGAACATTTCTGAATTTCCACTTCGGTACATGGTTTGTCGGTTCGGATCTCTTCGGCTCACCACGGTCCGTGCTGGGCTCGGTTAAACGTGGGTATTCGGGCTTCGAATCGTGATGGACTTTAGTTCACGACCCACCTATTTCCACGATTCGAATAAAACAAAATTGGGAATATTAACGGTCGCTTTGTGACCTATATAAACCGAACCCACCTTCCTCTTTTCCCTTTTTTCTTAGTTCGTTCGTCGTTGTCAGCTCTTTTGAGAAAAAACCCTAGTTGTTCTTTAAATCTCCAAAAACCCGATTATCTCCTAATCTGAGAAAGGTAGTTTCACTACGAATGATTTTGTGCAATTTTTCTTTCATTTTTCTTGGGTTTTTTGCTGATTTGAGGGGATAGGCAGCGGAATTTCGTGATGTTTGAGGTTTTGGAAGCTGGCAAGGCGCCATGGCTAATGGGTTAGACTGCTCGCATTCAGCTGTGGAGAAGAAGAAGAGAGGAAGGAGAAGAAGAAGGGAAGGAAAGAGAGATGATCAGGTCGGATCGTGGATGAGGAGGAAAGAGGAGGAAGATGAAGGAGAATGGTCGAGGCATCGGATCGTGGAAATGGCAAGAGAGCGGATCGCGGTGACCTTATAGCGATCCGATTCGGAACATTGTCATGAGTTAACACTTCCGCCGCGGGTCCATACCTGCCTCACGATCCAAGAACAAACCACGATCCGAACCCCACTTACGCGATCCGAAGATGTATCACGGTCCAGATAATGAACGATCCAAGGAACTTGTCAACTAAATAATGCAACTTAACTCTGATATACCAATGGACAGTTAGGTTAGAGCCTCTGAGATGAACTTTATGGACTGAACAAGCGCATAACTTGTCAGCGAACAACGACTAATATCTCGATGATTTTGTTGACTTTTATGCTTTTTCTTAATGCATGCACAGGCACACACCGGCACTTGCACACACGGGGGGAAGGGTAGCTATATTCTAATTTGTTATACTTGCCAACACAGCTATGTCAGATAAACAAGTGATCGAGATGCCAGAGAAAGGCGTTGAACCAGAGACATCGGCGCATCATGAACCCAACATGCTTCCCTCAACCTCAGATCAAGATAAGTCTGATCCTGACTACAAAATGGACTCTGGTGCGGAATCAACGTCTTCAGACGATACATCCTCCGAAGAGGCGGACGATCGGGCTCCCGATGAGCTTCCGGGAGCCAAGGATATATATAAGTTCACTGATTGTCTGGCTTCTAAATTGGACGGCGCCAAGCTTCGGAGACTATGCTTGAAGCACGGGATATCTTGGGATGCTGCTAAAACTCCAGGGAAGGACGATAGACCTAATTCTGCCCCACCTGGACACATGACCATTGGTAGATTAACGTGTGTGGTAGGCGCTATTCCTCCGTTTTCGCCAATCGTCGTCGAAACTTTAAGGCAATTTCATATTGCTCCAATGCAGCTCCACCCTAATGCTTATGCAGCTCTATACACTCTATCTGTTGCGTATCCAGAGATTCTGGAGACTGAGCTTACCTTTAAGGATTTAAAGTTCTATTACCTTTTAAAGCATCGTTCCAAGGCAACTCCAAATATCTCCTACTTTGAATCAGTGGTCAACAGGAAGGTCATGACTGACGGTTACAGCAACATAGGGGATCCCAAAGCCGATTGGTTTTACATAAAACTGCAGGCGGGATGCGCACAAAAATGGCTTAAAGCAAGTGAGTTTTAATTCTCCAGATTGGTGACTTGACTAAATAATCAAGACGCTCACATGTTTCTTTTCTCCATGCAGATCATACTTTCCCCAAGACAAAAGGCTCGGTGTATGAAAACCGATTGTCTCGTCTCCTCAAAAGCGAATCAGATTTCTTGAGAATAAAGCTGTGTCTCACCGACGAGAACCTTTACAAGCACCGTCTTTTGGATATAAGATCCGGACTGGGCAAGGAAGACAAACCTTATAAATATGTGCCTCTGGTTAGGGGAGAGGGAACCTCACGGGCTACAGAAACAACTAGACTCCACAAGAGTCCTTCACCGCTCATTGATCAAGACGATGAAGATCTGAATAAGTATAAGGGAGATGAGATGCAGGCTAACGAGCCTAAAGAAATTACGACCTCTAAAGGGCATTCTCCCTTAAGAGCTTTACCACCGGTCGATCCCGTCGTTCATGATGATTTCACGGAGGAGCAGATAATAGGGGAACTAAACAAGATTCCTCTACCAGATGCCATTTACTCTCATAAAGACTTCGATGAGGAACCATTCTTTCTTTCCTCCGAGGAAGCGAATGCCCCCGTTGGAGAAAAAGAAACTACACAGACGAGCCTAGCTCTGGGCCCTGGTCCGTTAGGGGATTATATGGGATGCACAAATCGCATGCACCGCTCACCATAGCACTTTCTACCCTATTTCTGTTCATAGTTCTAATATATGCTTGTTTCATTTGCAGGAAGGATGACTCGCAGACAATCTTATTCTTATCGTTCCCTTCGTGCGGGCACCCTAAGTCTTCGTTCGGATCCTGAGCGTGCTCGTAGCAGCAGCCGAGGGGGAGACAATCATTGGTCCCGGGATTCTCACAAGCCTCATTCTTCACAGTCCAGATCTCCGTCAAAACAAACCTCTGGAAAGCCCCATAGTCCTCAAGTGCCACCTACAGGGGGAAAACAACTTCCTAAAGACTTAACTCCTTCGAAGAGCACGCCATCTCACAACAGATCATCCAAAAAACACCACGAGCCTAAGGATAAAAACAAGGATCCAAACAAGGATTCTGTGAAGGAGAAAACTGACATTGTCCCCTCCAGTCAACAAAGTTTAAGTGCCCCCGGGGCACAAGACTATGTCCATGGTCCTGAGGCTCAGGCTAAGCTGGGGAAATTACGAGAACAATTCCCCGATATCTTCTTCGAGAGGATGATGTTCATTCCATCTCTGGAACCAGTCCCTGGGAATTGGGATACTGAAGTCATTGTACATGTTCGCCATGTAGCCAAGCAATATGAGGCGATGAAGAAACACGCTGTCAACCTTTCAGACGTTATCCGAGCGCTAGAAATGGAAGCGCACAGGTCCAAAGTAAGGATAGATAACAATGACAGGGCCAGGGTGAAAATGGAAAAGGACTTGGAAGTGCACAATCTCAGCTTGCCTTAGCTCAACGAGATGCCAAAAATTATAAGACAGAGCTGGAGGAGGCCAGGCAACGTTTTCATAATTAGCTCGATTCTAACAGCAAAGAGCGTGTGTCATTAAAGAAGGCGGTGGAAGATCTCAAGATGGCAACATCGAACTGAAAACAGCACAGGATCATTTCGAAGCTGAAAAAGCTGCTTGGGAGAAAGAAAAGGCAAGCTTGAAAGATAGTTTAGCTCTGGCCGAAAAAGAGAGAGCGATTCTGAATGATCAACTCGCACATGCAAAGAAGCGTGCAGTTATTGCTGAAAATAATGTGGAAAGTGCCACTGAAATGGCTACTACTTCTAATGAAAAGCTCCTCGAGAGAGAGAAAGATATTGAAGGATTTGAAGAAATGTTGTTTGACTTCCTTGTCCAGGTCATCAAGACCCGTAACATCTCCTAGATCCCGGACTACCATGTCACTTTAGCCAACATATGGGATGCAATCGTCCAGGGCGAGAAACAGCGATTAGGAGTCATTGAGATTGATGAGAATGAGTTGATGCGGACCATTCTTAAGGATAACGAACCCGAGGATTTAGAGAAAGGCAAACGCCTACTCCAAGAAGAGATGGATAAGGATTAAACTCTGGCCAAGGGCAAAAATAAAATTGAAGAAGGCTCAAGCTCAGCTGCAGAGCTCAAGGCCTCCGAAATTAAAGAATACAGTCCCGATGATCCATTGATTCCTCTGGGTTCGACTCCTCCAGTTGTTGGAGGTTCTGCTGCTAGCTTGGAAGGAGGATCAACGGAAGGTATCTCTATATTTTCTCCGCAATTTGTCAAAGCAATCGTAACTTGTCGCCGTCTTGCCGAACAATCAACTGAGCAAACTGCATTCTCTCCTGAAATAACATTTGTTTCTCATGTTACAGGTGGCGGGCTAGCCGATAAGGATGCTGAGAAGAAGACAGAGGCGGAGAAGATTGACATCCCGCCAAGTGCTAGTGCTGACGCTCCAAAGCAGTCCGAAGGTGCGACAACGGAGAAAGTCATTCTCGCACCCAGTGCTGATATTCCCCAAGGTGCTGAGCCCATCAAGGCTTTGAGAGATATGGATGGGCGCCATGAAGATGATGAAGAGGAAGTCACCATTACCAAAGAAATCAAAGGCGATGATGAAGAAACCTTGGCTGAAAGGAAGGCTAGGTAAGAAAAAAAGCTGGCCTTGAAAAAAGAGGAGCAAGGGCCTTTGAATGTGCCTCCGATCTCGGAGTTTAATCCCAAAACTGGGTTGGTACTAAAACTCCAACCCAAATCAATTACCAAACAGCTTGCTTCCCAGTCTTCTGATGATCCCTTAGCTCCCCTTATTGACAAAAGAAAAAGAAAGAAGAATGATCAATCTGATGCTGGCAAGGCAGAGCTGGAACAGCAGAAGAAGGAGAAAAAATCCAAGCCGTCTCCCAAGCATAAGTAGGATGTAGTCGTTTGTCCGTATTTTGTTTTTAGGCTTTCCACTGGCCATGAAATGTAGTTGTGAGAATAGCCCTCACTTTTGTTTAGGTTCCTTTTTTATCTTGTAGGCTTGCAGTTTATGAATGAAAGTTTATTTCTTTTGCATCATCGTGTACCTGCATTCAATAATCTCTTCACACTTAGTCACAAATCATTTGTCTATAACCAAGTTGAAATCATACTAAAAATCATTCAAGCGACAGAATTTTTTTAAAAAATTTATGTACTTCATCAAGGTACATGTGTGTGTGTATATATATATATGTATATATATATGCCCCCTATCAATCGTTAACGTAATGCCTGGCCAGAGTTAATTAAAGATTGATTAGAGTTACATGCACGTTGCCCCCTATCTCTGAATACGGGGGACTTGGAATTCTTAGTGGGATTATAGTCCTTGCGGCGCCAAATCTCCGGTACCTTTATACTCTCCCGATCCATTAGCGGGTTGAAGTTCGAACTCATATCATGATCTGCTCACCGATCCTTCAGCAGGGCAGAAATTCTGGGGGCGCTGAGTCTCTAGCATCCATCTCAGCGCTTAATCATAGATGCTTTTATATTCTCCTGGCGGTCGCCAAGGTTAGAGTTCGAGCTCAGCTGTTCAGTCGCTCCCCGATCCTTCAGCGGGGTAAGAGCTCTTTCTCAGCGCTTAATCATAGACGCTTTTATACTCTCCTGGCAGTCGCCAAGGTTAGAGTTCGAGCTCAGCTGTTCAGTCGCTCCCCGATCATTCAGCGGGGTAAGAGCTCTTTCTCAGCGCTTAATCATAGACGCTTTTATACTCTCCTGGCAGTCGCTAAGGTTAGAGTACTGTCAAGGCGGTTCTTATCATGGTGCATTGCCTTGCCATGTGGACGTTGTTTTCGCGTCCTTTATGTTCTCTCTCGGCTCTGGAGAGTTGGAGTGCAATCAATGGTGTGATTCACTTTACTGCACCTTCGGCATTCTGGCTGCGAATTACTTTCCATTCTGATGGAAGGCACCTAGAATTACACGTTTCTGTGATCGCTGTATGGTTTTGCAGCAAACTTTATAAAGATAGAAGAACAGATAAATAATAGTGCAAATAAAGGTAAACGACACACAATATTTTTATAGTGGTTCGGTCGAATAGGGCCGCAAATGTTGGGCATTCCACACTCTGGGGATTTCTTTTCCATCTACGGTTGCTAGCTTGAAGGTTCCATTATCAAGCCTTCGTAGAACGGAGTATGGTCCTTCCCACTTCGCATCCATATGAGCTGGGGGTGGAAAGACACGCTTCAGAACAAAGTCTCCGGGTTCAAAGGTTCGAGCTCGAACTCTTTTGTTGTAATATCTAGCGACCTGTTGCTTGTGTCTCAAGGCACGCAGATCTGCTTCATCCCTCTTCTCCTCTATTGTATCTAGGGATTAAGGGAGCAACTCGTTATTAGTCATCGGATCGTAATAAGTGACTCAGTGAGATGGTACTTTTAGCTCAACCAGGATGACTGCCTCTGCTCCAAAAGCAAGGGGGAAGGGGGTATGGCCTATCGCCGATTTATACGTTGTCCTGTAGACCCATAATGCCAAGGGTAATTCATCGACCCACATGGCTTTGGCCCGCTTCAATCTTCTTTTGATAATGGACTTAATCACTTTATTTGCTGCTTCGACCTGTCCGTTCGACTGCAGATGTGCCACAGAGGTGTACCGTTTCTCGATGTGGTACTTCTGGCAGAAGTCCCTGAACTCGTTGCTATCAAACTGGGTTCCATTGTCAGTTATGACGATCTTCGGGATACCAAACCTGCAAATAATGTTCCTAACAACGAAATTAATCACTCGCTTGGTTGTGATTGTAGTTAACGGTTCAGCCTTGACCCATTTGGTGAAGTAGTCTACAGCTACAATAACGAACTTTGCTCTGCCCTTCGCTATAGGGAGGCTTCCGATGATATCAATTCCCCACATAGCGAAAGGCCATGGACTTCTCATTGTCTTTAACTGGCCAGGTGGTGCCCTGGGAATTTTTGAAAATCTTTGGCATGCATCATAACGTTGCGCGTATTTTGCCGCATCTTTGTTTATGGTAGGCCAGAAGTAATCATACCGCAACACATTTTTTGCCAATGTTTGTCCTCTAGTATGGTCAACACATTCACCCTCATGTACTTCCTGCAGTACACACTTGATGTCGTCATGGGCTATACACCGGAGAAGAGGCATCGAAAATCCCTGTCTGTACAGGACACCGCCTTGCAGAACGTATCGGGAAGCTTTACGGGTTATTTTACGTCTCTCGCTCTTCTTGGTCGGAAGCGTTCCATTCATCAAGAAATTCTTTAGAGGGGTCATCCATGACTCCCTTTCTAGCTCAGTCTCTAGTATCGGATCAATTTCCATCTGGCCTATGCTAGGGAGCTAAAGTACTTCAACTGGGGCCAGCCCAGCTTCTTCAGGATTGTCGGAACTAGCCATCTTCGCTAACTTATCCACTTGTTGGTTTTCTGACCGTGGAATATGAGATATACTGTAGTGATCAAAGCCAGTCAACAACTCCTTCACTTTCTCCAAATACGAAATCAATCTTGGGCTCTTAGCTCGGAACTTTCCAGTGACCTGATTTACAACCAACTTGGAATCACAAAATATGTCCAGCTTCGCGATCTCTAATTCCTTTGCGATCCTCAGCCCGGCTATCAGGGCCTCATATTTGGAATCGTTTTTAGTGGCGTGAAATTCCACCCAGATAGCATAGGATATCTGTCGTTTCTCAGGAGATTCAAGCACCACTCCGGCACCGGATCGTTTATCATTCCTAGCACCATCAGTATACAATTTCTATGCACTAGGATCGAGAAGTAGTTTTGGTGGGTCAGCCTCTTCGTTTACTATGTCATCCTCCGGGACAGTAAATTCTGCTATGAAATCTGCCAGCACTTGTCCCCGTATCAATCGTCGGGGCTGAAAATTCAGATTAAATTGACTAAATTCAATGCTCCATTTGAGCAGTCTTCCAAAAACTTCTGGTCTCTGTAGAACTTGTTTGAGCGGATGATCAGTGTACACGGTGATAGGATGAGCTTGAAAATAATGTCCAAGCTTCCTAGATGCAATCAATAAACTGTACACCAGCTTTTCTATCCTCGGATAATTGCACTCAGCTGCATCCAATTTTTTACTCATGTAGTACACTGGCCTTTGAACCTTGTCTTCTTCTCTCACTAATGCTGAGCTGATCGCGTGGGACGACACTGCTAAGTACACGAAAAAATCCTCGTGGTCCACTGGCTTAGACAGTATCGGAGGCCTCTCCAGATGATTCAACAGGTTCTGAAATGCTTCTGTGCAATCAGGAGTCCATTTAAAATTGCATTTTCCTCGCTTTATCAATTCAAATAATGGAATGCATTTGTCTGTCGCTTAGTCTCCCTGCTAGGCTTTGCACATCTTTGATTTGTCTAAGCTCCAGAATGCCTCTGATTACTGCGATCTGGTCTAGATTAATCTCAATCTTGCGCGAGCTGACAATGAATCCCAAGAATTTCCCGGAGGCAACCCAAAATGAGCATTTCGTTGGGTTGAGTTTCATCCCATATTTTCGAAGGATACCAAAAATCTCTGCCAAGTCCGTAGTGTGATTGGATGATTGTATGGACTTAACCAACATGTCGTCAACGTATACCTTCATCGTTTTCCCAATCTGGTTATAGAACATTCTGTTCAATAACCGTTGATATGTAGCGCCTGTGTTCTTCAAGCCAAAAGGCATTACCACGTAGCAGTATAATCCCAGATCCGTAATGAAGCTAGTGTGTTCTTGATCTGGAACATGCATAGGGATCTGGTTATATCCTGAATAAGCATCCATGAAAGAGAGAAGCTCATGACCCGCCGTTGAATCTACCAACTGATCAATTCTGGGCAACCGAAAGCTATCTTTTGGGCAGGCTTTATTCAAATCAGAAAAATCAATACATGTGCGCCACTTCCCATTGGCCTTCTTTACCAAAACTGGATTTGAAATCCAATCTGGGTAGGTTGAGTCTCTGATGAATCCGTTACTTCTTAACTTTTCAACTTCTTCTTTCCAGGCTGCGGACCTCTCTGGGCCCAGAATTCGCCTTTTTTGTTTTACAGGGGGATGCTTTGGGTTAATGCTTAATGAGTGACTCGTGATTGATGGAAATATCCCACACATGTCCGTGTGGGTCCAAGCAAATACATCCAAGTTATCTTTCAGGAAATCCGTCAGTTCTTTAGCTTGAACCGGATCCAATCTTCAGGACCTTCTCTGGGTCACTATCATTGATTGGTACGTCCACAGTCATTTCGTTGGGAGCCGCCATTCTGCCCCCAGTCTCTTTGTCCTCTCTGGGATCTATATCCTCGGGCAGTTGTATGGGCGACTCACCCATAGTCATTCTCTTTAATTTCTATGACGTCTCCTCCCTTGCAGGGGAAGAAGCGTCTTTAATTTCTATATCTCTTCCTTTATGGAGTAGCTTTAGCTCTACAATGTAACATGCTCGTGCGACAACCTGATCTCCTCTGACTATACCAA
Source organism: Allium sativum (assembly GCA_030737875.1). Lineage (NCBI taxonomy): Eukaryota > Viridiplantae > Streptophyta > Magnoliopsida > Asparagales > Amaryllidaceae > Allium > Allium sativum. The sequence goes on along the minus strand of CM060912.1, from coordinate 221,555,958 downwards.
CACCAGCTTCCATAGGAAACTTCAATAACAAGCACCAGGGGGATATACAAGCTCTAAACTTTGCTAGGTCCGGTCGGCCCAAGAAGGCATTATAAGGTGATTCAATACCCAAAACCACGAAGGGAAGAATTCTCACTCTCTGGCGTTCTCCTTCCCCAAGTGTTACCGGCAGCTCTACATATCCCATTGGAGCAGTTGAAGCTCCGTTAAATCCACGGATCCATCCTTCACACAGCTTTAGATCTTTCAATTCAAGGTTCATTTGATCGAACGTCTTTTTTAATAGAATGTTGACTGAGCTCCCGTTATCCACTAAAACTTTATGAACAGTGGCCGGGCCAATAGGAACTGTGATTACAAATGGATCTTCGGTCGGAGCGTGGACTCCAATACTCTCTCGATCACGGACAACGACGTCATTTGACATCATATTTTGCTGTTTTACCGGAACATTGTCCTCAGGGTGGCTACACTCTCCTACCTCAAGATGCTGCTTTGCTGCGTTTACGTACAGATCCATCGCCTTGAAACTATGCCCGGCTAGGTGATGCACTCCGATTATGGTATTGATAACAAGATCCTTTCCTTTTTGCTATACAGTTGGCCTGGCAGTAGGTTGATTCTGGTTTTGGTTTGGGATCTGAATAGCTTGCCCCCTGTCTCTAGGAGTCACCCTATACTCATCCAATTTCCCTTCCCGGAGCAGCCTCTCAACTACGTCTCTCAGATGACGCATTCATTTGTAGAGTGTCCGTGAGTCTGATGGAAGAGACAAAACTTCCCCGTCTCACGTTCTTTCTCCGTCGAATCTCTTGGAGGAGGCCTTTTATGTTGGAGAACGTTGTACGAGTCTGCGAAGATATTCTCTAAAGTATCATTTATTGGCGTATAATTTTTGAAAGACCTGGGACGAGTCCTTCTCTGGGAGTCGTTCCCCTGATTTCTCTTCCGATTATTGCCATTATTGTTGTTACCATTGTTTCCTGACTGGTGGCCGCCGCCCTGGTTTCGGTTTCCAACATTGACTTCAACCTTCCCCGAGCTGTCTCCAGTTTGCTTGATGGCCACATTACTTTGGATCTCCTCCTTATTTTCCATTTTCATCTTCCGGTTAGCATATACCTCTTCCTGATGTAAGCATACGTTTGCTTTCTCGTAGAACAATTCTCTAGTATGAGGTAGCTTGCCGGCCAGGTATCTCCCAAATTCAGTGTCTTTATCTACCCCATCGATCAGGGCTGCCACAACAGTTGGCTCATGGGGATCCTTGACTTCAGTGGCGGCTAGGTTGAAATGATCCAGATACACCCTCAAGCTCTCGCCTTGTCGTTGTTTGACAAGGAACAGATCAATCACACTCTTTGTCCTTTGTGCATAAATGCGGAACTGTTCCACGAACCTTTCACTCAACTCCCTGAAACTGGAAATTGATCTTGCTGGTAAGTGAGTAAACCATAATAACGCTACATCCTCTAGGAATATAGGGAATGCTTTGCACTTTACAGCGTCAGAGGCTGCGGCAGCGGTCATTGACCAAGAATATCTCATTAGATGTTGGATTGGATCAGATCTACCCACGTAACGGTTCATCTAAGGCATGTTGAAGCGCCTCGGGAATGTTATGTCTAGAAAGTCATCAGTAAAAGGGGTGTGACTACGGTCAATTCCCCACTCTTCATTCCTTTGTCCACGGCTATCCTCCAGGATTTGATGGACCATAGCTGCAACATTTGCATTGGTCACCGTAGGCTCGGGATCAGCGCTTCTCGCTCGGTGGAATTCTCCGATCTCTCTTCTAGGAACAGCCACAAAATCTGGAGCTCGGATTGGGCTTCGTTGCCCCTGTTACCATGAGTATTTGTACGGCGAAGGGGCTGAGGTGGTCTATTCTCAATAGGATTGTCCACAACTCGAGCTCTAAGAGTTGCGGAACGATTATTCAAGTTGCAGTTTGAGGGTCCTACACCAAGTGTCTCTTCCTCTCGTGATGGCAGGGTTCCAAATCGGAGCTGCTCTATGTTTTCAGCCCTCTCATACGGTCGCCGCGGAGGTCTTGGTGATTCCTCTGATGAAGAAGAGTACTCTGGGGTGAGAGGACGAACTGGGAGTGTTCTTTGCCTTGCGAGATCATCGATCCTTCTATCCATAGCAGTTAAGTTCTGTCGCAGCACAGAGCTTTGCTGCCTTTGAGCAGCTAATTCATCAAACAGTCTATCCCACATTTCAGAGAAGCGAGAGAGAACTCCTTCAGTGACCGGAGCAGAGGGTTCATATTGATCATCAACATTTTCTCTTATACGTAGAGAACTTGAGCCAGGTCGAACAGAGGTACCGGGACGGGAAGAGTGAGCCATAACCTCCTTTCCAGGTCGAGTTATAGTCTGGTCATCACTTCGGATCTCAGTGGACCTGTGTCTCGTAGCGCCCCCCTGGGGTCGGATCATGGTAATATTAGGGGGAGGGTTCGCGGCGTTGTCGTGGGATCGAGTGAAGACCCCTTCAGACGGTCGGTTCGTGTCGCCCTCAACAGTTCGGATCGTGGCGCCCCCTTTAGACTGGTTCGTGACGCCACATCCGGAATGGTCCGCCCCTATGTCACCGCGATCCGCGAGGCCCTCCTCAAAAACTTTCATCAACTGCTTCATTCGCTACTTCAATCGCCTGCGAAGCTCGTACTTCCTTAGACTTCTTTCCAGCCATGATATCAGATGCCGCTGGAATCTTCAAAAATCTGAACAGTGAAGTTTCGGGACTGTTTCCTTCGGACTTGAATATCCAAACAACGGAGCAACTATCCAATATGCTGAGAATTAAATTCTAAGTGAAAGCACCAAAATGTTAGATCAAAATTTGGCTCTAACACCCAAATTGTTCTGATTCGTAGAGAATTATAACTGAAAGATGAGGAAAAAAAACAGAAAACACACACGGTTTATAGTGGTTCGGCGTTAACGAGCCTACGTCCACTTTATATGCTATTGATTATACTTTGGATGCTAGTACAACCAATGATTTCTCTCAAACTCACTCTTACAATTACGATTTCTTTCAGTAATCTCGAAGTAAAACTGGTAAGAAATAGTGGTATGACAGTAATGGTTGAATCAATCCTTAAAACTGCCGAAAGATCCTGAAAATTGCCAAGCTCTAGGCTATTTATAGCTAATTAGGTCAGGCGGATCGCTTTCATATGTGGCGCAAATCTCGAGAATATCGGAGCGGATCATGGCTTGATGAAGAATTGGTCAAGCTGAAAGTTGGTGACAGGTGTTGTGAGATCCTTCATTTGCGGATCGTCCTGGACTTGGTCATGACTTTCTCCTCGTCCCTTGGGCTTGGATTGAGTCGGGTTGAAGCAAACGGGTCGGATCGTGGATGGGCGCAGCGAACCGAAGGAAGCGTCACGATCCGATGAAGGCTGAGCAACCGCGACCAGATTTCTAAAAGCTGAGAGAAATGAAGCTTCGTATTTTCTTCCTATATGTGAACCTTGGTGGCTTGGTCAAAAAGCTAGCCAACAGCATGTATTTGATAGCGTTTGTTTAAATTGATTTTTACATGTATATAGAATAACACTTGTTCATAGCAAGTTTTTAAAATGCCATTTTTTTACATATGCTTTGTTCATTATTTTTAAAGGATTTAGAATTTGAGTTTTTGTAAATTCTTGATTTAAAAAATTTTAACACTTGAAGTTAAACATGCCAAAACCCTTATTGTCAAAGCAAGTTTAATTACAAGTTCACATTCACTTGTACAACACCAAATCATGAAAGTGGCCTTTTCTTTTTCAAGCATGCTTCATGAACAATAAATCAAGGATACAACCTACTCTAGTACTAAACTAGTAAAGAGGATCTAGAGAAAATATTTGTTCACATGGCAAAATCACCTTAGAACAATGTATTTTCAGTTTAAAATCATTTTCTTTCCTCTCAAGATTTTCTGAAAATGACATATTCTTTTGCATTTTTAAAAACATGTTTATTTTGTCATAAAACATGTGCCAAAGGATCTTGCCAAATCCTTGTATATACCATAGATTTTTACCTACACTAGTTAAACACTAACACATAGATTCTTTTTTAGATTTTTCATGTCCATTTCATCACATGGTTGAGATCTTTATTGTACCAAACTTTCAGATTTTTGAAAAACCTTGGAAGGCAAGTAAAAATATTTTATGTGTTCATGTTAAATCAAATTTTCATGTGAGATTTTGGTTTAGAAACCCAAGGGAAAAAACTGAACATATATGTTATAAGAATGGATATTAAAATTTGTGTAAACCAAGAAAAGATTTGTGAAAACATGGATGGTACCATGTGCATTTAACGTGATGTTTTATAGAAAACAAATAGGAAAAGAGAATGTATATGTGCAGGTGAAGTATGGCTGATATAAGCCATGTGCATATGAGTAGGTGGCGTTTTGATTTGGTAGGGAAAAGATTTTGTTGAGTTGACTATCATTTATCACTAGAAAATCTGAAAATTTGATTTTGTGCATCTTTCAAAACAGTTTAAATGCACACTAATTTTATTCATTTCTACCACAATATAAGGACATGAGCACATACATTTTCCACACACAACACAAGCACTTGAATTAGATCAGTAAAGAAAAAGGGAAGCTAGGGGTTCAAACTTTCCGGTGAGTAAAACTGCTCTTAAATTTTATGTTTTAAAATTCCTACAGTTTTGTTGTTTGAACTACGAGTTGAACTTGGATTTCTTTTGTGTTCTTGTTCAAGTAATATGTCATGTATGGTCTACTTGTTTGATATGATGAAGGAATCATTTGTTGTTAAAACTTAAGTACAAAGTTTTAAAGAGGGGTATTACCTGATAGTGTTACCAGACCCTGTATTTTGTTTGAAAACTCTACAATTCTACATAGATCAATAAACACAGGTTAGGGGATTAAAGAGATGATGTCATACCCTTTTAAAAACCTTTACATAGCCATTCAAGTGTTTACAAATGAAACAAACTTGGCCAAAACCTCTCTGGTACTGGAAACAGAAAACAACATGAAGCTATCTGTTTCGCAAATTCAAAGTGGATTTTCAAACCGCTTAAAAACTTGTTTTGATTATATAAATATTATGATGGAACCAAATGATGATGTTAGAAGAAAGATCAATATTTTTAATAAGTTAAAACATGAGAAATCCTTAGATGATCAGAATTTGAAATCGAGGTAATTCCCAATCATCCAGGCGATCAGGGATGGTGCGGTTGGAGGAGATGCTTCAGCTAGGTTCAGGGATGATGGGAAAAATACAAATTTATTTTTCTAATGAATAGATTTTTCAAACAAAGTGAAAATAGGGTTTAAACTGGTGTTTGGGTTTGGTTGTTTTGCGCCGGAACTGGACGACATAGGAGGAGCTAGGGGTGCGGTCATGGGGGTTCATGGCGTCAGGAGATGGTGGTGGCGTGGTGAGGAGGTGGCGGTGGCATATGGTCGAGGCGAGGAGGATTGGTGGCTTTCTTGGATGGGTTTTTTCCTGGAAAAAATGGTGGCACGGTAAAAACAAACTGTGGACGTGGAGGGGTCGATCAAGGTGGTGCAACTTGACCAGGCGAAGTGATGTGACGTGTGTGGCCGGTCGTTGGTGGATGGAAGCGACAATGGTGGCTGTGCATGTGCACGGAGCTGGGTAGGATCAAAATGAAGAGGACGCCATGGTTTAAGCGTGATCGGCCATGTTTTTATGAGGTTGGTACTTTGGCCTTGGTACTTTGAGAAATCGTGAGAACCGGGGCCGATTTCATGCGCGCACACCACAGTTTTGATGTGGTACTTCGAGAACTTTGGTACTTTAGTGTTTAAATAAGATTTTAAACTTTATTTTAAACAAAACCAAGTTTTAATTTAATAATAGATTAAAGGAAAAAGGGAAATAAATAAATATTTATATAAAAATAGAAAATTTTATTTAAACTAGCAAGTCAAGAAAAGAAGTGAATCAGGAAAAATGCAGTTTTGTCAACAGTAGGGAAAAAGTGTAGAAAACTATAGTACAGATTAAAATTTTAAAATTAAAATTTAAAATATAAATAGAGAAGTTCCTAATGAAATACTCAAACTATAAAGTCAACAAAAAGGAAGTCGATCAAGTGTAGAAGATCAGATATGGTTTTGACAGAAGTCGAGAAGTTAGCATAGAAACTGTAATTTTATTAAATTATAAATTCAGTTTATAATTTGAATTGAAATTTATTTTCTAATGAAATAATTAGAATTTATTTTCCAATGGAATATTTAAATTTTAAACAGAAAAGGTAAAGAAAATTGTATGCAACATATACGCTAGATTTGTCAGTTTTAAACTGTAATCTAAAATCCGTGAGATAAGAAACTGATCAAGTACAGTTCTGTACTTTATAAAATAAGAACTGTAAAGCATATTTTAATCGTGTTTTAGACTGATAAATAAAAAGAGAAATTTTTATTGGCATATAGAAAGAAGAAGTAGATCAGTTATAAGGGATCAAAGGGAAATTTGACGAAACAATATAAAGTGGAAAAACTGTAAAATAATTGGTAAATTATAAATTAAATTCATTTTTGAATAATCAGATTAAAGAGTAATTATGACAAATAATTTTCTTAAGAATAAATGTAAGTATTTATTTTTAAAGTGACGAACAAAATGAAAAGTAAACCCGTGTGCGACGCACACACTACAATTGTTTGTTTCTAAGCGATGATCAAAATACCAGATATAGGTAAGATAATCATATACTGTTCAGTTTGACTGTAATTGTGTATGTAAATTAGATTATAATCATGATAGATTTATAATTAAAAAGGAAATGTTCGCTAATCATTTCAAAGAGACCGAAATAAATATTTCACTTTGATTTGATTATACGCCGTGCGCCAGAGATTTTTAAATTGAAGACGGCGATATACAAGGACTATTCTTGAATAGTGCATTCGGTTTGTCCAACCCCAGGACAACTTGTATGGATGAATGTCTGACAAAGTATTTCCAAAGGGATCACGTACGTTGTTTTCTCCAAACATACCAGTTGCTGACACAGAAGGGAAACTTCTTTAGCCTGACAACCAGAGTATTTTTGTGGAAACCAATTACTGATTTCCGATGGATTTGATGATGTGGCATTCAAAGAGAATAAACAGTGATGATGAAAAGGTAAATTTAGCCTCAAGCCTCACACCATGGAAATGACCAAAAAATCGGGCAGGCAGCATGGCTATGTCGGTCGCTCCCATTAGGGTGTATAATCACCAATCTAGAGAAATTCCTTTTACTTCTTTAACCTATTTCGATGTTGGTTTGAGCCCAACCGTTAGTGATATACATTAGATACACTCAAGAGAAATGAGTGATCGGTCTTGTGTGGGCCGGGTCTAGGTGTATTCACCTCTAGAGATACACGATCAGAAGGTGGTTCCATATGTTGTCATAGTTGGAAATCCAATTTCCATAAGCGCCAAGCGGTTTTTTTATTTGTATACTATACAGGGGAACGTGAGATGCAAGCATTCTTCTAGATTCTAATTTATTTATGAAAAACCAATAGACACTATGATAATATCTGATTTTAAATATACAAAGTGTTTTGATCTCATAAGGTAAAAACCCGTTCCATATTTACGGCGTATGAGATATTTTTATTTCTTTAATATGTTTTAAAACTGTTTACTCATACCAATCCCCTGACTGACCCGGAGTTTATTTTTCTGTGATTCCCTTAAAATTCTTGGGTATTCATAACACTTGTTATGAACAAACAAGTGAATCAGGATTTGGATAAAACATATGAAGTTGGATGGAGACTTCTGTGTGTTGGTCTACCTATCTCATCTATTGTATAATTATTAAGTCTGCAAGTTAGTCGTCAATGATATGTACAATTAAGAATGTACTGTGAATTGCTTGTACCACTAGGATCAATATGCTCTGATGTAATATGTACTGCTGTGTAATATTATGAAGTATCAGCTTTTGTTAAAAAAAAATCCGCTGTGAGATTTTGTTGTTTTTCTGTGATTTATCTTCTATCTATTCTTATTCTTATTAGTGGCACGACTTCCGATGTGTTCGAAAGTTGGGTCGTTACAGTTGGTATCAGAGCTTAGGTTACTGATTACCTAGGCTTTCGGTGAGTGTGAGAGAGCGTATTTTTGAAAATTTAAAATAAATCAACTTGAATGATATACCTAAGTTAGTTATCCAATCAAGTCTGGAATGATGACCTGTTATATTCAGGTGATTAAAATGAGTAGCCGAGGACGAAGAGGTCGAGCTAGCGTAACTTCCACCACTACGGGTCGTAATACTGGATCCCAGGATCAAGGAGAGACTGTGGAGGAAGTTGCACCAGTCCAGCAGGATAAAAGCTTTGCAACTATTTATAAAGAATATACGACTCTGGGAGGAAAAGTTTTCAAAAGGACGGAATCTTTCATTGAAGTCCAAGCATGGTCGAGATCCTGTGAGAGGATTTTCAAAGGACTGAAATTGAAGGATGAGCGAAGCGTCTTTTAGCATCGTGGCAACTTCAAGAAGCTGCTGCAATTTGGTGGGATGCTCAGACCACAAATGTTCCTGAGGAAGATTTCACTTGGGAAAAATTCAAAGAAGCTTTCAAAGCACAATTTCTACCTGTTGCAAGAAAGACTAGAATGTATCGGGATTTCATTGATCTTAAGCAGGGGAACATGAAAATATCTGAATATGAGAACAAGTTCTATTCACTTTCTTGTTTCGGGCCCGAACTGATCAATACCCCACTCAAGAAGAATGAAATGTTTATAGCATGGTTGAAGGATAGTCTGCAAGTTAAAATGATTGGGCATCTCAAGATTCCATTTGTCGATCTGGCAGTTCGTTATGAGACACTAGAGGGAAAGAAGCCAGTTGCAAAACAGCAGACAGGAGAACCCAATGGCGAGAATTCCAACAAAAGGAAATTTAATCCGAACCGGAACAACAAGGGAATACCAAAGATGGGGGAGAAAGCCAAAGAGCATTTATAAAGATACGCAATGCCATAACTGCAAGGAGAAGGGACACATTGCTAGGTTTTGTACGAAGGCAGCAGCGAAAAAGCCACAGCAGACTCAGCAACCGGAGTAACCTCAACAGAAACCAAAGGGAACAAGTGATGCTATTCCCCAAAAGTTTTCATGCTATAACTGTCATCAGCCTGGACAATTGGTTAAAGACTGTCCACTTATGAAAAAGGCACAACAACCAAAGATCTATGCTTTAATGGATAAGTCATCAACTTCTGAGAATGTGAAAATGGAAGGAGCTTCAGAAGGTACCTTATTCTTTTTAGATAAAAGGAGTTAATTAACCAGGGTCAGCCTTAAGATAAATTAAATGTGGTTGGAATAAATTACAATAATATCCAATCATATTGATACCGGAAATCGAGTTAGAATTTCTAAATTGTATTAAAATTTGGATTTCCAAAAATTAAGGCTCGACCTAGGTATTAATTGGATATGAACCCAGGGAAAGTGAACTGGTCGATTTGTGAATCAGTGAGTCCCGAAATGGAGATAATTAACTAAGTGAATGAAGAATGTGGGAAATACTTAATGGAGTTAAGTAAATTGACCGATGAGTTAAAAGGGAATTTGGACAAATATTTTTGGTTATGAATAGGAAAATTGCTGATGTGTCTTAATTATTTATATATAAGACGATAACTCTAATGTTTTATTTACAAATTTTGAGGACGAAATTTTTATACGGGGGTAGATTGTAATGACACGGGTTTTACACATATCACTGACACAGATATTAACTTATCGTATAAATACGATTTAAAAATCAAGACTTTAAAATATTTTAAACATGTCAAAGGTTTAAATTGCATTCTTTCTTTTGTGTATGTATAATAGCATTTATATATGCATGTAGCACAGCATTTACTAAATTCCATTTTTTTCACTATCAGGTATAATAGTATGTATTTGATAGCGTTTGTTTAAATTGATTTTTACATGTATATAGAATAACACTTATTCATAGCAAGTTTTTAAAATTCCATTTTTTTACATATGTTTTGTTCATTTATTTAAAAAGGATTTAGAATTTGAGTTTTTGTAAATTCTTGATTTAAAAACTTTTAACACTTGAAATTAAACATGCCAAAACCCTTTTTGTCAAAGCTAGTTTAATTACAAGTTCACATTCACATGTACAACACCAAATCATGAAAGTGGCCTTTTCTTTTGCAAGCATGTTTCATGAACAATAAATCAAGGATACAACCTACTCTAGTACTAAACTAGTAAAGAGGATCAAGAGAAGATATTTGTTCACATGGCAAAATCACTTTAGAACAATGTATTTTCAGTTTAAAATCATTTTCTTTCCTCCCAAGATTTTCTGAAAATGACATCTTCTTTTGCAATTTTAAAAACATGTTTATTTTGTCATAAAACATGTGCCAAAGGATCTTGCAAAATCCTTGTATATACCATAGATTTTCACCTACACTAGATAAACACTAACACATAGATTCTTTTTTAGATTTTTCATGTCCATTTCCTCACATGGTTGAGATCTTTATTGTACCAAACTTTCAGATTTTTGCAAAACCTTGGAAGGCAAGTAAAAATATTTTATGTGTTCATGTTAAATCAAATTTTCATGTGAGATTTTGGTTTAGAAACCCAAGGGAAAAAAACTGAACATATATGGTACAAGAATGGATATTAAAATTTGTGTAAACCAAGAAAAGATTTGTGAAAACATGGATGGTACCATGTGCATTTAAGGTGATGTTTTATAGAAAACAAATAGGAAAAGAGAATGTACATGTGCAGGTGAAGTATAGCTGATATAAGCCATGTGCATATGAGTAGGTGGTGTTTTGATTTGGTAGCGAAAAGATTTTGTTGAGTTGTCTATCATTTGTCACTAGAAAATCTGAAAATTTGATTTTGTGCATCTTTCAAAAACAGTTTAAATGCACACTTATTTTATTCATTTCTACCACTATATAAGGACATGAGCACATATATTTTCCACACACAACACAAGCACTTGAATTTGACCAGTAAAGAAGAAAGGGAAGCTAGGGTTTCAAACTTTCCGGTGAGTAAAACTGCTCTTAAATTTTCTGTTTTAAATTTCTTGTTTGAACTACGAGTTGAACTTGGATTTCTTTTGTGTTCTTGTTCAAGTAATATGTCATGCATGGTTTGCTTGTTTGATATGATAAAGGAATCATTTGTTGTTAAAACTTAAGTACAAAGTGTTAAAGAGGGGTATTACCTGATAGTGTTACCAGACCTTGTATTTTGTTTGAAAACTTTACAATTATACATAGATCCGTAAACATAGGTTAGGGGATTAAAGAGATGATGTCATACCCTTTTAAAAACCTTTACATAGCCATTCAAGTGTTTACAAATGAAACAAACTTGGCCAAAACCCCTCTGCTACTGGAAACAGAAAACAACAGGAAGCTCTCTGTTTTTAAAATTCAAAGTGGATTTTCGAACTGCTTAAAAACTTGTTTTGATTATATAAATATGATGATGGAACCACATTATGATTTTTAGAAGACAGATCAAGATTTTTAATAACTTAAAACATGAGAAATCCTTAGATGATCAGAATTTGAAACCAAGGCAATTCCCGATCATCCAGGCGATCAGGGACGGTGTGGTTGGAGGAGATGCTTAAGCTAGGTTCAGGGATGATGGGAAAAATACAAATTTATTTTTCTAATGAATAGATTTTTCAAACAAAGTGAAAATAGGGTTTAAACTGGTGTTTGGGTTCAGTTGTTTTGCATCGGAACTGCACAACATAGGAGGAGCTAGGGGGTGCGGTCCTGGGGGGTTCACGGCTTCATGAGATGGTGGTGGCGTGGTGAGGAGGTGACAGTGGCGCATGGTCGAGGCGAGGAGGATTGGTGGCTTTCTTAGATGGGCTTCTTTTCTGGAAACAATGGTGGCATGGTAAAAACAAGCTGTGGACGTGGAGGGGTCGATCGAGGTGGTGTAAAGTGATCAGGCGAAGTGATGTAACGTCGGTCGTTGGTGGATGGAAGCGACAATGGTGGCTGTGTATTTGCACGGAGCTGGGTAGGATCAAAATGAAGGGGACACCATGATTTTAGCGTGATCGGCCTTGTTTTTATGAGGTTGGTACTTTGGCCTTGGTACTTTGGCAAATAAATGTGGTACTTTGAGAAATCGTGAGAACTGGGGCCGATTTCATGCGCGCACACCACAATTTTGATGTGGTACTCCGGGAACTTTGGTACTTTAGTTTTTAAATAAGATTTTAAAATTTATTTTAAACAAAACCAAGTTTTAATTTAATAATAGATTAAAGGAAAAAGGGAAATAAATAAATATTTATATAAAAATAGAAATTTTTATTTAAACTAGCAAGTCAAGAAAAGAAGTGAATTAGGAAAAATGCAGTTTTGTCAACAGTAGGGAAAAAGTGCATAAAACTGTAGTTCAGATTAAAATTTTAAAATTAAAATTTAAAATATAATTAGAGAAGTTTCTAATGAAATACACAAACTGTAAAGTCAACAAAAAGGAAGTCGATCAAGTGTAGAAGATCAGATATGGTTTTGAAAGAAGTCGAGAAGTTAGCATAGAAACTGTAATTTTATTAAATTATAAATTTAGTTTATAATTTGAATTGAAATTTATTTTCTAATGAAATAATTAGAATTTATTTTCCAATGGAATATTTAAATTTTAAACAGAAAAAGGTAAAGAAAATCGTATGCAACACATACGCTAGATTTGTCAGTTTTAAACTGTAATCTAAAATCCCTGGGATAAGAGACTAATCAAGTACAGTTCTGTACTTTATAAAATAAGAACTGTAAAGCATATTTTAATCGTGTTTTAGACTGATAAATAAAAAGAGAAATTTTTATTGGCATATAGAAAGAAGAAGTAGATCAGTTATAAGGGATCAAAGGGAAATTTGACAAAACAATATAAAGTGGAAAAACAGTAAAATAACTAGTAAATTATAGATTATATTCATTTATGAATAATCAGATTAAAGAGTAATTATGAGAAATATTTTTCTTAAGAATAAATGTAAGTATTTATTTTTAAAGTGATGAACAAAATGAAAAGAAAACCCGTGTGCGACGCATACACTACAATTGTCCATTTCTAAGCGATGATCAAAATACCAGATATAGGTAAGATAATCGTATACTATTCAGTTTGACTATAATTGTGTATGTAAATTTAATTATAATCATGATAGATTTATAATTTAAAAAGGAAATGTTCGCTAATCATTTCAAAGAGACCAAAATAAATATTTCACTTTGATTTGATTATACGCGGTGCGCCAGAGATTTTTAAATTGAAGACGGCGATATACAAGGACTATTCTTGAATAGTGCCTTCGGTTTGTCCAATCCCAGGACAATTTGTATGGACGAATGTCTGACAGAGTATTTCCAAAGGGATCACGTACGTTGTTTTCTCCAAACGTACCAATTGCTGGCACAGAAGGGAAACTTCTTTAGCTTGACAACCAGAGTGTTTTTGTGGAAATCAATTAGTGATTTCCGATGGATTTGACAATGTGGCACTCAAAGAAAATAAACAGTGATGATGAAAAGGTAAGTCTAGCCTCAAGCCTCACACCATGGAAATGACCAAAAAATTGGGCAGGCAGCATGGCTATGTGGGTCGATCCCATTAAGGTGTATAATCACCTATCTAGAGAAATTCCTTTTACTTCTTTAACCTATTTCGATGCTGTCCCTTTTCAGGAAATGGTGGTTTGAGCCCAACCGTTAGTGATATACATTTGATACACTCAAGAGAAATGAGTGGTCGGTCATGTGTGGGCCGGGTTGCAATACGTTCTTGTTGAACCCAGGTGTATTCGCCTCTAGAGATACACGATCGGAAGGTGGCTCCATACCTTGTCATAGTTGGAAATCCAATTTCCATAAGCGCCAAGCGGTTTTTTTAATTTATATACTATATAGGAGAACGTGAGATGCATGCATTCTTCTAGATTCTAATTTATTTGTGAAAAAACAATAGACACTATGATAATATCTGATTTCAAGTATACAAAGTGTTTTGATCTCATAAGGTAAAAACCCGTTCCGTATTTACGGCGTATGAGATTTTATTTTCTTTAATCTGTTTTAAAACTGTTTACTCATACCAGTCCCCTGACTGACGCAGAGTTTATTTTTCTGTGTTTCCCTTAAAACTCTTGGTTATTCGTAACACTTGTTTTGAATAGACAAGTGAATCAGGATTTGGATAAAACTTATGAAGCTGGATGGAGACTTCTGTGTGCTGGTCTACCTATCTTATCTACTGTATAATTATTAAGTCTGCAAGTTAGTCGTCAATGATATGTATAATTAAGAATATACTATGAATGGCTTGTACCACTAGGATCAATATTCTCTGATGTAATATGTACTGCTGTATAATATTATGAAGTATCAGCTTTTGTAAAAAAAAATCCGCTGTGAGATTCTGATGTTTTTCTGTGATTTATCTTCTAGCTATTCTTATTCTTATTAATGGCATGACTTCCGATGTGTTTGAAAGTTGGGTCGTTACAGTTGTGGGGCCAGAGAGTGCTAGAGGCGGCTAGGGTTCAGGCTACATGGGTTTGGAGGGCTAGGGCTTAAATCAGAGGAGGAGAAGGGAGGAGAGAAGTGACGGGGAGGAGGAGGGGTTGCGGCGCCTGATCGGAGGTAGGCGGCGGCGGTAGCGACGGGGAATGGATGCGCGAGGGAGGGGTGCGGTGATTTTCTTTTTGTTTTTTATATTTTGAAATCGTGGTCTGATTGAGAGGGAGAGAGAAATAGGGGGTTTATATAAAAATATATTTTAATTTTTTACCAAACAGTTAAATTTTCCTTCAGTCTCCAAACTGAACCCAATGATTATCGCCCCTAGCTAATCACCCCCATTCCGAACGCAATAGGATATGTCCTGTAAGCCAATTCCATCGTTACGATCAGTTTTTGTTAAATTAATATTTAAATCAATATATATTCAATTTAAACATACATTTTAATTTTCCGAGGCCACATACTGACTCCAAAAATTAAAAAAAAATCTGGCTATGTTTTGACGATACGGTCATAAAAAACTAATTTCATCGAATTTGGAGATCGTTTGAAAAACATTCATTTTCCAGTCGATTAAATTCAAACTGAATTGACCAAACACGTCTAAATCCACCATACTCACATGTTAATTCCAAAAATTATGAAAATTGGAATCTAGCAATAATTTGACATTCCGGATCCAACAAAAGTGGTCTCGTCGAAAATGGAGGTCGTTTGCAAAATCGCTATTTTTAAGGGTTGTATATTATATAAAATTCCATAGCGACTATTCTGAATTTTCAACTGGACATAACTTTTTATTCTCGTTATGAAATCTGGATTTTTCAAATCCGTTGGAAAGATATTTTCAAACAAATTCAAATATTTCTGGGTTTACTAAAATCTGGTTTATTTTGAATCTTGTACATTCAATTGAAATTTGAAATCGAATTTTCAAACTACCGCTCCATTTTCGACTCGTTGTATAATTAAAATAAATTTATTCATTCTAACTTCGATTTAAATAAGTTTTTAGACGTTATTATGTAAAATAAATCATTTTAAAAATTCAAAATTCATTAAAATAGCCAAAATAAAAAATTTAAATTGGTTTTGATTTTCCGGGTTGTTACAGCAACCCACTTAGCCATGCTGCCTGCCCGATTTTTGTCATTTCCCGGTTGATGAGGCTTGAGGCCATAACGTGCCCTTTGACAGATCACACCTTCATTTACTTTAATTGACACAACGTCATACCCGCCAAATAACAAATCGATTCCTCTAAAAATACCACGTTATAAAGCTAAGAGAAATGAATTCCTCCGCTACCAAATGTAAATATGTTTGAAGAGTACAACTTACATGATCTACTAGATATACTTTATCAGACATTCATCCATTCATGTTGTCATGGGACAGGACAAACCAAAGGCACTATTTTGTAAATCCATCTTAGACAATTTCTACCTAGGATTGCCAGAACAGCCCTTGCATAAATTCCGTCTTCAATTATCTTCATCGTACTTGATTCACAACTCTAATGCCCATATAGAGTGGTTTTCAGATAATAAATCTTATCCCGATCTCTCCATATTGTTTAAGGAAAAATGGTCAAAAATGTTGATAGCCAGTGATTTAACTATTAAAGGAAACATTCATACAATAACGGTCGTATTTCCAAATGGAAACCTTACCGATCAATCATCAGTCAACACTGAGCCCCTTCAAATACATTTATCAATAACCGTTTCATTTCCCAATTTCCCATTTATCATATTTCTCCCAGATATTTCTTTAAAACTCATTTAGCCCTTCTTACGATTCTTGGAAAACATTTCCTTATATCCCCAACCTTTTATTTTCTATATTTAGAAAATACACAACTTTAATATTGGAAAAAAAACATTTCCATTCTTATTGATGCATCTTCTTCTCCATTCGTTTGTCCCTGACTATAAACTAGTAAGAGATTAACTATCTAAGTATAAACCCCGAAGGCGGAAACCAGCATCAGATCGATACTTGAGAAACCATTCACCTTAACCAATCTTGAGTCAGTTTCCAATTCCTTAACTCCATTTCTTAATTTCTTATTTAAAAAATTCAGTTTACGAATCCACTTCTTCACGGAAATCTTTGATTATAACGATAACGTTATAATTGTTGCGTTTAATTTAAAAATATAACTTTTATCTAAATAAATAAACAATTAATCAATTAATTAGATAAATAAATCTTGATTATAACCGAAAAATAAATGGTACTTTCCTGAATTCAATAGAATCGAATTCCAACGTATAACTCTCTTCAGAACAATCTCCATTCAAATATCGTTCCGATCTTTTAAATAGTATACCTTTTTCAACTCTATTTCTAAATTCACTTTTAAAATTATCACTTCCAAAACATCACCAAATCCCTTTATAACTATTCCAATTTGCAAAACATTTGCTATTAAATCATTATTCACTTTAAACCGTGAATATTATTCCTTAACAGAAATTTGGACTCGTTTTACTAAATCAAATCTTGATTTAAATAATAAATACCATCACAGTTTTAAAATTACACCTATCTAGTTATTTTATAAATTATACTTCGCCCTTTATTCCATAAACTTCATTTATGAGTCATAACTAAATCTCAAATATATATTCGATTGTAAATTATTGGTTTCAAAATCAATATTAACTATGTTGTCCAATCCTGAATTATATACTTTAAAAACTAAATTATTTTATTAATATTCGACATAGTCAAATAATTATAAATTCTTATGGATTTATTTCCATTCTATCCACATTTCGAATATCCAATAACTTTAATCGTTTTCCCTTTTGAAACGATTCCCAATTCTGATGTTCATTCTTGAATCCACATTCTTTAAACTATTTAATAATAATTATTTAACAATAATTATTGTATTCCATTTATAAATATCGTTAATATATCAACTAATTATTTTATTATGATTAAAACAAGTTATCACTTTCCAATCTAAAATGAAATTCAATTTCTAATTTAAAATAGATTTTTTTCCCTTATTAAAACACCAAATTCTTCTTCTATATATTTGAATATATTTTATGGTGTTTAAATACCAATCATTTCAGGTTAATGTTGTTCAAACATCTCAAACACACAATTATCAACCATAGATTATTTGTCACATCATTAATGCAATATATGAAAAATAATAATATAATTGTTAAGGAAACCAGTTGGATTCCTACAACCAGTTTCCCTGCATCCACGGATGTTAATCAATATAAATAATACAAATTTCATGTCAACATGAAATATTATAATAAATAGAATCAATATTAAATCAACGACTTATATATCATATCAGCCAATTGGCAAATTAACCAAACAACCATCACACACAGCATTCAATCATTTTTATCAATATTAATCATGTTTGCAAAATTATAAAATTGGACAAAGTTAGTGAATTTACTCACCTTGGTCGTTAATCCTGGAATAACGATTAACGTCGGTTGATTTGAACCAGATGTTTAACTATGCCATAAATTCAAATGAGCTCCAACATTTCCAAATTAGCTTCACCGCGTAGCCTGCGTGAATACGATCCCGATGGATCCTGTTTTTTTTGGATTTGGATAACGTATGCAAAGGTTATGTATTTTACAAGTTATGCGTTGTTTAATTTAAAACTAAACTTTAATTAAATAAATAAATAAAAACTGGGCTTTACCATATATATGTCGGCCCATCCCCACCAATATAAAAATCCAGGCCCGTGTGTGTTCTTCCCCGTCTTCCCAACATTACCCAGTACCCCCATCACGTTTCTTCTTCCCCGTGAACTTAAACCTCCAGGGTGCTTTCTTTTTTCGTTCTTTTTCTCTCTCTACGGTATTTCAAACTAAAGTCCCCCATATTCTCCTCATAAAAATCCCTTCCTTCCCACACATTTCACAACACTCGATCCATTCCCATCTTCATTGCGGTTTCAGTATCCACGCAAGGTACAGTGATAACTACGAAAAAATTTGGCACCATTATTCCTCACGACTTTCCTACAAACTTCTCTAAAAATCTCCTTCACCTCCTACCCTTTACTCACCACTTGCCTGTGCCGAACCAAATCCGATGTTGAAGCCATTCTTGGCCTTCTATAGTTGCGAAATTATTGGCGCGACTTTTAAACGCATGCAACATTCCATGTGAACCTACTACAGTGTGAAATGCCATGGTTGAGAAAAATAACTCCCATATTCCTTCCACCAAACGCTCAACCGCCTGCACCATGTATTACAAACAATGTTTATAAACCTTCCCTACTCATGTTACTTCTCTAGTCCCCATCTGATTTCCGTGCGTTTCAAACTCGTACGCGCGAAATGATATCCGTCCTTCCAGAGTTCCAGCAACGTCCCCCGAAACTTTGTTGCACCTTATTTCTTTAGAGTACGCCTAGTAACATTCCAGCGACGAGAATTTGTGCTTGAACCCTACAACTTAGAGAGATTCAAAGAGGGACATAGTCGGGTTTAAATATATGTGTAGAGGATTTTTTTGTAAAGGAGAGACATCTTTCATTCAATTGTTTTTAGTTCTTGCGTCATTTCCTTTTATCACTGTTTTTGTTTGATCACTCCAGAAATGGGACGAACTGTTGTATTTATAATGTAAAAATTATTTGCGTGCACGGTGCATAGGAACAGGAGAGAAAGCAGGCTATGAATTGAAGATAGTTCTTGTTGCATCAATTCCTATGGAGTTGTTCTTCGGGGTGGTTTTAGACTTGACATGAAGTCACACTACACTAAAGCTCCTTCAATGAGAAGAAAGATTTGGGTAGGTGACTATAGGCATGAAAAAAATTAAAATATAGGTGTGTTGACATTGATTGGCATGTACATGGTTTACAATTTCAAAATGTAGGTGTCTGCGCACTGAATTGCCTTGGGCAGTTTGGAGTAGGATTTGATCGAAACCATTCATGTGGATGTAAGGCAAGGTCTGTGTATATATATAGCCTGCGCGAAACTTGTTTTCATGAAGCGGACATTAGACATGAAGCATGAAAAGGTAGGTCTGCATTCCTAACTTTAGTCTATGTAATAATATTGATTGACGCTTTCTAAGTAAATAGAAAAGCGTGAGATTTCAAATAACTGCAAGCGCACAGATCGTGTAGTATGCAGGTCGAACACAGGGAGGTAAATTAAATCAAATTATTTATAAAATTTCATGGGCGAGTTAGACAAATCTTGGAGATGGAATAAAATTGAAATAACAATGTAGTTCAGAACTAATCTAATTGAACCGATAATTAAAATTGTAATTTTCAATAAAAACAAGTAAAACTGCAATTGAATGAATTATAGATTTGAATCTAATCGAATTTATAATCAATTCAATGATTAAGAATAAAACAGATTGCTAGAGGTAAAATTGTAGAATAGAAATAAATTAATAGGAAAATAAAATTAGGGTTACCGCTGAATCTAATCAGATGGCCACTCACTAATGAATATTAAAATTGCAGTAGCAATTATGTTCTAGCAAATCTAATTGACTAGACAACACAAATTTCCATGAAAATAAAAATTATAGAATTAAAAGAAAAGAGAGCTTTATTAATGGAGAAAAGATTACAAGAAAAATGAATATCCATTTACAATGGATACAAGGTGTTTTTATAGGAATGTAGTCTCCTTCATATGAGAATAATTGCGATAAGACTGCATCTCTTGAAATAAAATATTTACAAATAAAAGAGATTTGAAGATAGACTTCAGATATTCCATGCAGGTTTCCTCTTTTTTATTAGTGATATATGGTATACTGATTTGCTTTTCCTTGGCAATAATTTAATTAAATCTTCTTTTCAATGGCATGTAATTATGAAAGATTCCCTTTGATTTCTCTATGAAGAATATGCCTAATTCTAATCCATAAATTCTTCAGAGAAGAGGAGGCAAGTGTGAATGTTCCTTTCTTCAGCAAAAAGAGGGCTTAACGAGGATCGAACTCTGGTCTCTTTATCCAGATTCTCATGCCTTTACCAGTAAGCTACAGCTTCTTTTGTGATTGAAAACTTGTTGACATGGGAAAGTAGCTTTTTTTTCTTATAAGTGGTCTTTAATTGAATGAAAAAGATAATTATTAAACCTGTGAAAACATATGAGAAAAATACCCAAAGTAATATTTATTTATTTACAAAAGATAAGATATAAGAGCATAAAATAAAAACATTTCTTTGCTAATCAAATACCCCCACACTTATCTTTTACTCATCCTCAAGTAAAAAAATGAAAAACTAAACTAGGTAGCTCACATTTTCGTAGAAAACACGATTGCATTGGCCATATGCA
Organism: Allium sativum; assembly: GCA_030737875.1. Lineage (NCBI taxonomy): Eukaryota > Viridiplantae > Streptophyta > Magnoliopsida > Asparagales > Amaryllidaceae > Allium > Allium sativum. The sequence continues at coordinate 221,535,026 of CM060912.1, read as the reverse complement.
ACAAGCCGTTAAACCTCTAGGCGTCCCTAGTAGGACGAGTGTTGTCTCGTGAGGGTTTTCAGTGGATACTACCCACAAAATCCAAATGTAGTATGTTATGGTTCTAATGCAACTACATGAATGAAACAGACATATGCAAATGAAAATAAAAATGAAACCACGACTTGTTTCAGAAAAGTGGTACAACAAATTAAGTTGACAATTTCTAGCTAGTTGATTTTATTTTAGATACCTCAACTTGTCACAAATTTTCAACACAATTCAAGTTTTCAAATGTTAAATTCTAGTTTGGCCAGTTGGTTCGTCGATTACATAGTGTAGTCATAAAATAAATTCTTAGTTTGCTTGTCACAGTTCTTAAAGTGGTATTCTAATTTCCTTGTGTTTGGCTAGTCAAATCAATAAGGTCAAGAAATGTTTGGGCATCATTGCTTATTCTCAATCTCCATAAAAATGCAGCTTTGTAATTAATTACAAACACCTAACTTAAAGACCAAGGTATACCACCCATGCACTGCCTTGCGGACTGACGGAGAGTTGGGACAGAGCTTGGCGGATTGTGCAGACCGACGTTGACTTTGTCAACAAGATGTCGGTAATCCTTAGGTGTCCAACTCATAAAATGAGACCAAGGTATACCGATGCTGACTTCGTCAACAACATGTCGGATAGAGCTTGGCGAGTTTGCACACCAATGCTAGATTTACAAGAAATGTTGTATACCCTTGGATTACTATTATTATTATTGAAAATATAAGAGTAAGAGAGAGTTACGTGAATTCAGCTTAACACAACTTATTTTTAAAGATTCAAAAAGCCAATATAAGTATTTTTAAGTCCTCCACTCATTAAACAAAGACTACAATTTAGAATAAACTTCATGGCTATCACCTTAGAACCTCCCTATGTACTAGTTACATTAATATCTCTCAAAATTCAACTTTTCATTATATTTCTTATTCGATCTTTGTCGAGAGAATAAATACTATCAACTGGCTAATAATTGTTAATTTATTTTATTGTACCAAATCTAAAATGAGTCATATTTCAAAAAAAAATGGCATGTTACTACGATCTAAAATGCATGATGGACCTATATGAAAAGAAAAATAAAAATAAAGAAAAATAAAAGGATGTAATGCAGATTCCCCCCACACTGGAACTAAACAGTGTCCACACTATAAACACGTTTCCTAATTGTGAAAGATAGAAACCAGAGATGGATTAAATGTAAAATGATTTGTAAAATTAAAAAGCAATTTAGCAACTATATGCGTGTGCAAATCAAATGCAGAATGAAATCTACGACGATGATGAATGTTTGGCGAAAAATGATGTTTTCTTTTCCCCCCACACTTGCCTTTATCAAAAATGATGTATGATGATTTTGTATTTGATTTTTGAGGTACAAAAGGCATGTCAATAAAGTCTGAAATCAAAATCTTCCCTATGAAAAGTTTATTGTGATAATGATTTGTGTCATTCGGTAGAAGATTATCAAAACCCCTTAAATTTGGGTGTTTAACCACAATTTCTTTAAATGATTTGGAAGCAGTATTATCTTTGAGACGTTCCATATATCCATTCTCGTCAATTAAAAGTTTAAGCTCATCTTCAAATAATTGTTTAAAAGACATAGTGGACATGTCTATCGAGGAAAGTGACGTTTTCTGAGGAGAAAAATCAGACGTGGCATCTAAAACTATTTCTATTATGTCGACTTCTCCTATTTCGATCTCTTTGGGTTGATGGAAAATATACAATTCAATGGTTAAGTGCCCAAACGATAGTCGAAGTTAGTCGTTCCTACAATTTATGATAGCATTCGAGGTGGCTAAGAAGGAACGACCCAAAATCAATGGAATTTGACTATCACATTTCGAAACAGGCTTGGTTTCTAGGACTATGAAGTCCACGGGAAAATAAAATTGTTCAATTTGAGCCAAGACATCTTCAATTATGCCTAATGGCTTTTTGACAGATTGATCGGCGGTTTCAATTCCCCTAGCCCAAGTTGACGATAAACAGTGTAGGGAAGAAGATTGACACTTGCACAAAGATCAAGTAGGGCATGATTGATGTGAGTACTTCTTATTTTACAACCGATTGTAGGGCAACCGGGGTCCTTATACTTGATTGGTGAAGAATTTGAGAAAACAGAGCTAGTGTTCGCCGTCAAGAAGGTAGATTTAGGAACATTAGTGGCTCGTTTTTGGGTGCATAGATCCTTGAGACACTTGGCGTATTGAGGAATTTGTTCAATGGTGTCTAAAAGTGGAATATTGACACGAACTTGTTTGAAAATTTCAAGCATTTTTTTCGAAATGTGCACCCTTCTTCTTATTGTTTATGAGGATATGGAGCTACTGGTTTATAGACTCTTTCAGAATTTTGGTCATTCGATAAAGAAGGTTTCGATATAGGAAGTGAAGGAGGCAAGGGTGTAGAAGAGAGCATGCTGGGATTGCCAACATTAGAAGACGATATATTATTGGGGTTGCCGACATTACAAGAAGGGATGTTGGGATTACCAACATTGGAAGATGATAGAGATTTGGAAGGCTCAGAAGAATTGGCCTTAGTTTCCAACGGAAGAGTGTCAAGCTTTTCGATTGGGGTTGAAATCGAATAATTGTCAGGATTGCCAACATTGTTATCAATCATTTTTCCGGATCTGAGGGTGGTGATAGCGTCAATCGAATTAAAATTTCGTTCCTTTCAAGGATTCCTAGTACGAGAATTGTATTTTGGATTCACCTCAGGTTGACTAAGCAATTTTCCTTTATCATTACTTTTCATTAACTCATTCATCATGTCCATCATTTGTTTGAATTGTTTCTCTAAACGCACAATTTCTTGTGATGGTTGAGAAGATTGAGAGGATTGGTTTGATGATTTAAAGTTAGGGTGCCTATAAGTTTGTTTGGATTGAGGTGCAACTTGAGGAGCTTGAGGACTAGAAGAAAATGGAGTTTGGTAATTTGAATTCGATATCAAGAGGGATGGATTCGCAAAATTATTAGGATTAGACCAAGAGAAATTTGGATGATTTCTCCAACTAGGGTTACATGAGGATTAGTACAGACTTTTTTGAGCTATGACATTGGCTTGGTCCTGAAGGTAATACTGGGGTTGTCCTTCAAATTGAGGAGTTTGAGTTTCTATGGTAAAATGAATTGGATCCACGATATGCACTCCTCTAATTGAAGTACGAATGGGAACACGAATTGACTCTCATTGCATGTCCTTTTCAGAGTAATTTTCTAAGAATTCCCAAGCTTCATCGGTCGTTTTGGACATAAATTCTCCTCCACACATTGATTCTAGTTGTGTTCGAATTTGATAGTTTAGCCCTTCATATGCAATTTGACATAAATGATATTTTGGAATTGCGTAATGAGGGAAACTATACAGATGTTGGTTGAATCTTTCAAAGTATTTTGAAAAAGTTTCCCCTTATTTTGAGAAAACTGATTTATTTCAGTTTGGATTTTTAGAGTTTTATGGAAAGGGAAAAAATTCTTCAAGAATACACTGAAAAATTCATCGCAACTTCTTATGGATTGTCTTGGAAGAGAATTTAGCCATCTTTTAGCGCTTTCAAGTAATGCATAAGGAATTATCCTTAGCTTGATTGATTCATTAGACAATTGTTGCATTTTAGTTGTGGACGAATACAATTCAAATTCAATTAGAAATTCGTAGGCATTTTCTAAACCAGTAAAGTTTGGCACTCCTTGAATGAAAGAATGTTTAAGCTCAAAATTTCCTTCAACTGGTGGATATACGATGACAAAAGGTTGGACAGCCCTAGTGGGGTAACATTGTTCTCGAAGAGACAAGGGCCTATCCAATCCGACATTGAGATTTTGAAATTTTTGATGTATTCGATTGTAATCCATCCCGTTATAAAAAATCTGATCTATTTGACACAATAGTTGTTTATTATAAAATAAATAATATACTCAAGTATATCTTATTAGTTGATAATCTCGAATTGAAGGGGGAAGAGGGTCTTATGGTCGTTCACGTATAGTATAAATAATAAGGGATACGACCAATGTTTTACGGGTAGGATGCAACCTCTTTTGCTAGAAGTTCAATAAATTGAACTATATATCTACGATCAAACCCTTGAGAGAATCAATTTCATAAATACACCCTTGTAGTTAATTATTTTGCAAATCAAATCAGGATTTATTATTGAAAAATGATGAGACGATGACAGTAGTGGAAATTCGTTTCTCAATATGATTCAGAAAATTTCAGTCACACAATAGTCATACAAAAATAATTACGGGAATAAAAAAATTTGTACAAGCAAGCCGCTACCCCTGCAGAAATTTTTTACAAGCAATTTCTATATATTTATCTTTGCAGCAGTGCACCTGTAGAGTTAGAAAATTTTGCAGTGGGGTATGGCAGTCCGTTCAATATAGCTGAGCAGTGTTCATGATTCAAATCCTTGTTTTGTTGCTTGGGTTCTTTCTCATCTTGATCCTTTGATGTGATTTGATTATTATTTTTCTTTGAGAACAAATGAAACCGATTAAAACAAATGACTAGACTATCAAACTAATTCGATTACAAAAAACTAAGTCTAAAAAATAAAAATAAAAAACTAAATTCAAACTAAAATGATTGCACTTAAGCGTCAAACCACGCCCCAACTAACTCACGCACTAAAGGACCAAGCCATCGTTCAATCAAAGCCACACAATCGCTCCTTTTTTTCACAAAACCCAAAATCAAACAGTCAAAACCCAAAGTATATGGATCGAAAACTTCACCCTTCTGCTCCTTTATTTATCAGAAATCAGATTGGTTTCGAAGAATTGATGAGAGGTTTCGATTTGGGATGTTTGAATTGGGAACAGGTTTTTTTAAAACTGGGTTGGCAGATGACTGTGGCTTTGATTTTTGGTTTGAATAGGGTGCTTTTGTGATGGACTCGTTTTAAGGAGTTCGATTTGTTGTGGTGATGCACGGTAAGGCTATGGACTGGGTATGTTTGAGGTGTGGGTATTTGTGAAGGGCTGAAAAGATTGGGCAGTTTTCCAGGGAAGAACGGTGTGGGTTTGGATAGCAGCGGTGAGGTTTTCGAGTTGAGGCAATATGATTGTGAAGATGTGGTATGATGAGGGGGAAATTTTGCTGTTTTGCGTAGAACGTGGGTTGAAATTTTGAGCGTGATAAAGGATGGTTACTGGGGGCTGTGATAGACTGAACGTATTGTAGGGGAAGTCTGAAGGATTGGTGTTTGATATGGTATGTGATCAGAGAATTGGTGGTGGCTATGGGAAGATGGAAGAGATGCAATATCTTGGTTGGTGCTGATGTGGTATTGTCTGTAGTTGGATTGGTTTGAAATGGGATGCTGGTAGAGAATTGATGGTCGGGTGATTGTGGTTGGTCACATTTTGGAACAAATTGTGGCGATGGTTGTGGGTGGAAGGTGAAGTTGCTGATGTTATGTAAGGATGTAGGTTATGAACTATGGGTTGAAGGTAAGATGTAGAGAAGGGCATGGCAGATGCGGTCTGAAAAATTGGAGGGTAGGCAGTTGATGGACGCGAAGATGGTGAGTGGAGATGGAAATTTGTAATTAAAGTTGTGTTGTGGTGCGGTATGGCCGATGAGGTTTTGAAATTTGTTGGCAATGGACCCAGGAAGTTGATCGAGGCTGTTATTGTACCGGGTATGGATGATCAGGAAGTTATGGAAGAGGGAGGGTATGGATGATCAGGAAGTTGGTGTGGACTACGGTTGCTGGAGATTATGACAGTGTAAAGAGAGAGAAAATAGCAAAGAAAATGAGAAGTCTGAATTTGTAGAAGGTAGAATAAAAAAATTGTAAAAGGATTTTGTTTTTAAGTAAAAGAAGAGAGATGGTAGAAAATTGAGATTTGGTGGAAGGGGAAAGAAAATTGTAATCAGAAATAAGTAAATGAAAATTGCAAGTTTTTTTTTATTGTTTTGAAAGTTGTAAGAAGAAGAAAATGGATGCATAAAGAAAGGAAAGAAATAAATGGGAGAAGGGAAAACAAAAAGGAAAAGAAATCAAAATGAGGAAAGAAATAATAAAAACAAAAAGGCAAGATTTTTTTCTCTTATTAGAAAATTGTAGTATCAACATTTTAATACTCAATCAACTAATCTAGAACTTTTCTTTTCTGTATATACAAAAAAAACAAAAAGGAAAAATAAAATAAAAACTAACACGAATCAGAAATTAAATAAATAATAAAAATTTAATCATTGCCTCCCGGCAAAGGCGTCAAAAACTTGATCGACGCTTTCTAAGTAAATAGAAAAGCACAAGATTTAAAATAAATGCAAGCACACAGATTGTGTTGTATGCAGGTTGAACACAGGGAGGTAAATTAAATCAAATTATTTATATAATTTCGTGGGCAAGGTAGACAAATCTTGGAGATGGGATAAAATTGAAATTACAGTGTAGTTCAGAACAAATCTAATTGAACCGATAACTAAAATTATAATTGTCAATAAAAACAAGTAAAACTGCAATTGAATGAATTATAGATTTGAATCTAATCGAATTTATAATCAATTCAATGATTAAGAATAAAGCAGATTGCTGGAAAAGAAATTCCAGAATGGAAATAAATTAACAGGAAAATAAAATAAGGATTACCGCTGAATCTAATCAGACGATCAATCACTAATGAATATTAAAATTGCAATAGCAAAATTGTGTTCTAACAAATCTAATTGATTAGACAACAAAATTGCCATGAAAATAAAAATTATAGAATTAAAAGAAAAGAGAGTTTTATTAATGGAGAAAAGGTTATAGGAAAAATGAATATTTGTTTACAATAGATACAAGATGTATTTATAGGAATGTAGTCTCCTTCATATGAGAACAATTAGGATAAGACTGAATCTCTTTGAATAAAATATTTACAAATAAAAGAGATTTGAAGATAGACTTCAGATATTCCATGCAGGTTTCCTCTTTTTGATTAGTAATATATGGTAGATTGATTTGCTTTTCCTTGGCAATAATTTAATGAAATTTTCTTTTCTGTGGCACGTAATTATGAAAGATACCCTTTGATTTCTCTATGAAGAATATGCCCAATTCTAATCCATAAATTCTTTAGAGCAGAAGAGGCAAGTGTGAATGTTCCTTTCTTCAGCAGAAAGAGGGCTTCATGAGAATCGAACTCTGGTCTCTTTATCAGGATTCTCATGCCTTTACTAGTGAGCTACAGCTTCTTTTGTGATTGAAAACTTTGTTGACACGGGAAAGTAGCTTTTTTTCTTATAAGTGGCCTTTAATTGAATGAAAAAGAAAATTATTAAACCTGTGAAAACACATGAGAAAAATATCCAAAGTAATATTTATTTATTTACAAAAGATAAGATATAAGAGCATAAAATAAACACATTTCTGTGCTAATCAAATATGTAGGTGGTGGTGCTTGGATATTATGATATATATTTGTTTCTAGGCCTTGCATCGGTCTGAAGAGAAGTGGTTCCATTGTTTTTTTTCTCAGTCAAGAAAATAAAAATGGCATATTCCCATGCCAGGAAGAAACGTGCCCCTCCTTATCCCATGTGTGTAGAATATATATTTATATATATCGAGATTAAGCATACTTCATCCTAAAGCTATCAACAGTATGATGGTACATGCATTTAATATGTATGCTATAGGGTGCATGTAGATTAAGTGTTCTTTGCAAATCAGTCAATACGAAGTGAGGTGCCTTCATTGATTATAACATGGCCTATTAAATGAGATAAAGAGTGTTTGCACAGAGTTCAGTATCAATGAAAATTTGCAAGTGATATTATATATATAATTTAAGTTAGAAAAAATTAGGAACCACATTGCGTAATATTCGGTTCACGTACGAACTGCTAACGACAAAAATAAAAATATCGTTGTGACGAGCAATGCGCCACAAACCCAAAAATATAATAAAATGGACAAGACAACTTATCTTGTGAAATCCAAAAATGTTGATTCAGGGTCAAAATACTTCAAATTAAAAGTTACTTATTTTCCAAAATAAAAATTACAAAAAAATTCTATAAATTAAACTAATGATACGTCTAAAAAATCTTGTTCAAATTCGAAACCAATATTTAATTATAATAAAATATATCGTTATGGTTTATAAACGATTCAATAGCGACTATTTGAAAATTTGATTTGAACATAACTTACAATCTGGAAGGCGAAATCTCAAATTTTCACTTCCATTAGAAAAATATAGCTCGATAGAATGCAACGTTTCTTTTTTTGAAGAAGTCTGACTTATAACGAACCTTATATGTTCATTTAAAGTTCAAAACGTAATATTACGAACTACCGCGACATTATGAGCTCGATTATAATTTATATTATAATTAATATCTCCAACCATCATTTAAATAAATATATTCGCTATTATAAATCGTATATAACTCAATTAAATATCTTATATTATCCAATTTACATGGTATTACCAATTCAACTTATTTTCGACCATTTCGAAAATTAAATTTAACTTCACTGTTTATATTAATTAAATATTTGAATTCAAACCATTTATATTATCAAACTAATGGATTAAATAATTAAATGAATTAATTATTAAATCGCTGAAATTTTGGGACGTTACATTACTTCCTCCTTAAAAGAATTTCATCCCCGAAATTACCAAGGTAGGAAAAATGGTACAAATTTTTTTTTACTAGGTTAAAATCTTTTATTTCACTTTTTAATTTTAGTTAACATACTAATTCTTCCTTATTAACAAAAATTTTCCAAAAAATATGAAAATTTTCAAACACTCTAAATTCCCAAAAAAATCGTTAGTGTCTCCTTTGCACGGCTCACTTGGTACTATAACAGTGACAAAATGAAACTGCAAAGGATGGTGTAACACCCCGTAATTCTGTTAATATTAATATTCACAAATTAAAGAATAACTAATCTCAAACGTGAGAATTGTGGGAAACGGGTTGCGCCATTGTGTTCGTCTCGGAATTCTGGTTGACATAGAGTCCGAGTTTGCGTGATTTGGACTTCGTATGAAGGAGATATGGCCATCGGAAGTTTCAGAAAATTCAAAGTCAAACAGGCCAGGCGGAAAATTTTGCGCCCAGCACCCAGGTCGACTGGGGAGTCGACTGGGCAGTCGACACCCCCAGGACCAGGTCGACTGCGCAGTCGACTTGGGTGTCAACCTGGTCCAGTCGGCCCGGTTTTGGCAGAGCCCGTTCTTGAGCTGCTGATGTGTCTTTAGGGCTGAGTTGGCTAATTTAACGGTTCAGGTTAGTTCTGATTTGATCTGACGGCCTAAATAAATCCTAAACTGTATATATACCTAGGTTGGGACGGCCCGCCCCGTACCAGTCGGCATTTCCTCCGAAAGTGCGCTGTACACGTGCCCGATCAGCACGGAACGGTCGCCAAAGAAAGGAAAGAAGTGAAGAACTAACACAAAACCTGTAGAATGTCTCACAGCGCATGGAACAAAATATAATAATGACATACTTGACATAAAACAAGTGAGACAGTGCATAAGCTGATAACTAAAATCAACATCAATCATCAGAGCAGCGGAAATCCATATACAGCTTATTACAATTTTCCAAATTTACTGTCTCTAAACAAAAGAAAGCTAAAGTAGAAGATGCACCATCAATGCCCATGAAGTGATCTTCAACAACACAGGGAGAATATTATATATATATTACGTGGAAGCCTCCTGCTCGTCTCCGAATCATCTACCCGTGCATCACCAGCTAACCTGTCTCTAGTCTGCTCGTGTGAGCACCCAGAGTAATAAGAGGAGACATAAAACTCTGGGTTAGACATAAAGCCTGGTATGAGCGATAAGTATCTAAACAGAATGATAACAGGTATACTAAACCATACCTGAACCTGGACCTGCAACCAAAGAGTTAGTACCACATACCGTACAATGCTCTAAGGTGCCATAATAAATAGTGTAAGAATACGGGGGTGGGGTGTGCATGTCACAATGATAGCAAACAAATCATCCATAGCAACCATCCTCACATCTCTCACTCAGTGCGTAAAGCGTACGACATCTACCACTTTGGGACACTAGACAAACTGAGGTAACGACGAATCCCGACTTGTAGAAACCCTGCTATGACCAAGCTAAACATATGGAGTCATGACCAAACATTTCAATGACCCACTTCATTGGTTGTAGCCCTTGGTTCTACCGATGCCATAATGGCCCTGAATCCGTCTTCGTACCTCCTACCATAGTGATCCAAAGCTATAGACGTCGATAACTTCTTGGCACGCGTCCCGCAGCAAAGCCCAACCATGAAGCGAACTCGTTGATTCCCATCTGAATCTTGAGCTCTAACTTCTCATTTGGACTTCCTTTGCATCTCGGGTTATAGTCTTCACCTTCGGATCGGTCTTCATTCAGTCTTCTCCTCGGATCGTGCTCCCTTGGATGGTTCGGTTCGTGACGCGCCTCCCCAATCGGATCGGATCGAGTTCCTGCTGGCTCGTGGTGCTCCAGCTCCATCGGATCGTGTCGCACCATACAGATCGCGCCTCAACGGCTCGTGGCGCTGGCAACCCATTGAGTTCGGGTCGTGCTACCTCGTCTGGATCGTCGCGCCTCATCTCGGATCGCACCTTCTGACCGGTTCGTGGTCTACCAAGCTGGAGCGATTCGGATCAAGGTACTTCAGTTTGGACACGGCGCTGCATCGGTTCGTGGCCTTCGAAGTGGGACGGATCGTGGCGTGAGCTTCCATCGGATCGTGCTCATAGGGGGCGATCCGATCCGGGTAAATTCCTGCATTTCGTTCCAGCGACAGTCTTTCGCCATTCGACGGCGTTTTTGACCAAACTAACACTTCTAAACAATCACAAAACATCTCATGCAGTCCTAGCAACGTATAGTATCAACCACGAAGACCATAACACAAATCATAGCATGTAAAGTGGATCAAACATGGTCAAAACCCCAAATTTTCCCTTAAGCATGTTTAAGTAAATCAAGTGATATACTTGGCAAAACTTAATCAAATCGAACCAAACTTCTATCAGAGGTTTAAAATAACATTTAAGAATTTCTAAACATTTTTCCAGAATTTATTAGTGTATAAATTCGCTAATCTTCACTAATTACCCTTAATTACCGTAATTAGTGCAAAAACTATGCAAATCACTCATCTTTACCACAATAAAACTTTCAGATCTGAAGTGAACCTCTGATTTGCACGAATTCCAATATATAACAGCAGCTCTACCTCGGTCCTTGTGCTAATCCTCCTTGATTTGATGCCTCTAAGCCTTAATCCTTGATTAGGAAGTGATTTGGGGTGTTTTAGATGTAGGAGGCCATTGTTAGAGTGTCTAAGGATGAAAGTGGCGGCTAGAAAATGTCTAAAGAAATGTTTTCTAACCCTAATCAGCCCCTATATACCCCTAAACCCGAAATCCCCCTCTAGGCCTAGCTGCTAATCACCCGGTTAGGCCCAATTAAGCTGTTTTTCACCATCTGAAACTTGTTTCAGCCATATCTCCCAAACGGTGAGTCCGTTTGGCTAATGTGACCACTCTACGGAAAGAGAAACCATCATCCGGAGCCAATGGAAGTGCTTTCAGGTCAAAATTCCTTTCCAGTCAAAAGTTATGGCCAAAACAGTGCCAACTAGGGGTAAACTGGTCATTTAAAAATCGGGAAAAATCATGAACATGGGAAATGACCCCAATAGTCATTCCCCAAAGTTACATGACCATACGACTTCGTATGTGAAAGAAATAAATATCCTACGATCCTATGATGCGTAGAATGCGGGTCGTTACACTCTCCCCCCCTTAAGAAATTTCGCCCCCGAAATTCGTTAACCCAAAACATACAAAGGATCCCGCATGCCTAACAACCACATAAAACAATCAAACATGCAAAACAAGAAAGCAAGCCTATCCTAGCATGCGGAAAACTAAATTGAAGTCAAAATCTTACCAGGCAAAGAGTTCTGGGTGCGTCTTCCTAATGTCCTCCTCTGTCTCCCAAGTACAATCATTCTCGTCCTCGCTCCACTGTACCTTGACTAGCTTCACCGCCTTCCTTCGAAGTTGCTTCGTGTCGTGCGCGACAATACAGGCCGGCTTGCGGTTCCCAACCGCCTCGGGTTCTACTTCGAAGTCCTCTAACTGATCAGGTGAAATAGTCATATCTGAGTCGTGAACGAACTTCCTTAGTTGGGAAACATGAAATACGTTGTGAACTCCCGCCATCTTCTCTGGTAGGTCAATTCTGTATGCCAAATTCCCGACTAGTTCAAGAACAGGGAATGGACCAACAAATCTTGATGCTAATTTGCCTTTCCTGCCAAATCGTATTATGCTCTTCAACGGAGAGATCTTGACAAACACCAAGTCACCAACGGAGAATTGTAGGTCTCTTCTCCTCTTATCAGCATAACTCTTCTTCCTATCTTGGGCTGACTTCATTCGTTGTTGAATGATCTTGATCATATCTGAAGTTTCCCTCACCACATCTGGTCCAAGCATAAACTTCTCGCCAGTCTCTATCCAACATGATGGTGAGTTAGATGGTCTTCCGTACAAAGCTTCAAACGGAGCCATACCGATATTGGATTGGTAGCTATTATTATATGCAAACTCTACTAGATGCAAATGGTCATCCCATGATCCACCAAAATCCAATATACACGCTCTCAAGAGATCTTCCAAAATACGATTCACCCTCTCCGTCTGACCGTCGGTCTGAGGATGATATGCGGTACTGAGATGTAACTCTGACCCTAGAGCCTCTTGTAAGCTCTTCCAAAACCCACTAGTGAACAACGGGTCTCGGTCGCTCACAATGCCTTTAGGTACTCCATGAAATCTCACTACCCACTTCATATACAATTCTGCTAACTTAGTTGTCGTTCTGGTCGATTTGATTGGTATAAATCTTGCACTTTTAGTCAGTCGATCTACAATTACCCAAATGCTATCATATCCCGATCTAGTCCTTGGTAAACCATCGATGAAATCCATCGAGACTTGCTCCCATTTCCATTCGGGAATTTCTAAGGGCTGTAACAACCCACTAGGCTTCTTTTGCTCGGCTTTAACTAGCTGGCAATTCTTGCACTTGGATATAAACTTCCCAACGTCTCTTTTCACCCCTTCCCAGTAGTAAGTCTGCTTCATATCTCGATACATCTTGTTACCACCGGGGTGTATAGTCAGCTTTGAGTGATGACATTCTCTAAGCACTTCATCCCTCAATCCATTGACATTGGGTACAACAAGCTTTCCATTCTTTCTAAGCCACCCATCTCGATCAAGCCCATACTTGTTCACCTCCTCATCGACACACATCTCTAACTTGGAGATGATTTCCAATAGGTTAGGATCGTCCCTCTGACTAGAGCCGATCCGCTCAATCAAAGTGGGTCTGATCGTCAACTTGCTAACATTTCCGGATCCAATTCGCACTTTGGTCTGAAATCAAACCCCGCGATAAACTCCAGTTGCTTCCATTCAAGGGACATAGCCCCTAAGCTGGCATGTCTTCTACTCAATGCATCGGCCACCGCATTGCCCTTTCCCGGTGTGTATGCGATGTCAAAATCATAGGAAGCCAAGAACTCTAACCATCTCTGCTGACGGAGATTCAGATCTTTCTAAGAGAAGAGATACTTTAACGACTTATGATCTGTAAATAACTCAAATCTTTCTCCCAAGAGATAGTGTCTCCACATCTTTAATGCGAACACGATCGCTGCCAATTCTAAATCATGGGTAGGGTATCTTCTCTCGTGCGGTTTCAATTGCCGACTTGTGTAAGCTACAACCCTACCACCTTGCATCAATACAGCACCCAGTCCGGTACCACAGGCATCCGTGTATACTGTCATCTCTTCATCCCCCTTAGGAATGACTAACACTGGTGCGCTTGTCAACTTGTCCTTTAGACTTTTGAATGCATTCTCGCACCTTTCATCCCAGACAAAAGCTTGATTCTTCTTGGTCAACTGGGTCAATGGTGCTGCTATCTTGGAGAAACCTTGGATAAACTTACGATAATATCCGGCTAATCCCAAGAAACTTCTTACATCTGTTGCGTTCTTGGGCGTAGGCCAATCTTGTACCGTAGCCACCTTTGCCGGGTCCACGGCAATACCATTCTCTGATACAACATGGCCCAAGAACCTCACTTCCCTCTTCCAGAAGTGACATTTAGAAAACTTTGCTTTCAATTGGTGTTTTCTCAACACCTCCATTGCTACTCTTAAATGTTCCTTGTGTTCTTCCTCTGTCCTCGAATAGACCAAAATATCATCAACGAACACAAGGACAGACTTATTCAACTGATCTCCGAATACCCTATTCATAAGATCCACAAAATATGCCGGGGCATTAGTCAGCCCAAATGGCATGACCAACCATTCATAAAATCCAGACGGCGTTCGAAATGCCGTTTTAGCTATACTCTCAGCTTCCACTCTAAGCTGATGAAAACCTGTCGCGAGATCCAACTGAGAAAATACTCTCGCGCCACTCAACTGATTGAACAAAATCATCTATCCGCGGTAGAGGATACTTATTCTTCCTCGTCACTTTATTCAACTGGCGGTAGTCTACACACAAACGAAGGGAACCATCCGCCTTGGTAGCAAACACAACTGGTGCTCCCCATTCAGAAACACTCCTTCTGATAAATCCCTTCTTCAAAAGATCGTCGACTTGCACCTCGAGCTCTCGCTGCTCCCTTGGTGCCATACGACGAAGTGGCATCACTATAGGTCTGGCATCTTTTACCAAATCAATACGAAACTCAATCTCTCGGTGTGGTGGAAGTCCGGTCACTTCTTCGAAAACATCCGGATACTGGCCAACCACGGGCAAACCTGACAACTCACTATGCGGAATGTCAAGGGAGTTTAGAAAACTAGCCATTACCCCCTTACTGGGTAGACCACCAAACACTATCCTCTGCCCATCATCCGCTCTAGCTGTCACTAAAAAGCCCTCACAGTCTACCACCACCCTGTATCTTTGGAGCCAATCTACTCCCAAAATAATGCCAAACCCAGTAAAGCCCAAAACAAAGCAATCACAAACAAACATGCATCCATGACTCGATAAGACCACATTACGACAAATCATGCTCAGGCTAGTCGAACCACCAATCGGGTTCGTCACTACTAAAGGTCTATCGACGATCTCGGGCTCCAATTCTAACCTATCTACCAGGTCACTAGATATGAAAGAACTGGAAGCTCCGGTATCAAACAAAACTCTAACAGGAACATCATAAACAGAAAGCATACCTTGAATGACGACATTCTTTCCCTTCTCCGCCACTGTTGGGGCATTCGACGAAGAAGGAATAGCATTAAGAGCGTAGGCTTTCACCATTTGCTTTTCCTTAGGGGACTGTGGACACTTGTCCTTGTGATGTCCCATTTGGCCACAGTTGAAGCACTTCCTATCCGCTGGCTTGGCCCGACAATTACTAGCATAATGGCCCTTCTTACCACAGCTGAAGCACTCCATATCTTGCTTATTCTTTTTCTTCTGGCCATCCTTAGCTTGGTTCTGCTTTCTCTTATTCTGGGAACCACCCTTGCCTCCACCACTTGCTTGTGGCTTTGGCTCATCTGCAGATACAACCTCAGTCTTCGGCTTAGGGTAGAGACTTTCTGATCTTAATGCTTTCCCCACAACCGATTCAAACGTCTCATCGATGTGGTTAATAAGTCTTTCACCCAAGTATTGATTCAAACCAGTTATGAATTTCTCATTCTTTTTCTCGGCAGTATCAATAAGAGATAACCCATATTTTGACAAAGTGTCAAATTCAGCAATATACTCCGAGACAGCTCTGCCATTTTGCTTGAGCTCCAAGAATTTCTTAAACAACACTGACTTCTGAGCAGCTGGAACGAACTTCTCGCTAAAGCGAGCTTTAAACTGCTCCCAAGTAATCTGATCTTCGGGAGTAGCTGCCTTTATAGCATTCCACCAATTCATTGCCCACCCTTGCAACTGACGGGACGCTAGTTTTCTCTTCATCGCATCCTCGATACCCAGATCCTCGAAGATACGTTCGCAGCTATCCAACCGATCCTGAACATCCGTGGCCGACTCCGTTCCGTGGAATGGCTTTCCACCAAGGCTAGTATAATCCTTATTCAGCTTGGCGAAGTCGACTCTTGGTGCCTGCACTATTGGACCACCACCATTTCCACCATTGGGAGTTGCCCTCTGCACATCTCTAAGCATCTCTCTCATGAGGTCAGTAAACATCGTCCTCATGTCAGCAGCATTCCCATTATTGGCCCCTCTACCGGTACCTCTAACGTATCGGCTCATCGTCAATCTGAAAAAGGAAACGATTAACGACTCCATAGTGGTGCAAGTGCAGTACGACTTCATCCATATACTACTAATAGTATATATATATAGCTTTTAAAAATCATAATAATCACAAATACGCTCTCTCGTATACGTATATTATCTCTCCCTGATAGCTTCCCTAGGTTAACTATGCAACCTAGAGCTCTGATACCAAGTGTGACGGCCCGCCCCGTACCAGTCGGCATTTCCTCCGAAAGTGCGCTGTACACGTGCCCGATCAGCACGGAACGGTCGCCAAAGAAAGGAAAGAAGTGAAGAACTAACACAAAACCTGTAGAATGTCTCACAGCGCATGGAACAAAATATAATAATAACATACTTGACATAAAACAGGTGAGACAGTGCATAAGCTGATAACTAAAATCAACATCAATCATCAGAGCAGCGGAAATCCATATACAGCTTATTACAATTTTCCAAATTTACTGTCTCTAAACAAAAGAAAGCTAAAGTAGAAGATGCACCACCAATGCCCAAGCAGTGATCTTCAACAACACAGGGAGAATATTATATATATTACGTGGAAGCCTCCTGCTCGTCTCTGGATCATCTACCCGTGCATCACCAGCTAACCTGTCTCTAGTCTGCTCGTGTGAGCACCCAGAGTAATAAGAGGAGACATAAAACTCTGGGTCAGACATAAAGCCTGGTATGAGCGATAAGCATCTAAATAGAATGATAACAGGTATACTAAACCATACCTGAACCTGGACCTGCAACCAAAGAGTTAGTACCACATACCGTACAATGCTCTAAGGTTCCATAATAAATAGTGTAAGAATACGGGGGTGGGGTGTGCATGTCACAATGATAGCAAACAAATCATCCATAGCAACCATCCTCACATCTCTCACTCAGTGCGTAAAGCGTACGACATTACCAAGTGTGACAGCCCGCCCCGTACCAGCCGGCATTTCCTCCGAAAGTGCGCTGTACACGTGCCCGATCAGCACAGAACGGTCGCCAAAGAAAGGAAAGAAGTGAAGAACTAACACAAAACCTGTAGAATGTCTCACAGCGCATGGAACAAAATATAATAATAACATACTTGACATAAAACAGGTGAGACAGTGCATAAGCTGATAACTAAAATCGACATCAATCATCAGAGCAGCGGAAATCCATATACAGCTTATTACAATTTTCCAAATTTACTGTCTCTAAACAAAAGAAAGCTAAAGTAGAAGATGCACCACCAATGCCCAAGAAGTGATCTTCAACAACACAGGGAGAATATTATATATATATTACGTGGAAGCCTCCTGCTCGTCTCCGAATCATCTACCCGTGCATCACCAGCTAACCTATCTCTAGTCTGCTCGTGTGAGCACCCAGAGTAATAAGAGGAGTCATAAAACTCTGGGTGAGCGATAAGTATCTAAACAGAATGATAATAGGTATACTAAACCATACCTGAACCTGGACCTGCAACCAAAGAGTTAGTACCACATACCGTACAATGCTCTAAGGTGCCATAATAAATAGTGTAAGAATACGGGGGTGGGGTGTGCATGTCATAATGATAGCAAACAAATCATCCATAGCAACCATCCTCACATCTCTCACTCAGTGCGTAAAGCGTACGACATTACCAAGTGTGACAGCCCGCCCCGTACCAGTCGGCATTTCCTCCGAAAGTGCGCTGTACACGTGCCCGATCAGCACGGAACGGTCGCCAAAGAAAGGAAAGAAGTGAAGAACTAACACAAAACCTGTAGAATGTCTCACAGCGCATGGAACAAAATATAACAATAACATACTTGACATAAAATAGGTAAGACAGTGCATAAGCTGATAACTAAAATCAACATCAATCATCAGAGCAGCGGAAGTCCATATACAGCTTATTACAATTTTCCAAATTTACTGTCTCTAAACAAAAGAAAGCTAAAGTAGAAGATGCACCACCAATGCCCAAGCAGTGATCTTCAACAACACAGGGAGAATATTATATATATATTACGTGGAAGCCTCCTGCTCGTCTCCGGATCATCTACCCGTGCATCACCAGCTAACCTGTCTCTAGTTTGCTCGTGTGAGCACCCAGAGTAATAAGAGGAGACATAAAACTCTGGGTCAGAAATAAAGCCTGGTATGAGTGATAAGCATCTAAACAGAATGATAACAGGTATACTAAACCATACCTGAACCTGGACCTGCAACCAAAGAGTTAGTACCACATACCGTACAATGCTCTAAGGTGCCATAATAAATAGTGTAAGAATACGGGGGTGGGGTGTGCATGTCACAATGATAGCAAACAAATCATCCATAGCAACCATCCTCACATCTCTCACTCAGTGCGTAAAGCGTACGACATCTACCACTTTGGGACACTAGACAAACTGAGGTAACGACGAATCCCGACTTGTAGAAACCCTGCTATGACCAAGCTAAACATATAGAGTCATGACCAAACATTTCAATGACCCACTTCATTGGTTGTAGCCCTTGGTTCTACCGATGCCATGATGGCCCTGAATCCGTCTTCGTACCTCCTACCATAGTGATCCAAAGCTATAGACGTCGATAACTCCTTGGCACGCGTCCCGCAGCAAAGCCCAACCATGAAGCGAACTCGTTGATTCCCATCTGAATCTTGAGCTCTATCTTCTCATTTGGACTTCCTTTGCATCTCGGGTTATAGTCTTCACCTCCGGATCGGTCTTCATTCAGTCTTCTCCTCGGATCGTGCTCCCTTGGATGGTTCGGTTCGTGACGCGCCTCTCCAATCGGATCAGATCGAGTTCCTGCTGGCTCGTGGTGCTCCAGCTCCATCGGATCGTGTCGCACCATACGGATCGCGCCTCAACAGCTCGTGGCGTTGGCAACCCATTGGGTTCGGGTCGTGCTACCTCGTCTGGATCGTCGCGCCTCATCTCGGATCGCACCTTCTGATCGGTTCGTGGTCCACCAAGCTGGAGCGATTCGGATCGAGGTACTTCAGTTTGGACACGGCGTTGCATCGGTTCGTGGCCTTCGAAGTGGGACGGATCGTGGCGTGAGCTTCCATCGGATCGTGCTCATAGGGGGCGATCCGATCCGGGTAAATTCCTGCATTTCGTTCCAGCGACAGTCTTTCGCCATTCGACGGCGTTTTTGACCAAACTAACACTTCTAAACAATCACAAAACATCTCATACAGTCCTAGCAACGTATAGTATCGACCACAAACACCATAATACAATTCATAGCATGTAAAGTGGATCAAACATGGTCAAAACCCCAAATTTTCCCTTAAGCATGTTTAAGCAAATCAAGTGATATACTTGGCAAAACTTAATCAAATCGATCCAAACTTCTATCAGAGGTTTAAAATAACATTTAAGAATTTCTAAACATTTTTCCAGAATTTATTAGTGTATAAATTCGCTAATCTTCACTAATTACCCTTAATTACTGTAATTAGTGCAAAACTATGCAAATCACTCATCTTTGCCACAATAAAACTTTCAGATCTGAAGTGAACCTCTGATTTGCATGAATTCCAATATATAACAACAGCTCTACCTCGGTCCTTGTGCTAATCCTCCTTGATTTGATGCCTCTAAGCCTTAATCCTTGATTAGGAAGTGATTTGGGGTGTTTTAGATGTAGGAGGCCATTGTTAGAGTGTCTAAGGATGAAAGTGGCTGCTGGAAAATGTCTAAAGAAATGTTTTCTAATCCTAATCAGCCCCTATATACCCCTAAACCCGAAATCCCCCTCTGGGCCTAGCTGCTAATCACACGGTTAGGCCCAATTAAGCTGTTTTTCACCATCTGAAACTTGTTTCAGCCATATCTCCCAAACGGTGAGTCCGTTTGGCTAATATGACCACTCTACGGAAAGAGAAACCATCATCCGGCGCCAATGGAAGTGGTTTCAGGTCAAAATTCCTTTCCAGTCAAAAGTTATGGCCAAATCAGTGCCAACTAGGGGTAAAATGGTCATTTAAAAATCGGGAAAAATCATGAACATGGGAAATGACCCCAATAGTCATTCCCCAAAGTTACATGACCATACGACTTCGTATGTGAAAGAAATAAATATCCTACGATCCTATGATGCGTAGAATGTGGGTCGTTACATAGGTAGTCTCTCACTCTAAATTCACATGAAAAATAGAATAGCCGCCGTCATGCCATCGCCATGGAACTCAGTGTAGCCGCCGCCAACTAAGAAGGAAGAAAGCTAATCAAAACTCTAATTCTACTCAACTCTAAAGCAAATCAAGACTCTCTTTCTTTTCTAATTGTGAGTATGATGATCTTAACAAGATTATTAGCAAACTAATTAGATTAAGATGTGATATGGATCATAAGAAAATGATGTGAATTGTCATATATGTTTTTGTAAATCTTATGCTATCATGTATGTTGAAAATCCTATGTTACGTGATGATGATTTTATATATATTGAAAGTTTCTATGCTAAGTTGCGATGTTACAAAGTCATGATGTTATTATTTATGTTATAGTTAGCTTATGCTTGATCAAATCATGATGTTGATTATATATATGTTTGGGGCTATGATGATTCACATGATAAATCACATGTACCTATGCAAGTTTAGATTTATTAGTATGTATAATCTCACATATTGTATGACATTTATTTAGATCTAGAATTATGACATCTATTTAGATCTAGAATTATGCTATGACATGTGTGAGTTCTATGTGTTAGATGCTAGTTCACACCATCATTATGTTGCATAAACCACATATGCAAGTTTATACATGAACTTGGGTTATGATCATATTATGTAAGTTGTGACATTTTACCAAACAAGTTGACACCTTTAGATCCACGACATGTGTAGTTTTATGCAAGTTTCACCCCTATTATGATTAGATCTATTTTATTTGTCTATATGTTGTGATAATTTATCTTTGTGCTATGAGTTAGACTATTCGAGTCTAACGTATATTTTGCATTGAATAAGTGAACGTATAACGTGGAGTAGGGGTAATATTAAGGATTTAATATTAAGAAATTGGGGTGCAATTGATATGATTTTTCATACCATAAGTGGATGGCCATAATTGAGTCAATTATGGGCATCATTAAAATTGGAATTAATTAACGATTTGAATAGGGATATATTTAAAACTAGGGTAAAAGATTATAAGTGATAATCAATGCTTAGGACACGAGGTTGGACTCGTTTGTGACGTAAACCTGCCTGGACCCGACCGGCAAATCCAGTAGCCACAAATGTCAGCCCAATGTGAGAGGTCCTAGGCCCAAATTAAAGCATAACATTTGTAAAGACACGAGGCTAGACTCTTTTATGGTGTAAGACTGTCCGGACCCGCCCGGCGAATCCAGCTGCCATAAATGCCAGTCTAATGTGAGAGGTCTTTATGAGGTTATGGCCTGAATGAATTAAGAAATACTTAACCAGATAAACATGTGAAGTGGGACATGGGGGTTAAGTAGGTGCCTTGGGTGGCATGAAGAATCTAGTGGGTGCCTTTAGTGGCATTTGAAATACGATTAGTAAGACTTAACCAAACACACATGTAAATGAACATGACTAAGAAGAGGGTTAAGTGGGATATACTAGTAGGGACAAGCTTAGGTGGATAGCTTGTGGGGGCCCATTTCAACCAGTAACCCAAACGTATCTTTTTGGGCTCGACCCAAGTCGAGGACGGGACACGCATACTGGGCTTGACTATAAGAGGCCAAACGGGTTAGCGGTGGCAACGCAAGTCCAACGGGTTTCATATGCATGTGTGGACCCGGGCTTGTAGGTAAGACGTTGTTGCATCGTGTAGGTATAAGTCGTGCATCTTTAAGTTGTATCGGGTTGCCACTTTAGGGGAGTGATACACCCCACTGTGGGACCAGCACGGGTATCTACGAGTAGGGAGCCGATCTAAAGTGGGTAGTGGGGTACACCTAGCGGAGATAGGGGCAGGCGGCACCTATGTAGTCAGCTAGGGGTACACGAAGCTATTTATATAATTTCTAATTGAAGCAAGTGGGGTCAACTTTTAGGGTGACTGGTGTGGTGCAGTGTAGTAATTATTCGTTAGTATTAGGTGTGCCTTTAACGTTATCTTTATCTGCTCTTCCATACCCAATAGTTCATAGACATTTCCTTATTTTCCAGCTTATGCCTTAGTCTAGTTATTTTGATAATAGTATTGTTTGAATTATCATACTCGCCAGACTTTATGTCTGACCCTCTCTATTTCTATCCTTTTTCCCCCTCCAGGTCCTCAGGGTGGACCCAGCTCTAGTGGAGTCTGATTGAATTGCTTATTCTCTCTTTTGGAAAGCTTGGACCGCTGAAGTAAAGTCGAGCTTGTTATCTTCTTTAATGGCTATTTATGTAATGGGATTATGTATTTTGTTTTATCAAGATGGATATTGTACTTGACTCTGATTTATGGTTTTATGATGTAACAAACATGTTTAATTTTCCGCTGCAATGAAATAAAGTTTTAGATTTCCAAGTACTACTTATTATCTGTCTTCTTGTAATTTTTCTATTCTATATTCACTTAAAACCTCCATGGAAGTTAATGCATTCCCTTTGCGAGTGACATTAATGGACGTGGGGTGTTACACGTGGTATCAGAACTTAAGGTTACCAGAACAGATAAATTTTTCAGAAAAACTATTTTTCTAAAGTATTTTTGGAAGAAGTGTTTTCAAAAACATGTCTTGATGAGTAATTTAAAGAGGAAAGTTTTTATGAAAAACATAATCCCCAATAGCCGTATATCTTTATCATTCGAATTCTCCATTTTGAATCTTTCCTTTTTCGTTTCAGCATGGCTGAAGATCTTAACCTTCCAGAGGGTGTAACGATACCAGGATGGTATAGGAGGTTATTAGAAGCTAGGGCCGCTGCAGGTCCAGCCAATGTTCCTCCACCACCAGTTGCACCCGCTTCTCCTCCTCCTCGCGCTGATACTTTTGCAAAGACATGCAAGGAATTTAAGGCTATGGGTGGAAAACCTTTTCAAGGGTCAGAAACGTTTGTGGAAGCTAGAGATTAGCTTAAGGAGGTGGAAGAATTGCTAGAAATCTTTGAAGTAGAAGAAGGGAGGAAAGTCAAATTAGCAGCTTGGTTAATGAAGGGAGAGGCCTCGTTTTGGTGGGAAGTCACTAATGGGGAGCGTCCTATTGATTCTTGGGCGGATTTCAGACATAGGTTTGAGGCAAAGTTTCTCTCAAGGGCAGAAGAGAATCTATATATGGAAAGGTTCTTGACATTGAAGCAGGGAAATCTATCAGTGAAAGAGTACGTCAACAAATTTAACCAATTGGCAAGGTTTGGCTTAGATTTGGTGAACACGCAGGAGAAGAAGGCTCTGAGGTTCGTTAATAGCTTGAATGAGCCATTTCAGGGGTTGGTTATGACCCACATCCCTATGGGGGCCACCTTTGAGAAGCTAGTAGACATGGCACTCATGCACGAGGAGAAAGGCGCTAATGCTAATAAGGCACAAGAGAAGAAAGGGGATCAGAAGAAACCATAATAGCAAAACAATAAGGGTGGTAAAGACAATAATGGCAAAGGAAAGAAAAGATGCTTTAACTGTGGGACACCAGGCCATCTCAGCAAGGATTGCAGAAAGAAAAAGAAGACTGGATGTTTTCGCTATGGTGAAGCGGGACATCTAGTGAAGGACTGCCCAAAGAAGGGGCAGAGGGCAGGGTCTACCCCGGGAGGACAGGTGCATGCTCTTATGGCACCAGGGCAGGCAAGGGGACAAGTTCAGGCTCTCGCGGTCCCACCGCTGCAAGAACGAGGTAGAACCATTTCCGTTGAAAGCTTAGTTTTTTTGTTTGATCATCCTGTTCGTACCTTATTCGATTCGGGCGCATCGCATTCGTTTTTCTCTACATCATTAGTTGAATCACTGCACTTAAACACCAGTTTAGTAGAGGATCCCTTAGTTGTTTCGAATCCAATTGGGGGCTCAGCTTATTTGTCCATGATGAGTTTGGATTTGAAAATTTCTATACTTAGCGTTGAGTTTAGATGTGATGCTTATGTTTTGGGCTTCACGGGCTATGGGCTAATTTTAGGAATGGATTGGTTATCCAGAAATGGGGTCGTTCTTGATTGTGAAAGGAGAGTAGTTAGGCTCATGACTCGCCTTGGTAACACTCTCGAAATCTTTTGTAATCCCATAAATTCCGTTATGCTAAGTTATCTAGAATCGCTTGACGCGTCGGTGGAAAATCTACGATCTGTTAGAGTGGTCCGAGAATACTCAGATGTGTTTGAGGTGGTGAAGGGCTTGCCTCCGAAGCGGGAGATAGATTTTCGAATGTATCTTGTGGATAATGCAAAACCAGTATCTTTGCCAGTACGCCACATGGCTCCTCGTGAAAGGAGGGAACTCAATAAGCAAGTGAAGGAGTTGCTTGAGAAGGGGTTCATAAGACGAAGTATATCGGAGTGGGGTGCTCCAGTAGTATTTTCCACGAAGGTGGATGGGTCCCTTAGACTTTGTGTGGATTATAGAGAACTTAATAAGCTTAATAAGAAGAACAGACACCCACTGTCGAGGATTGACGATCTCTTCGATCAGTTAGTTGGCGCCTCAATGTTTTCGCAGTTGGACTTAGCCACTGGTTTCCATCAGTTGAGAGTGGCTGAGGATAGCATAGACAAGACTGCCTTTAGGACTCCGGACGGTTTCTATGAATGGCTAGTGATGCCCTTTGGTTTGACAAACGCCCCCGCATACTTTGTTGATTTGATGAGTAGGGTGTTTAGGGAGTACCTTAATAAATTCGTGGTGGTCTTTGTATACGACATCTTGATCTTTTCTAAGAATGAAGAAGAGCATGCCCTACATCTTAGGGAAGTGTTGGAGACTCTACGAGCGCATAACCTTAAAGCTTAATTTACTAAGTGTCACTTCTGGAGAGAGGAAGTGCGATTCTTAGGGCATGTGGTTTCCAAAGAAGGGATAGCTATGGATCCCGCGAAGGTGGTGGCCATCCAAGATTGGAAGGTCCCTAAAAATGCTACCGAAGTAAGGAGTTTCTTGGGTTTGGCTGGCTACTATAGGAAGTTTATCAAAGACTTCGCAAAAATATCAGCTCCATTGACACGCCTGACGAAGAAGAACCTAGTCTTCGCGTGGGACGTAGATTGTGATGATGCGTTCCAACGTTTAAAGAGAGATTTGACCTCAGCTCCAGTCTTAGTGCTGCCAGACGGGAGTAAGCCATTTATTGTTTATACCGATGCTTGTGGGACAGGTCTAGGCACAGTCTTAATGCAAGAGGAAAGGGTAATAGCCTATGGTGGAAGGCAGTTAAGGGTGCATGAGAAAAATTACCCTACACATGACCTAGAGTTGGCCGCTATTGTTTTCACGCTTAAGTCTTGGCGCCATTATCTTCTTGGGGAGAAATTCGAATTGTTCACTAACCACAAATCTTTAAAATACCTATTCTCTCAGAAGGACTTGAATTTAAGGCAGCAAAGGTGGATGGAATTCTTAGCATCCTACGACTTCGAAATAGCATATACCCCTGGCAAGGGTAACGTGGTGGCACACGCCTTAAGTAGGAAAAGGTTGTCCTTGAGCCTATTGTTTGTTGAGCGGCGAAGCTTAGAATTCATTTCGATGTTTGACTTTAGACCTTCCATTGACTTTATACCCGGTTTGCTATCATCCTTAGAGGTCAGACCTACACTTTTGGTACGGATTGGTGAGGCACAGCGAGACGACCCACAGTCGGTTGAGTTAGTAGAAAAACTCAAAAGAGGAGAGTCATCAAGCCACCTCCGTAGGTATACCCTAGATGATAAGGGTTGGTTACGTAGGGATAGTAGACTTTCTGTACCAAGAGACGAGGACTTGAGGAAGACTACTCTTGACGAAGCACATCGTTCGAAGATGACCATTCATCCCGGCGGGGACAAGATGTACAAAGACATGAAGCGAGTTTTCTTTTGGTCCGGTATAAAGAGGGATGTGGCCGAGCATGTCACTAGATGCTTTCTGTGCCAACAAGTAAAAGCAGAGCAAAAGAAACCCGGTGGGTTGCTTCACCCATTGGAGGTTCCGTAATGGAAGTGGGATAGTGTCTCGATGGATTTTGTGGATGGATTACCAAGATCAAGGAAGGGTAATACGGGGATTTGAGTTATAGTAGATAGACTTACTAAGAGCGCCCATTTCATTCCCGTGAAGAGTAAGAGGACTGCTCCATGGTTAGCTTCTGTATACGTCCGAGAGATAGTTCGTTTGCATGGTGTTCCTTCTAACATAGTAAGCGACCATGATCCTGTCTTCACTAGCGAATTTTGGAAGAGCTTGCAAGAGGCGGTAGGGACTCAGTTATGTTTGACTACCGCATATCATCCTCAGACGGATGGCCAGACCGAGAGGGTGAATCGTATTCTAGAGGACTTGTTGAGGTTATGTGTCTTAGATTTCGGAGGTACATGGGAGGAACATCTTCCGTTGGTAGAATTTGCATATAATAATAGCTTTCAGTCTAGCATTGGCATGGCACCATTCGAAGCTCTTTACGGACGGCCGTGTCATTCACCTACATGTTGGTGGGAAGCTACAGATAAGATCTTACTTGGGCCCGATATGATTAGAGAGACTTCGGAAAAGATCGACTTGATTCGAAGGAGGATGAAGTCAGCGCAAGATAGACAGAAATATTATGCAGATAAGAGGAGGACAGATCTTGAGTTTGATGTTGGGGACATGGTCTTTATCAAAGTGTCTCCATTACGGAATGTTGTTCGCTTTGGGTCCTTTGGGAAATTAGCACCAAGGTTTGTAGGGTTGTTTCCTATTAAGGAGAAGACTGGACAGATGGTGTATAGAGTGGAGTTGCCTGAGAGACTTAGTGGTGTACACGACGTATTCCATGTGTCACATTTGAGGAAGTACTTGCACGAGACTGCGGAAGCGGTAGAGCCAAGCTTGCTTAGAGAGGTGGAGATAGAGCATGATGCGACGATTCGATGAGCTCCCACATGCATTCTTGGGTCGGAGATCAAGAAGTTGAGGAATCGAGAGGTCAGACTAGTCAAAGTGCAATGGGGAGATGATGAGAGCAACGCTACTTGGGAGACAGAAGCGAAGATGCGTTCATTGTACCCTTTTCTTTTTGAGGGTATGTCTTTTAATTTCTCCTTTATCGCTTAGCTTGTACTTATCTTATCTTTAGTATGTCCTCTCGCTAGTATCTTTGACCTTTAGTTAGGACAATCCTATGGTTGAAACATGTGTTTGAGACATGTTATGTATGATGGATGCAAAGTGGATGCAAGTGTTTGCTAGTGGTTGCTCGTTGACGCATATACACACACTATTAGGCACTAGATCGACTCAGTCACTTCATATTGCATATTGCATATATATGGATGTATTTAGTAAAATGGATGTATGAGGATTTTTTTTATCATATGGATGTTGCATTCAGATGATGATTGTGCACGCATATAGAGATAATATGTAGCATTAAGGAACTTTTGCATACATAATGGACGCATGGCACTATCATGATTTGCATTAAGGAGGTCAACTGAATCAGTGGACCGCCTGATTTTGCATTATATATGGACATATACACACACTGTCCATTTAAACATGAAAGCATTAGAAGTCTATAAGGACAATGGATGCCTGTGTTTGATGGTTGAGTAGATGGACGATTGGATGTTAGGATATACATTCTTCTTGACTTGAAGATTTCAGGGTCGAAATCCTTTAAGGAGGGGAGAATGTAACACCCCGTAATTCTGTTAATATTAATATTCACAAATTAAAGAATAACTAATCTCAGACGTGAGAATTGTGGGTAACGGGTTACGCCATTTTGTTCGTCTCATAATTCTGGTTGAAATAGAGTCCGAGTTTGCGTGATTTGGACTTCGTATGAAGGAGATATGGCCATCGGAAGTTTCAGAAAATTCAAAATTCGAAGTCAAACAGGCCTGGCGGGAAATTTCCCGCCCAGCACTGAGGTCGACTGGATAGTCGACACCCCCAGGACCAGGTTGACTGCGCAGTCGACTTGGGTGTCGACCTGGTCCAGTCGGCCCAGTTTTGGAAGAGCCCAATCTTGAGCTGCTGATGTGTCTTTAGGGCTGAGTTGGCTAATTTAACGGTTCAGGTTAGTTCTGAGTTGATCTGACGATCTAACAAATCCTAAACTCTATATATACCTAGGTAGTCTCTCACTCTAAATTCACATGAAAAAAAGAATAGCCGTCGTCATGCCATCGCCATGGAACTCAGTGTAGCCGCCGCCAACTAAGAAGGAAGAAAGCTAATCAAAACTCTAATTCTACTCAACTCTAAAGCAAATCAAGACTCTCTTTCTTTTTTAATTGTGAATATGATGATCTTAACAAGATTATTAGCAAACTAATTAGATTAAGATGTGATATGGATCATAAGAAAATGATGTGAATTGTCATATATGTTGTTGTAAATCTTATGCTATCATGTATGTTGAAAATCCTATGTTATGTGATGATGATGATATATATATTGAAAGTTTCTACGCTAAGTTGCGATGTTACAAAGTCATGATGTTATTATTTATGTTATAGTTAGCTTATGCTTGATCAAATCATGATGTTGATTATATATATGTTTGGGGCTATGATGATTCACATGATAAATAACATGTACCTATGCAAGTTTACATTTATTAGTATGTATAATCTCACATATTGTATGACATCTATTTAGATCTAGAATTATGAAATCTATTTATATCTAGAATTATGCTATGACATGTGTGAGTTCTATGTGTTAGATGCTAGTTCACACCATCATTATGTTGCATAAACCACATATGCAAGTTTATACATGAACTTGGGTTATGATCATATTATGTAAGTTGTGACATTTAACCAAACAAGTTGACACCTTTAGATCCATGACATGTGTAGTTTTGTGCAAGTTTCACCCCTATTATGATTAGATCTATTTTATTTGTCTATATGTTGTGATAATTTATCTTTGTGCTATGAGTTAGACTATTCAAGTCTAACGTATATTTTGCGTTGAATAAGCGAACGTATAACGTGGGGTAGGGGTAATATTAAGGATTTAATATTAAGAAATTGGGGTGCAATTGATATGATTTTGCATACCATAAGTGGATGGCCATAATTGAGTCAATTATGGACATCATTAAAATTGGAATTAATTAATGATTTGAATAGGGATATATTTATAACTGGGGTAGAAGATTATAAGTGATAATCAATGCTTAGGACACGAGGTTGGACTCGTTTGTGACGTAAACCTGCCCGGACCCGACCGACAAATCTAGTAGTCACAAATGTCATCCCAATGTGAGAGGTCCTAGGACCAAATTAAAGCATAACAGTTGTAAAGACACAAGGTTAGACTCTTTTATGGTGTAAGACTGCCCGGACCCGCCCGGCGAATCCAGCTGCCATAAATGCCAGTCTAATGTGAGAGGTCTTTATGAGGTTATGGCCTGAATGAATTAAGAAATACTTAACCAGATAAACATGTGAAGTGGGACATGGGGGTTAAGTAGGTGCCTTGGGTGGCATGAAGAATCTAGTGGGTGCCTTTAGTAGCATTTGAAATACGATTAGTAAGACTTAACCAAACACATATGTAAATGAACATGACTAAGAAGAGGGTTAAGTGGGATATACTAGTAGGGACCAGCGTAGGTGGATAGCTTGTGGGGGGCCATTTCAACCAGTAACCCAAACGTATCTTTGTGGGCTCGACCCAAGTCGAGGACGAGACACACATACTGGGCTTGACTATAAGAGGCCAAACGGGTTAGCGGTGGCAACGCAAGTCCAACAGGTTTCATATGCGTGTGTGGACTCGGGCTGGTAGGTAAGACGTTGTTGCATCGTGTCGGTATAAGACGTGCATCTTTAAGTTGTATCGGGTTGCCACTTTAGGGGAGTGATACACCCAACTGTGGGACCAGCACGAGTATCTACGAGTAGGGAGCCGATCGAAAGTGGGTAGTGGGGTACACCTAGCGGAGATAGGGGCAGGCGGCACCTATGTAGTCAGCTAGGGGTACACGAAGCTATTTATATAATTTCTAAGTGAAGCAAGTGGGATCAACTTTTAGGGTGACTGGTGTGGTGCAGTGTAGTAATTATTCATTAGTATTAGGTGTGCCTTTAACGTTATCTTTATCTGCTCTTCCATACCCAACAGTTCATAGACATTTCCTTATTTTCCAGCTTATGCCTTAGTCTAGTTATTTTGATAATAGTATTGTTAGAATTGTCATACTCACCAGACTTTATGTCTGACCCCCTCTATTTCTATCCTTTTTCCCCCTCCAGGTCCTCAGGGTGGACCAAGCTCTAGTGGAGTCTGATTGAATTGCTTATTCCCTCTTTTGGAAAGCTTGGACCACTGAAGTAAAGTCCAGCTTGTTATCTTCTTTAATGGCTATTTATGTAATGGGATTATGTATTTTGTTTTATCAAGATGGATATTGTACTTGACTCTGATTTATGGTTTTATGATGTTACAAACATGTTTAATTTTCCGCTGCAATGAAATAAAGTTTTAGATTTCCAAGTACTTCTTATTATCTGTCTTGTTGTGATTTTTCTGTTCTATGTTCACTTAAAACCTCCATGGAAGTTAATGCATTCCCTTTGCGAGTGACATTAATGGACGTGGGGTGTTACAGATGGGCACAGTGCAAGGTCCAGTAATCCCAAAATTTTACAACCAAAATGAAACTGCATGCATAAATATATAACAGCTTGCTTCGAATGGGATGGATTGGTCTGGGTAACACAACCCGGAAATGTCACAAATACTCAAATAATGTAAATATTCTACTGTACCCTAACATGCACCTATAAAGATTACAAATGAAGCAATACACCTAAATTTCTTTCATATATGGGTAGTGAACTGACAGTCACGACCCTGGTTTAAGGCTAAGAATCATAGCAAAAAAAAAGGATTACAGTGCGCAAGCCGGCATATGCATATTTCTAATTACAAGACTGCAGAGTTAGACAATATGCATGCAACCACAATTGCAAGGTTACAAGGTTAGATAATATGCGTGCAGCAAAATATATAAATATAGTTGAAAGATGCTAATATCCATAGTTTTCATGCAATAGGGATCGATTCCGCCAAACCCCGAGGTACAGGGCCTTGAGTCTATTTACCGCAAGTGTAGAATGGAAAGCATACGAGTCCGCAATGTGCCCACAGTAAGGCGGCCGGTAACCCAATGAATCAAAGCAATATGGGTGTCAAAATGGTCAGCAAATTGAAAGACAGGGATAAAAATGAGGCATGGCAAGGATAACTATGAGACAACGAGCCTATATGGGCATACATGCAAGGTGTTGAGTGTGGATATATACATACGAGTGTATATATATACACATGCGTAAACGATCTTTACGAATATAAAAATTCAAGTAAACAAAAGCAAAAATCAAACCGAATCAGTGAATTAGACGAGGCAGCGAGCTAATAGGCTTGTATGTATGCTGAAACATTCGTATATACATATATGACGGTATATACGAATGGAATCGGCCTCCACATTTGTGTCGACAAACAAGTTCACAATCCCACAAAACAATGTTTGTAAGATAAGGCAGTGTTAATGTGAGTATAAACGTTTGCCTTAAAAACTATATACACATACATAGTACGTATATATACATATGTAATCGACCGCCATGCTTATACCCAAACCCATTTCAACCCGCAAGGCAATCAATTCAATGATAGAAAACAGTAGCAAAGAAATCCCCAAACCATCATATTTAGTATGAATGCAAAGTAAACATCCGTGAAATAAATTTAATCGTAAGGAGACTTACAACTAGAAGAACATGGAGAAGCGGAAGGAGGACACGTTGGAGTTACGACAGAATTGGTGGGGTCTCCGATTGGCGGCGGCGCTGATGAGGTGGTGGCTAAGGAGCACGGTGGTCGGAGGGAATAGTTGGGATCGCGGTGAAACGCTGATGGGGTCAGCTTCATAAGTGACAACAACTGTAAGCAGGAATGGATGGAGCGAACTCGGGTTTTTACCGGAGGCATGGTGGTGGAACCAGGCTTGGCTGCAGCGGTTCGAGGGCGACGACTCGATATGAGGAGGAGGGAGCAGTGCGATGAAGGCCAGCAAAGCTTGGAGGAACGATGGGTAAAATTGTGACACCCCATGTCCGTTAATGTCACTCATTAAGAGAATGCATTAAGTTTCATGAAGCGTTATAGGTAAATAGAAACAATACAAGAAAGATATAAAAAAGCAGCGAATAAAAACAAACTTTATTAATCATAAAGCATCGTGGTTCAAAACATCATATGTCTGAATTACATAAAAACCCGTACATCATAAAAGCTTCTATCTTGTACTTAAACATCATAGTACAAAATAAAAGAAGCAAAATACCCAAATAAAAACATAGCCATAGTAGCAAAGATAGGAGCTTGACCAATACATCTAAGCAGCTCCAGCAAAAAGGTAGCAGAATCCTGGTCAAGCTTGAGTTTTCCCAACCTGAGAACCTGGGAGGGAAACGGAAGAAAGAAGAGGAAACAAAAAGGGTCAGACATAAAGTCTGGCAATGCCAGTTACTTTTAGCAAGTAAATAAGTAAAAGTATCATGACATGCATATAAAGTGGTTTAAAAAAGATAACGCCATAAAAGGTAGGTATGACAAGGTAAACATGATAGAGTATATATGCCTCTCTAATGATTACTCTGATTCTCTGCACTAATACTAGTATAACCAGAATGTGATGATCCCAACAACTATAAGATGGTAGAGTTAGGTGTACTTCTAGTGAGAGGTTTTAACCCTATATAATCCACAGGCAGCCCAACCTAACAAGCTCCTAAATTTTTTACTAGAGTCTAAACGTACCCTAAATACTAACCTAATTGATCGGCTCCCTACTCCATAGATACCCTGTGCTGGCCCCACAGTAGGAGGTATCACTTCCTAAAGTGGCAACCCTTTGTTGATATGCACAACCATATCTACATGTGTCATGGTCGTCTTATCCCCTTCTGCCCGTACATGCACGCACATGTCCCGGTCGGTTTGCGTCGCCCACACCGTCCTCCACGTTTGGGTCTCTTACAATTAGCTCAGTAAGTGTGTTCCTACTAGAACCTAGGGTGCAGTACTCGTCTGATACTGTTTTATGGGTTACTGACTGAAACGGGTCACACACGCAAGATTATACAAGCTCTCCCCTTGTCTTGTATCCCCACTAGGATTTCCATAGGCTATGTATACATAACGGTGTCTTTAATTACATAACCCCATTACTTCCACAGGTTATGCTTATCTAATGATACCTTTAATTATATAACCCCCTCAGGTTAAGTTTGTGGGCCTATATATTTTAATATTACCCACCCCCTCAGTTTTACTTAACCCACCCATTGTTCAAACAAATTTACTTAACCCCTATTCAAGTTCATGTTCATACAATCCCTATGGATTCATCTAGGTTAAGTATTACAATTCATTACCATGTCCATTTATGGTCATAATGTGTTGAACCACTCACATTAAGCCTACCACTTGTGGATGTTGGATATGCCGGTCGGTTTCGGGCAGACTTCTTCCACAAGTCGGGCTCAACCTCATGTCTCAGCACGTCTCGTATTTTTGTACCTAGACCCCTCACATTAGATTCACCACTTGTGGTCGTTGTATAAGCCGGGCGGTTCCGGGCAGACTTCCACCACAAGTGTCATCTAACCTCGTGTCTAGGCGCAGTTACAATTTCTAATTACTGTAATCCTAAGCATTTCATTATTAGCCAATTTTACCTATGTCATTATAGGTTCTCATGCCCCCTTTTCACAATTATGTTCATTATGAATTATATGCCCTAAATTCATATTCATAAACATTATTCAAGTTGTGCCAAATTCCCTATTTACAAGTTATGCCCAATTTCAATGTTTTTCACCTCGTTTTCCATTTAACATGTTCGCATATTTCAGCGGAATGCCTAGGCTCGAAGGTAGCCAGGCTATATAAAATAAAAAGGGAAAGATGACAGAAATGATTATACTAACAAGATCGACATAAACATATAGTGGCATATTGATAAGATGGGCATTTAAGAATTGATCTGGTGAACATGAGATAATAGAACTGATTCTAACATAACAGGGATGTCATAATAGGCATGATAAGATCTAAACAATAATTTAGATGTCCAACTAGTAACAGATCCAATTTAATTATTCTTTAAACCTTCATAACTTCTTCATACGATGTCCATTTTATGCAAACCAAATGTCTGTCTTGACCAAAATTTCGAGACGGACGCAATGGCGCAGTTTGTTTCCCTTAATTCTAAATATTAAATTAATTATTCTTTAATTTGTACTCTTTAGTGTTGTTAAAATTACGGGGTTTTACATTCTCCCCTACTCAAAGGATTTCGTCCCTGAAATCTCCAAGTTAAGAAAAATGTATATCATACCATCCATCACCCATCTACTCATCCACTAATCACTGGCATCCATTGTCCTTAAAGATTTCTAATGCTTATATAAATATATGCAAAGGTGTGTGTATATGTCCCAATACTAATGCGAAGATCAGGCGATCTACTGATTCAGTCGACCTCCTTAATGCAATGTATGTTAGTGCCATGAATCCAACATGTACGCAATAATCCTATTATAACATGTAAGTTCTATATGGGTGCATAATCATCTGTCTAAATGCAACATCTGTATGATGATACATCGATTTCCACCCATTAAAAGAAGAAAAATGCACACATATCCATATGCAGTATGAGAGTGATTGAGCCGATCTAGAGCCTAATGTGTGTGTATATGTATCCACGAGCAACTACTAGCAAACACTTGCATCCATCAAACATAACATGTCTCAAACACATGTTTACATCCATAGGATTCCTACCTAAAGGTCGAAGATTCGATCAATAGGACATACCTAAATGATAGAAACAAGCATAAATAAAAACTTTGGAAAAAAGAGTTAAGAACATACCCTCAAAAAGAAAAGGGTATGAAGCATGAATCTTGTCTTCGGTCTCTAAAGTCGCATCCTTTGGGTTATCTCCCAGCTGAACTTTCATCAACTTGACTTCTTTATTGCGTAACTTCTTAACTTCTGATCCATAAATACTGGTAGGAACCCGTCTGATTATCGCCTCCCATTCCACTTATACTTCCTCCAACATACTCGGCTCAACAACTTCTACGGTATCATGTAAGCGCTTCCGCAAATGAGAAACATGGAAAACATCATGAATGCCGGATAATCTTTCGGGTAGCTTTACTCTATGGACCATTTAGCCAATCCTTTATGTTATGGGAAATGGCCCTACAAATCTTGGTGCCAATTTCCCTATAGATCCAAAGCGAACCACATTCCTTAAAGGTGGCACTTAATGAAAACCGTGTCTCCTACTTCGTATTCAATGTCAGTCCTTCTCTTATCTGCGTAGGGTTTCTGCCTATCTTGAGCGGTGTTCATTATCGTCTAATAAGATCAATCTTCTTGGATGTTTCTCTAACCATATCTGGTCCAAGTAATAGCCTTTTTATAGATTCTCACCAACAAGTTGGTGACCTACAGGGTCGTCCATATAATTCTTCGAAGGGTGCCATGCCAATGCTAACTTGATAAATGTTGTTGCTGGCATACTCTGCTAAAGGAAGATGCTCTTCCCAAGTCCCTCTGAAGTCTAGGATACAAAGCCTTAAAAGATCCTCAAGAACTCTATTCACCCTCTCCATCTGTCCATCGGTCTGAGGATGATAAGCGGTGCTTAAACACAATTGTGTACCAAATGCTTCTTGCAAGCTTCTCCAAAATTCACTAGTGAAGATGCGGTCACGATCGCTTACGATGTTGGAAGGTACACCATGAAGACAGACTATCTCACGAGCGTAAATTGTTGCTAACTAAGTTGCCATCCTCTTACTCTTTATTGGAATAAAATAAGCGCTCTTAGTAAGTCTATCTACTACAGCCCAAATACCGGTGTTGCCTTTATTTGATCTAGGTAAACCATCTATTAAATCCATAGAGACCCTCTCCCACTTCCACTGTGGAACTTTCAAAGGATGAAATAAACCATCGAGCTTCTTTCGTTCAGCTTTGACTTGCTGACAAACTAAACATTGAGAAACAAACTCGGCCACAACTTTCTTCATCCCAACCCAAAAGAAAACCCTCTTCACATCCCTATACATCTTATCACCACCTGGATGAATAGTCATCTTAGAATGATGGGCTTCCTCTAGGACTGCCTTTAACAAACTTCCAAATTGGGGAACACAAAGCCTTCCATCTCATCGCAATCACCCTTTATCGTCAATGGAATATTTATCGAGGTGATTAGAAGCTTACCCTTTACTGAGCCTATCCAATATGTCTGAAATCTGTGGACCATCTCGCTATGAAGCTTCTGTCTAATCCATAAGAGTAGGTCGTATCTCTAGCGATGCAAATAAACCAGGAAAAAACTTGGTGGAGGGTCTAAAATCAAAAGTCAATATGAACTCCAAGCTTTTCCTTTCCACAAACAAAGGACTTATAGCCATCCTCTGCCTACTCAGTGCGTCTACTACCACATTACCCTTGCCAGGGGTATAAGCAATCTCAAAATCATAAGAAGCTAGGAACTCCATCCACCTTTTTTGCCTCAAATTAAGATCTTTCTACGGGAATAAGTAATTGAGAGATTTATGATCGGTGTACAACTCTAACTTCTCTCCAAGCAAATAATGACGCCACATCTTAAGCGTGAGACTATGGCAGCTAGCTCTAAATCATGGGTAGGGTAGTTCTTCTCATGAACTCTTAGTTGTCTACCCCCATAACACACTACCTTTCCCTCTTACATCAGAACTGCACCAAGCCCTGTACCACATGCATCAGTGTATACTGTAAACACTTTATTCCCATCAGGTAAGGAGAAGACTGGGGCTATTGTCAGAGCCCTCTTCAATCATTGGAAAGCAACATCACAATCTATATCCCATGAAATTGACAAATTCTTCTTCATCGGCCTGGCGAGTGGGGCTGACATCATTGCGAAGTCCTTAAAGAACTTCCTATAATGGTCTGCCAATCTAAGAAAGCTTCTTACCTCCATTGCATTCTTCGGAATTTGCCAATCTTGAACTGCAACCACCTTTGCGGGATCTACAGCTATCCCATCTCTAGAAACCACATGCCCTAGAAATCTCACCTCTTTTCTCCAAATTTGGCATTTGGAGAACTTTGCATTGAGCTGACGTGCACAGAGAGTTTTCAAAACTTCTTTAAAATGTTGTACATGCTCGTCCTCGCTTTTTGAGAAGATCAAGATATTGTCGACAAAGACCACAACAAATTTATTTAGAAACTCCCGAAATACCCTACTCATCAGATCAACAAAATAGGCGGGTGCATTCGTCAACCCAAAAGGCACAACTAGCCATTCAAAGAAACCACATGGAGTCCTAAAAAAGGTCTTATTTATACTGTTCTCAGCCACCCTCAACTGATGAAACCCCATGTCCAAGTCTAACTGAGAGATTACCGAGGCACCAACAAGTTGGTCAAACAAGTCATCTATCCTCGAAAGTGGGTGTTTGTTCTTCTTAGTGAGTTTATTTAATTCTCTATAGTCTACACATAAGCGAAGTAAACCATCCGCCTTAGTTGCGAATACCACCAGAGCACCCCATTCAAATATGCTTTGCCTAATAAACCTTTTCTCAAGTAGCTCCCCTACTTGCTTGCTAAGCTCCCTCCTTTCCCTTGGAGCCATATGGCGAACAAGTAATGCAACTAGCTTTGCATTTTCCACCAAATATATACGAAAATCGATCTCGCGCTTCGGAGGTAATCCCCGTACCTCACAAAAACATCAGAATAATCTCGGACTGCTGTAATAGATTGCAAATCATCGATAGATGCATCAAGAGACTCTGGGAAACTAAGCATAACAGACCTTTGCGGGTCACAAGAAATCTCGAGGGTCCTCCCATGGCAAGTCAAAAGTCTAACGACTCTCTTCTCACAATCTAGAATGGCACCATACATGGTTAGCCTATCCATCCCTAGAATAAAAATATAGCCCATAAAACCGAGCACATATGTGTCGCACTCAAATTCGAAACCTAAGACAGATATTCTCAAACCTCGACAAATCATGGACAAATGAGCTGAACCACCTATGGGGTTTGGGACAACTACGGGATCCACTACCATACTAGTATTCAGGTGCAGAGACTCAACCACATAACTAGATATAAATGAATGTGAAGCGCCAAAATCAAAAAGAGTTCTAATAGGATGACTGGAAAGAGAAATTAAACCTTCCACGGAAATTTTCCTACCTCTATCTGGAGCACTGGTCACGAGAGCATGCATTTTCCCTCCAGAAGCTCCTGCCCTTTGACCTTATCCATGTTTCTTCGGGCACTCCTTAGCAAAGATTCCGACCACTCCACAATTGAAGCAAGAATCTTTTCTTCTTTTGCAGTCCATTACCAAGTGACCCTTTCGTCCACAACTATGGCACTTCCTCTTATCCTTAGCCTTGTCATTCTTTCCACCCTTCTTCTATTGTTGTTGTTGCTGTTATCCTTTCTTGGGCCATACTTTCTTGTTTTGCTTTGTTTCCTCATCCTTAACTTCCTTCTTTTCTCCTTTGTCTTCCTCATGCATCAAGGCCATTTCAAC
This sequence comes from Allium sativum, assembly GCA_030737875.1. NCBI lineage: Eukaryota > Viridiplantae > Streptophyta > Magnoliopsida > Asparagales > Amaryllidaceae > Allium > Allium sativum. Next base: position 221,495,927 of record CM060912.1, on the reverse strand, counting down.
AAACCTTTCAGAAGTAGCTCCTATTGGAATATGGGACATAACTAACCCATGAAGGGGTTCATTCAGCCCTTTAGCAAACCACAAAGCTTTCTTATGCAGAGTGTCTACTAGTTCCAATCCAAACCTTGTTAGCTAGTTGAATTTGTTCACATATTCTTTAATGGTCATGTTTCCTTGTTTAAGCGCCAAGAACCTCTCCATTTGCATGCTTTTCTCAGCTTGAGAAAGAAACTTCATTTCAAACCTCTATCTAAAATAATACCATGTTTCCACCGGACGCCCTGCTTGGGGTACTTCCCACCAGAACGAAGCTTCGTCTTTCAGTAGCCAAGCAGCTAGCTGAATCTTCCTACGATCATCCACATCGGAAATTCCAAACAATTCCTCTGTCTCCTTGAGCCAATTCCTTGCCTTTATGAACGTCTCAGTTCCACGGAATGGTCTTCCTCCCATAGCCCGAAAATCTTTGCAGATCTTAGAGAAGTTATCTACACATAGAGGAGGAGGAGGAACGACGAGTGTAGCTAGGGGAGGAAGGTCAACTTGACGAACGACAGGTGCCATGGCCTCTAGATACCTACGGAACCAGCCTGGTATCGTAACACCTTCTAGAATATTAGGTTCCCCTGATATGCTGAAAAGAAAAGGAAAGAGATTCAAATGAAGGATCGAAAGATAGTGCCCATGGCTTTGGGGAATATATTTTCAAAATAGACTTTTCTTTTGAAAATGCTTTCTTTAAAAACCTTTTTTAAAATAATTTTCAAAAACTTTTATCTAATCTGGTAACCTTTAGCTCTGATGCCAAGTATGACACCCCGCGTCTATTAATGTCACTCATAGGAGAATGTATTAAGTTTCGTGAAGCATTATAGGTAAACAGAAACATTACAAGATAGACATAAAAATAGCAGCGGAATAAAAACAAACTTTACTAATCATAAAGCATCGTGGTTCAAAACATCATATGTCTGAATTACATAAAAACCCATACATCATAAAAGCTTCTGTCTTGTACTTAAACATCAGAGTACAAAATAAAAGAAGCAAAATCTCCAAATAAAAACATAGCCATAGTAGCAAAGATTGGAGCTTGAGCAATACAGTTAAGCATCTCCAGCAAAATGATAGCAGAATCATGGTCAAGCTTGAGTATTCCCATCCTGAGAACCTGGGGGGAAACGGAAGAAAGAAGAGGAAACAAAAAAGATCAGACATAAAGTCTGGCGAGTCTTTTAGCAAGTAAATAAGTAAAAGTGTCATGACAGACATATAAAGTGGATAAGAAAGATAACACCATAAAAGGCAGGTATTACAAGGTAAACATGATAGAGTGTATATGCTTCTATAATGATTACTATGATTCTCTACACTAGTACTAGTATAACCAGAATGAGATGATCCCAACAACTATAAGATGGTAGACTTAGGCGTACTTCTGGTGAGAGGTTTTAACCCCATACAATCCATAGGCAGCCCAACCTAACAAGCTCCTAAACTTTTTACAAGAGTCTAAACGTACCTTAACTACTACCCTAATCGATCGGCTTCCTACTCCGTAGATACCCTTTGTCGGCCTTACCATAGGAGGTATCACTTCCAAAAGTGGCAACCCTTCGTTGATGTGCACAGCCATATCTACAGGTGTCACGGTCGTCTTATCCCCTTCTGCCCGGAAATGCACGCACATGTCCTGGTCGGTTTGTGCCGCCCACACCGTCCTCCACATTTGGATCTCTTACAATCAGCCCAGTAAGCGTGTCCCTACTCGGACCTAGGGCGGAGCACTCGTCTGATACTGTTTTATGGGTTACTGACTGAAACGGGTCCAACACACAAGATGATACAATATCTCCCCCTTGTCTTGTATCCTCACTAGGATTTCCACAGGCTATGTGTACCTAACGTTGTCTTTAATTACATAACCCCATTATTTCCATAGGTTATGCTTACCTAACGGTGTCTTTAATTACATAACCCCCTTAGGTTAAGTTTGTGGGCCTATATATATAAATATTACCCACCCCCTCAGTTTTACTTAACCCACCCACTGTTCAAACAAATTTACTTAATCCCTATTCAAGTTCATGTTCATACAATCCCTATGGATTCAATTGGGTTAAGTATTCCAATACATTACTATGTCCATTTATGGTTATATTGTGCTGGACCCCTCACATTAACCCTACCGCTTATGGATGTTGGATATGTCAGTCGGTTCCAGGCAAACTTCTTCCACAAGTCAGGCTCAACCTCCTGTCACGACACATCTCGTATTTTTGCACCTAAACCCCTCACATTAGATTCACTACCTGTGGTCGCTGGATATGCTGAGTGGTTCCAGGAGGACTTCCACCACAAGTGTAATATAACCTCGTGTCTAGGCGCAGTTACAGTTTCTAATTTCTGTAATCCTAGGCATTTCATTATTAGCCAATTTTTACTTATGTTGTTATAGGTTCTCATGCCCCCTTTTACCAATTATGTTCATTATGAATTATGTGCCCAAAATTCATATTCATAAACATTATTCAAGTTATGCCAAATTTCCTATTTACAAGTTATGCCCAATTTCAATGTTTTTCCTCTCGTTCCCCATTTAACACGTTCGCATATTTCAATGGCATGCCTAGGCTCAAAGGTAGCTAGGTTATGTAAAATAAAAAGGGAAAGATGAAGGGAAGATGACAGAAATGATTATACTAACAAGACTGACATAAACATATAGTGGCATATTGATAAGATGGGCATGTAAGAACAGATATGATGAACATGAGATAATAAACTAATTCTAACATAATAGGGATGTCATAATAGGCATGATAAGATCTAAACAAATTTAGATGTCCAATTAGTAACAAATCCAATTTAACCACAAACACGATAGGTACTAGGTGATCAAAATAGTGAATTAGATCTAAAATCAAAGGTAGATCTGACATGATAAAGGTTAAGGTTCAAGTTATAGTCATATCAGAATATCATAGATTCACAAGTTATAACAGATCTGATATGATTCAAGCAGTCACGGACATAGATCCAAATTACAGTCATATCATGTTTTACTTTTTAATTATTTAAACCTAAAAGTAACTTAAACTCATTGTGTTTGGATCTAGAAAGATAGAAGAAGAATAGCAAAGGTTGAATCACAGATCTACACTTGAATAACTTGATTGCAGAAGAAGGAAAAGTTTTGGTACAGTCTAGGCACCGACAGCATCTAGTCCTCTATTATTTTCAATTTGAGGAACTAGAGAAATAATTCCATATTTATAGCAAAAAAGAAGACCTCGAAGCCCTAATTTTATATTCAGTCGCAGGGGGGTCGACCCCCTCACCCTTATGGGGTCGACCCATGGGTCAACACCCCCTTGAGGGGTCGACCCAAGGGTCGACACCCCTAGCGCGGGATTTTCCCCGCTCACCCAAATTTCTGCGATTTTGAATTTTCTGAACCAAATTTGAATTTTTGGACCCTATATATATATATATTCTCTTGCATGTATACAAACTCCAAACCTTCATAACTTCTTTATACGGTGTCCGTTTTACGCCAACCAAATGTCTATCTTGACCAGAATTTCGAGATGGACGCAATGGCGCAGTCCCTTTCCCTTAATTCTGAATATTAAATTAATTATTATTTAGTTTTTCCTTTTTAGTGTTGTTAAAATTACGGGGTGTTACAAAAATCGGCCATTAATCGATTTCAATGATGGAAGCAAATTTGGGGACAAAAATTTCTTAGGGAGGAAAATCAGTGGAGGGATGGAAAATAGATAAAAAAAGGCTTGGTGGAGATATAAAACAGGGGATGGACTGATAAAACAAGTGGACACGTGTACGAAGTAAAATGCAAATGGGGACAAGTGTAAAAAAAATTCGCTAAATATGAGACGGATGTAAAATATTTCAACATGTATAACAAGCGGCACAAACTTGAATAAACAATTATTTTAAAAGTATATACCATTTATAATACCATGTCTATACAACAATACATACCTAAATACAAGTTTTAAATTTAAATTACCAAAAGCCAAATTCAAATCTAAATGAATTAAATACATTCTCAAGTTATATAAAATTCAAATTCAAACAAATAATATATATTAATTTATCAAATAAATTTATCAAACAATAAATTAAATGAGTGTTAACGTTTAATTTCAAACTCAAGTTCACATAAAATAAGTAAACTAAATTTCTTAACTAAATTACAATATTCGTACTTCAAAGTTGAATTATTCAAATTATCTCAAATCGGTTAAGGACATTAGTAACGTTTGTTTGGAAAATTTTGACAAACGTTCATGTTAAAATAAATCTGCAAAAGGAATTCCATTTTCTAAAAGCAAAATTTCCGAGTCGTTGTTATCACCCTCCAAAAATCCGGGTTGTTACAGACTTTCCCCTTAATTAAATTGCGTCCTCGCAATGTACTTAGGTTGATATACATCATTACAAAACTCAAACGCTGCATCTTAACCTCTTTCCTAACTTATTTAGATTGTACAACAGAAAATTTTCAACTTTGATTACTTACTTTTACAGAAATTTCAACTCTTATCCTGAGTAAAATACATATATTAGGATACCCATTCCCCATTTTCAATATAAAGGTATCATATATAAATCAATACGATTCAATTAATAATAAATTTAGAAAATATGATAAAATTATATAGGACGTCGTATATAAACCAATATGATATTCATAATAAATGTCATATACAAGATGTTAACTAATCAAGCCAAAGATTCATTTGTAAGCCAATAAATCTTTATTGCATTCATCATATATGAATACATTATGATCCAATTAATCAAGTCAGAGTTTCATACGACACTTATAACAAATACTATACTAGAGTATTGCAACACCCCGTAATTTTAAAAACACTAAAGAGGATAAATTAAATAATAATTAATTTAATATTCAGAATTAAGGGAAGCAGACTATGGGATTGTGTCCGCCTCAAAATTCTGGTCAAGATAGACATTTGGTTTGCATAGAACGGACATCGTATGAAGAAGTTATGAAGGTTTGAAGTTTGTATACACGCAAGAAGAACATATACATACATACATATATATATAGGGTCCAGAAATTCAAAATTTCATTTTAAAATTCAAATTGTGCAGATTGGGTGAGCGGGAAATATCCCTCCCAGGGGTATCGACCCCTTAAGGGGGATGTTGACCCCCCTAACGGGGGTGGACCCCCTAGGGCTGACGTGGTAGGTCGGTTCTGGGGGCTGGCAGCTATATATATGGCCTCATTTCTCTAATTTTCTCACATTGAAATCAATGGAGGCCTAAATGTTGTGGGTTCCTGGACTGAATCAAATATTTTTCTTCTTCTGCAATCAAGTTTAGAGATTCAAGTGCAGATCTGTGATTCAACCTTCGGTTTTCTCCTTCGGTTTTCTCCTTCTATTTTTCTAGATCTGAACACTGTGAGTTTAAGTTACCTTTAGATTTAAATAATTAAAAGTAAAACATGATATGATTGTAATTTGGATCTATCCATGTGACTGAATCATACCAGATTTATTGTAATTTGTGAATCCATGATATTCTGAATTAACTATGACTTGGACCTTAACCTTTATCATGTCAGATCTACTTTTGATTATAGATCTAATTCACTATTTAGATCATCTTGTACCTATCTTGTTGTGGTTAATTTGGATCTATCATTAGTTGTACATCTAAATCCTTGTTTAGATCTAATCATGCCTATTATGACATCCCTGCTATGTTAGAACCAGTTTTATTATCACAAGTTCACCAGATCTGTTCTTATATGTCCATCTTAACATTATTCCATTATATGTTTATGTCAATTTTGTTAGAATAATCATTTCTGTCATCTTTCCTTCACCCTTTCCCTTTTATTTTATATAGCCAAGCTACTTTCAAGCCTAGGCATGCCGCTAAAGATATGCGAATGCATTAGTTTGGGAACGAGGGGAAAACATTAAAGGGCATAACTTGTAAAGGGGAAATTTGGCATAACTTGAATAATGTTTATGAATATGAATTTAGGGCATATAATTCATTATGAACATATTTGGGGAAAATAACACGAAACCTATAACAACATAGGTAAAATTGGCAAATAATTAAACGCCTAGGATTACAGTAATTAGGAACTGTAACTGCGCCTAGACACGAGCTTAGATTACACTTGTGGTGGAAGTCTACTCGGAACCGCCTGGCATATCTAGCAACCACAAGTGGTGAGTCTAATGTGAGGGGTTTAGATGCACAAATACGAGATATGCTGGGACACGAGGTTAAGCCCGACTTATGGAAGAAGTCTGCCCGGAACCGACCGACATATCCAACATCCACAAGTCGTAGGCTTAATGTGAGGGGTCCAGCACATTATAACCATAAATGGACATGGTAATGAATTTGAATACTTAACCTAGTTGAATCCATAGGGATTGTATGAACATGAATTTGAATAGTGGTTAAGTAGATTTGGTTGAACAATGGGTGGGTTAAGAAAATCTGAGGGGGGTAGGTAATATTTATATATAAGCCCACAACTTAACCTAGGGGGTTTAGGTAATTAAAGACACCATTAGGTAAGCATAACCTGTATAAATGATTGGGTTATGTAATTAAAGACACCAACATGTATACATAACCGGTGGAAATCCTTGTGGGGATACAAGGCAAGGGGGAGAGCTTGTATCATCTTGTGTGTGGGACCTGTTTCAGTCAGTAACCCATAAAATAGTATCAGGCGTGTACTCTGCCCTAGGTCGAAGTTAGGACACGCTTACTGGGTTGATTGTAAGAGATACAAACGTGGAGGATGGTGTGGGCGGCGCAAACCGACCGGGACATGTGCGTGTGTGTTCATGCAGAAGAGGATAAGACGACCGTGACACCGGTGGATATGGTTGTGCACATCACGAAGGGTTTCCACTTTAGGAAGTGATACCTCCTACTGTGGGGTCGGCACAGTATCTACGGAGTAGGGAGCCGATCGATTAGGGTAGTAGTTAGGGTGCGTCTAGACTCTAGTAAAAGGTTTAGGAGCCTATTAGGCTGGTCTACCAATAGATTGTATGGGATTAAAACATCTCACCAGAAGTACGCCTAAGTCGACCATCTTATAGTTGTTGGAATCATCTCGTTCTGGTTATACTAGTATTAGTGCAGAGAATCAGAGTAATCATTAGAGAATCGTATACACCCTATCATGTTTACCTTGTCATACCTGCATTTTATCGTATTATCTTTCTTATCCACTTTATATGCCTGTCATGATACTTCTACTTATTTACTTGCTAAAAGTAACTAGACTAGCTAGACTTTATGTTTGACCCTTTTTGTTTCCTCTTCTTTCTTCTGTTCCCCCCTCCCCTCCCAGCTTTTCAGGGTGGGAACACTCAAGCTTGACCAGGATTCTGCTATCATTTGCTGGAGCTACTTAGATGTATAGCTCAAGCTCCTATCTTTGCTACTATGGATATGTTTTTATTTGGAGATTCTGCTTCTTTTATTTTGTTCTATGCTATTTAAGTACAAGACAGAATTTTTAATGATGTACTAGTTTTCGTGTAATTAAGATATAAGATGTTTTGAACCACGATGCTTTATGATTAATAAAGTTTTTTATCCCGTTGCTATTTTTATATCTGTCTTGTAATGTTTCTGTTTCTGTTTACTTATAACGCTTCACGAAACTTAATGCATTCTCTTAATGAGTGACATTAAAGAATGCGGGGTGTCACAAGTATCATATATAATCAATATGGTACACATAACAAGTCGCAATATAATAACAAATCAAGTTAAAGCCAATAAAATATTCATAACATTTATCATATATAAGAACAATATGATAAAATAAATCAATGAGGAGCCAATAAAATCTACATGGCATTATCATACATAAAACAATATGATAACATAAATCAAGTTGGAGTATTATATATAAACCGATATGATACTCATAATAAATATCGTATATAAATCAATATGATAGCCGATCAAGTCAGAGTATCATATAATGAAATCTTCATAACCTTTATCATATATAAGGGCAATATGATAAAATAAATTAATTTAGCATGTCATATATGAACCAAGAAGAGACTAAAAATAAATCAAGTTAGGGTAGCGTGTATGAATAGATAATGCTTTATTGCATTTATCATATGTAAAACAATAAGATAAATCGAATCGAATCAAATCAGAGTATCATATTTAAGTTGATACGATACTCATAACATTTAACATATATGAAATAATATGATAATAGCATTAGGTCAGGGTATCATTTATAAATCAAAACGATACTCGTAATAAATACAACAAGATGGTAAAAGCAAACTGTAATAGAGTAACATATATAACTCAAACATTTCACAACATTTATCATATGTAAAACAATATGATAAAATAAACCGAATTAGAGTATCGCACGTAAGCCAAAATAGCATATATAAAACAATATGATACTCAACGAGTTAGGGTATCACATATAAATCACATTATACTCAACGAGTTAGGGTATCACATATAAATCAATGTGATAAAATGAATCAAGTCAGAGTATCACATATAAATCAATATGATACTCATAACAAATGTCATACATATCTCCATATGATATTTATAATAAATATCTTATGATAACCAATCGAGTCAGTAAAATCTTCATGGCATTTATCATATGTAAAAGCAATATGATAAAATAAAGCAAATTAGAGTATCATATATAAATTCAGTACGATACTCATAACAATTATCATATATAAATCAACATGATAATAAAATTATAATAAAGTATAGGGGATTATGGGATAAATAAAACCCAATTCATAACATACCAAATAAACAAACACTAATGTCGTAAAATCACGGTGCCAAAGCTCTAGCACGCACGGAGACATCAACACTGTAATCTACTCATAACGCCATAACACACCTGGAGATCAACCGAAGATAACCAAGACGGTCTAAGGCAAAGGACATAAGCTACCCGTTTACAACACTACACGTGGGGCCCCCATGCCGCCATCAAATGTAGTATGTGACCCACCGATCGCGAATCCCGGTCAAAACAAAACATAGCATAAAGTTGACCATTGGTAGTAAAGGAAAAACCACTGATTCAGGCTGCGATCTTGAATTAGGTCGACCAAGATGGAGTATTGGCCTATTGGTATAGAGTCGAATCTACCCCAATTCCCAAAATCAAAAGCATTCTTGGAATGCTATTTTATCTAAAAACTTGTCATGAAATTCAAAGTGTTTATAACATCAAAACACTTTATAAACTCAATCCTGACTTGAAAAATATATCATATAATAAAGCAAAATGGTAATCATAACTCAAATTAGACAAAAGAAAACCACCTATCTAATCATCAAAGAGTAGATAAAAACAAGCCTATTATAGGACCATTTATAAATTGTGGTGGTTTAACTGTACAAATCAGGCCATACTAGTTGTAATATAGGACAAGAATTATACGAATGACATAAGAACATGTCAACTTGAAAATGGACAAAATTACTTCAATTTAGAAATTATATACTTTCAAATTGTATTTATACAAATATAACACATGCGTCCTGTATCACATTACATTACTTAAATATTAATAATAAGAAAACAAATCGCACTAGCTGGGGGTACAGAAGCAAACAAACATTCTATATGATAAGTCAAGTGAGTAATCAGTAAAGTATTACCAAACATCCCTTGCCGTTTGGTATTACTAAACCATTTACTCAAAATCCTCATCATATAGAATTTCACCCAAATCTCAATAAAAATTGTGTTCAGTTCAAACAATATTTATGTCGAAGTGTAAATAATCAAAAGAAAACAATTAGTTTATACTTGCTTGTTTTATTATTTACTATTACCGATACTCTTTCTTTATTTCTAAAAACAACCAAACATTACGTTGAAGTAATTAATACCGACTCCAACCAGTTCTGCTTTGTCAATTTATAAGTATTTTGCAAAACCCATACTTATTACCCATCTTAAAAAAATCTCCTTTTAAAATTACTTATATTTTTCCCCTGATGGTAAATTTCGGAAATTCTCATCGCAAAGGGCATCAAGATGGGAATTCCAATAAGGAAACTTATACTTTGAAAATATTTCCTCCAAAAAAATATTTATTTAATTATTTTTCCTAAAATCTCATCAAAATATTTTATTATTCAAAAATGTGCTCTCTCTAAAGCATTCTAGTATTAATTTCGCTTATTTTAGGGTGTTTCCACCCTATCTCTTATGAGTTTTTCTTAACCCAATAAGCCAAGTTTTATAAAAACCATTGCTCGTATACCAAATGTAACAACCTGCCATTTTGACCATCCCAAATCGGTGGCTAAACCTACAAGAGGCGTTCGAAACGACGGATTGTTATTGGCTTATAGGGTTTAAACAGAATCAAACACAGAATCACATAGTATAATGTATGCAACAAAATATATTTTTATAAAAATATTAGAGTTTATCAGAGAAAATGTAATAACCTGCCATTTTGAATGCCCAAAGTCGGTGGTTAAACCTACTCGAAGAGTTCAAAACAATGGATTGTTATTGGCTTACGGGGTTTAAACAGAATTAAACACAGAATCACAGAGTACAATATCTATAATGAAGTATTATATTTATAAAAATATCAGAATTTTACAATATTTATAAAGCGGAAAAAAAGAAAAATTATATGTAAATTTCTTTTAATAATGTAGATCTTTTGTCGAGCTTTGCGTGCACATATATATCTTCTCGTTCCTCTCCACTTCAAGAGCTAAACCTTTGTATTTGTACACTTGGGCCTGACCCGAGCATTCCATGCAAAACACAAAACACTTGGGTCGGGATTAAACTTATTTCAAGTAATCACTTTGAATAAACACTTAAATATAATCAATTAAATTCTGACAAATTATTAATTATGCAAGTGTAATATCCCATGAAATTACTACCGAATACATGCCAAAGTGTGTCGAATGCATATGTCAAAATAGGACGGGTGGTAGCATAGGAGTGCCAAGTTGCATGGCAACTACTAGATGTAGGATGTATGCACAATTTGATTTCGTGTGTGAACCATATATAAATGGAGTATCAAAGAAACAAACATAAAAGGCATGCATGTAAGTAGTACGAGTACATGCAGTACCCAAGTCAAGAATTCAAGGTAGTGCAAAGAAAAAGGGAAATGTAATAATATATAGAATGTTCACCAGTGGCAGCAAAGGATAGGCACAGTACAGGGTCCAGTAATCCCTCAATTTTACAACCAAAATGAAACTGCATTCATAAATATATAGCTGCTTGCTTCGAATGTGATGGATTGGTCTGGGTAACACAACCCGAAAATGTCACAAATACTCAAATAATGTAAATATTCTATTGTACCCTGACATGCGCCTATAAGGATTACAGATGAAGCAGTACACCTAAACTTCATTCATATATGGATAGTGAAATGACAGTCACGACCTTGGGTTAAGGCCAAGAATCATAGCAAAAAAAATGGATTACAGTGCGCAAGCCGGTGTAGGTTTCTAGTTACAAGATTATAGAGTTAAGCAATATGCATGCAGCCACAATTGCAAGGTTACAAGGTAAGATAATATGCGTGCAACCAAATATATAAATATAGTTGAAAGATGCTAATATCCACAGTTTGCATGCAACAGGGATCGAGTCCGCCAAATTCCGAGGTAGAGGGCCCTGAGTCTATTTACCGCAAGTGTAGAATGGAAAGCATGTGAGTCTCGAATGTGGCCATAGTAAGGCATCCAGTAACCCAACACATCAAAGAAAAAATGGTGTCAAAATTGTCAGCAAATCGACGGACATGGATAAAAATGAGGCATGGCAAGGACAACAACGAGATAGCGAGCCTATATGGGCATACATGCAAGGTGTATAGTGTGGATATATACATACGAGTCTGCATATATAAACACGCGTAAACGATCTTTACGAATATACAAATTCAAGCAAACAAACGCAAAAATCAATTCGAACCAGTGAATTAAACGAGGCAGCAAGATAATAGGCTTATATGTATGCTGAAACATTCGTATATACATATATAAGGGTGTATATATATACACGAATTGAATCAGCCTCCACATATATGCCAACAAACAAGTTCACAATCCCATAAAACAATGTCTGTGAGATAAGTCAAGGTAGTGTGAATGTGAGCACAAACATATGCCTTAATACTTATACACACATACATAGTACGTATATATATATATATGTAATCGACCACCACGTTTATACCCAAACCCATTTCAACCCGCAAGGCAATCAATCCAATGACAGAAAACAATAACAAAGAAATCCCCAAACCATCATATTTAGTGCGAATGCGAAGCAAATGTCCATGAAATAAATTTAATCGTAAGGAGACTTATAACTAGATGAACATGGAGAAGCGGAAGGAGGACATGTTGGCATCACGGTAGAATCGGTGAGGTCTCTGATTGGCGGCGTCGCTGATGAGGTAGTGACCAGGGAGAATGGTGGTCGGAGGGGTTACTTGGGCTCGCGGAGAAACGCTGATGGGGTCAACTTCACAGGCAACAACAATGGTAAGCAGGAATCGATGGGGCGAACTGGGGTTTTGAACGGAGGCACGGTGGTGGAGCCAGGCTTTGCTGTAGCGGGTTCGAGGGCGATAGCTCGATTTGAGGAGGAGGGAGCAGTGCAATGAAGGCCAGCGAAGCTTGGAGGAACGATAGGTAAAATCGGTCATTAATTGATTTCAACAATGGAAGCAAATTTGGGAAAAAAATTATCAGGGAGTAGAGGGACGGAAAATAGATTAAAAAAGGGGTCGGTGGAGATACAAAACAGGGGGCGGACAGATAAAACAAGGGGACATGCATACGAAGTAAAATGCAAAGGGGGACAAGTGTAAACAAATTTCAGCAAATATGAACAAATGTAAAATATTTCAACATGTATAACAAGTGGCACCAACTTGAATAAACAATTATTTTTAAAGTATATACCATTTATAATACCATGTCTATACAACAATACATACCAAAATACAAGTTTTAAATTTAAATTACCAAAAGCATTATTCAAATATAAATGAAAGAAATGCATTCTCAACTTAAATAAAATTCAAATTCAAATTCAAACAAATAAAATATATTAGTTTTTAACTTTTCAAATAAATTTATCAAACAATAAATTAAATGAGTGTTAACGTTTAATTTCAAACTCAAGTTCACATAAAATTAGTAAACTAAATTTCTTAATTAAATTACAAGATTCATACTTCAAAGTTGAACTATTCAAATTATCTCAAATCGGTTAATGACATTAGTAATGTTTGTTTGACAAATTTTGACAAATGTTTATGTTAAAATAAATCTGCAAAAGGAATTTCATTTTCTAAACGCCAAAATTTCCAAGTCGTTACTACCACCCTCCAAAAACCCGGGTTTGTTACAATTGGTTCTTTAATTTAAAACTCTACATGCCTTACTTCTTTCTAAATATCCAACAAATATTCCTTTTTCAGATTTCGAGTCAAATTTATCTAAATTTTCTTTAGTATTAAGTATAAAACATTTACTTCCAAATATTCTAAAATATGATAGTTTTGGTTTCTTATTGTACAATATTTCATATGGTGTTTTATAAGTTAAGGGTCTGATTGAGATCCTATTTAAAATATAACAAGTTGTTGCAATTACCTCAGCACAAAATTTTCTTAGTAAATTACCATCAGATGACATAATTCTTACACACTCTTGTATCGATCAATTTTTGTTTTACGTTCAACTACTCCGTTTTGTGGCGGGTTCTAGGGACAGAAAAAATATGGGTTATTCCCTTTTTATTACAAAATTTCTCAAAATTTTCGTTTTTAAATTCTCCTCCATGGTCACTACGTATTATTTTGATTTTTAGAGATAATAAGTTTTGAATTCTTTTAGCAAAAGTTTTAAATTGATCAAAAGCATCACTTTTATTTTTTTAAGAAACAAAGTCCAAGAAAATCTAGAAAAATCGTCGATTATTCCGTAAACATATCTATTGTGATTTATTCGTTGGGTTTGAGATGGACCAAATAAATCCATATGAATTAACTCTAATGGTTTTTGAGGTTGTAATTTACTCTTTTGATTTAAATGAACTTCTTTTAAATTTCCCGAACTTACAAGCATAGCATAAATTATTAACTTTAAACTTCATTTTGGATAATCCCCTAATTGAATCTAATTTAGAAATCCTAGAGATGTGTTTGAACTTTGTATGACCAAATCTCTTATGCCAGATTCAAGGGTTACTTGTGTTGGCCATAAGATATAGATTATCGTTGGAGATTTTCATACTCAATATATAGATATTTTTCTTTCTATCTCCTTCGAATATTACTATTGAATTCCTAACTTTTATAGAACATTTATCCTTTTCAAAGTTTATCTTATAACCCTTATCGCAAAGTTGACTTATACTTGGTAGGTTGTGTTTTAGATTCCTAACTAATAAAACATCAGAAATAGTAGGAGTTTCAGAATTACCGGCATTGCCGATGCCAACAATATATCCATTGGAGTTATCACCAAAGTTCACCATTCCACCATCTTCATATACTAGATTATTGAGTATTTCTGGATTTTCCGTCATATGTCTCAAACAACCACTATCCAGTATCCATTGGTCCATTCTGATTTCCACCATTTGTTCACCAAAATTTGAATTCTCAGCAGCTATATAACACACCATTTCGGAATTTAAATTTTCAACAACCACTTCACCCATATTTTCAAATTTTGATATTCCAATAGCCATATAACACATCTTTTCCTATATTGGACAATACTTTAGTAGATCACTTGAATTTTCAACACATTTATATGCATACTCTTTCAACATTGATACAATGCATGAATTAACACTAGTATTAACAATAATTTCAAAATTTTCCATTTAATAATTTTAGAAATCAGCTTATGAACTAACACTAGAGGGGGTGAATAGTGTTTTCGAAGAATTTAAGAAAATCTAAAACTTATATGATCTACTATATGAATAACACACCATAGAGATGATCACAAACACATAATCAAACGCAAACACAAAAATAAACAAAAATAGAATGCAGAAAAGAAAAGAACACACCGGATTTTATATTGGTTCGGATTGCTCTTACGTCCAGTCCCACGCAATGCTGGATTGCACAGAGTTTTATTACTAGATCAAAATCTAAGTAAAATCCCCTTGATTTCACGGCTACAAGGTTAACACCGTTTCAACCACCCTTGATTTCCCAGCTACAAAGGTTAACATCATTTCCTTTCCTTGATTTCACGGCTACAAGGAACACACCATTTCTGAGATAATCTCAAATGATTACAAAGACCCTATAACTCTTCAATTCAGAGGGTAATGAGTAGAGAAGAAGATTTATGTATTTAGAATAGAAATCGGCAGAGTAGAAGTGTAGAAATCATAAAAATATGAAATAATAATGAAGGAATGAAATGGATGAAGATGGAGAAGAAGAATGTTTTAAAAATTTGAAATCAACCCCTATTTATAAGATTTGAAAGGTTGCAATGCTTTTGGAACGTTACAAATGGTGAAAAGACACTTCCTTTCAAAACGAAAATATGACAGTTGTATGTCGACATTCTCTCCTATGTATGTCGACATATGTGTTTTATAAAATTGAATTTTTGAATATTTTCAAGTGTTTTACTATATATACAATTCTGGAAATTCTTGAATTAAAACATAGTGATATAAATAAGTATTACAAAGTAGAAAATCATATGAAATCATAAATATAAATTATATAAACATATTTATAAAATTATAAATTTTAAAACTGTATAAATATAAAATTATACAAGTATATAACTATACAAATATATATATAAACTTATAAACTTTAAAACTTAAGTTTGTAATCAAAAGTAAGATAGAAAACTAATCAAAATTAGAATTAGAATTTTGAAAAACAGAATTTGAAATTTGAAAATCAGAATTTGAAAAATAGAATTTGAATTTGAATTTGGACCTGGAGTGCTATCAGAGTCTTATATATACACTAGACTCTATTATTATATTTATCTTGAACTCTTGATTTCTTGATTACTCATGAGCCTTGAATCTTCTCTGAATTCTGAATCTCTAAAACCGTACACTCTTCGGTATTAATTCCTATATACAAATCCTGCACATATGTGTGTGTGTTTTAGATAGAGATGCTAGTGTATATTTTATAATCAATTAACATTGAAATAAGGTTATTGACATCAAAACTACATTCTCTAACAAATGTTATATCAGTTGGTGGAAGAGGACTTATTCTTTTAGCTTAACACCCTCCTCTAAGACTTATGTACTCGGAGGGTTATATGTTAATAGACACCGATTATATGTTGTGAATTGACAATGTGGCATGCTAAGTACTGAGCCAATCAAAGATTTTTGTTGAAAATCAGAGATTTGTGGATGTTGATCAAAGCATGACTGATGTAGCGTAGCTTTGTGTTGAAACGTGACTTTAGAGCCCAAAACCGGTGAATAGCCGAAAACGGGATGGTGGACCGTAGAGATAAGGATATATATTTCCTTCTAGTTAAAAATTTATGTTATGGTATAGAGCCCTGGAAAGTTTACTTATGTGGATGATAGATCGAGGCGCCTCGGATACTAGTTGGTCACGACCAAGGGACATTATGTTTAGGTAAGATCCTAACCAACCTGTTATTTCTGGCCAGCTCTACCGCTCCGCTGCTCTGAAAGATCATTTGTTGAGTTGATCCTGGGATATCCCATTAGAGGTGTTCCGAACTTTTAAGGAAGATCTTTTACCTTGGTCATTGTTGGAATTCAACTTCTAATACAAGCTTTGCGTTTTAAGATGTAACGTAATTAATAACTAACATAATGGGATGGGGCATTATGCGAGCTAAGATTTAAACATTTACTTTCGAAAATGATTTCAACACCTAGATATTAATAATAATATCAAAAATATTTGTTTTCGAGTATCAAGCATGTTTGGTTATTATAAGGTAAAACTCTATCCTCCGGTATGTGTAACACCCCATGTTTTCGTTAAACCTTAAAGTAAAGAATTAAAGAATGATTAATTTTAAATGTGAGAATTAAGGGAAACAGGTTATGCCGTTGCGTTTGTCTTGGAATTTTGGTTTAGATAGAGTCCAAGTTTGTGTGAATTGGACTTCGTATGAAGAAGTTATGGCCTTCGGAAGTTTCAAAAATTCAAAATTCAAATTTAAACACAAGAAGAGGGAAGGGAAGGAAAATTCCCGCCTAGGCCAGGTCGACCAGGAGGTCGACCCTAGTGTCGACCTACCCCACAGGTCGACCTACCCCACAGGTCGACCTACCCCCCCCCCCCCCCCCGGCAGATCTGAAAGGATGACGAATTCTGACTCCCTGCTTAGTCATTAGGGATGAGGTGTTATCCTATCTTGACTGGATGGTCTTGATTACTTCTATGGTTAATCTGATGGCTCTAAATTAATTAAACCTCTATAAAAGCAACCTAACCCTCAACCCTAAATCACAAATATTCATACCAAGAGCCGCCATGCCATCAATGGTGAACCTAGAATAGCCGTCATCTCTTTCAACTCAAAGGCAAGATTGAAGCAATTAAATCTAATCTAATTCAACTAAGAAAATTCAACGATCTACATCAACGGCGAGCAATTCAATTTCAGAATACAGATCCCGGAACTCAAGAATTCCTTTTTGTTTGTAAGTTTAGTTATCTTTTAGATGTGAATGAATTAAATACATGGTTTGTAATGAATTATAAAACAGAATTGTATCAAGTTGTATGTGATGCTGATTTATGTTTATTCATGTTTATTTTATCGTATATGCCTATGAATTATCGTGGTCTATCGAAACTATCATGTTATGTGGAAATTGGTGAATAAACCTATGATGTTATGAAATTATCATATATATACGTTTGGTGATATTATGATACATACAAGTTTTAGGCTAAATCATGTCGTTTATGCCTAATTGATTAGATCCATTATGCATACATGTTTAGATCTACGACCTTGTATAATTTGATGATGATATCTGTATGTTGTATGTCAATTTAGAAATTATGCCATGTTTATGCAAGTTAAGTGATGCTATCATGTTATGAATACATGCAAGCTTATAGGTTAAAAACATGATTATGTAAACCTATATGTTTAGATCTACAACTTTATATGTTAGAACCATATGCCTTTATGTTAGATCAATATTAGCATGACTGAATCCCTATGCAGGTTCACCACTACATGTCTAATTAGATTTTGGTAATTCATTGTAAAACTATTATTTTATGACTCATGTTGCATAGATCTAGTTTGCAAGTTCATAATTAAAAGTATATTATGCCAAGTTCATGTGACACATCTATAGTTAGATCCATATTTTTGTATGATGTTGGAATGTTGCAAGTTCCTCTTTTTCCCCCTTTTAATTTATTAGTTAGGCTAAAATGTCGAGCCTAACATCCTATGTAAATTTGCGAACGTACAATGGGGGTAACGTTGGGGAAAACATGAACTATACATAATTAACATATTTGGCTCATAACCATGTAAATGGTATGGCATTGAAATGGTATAATTTACTTACCAAAAATTATGAATTTGATTTAGCAGGAAAGTGGTTCACGACAATAAATTGTTGACAAATTTACATATAAGCATAAAAGGATAAATATGTAAATTTAGAAAAGACGAATATGCCTAACCCGAGGTTAGACTGAGTTGTGGTGTAAAACTGCCTGGAACCGACCGGCACGTCCAGTGACCACAACAATACCTGTCTAATGTGGGTGCTTAGTGCATTGAGCCCAAAAAGGACCCGAGGTTAGACTGAGTTGTGGTGTAAAACTGCCCGGAACCGACCGGCATATCCAGTGACCACAACAATACCTGTCTAATGTGAGTGGTTGGTGCTCTAATAAAGCTAAGTCAAGAGTAGTAGGGTTAAGTCAATTAAGGAAACACTTAACCAATTCAACATGTTAGCTAAACTGATGGGTGGGGTTAGGTAAATTTTGACACTTAACCAATTAACATGTTGGCTGGAAAACCCTAGTAACGGGGACCCATTTCAACAGTAACCCACATAGATGTATCATGGGACCCTGAACTAGGCAAGGTGGGGCACGATTACTGGGCTGATTATAAGCGGTCAAAAACATCGGCGGGTGGTGCGTCAATGTAGGTTCCGGCAGAGTACGGGCGTGCACGTACTCCGGAGTGGAAAAAGTAGGCACTGGGCATTAGTAGTCATACATTGTGCATCTTAAATCCTGTCGGGTTGCCACCACAGGATTTGATACACCCCGTGGTGGGACCAGCACATGTATCTTCAATCAAGTGGGGGCCGAATGACACACGTGATAAATGCATGCTAGTAGGAGTCGATCGATATAAGGGGATCATTTCACCAAGAACACGTGGTGCTAGTTGGACAAATATAAGTAGGTGCAGAGAATTAAACATGGGTGCGATGTATATTCGGTTTATCCTGCCTTATATAGTTCTATGTTAGTTTTCTTTTCTGGTACTATCATATTTTCAGTTTATTCCTATCATGACCTTTTCCTTATTCACACACTGAAAAGTCACTAGACTTACTCAGACTTATGTCTGACCCAATTTTCTTTCGTCTTCTTTTCTTCTGTCCTCCCCCCCCCCCCCCCCTAGGTAGCCAGGGAAGGAATAGCTCAGCTTAATTTGGACCGTTCATCTTTCCAAGCTTGAAGACTCTGTGATGTACGACTTGGAATCTCTTATCTTTGGCTATGGCTTTGGACACACTAGACTTGGGGATTTATGCAGTTTTATTTATGTTATATGCTTCTTTATGTTTTAATCAAGACAGAGATTATGATGAAATGTTTTGGAAATTATTCTGGGACAATTTACTGTAATGGTTTTTGTATTGAACCACGTATGAAAAAATGTTTGCTTTCCGCTGCTTATATTTTTATCTTGTAAAATTTCTGTGTCTTTTATCTATAATGCTCCATCGAAGTTAAGGCATTCCCTTTGTGAGTGACCTTAACGGAGGTGGGGTGTTTCAGTATGCGTTGCATTATGTGATGGGACTTGAGTCTTATAATAGCTTCATTTTACAAAAGCATGAATTTTGAAATTTTGTTAATGATTGTATGATATGGGTTATGATTTGTTATCAAGTTCTCAAGATGGTTAATCTAAGCTTGAGCTGAGTGTTTGTCGCTCGGGTCAGATCCGAGTTTGCTTCAGGTTTAAGCAAGTGGATGAAGAGCTTCCAATTGATTCATAAAAGCTAGAGTCTTTAGTCATATGGCAGAGCGTATTCTACTATATATACTTGGATGATTTATGGATGGATGATGTAAGGATAGCGTTTATACCTATCCATAGTATGTTTAACTATGATGATATAAATGTTTTCCACTGTAAAAGTTTTAGCTATAAAGATATATATTGAATATTATATTTTGTTCTGTTTCGTTGTGTTTGCTCTGATAAAAACCCTGATGAATCGAGTTTTCGATATTTGATTGTGTGGTACATGGACACCGTGGATATGTTAAGTATCGACTATCGAAGGTCGGAAATTTGGTTTATCGCAGGACTTTCTGATGGTGCTTATTTTTGGACTGGACTTTGTGGTTTATAGTCGGTCCAAAACGCGGGTGGATTCGGTTTATCACAATAGCCACCGTGAAAAGAGACAGATCATATGTGGATATCTATAATGTAGGCCTAACAAAGCTGTCTTTTACAGATATCGAAAGCTCCCGACCGACTTCAGTGCATTAAATGCAGCCCTGTTATGGAACTTGGGTTATAATAGGTAGTACGTTCGTGTGAGGGTCAAGATACACGCACTGTGTGGTATATAGTACATATTATGACATTACTCCGTGTTGAGACGTGGTTCAACCGAGGAGTTCAGATACCAAGATCTGTACGCTTAAGTGGAAAGGCAATGATGGTTTTGTGCGATTACATGGCATAACAAAGGATATTTCCATACGTGGTTCGGCGTAGGATGGAGGTTGCGCATGCTTCCGTGGTGTGACGATGGAGACCATACAAGGAGGGTACTATGCGGAGTACCTTGAGATGTTGAACATAGCTACATATATATTATATCAGATTTAATCAACTGGGGAGTAAATGGTTACGACATGAGTGCAGAGCCTAGAGTGTTGTTAACCCCGAATAACCTAATAATTAAGAAAATGTACCTAAACGGTATATGTAGGGTTATTTCAGAATGCATAATTTGTCATCTCACCAGAACTTGTGTTCTAACCCGCTCCTCATAACATACACGCAGGTTAGATTTATGATAGAGATTTGGTAGCCTTTGGACAATTCTTAGACAGTGTCATTATTTCGATAAGACTATATTTGATTATTATATTTTATCCATTCAGTTGTGAGATGTTTTATCGAGCTCTGGTATATTTATTATCTCTGTCTTTTCTGTAGGATACCTTAAGCTAACTCGAGCTTCGATAGATTGAGGTTTTTGAGAAAAAATCAGTCTATCGAAATTCAGGTTGTTACACTTCTAGATAAAAGGTATACAATGGTATGGAGCTCAGAGGACCTCAGATTTTTTACTAAGTATTTTCATCTATTAATTTATAAATTATAATACTTTTGGGTAGGGCTATCAATGGATACCCAAAAAATCCGATATCCGTCTGCATCCGTATCTGAAAAGCGGATAATATCCGATATCTGAAAAAATGGATACGGGTACATAGATATCCGTATCCGAAAATTATTCATCCGATTATTTTTAACATTATATTCAAAATTATATGTATTTTAGTTAAAAAAAATGGATTTATTTATTTCTTTACTAAGTCGAAGATTTGTATTATATACACTAAATGCATATTAGCTACTCAAATCTATTTAATTTCATCGTATATGTTTATTTTTAACATATTTGTAATCAATGAAATTGAAAAACATTTATGTTTAACTAAAAAAATTCATTTATATTTCTTGATTTATCGATCGTTGACGGATAGGATAATTATCCGATATCCATCTGTATCCGCAGACATGGATATCTGATAGCCGAAAATGATTTCGGATACAGGTACGGATATAGCACTATCTGTATCTGAAAGTATCCGTTGACAACCCTACTCTTGGGTCCTCTACTCAAGGGTTATCTTCTTATAACCCTTCAACTCCAGGATCACTTTTGACTAATATAAAAATATCATTATATTCCAAAATTATAACTTGTATATCTGAAGATATACAAGTCCCCTCTACTTATACCAAAGTCTAATTAAATAGTAAAGGGTATTAGATTAATTAAAAATAATTAATCATTACACAGTCTAAACAAGGATTAAATTAACTTGTTTCTAACAATATATAATTAACATAACTTTGCAGATTTTGAGTATTTAGTGATACTTTAATCAACTTACAAAACTGGTACCCAAATATCAGAAATTGATACTAGACTAGATTCTTAGTTTAACCCATCTCGAAAACCCTTTCCTAACCGTATGTTACTAATGTTAAACTCTGGATTATTAAGTTAGTAAGTCATACACATATATCAAAATAGTGTAGACTATAAAATATAGCAGATGATGAATGACTTAACAACTATCGTATCTTTGTAGGCTTAAGGGCTTATAAATTTACTCATATATAATTGTTTATATAACTTGCCATTTGACATTGTCTACACATAAATTATCTATTATTCCTACAAATATGACTAATGCACCCAAATGTAAGCATTAAAGAGATTCAGACCATATTTATGTACTTTAAACATATAAAGATTTACCTATTGCCTTGCCACTAAACGCCATATACCAAAGCTAATTTCACCCTCCATTAGGTTAGTTTTATTCCCACATATGGAAAAGCAGACTATCACTTGATATTCAATTATCTACAAGTATATATATATATATACACACACTAATACAGATACTAGCTGTGTACAAAATGGTCCTGTGCGCACATTGTATAGGTGCCATTCTTATTTAAAACTGGAAAAGGTATAAAACCATTCAAACAACAACTATACCATCAACCCCAATATCAAGCACCCAAAATTAGCCAATATGGTATGACTCTCCCCCTTTCAATATAAAATAGAATCAAACTTAGGCTTGCATTGAAAAACCAAAATAATCATAGATAGTACACACATTATTATCAAATTCTGGATACAAACTTTTGTCTTATAACATAGTTATACTAAACATATATGAACATTTGACCGATTTACCACTTAACAATATACAGTGTTACAATATACAATTACATGCAAATCTCTTAATTACGCAGCATCTAAAACACTATCTTCGAATGTATAAATCACTGTAGTCTACTCAACAACTAATGAGCCTTTACTGCCAATTTTTGGTCCCCTTTTTATCAACTGATTATGCATTCAACCGGTAAAAATATTAGGGCTGCCTCATTTTAAAATGAGAAACCCCAAGATGCGCAAAAGCACACAAGGGGTTAGACAGATTGTTTGGTATGAGTGTATTCTTAGAAATCATACAACATATACATACTTCATTTTATATTTAAAATACATAATGCTCAGTGTATTATCTTTATTGGGTTTCATTGTTTTAAACTGATCCTTCAACAGAACTATTAAAACTGTCCAAATAATCATATAACAGGTTATATATTCACCAAACAGTTATAGAAAGGCAAATCAACACTCAGTTTATACTGAATATTAACAAATGCATGTTACTTGGCACGAGTTACTACTCAATGTACCAATCATATTCATTAAGCATGTTAAACTGAATTAAAAACAGGTATACACAGTAGGACTACATGCTTTCACTATGTATATATACAACATTTAATCAATTTACTAGAAACGACAAGCATCTATTTATGGTAGACAACATATGTAAGTATTCATAACCTTAATGCATCTTCCTATTACTCGATCCAATTATGCTCCTTTACTGGCATTGCATTTTCATTTTAAACTGTGTTTCTCCCATACATTAGCAAATACTGGACATTGCATTTTCAGTTTAAACTGTATTTCTCCCATACATTAACAAATAGAGACATTCATCTTCTTTTAATAACATCTCAAATGTCACATGTTGAGTTTGGTGTTTCGAGTAGGCAATCAAATAAACAAAACATTTCATACTTAAGTCTGAAGTTAGTTAAAACTTGACAACAAAACGTTCAGGTGAAAGCCAAACATTCACAACAATTTATGTGTACTCTGCCCATGTATTTATTATATATATATATACACACACACGAGTGTCACGGCATGTGCTCCGCGCGTGGTCACGGCACGTGCTGCGCGCGTGGAATATTGTTCCTACAAATATTGTATACGTATGCCAATATTGCAGATATATGCATAGTTTGCACATATCCAAAGTTCAACATAAGATCTAATGCATAAAAAAGGACTGAGATAATATCTTATTAATTTAACATGATTCAATCGATGATATACCTTTATTAAAAATAACAATTTAAATTCGCTTATCTTGGTTTCGATAGGAAGTTTGGACATCTAAATCTTGAATATACGGCATTTGCATTCAAATGCAGAATGGATAGTGCATATCTTATATTTTTAAAGTTCTAAAGAATTCCGAAGAGAAAGGGAGTGGCAGGCCTCAGCACCCGATCAAAAAATATGAATTTGAGAGCTATGCCCTGTAAGTTTGTTTACATTTCCAAACTTGTTGTATCCATCCGATATAAGATAATAAAATTTGAGTCATTCAACAAAATAAAAATATGTTGTTAGTACATGGCGTGATATATTTCTTGCCCATTTTATTTTTCTGCATATTTATTTGCTCGATTGTTTCTTTTTATTTTCCTATTTTCATTACTGTGCATTAATTTTCTTCTATTTCTAATTCATGCATGTTAATTCATGTGACCGTTATTCAAAACAGATATTTTTATTGAAAATAAATCCATTCTTAACACACATTTAATTTCAATTTCAAATGCGATTATTTCTGCAATTAATACGCATGCACATACTCTTGAAATAATATGTCCATACATATTTACACTTATTTATTTCAATTGTTTTGGATTAGAACGACTAACATAAATAAACTCCCTTTTATTATGTGATTTAATTACATTTACGATGCACATTTATTTTCAAATTCAAACATGCATTACTTCTAAAATTTATGCTCTATATATTTATATGAAGTTAATATATACATGTGTATTAGCATGCATGTTACCTTTCTAGATTTAATTGTCTTCTTTCAGATTTTAACGTCATTCCCATTTATGTCTCTATTAATATCATTAATGACGAGCATTGCTAATTAAAGGAACATTGCTATTTAACTTTAATTACTTTCCGTTTCTTTCTTGATCTAATTCCTTTTATCATATGTGTTTGTTTTTAGTAAAGGGCATTTTCGTCAGTTCAGGTGTACACCAAAAAAGTGTGACACCAAACCTATTCCGATTATTAGTAAAGATATACATGCACTTCCATGCATATATACATATATATATATATATATTCATTTAATTCTCATCTGGTCTTCTAATATATATATATATACACACACACACATGCAATTTATACGTACTCTGCCCACATATTTATATTCGATATAAATATACATATATTCCCACATAATTCCAGTTTCACTTAATTATTTATATCTGCTAACACGGATATATTTTAATATTCATCTGTCTGTAATATTTAGCCAATACCAATATTAGTTGACATCTTAGTCTCTGATATATACATATATATATATATATACACACTCACAATTCCATGCATATATACATATATATATTTTGTTTCGGAACTGTCCAGTAAACTATTTCCAACATATATATCTGCATTTTTATGCATGTATGTGTGTGTATATATATATATGTATATATATATATATATGCGTGTGTGTGTGCGTGTGTGTTCAACTTCCATCATGCAAACATTACCTTTAATATACATATATATACATATGTATATACATATATAATTATATATATATATATACTGATCAATATCACTACAGGGTGTTTGATCTGCAAATTTTACTTATGAAACCCCTTTTTATTTTTATTCAAATCTACACACAAATGGCAGACAATCAACAATCAAACATTCATTCACAAAAATCGCCCATATCAACCTAAGATGAATCACATCCATCACATTTTTTTAATTATCAACCGTCACTTAAATGATTTTTCTTTAGCAGAAATAAACATATAATAATAAACCAAAATAACGGCCAATGAGGCTTGACCGCTAGCCAAAGAAGGTGCCCGCACACACATAATGTGAAACACCCAAGACATAACTGAACAATATAAAAACTGGCACACCAGTACCAAAAGAAGCACGAATAAAAACAAGCATACAGAAGAAGCGCTTCCAAATAAAGCCAAGGAAGACCTATAACCACCAAAAGAGCCAAGCAACAAAGACATATCCATCACAAGCTGTAGGACCAAGATCAACACAGGAGATATAACAAAGAATTTCAAGCGCAGTGCATGCTTAGTGGACAACAAAAAATAAGGATAAAGGAGCGCCACCAAGATACATCAAGCCAAACTCCCATGAAGAACAACAATCAACACCTAAATATCACAAGACCATAGAGATAGGTGGAATTGAGAAGAAGCAGGCAACAAAAACCAGAGATGCACAACTTCAACGACTATCAAGACACTTCGACAAACACAGGACGAAGATGACAATACTACATCAACTAGAAAGATCAAGCACCAGTAGCTCGAGCAGGTTGAAGCAGAGGAGACCCAATAGCAAGAGAGCTAAAGACACCAAAGTAAATACACGCTTACAAATAAAACTTAGCACATCAGGCAAGTACACAAGGTACTACTATAAATTCCAACATCGAAGAAACCACCAAAATCTCAGGACATCCAAACAACTGGCAAGTTGATAACAGATCCAACAAACTTGGACACAAAGCAAACTGTAATTGACTAAACAGTCTAATCCACAAAACTCTGTTGAACCAATGCAAACCAAATACAACTTACACCGTAAGGACGAAATAATCCATACCATGAAGGCGTGGACTTGTAAGTGATGTAGATTGATTATTAGTCCGGTAACAAAACAAAGAAGCGCAGGCTCAGGAGCTACAAAATGTGAATCCGGCGTCGGCTTAGAATTGAGTGTCGAAGAAAGGGCGTAGTTGAAAACAGATGAGCATGAACTTCCCTCCCCCGATTTAAGCGAAAAGATAAAGGCACTGGAAGACCAAAAATAGGCATAGAAGCAGAGGCGACAGGGAAGAAAACAAATCACTCTCAACCCAAAGATGACCCAAACGTACACAACCAAAATGCTAAAGAGAGACGCCAGACTGATAACGATAAGCCACATCATTCACATGAGTAGAACAGCAGTCATGGCTCACAGTATAAGAAGAGGTCGGTCAGGGTAGAGTAGATCTGGAAAAAGTTGAGAGTGGAAGCGATGCCGGAAATTATGATAAAGGGTAAAATGAAAAGAGCTTAGCAGGAGAATGGAAGGGGAAGAGAGAGTGAGAGAAAGGCGATCAGCGACAGGGGAGGAATGTTTTGGAAGAGGCAACGGCTAAACCTAAGTCATCCCCATTAAAATGAAAACTAGACGCTTTATTGAATATTCCAGCACATATATCTCATTATATTGAGCACACAGTAAAATATAACACACAAACAAGCTGCATATTAAAGGTCTTAGTGCCAAAGGGGGGAGAAATACATTCACCATGATTTTTACTCTTTTTGACAGCAAAAAATGTCATAAATATCCAAGATTCCGATTACTAGGAATTATTATTTTGGTCATGTAAATAAGTGTGAAAAGCGGTAAATAACACTAGAGATTTATAGTGGTTCGGCTTCGAGAAAGGCCTACGTCCACTTTGACAAGTCGCTGGAATATTATTTATCACCAAGGATGACAAAGTTGAGACTATCTCATGTATCCCATCACATTCACTTCCGAGTCATATGGAGTCATCATCTTCATATGCAAAGTATTTGGGAAGAAGACAATTTAGTCCTTCTTGTTTCTCAAAGAGGAGATGCCATTAAAGAGGCTCTTGAAGCTCTCTAGAGGCCCCAAGTGATAGAATTCCAACCCCTTTGAAGTGTGAGGCCAAGAGCTATTTATAGGAGAAAGGTTAGGTAGGAGTAGGTAGAATTAGGGGACCACACCCAAAATTTCGAGCCCCGTGTTCATGGCCTTTGGAATTTTGAGCCTTCCCCCCAGCATGCGCAATCACACATTTTGAACCCCTCCACGGGGTACGAAATTCGCACCCTGAGGGGTTCGAATTTCGTACCCCTTGGGGTATGAATTTTGTACCCCTCGGTTTCGAATTTCGTACCCCTTGGGGTACGAAATTCGTATCCCGATGGGTATGGAATTTGCCCCCCAAGGGGTACGAAGACTATGTTGGTGGGTGCTCGGGGGTTCGGGACTTGGGCTCGCGACTCCTAGAGGTTCGAAGCCTTGTTTTTAAAATATGTTAGGGGAGCTGTGAGGTTTCCATTGGCGTGATCCCTCTTCAACCTGTTTCCTTAGCCTCTGGGCGACTCTCTCGGCTTCAGCTCCACACGATACATTGAGTCAAGCGTGCCTCATGTATTTTTGGGAACCGGGCAAAAAGCTGGTTAACATTTGCCCCCCAAAGTACGTCTTGTCTTGGCATGATGTGCTTTGCAATGGATGTGGTAGTAATTGAGTTATCGACTGGTCCTGTAAACTAAAGAAAGACATGTGTTAGTTATTTGGTTTGTTTGCTGTGGAATTGCTAACGAGTTGTCATTGGATGTGGCAATGTATTCATGTCACTAAATACTTGCAATGCATTGTCTCTGTGTGTTTGCGATGATCAGTACGCATGAGCGTGGAACACGTACATGCGATTGTAATGTCATCGACATAAATGATTTTTTTTGCATGCGTACGAAATTTCGAAACCTGGAGTTGCGAAATTTTGAACCTAGGGGATTCGAAATTTCGAGCCCGGGAAATTTGAAATGTCGGGAATACCAAGGGACATTTCTTTTTCTTTATAAATAGGCCCTCCCCCTTACTCCATTTCTCTCCTTCCTTTATTTTGAACTAACTGCCATTAATGCCCGAGCTCCAAGCTTTCTACGCTTAGTAATTTCACATGAAAATAGGTGGGTCTCAAGAGCTTTAGAGGCATGAGCTGAGGAGAGGAAGGCACCGGGGGGAGGGGCTGAGTACCGATAGGAAGCTCCGAACCTTGGGGCGGTTCGAGAATTCGAACCCCGTGGAGGATCGAGCACTCGAACCTCAATGGGTTTCGAGCATTCGAACCCTAACGGGGTTTCGAACATTCGAACCTTGATTCGGTTCGAGCTCTTGAGCCTCGCTGGGCTTGAGCATTCGAACCGCGGATGTGGTTCGAAGTTCCAAATCTCGTTGGAGTTCGAGCTTTTGAACCTTGATGGGGTTCGAGCTTTCGAACCTCGACGCGATTTGAGCACTCGAACTATGGTGGGGTTTGAGCTTTCGAACCCCAAGGGGTGTTCGAGCTTTTGAACCTTGAAGCAGGGTTTCGAGCCTTTGAGCCTCGAGTGAGGTGTGAATTCGCAATAAGCCCCATCGCTCTAATCCTTCGTTCTTCTGTGTTGCTTTCGCAACTGTATTATTGCACTTTGACCTTTCACATAGGATAGAGCATAAACTTGGACTGGGACTGAACTATTAGACTATTCGAACTTTCTTTGTGTACTTGACTTTGATAACACTGCACACACATGTTAGTTTTCAACAACACGAGGGGTGCAGGTTACTTTACTACGATGTCTAACACTGGTGTGTTAAAGTATAGCTGGGGATGCATAAAAGATTGATGATTGGAAATACTTCGGATGCCGAGGCTTCCCTTCCACCATCACATACATCCGATTCCACCAATAGTGGTAGCTCGACTGGAAGCGAGCTTAAGACTACTGAAGGATCTGTTCCTTCTCAAATGGCCAGTTCACCTAAAGTGCCCGAACACGGAGGACGAATAGAGAGACAACATTCTCCTGTCATACACGAGATGACCAAGAATGTGGATATTATTAGTGGGGATGCACCGGCGGCTCCGGTGGCCCTGGACATGCTGATTGGTGCAGTTATTTTGGAAAACTCGGTGTATTCGGTACCATTGCGCCTGGATGTCGCAATCATTAGAAAAATAGCGCTGCAGTTTAACATACTAGTGGATGATGCCCATGCATCGAGAGAGGGTGGCAGGGATCACATGCCACCCGAGAGTCTTACTGCTTGGAACAAACAGACTTGTTTTGCTGGGTGCATGCCCCCGGCCAATGACTTTATTCGGGACATGTTATGTTATTTCCGCCTTGCACCATCGCAACTGCATCTGGATGCTTATGATTCACTCTTAGGCACTTACGTTCTCTATCGTGAGTATTTGCATCTGGAACCCAACGGATAGGACATTTGGTATATTTTTTTCCATCTTAGGAGAACTGTTAACACATTGCCTTCCCAATGGTTCCTGGAAGTGTCATCTGCCACTAAGTTTTTTGTTGGGAAGTGGCCCAGGTTGTCGATGTTCAAGCATGAGTGGTTCTTTGTGTGTTGTCCTCCTTGATTTGCAAGAAGGTGGATAGAAAGAAGTGAGTAATTTTGAACTTCGCTTCTTGTTGTAAAGTTTCTTGTGTCCCATGTCTCATTTCTGTTCATATTTTGATCATGGTAGGGAATCCTGAGGCTCCTACCACTGACGAGTATCGACAACGCCTTGATGCTATACGAGCTATCCCCGTAGAGTTTCGTAGAACTGAGACCATGACAAGCCAGGAGCGCCTTCGCTAGGCAGGGTTGCTCCCTGATGATCGGGATATAATTAGGCATGCGGTTGCGAGTAGTGGACCGAAAGAGATAATGAAGAAAGACGAAGCAACTCCTAGCTGGAAGAGGAAGATGCTCCCTATTGGGTTCGGACCGCAAAAGGGTACTAAGTCCCAAGGGGACGTTAGTGGAGGTGAGGCTTGCAGAGAGAAGGCCATGGTTGGAGATGAGGGTCTATTGAGTACCCCGATCCCGCCTTCGGCAGGAGAGGCGGGGGTTAGGGCGTCAAACAGGCCAATGTCTCCAGCAACTCCCTCTGAGACTGCCACCTCGCTCGAGGACGAGGGCCAATTTGATAATCTTAATAAACTTGATCTAGAGCTATCTCCGTGGCCGGGTAGGACAAGAAAGGAAGAGCTATCTCTTGCTGCGGAGGGGTTGACTCCTTTGAGCGGGCCACAATCCGGTCTGTCGAGAGAACACTTAGGGCATACACTCACAAGCACTGCATAGCATAACGATCTATCCGACAGCGTTGATTGTCTGACTTTGAATTTCTCCTTTGACAAGTGTAATGGCAAGAGGGAGCGAAGGACGAGGCCACGGGCATGAAAGACGCCGACACCCTCAGAACACTTTTCTTGATGCCTTTAGGAGAGGGCCTAGTTTGTATGGTGATACTCCACATCCACAAGACCGCAGTAGCGAGAGTCGTCGCTATTATAGGTCGCGACAATCTTCGACTCCTCCTCCCCCTCCTTCAATCCGAGTGTCTGTGGGAGATTCTCGACTCAACTTAGGGCGTCGACAACTCCATCCCTTACCGTTCCTTTGGCTCCCTTTCAGACTATTAAGGGGAAGAAGCCATCACTTGGCCAACCAAGGCCGGATAAAGTAACTATGATGGGGACACAAGACCTGACAGAGCCTCAAATACAAGAGATTTCTATAGAGGAATGGAGAGCGTTTTTTAAACGGCACTTCCCTCGGCATTACTTTGATGAGCTGATGTTTCTTCCTGATCTCCGTCCAACTCCCGCCAGGGAATCTGGGGAGATATGGATGCATGTGAAGGCCGCGTATCATCATGTCAACGAACTTACCAAGTATTCCTTACATCTTTCAGAGCTGATCAAGAGGAAAAATTTGGAGCTTACTAATCAGAAGATGACTATCAACAGCGAGAATATCAATGTTGGTAACTTGGAAATGGAGATATGTAGGTTTATCCCTTACACAATGGTCGTTTAATTGTTAGCCTTTACGTTTCCAAATTTTAACTTTTAACACTGTTGTCACGGCGAAGATAAGACATGCGTATGAGATACTGAAGAATGAGGCTGCGCATGTTGACTCAATTTTTATGGATATAGTGGCTTCTTTGACTACCGAGAATATGACCCTAAAACGGGATAAGCCCGAGTTAGTGCAAGCGTGTGCAGACCTGGAAAAGGGTAATGCGAGAGTCAACCAACTTCAAAATGACAATAATGCTTTGAGAGCGGAGAATGATAGCTTATAGAGGCAGCTCGAGGAGATGAGGAAGGCGAAGGATGACGCGGAGGCCAGCAATAGAGATGTATTGAACACGGTCGATGGCCTGAAGGTCGAACACCTGAGGGAGGTGGAACAACTGAGGGAGCAACTGGAGGATACGGAATTCCGGGTAGAGTCGTCCTTTGTCGAAGATATCCGAAATATGTATGTTAAAGTTCTGAGATTCCGTGGACTTTCATGGGTTGATGATTACTCCCGCGAACTAGCTTGGACCTCGGAGAGGTTGGTCCCGTATGAAGCTTATTTGCACCAAGTGGATGTGAACGCTTTAGATGAGCGCCAACTCATGGCTGACCTCCTAACAGATGAGGAGCGATAAAAGCTAGAAGAGTGGAAGAGATTATTGCACGAAGATGCCAAAAACGAGAGACTGGCAAGACTTGCTGCTGAGAAGGAGAATTCTATTATGAGAGAGTGTGTGGTTGTTGCGGAATCATTTGTGGGAGGAAGTTCTCATCTGCCGCTAGCACTTGAGACCGGCACCATAAGTGATCCCGCGGTTTTGGGTCAGATGTCGACTGAGTATAATCCTGAATACCCGCAACTGGGAGAAACCGGGTTCACTTTGTCAGTGGTGACGAGCACACTTCCTAACGTTTCTACACCATCCCTAACAAGAGGTAAATTCCCGTTACTGTGTATTCCTAAAGAAGATGCTATTACCAAATTTACAAACTAAAAGGTTGTATTTTTGCTATGCAACCCTTCCCCGATTGACCATGACATCGGGCTCTGCCCCCGCAATTCCATAAGCAACCAAATCTAGGCCAGGACCTACGGGAATGCAATTTGGCGAAGGCGGCAATCAGTTGGACACCTACTCGGATATAAGGATAATGTCCGGTATTTATGAAGGCCTTATCGAGGAACGAGAGGTGGTTGAGGGATAAAGTGCCTATGCCACAGGCCCAGTGGAAGCAGATGTGCCTTCGATGGCGGCTATGGTGGAAACCCAAAAAGCCCAAATGGTGGCGAAGTGTGAGGAGATAAAGGAGAAGGGCAGGCAGGATGAGGCTACCATATAGGAGACCCTAAGGAAGGCCACACAGTATGTTGAAAAGAGGGTCGCTGAGACGGTTAAGCGAAGGAGGGCCGATGAAGAGGCGGAGAAGAAGAGGGTCGTTGATGAGGCATGGAAGAAAAAGGAGGATGTCGAAGCCCAGCGGAGAGCCACCAAGATGCTTGAGAAAACCAAGGATGACGATGGTACGACGCATAAGTCCCGGAAGCTGGCCGAGCAATGAGCTGCCAGGGAGGCTAAGGAGAAGGCAGAGCGGGAAAACCAAGGAGATCCCGGGGAAGGGCGATGCTATGGTAGGCCTTGTTACCGAAAATGCCCCCAGGCCCCTGTCGCATACCATTCCCACTGATAATACGGAGATCTCGAGCGGCGATGGTGTAGATGAGAGACGTCTCTCGATTTCTCATGAGTGGACTACTCCTTAGAAGGGCCATGGAGGAAGGAGCGGATCAGTAAAGAAGAGGCCTGGTGTGGGGGAAGAGTCGTCGAATGCCGAATCTGCAAAGAAAAAGCACAAGAAGAAAAGACATGATTAGTGTTAGCAACTTAAGTAGAATTTACCGATTTTGGTAGTGTAGGCTGATAGTTTATGCGAGTACGACCCTCGCTTTTGGTTTTTCAAGACATGGTGTGGTTTTCATGTACACCCTGTCATTAGCAAAGAAAGTTGTTAGACATGTAGTCTATTTGGGGTGTGTGTGTGTGTGGAAATAGAATATGAATTAGTTAAGATCGCAATTTATGTCGAGTGTTCGGATGTTGTTCTCATGTTTTCCAGCGCCCTGTACTTGCATAAGCGTACTTATCATTACACTTAACACAAAATGATCGGGGACCGCGCTTTGGGTAAATTATTCCAGAGGGGTGAAACAGAGTGCTGGTTTCAATAAATTTCCCTCAGCTCGGGAAACCCATAGTTTGCGAAACCAGGCTAGTCACCGGCTGTTTTGGGCTGCCCGGAGTGAGTCCCAAGTAGAGCGAAAGCATAGGATGTTGAGTAGTCCGCTTGTTGGCTCTCCCGTCGTTCATTCGAGTTGTTGCGAGCAGTAGGTGTCATTTATTCGTTGAAAAGAGAAGCCCGGATCATCAGCCTATAGGGCCCAATCGTGGCCATGGGCTACCCCTTAGCCTTGAGAGCTTCGGGGAAGAAACGTTAGGTCGGTCATGGTGCTGCGCCGAGATTCGACCGGCACCCAAAGTCAGGGGAGAAATTTGCATCACTCTTGGATGGCTATTAGGTGGCCCCAAGTCGCTTGGGACTTGGGCGTGGAACGATTTATCCTCAGTCTCAGCACGGGGCTGAGGTTCAAGTTAGTGGTTATTTATACTCGGTCATGTCGCGGGCCGGCGACTCGAGTAGCGTTGTCGGCTCCCGTGCTTGGTGTATCGGTCGTAGCCAGTGTTGTTTGGCCTCGATGTTTGCTCGAGGTTCGGATGGCGGCACTGGCTCCCGTGCTTGGGGTGCCGATACGACGATCGAACATCTGCAAGCAAGCTGGTTGTCAGCACTAGTCAAACGTGTCATGCGCGGAGTAACAACAAAAAAGAGATAGGAATTTGAACATCATTTCTACTAATAACTTTGGAAGTAATAGCCTTTACAATGCCTTGAATTGCTAGAAAAACAAAACATCGTTGGAAAGGATAAACAACTGTGTACTAAGTTATGTAAAGTAGTGGCGGAGATGTTTGCTGTTCCATGCTCTTGGGAGTTCATCTCCGTACACGATTGCGAGTTTGAAAGTTCCATCGTTGAGCTTCTGTTGTACAGAGTACGGGCCTACCCAACAAGAAGCGAGGCCCGTTGGTGGAGGAAAAACCCGTTTTAAGATTAGATAGCCAATGTTAAAGTCCTTATGACGGACCCAGGAATTGAAGTACCGGCCACTCGTTGTCGTTGGGCAGTGGCCCTAAGATTAGCTTCATTGGTTTGTCTTTGGATCGTAATAAGTAACTCGATGAGATTGAAGCTTGAGCTCAATGGGGATGACGGCTTAAGATCCATAAGCAAGTGCGAAAGGAGTATGCCCGGTTGCTGACTTGTGAGTGGTTCGGTAGGCCAACAGGGCTAGAGGGAGGTCATCCGCCCACATGCCCCCGGCTTTCTCCAGGCACTTCTTGATGATGGACTTAATCACTTTGTTGACAACTTCGACTTTCCCATTAGCTTGGGGGTGAGCCACAGCTGAGAATCTCTTTCCGATTTTGTGTCGCTGATAGAAGGGCTTGAACTCAGCACGCTCGAACTGGGTGTCGTTGTCAGAAATGATAGCTTTAGGGACTCTATATTGGGTGATAATGTTACGGACGACGAAGTTGATCATTTTCTTGGTGGTTATGGTGATGAGGGCTTTGGCCTCTACCCATTTAGTGAAGTAATCAACTGTGACGATGGCATAGCGTGCCCTACCTCTTGCCATTGGGAGATTCCAACTGATGTCGATTCCCAATATGGAGAACAACCAAGGGCTAACCATTTGCATCAATTCTATAGGTGGGGCTTTTGGAATTTTGAGAAGCGTTGGCACTTGTCACATTTCTGTGTGTAGTCTGCGGTGTTTTGATCGACTGTGGGCCAATAATAGCCATGCCTTAGGACCTTCCTTGCTAGGGCTTGCCCCCGGTGTGGTCGCCGCACTCGCCTCCGTGCACCTCTGCGAGTACACGATTGGCGTCGTCGAGGGCTACGCACCGCAGTAGGGGGATGGAGAAGCTCCTGCGGTAAAGTATTCTATCCATGATAATGTAGCGGGTCGATTGGCGGATGAGAGCCCGTTTTTTCCTCTAGCGCCCCGAGAGGATCCCGTGTTGCAAGTAGTTTCTTATCGGGGTCATCCATGGCTTGTGCTCGGTCTCGGCGCCCATGGCCATATCAGTCTTAATTTGGCGAATACTTGGTGAGTCGGGTACTTCGATTGGGGCGAGTCCCCTAAGTCGCGCATCTTCGGAGCTCGCCCACTTAGCCAATGAGTCTTCTTTCTCGTTTTATTCTCGGGGGGTGAGTGTAATGACAAAGTGGATGAAATTAGTAAGCAATTCCGGACCTGGCCGAGATATGGTGTGAGGCATGCCCCTACGGCTTGGAATTCTCCCTACTCCTGGCGCACAATGAGCCGAGAGTCAGAAAAGACCTGAATAGCTTTCAACTTAAGTTTGATGGCGATTCTGAGTCCGGCTATTTGGGCTTCGTATTATGCGTCGTTGTTGTTAGCAGGGAAGTTGAGCTTCAAAGCATAGCATATCGAGAGTTCCTCTGGAGGGACGAGTACTACTCCGACTCCGGAAGATTTGCAGTTAGAAGTCCCTCTAACAAATAGTCTCCACTAGAGATTTGGGAGTTTTGGCATCCTCGGGAGATGGTTCCTCCGGATTTTTGAATTCTACTATGAAATCGGCGAGGGCTTACCTAAGGATAGCACGACGGGGGACGAAGGTTATTTCGAACTGACTCAGCTTTATGTTCCATTTTAGTAGCGCCCAACACTTCGGGTCATTGTAAGATAGGTCAAAGTGGTTGGTCGGTGAAGACCTTTATGCGGTGAGACTGGAAATATGGTGGCAATTTCCGGGAAGAGATTAGTAGGCAGTAGGCCAATTTTTCGAGCTTCGGATAGTTATTTTCTGCCCACGTCAATCTTTGGCTGATGTAGTAGACTACAGGTGAGCATTGTTCAGTTGAACCAAATAAACCAACCAAACCAATTTATTTTGGTCGGTCTGATTCGGTTTTGAAATTAAATCAGTTTGTAACCGGCCTGAAAATATATAAAGTTCGGTTATCGATTTAACCAAATTAACCGAATTTTTACTATATTTTCAAAATTATTGGTATTATAATAAATATTTTATGTTAGTTTAGTTAATTAAGTATATATTAATAATCACCTATGTGTCAAAATTAATATTAAAAAGAATAAAAATCAAAAATAATAATACTGTAATCATATATTTATAATTTGTTTCAAATTATAGTGAAGATTTCAAACATAAAGTGAAAAACATTTTTAGTTCGGTTTAATCAGATAACCAACCGAACCAACAAAACTTAATTTGGTTGGTTTGGTTTTTATTTTTATTGGTTTTTGTTTGGTTTGACAAATTTATCATCGGATAAACCAAACCAACCAAACGCTCACCCCTATAGTAGACGGGCCATTGGACACGGTTTTCGATGCGCACTAGTGCCTGGCTAATTGCGCGCATGGAAACAGCCAAATAAACATATAAGTCCTCATGATCCATGGGCTTAGATAAGACAAATGGTCGCTCTAAGTGATTCAGAAGGTCCTTGGATGCGGAGACGCATTCCGGGGTCCACTTAAAGTTGTGCTTCCTTTTTCGAAGTAAATCGAAGAAAGGGATGCACTTGTCGGTGGCCTTTGAGATGAACCGAGTTAAAGCAGCGACCTTTCCATTTAAACTTTGGACATCTTTGATGTTTTGAGGGACTTGGATATCTCGGATGGCTTGGATTTTTTTTGGATTGGCTCTGATGCCTCGGGAGTTGACGATGAAACCCCAAAAGTTTCTCTGAGGCGACTCCGAAGGAGCACTTCAGGGGATTGAGTTTCATGTCGTGTTAGCGGAGGACATCGAACATTTTGGAGAGGTTGTGGACATGGTCGCTTGATACTTTATATTTTACCAGCATATCATCCATGTATACCTCCCTGATTTTCCAATTTGGTTTTTGAAGATACGATTAACCATTCGCTGACAAGTGACACCGGCATTCTTGAGATCAAAGGGCATGACGCGATAGCAGTTGAGTCCAAGGTCGGTTCTGAAAGAGGTATGATCCTGGTCGTGAAGATACACTGGAATCTGATTACAACCCGAATAGGCATCCATGAAGGATAATAGCTGGTATCCGGCGGTTGAATCAACAAGCCGATCGATCTTCGGAAGTGGGAAGTTGTCCTTGGGACAGGCCTTGTTTAAGTCAGAGAAGTTAACGGACGTTCGCCATTTACCGTTGGCCTTTTTGACCGGAACTGGATTGGAGACCCATTCGGGGTAATCGGCTTCGCGGATGAAGTTGTTGTTGAGTAGACGACCTACCTCTTCCTCGAGGGTTTTGGACCTTTCGGGTCCCAGGAAGCGGCGTTTGTGATTGACTGGAGGCATTGTAGGATCGATAATTAGACAGTGGCAAGCAACCGCGAGGTCGATGCCTCCCATGTCCGAGTGAGTCCACGCGAACACGTCTAGGTTAGCCTTCAAGAAATTCACATGATTTTCTTTGACTGCGGGATGGAGTTGTGATCCTATCTTTAGCACCTTGATGGATCGTTGGGGTTGATTGGAAAATCAACTGTAGGTTCAACCGGAGTAGCCCTCTCGTATTCGGGCTCTTCGTCCTTCATTGGATCGAGGTCGTCGGAAAGACGATAGTGGCGCCTGAGCCAAGGCTTAGACGCCACTGATTGCTATGCGGAAACGGTCTTGGCGCAAGAAGGTGCGGGTATGGTCTTACCCTTGTCCTTATTCCGCGCGTTCTTCCACTCTATTGCATAGCATTCCCTAGCGTTTGCTTGGTCACCTCTAATTGTTCTGATCCTGTTCTCCATCAGGAATTTCATTAGGAGGGACTGTGGTGATAGGCAGATCCGGAATTCTGTGAGAAAAGGACGTCCAAAGAAGGAGTTGTAAGGGGAAATGATATCGATAACCACGAAGGTGAGGACCCGGACCCGGCTTCGATCCCCCTCGCCAAGTTCTACATGTAAGTCGATCATTCCCACTGGGTGACTAGAAGCTCCGTTGAAGCCGTGGATCATGGCAAGACACGGTTTTAGGCCTTTTGTTTCCAATTTAATCTGGTCGTAAGCAGCTTTGAAAATGATGTTGACTGGGCTTCCCGAGTCAATCAATACTCCTCGGACAGAAGCAACATCGATTTGAGCTGTGATAACTGAAGGATCGATGGTCGAAATCTCAATTCCCGTATAATCTCTTTCGCGGAAGACAATGCCTTCCCGCATGGATTTTTGAAGGTTGGCTGGGACAGATTCATCTGGAGTGGAGCAGGCCTCATAAGTAGCATTCTTTATGAAACTCACATACCCTTCCATTTTTCGAAAGCTGTCGTGCGTGGGATAAGGTCCACTACAAATAGTGTTAATCACGATTCCTCGCCTCGGGTTAGATGGACCTGGGGCCATCTTGGGGGCGCCGGAGGTGCCGGTGCCTGCGGCTTTGAATTTGCTTTGGGTGGATAGGGTTCTTGGACGTATTTCTCGAGTCATTTCTCACGGATAAGCTTCTCGATTATGTCCTTGAGCTGATGACATTCATTGGTATTATGCCCATACACGTCGTGGTATCGACAGTACCTGCTAGTATTTTTCTCGAAGTCAGTAGATTCCCTGGTACGTGGTTTCTTGTACGGCAATGTATTGCATGCACTCCAAGTAAATCGTTTCTAAGTCTTCATTCAGCGGGGCATAGGTCACGAAAGTGCGGTAAAGTCAGGGTTTTCTTGGCTTAGTCGAGGCCTGACCGTTATTTCGGTCACCCTGCCTATCGTTATTCTGCCTTTGCCTATAGGATCATTCCCCCTTGTTCTGGTCGAGGGACTCTCCGACTTGTTTTCCCTTGATGTTGTCATTTGCGGCATCTGCTTGAGGGTCGTTGAGGTGACTTGTTTTGGAGAGCCTGTTTCGTCTTTCTTCCTCCTAGCATAAGTACTGCCCTGCCTTTTCGTAGAAAGTGTTGAGGTTTTTCAGTTGCTTTCGATTGACCCACGCACCGAATTCAGAAGTAGGGAGGACACCTTTCGCTAGTTGAAAAAGTACGGTGAGAGGATCCAGATCTTCGACCTTGGCGGGGCAATGTTGAACCAGGAGAAGTATCTTTTTAACGACTCGGTGGATCCTTGGTATAGGTTGGACAAAGTGAGGGCGTTTTTTGGAGTCAGAATATGCACTCCGAATTGCTTGACCAATTCTGTTGCTAACTGGACGAAGTTGTTGATGGAATCAAGTGGGAGGCGGGAGAACCATAGTAAGGCGGCCTCTGATAAGAAAACTGGGAAGCACTTGCACTTGACTGGGTCACTGTACCGGCTCGAGTCCAATTTCCATTCATATCAATTCAGAGAGGCACAGGGATCGGTTGTGCCGTCGTAGAGCGGCATCTGTGGCATACTGAAACATCGCGGCCACTCAGCTTCGTTTACCCTTCTTGTGAAGGGGTTACATCTAATGTGGGCCTCCTATGAATCATGCACTTTCCCTCGCATTTCCCTTATGATCCTTCGGACCATGTCGGAAAGATAAGTTGGATGGGGACCCACCATCGGAATCCACGGATTTTGATGAGGTTCACGAGTTCTTTTGCGAGGGCATCTCCTATGATGAATATCTGGGTCATCGTTCTACATATCCTCTACATCTATGATCAGGTCTTGGTGTGGACAATGAGGCGTATCGGGCTGATGCGGATCCTGTTCTGGAAGAGCACAGGACGTTGGGATAGCAGGTTCATCATCCTGATTGGCGACTGTCGAGTTTTTCCGAGGAAGGGGTTGGTTGGTCGGGCCCGGTCCGTCGTTGATGATTAAGCGGGAGCGGTCTCAATACTGTTCCCCCTCGCTATACGTGACTGTAGTTCGATCGCCATTGCCATTGGCGTGGCTGTTGCCGTTATTCAGGGCATTGGTGCGGACGCCGACGTTGTTGATGAGACTAAACCTCCTTCGTTGATGCGGGCACCCTGACTCAGAAGAGGAAGTTTCTGAGGCAGTTGGTCGAGGTTGAATGTTGTTCCGAGCTAGCTGAAGTCGAGCGACGACGCGCTGACTTTATTAAAGTTGTCGCATAAGATCGATGTTATTCCTTAATGCTTGATTAAGCTCCATGGCTGTGTTCTCAAATTTTTCATTAAGAGAGCGAATCTGTGCTTGCGTTGCGGGCGCTTCGGGGTCCGCAAGAAGAGCGGTTTCCATGGTGGCTGGGATATCCACCGACTGGGGCTGCAGGGATGTTCCGGCTTCGGCTGCGGCTGAAGAGCCGACCATTGCGTTCTTTGGTCGCTTTGTCATTGTGAGAAGACTCGGCGGTAGGTTTAGCAAGGGAACCTAAAGCTCATTGAAGTCGAGATGACAATGTGCGACAAAGGCGCAAATCCGAGTTTTCTCAGTGAAAGCACCAAAATGTTGACGACAAAAAATGTCGTAAACACCTAAGATTCCAATTAATAGGAATTATTATTTTGGTCATGTAAATAAGTGCGGAAAGCGGTAAATAACACGAGAGATTTATAGTGGTTCTGCTTCGAGAAAGGCCTACATCCACTTTGAAGAGCCGTTGGAATATTAGTTATCACCAAGGATTACAAAGTTGAGACTATCTCATGATATCTAATTACATTCACTTTCGAGTTAGTCATAATCATCATATGCAAAGTATTTAGGAAGAAGACAATTTAATCCTTCTTCTTCTTCAAAGAGGAGATGCCATTAAAGAGGCTCTTGAAGCTCTCTAGAGGTCCCAAGTGATAGAATTACAACCCCTTTGAAGTGTGAGGCCAAGGGGTATTTATAGGAGAGAGGTTAGGTAGGAGTAAGTAAAAATAGGGGACTACACCTAGAATTTTGAACCCTCCTGTTCATAGCCTTCAGAATTTCGAACCTCCCCCCAGCTTGCGCAATAATACATTTTGAACCCCTCCACGGGTTCGAATTTGGCACCCTACATGGTACAAATTTCGTACCCCTTAGGGGTACGAAATTCACATCCCGAGGGGTATAGAATTCGTCCCCCGAGGGGTACGAAACTACGTTGGTGGGTGCTCGGGGGTTCGAGACCTGGGCTCGCGACTCCTAGAGGTTCGAAGCCTTGGTTCGGAAATATGTTAGGGGAGCTATGAGGTTTTCGTTGGCGCGATCCCTCTTCAACCTATTTCCTTCGCTCTTGGGCGACTCTCTCAGCTTAAGCTCCACGCGATATGTTGAGTCGAACGTGCCTCATGTACTTTTGAGAACCGGACCAAAACACTGGTTAACAATCTTGATTTCAATCATCTAATTCCTTGATTTGCCTCTGAATCCCTTAAACCCACTGCTATCTTCCCTCTCGAATTGATCTCCCTCATGAATATATTTCCATTTGAGGCGAGGAAGTTGATTTATTGATTTTTCCCAATTTTTAATCGCTAGGGCTTCGGCCATTTTTATGTTTTCTTTATTTCGTTTTGCTAAATCAAGAGAAAACGTATTTGGGGCCAACTTTTTACTAGGTTAGCGTATTAGGGTTTCTACCCTTACCGAGTTCCCATTTTGCCCCTAGGTGTATATATTAGCTTTTGACAACACTTAACCCATGTCTATAACACTTCCATGTTACACACAATATATCAATAAACATGAACATTTCCATTTACAAGTTAACCAAACTCACTTGTGTATATTCATCGTGTGTATATGTACAAATGGTTTATGTATTTATCCACCCCAAATACATACATACATACATACAAATATACATACATACATACATATATATATATATATATATATATATAATTGAAATCAATATAATTTAAGGTCATCAAATTTTTGGGTTCCCACATACACCCCTTCTTTTAGAAATTGTGTCCCACAATTTATTCATATATATATCAAGTGTGTGTGTGTGTGACCAATCGACATCAAAATTGAATCAAATATTGAATAAAGCATCATTATAAACTCAAAATTATTACTTATGGTACTGGATCATTTTATTTATTATAAACATTGTGTTTGGTGTTCTTTGTTGCTGCAAAACATGGATAAGAGGTTTCTACTTATTTTTAGGTATGAGACATAAGCTGGAAACCTACTTTCCTACTGCCTAACACCTTACTTCTTAATTATCCTTATATTTTGCAATAATAAACACACAATTTTTAAAAAAAAACATCATAACACAAGTATGATCGGAGATATTTATAACTTATAAACATGGTATTTATTGGTTAAGATTCAACATAAATCAAATATAATCAATCCCATATATTATCAGATTAATTCAGGAGAGCATCCAACAAATTAAACACTATAAACTAACTTACTACTGTAACATTCAAAAAAGGGTTCAAACACATAATACTTGCAGGTTTTGTCTTTTGATAGCTAGGGTTTTATTTATAGTCACATATTTAAGTCAGCTCCCTTGTTTAAGAGAATAGATATTTGTTAGACCAAAATTTGGCTCTAACACCCAAATTATCTAAAAATGCAGAGATTAATATCTAAAAATGCAAGAAAACATAGAAAACACGCAAGATTTATAGTAGTTCGGCGTTAACGAGTCTACATCCACTTTATATCTATGATTTTTCATAAGATTCAGATACAGTCAGTGATTTCTCTCTCAATCTCACTTTTACAATGTTGATTCACTCAATGATTTCGATTTAAGACTGATAAGAAATGATAAGATAACAGTAGTGGTGGAAACAACACTTCAAACTGCCCAAAGATCCTGAGAAATGCCAAGTACAGGGCTATTTATAGCTGATATTTGCAGGCGAATCGTGGTCACTCATGGCGCAGATCTCGAGGATCTCGGACTGGTTCGTAGCTTGATGGAGAAATGGTCAATATGACGGTTGTAGACAGATGTCATTAGATCCTGCATTTTCGGATCGTGGTAGACCAAGTCGTGGTC
This sequence comes from Allium sativum, assembly GCA_030737875.1. Classification (NCBI taxonomy): domain Eukaryota; kingdom Viridiplantae; phylum Streptophyta; class Magnoliopsida; order Asparagales; family Amaryllidaceae; genus Allium; species Allium sativum. The sequence goes on along the minus strand of CM060912.1, from coordinate 221,451,775 downwards.
AATATCCTATGGTTCCTGAGATCGGGTCGTGGAGAGCTGGCGTGGAGGGATCATGGGGGACCATTACGAACGGGTCATGACAGAGCATCGCGAGGTGGAGACAACAAGGTGGCCACGAACCGTTGATGATGAGACTATCATGATCGAGTTTCCAAGGATTTGAAGAACGAAGCTTCATATTGCCTTCGTGTGAATCTTGGTGGCTTGATCAGGAAAGCTAGCCAACATTTTGCCCCCTCGAAGTATGTTTTATCAAGGATGGAACATGCTTCGAAATTCTAAACGAACCTTTTCACGAAACAATGTGAATCAACAGTTGCACATATCCATTTGTAGCGTTGTGTTGCTCCGAATGGTCGCGTCTTCTAACTGATATAAATATCAAGCTGGATCTTTGATCACTTCTTTGTTTGCTAGTCAACCTTCATCTTCTGAACTTTAGAGTGGATTGCTAACAATTAGTAAGGTAAGCCTTTACACTTTTATAAATAATTTCCTGGTTTCCTTTTGATTGTTATTCTTGAGTTCAGGTTGTTAAACCTCATCGTGGTTCGCGCATGTAGCATCCATCACGAGTCAACGATCGAGCGGGCCTCCCCTTGAGCTACGATGGGCCTTCTGGTTTCAACCATAAGATTCTAACGTAGCGGACCATATAACGAGCCGTAGCGGGCTCTTGCTCGTGGACCATTGGCTCCGAATAAAACAAAAAAAAAATGGATGCGATGGGTCTCCGCATTGCTTATATAAGCCGGCCCACCCCTTCCATCCTCTTCTTCTTCCTTCTTTCGACTATTACGGTTCCTTTCTCAAATTCAAAATCCTAATTCATACTTCCAAGAATCAATACTTTCCATAATCCAATAAAACAAGGTAATTACGACGATCTAGACGCAATTTCGTTTCTCCATCGTTTTTTTCTTTATTTTCATTGTACTTTTTGCGAGCTACTGAAGCCATTGCTGGAAATCAGAGACGATGGCAGTGGGTTTTGCGAAGTTAAGGTCACGATGAAGGAAAGTTTGTCGAAGAGGAAGATGGGTTTTAGTTCCTTGGTTCGGAGAGTAGGAATATTTTGGTAGATGAAAGAGGGAGTTATCTGAACGAGAGGTTTTAGCAGGTTGATTCGTGAGTGGGGACGTGGTTCGATTCGCGGTGATAGCGAGATGGTGAGAGAAGGGATGAAGATGAAGTGTTAACTTGACTATCGGATCGGGTCATGGACATGGAGGAGCTTCGGTTCGTGAAAAAAGGCGGTAAAGTGGATTGCGAGGGGACTATCATGATCCGTTGAGGTAAAGCATAATGGGTTAAGAACTTAAGTGTCCCACAATCCGATGCCCTTCCACGAGCTGGTGCCTTTCCCATGAACCGGGACCTACTTCACGATCAATTTTGTATCACGAACCACCTTGACCGATGATCTGATACACATATTGACTAAAAAATACAATGTAATGTTGATATACCAATGGACAGTTAGGTTAGAGCCTTCAAGATGAACTTTCTAGACTGATCAACAGCATGACTTTACAGCATACTTATTATGTTTATCCAACTAACTTCATGTTTTTCTTTAATGTATGCACAGGAACACACTTGCACTTACACACAAGGGGAACGGGTAACTGTGTCCTAACTTTCTCGTGTTTACTCGCTAACACAGCTATGTCTGATAAACGACCAACCGAAATGTCAGAGAAAGATACAGAATCAGAATCATAAGAGCATTATGATCCCAATGCACTTCCCACCGATTCGGATTGGGAAAATTCCAACCTCGATTACGAGACAGACACCGATATAGAATCAACGATTTCTGAAAGTACATCTCTTGAAGATGAGGATGAACGAGCTCCTGACGAAATCCCAGGTATTGAGGAGGTTGAGAGGGAGAAACTCAGTGATAGTCTTGCTTCCCAATTGGATGAAGTAAAACTTAAGAAGATATGTCTAAGACATGGGACCCTTGGCATGATGTGAAAACTCCAGAAGATAAGGATAAGCCTCATTCTGCTCCAGAAGGGTACATGACTATCAGCCGGCATATGTGTTGGATAGGCGCTATCCCTCCATTTCCTCCAATTGTAATTGATCTTTTAAGACGACTACACATTGACCTCATGCAACTCCATCCTAATGCTTATGAAGCTTTGTATACCCTGTACATTGCATATGTGGAGATTCTACAGACAGAGCTCACTTTTAAGGATTTGAAATTTTATTACCATTTCAAATACCGCTCCACAGGGACTCCAAACTTCACTTTCTTTGAATTAGTGGCCAACAGGAAAGTTTTATCGAAGGGTCACAGCAACATAGGGGACGCTAAAGCTGATTGGTTTCATATAAAGCACCAGGCCGGGTGTGCGAGAAAGTGGTTAAAATCAAGTAAGCCTTAAGTCTCTCTATGCCTGACCTAATTACATAGTCAGAGTGTTAACGTGTTTATTTTTTGTGTGCAGATCACAATTTTGCGAAAACAGAAGGTTCGGTGTATAAAGACTGACTGTCCCGCCTCTTCAAAATAAATCAGACTTCCTCAAAATCAAGAAGTGTATCACCGACGAGAATCTTCACAAACACCAACTTCTGAGTGTAAGATTCGGACTTGGCGTGGGTGGCAAACCCTACAAATATATGCCCCCAACCGAGGGAGAAGGGACCTCAGGGGCCATGAAGGCCACCGAACTTTGCAAGAGTCCTTCACCACTGATCAATCAGGATGATGAGGATTTAAATGTATATAAAGGTGGTGAGGTCCGAGCTGATGAGCCAAAGGAAGTCCCAGTCTCTAAGGGACAGTCTCCCTCAAGGACTTCACCATCACCTGAACCTCTGCTAATGATGAACTGACAAAGGAGCAGATATTTGGAGAACTGAGGAAGATTCCTTTACCAGACAACATTTACACACAAGAAGACTTCGAAGGGGAACCACTCTTTCCTATCTCTGAGGAAGTGAATGTTTCGGGGGAAAAAAACCACACAGACGAGCTATATTCTATGCCTTGGTCTGTTGGGGGGATTACACGAGATGCACAAATCACCTGCACCACTCATCACAACACTTCTACACCATCAGTATTCATGATTCTAATACACATTTGTTTTCTTTGCAGGGAAAATGCCTCGTAAACAATCCTATTCTTATCGTTCTCTCTGAGCAAGCACACCAAGGCTCCTTTCTGATCCTGAGCATGCTCATAATGACAGTTGGGGGAGAGATAGTTATCGACCTTGTGACTCTTATCAATCTCATTCCACACGATCTCGTTCTCCATCAAAGCAAGATCCTGGGAAGCCCCACGGTCGTCCAGTGCCACCATCAGGGGGTAATCAACTTCCCAAAGACTTGATTCCTCCGAAAAGTACACCTTCTCATAGCAAGTCTTCCAAAAAACACCATGAGCTGAAAGATAAAAACAAAGATCCGAGAAATGATTTAGAAAAGGAGAAAATAGCTATTATCCCCTCTAGTCGGTGCGAGTTGGACACTACTACTACACAGGATGTCGTCTACACCTCTGAGAATCAGGTCAAGCTGGAGCATTTGCGGAAGTAATTTCCTGACATTTTCTTCAAAAGGATGATGTTTGTTCCAGATCATGAACTAGTTCCCGAGGAGTGGGATGTAGAGGTCATAGGGCAGGTAAGTCATGTGGCCAGACAATATAGGGCAATGAAGAAGCATGCCACCACACTTTCTGCTGCCATCTGTCACGTAGAGACTGAAGCAGCCAGAACCAGAGTGAAGATTGACAATAAGGCTTGGGCCAGGAGTAAAATCGAAAAAGAACTGGAGGATGCACAAGCTCAACTCACTTTAGCTCAGCGGGATGCGGGAAATTACAAATCGGAGCTAGAAAGCGCCAGGAAGCATTTCCGCACTGAGCTTGACTCAAACAGCCAAGAGTGCGTAGCTCTAAAAAAGGAAATAAAAGACCTTAAACGATCAATACTGATTTAAAGATGACACGTGACCGTTTTGTTACTGAGAAGGCTGCTTGGGAGAAAGAGAAAGCGAGCCTCAAAGACAGCCTTGCTCTTGATGAAAAAGAGAAAGCAGTTTTGAATGATCAACTTACCCATGCCAAGGAGCATGTAGCTCTCGCTGAAAGTAACGCGAACAACGCTCTTAAATCGGGCTCCATCGCTGCTGAAAACTTGCTACAACTGAAAAAGAGATAGAAAGTTTCGATGAATTGTTATTCGACTTTTTCGGTCAAGTTATTAAGACTCGAGACATCTCTTGGATTCAGAATTATCACGTTACTTTGGCCAATGTATGGGATATGATCATTGAGGGCAAAAAGCGGCGATTGAAAATCGAAGAAGTTGATGAAAAACAGCTCATACAGACTTATCTCAAAGGTGAAGAGCCTGAGGCTTTGGAGACAGGCAGAAGTCTAATCCAAGAGGAAATCGAGAAAGAGAAAACAAAGCTCAAGGGCAAGAATAAAATTGACGAAGGCTCTAGCTCGGTTGTAGAGCCCAAGGCCTCCGAAATTGAGGAATATAATCCTGATGATCCGTTGATTCCCTTGGCTCCAACCCCTCCAGTTGTCGGAGCTACTTTACAAATCTGGGCGAGGAGTCGGCTGAAGGTATCTCCATATTATCTCCATAGTTCGTCAAAGCAGTTATAACTTGTCGTCGTCTCGCGGGACAGACAACTGAGATGACCACATTCTCTCCCAAATCACTAACATTTGCTTCTCATGACATAGGTTGCAAGCCGATCGAGAAGGATGCAGAAGAGAAAGCAGAGGCAAAGAAAGCCAATGTTCCCTCAAGTGCTGGTGTTGAAGTCCGTGAGGTTCCAAAGCAAACCGAGGGTACAATAAGTGAGAAGGCTACTATGGCGCCCGTGGCACCTGGCACTGATGCTCCTGTGGATGCCGGAGTTATTGGGGCTTTGCAAGACACCGATGGTGGTCATGGAGATGAAGAGGATGATGTAGTCATCACAGAAGAAATCAAGGATGACAATAATGAGACCTTGGCTGGCATGCGGGCTAGGAAAGAGAAACAATTGGCTGTAAAGAAGGAGGAGCAGGACCCTCTATATGTACCTCCAATCTCAGAGGTTGATCCCAGGACTGGGCTGGTCATAAAATTCTCCTCCAGATCAATAACTTCACAGCTTGCCTCCCAGCCTTCTAATTCTCCCCAGGATCCTCCCGTTGATAAGAGGAAGAGGAAGAAGGGTGACCGCTCTGATGCTGACAAGGAGGAGTTGGAGAAACATAAGAAGGAGAAGAAATCAAAATCATCTCCCAAGCGTAAATACGATGCACTTATTAGCTTATATTTTGCTTTTAGGCTTTCCACTGGCCAAGAAATGTAGTTATGAGAATGGCCCTCACTTTTGTTTAGCTTTTTGGTCTTGTAAACCTACTTTTAGTGAATGAAAATTTGTTTCTTTTGCACCATTGCGTACTTGCAAGTTTAACTTATTGCACTTAGTCATAAACATTTAGATCATAACTAAGTTAAAATCGAATCATAAAGCATTGCAATAAAAAAATTCAAAATTTCTGTAACTGCACGAATATGTGTATATATATGATTCAAAATTTCTGTAACTGCACGAATATGTGTATATATATGCCCCCAATCAATCACCAATATGATGCCTGGCCAGGGCTCATTGAGGATTGATTAGAGTCATACATGTGCTACCTCTCATTTCCAGAGATGAGGGGTTCGAGTCGTTTGGCGGCATATGTCACTGTGCCTTTATACTTTCCTGATCCTTCGGCGGGGATAGGAATTCTCATTGCACTAAATCTCTAGCACCTTTATACTCTCCCGATCCTTCAGCGGGTTAGAGTTCAAGCTCGGTTCTTAGTCTGCTCACCGATCCTTAGCGGGGCAGAAGTTCTGGGGGCGCTACATCTCTAGCGCCTTTATACTCTCCCGATCCTTCAGCGGGGTGGAGTGTTATCAAGGCGGTTTTATCATGGTGCACCTTCACGCCTTAGGGACATTATCTTCGCATCCTTTATACTCTCTCTCCAATCTCGAGAGTTAGAGTGCAAGTAATAGTGTGATTTACCTCGCTGCACCTTTTGGAGCTTTAGTTACCGTTAGCCTTCCAATCTGATAGATGGCACTTCGATTAGGTGTTTCGAGATCGCTGCATAGTTTATAACAAACCTCGAAATGGTAATTATTTATGTTAATTAAAATAAAAGAGCAGATAAGAAACAGTGCAGTAAAGGTAAATGACACGCGATATTTTTATAGTGGTTCAGTTGAATCATGACCTACATCCACTTTATAATCTTTTTCTCAAGTAACCAGTCTGTTCTAGGAAAGTCGTGCCTTTTTACATGGTCCTAAAAAAAACAAAAGAGTAAAACTGACAATTTCACATCAGATAAGGCCGCAAATGCTGGGCATTCCACACTCTGGGGATTTCATCTCCATCCACGGTTGCTAGCTTAAAGGTTCCATTATCAAGCCTTCGTAAAAGGGAATACGGTCCTTCCCATTTTGGGCCCATATGTACTGGGGGTGGAAAGATACGTTTCAGAACCAAGTCTCCGAGTTCAACGGTTCGAGCTCGGACTTTTTTGTTGTAATACCGAGCGACCTGATGCTTGAGCCTCAAGGCGCGTAGATCGGCTTCGTCCCTCTTTTCTTCAACCATGTCCAGGGATTCAAGGAGCAGCTCGTTGTTGGTCATCGGGTCATAATAAGTGACTTGATGAGATGGTACTTCGAACTCGACCAGGATGACCGCTTCGGCTCCAAAAGCGAGGGAAAAGGATGTGTGACCCGTAGCCGTCTTGTACGTTGTCCTGTAGGCCCATAGTGCCAAGGGTAATTCATCAACCCACGTGGCTTTGGCCTGCTTCAACCTTTTCTTCAGAATGGATTTAATCACTTTGTTCGCCACTTCGGCCTGTCCGTTCGATTGCGGATGTGCCACGGAGGTGTATCTTTTCTCTACACGGTATTTCTGGCAGAAATCTCGAAACTCGGTGCTATCAAAATGAGTTCCGTTATCGGTTATGACGACTTTCGGAATCCCGAATCGGCATATAATGTTCCTGACGACAAAGTTGATCACTCGCTTGGTTGTGATCGTGGTCAATGGCTCGGCTTCGACCCATTTGGTGAAGTAATCCACGGCCACAATGGCGAACTTCGCTCTGCCCTTAGTTAGGGGAGGCTTCCAATAATATCAATTCCCCAAACAGCAAAGGGCCACGGGCTCATCATCGTCTTCAACTGGCTAGGAGGTGCCCTAGGGATCTTGGAAAATTTCTGACATGCATCACAACGTCGTGCATACTTGGCTGCATCCTTGTTTATGGTGGGCCATAAATAGCCATATCACAATATCTTCTTTGCCAATGTTTGCCCCCTAGTGTAGTCGCCACATTCATCTTCGTGGACCTCTTTCAATATACGCTTGATGTCGTCGTAGGCGACGCATTGGAGGAGGGGCATCGAGAAACGTTGTCTGTACATGAGCCTTGCAATACATATCGGGAAGCCTTTCGGATAACTGCACGCCTCTCACTTTTCTTTGTTGGAAGTGTTCCGTCCATCAAAAAATTCTTTAGAGGAGTCATCTATGACTCCCTCTCGGGTTCAATCTCTAGTACCGGATCAATTTCCATCTGATTTATACTAGGGGACTGTAGCACTTCAATCGGGACTAGCTCCGTATCTTCAGGATTATCAGAACTAGCCATCTTCGCTAACTTGTCTGCCTTTTGATTCTCCACTCGAGGAATATAAGATATGATATGGTGATCAAAACCATCTAGCAACATCTTCACTTTTTCCAAATATGATATCAGCCTTGGACTCTTGGCCTGAAACTCTCCAGTGACCTGGTTCACGACTATCTTGGAATCGCAAAAGATGTCCAGCTTTGTGATCTCCAACTCCTTTGCGAGCTTCATCCCGGCAATTAGAGCTTCATATTCGGAGTCGTTATTAGTGGCGTGGAACTCCAATCTAAGAGCATAGTATATTAGCCGTTTCTCTGGAGTTTCAAGCACCACTCCGGCACCAGATCGTCTATCATTCTTAGCTCCATCAGTGTACGATTTCCACGCACTGGGGTCGAGGAGTAGTTTTAGTGGGTTGGCTTCTTTACTTACTACATCATCCTCCAGGATAGTGAATTCTGCTATAAAATCTGCCAGTACTTGCCCCCTTATCGACCTTCGGGGCTGGAAGTTCAAATCGAATTGACTCATCTCAATGTTCCACTTGAGCAGTCTTCCTGATGCTTCTATCCTCTGCAGAACTTGTTTGAGTGGGTGATCAGTGTACGCAGTAATGGGATGAGCCTGGAAATAGTGGCGAAGTTTCCTAGATGTGATCAGCAAGCTATACGCAAGCTTTTCTATTCTTGGGTAGTTTTGCTCGGCGCCGCCAATTTCTTACTCACATAGTACACTGGTCTCTGCACCTTATCTTCCTCTCTCACTAAGGCTGAACTGATCGCATGGGATGACACTGCTAAATACACAAACAAATCCTCATGATCTACGGGCTTAGACAGTATCGAGGGTCTTTCCAGATGATTCAGAAGGTTTTGAAATGCTTCTACACAATCAGGAGTCCATTTGAAATTGCGCTTTCCTCGCTTTATTAATTCAAAGAAAGGAATACATTTGTCCGTAGCTTTGGAGATGAATTTTCTTAGTGCGGCTACTTTCCCTACGAGGCTTTGCACATCTTTGATTTGTCTTGGTTTCTGGATGTCTCTGATTGCCGCAATTTGATTTGGATTGATCTCGATCCCACGCAAGATGATGATGTATCCTAGGAATTTTCCAGATGCCACCCCAAATGAGCATTTCAAAGGATTTAGTTTCATCCCATATTTCCGAAGAATCTCAAACATCTCTGCTAAATCGGTAGTATGATCGGATGATTGTCTGGACTTTATCAACATGTCGTCAACGTATACCTCCATCGTTTTCCCGATTTGGTTGTAGAACATTCTATTCACCAATCGCTGATATGTAGCACCGGCATTCTTCAGACCGAAAGGCATCACTATGTAACAGTATAATCCTAGATCCGTAATGAAGCTGGTATGCTCTTGGTTCAGGACGTGCATGGGGATTTGGTTGTACCCTGAGTAGGCATCCATGAAAGAGAGAAGCTCGTGACCCGCCGTTGAATCCACCAGCTGATCAATTCTAGGTAACAGAATGCTATCCTTTGGGCAGGCTTTGTTTAGGTCTGAGAAGTCAATGCATGTGCGCCACTTTCCATTGGCCTTCTTTACCAAAACCGGATTTGAAATCCAGTCAGGGTATGTTGAGTCTTTAAGGAATCCATTACTTCTCAGCTTATCGACTTCTTTCTTTAAGGCAGCAGACCTCTCTAGGCCAAGCATTCGCCTTTTCTGTTTGATGGGAGGATGTTTCGGGTTGATGCTTAACGAATGACTCATAATTAAGGGAGATATCCCACACATGTTCGGATGGGTCCAGGCTAATACATCCAAGTTAGCTTTCAAGAAATTCGTTAATTCTTTGGCTCGAACAGGGTCCAACTGGGATCCAATCTTCAGGACCTTCTTTGGGTCACCATCATCGATTGGTACATCCACAGTCGTTTCATTGGGAGTCACCATTCTGCCCCCAGGCTCTTCATCCTCTCTGGGATCTATATCCTCGGGAAACTCTCTGAGCGACTCTCCCAGGGTTACTTTCTTTAGTTGCTATGACGTTTCCTCTCTTGGAGGGGAAGAAGCGCCCTTTTTTCCACATCTCTTCCTTTGCGGAGCAACTTCAGCTCTGCTATGTAGCATGCTCGTGCAACAACTTGATCTCCTTTGATTTTTCCTACACCAGCATCCGTTGGGAACTTCAGCAACAAGCACCAAGGTGCAATGTAGGCTCTGAACTTTGCTAGGGCCGGTCGGCCCAAAAAGCATTGTATGGAGACTCAATATCCAAAACCACAAAGGGGAGGATTCTCACTCTCTGGCGTTCTCCTTCCCTAAGGGTTACTGACAGTTCTACGTATCCCATCGGAGCAGTTGAGGCTCCGTTGAAGCCGCGTACCCATCCTTCGCAGGGCTTCAAACCCTTTGGTTCAAGTTTCATCTGATCAAATGCTTTCTTGAACAGAATATTAACCGAACTCCCATTATCTACCAGAACTTTATGGACTATAGCTGGGCCGAAGGTGATGGTAACCACCAAAGGATCTTCAGTTGGGGAATGGACTCCAATACTCTCTCGATCGCGAAATATGACGTCATCAGACATCGTCTTTTGTTGCTTAATCGGGGCATTATCTTCAAGGTTGCTACATTCCCCCACATCAAGATGTTGTTTAGCCGCGTTCACGTACTGATCCATAGCCCTGAAACTATGCCCTACCAGATGAAGCCCACCAACTAAGGTATTGATAATGATATTTTTTCCTTTTTGCTGAGTTGTTGGTCTGGCAGCAGGTTGGCTTTAGTTCTGGGCTTGTGCGACTTGCCCCTTATCTCTGGGTGTCACCTTATACTCATCGAGCTTTCCTTCCTGGAGTAGCTTTTCAGCCACATCTCTCAAATGACGACATTCGTTTGTGGAATGACTATGAGTCTGGTGGAAAAGACAAAATTTCCCAGTCTCACGTTCCTTTTCTGTCGAATCTCTCGGAGGAGGCCTTTTGTACTAGAGGACATTATATGTGTCCAGGAAAATATTCTTTAATGTGTCATTTAATGGTGTGAAGTTCTCAAATGTCCTAGGCCGAGATCTTCTCTGAGAGTCATTCCCTCGATTTCTCTTCCGATTATTGTTATTATTATTCCCCGATTGGCGACCAATGCCTTGATTCTTGTTCCAGACATTAACTTCAACCTTTCCTGAGCTATCTCCCGTCTGCTTGATGGCCACATTACTTTGGATATCCTCCTTATCAGCAGCCTTCCTTTTCCTATTAGCATATATTTCTTCCTGACGCAGGTGGATATTAGCTTTATCATAGAATACCTCTCTAGTCAGTGGTGGCTTACCAGCTAGGTACCTTCCAAATTCAGAATCTTTATCCACTCCATCAATTAAAGCCATTAAGATAGTCTGGTCACGGGGATCTCCGACCTCCGTGACAGCTAGATTGAAACGATCCAGGTACGATCTCAACGTCTCGTCAGGACGCTACTTAATGAGGGACAACTCCATGACATTTTTAGACCTCTAAGTGTGAAGCCGAAATTGATTCACGAACCTTTCACTCAATTCCCTGAAACTGGATATCAATCGTGCTGGTAAGCGTGTGAACCACAACAGTGCCACATCTTCCAGGAATATTGGGAACGCCTTACGCTTTACTGCGTCAGAAGCTGCAGCGGCATTCATTGACCAGGATTATCGCATTAAGTGCTGGATTGGATTAGTCCTACCCGCGTAGCGATTCATTGATGGCATATTGAAGCGCCTTGGGAATGTAGCCTATAGTATGTTGTCAGTAAAGGGCGTATGACTGCGATCTATGCCCCCAATCTTCGTTTCTCTCTCCACGGCTATCCACCATGATCTGCCTAATCATTGCTTCAACCTCAGCATGAGTTACTGTTCATTTGGGGTCAACACTCCTTGCCCTGCGGGATCCCCCATCGTTCCTTCGACGGGCTGCCACTAAGTCTGAAACTTGAGTGGAACTCCCTTGCCCCCTTGTTACCACGGTCAATCACGTGACGAAGGGGCTGCGATGGTTGATTCTCCGCAGGATCATCGACAACCTGAGCTCTAGGATGTATTGCAGGATTATTTAGACTGCGATCGGCAGGCCCTAGGTTGAGTGCTGCTTCCTCCCGAGAAGGGAGTGATCGGAATCGAAGTTGTTCTATATTTTCAGCCTTTTCCAACGGTCGTCGTGGAGGTCTTGGAGATTCCCCTGACGAAGAAGAGTATTCTGGGGTAAGAGGTCGAGCTGGCGGAGGCATCCTATGCATCAGAAGATCATCAACACGCCTATCCATAGCAGTCAGATTCTGTCATAGTACGGAGCTCTCTTGCCTCTGAATAGCTATTTCATCATTCGTTCTACCCAGCATCTCGATGATGCAAGAGAGATCTCCTTCAGTGGCTGGGGCGGAAGGGTTGAACTGGTCATCAACATCATCTCTTATATGCAAAGAACCCGAGCCAGGTCGAGCAGAAGTACCAGTACGAGTGTGACGAGCCATGATATCCTTCCCAGGTTGAGTTGTGGTCTGATTGTCGTTTCGGGTCGTGGTCCCCTTATGTTGATGGCTCGTGGTGGCCCCCTGAAGCTGGCTCGCGGTGGCGTGCGCAGAAGGGATCGCGGCGTGGTCCTGCGATCGTGTGGTGACACCTTCAGTCATTCGGGTCATGACGCCCTCTTCGTGTCGGATCGCTCCCTACTCACCACGATCCGGGGATAGAACTTCGACCTGCTCCTGAACGCTCTCTTCTATGGCTTCGTTTGCAACTTCATTTGCTTGCGAAACTCATACTTCTTTAGACTTCTTTCCAGCCATGATATCTAAGCTTTGCTGAAATCTTCAAAAATCAAAACAGTGGGGTTTTGGACTGTTTTCTTCGGACCTGAATATCCAAACAATAGAGCAACAATCCAATATGCTGAGACTTCGTTCTCAGTGAAAGCACAAAAATGTTAGACCAAAATTTGGCTCTAACACCCAAATTATTTGAAAATGCAGAGATTAATATCTAGAAATGCAAGAAAACACAGAAAACACGCAAGATTTATAGTGGTTCGGCGTTAACGAGCCGACGTCCACTTTATATCTATGATTATGCGTAAGATTCAGATACAATCAGTGATTTCTCTCTCAATATCACTTTTACTACGTTGATTCACTCAATGATTTCGAGTTAAAACTGATAAGAAATGATAAGATAACAGTAATGGTGGAAACAACACTTCAAACTGCCCAAAGATCCTTAAAAATGCCAAGTACAGGGCTATTTATAGCTGATATTTGCAGGCGGATCGTGGTCACATGTGGAGCAGATCCCGAGGATCTCAGACTGGTTCGTAGTTTGATGATGAAATGGTCAATATGACGGTTGTAGACAGGTGTCGTTAGATCCTGCATTTTCGGATCATGGTAGATCAAGTTGTGGTCAATATCCTATGGTTCCTCAGATCGGGTCGTGGAGAGCTGGCGTGGATGGATCATGGGGGATCACTACGAATGGGTCGTGACAGAGCATCGCGAGGTGGAGACAACAAGGTGGCCACAAACCGTTGATGATGAGACTATCACGATCGAGTTTCCAAGGATTTGAAGAACGAAGCTTCATATTGCCTTCGTGTGTGAATCTTGGTGGCTTGATCAGGAAAGCTAGCCAACAATATTCAATACTTCATAAGCTCTTTGCTGCTTGTTACTATACCGGACTTCCTATTAGATTCTTTATATGATCATGAGATCAGCACATCAACTCAGTGCACCCATGTCATTTATCTTCAGGTGAGTAACATAAGCAGGAAACAAAATTTCCCACTGCCAAACACCTTACTGCCATTTCTGACTTAAATATTATTCAATAATAAATGTGCCATAGTTCTGAAAACTGTTAGCACACTTTTATACATGATTAAAACATTACCTTTCTGTGTTGATAGCATAACAAACAACTAGAGGTTTTAAGCACCAAACTTTTAGCAAACATATGCATAAAAACATATTTACTTTGTGATAGTGATTTAGCACGACATCATCATTTATTTATAAGCATACTCAAAACAGTATCTTACTTCTAATAAACTTATAGTAAACAGATTTTTACCATTTATTCATCTATACTAAGTATATTGATACATTTTAAATCAGTTGGGTCAATCACTTATTACCATACATGGATTTTTTTTCTTCCAGAATTAATATAAACACATATTAATTACTCACTATTTGCAACAGAGTATACCTATAATCATGCACACGTGATTCAAGCTAAAGTATCAACTAGAAATCACCCAATCCATGACTCCCCTATACTCTTAGCCTATTAATCCTAGTGTGTTAATAATTTTTAACATCTTTTAGGTCCAATGTTATATTCGTTAGTTTCACTGGTGCACATTGCCTAGAATCTCCCTCATTGTTCCCAGACACAAAAACCTTAGGGCCTAAACAAGCCATGTGCAGACCCACACCACCCTTCTGTTGCGAGCCAACCGAATATGCAGCACCCACTTACCCCATACTCGATCTAATATAGGTGACCTTATTCTTAGTTTACTACTAAGTTTTTTCTCACTTCTTTTCCCCTTATTCAAATCACACTTCCCTCCCAAGTATCAATTTATTCAAGACATAGGGTAAATCCAATAGCAAGCCACATTCATGCACATAACACACAACATAGGTGTAAATATTCTATTTATAAAAATATTTCAAAATTGTTCACACTTAATTGACCAAAACTCAGTACAAGTATCCACAACATTTTTACTTGTTTACTAACAAACTTGCATTTGCATATTCTAGAGTATGTTTTAATTTAATTCTATAACACACCAAATAATTCATTCAAGTGTACCATTGTATTCACTAGTGTGCATAAGTATCATTATACTAAAATTATATGTGTGTACTTATCAGTATTCTTCAAATCAACACTTGCAACATTAGTGATTACTTGATCATAATTAATCATTAGTTCGATCACACAATTCCACACAATAATTATCCATCACACACAAGCACAGTGTGAAATCATTCACATCAAGTATTTAAATCATAAAGCAGATTAATACTCACATATCCCACCCTTCCAACATTCTCTAATGTAATCTAGTGGGCCTATGTCTTTCATAAATTTATCTATCGACTCATCTATATTTTTCATTTCTAAACAGGTTATAGTATACTTGTTTCAATGGTGCACACTGCCTAGAACCCCCTTCTGCCTAAACACTCGGGTTTCTGGACTTAAACAAGCGTGCACAAGCTTGCATTGTACCCCATGCCAAGCTGCTCAAGATAATCTTTCCTTAACCTGATCAATCCTTAGTTTATTACTAAATATTTCCATTGCCTTTTCCCTATTTGACCCATTCGCAACCCCTGAGTATCCACTTCTCTTAGAAAGGAATCAAATATATCCAGCAATATCAACCATACATTGATATCAATTATGGCAGTCATTGCTTATGTAGGCATATTAACATTTTCAACATAAGTAAAAGTCAAATTTATTTCCAAATAGTAATACCCAACTAGCTTACTAACATCCAGTCAATTTAATGTAGCATCTACATTACATTTAGCATAAATAAAAACCAAATTTTCCAGATATGTAATTTACAGTGTCTAGCATAGGTATATCTTAGGTATTTTCTACCTCTTTTACATTGCTAACATCATGTGGCCATGAGTGTTTAAATTGGCACACCCTAAAGCCTTCGTTTCCAATCACTATGCTTTAACTAGTGCTTAATTATTTGATAAGCCTAGCTAAATTGCAGTTCATATATAAAGAAATATTTGCAAAACTAGAGGCTCAGCACATGATTATCCATTGCACCCCTAGTCTCTCTTGAATACAAGACATAAGCAAACATCAAATAAGTCACTGCCATGTATTAGATGCATATACTTGTTTAAAGGTTGTCATAACTGTGTATATTCAATAAATCACACAATATGATTCAACCAAAATCATAACAATTACATACACCAATTTTTGCAGTTCTAATTCATTTGTGAATTTTCTATGCAGTTTTCTTTTCCATTGGTTATATTGAATCCAATTTAAAATGATCCCCAAATAAATTTCATATAGAAATTTCCTATGCATGCTTCAATAATATTTTCAAAAATAGTGATTCTACCATATTCACAGTCACTTGCACATTAATAATGGTAGTATTTAGTCTCAAGCGTCACGACTAAATATTTTAAATGAACTTACAGGTTATTTCTATCATTTTTCATCATATAATAGGGTTATACTTATAATCCTGCATTACATCTAATTAAAAATTATCAAATCACACAATTCATCTATTAAAACCAAATACGATTCCACATCAAACAAACATGCAAATGGATGCAATAGGATTAGAACAATTTATAATTATAACTTCAGGTCATTATCCAAGTTATTTTACCGATTGCACATTTTATTTTAATGTGTTTTATCAAACATAACACCCAAATACATAAATAACAACATCCAATTCTTGGCTTACCACCAATTCTTTAGGGGTAGTTATAATAAAATTAGTGCAATCTCTTAAATTTTCTGCACTGCTCAAGAAAATAAATAGAATCAACCAATCACTCAATGTTTACACACATTTAAATTAGTATGCTCTATTAAAATCAATTTTTTTTATTTATAGCAGCTCGGTTTTACAACCACAGCTCTGATACCAACTGAGAGGACCTCAGATTTTTATTAATTTCTCATCTATTAAATTATAATACTCTTGGGTCCTCTACTCAGGGGTTACCTTCTTATAACCCTTCAACTCCAGGATCACTTTTGACTAATATAAAAATATCAGTATATTTCAATATTATAACTTGTATATATGAAGATATACAAGTCCCCTCTACTTATATCAGAGTCCAATTAAAAAGTAAAGGGTATTAGATTAACTAAAAATAATTAATCATTACACAGCTTAAACATGGATTGAATAAACTTGTTCCTAACAATACATAATTAACATGACTTTGAAGATTTTGAGTATTTAGCGATACTTTAATCACCTTATAAAACTGATACCCAAATATCAGAAATTGATACCAGACTAGATACTTAGTTTAACTCGTCTCTAAAATCCTTTCCTAACCTTACATTATTAATGTTAAACTCTGGATTATTAAGTCAATAAGTCATACACATATATCAAAATAGTGTAGAATATAAAACCAAAGCAGATGATGAATGACTTAATAACTATCATATCTTTGTAGGCTTAAGGGCTTACAAACTTACTCATATATAACTGTTTATATAACTTTCAATTCAACATTGTCTACACATATGTTGCCTATTATTCCCACAAATATGACTCAATCACCCAAATGTAAGCATTAAAGAGATTCAGACCATATTTATATACATTAAACATAACAAGATTTACCTATTGCCTTGCCACTACAAATCATATACCAATGCTAATTTCACCCTCTATTAGGTTAGTTTTATTCCCACAAGAGGACAAGCATATTATCACTTTATATTCAATTATCTGCGTGTAAATATATATATATATACACATATATACTAACGCGGATACTACCTGTGTACAAAATGGTCCTGTGCACACAATGTTTAGGTACCATTCCAATTTAAAACTGCAGAAGGTATAAAACCATTCAAACAACAACTATACGTTCAACCGCAATATCAAGCATCCAGAAGAAAATCAGTGCGAATATTTACTAAAACATTCCAATTAGCATCAAGGGCCTGCCACATCCATACATTAATCAATATGGTATGACTCTCCCCCTTTCAGTATAAAATACAATCTAACTTAGACATGCATTGAAAACCCAAAATAATCATTGAAAGTACACACATTATTATCAAATTCTGGATACAAACTTTTGTCTTATAACATAGTTATACTGAACGTACATTAACATTTGACCGATTTACCACTTAACAATATATAGTGTTACAGTATACATATTACATGTAAATCTCTTAATTACACAACACCTAAAACACTATTTTCAATGTATAAATCACTGCAACCTAGTCAGCAACTAATAAGCCATTTACTGCCAATCTTTAGTCCCCTTTTTATCAACTGATTATGCATTCTACCTGTAAAAATACAAGGCTGCCTCATTTTAAAATGAGACACCCCAAGATGCACAAAAAGCACACAAGGGGTCAGAGATATTGTCTGGTATCAGTGTATTCTTAGAGATCATACAACATATACAAACTTGGTTTTATATTTAAAATACGTAATGCTCAATGTACAATCTCTATTGGGTTTCACAGTTTTAAACTAATCCTTCAGCATAAATGTTAAAACTATTCAAACAATCGTATAACAGGTTATGTATTCACCAAACAGTTATAGAAAGGCAAATCAACACTCAGTTTATACTGAATATTAACAAATGCATGTTACTTGGCATGAGTTACCAATCAGTGTACCAATCATATTCAGTAAGCATGTTAAACTGAATTAAAAACAGGTATATGCAGCAGGACTACATGCTTTCACTATGTATATATAAAACATTTAATCAATTTACAGGAAACGACAACGTATATATACAACATTTAATCAATTTACTGGAAACGACAACATTTATTCATCGCAAACAACATATATAAATATTTATAACCTTGATGCCTGTTCCTATTACTCGATCAAATTATGCTCTTATACTGGCTTTCCATTTTCAGTTTAAACTGTGTTTCTCCCATGCATTAAAAAATACTGGACATTGCATTTTCAGTTTAAACTGTTTTTCTCCCATACATAAACAAATACTGGACATTCATTTTCTTTTAATAACATCTCAAATGTCACATGTTGAGTTTGGTGTTTCCAGTAGGCAATCAAATAAACAAAACATTTCATACTTAAGTCCGAAGTTAGTTAAAACTTCACAACAAAACATTTAGGTGAAAGCCAAACATTCACAACAATTTATATGTACTCTGCCCACATATTTATATTCGATATATATATATATATATATATATATATATATATATATATACACACACATACATGCACTTCCATGCATATATACATATATATTCATTTAATTCTCGTCTAGTCTTTCTAATATGTATATATATATACACACACACACACACACACACACACATGCAATTTATATGTACTCTGCCCACATATTTATATCCGATACACACACACACACACACACACACACACACACACACACATATATATATATATATATTCCCACATAATTCCAGTTTCACTTAACTATTTATATCTGCTAACACAGATATATTTTAATATTTGCCTGTCTATAATATTTAGCCAGTATCAATATTAGTTGACATCTTAGTCTCTGATGTATACATATATAAATACACACACACACACTTCCATGCATATATACATATATACACTTAGTTTCAGAACCATCCAGTAAATTATTTCCAACATATATACATACATATATATATATATGCATTTTTATGCACACACACACACATACACATATATATATATGTTCAATTTCCATCTGGCAAACATTACCTTTAATATATATATATACATGTATTTATATACATACACACATACATATGTTAGAATTCAAAAGATGAATGACATATACTTTAGTCCCACATTGGCAAAAAGAAGATTAGATCTATGTATATATATCTATTCCTCATTCCCTATATTGGCCCTTAGAGTCAGGTAATTTTGTGCGAGGGGGAGGACCTATATCATATGAACCAAACACACACGTGCGCGCCGCCCGCCCGTCCTATATTCTTCACCGATTTTCTGATCTTCTTCCTCTTCCTCTGTTAAAATAGAAACCGCCAACCGCCATTGCTGCCAAATCTCTATACTCAGACTGACGTGATCATCACATACTCGAGCAGTTTCGTCTGTTGTATCCTGGGAGACTCCGAATAAAGTCTTAAGGAAATCGGTACGCCGAGCCTCAATCGATTTCTCTACTCTTTTGCTATTTACTTTTCGTTGCCAGTATATTGTATACTTGATTGCAAACGATTCTTGTTTTGTTTCACTGAATCAATCATCTTGTACGCAAGATCGAGTTCTAACACTTAATAGTGTTGCTGTTTATGCGTTTGGTGCTAACGCGTGTGGTTGTTGCTTCTGTTGTCTGTTGTATTGAAATAACATCTTAAGACTTTACTCTTTTCATGAAAACAGAGATGGCAGCAGAACAAATATCGATAAAGACAGCCAACTTGAACAAACCAGACCTGTTTAAGGGAGAAGGTGATGATTTTTTGACATGGCAAAGTCAGATGCTTTTTTATCTCACTACTCTCGGTCTGCAAAAGTATCTTAAGGAAGATGAACCAGTGCCGCCTACGCCAGGCAAAACCAAGGAGTCAGATAAGATTCCGAACATTGATGTATGGAGGCACTCAGATTTCCTGTGCAGGAATTACATCCTCAACTGTTTAGACAAAGTTTAGTACAAAGTGTATCAACCAATCAAGACTGCCAAAGCCCTCTGGAATGCGCTTACCACAAAGTACAAAACACAAAACGTGAGCCTGAAGAAGTTTATAGTTGACAAGTTCATGGAATACAAAATGGTAGATTCAAAACCTGTTCCTGCGCAACTACATGAACTTCAGATGTAACGACCTGCATTCTACGCATCGAATGATCATAGAATATTTATTTCTCACACATACGGAGTCGTATGGTCATGTAACTTTAGGAGACGGCTATTGGAGTCATTTCCCATGTTCATGATTTTTGTCGATTTTTAAATGACCATTTTGCCCCTAGCTGGTACTGTTTTGGCCATAATTTTTGACTACAAAAAAATCTTGACCTGCAACCACTTCAATTAGATTCGTTTGATGGTTTACAATTCCGTAGAGTGGTCACATTACCCAAACGGACTCACCGTTTGGGAGATATGGCTGAAACAAGTTTCAGATAGTGAAAACAGCTTAATTGGGCTTAACCGGGTGATTAACAGCTAGGCCCAATGGGGGATTTCGGGATTAGAGGTATTTTAGGGCTACTAGGGTTAGGATTTCGGTTTTTCATTCATTTTCCAGCCGCCATAAACTCTCTCTTCAACCTAACAATGGCCTCCATCATCTAAATACACCTCTAATCACCTCTTAATCAAGTTTTGGCTTAAACTACATCAAATTAAGGCGGATTGGCACGAGAATCGAGGTAGAGCTGTTGTGTGATATTGGGAACAGCGCCAAATCGAAGAATATTTCAGTTTTGGGGTTTTATTTGTGGCTAAGGTGAGTGATTTGCATAGTTTTGCACTAATTACGGTTAATTAAGGGTAATTAGTGAAGATTAGCGAATTTATACACTAATAAATTCTGGAAAAATATTTATAAATTCTTAAATGATGTTTTAAGCCTCTGTTAGAAATTGGGTTTGATTTGGTTAAGTTTTGCTAATCATGTTATTAGTTTTACTTAAACATGCTTAAGGGAAAATATGGGGTTTTGGCTATATTTGATCCGTTTTACATGTTATGGTTGATGTTTTGGTGTTTATGGTCACTTCTATTTGTTGCTATGACTGTATGACATGTTTTGTGATTGATTAGAATAGTTAGATTGGTCGAAAATGTCGTCGAATGGCGTAAACAAGTTGCTGGAAAAAGTTGCAGAAAGTTGTGCAGGGTTTCGGATCGGATCGGGTATGGGCTCGGATCGGATAGGAGAGCTGGGCAAGGAAATCCGAACCGGACTGAAATCTGGGACAAAGGAAACTTGGCAAGAAGGAAGGCCATTCGCATAGAGTTGTTGAAGGGATCGGATCGAAGAGACCAAAGGGGATCGGATCGGAGTGGCAGGAAGGCGTGGGGTCAAATGGAAAAACCACATGAGCTGAATAGGAGCAGGGGATCGGATCGGAGGTAGGGAGGAGGATCGGACCGGAGCCAAGACATCTCGACCCGAACCAAACTGAGAGAGCCACTACTGAACCAAATCCAGGCAGAAGGCATCTGAACCGAACCGAGCTAGAAGGGAAGCACCGAACCGAACCGCACCCAGGAGCATACTAGGAAGCATGGCACCCGAACCGAACCGACTGAAGCAGATTGGACCAAACCGAATTGAACTTCCATCTCTTCTACGCGACGACTCTTTTGAAGACCAACTCCAATTCGACCAAAACCCGAGATGCAAAAGAAGTCCAAATGAGGAGCTTTGACTCAGGATCCAGTTGGGAACAAATGAGTGAGCTTCATGTTTGGGCTTTGCTGTAGGACGTGTGCAAAGGGGTTGTCGATGTCTGTAACTTTGAATCGCTATGCGTAGGGAGTACGTGAACGGATTCAGGGCCACAATGGCCTAGGTACGACTAAAGAGCTATAGACCAATGAAGTGGGGTCATTTGTAAAGATTTGGTCATGACTCCATGTGGTAAGCATGGTAGTAGCAGTAGTTGTACAAGTCGAACTCCGTCACTACTTCGATGGGTCTAGTGATTGACAGTGGTAGACATCGTATGCCTTAAGCACTGAGTGAGAGATGTGAGGATGGTTGTTATGGTTGACTTGTTTGCCATCATCATGACAGGCACACCCCCACCCCCGTTATCTTTACACCATCTGTTCAGTGGCACCTTAGAGTATTATAAGGTATGTGGTGCTAACTCTTTGGTTGTAGGTCCAGGTATGGTTTAGTATACCTGTTATTGTTCTGTTTAGCTGCTTATCGCTCATACCAGACTTTTTATCTGACCCAGAGTTTTATGTTCCTTCTTATTACTCTGGGTGCTCTCACGAGCAGACTAGAGACAGGTTAGCTGGGTACGCACGAGTAGCTGATCCGGAGACGAGCAGGAGGCTTCCACGTATGATACATATAGATATTCTCCCTGTGTTGTTGAAGATCACTGCTTGGGCATTAGTAGTGCATCTTCTACTTTAGCTTTCTTTTGCTTTAGAGACAGTTTAAAGTTGTAATAATGATGCTGGATCATAAGCTGTATTTGGATTTCCGCTGCTATGTTGGTTTAGTTTTCAGCTTATGCACTGTCTCGCCTGTTTTATATCAAGATTATGTTATTATTATATTTTGTTCCATGCGCTGTGAGACATTCTACAGGTTCCTTGTTAGTTCATTCTCTTCTTTCCTTTCTTTGGCGACCATTTCGTGCTAGTCGGGCATGTGTACAGCGCACCTTCAGAGGAAATGCAGGCTGGTGCGGGGCGGGCCGTCACACTTGGTATCAGAGCTCTAGGTTGCGTAGTTAACCTAGGGATGTTATCAGGGAGAGGCAAGTTAGCACCAAGATTTGTTGGTCCATTCCCGGTTCTTGAGCAAATTGGGAATTTGGCATAAAAAGTTGAATTACCAGGGAAGATGGAAGGAGTTCACAACGTATTTCATGTTTCCCAGTTAAGGAAGTTCGTGCACGACCCAGATGTGACTATTTCACCTGATCAGTTGGATGATGTCGAAGTTGAACCTAAGGCGATTGGGAACCACAAGCCTATGCGTATTGTTGGGAACGATACGAAGCAACTTCGAAGGAAAGCGGTGAATTTAGTCAAGGTCCAGTGGGGCGAGAATGAGAATGACTGTACTTGGGAGACAGAGGAGAGCATTAGGAAGACGTATCCAGAACTCTTCGCCTGGTAAGATTTCAGTTTCGATTTAGCCTTTCCGCATGCTAAGATAGGTTGTTTTGTTTGTTTTGCATGTTTGATTGTTGTATATGATTGATAGGCATGCGGGATCCTTTGTATGTTTTGGGTTAAGGAATTTCGAGGACGAAATTTCTTAAGGGAGGAAGAGCGTAACGACCCGCATTCTGCGCATCGAACGATCATAGAATATTTATTTCTCTCACATACGGAGTCATACGGTCATGTAACTTTGGGAGACGACCATAGGAGTCATTTCCCATGTTCATGATTTTTGTCGATTTTTAAATGACCATTTTGCCCCTAGCTGGTACTGTTTTGGCCATAACTTTTGACTGGGAAGGAATCTTATCCTGAAACTACTTTCATTAGATTCGTTTGACGGTTTACAATTCCGTAGAGTGGTCACATTAGCCAAACGGACTCACCATTTGGGAGATATGGCAGAAACAAGTTTCAAATAGTGAAAAACAGCTTAATTGGGCTTAACTGGGTGATTAACAGCTAGGCCCAATGGGGGATTTCGGGATTAGAGGTATTTGAGGGCTGCTAAGGTTAGGATTTTGGTTTTTCACTCATTTTCCAGCTGCCACAAACTCTCTCTTCAACTTAACAATGGCCTCCATCATCTAAATACACCTCTAATCACCTCTTAATCAAGTTTTGGCTTAAACTACATCAAATTAAGGTGGATTGGCACGAGAATCGAGGTAGAGCTGCTGTGTGAGATTGGGAATAACGCCAAATCGAAGAATATTTCAGTTTTGGGGTTTTATTTGTGGCTAAGGTGAGTGATTTGCATAGTTTTGCACTAATTACGGTTAATTAAGGGTAATTAGTGAAGATTAGCGAATTTATACACTAATATATTCTGGAAAAATATTTATAAATTCTTAAATGATGTTTTACGCCTCTGTTAGAAATTGGGTTTGATTTGGTTAAGTTTTGCTAATCATGTCATTAGTTTTACTTAAACATGTTTAACGGAAAATATGGGGTTTTGGCTATATTTGATCCGTTTTACATGTTACGGTTGATGTTTTGGTGTTTATGGTCACTTCTATTTGTTGCTATGACGGTATGACATGTTTTGTGATTGATTAGAATAGTTAGATTGGTCGAAAACGTCGTCGAATGGCGTAAACAAGTTGCTGGAAAAAGTTGCAGAAAGTTGTGCAGGGTTTCGGATCGGATCGGGTATGGGCTCGGATCGGATAGGAGAGCTGGGCAAGGAAATCTGAACCGGACTGAAATCTGGCACAAAGGAAACTTGGCAAGAAGGAAGGCCATTCGCATAGAGGTTGTGAAGGGATCGGATCGGAGAGACCAAAGGGGATCGGATCGGAGCGGCAGGAAGGCGTGGGATCAGGTGGAAAAACCACATGAGCTGAATAGGAGCAGGGGATCGGATCGGAGGTAGGGAGGAGGATCGGACCGGAGCCAAGACATCTCGACCTGAACCAAAGCGAGAGAGCCACTACCGAACCAAATCCAGGCAGAAGGCATCCGAACCGAACCGAGCTAGAAGGGAAGCATCAAACCGAACCGCACCCAGGAGCATACTAGGAAGCATGGCACCCGAACCGAACCGACTGAAGCAGATTGGACCAAACCAAATTGAACTTCCATCTCTTCTACGCGATGACTCTTTTGAAGACCAACTCCAATTCGACCAAAACCCGAGATGCAAAGGAAGTCCAAATGAGGAGCTTTGACTCAGGATCCAGTTGGGAACCAATGAGTGAGCTTCAAGATTGGGCTTTGCTGCAGGACGTGTGCAAAGGGGTTGTCGATGTCTGTAACTTTGAATCGCTATGCGTAGGGAGTACGTGAACGGATTCAGGGCCACAGTGGCCTAGGTACGACTAAAGAGCTATAGACCAATGAAGTGGGGTCATTTGTAAAGATTTGGTCATGACTCCATGTGGTAAGCTTGGTAGTAGCAGTAGTTGTACAAGTCGAACTTCGTCACTACTTCGATGGGTCTAGTGATTGATAGTGGTGGACATCGTATGCCTTACGCACTGAGTGAGAGATGTGAGGATGGTTGTTATGGTTGACTTGTTTGCCATCATCATGACAGGCACACCCCCACCCCCGTTATCTTTACACCATCTGTTCAGTGGCACCTTAGAGTATTGTACGGTATGTAGTGCTAACTTTTTGGTTGTAGGTCCAGGTTCAGGTATGGTTTAGTATACCTGTTATTGTTCTATTTAGCTGCTTATCGCTCATACCAGACTTTTTGTCTGACCCAGAGTTTTATATCTCTTCTTATTACTCTGGGTGCTCTCACGAGTAGACTAGAGACAGGTTAGCTGGGTATGCACGAGTAGTTGATCCGGAGACGAGCAGGAGGCTTCCATGTATGATACATATAGATATTCTCCCTGTGTTGTTGAAGGTCACTGCTTGGGCATTAGTAGTGCATCTTCTACTTTAACTTTCTTTTGCTTTAGAGACAGTTTAAAGTTGTAATAATGATGTTGGATCATAAGATGTATTTGGATTTTCGCTGCTATGTTGGTTTAGTTTTCAGCTTATGCACTGTCTCGCCTGTTTTATGTCAAGATTATGTTATTATTATAATTTGTTCCATGCACTGTGAGACATTCTACAGGTTCCTTGTTAGTTCATTCTCTTCTTTCCTTTCTTTGGCGACCGTTCCGTGCTAGTCAGGCATGTGTACAGCGCACCTTCGGAGGAAATGCAGGCTGGTGCGGGGCGGGCCGTCACATCAGATCATCATCCATGAAATGGAAGCAGAAGGCCGCGAAGTTGGTGAATCTTTTCTGGTTGAGGGGATCACTGGAAAGTTGCCACCATCTTGGAAAGACTACCGCAACTATTTGAAGCATAAGAAGAAGGAGATATCCTTACAAGACCTAATCGCTAGATTGAAGATTGAGGCAGATAATCGCGGAGTCACTAAACCAAAAAGCGAAGAGGCTTTTGTTGCAGAAGGGTCAAACAAAAAAGGGCACCCTAACAAAAATAAAAAGAAAAAGAAGGCACCAGGAAACAAGCAGCATGATCAGAAGCAGTCCAAGAAATTCAATGGCGAATGTTGGGTTTATGGAAAAACTGGTCATCAGGCAAAAGATTGCAGACACAAGAAACAGAAAAATCCAGAAGCGAATGTGGTGGACAACATGGACATCGATGGGCCTAACTTTTCTGGAGTTGTGTCAGAAAGCAATCTAGTCCAGAATCCTTCTCAATGGTGGTTTGACATAGGCGCTACATGACATGTGTGTTCTGAAAAGTCCATGTTCTCCTCATACAACAAACTGGATCATGGAGAAAAATTGTACATGGGTAACTCGACAGTGTCAATGATTGAGGGCAATGGGAAGGTAACCCTCAAATTCAAATCTCGTAAAATGGTTACACTAAATGATGTGCTTCATGTTCCAGATATCCGGAAAAACTTGATTTCTGGACCTATACTCTCAAAGAAAGGCTTCTGAATGGTCTTTGAATAAGATAAAGTTGTTCTGTCCAAGGCTGGGGTCTATATAGGGAGAGGATACTTGTGTGATGGCCTATTTAAGGCTAATGTAGCTGTAATCGGCAATAATAATGTATGTTGTAATTCTGAAATGAATAAAAAGGAAGTTTCTTATGTTGTCGAGTATGATGTTATATTATGGCATGAAAGATTAGGACACATAAACTTTCGGAAAATGAAAAAACTTGCAAATATGGATTTAATTCCAAAATTTCAAGTAGATAAAAAATATAAATGTGAGACTTGTGTAGAAGCAAAAATGGTTAAGAAACCATTTCATACTATTGAAAGAAGTACTGAACCATTACAAATGATTCATACTGACTTATGTGATTTCAAAAACTTACCTACAAGAGGTGGGAAAAAGTATTTTATCACATTTATTGATGATTATACTCGATGTTGCTATATATACCTTTTTAAATAGTAAAGATGAAGCAATAACATCGTTAATAAAATATAAGGCTGAAGTAGAAAATCAGATAAATAAAAAGATCAAGATACTAAGATCTGATCGAGGTGGAGAGTATGAATCACCATTCGAACAATTCTGTGTAGAGAATGGTATGATTTATCAAACAACAACTCCATATTCACCACAACAAAATGGTATTGCTAAGAGAAAGTACAGAACGTTAAAAGATACGGTTAACGCAATGCTTATAACCTCAAGTTTACCAACGAACTTGTGGGGGGAAGCCTTTAATATGTCTAACCACATTTTAAACAAGGTACCTCACAATAAAACAGGAGCGATTCCATATGAGTTATGGAAAGGACATAAACCAAGCTTTAAATACCTCAAAGTGTGGGGGTGCTTTGCAAAAGTTCCAGTTCTGCCTCCTAAAAGAGTCAAACTTGGACCAAAAACAATTGACAACTACTACCTACGGCCAGCCCAAAATAGTAGCGCCTACAGATTTTTGGTATTCAAGTCTGATATAGCTGATATTCAAATAAATACAATCATGGAATCGAGAGATGGCTCATTCTTTGAAGATGTGTTTCCGCACAAAAGGAACGAAGGAACTTATGTCCCTAAAAGGACAAGAGAAGAATCGACCAATTCACATGAAGATGAAAGTCATCGTGAAATTGAGGAAATAGAACCCAGAAGAAGTGTAAAGGCTAGAACATCCAAGACATTTGGTCCGGAGTTTTTAACATATATGTTAGAACATGAACCTCGAACTTACAAGGAAGCAATGTCATCTTCTGAATCTGCATGTTGGAAAAGCAATCCAAAGTGAGATTGATTCAATTCTAAGCAATAAAACTTGGGAAATTGTTGATATTCCACCTGGAATAAAACCAATTGGCTGCAAATGGGTTTTCAAAAAGAAAATGAAAGCAGATGGCTCTATTGACAAATATAAAGCCATACTAGTAGCCAAAGGCTATCGTCAAAAAGAAGGAGTAGACTTCTTTGATACATATTCGCCGGTAACACGAATAACCTCTATAAGAATGTTGATAGCAATTGCATCCATCTATAACTTAGAAATTCATCAAATGGATGTAAAGACAACATTCTTAAATGGAGATATCGATGAGGAAATCTACATGGAGCAACCAGAAGGTTTCATTTCCAAAGGAAATGAAAATAAAGTCTGTAGATTAGTAAAATCATTATATGGACTAAAACAAGCTCCAAAACAATGGCACGCAAAATTTGATAGTGCCATGATGAAAAATGGTTTTCGTATAAACGAATGTGATAAATGTGTTTATTATAAACAAATTGGACAATCATATGTAATGATTTGTCTGTATGTAGATGATATGCTAATTTTTGGTCCGAATACCCGAGTAATAGAGACCATCAAGAAAATGTTAATCAACAATTTGGATATGAAAGATTTAGGAGTTGCAGACGTGATTTTGGGAATCAAAATAATAAGAACATCTAATGGAATTGAATTGTCTCGGTCACACTGTGTAGACAAAGTGATTGACAAATTTAAAAAATTTGGTATAAAAGGAGTACGAACACCTTTTAATCCATCTGAAGTACTGCACAAAAACACAAATGAGATTGTCATGCAACTGGAATACTCTCGTGTAATAGGATGTCTCATGTATCTCATGAATTGCACAAGACCGGATATAGCTTATGCAATAAGTCGATTAAGCAGGTACACAAGCAATCCAGGGAAGGAACACTGGAAAGCACTAATGAGAGTGCTAGGATATTTGAAAAATGCTACAAACTATTCCT
Organism: Allium sativum; assembly: GCA_030737875.1. NCBI lineage: Eukaryota > Viridiplantae > Streptophyta > Magnoliopsida > Asparagales > Amaryllidaceae > Allium > Allium sativum. Next base: position 221,422,754 of record CM060912.1, on the reverse strand, counting down.
TACACTATGGAAAATATCCAGCCGTATTAGAAGGATATACTGATGCAAACTGGATTGCTGATTCAGAAGAATCAAAATCAACAAGTGGTTATGTATTTACTCTAGCAGGGGCAACAGTGTCATGGAAATCTTCTAAATAGACATGCATAGCTCGATCCACTATGGAATCAGAGTTCATAGCATTAGATAAAGCAGGCGAAGAAGCAGAATGGCTTCGTCATTTTTTAGAAGATATCTCATTCTGGCCTAAACCTGTACCGGCCATATGCATACACCGCGATAACCAAGCAGCGCTAAGTAGAGCGCATAATTTTGTGTATAATGGAAAGTCACAACATATTCATAGACGCCATAACATAATTCGGCAGTTACTCTCAAATGGAACCATTTCCATAGATTATGTGAGAACAAATGATAACCTAGCGGATCCGTTTACTAAAGGTTTATCAAGAGAGAAAATTGACTGTGCATCAAGGGGAATGGGTTTAAAAGCCTAAATCAATAAGAGCTATCTTATACGGAAACCTATCCTAGCGACTGGAGATCCCACGGACTAGGATCAATAGGCAAACCAACGTAATGCATTTTGAATACAGTCCTACTCCATTCCTATGGTTCACACTATAAATGCATGCGTACAGAAGTATTACAAGGTTAAAACTATGTTTTTTAATGATGACCATATCTTGAAAATAACAGGTGGGGTATATGTAGGATACTCTTAATGGTTGCGATCACCTATGTCAGTGTGAGCTGGGTCGGCTCTATGAGAGTTTTAAAAGGCTTAAATTCTCTATGACACTCGCAGAACCATAAATTGTTCAGGACCAAAATGAACACAACCAAGAGAATGGATGAGAAGGGAATCAATGCTTCGTAAAGCTTATTGTTTGGATATACAATAAAGGCTGACAATTCAAGATGAAATAATTCACCGATTAGCCGAGTAGATCCGATAAGTTTTAACTAGGGAAAGTTCAAAGTGAAATATCTACTTATCCACGATAAAGCATTATTCCATACATAGTCTGAGATATTACACTTTATGTAGGGGAAAAGTATATTATCATTCATGTGGGGGATTGTTTGAATTCAAAAGATGAACGACATATACTTTAGTCCCACATTGGCAAAAAGAAGATTAGATCTATGTATATATATCTATTCCTCATTCCCTATATTGGACCTTAGGGTCAGGTAATTTTGTGCGAGGGGGAGGACCTATATCATATGAACCAAACACACACGTGCGCGCCGCCCGCCCGTCCTGTACCGAACCGAACCGGGCCGGGCCGGGTTCGGGCTCGGGCTCGGGCTTGGGCTTGGGTCTAGAATGAAATCTTATTTTTGCTACGAAAAAAAATTAACCAATTTTGAGGGTTTTTCTTTTGGATGCGGCAATGACTATGGGCGTGGCCCAACGGAAATCAAACGGATTTACAGCCCGTTAAACAGATGAAGAGAAACGGGTGCAGCCTGTTCTAAATAAATGCAACGGTTTTAATTCAAAATCAAACGTCAAACGGACGCGACTATTTGAATTATAACGGTTCGAAGATTAAAACTAAGTGGCGAATCCTGATCACATTCTTCACCGATTTTCTGATCTTCTTCCTCTTCCTCTGTTAAAATAGAAACCGCCAACCGCCATTGCTGCCAAATCTCTATACTCAGACTGACGTGATCATCACATACTCGAGCAGTTTCGTCTGTTGTATCCTGGGAGACTCCGAATAAAGTCTTAAGGAAATCGGTACGCCGAGCCTCAGTCGATCTCTCTACTCTTTTGCTATTTACTTCTTCGTTGCCAGTATATCGTATACTTGATTGCAACCGATTCTTGTTTCGTTTCACTGAATTAATCATCTTGTACGCAAGATCGAGTTCTAACACTTAATAGAGTTGTTGTTTATGCGTTTTGTGCTAACGCGTGTGGCGGTTGCTTCTGTTATCTGTTGTATTGAAATAACAACATATACATACATACACACATATATATACACCAATCAATATCACTACAGGGTATTAAATCTGCAAATTTTACTTACGAAACCCCTTTTTATTTTTATTCAAATCTACACACAAATGGCAGACAATCAACAATCAAACATTCATTCACAAAAATAACCCATATCAACCTAAGAATCACATCCAGCACATATATCTCATTATATTGAGCACACAATAAAATATAACACACAAACAAGCTGCCTATTAAAGGTCTTAGTGCCCAAAGGGAAAAGAAATACACTCACCGTGATTTTTTACTCTTGATTTCAATCATTTAATTCCTCGATTTGCCTCTGAATCCCCTAAACCCCCCGCTATCTTCCCTCTCGAATTGATCTCCCTCATGAATCTATTTCCATTTGAGGCGAGAAAGTTGATTTATCGATTTTCCCCAATTTCCAATCGCTAGGGCTTCAGCCATTTTTATGTTTTCTTTATTTGGTTTTGCTGAATAGAGAAGGCTTTTTACTAGGTTAACGTATCAGGGTTTCCACCCTTACCGAATTCTCATTCTCCCTCTAGGTGTATATATTAGCTTTTGACAACACTTAGCCCATGTCTATATCACTTCCATGTTAAACATAATATATCAATAAACATGCACATTTTCATTTATAAGTTAACCAAACACACTTGTATATATTCATCATGTGTGTGTATATATATACAAATGGTTTATTTATCCACCCTAAATATACATACATATATATATAATTGAAATCAGTATAATTTAGGGTCATCAAATTTTGGGTTCTCACAGGAGCCCAGATATTTACCTATGTGGAAATTCTACTAAAGTGAGTGCTAAGTTAAAGGATGGTTATGACCGAGGAATAGTCATATTCGTGTTGCCATCTAGCAAGTTAGCATATAATGATGGTTTGGCCTTGTGTAGCAGACAATTCATGAGTTGTCTTTTCATGGGGTGCATCCCTCTAGAGGTGTTCCCATCGTTTAAGGAAGATCCTTTGCCTTGGTCGTTGTTGGCATCCAATTCTTCAATATGAACCTATACGGTATTAGTTGTATACCTATGTCAACATAATAAGGTGGAATATTATGCTGACTAGGATTGATACATTTACTTGCGAAGTGATTTTCTACACTATGTACTAATAATAATATCAAATGGTTTCCGCATATCAAGCATTTTTTTTATCATAAGGACAAAACTCACCCAAATGGTGTGCTTGCATTATGTGTTATGTAGCGAGCTTTATGATAGCTTCATTTTCTAAAAAGCATTACGAATTTTTTGCATTAGCATTCATAAGGGAAAAACCCGTTCCGTGTTATACAACGTGGTCTTATAGATTATCTCACTTTGAAATATAATTGTTTTTAAGTTCTCACACCAGTCCGATGACTGACCCAGAGTTTATTTGTAACGACCCGGATTTTGAGCGGCTTTGGTTATCGACATAAGCTCGATGTCGATAACCAAAAAAATCAAAAAATCCCAGTAATTAATGAAAGAAATTAGAGGGTGAGAATAGATAAGGTAGAACTTATAGAATAGAAGAAGAAGAAGACCACAACATCAGAGTAACACGAACCTCACAGCGGAACGAATAACATATAATAGATAATATAACTTTGAAATATAACAGTTATGTATACAATAGCACTTATCAGAGTACAACACTTACAACACAACGGAAATAACTATAGCTATATGATCTTGAAGCCTCCTGCTCCAAGCTCTCCAAGTATATCTGTAAAACCCGACTACTTGACTGCCCGTACAAATTTAGGCACCCAAGAGTTTAGGGGGAACACAACAAAATAAACTCCGGGTCAGTCATGGGACTGGTGTGAGTAAAACAGTTTAAACAGGTATATGAACAAGTAAACGATATCTCATAAGACCACGCCGCAGAACGGAACGGGTTTTTTCCCTTATGAGAATCCAAAATATCTTTATATCAAAACCTTTTGATATTACAATAATGTCTATTAACCACAATATAATAATCATCTAGCAGAAACGCTTTCATCTCACGTTCTACATATATAGTATACAATCAAAAACCGCAAGCACGTATTGGGTAATGGATTTCCAACTATGACAAGGTATGGAACCACCTTCCGATCAGTGTACTCTAGGAACGATACACTGGAGTTCAACAAGAACATCTTGTAACTCAGCCACACATGACCGACCACTCATTTCGCTTGAGTGTATCAAATGCATATCACCAACGGTTGGGATCAGCAACCGTTCCCGTATATATATGGGATGGCATTGATTGATTTAAGAAACAAATGAATATTCTCTAGATAGGTGATTATACACCCTACTTCGGTGCGACCGACTTAGCCATGTTGCCTGCCCGATTTCTGTCATTTACCGGTTGATGAGGCTAGAAGCTACGCTTTATCATTACATCAGATTCACTTCGAATGCCACATTGTCAGATCCATCGAAAATCACTAATTGGCGTCTACAACAGTACGTTACGTGTTAGCTAAAGAAGTTTCCTTCTCCGCTTCCACTCTTGGTAAAGTTGAAGAAATCAATGTACGTGACCTTTCTGGAAATACTCTGTCAGACATTCATCAACACAAGTCATCCTCATTCACTTAGAATGTCACATCGTCATACCCGCCAAATCACGAATTGATTTATCCAAAAGTAACACGGGTATACAACTTAGAGAAATGAATTCCTCCGCCACCAAACGTGAATACGTTTGAACAGATCAACTTACGCGATCCATTAGATATAGTCTGTCAGACCTTCGTCCATACAAGTTGTCCTGGGACTGGACATGCCGAAGGCACTATTCAGTATATCCATATTAGTCACTGATATCTAAGACTTATACAACAGCCCTTGCATTTTACTCCGTCTTCAATTATCTTTGGCATATATGATTCGCAACGCTTATGCCAATACAGAGTGGTTCTTCGGATAATAATCCAACCGGTCTCTCCATATTAACAACGTTAAAATGGTCAAAACTTCGATAGTCTGTGATTTAACCATCAAAGAAAAACAAGTGTGCAAACAACGATATTATTTCCAGATGGAAATTATATCGGTAAATCATCAACATATATCTATATATATATTCACATTGCCTTATTTTCTATGTTTAGAAAATATATGTTATTAACACTGGAAAACATTTTCCATTTGCTTATTTACAAATCACTACTCTTCCCCAACTATCAGTCCCTGACTGTGAACTAGTATGAGAACAATTCCCTAAGTATAAATCCCGAAGGCCGAAACCAACATCAGATAGGCACTTAGAAAACCATTCAATTTACTAATCTCTAGCCAGTTCTAATTTTACTTAACTCTATTTGATTAACTCTGATTGTTTAACTCTAACTGGTTAATTCTAACCGATCAACTCTAACTGGTCAACCTTAATTAATTAACTCTAACTGGTTTTACTTGGTTTGACTAACTCAATTTATTAACTCGACTGACTAATTCAACTCGATTAACCTAACTTGATTTACTTATCTCGATTAACTGAACTAATCACTTTGATTAACTCGACTAATTCACTTTGGTTAACTTAACCAATTCACTTAACTAATTCACTTAGTTTAACTTAACTAATTCACTTAACTCCTGTCGAATAAACTATATTCGATAACTCCTCTAACTCTATTCGAATAAACTATATTCGATTAACTCATTTACTCTATTCGAATAAACTTTATTCGATTTACTCCTTTTCTCTATTCGAATAAACTATATTCGATTAACTCCTTTACTATATTCGAATAAACTATATTCGATTAACTCCTTTGATTTAACTAATATTCTATAACTCACTTCAATTAACTAATAATCGATAACTCCTTCGAATAACTATATTCGATAATCTCCTCTCGAATAAACGATATTCGATAATCTTCCCTTTCGATTTAACAAATTGATAACTCCTTTTCGAATAACTAAATTTGACAACTCCTTTCGATTTAACTAATCGATAACTCCTATCGATTTAACTATAATCGATAACTCCCTTCGATGAAACTAACATCGATACTCCTTTCCAAATAACTAAATTTGATTTAACTCCATTCGCTTGACTCTAGATCGCAGCGATCACAATGGTTACGCCTGACTCCCTCAGGAAACATCCGACCGCCGTAGGCTATTTACAGCCTTGCGAATTACGCTAGCAGTCGTACAATATGGAAACTTACCCTGAATACTATGTTTGACTAACTCTGTCTCAAATAACTATATTTGATTAACTCTAGTTCGTTTTAACTCTAATCGATTAACTCTAACTTAGTAACTCTAACTCGATCAACTCGACTTGATTAACTCGACTTACTTAACTCAACTGGTTAACTTGACTTACTTAACTCACTGGTTAACTTGACTTACTTAACTCACAAGTTAACTTGACTTACTTAACCCAACTGGTTAACTCTATTGAACTGGTTAACTCTACTGAACTAACTCGACTCGACTAACCCCTTTCGAATAGCATATTCGTTTTACTAACTTTCGAATACCATATTCGATTTACTCCCTTCGAATACCATATTCGATATAACTCCTTTCGAATACTATATTCGATTTACTTTATTCACTTTATAAAGGTTTCCTTTTTAACAACGTTTTATTCATTTGAAAAGATTTACTTTTAAATGACGGTTCTACACTTTAAAAATGATTTCCTTTTTATAACGTTTCCTTTTCAATTCTATTTGTAAATGGTTTACAAATATTTTCTTTTCAAATTTATTCTTGAAATATTCTAACTCCTTAAATTCTCTGAAAAATTCGCCATAACCTCCTTTGTAACGGGAGCATCGGGAAAATCCTCAAACCCGCCACACAGGCCTTTCCATTCAAAAAGAAAATGGTTTGTAATTATTTCCTTTTTGAATATCTCCTATTCATAAATATTACAATTTATAAACATTTCTTATTTATAAATATTCCACTTTATAAATATCTCTTATTTATAAATATCCCATTTTATAAATATTCTATTTTCAATATCACTTTGAAAATCCCCTTATCAACATTTCGGTATGTTATGGTATTCAATCATATCAAATCACGATGTTCAATATCGTCTAAGTACATATAATCGCCCACAAATTTTATATCACATCATATAACAATATATGAAAAACAATAAAATAACTATTGAGGAATCCTCCAACCTGTTTCCCTGCATCACAGATGTTACACAGTAAAATCAACATCACTTCCAGTTAAATATGAAATATTCTATTAATAGAATCAATATATAACTATTTACCGGTTTATATATATATATATAATATTCACTAACTGACTAGCAGTTCAATCAAACAGTCAACACACAATCAAATAGACAATATTTAACAGTTCTAAGAATACGTTGTAAAAATAGAACTGTTCAGAGTTGGTGAGTTTTACTCACAGTTGCGCGTTAACCGTTGAATAACGGTTTGCGTTATTCGACTCAGTCGGACAATTTATTACTCCATAAATTGTAACGTGCTCCAATCGACTCGCGGTCAGTCCTATTGGGTAGTGTCCGTCCGTACGGTCCCAACGCAACTTACGGTTCGCCAATCTGATCTCGTATGAGCTAGTTATCGGGTTTACAAGTTAGACTAGGATTTTAAAATAAAATTAAACTTAAATTATAACAACACTTGGGCCTTAACCCTTAAATCCGGCCCACTTACTTATTCCAAAAGCCCACCCGTTCAAACTCCTTCTCCCCCAAATACCACTTCGTGCTTCCAGTAAACACCACCCAATTTCCATGAACTCCCACTCCATCCTCTCCCTCATCTCTTAATTAAAAATCGAATCAAAAATATGGTGATGATCCTCTACAGTTTCTACACCTCCCCGTGTCTGAATGGACGAGTTCGCACCCCTACATCTCCTCGTGGCAACCCGACTACCCGCTTGACATTGAAGAAACCACCGAACAACTTCATGATCGAAATGCACCAAACGTTTACAGGAGGTGCGGTTTTCGATGACAACCCCAAATCCAAACTCCACTTCGCGAATTAGTGCTCCAATCACCCATTAACTCCAACCCTAGACTGTTCGAAGAACACAGCGAACCCGAAGAGAACTGTCGAGCTCCACTTGTAGTATACAGACTCGAAGAGCAAGCGATGAGGGTTCCGAATTTATATATTTGAGGATTTTAGGAAATTTCTTGGATTTTATTTTGATTTAAGAGGACGGAAATGTTTAATTGTAAAGATAAAATACCGAGGCGCAATTTTCTGTTGACCTCAGAAAGTGAATTTAGGTTTTAAGGGTAAGGTGTGGTGTATTTATAAGGCCCACAAATATCTAGATATTTTAGTAAGGGAATATTCCCGGTATATTCTCCATCGTTAAATTTGTTTTTAACTTCTAAAAATTCGTGTGATCACACACGATACCCAAAAATCATGAAAACGGACATGCAGCTACATCTCAACATTACGGTCCCAACGAAACTGGTTTCGTCGAACTCCGACTTTGTATGCTCACACAGCGTATTTTTAACCGTCAAAATACTGACTGTTTTACACTCTAAAAATCCGTACGGCCACACAGTGACTCTAAAAATCACGAAACTGGAAATCTAGCAATAATTTGATGTTGCGGATCCAACAAAATTAGTTCGTCGAAATTCGACTTCGTTTGCAAAACCGGCTATTTTTAAAGCTCTGAATGACCCATTTAAATATATACATATATTTAAATATTATTAAATTAAATATAAATAAATTTATATTATCGTATATCTTCACATATGATATCGTCCAGCTCCAGAATATCATATCAGAATTTACAGCTTGGTAATTCAGATTTTAGATTTATTGATATTCAGTTTATATCGAAAATCCTTTTATAACGTATATAAAGCGTCACAAATTATAAAGGAAATCCACAGCGACTTTTCTGAAATTTGATTTGGATGTGAATCAAAATCTACACGACGAAATCCCGATTTTTCTCTTCCACTAGAAAGATATACTCCACCAGCTCCACACGTTTCTTGTTTCACAGAAATTCGATTTAAAACGAATCCTATACATTCATTTGAAGTTCGAATCGCCAATTTACGAACTTCAGCGCCATTTCAAGCTCGATTTTAATTATAATATAATTATACGTTCAAACTGTCGTCGATTGAATATATTCGTCAATATAATTCAACTCTAAGCTGAATTAAATCTAAGGGACGACCCTGTTCACGGAATATTGTTCTGATTATTTCTGAATTAAATATATTATTTAATTTATTTTTTTAATTAAATATTCCCAGTTATTTAATCCCACGACCATTAAATCCTTTAATTCACCATTTATATAATTAAATAAATTAATTATATCACCTCTGACAATGCGGGTCATTACATTCTTCCCCACTTAAAATAATTTCGTCCTCGAAATTGCTAAGTTAGAGGACGACCTTATCTATTTGGTAAAAGCTTATATGTTACTTCTTATCTCTAGTTTCAACTGAACCAACTAATATCGGTTTTAATATTAATTCCTTCCGACTAACTAAAATTTTCAAAAATTCTGAAAAATTTCTAACACTTTAAATTTTTGGAAAAATTTCGCCAGCACCTCCTTTGTACTGGTCAATAGCTCAAACTCCAACTCGCCTCTCTGGGCCTTCTTCAACCCAAAAGAAAATCAAAACCCCAAACGGCTTGCCAATTCGGCTCATAAATTCCAAACTCATATAAAATATAAACTTGTACCTTTTTGTTGGGCATATCATTATATCCCTACCATCTGTTATCAATTCAGCATATACAAATGCCATCCCAATCAACTCCAACCAAGTTATTCTTAACACAACCATTTGCTTATTCAAGCCGAATTTAATTTCAAATTCGAGTTTCAAATTCCAAACTCTCAACTTATAATTTCAAATCCAAATCCAGATTATTCTCTAATCACTTCCAGTTTTTCTTAAACTATCATCTCAAGTTAAATTCTGGTTTATTATTTACTTTCACCATCCCATTCGAATTAACTTCACAAGTTAAATTTTATTTTCTAGAACTTAAGATTCCTAGGTATATTTCAAATCAATTTGAAATCATAGTACCAATTCAAAAATTTGAATTTCTAAACAACTTGTTTCCTCAAAACAATTCAAATTAAAATCTCTGGTAGTAATCCACCACTTAGAACTCAAAAATCACACCGATGATACTGCGCAGTCATCATCAGAATTATTTTCCAGCGACCCAAGTGATTTCAATACTATATCATTTCAAAACCCTTACTAAACACATCCATTTTGAAAACATCTCAAAATCTCCCAGGAACTAAAAATTTCCTTATTTTAATTCCAAATCTGATTTAAATTCATATTTAATTCATCTTATTTCATATACTTTACTTATATAAATTATGATTGGTCAGATATAACCTTTTCATATTTTATAATCTTAATCGATTATAATCACAACCTATATATGATAATATATCACATATCCATACTGTGTCGTTCCATCGTATTCAAGTGTTTATTTACTCCTACCGATACAGTGGATCAAACTGATCGACCAGAACTCATAAACAACTCAGCCAATGAATCTCCACAATATAAAACCATTTTTATATCAAATACAAATATGCACTCGTATATATACACTCAACTCAATCTAGGGTATTACTAACCCTAACTCTACCGAGTCACGCCACAGAGCCAAGGTAAATTCTTAACTTATGCTCTGATACCAACGGTAACGACCCGGATTTTGAGCGGCTTTGGTTATCGACATAAGCTCGATGTCGAAAACCAAAACATCGAAAAATCCCGGTAATTAATGAAAGAAATTAGAGGGTGAGGATAGATAAGGTAGAACTTATAGAATAGAAGAAGAAGAAGACCACAACATCAGCGTAACACGAACCTCACAGCGGAACGAATAACATATAATAGATAACATAACTTTGAAATATAACAGTTATGTATACAATAGCACTTATCAGAGTACAGCACTTACAACACAGCGGAAATAACTATAATTATATGATCTTGAAGCCTCCTGCTCCAAGCTCTCCAAGTATATCTGTAAAACCCGACTACTTGACTGCCCGTACAAATTTAGGCACCCAAGAGTTTAGGGGGAACACAACAAAATAAACTCTGGGTCAGTCATGGGACTGGTGTGAGTAAAACAGTTTAAACAGGTATATGAACAAGTAAACGATATCTCATAAGACCACGCCGCAGAACGGAACGGGTTTTTTCCCTTATGAGAATCCAAAATCTCTTTATATCAAAACCTTTTGATATTACAATAATGTCTATTAACCACAATATAATAATCATCTAGCAGAAACGCTTTCATCTCACGTTCTACATATATAGTATACAATCAAAAACCGCAAGCACGTATTGGGTAATGGATTTCCAACTATGACAAGGTATGGAACCACCTTCCGATCAGTGTACTCTAGGAACGATACACTGGAGTTCAACAAGAACATCTTGTAACTCAGCCACACATGACCGACCACTCATTTCGCTTGAATGTATCGAATGTATATCACCAACGGTTGGGATCAGCAACCGTTCTCGTATATATATGGGACAGCATTGATAGATTTAAGAAACAAATAAATATTCTCTAGATAGGTGATTATACACCCTACTTCGGTGCGACCGACTTAGCCATGCTGCCTGCCCGATTTCTGTCATTTACCGGTTGATGAGGCTAGAAGCTACGCTTTATCATTACATTAGATTCACTTCGAATGCCACATTGTCAGATCCATCGAAAATCACTAATTGGCGTCTACAACAGTACGTTACGTGTTAGCTAAAGAAGTTTCCTTCTCCGCTTCCACTCTTGGTAAAGTTGAAGAAATCAATGTACGTGACCTTTCTGGAAATACTCTGTCAGACATTCATCAACACAAGTCATCCTCATTCACTTAGAATGTCACATCGTTATACCCGCCAAATCACAAATTGATTTATCCAAAAGTAACACGGGTATACAGCTTAGAGAAACGAATTCCTCCGCCACCAAACGTGAATACATTTGAACAGATCAACTTACGCGATCCATTGGATATACTCTGTCAGACCTTCGTCCATACAAGTTGTCCTAGGAGTGGACAAACCGAAGGCACTATTCAGTATATCCATCTTAGTCACTGATATCTAAGACTTATATAACAACCCTTGCATTTTACTCAATCTTCAATTATCTTTGGCATATATGATTCGCAACGCTTATGCTAATACAGAGTGGTTCTTCGGATAATAATCCAACCGGTCTCTCCATATTAACAACGTTAAAATGGTCAAAACTTCGATAGTCTGTGATTTAACCATCAAAGAAAAACAAGTGTGCAAACAACGTTATTATTTCCAGATGGAAATTATATCGGTAAATCATCAACATATATATATATATATATATATATATATATTCACATTGCCTTATTTTCTATGTTTAGAAAATATATGTTATTAACACTGGAAAACGTTTTCCATTAGCTTATTTACAAATCACTACTCTTCCCCAACTATCAGTCCCTGACTGTGAACTAGTATGAGAACAATTTCCTAAGTATAAATCCCGAAGGCCGAAACCAACATCAGATAGGCACTTAGAAAACCATTCAATATACTAATCTCTAGTCAGTTCTAATTTTACTTAACTCTATTTGATTAACTCTGATTGATTAACTCTAACTGGTTAACTCTAACCGATCAACTCTAACTGGTCAACCTTAATTAATTAACTCTAGCTGGTTTTACTTGGTTTGACTAACTCAATTTATTAACTCGACTGACTAATTCAACTCGATTAACCTAACTTAATTTACTTATCTCGATTAACTGAACTAATCACTTTGATTAACTCGACTAATTCACTTTGGTTAACTTAACCAATTCACTTAACTAATTCACTTAGTTTAACTTAACTAATTCACTTAACTCCTGTCGAATAAACTATATTCGACAACTCCTCTAACTCTATTCGAATAAACTATATTCGATCAACTCATTTACTCTATTCGAATAAACTATATTCGATTAACTCCTTTTCTCTATTCGAATAAACTATATTCGATTAACTCCTTTACTATGTTCGAATAAACTATATTCGATTAACTCCTTTGATTTAACTAATATTCTATAACTCACTTCGATTAACTAATAATCGATAACTCCTTCGAATAACTATATTCGATAATCTCCTCTCGAATAAACGATATTCGATAATCTTCCCTTTCGATTTAACAAATCGATAACTCCTTTTCGAATAACTAAATTTGACAACTCCTTTCGATTTAACTAATCGATAACTCCTTTCGATTTAACTATAATCGATAACACCCTTCGATGAAACTAACATCGATACTCCTTTCCGAATAACTAAATTTGATTTAACTCCATTCGCTTGACTCTAGATCGCAGCGAGCACAATGGTTACGCCTGACTCCCTCAGGAAACATCCGACCGCCGTAGGCTATTTACAGCCCTGCGAATTACGCTAGTAGTCGTACGAGATGGAAACTTACCCTGAATACTATGTTTGACTAACTCTGTCTCAAATAACTATATTTGATTAACTCTAGTTCGTTTTAACTCTAATCGATTAACTCTAACTGAGTAACTCTAACTCGATCAACTCGACTTGATTAACTCGACTTACTTAACTCAACTGGTTAACTTGACTTACTTAACTCACTGGTTAACTTGACTTACTTAACTCACTGGTTAACTTGACTTACTTAACCCAACTGGTTAACTCTATTGAACTGGTTAACTCTTCTGAACTAACTCGACTCGACTAACCCCTTTCGAATAGCATATTCGTTTTACTAACATTCGAATACCATATTCGATTTACTCCCTTCGAATACCATATTCGATTTAACTCCTTTCGAATACCATATTCGATTTACTTTATTCACTTTATAAAGATTTCCTTTTTAACAACGTTTTATTCATTTGAAAAGATTTACTTTTAAATGACGGTTCTACACTTTAAAAATGATTTCCTTTTTATAACGTTTCCTTTTCAATTCTATTTGTAAATGGTTTACAAATATTACCTTTTCAGATTTATTCTTGAAATATTCTAACTCCTTAAATTCTCTGAAAAATTCGCCATAACCTCCTTTGTAACGGGAGCATCGGGAAAATCCTCAAACCCGCCACACAGGCCTTTCCATTCAAAAAGAAAATGGTTTGTAATTATTTCCTTTTTGAATATCTCCTATTTATAAATATTCCAATTTATAAACATTTCTTATTTATAAATATTCCACTTTATAAATATCTCTTATTTATAAATATCCCATTTTATAAATATTCTATTTTCAATATCACTTTGAAAATCCCCTTATCAACATTTCGGTATGTTATGGTATTCAATCATATCAAATCACGATGTTCAATATCGTCCAAGTACATATAATCGCCCACAGATTTTATATCACATCATATAACAATATATGAAAAACAATAAAATAACTGTTGAGGAATCCAGTCGGATTCCTCCAACCTGTTTCCCTGCATCACAGATGTTACACAGTAAAATCAACATCACTTCCAGTTAAATATGAAATATTATGTTAACAGAATCAATATATAACTATTTACCGGTTTATATATATATATAATATTCACTAACTGACTAGCGGTTCAATCAAACAGTCAACACACAATCAAACAGACAATATTTAACAGTTCTAAGAATACGTTGTAAAAATAGAACTGTTCAGAGTTGGTGAGTTTTACTCACAGTTGCGCGTTAACCGTTGAATAATGGTTTGCGTTATTCGACTCAGTCGGACAATTTATTACTCCATAAATTGTAATGTTCTCCAATCGACTCGCGGTCAGTCCCATTGTGTAGTGTCTGTCCATACGGTCCCAACGCAACTTACGGTTCGCCAATCTGATCTCGTATGAGCTAGTTATCGGGTTTACAAGTTAGACTAGGATTTTAAAATAAAATTAAACTTAAATTATAACAACACTTGGGCCTTAACCCATAAATCCGGCCCACTTACTTATTCCAAAAGCCCACCCGTTCAAACTCCTTCTCCCCCAAATACCACTTCGTGCTTCCAGTAAACACCACCCAATTTCCATGAACTCCCACTCCATCCTCTCCCTCACCTCTTAATTAAAAATCGAATCAAAAATATGGTGATGATCCTCTACAGTTTCTACACCTCCCCGTGTATGAATGGACGAGTTCGCACCCCTACATCTCCTCGCGGCAACCCGGCTACCTGCTCGACATTGAATAAACCACCAAACAACTTCATGATCGAAACGCACCAAACGTTTACAGGAGGTGCGGTTTTCGATGACAACCCCAAATCCAAACTCCACTTCGCGAATTAGTGCTCCAATCACCCATTAACTCCAACCCTAGACTATTCGAAGAACACAACGAACCCGAAGAGAACTGTCGAGCTCCACTTGAAGTATACAGACTCGAAGAGCAAGCGATGAGGGTTCCGAATTTATATATTTGTGGATTTTAGGAAATTTTTTGGATTTTATTTTGATTTAAGTGGATGGAAATGTTTAACTGTAAAGAGAAAATCCTACGGCGCAATTTTCTGTTGACCTCAGAAAGTAAATTTAGGTTTTAAGGGTAAGGTGTGGTGTATTTATAAGGCCCACAAATATCTAGATATTTTAGTAAGGGAATATTCCCGGTATATTCTCCATCGTTAAATTTGTTTTTAACTTCTAAAAATTCGTGTGATCACACACGATACCCAAAAATCATGAAAACGGACATGCAGCTACATCTCGACATTACGGTCCCAACGAAACTAGTTTCGTCGAATTCCGACTTCGTATGCTCACACAGCGTATTTTTAACCGTCAAAATACTGACTGTTTTACACTCTGAAAATCCGTACGGCCACACAGTGACTCTAAAAATCACGAAACTGGAAATCTAGCAATAATTTGATGTTGCGGATCCAACAAAATTAGTTTCGTTGAAATCCGACTTCGTTTGCAAAACCAGCTATTTTTAAAGCTCTGAATGACCCATTTAAATATATAAATATTATTAAATTAAATATAAATAAATTTATATTATCGTATATCTTCACATATGATATCGTCCGGTTCCAGAATATCATATCAGAATTTACAGCTTGGTATTTCAGATTTTAGATTTATCGATATTCAGTTTATATCGAAAATCCTTTTATAACGTATATAAAGCGTCGCAAATTATAAAGGAAATCCACAACGACTTTTCTGAAATTTGATTTGGACGTGAATCAAAATCTACACGACGAAATCCCGATTTTTCTCTTCCACTAGAAAGATATACTCCACCAGCTCCATACGTTTCTTGTTTCACAGATTTCCGATTTAAAACGAATCATGTACATTCATTTGAAGTTCGAATCGCCAATTTACAAACTGCAGCGCCATTTCAAGCTCGATTTTAATTATAATATAATTATACGTTCAAACCGTTGTCGATTGAATATATTCGTCAATATAATTCAACTCTAAGCTGAATTAAATCTAAGGGACGACCCTGTTCACAGAATATTGTGATTTCCAATAATTCTGATTATTTCTGAATTAAATATATTATTTAATTTATTATTTTAATTAAATATTCCCAGTTATTTAATCCCACGACCATTAAATCCTTTAATTCACCATTTATATAATTAAATAAATAAATTATATCACCTCTGACAATGCGGGTCATTACATTATTGTTCTTCCACCTAAACTACGGATGCCGATATTTTTTCCATATAGACAGCCTAGTAGTTAAGGTTTGCAGAGTCTTAGAGTCATTTTAGAGCAGGTTATAGATAAAGGCCAAAGCTGTATTTTGGAACATTCGTATTCTTATGCTAGAGTCATTATATTTTCCACTGCGAAATCATTATACTCTCATATTTCTTGTAACTCTTATGTAAAAACATTGTTATATAATAAAAGTTTCATTTTGTTTCTGTTTTAATATGTTATTACCCCCAAGCGATGTGGATTCCTACATTCGAATCTCCAGCATTTGAATACCAAGTAGGTATTAAGTGCCGATTTTCGAATGTCAAAAATACGGTCGTTACACTTCCTCCCCTATGCAAGCCACCATGTTGCCTTTATTTTTCAAGCAAACATGTTCATACATGATTTTTTAGTACGTATTGCGGTAATGTCCCCTTATAAAATGGTATATACGTTTTCATGCTATATTTTATTTACATGTCAAAATATTTTTTAATTAAGCATAATTAAATCTATATTAATCTAATCCATACTTCTATAACTAGAATTTTCAAAAGGTTTTTTCGCCATAATTATTATTTTTCTTTAAACTGCTTATTTTGTAAACCAAACTCAAAAAGATTTTTTTATAACTAGTTATAAATTAAAATAGGACAAATTTAATTATAAAAATATTATTTTGAATATCTAAAATTAATTAAATATTTAGTGAGCAAAGCAATAAAATTCTGAATAATTAACATTTCTTTCTTTATAGAAATTCTGGGTTAGGCTACTGCCCACTCCAACTTGGCTTTGGACTCATCAACGATGCTAACTGGATAAATGGTGCATGTAATTAATGTGTATGGGTCTAAAGTAAATGTCTACTCAAGAGTAGGGAGAAAATAGTGAATATTACAGCCAATCAGATACATGCATTTTGTTTTCTAAACTATACTATACCTTTAAGAAATTTATTAAATAATAACAAAACGGAAGAATTTGAAGCTGCCTTATTAATTTTAGGGTTTTTTTCTCTTCTTCTCGAATCTCTCTTGATATTTTATTTTTCAAATTAGCTTATCACTTTACACTTATTTACTAATTATCTCACATTATTTTACCTATTTTACATTTTGGTATGAACAGTTTAATGTTTATATAGTTATTTACGCATAATCCAAAATTAATCATTTAAATAAGTTTAATTAGCTAATATTTCATATATATAATTACTAAAGATTTTTTTTTTGATTTGATCACCTTTAGAAAACTAATCACTGAATTAGCCTAGTTTTAAAACTTATTACGGTCATAGCCTGGTTTTGGCCTCGGTGGCAAAAACAGTTATTTTTTCTTGCTCTATTTAAGATGGCGCAAGGTGCTCCATTTGAGTGTGCGCTATTTCAGATAGCGCAGCCGAGCGTTATTTCAAATAACGCAAAGTTGTATTGCGCCATCTCGAACGACGCTAGTAAAAAATAACTGTTTTTGCCTCCAAGGCCAAAACCAGTCTATGACCGTAATAAGATTTAAAACCGGACTAATTCAGTGATTAGTTTTCTAAAGGTGGCCAAATCAAAAAAAAAATCCAATTACTAAAGAATGACAAAATTACGTTTTTCTGCACCAATATCGTGCTTTATATATTCTATAATCATTTGCAAAGCTCCATACAATTCTTTTCCAATATTTCACATTTAAGGTCATATATTAAATTAATTACATAAAATTAAAATTATATAAATAATTTTAGCAAACTATTGTTCATTGATTCGCCTATCAAATCGCATTTGGATTAACTTGTTAAATTTGGTGATACAAAATCACAAATTGATTGGAACAAATTTGCAAAGAATGTAAAGTAAATATTTTTATAATGGGAATGCATTGATTGCATTTGATGAGGTGGTAGAGAAATAAATGTATGGATTAATTTCTTCCATCTATGCTAAAGAAACGGATTGATTTACTTCCTATGTTTGCACATTTGTTGTTATGGTAATTTGCCTCCATTATATTGGTAATTTAACTGATGACTCACATAGATTTGCACTGGCTATATATTGAGGGCTAGACTTTAGTGTAAACCCATCCTGGCCTGGAGCCAGTGATCCCCAATGGTGTCTCTTCTTGTTAAATCTGATTGAGGTTTGGATATGTAAACTCTTATTTTGTAATCTCTTATAATTCTCTCATGTGGAATAAAATCTCTCTCTGTTGGACTGGACGTACACTATCTCGAGGATAGTGGAACCAGTATAAATATTGTGTCTCTTTGTTTCTCTGCTATAATTATTTACTATTTTGTTGATGTAATAGAATAATTGCTATCAGATTAGATTTGTGTTCAATTGGCAAATCTAGATCCTGCTTATTACGCTTCCGCATTTGCTCAATTTTCATAATAGATTGGTATCACAGCGAGACGATTTGTTTTAAATTGTGCACCAATTATTTCTACAAAGGTCGGTAGATTCAGTGGTGATTATGCTATTACTATTTTGGAGAAAAGGAGACTTTGGTGGAGGAGATTATGTCGAGAGTGAAGAGCATTCCAATCTGGGAACTTTGACGTGATATGGAGTTTATTGTGAAGAAGCCCTCTGATATGGATGAGGGAAGATGGAAGAAGACGAAGAAGAAGGTGGGTGACGGTTGAAGAACCTAGTCCACAACAAGGTGGAGGGGTTAATATGGTCACTGCTTATGGTCCTAAGGTGGAGGATCATGGTATCGACAAGGGTCTAGATGTTGATGATGCTCGAGGGATCCCGGAGATGAAGAGACATGTCAAACGGAAGACGGATGTCGAGTTTTGAAATCCACAAAGACGATGGAGATCTTGTGGTATTGCAAGCATTTTTAGACCGTTGGTTGATCACGGTGTAGCTCAGGTGGTAGATGCATCTTTTGCAGGCGGTGGATTGTGTTTGTAATTGAGGTGTGGTCGTAGTCCTTTCAAATCGACTGGGTGTATCTCGTTGCCCTGAAATCGAGGTTGATTTTAATTGAGAGAATAATTTTTTGGTCTTGGTGGTGTTGAGATTACTTTGGAATCTGTCTTTTTTTATTTTGGATATTTGCAACATTTTGTTGGCGGGCGGGGACGTTGTCTGAGCTCGTTAACAATTGTGGGATGGGGGGTGGCTTTGCTGGAACCCATTTGGTAAATATTCATTTTTTAGTGTGTCTCGTTGTGAGATTTTGATTGAAGGTGGAGTTCTGTTGAAGAGTTTTATGATGAGAAGAGAATTTGACTCAGGGTGGGGTGCTGGAGATATGTGATTTTGCATCAAGGTGGAGTGTTAAATTTGGTGATACAAAATCACAAATTGATTGGAACAAATTTGCAAAGAATGTAAAGTAAATATTTTTATAATGGGAATGCATTGATTGCATTTGATGAGGTGGTAGAGAAATAAATGTATGGATTAATTTCTTCCATCTATGCTAAGAAACAGATTGATTTACTTCCTATGTTTGCACATTTGTTGTTATGGTAATTTGCCTCCATTATATTATTACCATATGTTGGTAATTTAACTGATGACTCACATAGATTTGCACTGACTATATATTGAGGGGTAGACTTTAGTGTAAACCCATCCTGGCCTGGAGCCAGTGATCCCCAATGGTGTCTCTTCTTGTTAAATCTGATTGAGGTTTGGATATGTAAACTCTTATTTTGTAATCTCTTATAATTCTCTCATGTGGAATAAAATCTCTCTCTGTTGGACTGGGCGTACACTATCTCGAGGATAGTAGAACCAGTATAAATATTGTGTCTCTTTGTTTCTCTGCTATAAGTATTTACTATTTTGTTGATGTAATAGAATAATTGCTATCAGATTAGATTTGTGTTCAATTGGCAAATCTAGATCCTGCTTATTACGCTTCCGCATTTGCTCAATTTTCATAACATAACTATGTTCATATTAACAAAAATGAGAAAAAGTTCACTCAAATAAATACATCAATTATATAACATAAATTATGCACACAAATAATAATCACAAGTTCGAAGTTTAATTCATTTACATCAATATATGTACTGAGTATTGCATTGTAATATTAACATTAAACATCCACGTTTCAAAATTTATTTAGTTATTTACAAAACACTCTGCATTATCACTTAATACTATACGTTTAAGTCAATATTTAAACTAAGTATGTCATTTTGGACTTAATAAATAAAGTCAGTCAATAATTAGTTGTTATCATATAACTAATGTTAAACATGACATTTTAAAATGAAAGCCATGTTCATATCCACAAAAGCAATAAAATTAGTTTCTTTATCCAAAATTAAAGTTAAATAAGTCACATAACTTATATAATATTCATAAACAATAATATCAAATTTAATATATTATTCACTTATCTTAATAAATTCATCATATAGTAAATAAAAAAAAATTAACTTCAGGTGCTTAGCATTTTAACATTTGTTTAATTATTTACTAAACCCTCTCAATTCTTTCGTGATATTTTATATTTATATCTATATGTTTAAACTGCTCGTGACAACTTGAATTCAAAGTATTATTATTTAAATAATCTTAGTGATTATTTTGTTCGTTTTTCTAATAGATTTAAAATTATACGCTAATTTTACTATATATATATATATATATATGTATATTGATATTAAGAAAAACAGTATTATCTCATTCAACTATAAAAAAGTATACATCACATAGCATAAATTATGTGCATCAACAATAATAACAGATTTAATATGTAAATCGATCATCATTCGTTTATATCAAGAATTTATCATAAATTATATCGAAAATCCTATTTTAATGCCAGTAGCTCCACAATAAGTTTATACATTTTTTTCATAAATTTCCTATTATAAGCCAATACACTTAAACTAATTTGATAATTTTGAATTTAACTTATTTAACCATATTCCATTAAATATTATTTGTTACTTCATTTAATAAATTATTAACATACATCTTCATATTAACAAAAATAATAAAATTATTTTGTTTCTCGAATACACAAACATACATATTGTGTGTACAAGCTAAAACGTAACAAAAATAATAATAGTTTATAATTTATATATTTCACACCAAAATTTATCACACATTGTAATAAAATTCTCATTTTAACATAAAATAAATAACTATAACTATTATTTATAATGAAAATGGCTTTCCTGATTTGAAGCCATGTGGATAAGCATGTACATACGGATGTGTATACATACGTACACCTGAATATCTACGTACCAAAAATAAGATGATTGCTAAACCAATTACCTTCTTGCATTCCTAACCACCAAATCCAAATCCCTAATTGCTTGGTCTTTTCCCAATCAACCCTCAACCTTTCTGTATTTACGCTTGTAATATTCAACATCATTCTCCCCCCTTTACATTTGTAAAGCTCACCTAGATTCTCTTTAACAATCTGCTCCACCCGAAAAATAAAGCAAACCCATTTCAATTAATCTAGTTCCGAAATAAAATATAATATAAGGTCATGTCTTGTTCTTCTTCCGATTCGGGTTCGGGCGAAGAAGACGAGGGAATCGATTCGTATAGGAAGGGAGGCTACCATGCGGTGCGACTCGGGGATCAGTTTAATGGTGGTAGATATATTGCACAAAGGAAACTTGGTTGGGGGAATTTTTCTACTGTCTGGCTCGCCTTTGATACTCAGAACAAGGTAAGCTTTTTTCCTTTATTATATCTGTATGCTTTGGATGATCGATCTTGTTTGATTCAATTTGTACTGTAGATCTTGTTGGAAATTATGCTCCTTTCATTATTTCTTTTCATGTTTTGGTAATTTGGGTCGAGTTTTAGAAATCATTGATGAGACACGTTTTAGTTACCATTGGACAAAACTTTTTGCCCCACGTGTCCGCATGGTCGACGAATGGGGAACGCAAAACGTTGTGTTCCTAATAAATGTTTAATTGAAATTAGTAAGTTCTTATAAATTTCTAAAACTTATAACTTTTGTAGATAAGGTCTGCTTGACATGTGGTTTTTTCGTTGTGACCGGATCAAAATGTTTTACATTATGAGTGGTTTTGAAATACGCCACTGTTTAGTGTTTTCCCAAATGTTTCGTTACGGTTCGCCGACAACGGACCCTTAGTTCATCTTATGAACGTGTTTCTTTGTTATTAATTACTTTTTGAGTTAACAAAATATTTGTTTATGATAATATCTACGCCTCTAATGTGAATTTGGTGTCCTATTGTTTGTTTGCAATACAAATACTATTGCTTGTTTGTTGGTAATAAATTTATTTTGGCTGTCAGTAATTTTGTGCTTATCTAAGTTAATATACATTAAGTCCACAATAGAGAAATAAATCTTGTTTCTAAGTTTTTACAGATAATTTACATTTTTATTTGTGACTTTGAGCAGTAGGTCCCTAATTTTATGTATATATAAGAAAGTCCTTTAACAATGAATATATAAACCAGGTCCTTATTTTGTAAAACGGATAGTGCAAACCAATGCTTTTTGATAGAAAATGCAAGTTAAATTGTCCTTTTGAATAAGGTTTTCTAAAATAAAAATAAATCAAATTAGGTCTAATTACTATTTAAGTACGCTTTTATCAAATAACACATTTTTCTTTACAATTACAAAATTTTATTGAATTTTTAATTTTTTTTTTAAAAGAAGCACAGGTTAGTTAGCCCTTTTTATCTGAAATTGGAACTTAGTTTGTACTTTTCTATTTTTCAAAAATAGGGATTTAATTTACATAATTATTGATACTTTTCTTATAACAACATAAAAAACAGTGACGGGGGACCTGTAGCTAATTTTCTCTTTTAATATAGCATTAATCACTTTGTTTAAGTGTCATATGAATGCACCCCAAATGATTTAGTACACTAAGGATGTTAGACTCTGTGTAACTTACCTTCTCATCCTACTGATGAAGACAACATGCAATGATTTAATAACTGTAATTTTTTTGGGGCAAAAAAGCGTGGTAAAATAAAAATTAGGCATCTTTCCTTTTACAATTGCCTGGCTGTTCATTTAAATTTAGACCACAGAGTTATTTACAGTACTAAATGTTGGAGATTGAGAAATTTACTGTTGAATGATTTGGTTTTGAGATCGTTTGTGCTTTTTATGGTTTGTTCATTCTTTAAGAAATAGAAGTCATATTCATACAGTTTTGACAATCGTTTTTAGAAACTCTTGTTTTTAATGTTAGCATGTTGACTCTTAATTCTGATATTTTATGTGCTATTTGCTTTGATGACCAGCCTCCTTAATTATTATAGCACACAGTAAAATTATACTTGAAACATGTTTTCCCAGTGAACTATTTGTGCAAGACTTGGTCTAGTGAAGTTAATTCTTTTGCAAATTGTCTGCCGGTTCAATGGCACTAATGTTTTTTGTCTTAATGTGATGTATTAGTCTTTCTTTTAATTTGTGGATTCTTTTGTCATGTGTTATTGTTAGTCTCTTTTACTACAGTGGGTGTGATATTGGGCTTATATCAGTTGGTTTTACTTGCACGGTCAGTGCGCATGGTCATATAAAAAGTGGTTTTTTACCACTGATCATGCAGCAAGATGATACAGCGTTGGCATTACATTAACTAGTTTTACTTCCAAGTTAAATTAGCATATGTGTTGTGTAAAAGTGAATATTAGGCACAGGTCCTTAAAACCAAACTGAATGCATAAAATCTCCTTTCCAAAAAAAGTTTGTAAATTGAGTCCCCAAAACGTTGTTCCTGAAAATTGCTCATGATTATGCAACTATTCAGCAGACTTTTATGCAATTATGTCAAAAAATTGCATAATTCTCTGCAATTTTCTATGAAAAATTGCAGAAATTTCCGCTATTTTTTCAAATAATTGCGAAAATTTCCGCAGCTTTTTTGGTGAAAAATTGCGTAAATTTCCACAAATTTTCATTGAATAATTGCGGAAATTTCCTCAATTTTTTGATATACTTGCACACATATGTGCAACTATTCATTGAATAATTGCATATATTTATAAAATTATTAGTTAATTTAATTTTAGGGACCTAATTTACATACATTTTTTGTGAAGGATGTTTTGCCTATTTTGAAACTTTATTGGGACTTTAGCCAAATTGTCCCTATGTAAAAAGTGGTTAATTAACCATTGACTTTTACTGCATTGGATATGAACTTGTCATTTAGTTCATAGGCTTGGCTACAAAGTCTAATGCATGTATGTGATTTAGAAAAGGTAATGTAGCCTTTTACCATGCAACAAGATGATTTCAGTATTTCATTTCTCTTAGACATGTTTACCTTTACAAAGTTGGTTAACATGTATGGCTAGAGGTTCAAATGTGATATCTCTAACAACTCATACTAAGTATCTTACCAATGATCGTTTGCTATATATAGATACTCATGTACACACACACACACACAGGGATAGGTTCAAGAGCACATCAAATAGTGCAACCCCCCTGATTTTCACCACACATCCCGGTTTCTCTCTCCTTCCACTAGCTTATTTTACGATAAATGAGTGCTGAAAATAGGGTAGACCAAAGGGGTGCTCCATTTTCATAGCACCCCTTTTGCACCCCAATTATAACAACTCGTTTATATTTAAATAATGTGTTAGAGAGAGAGAGATAGTGGGAGGTGAGAAAAAGAAGATTGTGTGGTGGAAATTAGGAAGGCTAAAGCAGTGTTGCACTATTTGGGGTGCTCTTGAACCTATATATATATATATATATATATATATATATATATATATATGAGGCAGGCTCAATGGCACCCTATGGAGCACCCCTTTAGCCTACCATTTTTCCACCACATTTCCTCCCTCTCTCCTTTCACTGACTCTCTCACCTCCCACTAACTTTAATTAATATAAATGAGAGGTGGAAAATAGAAGGGCTGGGGGTGCTCTATTTTTGGGGTGCTATTGAACGCTCGCATATATATATATATATATGTGTATATATATATATATATATATATATATATATGAATAGGATCAAGGAGCCCCCCTGAATTTCAGCCCCTCATTTGCACCCGAACCATAGCCACATATTTATGTTTAAATATGTTAGTGGAATGAGAGAGAATAAGCGGAAGGAGAGGGAGTACGAAATACTTGGTTGTTGTTGAGGGGCTTTTGGGAGCCCTCCTGAATTTCAGTCCCCCATTTGCATCCGAACCATAGCCACATGTTTATGTTTAAATATGTTAGTGAAATGAGAGAGAATGAGTGGAAGGAGAGAGAGTACGAGATACTTGGTTGTTGTTGAGGGGCTTTTGGGGTGCTGTTGAACCTGACCCATATATATATATATATATATATATATATATATATATATATATATATATATATCTGTGTGCGTGTGTATGTGTGTGAGCAGGGACGGAACCGGGGGTAAGTAGGGGGCCATGCCCCCCTCTTGATTTTAAAATGTTTTTTTTGAATTGGTTTAAACCCGTTAATATAAAAGTTACTATTTTTAAGGCATTTTAATCAATTTATACAATATTTTTATCTAGATCGGGATACTATGAGACATTATATGTTGAAATTAAGACAAATTTAGGGTAAACCGGTATAAAATTTCTTTTTAGCCCCCTTCGATCCCCCCCCCCCCCCCCCTTGAACTAATTCCTGGCTCCGTCCCTTTGTAGGAGCATTCCGGGACACCTCTGTTTTGCAGCATCCATACCCTACCGTGAGTTATACTCATCCATGTTCAATCTACATATATATATTATCATCTATCCAAAATTTGAGCTCGGTCCTACAAATTCGGGTTTTTTTGTGTGTGTGTTTATGTATAATTTTTTTTAAATGATAAATTCGAGTTTTATAAAATTCCAAATAAAATTCGCTGAGAAGAACTGAAACAACACATAAATATTCCAATACATGCATCAAGAAAAAAAAGGAAATATTATAATGATAAAAGAGTGGATCAGACCAACTCTAATGCATCCTTAGAATCCAAGCTTGGTGCAGTGCCAATGTTTGCGCTTTGCATTGTAACTTATTTTGTTGTACGTACGCATAAGGATCTAGTGTGGGATCGGTCTGTTATGTCTCATCTTCTTTAGCAAGTTTCTTTTTGATGATGAATGTTTTGTGGGATGGCATTTTTTGCTGCTGTGCTCGAAGGAGGCAGCTGGAACCCTTTAATTTAGCATAACCAAATTGTTTTAAATTTTTAGTTTTAGTTACGATTATCAGGAAGTACCATTTAATTGAAAAATATATTTCGATAAGGAAAATTTTGACTCAAATCCCTAATAACTCGTAAATTACGTCATACATCCCTCCCAACCTTGTATTAAAAACTGGGCTCTTTCGTCCAGTAGTTAGTATTACATACCATGTTATATACACACCATTATCTCTAATACATATTTTTTTAAAGGACAGTAATACAATTGTTTCACCATAAAATCATAAAATGTACGTTATTTCTAACAAGATGCGTAATAATGTGTATAATTTTGTTGAGATGTAGGCAATTGCATATGTTTGCAATTTCTTTCGGTATTGGATACACACACACACACCCCAATAAAATTTTAGTGAAATATATGCCAAGTAAATCTTGTTTGAATGATTTTAATATTTGCGGTTTATTGTTGAAAACAATTTTTCAGTCTGTCGTTTCAACTGTGAGTGAAGTGCAGATATTTGCTCTGATTATCTTAAATTGCAACTAACTGTTAGAAATTGAGTTTTTTCTTTGGATTGCAAATACTTGCACTGACAAAGTTTTACCAAAGTATATAAGATATAAAACTTGTTTCATAGTTTATAAATATCTTTGATGCAATGGTGAAGATAAAATTCAATAAGATGTTTCGAATGTGAGTTAAGTGCAATTATCTGCATTGTTTACAAAAGTGCATTTAGCGGTTAATACTCGCAGTTTCGGCGATGCATCATAATCATAAGTATTTTTTGCAGATATATATTCCAACAAACATTTCCGAGTAAACATTGAAATATAATGTGGATATTATGATCACTAGAGAACCCTTTGGGATGTCTACTAAAAACTGAATACTTGAGCTGGTTTCCCAGAATCTACCATGGGAACAAATCAAATCATTTTGCAAAATTTGTTCGTCACCATACGGATAATTTGTCTTAGATTCTAGTCTGCTTAGTTTTTTCCTCCTGCAATTTCTCTTGGTCAGCCATGTTATAATTTTTATTTCTAACATGATTCACGAACTGAAGGTGCATTTATTTTGTAAGGCTAATTCTCTTTGAACCCTTGAAAATACTGAGTTCACCCACGTTTTTACTAAAAAAATCAAGGATGATTTTTTTTTTTTTTTTTTAGTTCTGCGTACATCATGCACCTGCCCTATGTGGTACCCTGGTGGCACCATGTAGGGCTACTACGTGGTGTTGTCAAGGAACCACTCAGGGCACCACGTAGGGCTGGTGCATGGAAGGGTATTTTAGTTTTTTTTTTAAATTTGGATGGGTGAACTCGGTAAAATCGTGTGTTTTTCTAATTTTTTTTGAAATAAACTGGGTGAACTCAGCATTTTTATGGGTTTAAATAGAATTAGTCATTTTGTAATTATTGAATCTGATTTAACCAAATGCCAGAAAATATACATTTACTTCTTCATATGATAAAGTTAATCTGATATCACTATTTTATTCCCCACAGAAATATGTTGCTCTTAAAATTCAAAAAAGTGCAGCACAATTTGCTCAAGCTGCTCTCCATGAAATAGAAATTTTGTCAGCAATCGCCAACGGAGATCCCACAAATTCCAAATGCATTGTTCAGTTGCTAGATCATTTCAAACACATTGGTCCAAATGGTCAACATGTATGCATGGTATTTGAATTCCTAGGAGACAGTTTGCTGCGTGTTGTGCGCTATAATCGATACAAAGGAATTGGTCTTTCGAAAGTCAAAGAAATATGCAAGTCAATCTTATATGGTCTTGATTACCTACACAGAGAACTCAGCATAATTCACACAGATTTAAAACTTGAAAATATTGTTCTAATCTCAACCATTGACCCTTCAAAAGACCCTATAAAATCAGGAACTAGGCCTATTCTGGAAAAACCAGAGGGCAACCCAAATGGAAGTACGGTGGTTAATATCATTGAAAAGAAATTGAAGGAGAAAGCCAAAAGAGCAAGAGCCAAAATATCTCAGAGAAGAGTTTCAATGGTAGATGCTCCTGTAAGGGAAAAACCACAGAGGAGTTTAGAAGGGATTGATTTTAGATGTAAAATTGTGGATTTGGGAAATGCCTGCTGGAGTGACCAAAAATTTGCGGAAGAAATACAAACAAGACAGTACAGATCTCCTGAAGTTATTATTGGGTCTGGATATTCTTTTTCTGCTGATATATGGTCTTTTGCTTGCATTGCATTTGAGCTTGCTACTGGTGATGTCTTGTTTGCGCCAAAAGTCGGACAAGGATTTAGTGAAGATGAGGTCTGTTTCTTTTTACTCTTAAGACAAATGCAGTTAATTGTGTTAAATGTGCATATTTTGGTACAAATAGCATAATAGTTAAATATTTGATCTGCTACTGGATAATCATGTGTCAGCTCTTTATTTTTGGGAAGAAAGGAATAAACTTTATCTTTTATTTAGAAATAATCAAAAAGGAAAAAGTATGCAAGCTTTTATTTAAATTTGTTATAAAATGACAGAAATTTGCTAATCCTTAGGAGGTAAAAAAGATTGAAATGTACAGTAGTGACTGAAACAAACTTAAAATTTTGAATACTACGATAGTCACTATTTAGTATTGCTACTCTAGAGAATAGATTACTTGACTATAGACATCTTGAAGGAAATTCCCTTACGTGTTAATTCTGTAATAACATAATCTAACAAATCATTGAGGATCAACTCTATCACACACACACACACACACACACACACATGTGTTTGTGTGTGTATATATAATCTAATAATGAAAAATGCATGAAGGCTATTAGTTAGGTTTAGATTTTAGAACCTACTCATAAAGAATATCTATTTTATTTCTCCTGCCTTGTTTTGTAGTTGTCTAACTCATGTATATGGCCAATACGAAAGCAATAACGGACCAAATTTTTTTTTTTTTTTTTTTTTTTTTAAGTGTCCCCTGGAACATTCAACGAGACAGACTTTTAAAGAGTCTCTAGTAGTCTTCTTTACTATTTGCACTAGGATATGGCAAAAATAAGTAAAAAAATCATGTATGCCGAATGTAATATAATAAATTCCTGGTTATGTATTTTGAGCTGTGTTGCTCTTAATGCGTTCTAGACTTTTTCATTATTATGTTTGTGTCTTTTTTTTCCTGATCTAACTTCAATTGTATGCACGCCAGTAAGGTCTATTATATTAAATTGCAAATATGAACTTAATCAGAAAAGGGACATCACATACATCAATGTGATGAACATATTTGCATACCATCCTGGTATATCCAAACAACAGTCATATCTTTAATACTTACATCAATAGCCGTTTGGATAGTAATGTGTTTTATTAAAAATAGATTCATCAAAGTTATTTTTACAAAATTGCTAAATCAATGCAACTGTTTCTTGAATAGAAAATCCACAGCCATAATTTGGCATCATACTTTTTGCAGGACCACCTAGCTTTAATGATGGAACTCCTTGGCAAGATGCCTCGAAAGGTAACATATCCCTTTCTTTCCCCACAAAAATTTGTAAACTAACATAATTTTGCATCATTCTTTTTATTAGTAGATGTAATACTCTCAAAAAGTTTTGAACAGTTAAAAACCAAATTCCGATCATGACAAATTTTAATTTTGATTTTAGCTGAAAATTAGGTACCATGAGTTTGTCTCAGTCTTGACAAAATATTCATATGTTTTTTTTTCTTCTAATTTATTTGGGTTTATTATATTTGTTTTACGTTCAAACATACAGTTTTCGACTCGGTTTTATGATCAATAGTTGTTTTTTAACAGGATGCATTCAAAATTTGAATTTGATGGTTTGAGTTCAACGCATCTTTCTTTCATTCATTCATTTTTTTTTTAACACGTGCATCGCTTATGCCAAAGTAGTTGCATGATTTTTCTATTTAATTTGCAGATTGCTATATCAGGATCTCGATCGAAAGATTATTTCGACAGATACGGAGACCTCAAAAGGATCCGCAGACTAAAATACTGGCCAATGGACCGTCTACTCACAGAAAAATATAAATTCACAGAATCCGACGCAAAACAATTTTCAGAATTTTTATGCCCTCTTCTTGACTTTGCTCCTGAAAAACGGCCTACAGCTGCCCAATGTCTACAGCATCCTTGGATTACAAGCACAGACTCGAATTCCTGCGTTGAAAGCAAATCAACTGGCATGAAAAATTTGGAAGCAGGTGTGAGTAAGCTTAAAGTTAGCGTGGGTAGATAGACAATATTGCTCTTGTTTGAAGTAATTTTGTAATATTTTTATATTCACAATATACAAATTGAGTTAATATACTGGTATGGGTTAAAGATAGCGTCAACCTTTTTTTTGCTTTGGAGGTCCAGGCAAAATTTTACCTTTTTTGGTCTGGAGTTCTGATCACTTGTGAGTACATGTTGTTTGGTGTAAGTTGTGTAACCTTTGTATTGTGGTTTTTACAAATTGATTGATTTATTTGTTGTATACCTAATAATAACAGTAATGAAGGCTGCTACATTGCTGTATGATATACCTTTTGACATTATAGCAGTGAATGCCGAACTCTCTCTTATATCTATATTGTGAAATTTGTGATCATGTATTTGTTGTGGTCTTCTTTGGATACAAGTTGATAGCAAATTTATATTTGAGAAATTCTATCCCATGCGTTTGATTCACAGATTCAGTAACTAGGTTTTTTGCTGTGCAAAGTCGGTATTCTTGTTGTTATTACAATCATTATTATGATTTAATTGAGCATGTTAGAAACATGAATTTTGCTGTAACCTTTTAGGCAGGACAGCTTGCTTTTCAAGTGATACAGCTGGAAAGAGTGGCGTTTCTGTAAGAACATGTCAATTAATAAACTATAAGATAGATTAATAAAATAAAATAAATAAATAAAAACAAAGGAAAGGAAGCTATCTGCTAGTGCCAAAAGTCATGTTTCAACTGTCAAACATTGTTGGTAGATAACTAGATTATCCTACCAAACAAGTGTATATACAAAGCTGTGTTAAACAGATCCAAATGGCAAAAGGCAAAAGGCAAAAGGCAAAAGGCAAAGGTCATTTGAAAGAGTATTGTTACTTACCATCCCAACTTCAAATAATAGGGATCAAATTTTATGTCTACTTCATACAAAATTAAATTACTACTAAGGGTGTAAAACATGTATTTTTATCGTGAAAGTTTATATAAACACAAAATGATGATACAAATTTAAATACAAGAAATCTGAACTATTAAATCCCTATTTGAATTTCATTTTTCATGTAAAGACAAACAAATTCAATGATTCACAATTTGTCTACTTTTGTGTTTAATTTTGTGTCATAGTAGGCGCTTCCATTTTTATCTCATTTGCTCTTATTTAAAACATATCTCACTCACATTCATTTTTAAAAAAGAAATCAATGGTGAGAATAAAAATTCATCTCTATCTTCGTAATTATATCCAAACTTTATTGTGAAAATGATGAATATATAACTTTTTAGGTGCATTCATTGCCGTGTCATTTGATTAATAATTTTGAATTAAACATTAATAATGTTTAAGGAAAACTGGGATATATATATATATATATATAAGGTCAAAATGATGAAATTATCCTTCATAGCAGCGTGGAAAAAATAATTGAAAGTAAATGTCCCCTCATTTCCATAGTGTCAAATACCAATACTAATTTGAAAACCAGATCAATATTTTATACCATTGTAAAATAACATGCAGCCAAATGCAGTCACAAGAAAAAACATAGTCGGTACCAAAATCCCAAAAACATTTCACCAACATACATGTACACTTTCCTTCAAGAACAAATTAAATAAACTTATATTATGGTTAGCACACAGATATACACACAAACACTCACAAAACTGAATATGCACAGCTACCCATCAACCATGAAAGGTTATATCTCCAGCAAGATTTCCTCTATCAAGTCATCAAATATCACTGACTCGATCTTTTTGCCCGTGATATAAATATCTTCATTTAAATTAGAACACCATAGGTCTCCCTTCACATCCTTCACCACAACTTCATCTTCTGTGTATAATTTATCCGTGTTTAGGTACGTTTGCACATACAACCATAAACCATTCATCAACTTCTTTCTGACTGGTAATTTGTTAGGACCTAAAAGCCATTGCTTAAGCGTTGAGTTTGTACTTGGCTGTATCACCTTCGGCAATGCATCATTAACCAAATCAAATAACAATTTGTGACTTACACAAGTATCGAATTCGTAGGTGGAAGCTTCTTCAACTTGTGTATAAACTCTGTTAGGTATCGGCCTTTTCATTGCATCCCATTTTAGTAAAGAATTATCAAAGACTTCACCTTCAATTAGTCCAGACATGACAAGGATCTTTCTTATGTAGGCTTGTTCATGTGATTCTTCTCCATATGACTCATCCATGAAAAACATTTCTTCTTTCTGCTTGACTTCAGTTTCTCTTTGTTCAACTTTGTCAGGCGCTGAAAAAGATACAATAAAAATTAAAAACATTGTACCATGTTGCTATGGAAATGGGAATGAAGCGTATAAACTTTAGTGTATATATATTTTACCAGTCAGGATTGAAGGGCTTTCTGCATGATTTTTGGCATCAGACTGGAATTCAATATAATTTGCTTGAAGTGGCGATATAGGACTTGGAACACCAGGTTTACAAAATTCATCAATAGAACTGCTAGAAACAGATGCAGGACTTGGTGGTACCTCTGTAGAATTATCCTGTAACAAAAAGGCAAAAATGAATACATACTTGCTGTCATTTCCAATTTGATATGCAGTTAGCAAAAACGAAACTCTGGTTTTCATGTCTAGATTTATGAGATCTTCTATATGTTAAACCATGCAGTATTTACTCAAAACTGATATCCATTACCTGCATACTTCCAGCTTTTGAAACAATTGGTGGAGTTGGAAGAGATTCCAAGGAGTCTAATTCGCTTGAGGCTGAATATTCATCATGAAAAATTGATTTCTTTCCAAAAAACTTCCCTTTAAATGTCAAGTTGTGTCTCAATGTCGAGACAGTGCCTTTGAGGTTAAAACTGTCTTTCTTCTTTCTTCTGCCTTCAGGTGAAGAGCACATTATTCGCTGATCTTCTGGTACAGTCTTTGCAAAAGCTGATTTAGACACTGGGGCTGAAAATGATCTTACAAGATTTCTAGGAGATGTGGTTTCAGTATCATATAGCTTTTCATTTTTCAGATTTTTTATCATCTTGAATTCCTTTCTAGATCTTTTATCTTCTTTATAGTCTGTTCTGCTTACTAATCTTGAAAAATTGTGCAATGATCTTGACTTCACTCTTTCTTTTGTTACTCTTCCAGAAGAAAAATTCGTATCTGATTCATTTTGTATTATGTTCTTCAACCTTTCTGAAAGTAGCCTTCTTGTTTCTTTACTGATAAATTCTGGAAATTCAGGACCATTAAGTTGAAACTCGCTCCTATATGATCTACTAGACTCCGAGCGTAGTAAAGACGTACCTGAATCATTGGTAACATTTTCTCGAATTTGCCTGCCTTCTTGATGTGCAAATTGTTTTGTGTTACCAGACACATGGCATGTTGCATTATTGTTGTTCGATTTTCCAAGAATTTCGGCCAGTCTTTCTTTCACCTCCTCAAGAAAATCACCCATGTTGGTTTCGCTTCCAAGTGTCTCGGGCGAACCTAACCAAGACTTTTCTACTTCATTACTCATTTCTAAATCGGGCTTCAAGATTACAATGCTTGTTTGAGAATTTGAGCTATCACTGTGTTTTGAATAGCTTCTGGACTCACGAAATCGAGTCATTTCTCGTTCATTAAAATCTTCTTGTGCGATGATTTGATTCATTTTTGCCTTGTGAAGAAAATCATTGACTTCAATATTTCTCGAATTCTCCCATACCATAGATTTTTGCCAGGCAGTGAAATCCTTTTTGAATTTTTGCAATACTTCTTCTTGAGGGTGTTCTCTTGGTAATGGCTTTGTCAACTTGAAAGTCTTCGATGATTGTTCTTGTTCTTTCTTTGTGCTAAAGCCCGATAAACTCAGTTTAACTTCTTCCAAAGTAGAGTTTGTGGCAAACGAATCAGGGAAATTGTGTCTTGAGCTAGTAAAGCTTTTTCTAGGTTCTTCGAATTTGATACTGTCGATAGGTTGATTTTGTGAAGGCAAATCTTCCATGCCCATCAAACGAGCAACAACACTAGGAGCCTTGCACTTGTTGGTTGATGATTTTGATATTTCTTCATCTATCAACCGATTTATTGTAATATCGTTCGAACGAAACTTCATTTTGGGGGAGTGCTTTTTCACTTGGCATGAGTACTGTTATTGCAAATAAATTGAAAATCACTAGATTTTGTAAACAAAAAATATATGAGCAACAATTCAAAAATAATAATATGTGAATTGGTATTTGTAGAAATCGCTTTCCCAAGAATAGTGTTTTCCAGTCAATACTAGACCTAAAATTTGAAGTTGATTTTGTCATACTTAAGACAGGCAATTAATTCTACAGTAGCAAGCTGATGATAAAGTTCATTGCAAAAGGGAGCAGCATAGTACACAATCATAAATTGCCACATCATTAATACACATACATGGCCAAAAAAGATTGATGGTGATTCAATACCATAACAGAACTAGTACTTACAGGAATATCATCTTGTATAATGTTACAATTGTGTGATGTCTCTTCATAAAACTCTAAGCTATTTCGCGGAGCTTCATTACCTGTGAAGTATAAAACTGTACTGAACCATTACAAAAATCAGTAAATAAGATATAAGTCTCTTCAAATTTTGTATGATCTTACCATTGAATTGTCTCTTATGTGCTGCTAATTTCTTTGATGAATTTGACTGGTTTAAATCAAAAAAATGCAAAATACTTCCCATGGAGATTGCTTGCTACTTTTCTGAAACTATTTCACCAAAATCTGTGAGTATGAAGATTACCATGATCAGAGCTATAAATTACTACCCAGCAGCTATGAAGTTTGTAAATTTCTCATAACAATTGCAAAAGCAATCACAAATCATACATTTTCAATTATAAATCGAGCAAAAAGAATCATTTTGTTTTTCACCATTAAACAGATCAAAACGAAAAACCCATCTCAGATTTATGCATAAACAAGATTGAAGAAATCAATATAATATAGTAGAATCATCACAACTTACATGAGACTCTTTGCATTTGGATAAAGCAAATCCAAAAATGAACAATGGAGCCTTAATTAATAGAGATGGCAAGCTTTTAGTAGGCATACCCATTCTTCATATGAGCAGGCAACGTGAAAGCGAACCCACCATTTTCTTTTACTTTTTTCTGTTTCCTGCTTTATGTTTGTTTTTTTCCACATCTTTTGGATTATTTTTTATTTTTGTTTTACACTTTGCTATCTTTGTTAGACAGTTGTAGCTAGGGTCCATTTAGTTGTCACTAATTGAATGACTCGTCTATCCAGTTTTATGGATTCCTATAAAAAAAGTTTTTTTTTTTTATATTTTTTTCCCCTTTTTTTATAAGCCATATTATTTAAACTTGTTCGAGTTACAGTCTTGTTTGAAGACTTGTTGCACTTATAATCCACTTTTGGCCAGTTTAGCATTGAACTGGTCGTAGAACATTCACAGCATCTCATAGTTAATATGTTTTTATTTATCTGAATGTAGTAGGAAACTGAACGATTTTTCAAAAATCATCGGTGGACAAGATTTTAAAGTCATCTAGATATTTTACTGTCTTTCTCTCCCTCCACACTTTACCCATTTTACAAATCGATAAAAAACGAAAATCCATCGTAGGTTTGCTCTTCATTGCAAATTTTACACTTACCCATTTTACAAACCAGTAAAATTGTCCCATGTCAAAACTTTATTGCAAATTTCGTAGATTTCGTAGTCAATTTAAAGCAAGGTTTGCTCTTCATCACACGAAACTTCTACTAGTACAATTTCTATTTTGAATATCCAAATTTCAAATTTTTGGCAATTCGAGTTTCCGTGAAATAAATTTCCTTGTTGTGAACTTGTATAACTGGTTATATGAACATATAATTCACAAAATTTTCACTTTTACGTTATTTAAGTAGATATTGGACATTGTTAATTATAGTTAAACTATAGCAAATGGTTTAATTTTGTGTAGTGTACTCTGAGATGTTGTAGAAGGTAGTGAATTGTACTTGTAAGGATACCATTGAACAGGCAGCCACGTTTGGATGTACGAAACACACTTTCTTATGGACTAGAAATATGCATCAATGTTGGTTATACGTAGTACTCATATTTTGTTGTTTTTTGGCATTGCACTATTTTGGATTGGACTATTGATCATTCATCTAAATTGAAGAAGTGACTTTGTCTCATCCTATTGTGTTAAGGTTGAGAGATCGAGCTGGTTTTTCACTTATTATACAGTTGGGTACACCCAGTTGGATCATCATCCTATCATCGCTTGATCTATCTATAGATAGTGCTCCATTGAGCAACCCATAGCCAGTAGATCACATGAAGTTGAGCGAGAGGCTCTTAGGTCTATCTATTCCTACTGAACAGTGATGGAGTAATAAGATGTAGTTACTACATGTTTCAGGGAGTAGCTTGAAAGTGTCTAAGTAGCGGTAGGATCGTGTAGAATGAAGTATGAGTAAGATGAAATGTATATAGCAGAGTAGTAGCAGTAAGTAAAAATCACACAGTCGATTTATACTGGTTCGGACCACTGTAACACCCCGTAATTTTAAAAAACATTATAATGATAAACTAAAGAATACTTAATTAAATATTCAAAATTAAGTAAAACGGACTGCGTCATTGCGTTCATCTTGGAATTCTGCTTAAGATAGACTCCGAGTTTGCGTAAAATGGACACTGTATGAAGAAGATATTAAGGTTTGAAGTTTACGCATATATAAGCTAATTATATATAAATAAACCTTCCCAGAAATTCAAAATAATTCAAATCCATGCAGCGGAGGGGGGCAGGAAAATTCTCGCTATGGGTGTCGACCCATGGGTCAACCCATGGGTCGACCTCTGGGTCGACACACCAAAAGAGGGGTCGACCCCCATACAGATCTGGGCAGATTCCCGATTCTGAACGTGGACTGATTTATGTGCAAGATTCGTCGACTGATGGCTATAAATAAGACCCTATACCCATTGTTTTATTCACCTAAATCAATGGCGACGATGAAATGCTGCTCCAACTCAGATTAAATTAGCCTTTTCTTCAGCAACAACGATTCATACGTATTCAAAGAACGCTGATTCAATATCAACACGCTTTCCTTAGTTTTCTTAGATCCATTCTCTGTGAGTCTACGTTATTTTTAGATATGAATACTTAAAAGTTAAGCTTGACATGTTATGAATTGGATCTAAGCCTGTGACTAATTGAATCATATCATATTTGCCATGACCTGAGTATCTAAGTTATTTTGACATGACTATGAATTGGAACTAACCCTATGCCTATTTATCATGTCAGATCTGCCATTATTTGTATATCTAATTCACTGATTAGATCTCATTACGCCTGTTTATGATCATGACACTATGCATAATCGATTCTATTATCGTATGTTCATCAGATTTGTTCCTGTATGCCAATCTTGTCATCATGCCCAATTTTGTCACTATATGTTTATTAGTTGCTATGCCTATTCCTGCCATCATATGACAATCTTGTTATTATGTTTATTCTTGTTCTCTTTCCTTCTTCTTTTCACTTTTTATTTTATAGCCAGGCTACCTTCAAGCCTAGGCATACCGCTGAAATATGCGAACGCGTGAAAATGGGAATGAGGGGAAAACGTTAAAATTGGGGCATAACTTGTATTGGAAAATTTGGACATAACTTGAATTAAATACATGAATATGGATTTGAGGCATAAATCAAATTGTGATTTATATCTTAATTTGGGGCATATGGTACATGATGAATTTACTTGGAAAAAGGGGAATGAAAACCTATAAATGAAATAGAGATAATTGTTAATACATGAAAACCTATAATGAAATAGAGCTAATTTTGAAGATATTGATGATGGTGTTGAGTATAATAAGGATGAGGTTCTTCCTTCTGGAAGTCAGAACCAATTTCCTAAAAGGCATACTAGGAGTAATCCTGCTTCTCCAAATAGTTCTGTTTCAATCTTTTGATGATACAAAGAGTGTCATTTTGGAATGTCAGAGGGATGAACCTTCCTTCAAAACAAAGTGAGATTAAGTTCTTTTTGAAGAATAATAATATTCATCTGCTTTGTATTTCGGAAACAAAGCTTGATAAAGTTTCAACTGAAAAAGCTGCAGCTTATATATCTTCAACCTGGAGTTTTGATCATAATTTGGATCATGCTTGCTTTGGTAGATTGCTTACAATTTGGAATCCGGCTATTTTTAAGCTTTCTAAAATTAAATCCTCTGATCAATTTATTCAGTATAAGTGCATCTATCTTCCTTCTAATTCATCTTTTTTTCTCACCTCTGTGTATGCACATAATGCATTGTCCTTGAGAAATTCCTTTCTTTATGATATTTGCAATATTCATTCTTTATCTGATCCTTAGATTCTAGGTGGAGAATTTAATTGTATGCTCTCCTCTGCTCATAAACTTGGTGGCTGTTCTTTAACTGTTAAGGATATTGCTCCTTTGAATCAAGCTCTTATTTCCTCAAAATCAATCCCTCTCAACAGTTTTTGGTTCAGTTTTCACTTGGTCTAATAGAAGTCATTCAGGTTCTCCTACTCTTTGTAGACTGGATCATATTTTTGTAAATTCCTCTTTAATTCAGACTTGGCCTAACTATTTTTATCATGTTCTTCCTCCCACCATTTCTGATCACTATCCTCTTCTTTTATATTGGGGGTTGGATGGTGCTACTAACAAAGGGAAGTCCTCATTTAAATTTTTTAACTTTTGGTGTTCTAATAAGGATTACTCAGTTATTTTAATGTAGGTCTGGAAGCATTGTCAGGGTATGAATGCTATGGATAATTTGCTTTTCAAATTGAAATTGCTGAAGTTTCATCTTAAAGCCTGGTCTAGTCAAATATTTGGTGATGCATTGAAGCAATCAGCTATGGTGAGATCTGAACTTATTAGAGTTCAAAATCAATTAGTGGGGAATCCTTTTGATCTGCAGTTACAGGTGGAGGAAAAGGAATTAAAGGATAAGTTGAAGTATTTTTTGCAAATGGAATATCAATCTCTTAAGCAGTGTTCTATTTCTAAGAAGGAGTTGGAAGCAGATAGGAATTCGAAGTACTATCATAACTCTCTTAAAATCAACAAGATCAAAGAAGCTGTTCATATGATTAAGGATGCTGATGGTAAAATTTTAACTATTCAATCTTCTATTGATAAAGCTTTTGTTGATTACTTTACCTCCATTTTAGCTCCTAGTTCTTTACCTTTGAGTAACCTTAAGCCTCTTTTTCATTTGGATGTTCCTTTTTTATCTGATCAACAATCCTTGGAGCTTATTAAGATAGTTACTGGTGATGAGATCAAGTCTGCAGTATTTAGTTTGGATTCTTCCAGTTCAGGTGGACCTGATGGCTTTAATGCCTATTTTCTACAAAAAAGTTGGGGAACTATTGGTTATGATATTATTAAAGTTGTTCAACATTTTTTCCTGGAGAATATGTTGCCTTCGTTTTTTACTGCTACTTCAATTTCTCTGGTTCCTAAGGTTGATAATCCTTCATGTGTTTCTGAATTCAAACCTATCTCATGTTGTAGCGTTTTCTATAAAATCATTTCCAAAGTCTTGGCTTTCAGAATTCAAAATGTTCTACCTTCATTAATCTCTAGTAATCAGTCTGCTTTTGCGCCTGGTAGGAACATAAGTGATAATATTCTTATAGCTCAAGAATTATTACATGGTTATGATAGAAAAAACATATCACCTAGCTGTATGTTGAAATTGGATATTAGGAAAGCATTTGATAGTGTGTCCTAGTCTTCTATTGTTGCTATTATGTCGAGAATGAATTTCCCACTTCCTTTTTTAGCCTGGATCTACACCTGTATTTCTACTCCGATGTTTTCAGTTGCAAGGAATGGTATGCTTCATGGTTATTTTAAGAGTAAAAGAGGGGTTAGGGAGGGAGATCCTATAAGCTCTTATCTGTTTATAATGGTTATGGAGATTCTTAACTCTTTGATTCTTTTACAAGTCAAGGCAGGTAAACTTCATTTACATCCTAGATGCAAGGATCCTCTTATTACTCATCTATGCTTTGCCGATGATCTCATCATATTCACTAAGCCTTCTAAGGATAATATTCAGTGTATTTTGTCTATTTTGGACAATTTTTATGAGATTACAGGATTAAAGATCAATTTGGCCCAGTCTCAAATAAAAGTAGCTGGGTTAAATGTTGATGCAACTAAAGCTTTGATTGATATTTCTGGATTAATGGTACTACCTGATAATGCATCTTATTTGGGTCTGCCTCTTTTTACAGGTAGAATCACTAAGGACAAGTGCATGCCCCTATATGAGAAAATAATAGGAAGAATGAAGCAGTGGCCATCCTGTAGTTTGTCACAAGCAGGTAGATTGGTATTGTTCAATCCATTGTGTTTGCCATGACTACCTTTTATTCTAGGCATTATATTTTACCGGTGAAACTTATTAACATGGTCATTAGTGCTACGAACAAATTTCTGTGGCATGGTGATCCATTTGCAAAGAAGCTTGTTCCAATTGCATTTTCTAAACTGTGTGAGAAGAAAAGCAATGGGGGGCTAGGCATTATTAGTCTCCATCTTTGGAATAAAGCTGCAGTCTCTATATACATTGACGGGCTTTTTTCTGATGAAAATTGTTTATGGACAAAGTTTATCAGGAGCAATCTTATTAGCAGAAAGGATTTTTAGACAATGAATATTCCTGATGATTGTAGCTAGAGTTGGAGGCAGATCTTAAATCTTAGGGAGCCTTTTTCTTCCGTTTATTCAATGCTGTGTTGGGGGAAATCATAAGGCTTCTTTTTGGCATTCTCCATGGTCAGGTAAAGGAATTTTGTTGAGAAATGAAATTCAATTTAATTTGAGGTCTAATAGTGGCATTTCAGAATTTGCATTAGTGGATGATTTGACTAGAGATGGTGTCTTGTTTTTGCCTAATGTTTCTGCTGCTTCTTTAAGAACTTTATGGTCTGAAATCTCTTTGAGTTTTAAATATGGTAATGGACTTTTATGGATCGATAAGAAGCACTCCATTAGTTTGGTATATGATTTGTTAAATGGGGATAAAACTATTTTTCCTTGGCATAAGAGAGTGTGGAATTATATGAATAATGCGAAGCAAAATTTCTTTTTGTGAAATTAATGGCTAATTCCTTGAATACTAAGGACAAGCTGCTTAAGTATGGTATTATACAAGAGGATTCCTGTGTGTTTTGTGGAATTCAGGCAGAAAGCAATACACACCTGTATTTTGAATGTTCATTTGTATTTGATCTTTGGAAGAGAATTTTGCTATATGTCAATTTGCATAGTCCTTCTAGCATTAGTCGAGATGAATGGTTTCTTCTTTTCAAAGCTACGAGATGGAAATCAGAACAAAGTATGCTGTTATTGAAAGTTTTGAAGATTTTTGTGTATGATGTGTGGCAAGAGAGGAATAGGAGGGTGTTTAATTTGGTATCATTGTCTTTGGATGATATGTTTTCGCTCATCAAATGGGCTGTTTTGAGGAAAATGCATTCTGGTGTGGTTAATAACTAGCAAGTTTTTGAAGTTTTGAAAGAGGCAATGCTTTGAAGATGAATTGGTACTTTCTTGTTTGTTCGGACTTGTCTTGAGGCATTTGTTACTTTGCTGATTATTGAAGTTTAAGCTTGGAGATTGGTTGTTAGTAATTAGTAGTTATACTGATGGTAAAATGATAGAGTTTTTTTGTTTTACTTATATATGTCAGTGTTTTTTTTCTCTATGTTGTTGTTGCCATTGTTGTAATACACACTCTTGTAATGTTTTAGTGTTAATAATATCTTTTCCTGCCTTTCAAAAATTGTTAAGCAGTAAAAATGCCTAGATTTACAGTAATTAGAAGCTATAACTGCGCTTAGACACGAGGTTAGATTACACTTGTGGTAGAAGTCTTCCCGGACCCGCCCGGCATATCCAGCAACCACAAGTGGTGAATATAGTATGAGGGGTCTAAGTGCATAAATACGTAATGTGCTGAGACACGAGGTTAAGTCCAACTTGTGGAAGAAGTCTGCCCGGACCCACCCGACATATCCAGCATCCACAAGTGGCAGGCTTAATGTGGGAGGTCTAGCGCATTATAACAATAAATTAATATATGGTAATGAACTTGAGTACTTAACCGGTTTGAATCCATAGGGATTGTATGAACATGTTAACTTGAGTAGGGGTTAAGTAAATTTGCTAGAAACAATGGGAGGGTTAAGTATATCTTGGGGTAATGGGTAATATTTATATATAGGCACACAAACTTAACCTATGAGGTTGTGCAATCTTTTTATACTAGTATGGCATAACCTGTGGAAATCCTAGTAGTGGGGATGCAAGCGTAGGGGGAAGCTTGTATCATCTTGTATGTGGGACCCGTTTCAGCCAGTAACCCACATATAGGCATCAAACGAGTACTCCGAACTAGGTCGGAGTTGGGGCACACTTACTGGGATAATTGTAAGAGATCTATACGAAGGGGCGGTGTGGGCGGCGCATTCCGATGGGGTCATGTGCATGCATGGGTCCGAACAGAGGAGGATTAAGATGTCGTGACACCTGTAGATATGGTTGTGCACATCCTGAAAGTAAAGGGTTTCCACTTTAGGAAGTGATACATCCTACTATGGGGCCAGCATAGGGTATCTACGGAGTAGGGAGATGATCGAATGGGGTAGTAATTAGGGTACATTTAGACTTTGGTATGTTTAGGAGCTCGTTATTATCCTTAGGGGTAACGATGGTATGTTCAGTTGGGCTGCATGTTATTGTATGGGGTTAAACGTCTCACTAGAAGTACACCTAAGTCTACCATCTTATATTTGTTGGGGATCATCTCATTTATATGATACTAGTATTGGTGCAGAGAAAGAGAAAAGTATTAGAGAAGCGCTATACATATATATTCTGTTCAGTTTATCCTGTTTACCTTGTCATACGTGCCTTATATGTTGTTATCCTCTTATCTAGCTTATATGCCTGTCATGATGCTTTTACTTATTTATATGCTAAAAGTAACTGGACTCGCCAGACTTATCTAACCCATTTTGTTTCCTCTTCTTTCTCTTCCGTCCCCCCTAGGTTCTCAGGGTGGGAATACTCAAGCTTGATCAGGATTCTGCTTTCATTCTGGTTGGAGTTGCTTAGATGTACCGCTTGATTTCATATCTTTCTACTATGGCTATGTTTTTGGGGATTATGCTCTTTTCATGTTTATTGTACTGATGATTTAAGTACAAGACAGAAGTTTTAAGTTGATGTATTGGGTTTTAGGTATTTCAGACTTATGATGTAACTATGTTTTGAACCACGATGTTTTCTGCTTAATAAAATTTTAAATTCCACTGTCAATTTATATCTATCTTGTAATATTTCTGTTTCTGTTTACCTATAACGCTTCACGAAACTTAATGTATTCTTTTAATGAGTGACATTAATGGACGTGGGGTGTCACATTTGGTATCAGAGCTGAAGGTTACCAGATTGGATAAAAGGTTTTGAAAATGTTTTCAAAAAGGTTTTAAAAGAAAGCATTTTCAAAAGAAAAGTCTGTTTTGAAAAACATATTCCCTAAATCCATATGTTATATCTTTCGATTCTCTGTTTGAATCCCTTTTCTCTTTCTTTTCAGCATGTTTGGGGAACCTAATATTCTTGAGGGCGTTACGATACCAGGTTGGTTCCGTAGGTATCTAGTGGCCACGACGCCTGCCGG
Source organism: Allium sativum (assembly GCA_030737875.1). Classification (NCBI taxonomy): domain Eukaryota; kingdom Viridiplantae; phylum Streptophyta; class Magnoliopsida; order Asparagales; family Amaryllidaceae; genus Allium; species Allium sativum. The sequence goes on along the minus strand of CM060912.1, from coordinate 221,377,932 downwards.
TGGTCAAGCAGACGTTCCTCCCCCAGCTGCACCCGTTGCTCCTCATCCTCCTCCTCCGCGAGTAGATAATTTCTCTAATACAAAGATTTCTGTGCTATGGGTGGAAAGTCATTCTGAGGAACCGAAATTTTCGTTGAGGCAAGGAATTGGCTTAAAGAGACAGAGGATTTGTTTGGAATCTTGGAAGTTGACGATCGTAGGAAGATTCAGTTGGCCGCTTGGCGGCTGAAAGATGAGGCTTCATTCTGGTGGGAAGTGATGCAAGCAGGACGTCCAGTGGAGACTTGGGATGAGTTGCGACAGAGGTTTGAAATGAAGTTTCTTTCTCAATCTAAGAAAAGTATGCAAATGGAAAGGTTTCTGGCACACAAGCAAGTAGGCTTGGCTGTCAAAGTGTATGTTAACAAATTCAGTCAAGTGGTGAGGTTTAGGTTGGAGCTAGTAGATACCCCACATTAGAAAGCTTTGCGGTTTGCTAGAAGATTGAATGAACCCCTTCATTGGTTGGCTATGTCTCATATTCCGATGGGATCAACTTTTGAAAGGCTTGTAGATATGGCATTGATGCATGAGGAAGATAAAGGTGAATAGAAAGAAGCTAAGATTAAGGAAACACAAAACAAGAAAGTGTGGCCCAAGAAAGGACAACAAAAAAAGAAGGGCGAAAAGGATGGCAAGGCTAGATATAAGAGGAAATGTCACAATTGCGGACGCGAGGGTCATTTGATTAAGGACTGCAAAAGAAAGAAGAATGCTTGCTTCAATTGTGGAGAGGTCGGACACTTTACTAAGTAGTGCCCGAGGAAGCAAGGACAGGGTCAAAGGGAAGGATCTTCGAGAGGGCAGGTGCATGCTCTCGTGGCCAGTGCGCCAGACATAGGTAGGAAAGTTTCCATTGAAGGTTTGATTTCTCTTTTCGATCATCCTGTTATAACTCTTTTTGATTCGGGCGCTTCACATTCTTTTATACCTGATTTTGTGGTTGAGTCTCTACACCTTAGTACTAGTATGGTTTTGGATCTCGTTGTTGTCTCAAATCCTATTGGGGGTACGGCTCATCTGTCTATGATTTGTCAGGATTTGAGAATATCTTTGTTGGGCGTCGAGTTTGAGTGCGATGCATATGTGCTTAGTTTCATGGGCTATGGTTTGATTCTAGGGATGGATTGGCTAGCCATGTATGGTGTCATTCTGGATTGTGAGAGGATGGTCGTTAGACATTTGACTTTCCATGGGAGGACCCTCGAGATTTCTTGTAACCCTAAAGGGTTTGTCATGCTTAGGTTCCTAGAGTCACTTGATGCATCTATCGATGATCTACGATTTGTACCAGTAGTCTATGAGTATCTTAATGTTTTTGACGAGGTTCGGGGATTACCTCCGAGGCGCGAGATTGATTTCCATATATACTTGGTAGATAATGCAAAGCCAGTAGCATTGCCTGTGCGCCACATGGCTCCAAGATAAAGGAGGGAGCTTAGCAAGAAAGTAGGGGAGCTACTTGAGAAATGATTTATTAAGCAAAGCATATATGAATGGGGAGATCCAGTGGTGTTCTCCACTAAGGCGGATGGTTCGCTTCGCTTATGCGTGGATTACAGGGAGTTGAATAAACTCACTAAGAAGAATAGGCACCCACTCCCAAGGATAGATGATCGGTTTGACCAACTTGTTGGTGCATCTATTTTCTTTCAGTTAAACTTGGCCACAGGGTTTCATCAGTTGAGGGTGGCCGAGGCCAGTATAGACAAGATCGCTTTTAGAAATCCAGATGGTTTCTTCGAGTGGCTCGTTATGCCTTTTGGGTTGACAAATGCACCCGCCTATTTTGTTGATCTAATGAGTATGGTGTTTCAATAGTTTCTAAATAAGTTCGTTGTGGTCTTCATTGATGATATCTTGATTTTCTCGAAGAGCGAGGAAGAGCATGCCTTACATTTAAGGGAGGTTTTGAAAAACTCTCTGTGTGCACCAGGTTAAGGAGAAGTTCTCCAAATGCCATTTCTGGAGAAAAGAAGCGAGATTTCAAGGCATGTGGTCTTTAAAGATGGGATAACAGTAGATCCCGCGAAGGTAGTTGTAGTTCAAGAATGGCAGATCCTAAAGAATGTAACGTATGTGAGAAGTGTTCTAAGGTTAGCAGGTTATTATAGGAAGTTCATTAAGGACTTCGCAAAGATATCAGCCCCACTCACCAAGCTGACGAAGAAGAATCTGACATTTTCTTGGGATGTAGACTGTGAAGATGCTTTCCAGCAATTAAAAAGCGCTCTGACATACAACCCTAGTCTTGACTTTTCCCGATGGGAACAAAATGTTCACAGTATACACTGATGCATGTGGTACAGGGCGTGATGTGGTTCTGATGCAAGAGGGAAGGGTAGTATGTTATGGAAGTAGACAGCTAAGAGTTCATGAGAAGAACTACCCTACCCATGACTTAGAGTTAGCTGCCATAGTATTTGCGCTTAAAACTTGGCGCCATTATCTACTTGGAGAGAAGTTCGAGTTGAACACCGATCATAAATCTCTCAAGTGCTTGTTCTCACAGAAGGATCTTAATTTAAGAGAACAAAGGTAGATGAAGTTCCTAGCATCTTATGACTTTAAGGTTTCTTATACCCCTGGCAAGGGTAATGTGGTGGCAGACACTCTAAGTAGGCAGAGGATGGCCTTATGTCCTCTGTTTGTGGAGAGGAAAAGCTTGGAGTTTATATTGACTTTTGATTTTAGACCCTCCACCGAGTTTAAACCTGGTTTATTAGCATCACTAGAGGTGACACCTACTCTTTTGGATCATATAGGAGCTTCGCAGCGAGAGGATCAACAGATTTTAGACGTCTTGGATAGGCTCAGTAAAGGGGAGACTTCTAGTAACCTCGGTAGATATTCCATAGACGATAAAGGGTGGTTGCGACGGGATGTAAGGCTCTGTGTTCCCCGAGTTGTGAGTTTGTTGAAGACAGTCTTAGAGGAAGCCTATCATTCGAAGATGACTATTCATCCAGCGGTGATAAGATGTATAGAGATATGAAGAGGGTATTCTTTTGGGCTTGGATGAAGAAAGATGTGGCAGAGTTTGTTTCTCAATGTTTGATTTGCCAACAAGTCAAGGTTGAGCAAAAAAAGCCCAGTGGTTTACTTCATCCTTTGGAAGTCCCATAGTGGAAGTGGGAGAGCGTCTCTATGGATTTCATTATCGAATTTCCTAGATCTAGGAAAGGCAACATCGGTATTTGGGTTATAGTAGACAGAATTACTAAGAGCGCTCATTTCATTACAGTTAAGAGTAAGAGAACGACATCATGGTTGGCAGCAATTTACATTCGTGAGATAGTCCGTCTTCATGGAGTACCTTCCAGTATCGTAAGTGATCGTCACCCTATTTTCACCAGTAAATTTTGGAGGAGCTTGCAAGAAGCATTAGGTACACAGTTGTGTTTGAGTACCGCTTATCACCCTCAGACAGATGGACAAACGGAAAAGGTGAATAGAGTCCTTGAGGATCTTTTAGGGCCGTGTATCCTAGACTTCGGAGGGACTTGGGAAGAGCATCTTCCTTTAGTAGAGTTCGCCTACAACAACAATTATCAAGCTAGCATTGGCATGGCACCCTTTGAAGCATTATACGGAAGACCATGTAGATCACCAACTTTCTGGTGGGAATCTATAGAAAGACTTCTACTTGGACCAAATATGGTTAGAGAAACTTCCAAAAAGATTGATCTTATTAGACGGCGATTGAAGACAACTCAGGATAGGCAGAAGTCCTACGCAGATAAGAGAAGGACTGACATTGAGTTTGAGGTGGGAGACATGGTTTTCATCAAGGTATCACCTTTGAGGAATGTGGTTCGCTTTAGATCTGTAGGGAAATTAGCACCAAGATTCGTAGGGCCATTTCCCATAACAGAAAGGATTGGCCAAATGGCCTATAGAGTAAAGCTACCAGAGAGACTATCCGACATTCATGATGTTTTCCATGTTTCTCATTTACGAAAGTGTTTGCATAATACTGCAGAAGTAGTTGAGCCGAGTATGCTTAAGGAAGTAGAGGTAGAACGGGTGGCGATAGTTAGACAAGTTCCTACGCGTATTCTTGGATTAGAAGTTAAAAAGCTATGCAACAGAGAAGTCCAGTTGATTAAAGTTCAGTGGGGAGATAACCAAGAAGATGCAACTTGGGAGATTGAAGACAAGATTCGTGCTTCGTACCCTTTTCTTTTCAAGGGTATGTTCTTAAATTCCTTTCCAAATCTTTTATTCATGCTTGTTTCTATCATTTATGTATATCCTATCGATTGAATCTTCGACCTTTAGGTAGAAATCCCATGGATGTAAACATGTGTTTTAGACATGTTATGTTTGATGGATACAAGTGGATGCAAGTGTTTGCTAGTTTTTTCTCGTGGATGCATATACATACACATTAGGCACTAGATCGGCTCAATCACTCTCATACTGCATATGGATGTGTGTGCATTTTTCTTCTTTCAATGGATGAAAGTGGGTGTATCATCATATAGATGTTACATTTGGATGAATGAATGCGCACACATATAGAACTTACATGATAAAATAGGATTATTTGCATACATGTTGGATTCATGGCACTAACACATATTGCATTAAGGAGGTCAACTGAACCAGTAGACCGCCTAATTTCTCGCATTAGTATAGGGACATGTACACGCACCTTTGCATATGTTCATATAAGCATTAGAAATATTTTGAGGACAATGGATGCCTGTGATTGGTGGATGAGTAGATGGATGTTAGGATATACATTCGTCTTAACTTAGAGATTTCGGTGACGAAATTCCTTTAAGTAGGGAAAATGTAACACCCCGTAATTTTAAAGAACATTATAATGATAAACAAAAGAATACTTAATTAAATATTTAGAATTAGGTAAAACGGACTGCGCCATTGAGTTCGTCTCGGAATTCTGCTTAAGATAAACTCTTAGTTGCGTAAAACGGATACCGTATGAAGAAGATATTAAGGTTTGAAGTTTACGCATATATAAGCTAATTATATATAAATAAACCTTCCCAGAAATTCAAAATAATTCAAATTCACACAGTGGAAGGAGGCGGGAAAATTCCCGCTATAGGTGTCGACCCATTGGTCGAACCCATCAAGGGGTTGTCGACCCCTGGGTCGACCCCCATACAGATCTGGGCAGATTCCTAGTTCTGAACATGGAATGATTTCTGTGCAAGATTCATTGGTTGATGGCTATAAATAAGGCTCTATACCCATTGTTTTATTCACCTAAATCAATCGCGACGATGAGATGCTGCTCCAACTCAGATTAAATTAGCAATTTCTTCAATAATGACGATTCATACGTCTTCAAAGAACGCTAATTCAACATCAACACTCTTTCCACAGTTTTCTTAGATCCATTCTCTGTGAGTCTACGTCATTTTTAGATATGAATACTTAAAAGTTAATCTTGACATGTTATGAATTGGATCTAAGCCTGTGACTAATTGAATAATATCAGATCTGCCATAACTTGAGTATCTAAGTTATTTTGACATGACTATGAATTAGATCTAAGCCTATGCCTATTTATCATGTCAGCTCTACCATTATTTGTATATCTAATTCACTGATTAGATCTCATCATGCCTGTTTATGATCATGATACTATGCCTAATCAATTCTATTATCACATGTTCATCAGATATGTTCCTATATGCATATCTTGTTATCATGCCCAATTTTGTCACTATATGTTTATTAGCTGCTATGCCTATTCCTGCCATCATATGACAATCTTGTTATTATGTTTATTTCTATTCTCTTTCCTTCTTCTTTTCCCTTTTTATTTTATAGCCAGGCTACCTTCAAGCTTAGGCATACTGCTGAAATATGCGAACGCGTGAAGTTGAAAACGAGGGGAAAACGTTAAAATTGGAGCATAACTTGTATTGGGAAATTTAGGCATAACTTGAATTAAATACATGAATATGGATTTGGGGCATAAATCAAATTGTGATTTAGATCTTAATTTGGGGCATATGGTATATGATGAATTTGACATGGAAAAAGGGCATGAAAACCTAGAATGAAATAGGGATAGTTATTAAGTAGTAAAATTGCCTAGATTTACAGTAATTAGAAACTGTGACAGCGCTTAGACACGATGTTAGATTACACTTGTGGTAGAAGTCTTCCCGGACCCGCTCGGCAAATCCAGAAACCACAAGTGGTGAGTCTAATGTGAGGGGTCTAAGTGCGTAAACACGTAACGTGCTGAGACACGAGGTTAAGTCCGACTTGTGGAAGAAGTCTACCCGGACCCGCCCGACATATGCAGCATCCGACATATGCAGCATCCACAAGTGGTAGGCTTAATGTAGGAGGTCTAGAACCATAAATGAATATATGGTAATGAACTTGAATACTTAACCTGGTTGAAACCATAGAGATTGTATGAACATGTTAACCTGAGTAGGGGTTAACTAAACTTGCTAGAAACAGTGGGAGGGTTAAGCATATCTTGGGGTGGTGAGTAATATTTATATATAGGCCCACAAACTCAACCTATGGGGTTATGCAATCTTTTTACACCGGTATGACATAACCTATGGAAATCCTAGTAGTGGGGATGCAAGCGTAGGGGGGAGCTTGTTTCATCTTGTGTGTGGGACCCGTTTCAGTTAGTAACCCATATATAGGTATCAAACGAGTACTCCAAACTAGGTCGGAGTCGGGGTATGCTTACTAGGATGATTGTAAGAGATCCAAACAAAGGGGCGGTGTGGGCGGTGCATTCCGACAGGGTCATGTGCATGCATGGGTCCGGACAGGGGAGGATTAAGACGTCGTGACACCTGTAGATATATATGGTTGTGTACATCCTGAAAATAAAGGGATACCACTAATGTGGGGCCAGCACATGGTATCTGTGGAGTAGGGAGCCGATCAATTTCGGTAGTAATTAGGGTATATCTAGTTTTTGGTATGTTTAGGAGCCCGTTATTATCCTTAGGGGTAACACTGGTATGTTAAGTTGGGTTGCCTGTTATTGTATGGGGTAAAACCTCTCACTAGAATTACACCTAAGTCTACCATCCTATACTTATTGGGGATCATCTCGTTCATATGATACTATTATTGGTGTCGATAAAGAGAAAAGTATTATAGAAGCTCTATACATATATTTTCAGTTCAGTTTATCCTGTTTACCTTATCATACCTGCCTTATATGTTGTTATCCTCTTATCCAGCTTATATGTCTGTCATGATGCTTTTACTTATTTAAATGCTAAAAGTAACTGGACTCGCCAGATTTTATGTATGACCCATTTTGTTTCCTCTTCTTTCTCTTCCGTTCTCCCCTCATGTTCTCAGGGTGAGAATACTCAATCTTGATCAGGATTCTTCTTTTGTTCTACTTGGAGCCGCTTAGATGTACCGTTTGATTTCGTACCTTTTCTACTATGCCTATGTTTTTGTGGATTATGCTCTTTTCATGTTTATTATACTCTGATGATTTAAGTACAAGACAGAAGTTTTAAGTTGATGTACAGGGTTTATTGTATTTCAGACTTATGATGTAACTATTTTTGAACCATGATGTTTTCTGCTTAATAAAATTTTAAATTCCGCTGTCATTTCATATCTATCTTGTAATATTTCTGTTTCTATTTACCTATAACGCTTCACGAAACTTAATGCATTCTCTTAATGAGTGACATTAACGGACGTGGGGTGTCACAACCACTGTCATACGTCCAGTCCCAAACTCCCTTCTGGTATTTCACTAACACTAAAACCCTCACTTTACCTAGAGAAACTGGTACACAATTACCCGAACAGCCGAACGGGATTTCTTGCCTCAACTGCTGAAGAGGACTTTCTCAATACAGTATAATTGATGACTTATTTTTGTTCTTGTCAATACAGATATGTCAATATGAAGTACACCCTTCCTATAGTCTTTCCTTGATGATAAACGCGAAGCTTGTGAAAGATTAAGGAAGATTAAAATCTCGAACATTTGTAAATAGTGAGCATTTAGAGATTAGAGTGGGTTGAGTAAGATAAAAAGAGTTAGAATCAAATTAGGTAATTAGATCACTTAATCAAGACTATATTCATAATATGTGAATAGTTACAACTGATCACAAAGAGATTTGATCGAGAGATATGGATTAGAAAGTTGTGACTTTTCATAGTAGGTTGCAACTCTTCGTAATCAAATGTCTGAAGATAATTTACAGATGTCTGTTTTGAATTATAAAATAAAACTACAAGGAAATAGTGTATTTCATAGCAGATTCAGACGTCTGAAAAAGTCAAAATAGACGTCTGAATATCATGTAAAATTTAGTCTTTTTCATCAAACAGACGTCTATCAGAATTATTTCATACGTCTGTTTTCTGGGCAAAACTTATTCCTTGCCTATTTTAATGTGAAAAGTATATATATAATATGTGTAATCATCAAGGAAGACTTTAACATATAAATCTAGGACTAACAGACTCTTACAACATATATAATCTTCATTTTGTGTTCTTGAATCTGCTTGTCGATTTTCTTCCTGCAAAACAAAGTTAGTCGATATAGTATATATGCTTATGTATAGTTTTCATAGTCAAAACACTATATAGCGAGATTCAACATAGCTTGCTAATGACACTCCAATAGATGCCTCCGAGATTTAGATCGAGCAGCGTGCTCAAGCCATTATATTATATATCATCGCTTTAATTTTGATTTGTGATCATTCAAATGCCCGCGTCTAGCTCTGATGGCATCCATTTCAAGAGGATTTTGATGTTTGTCGCAAGTATTTGGGAGGTAGTGTAGTTCTATCCTATACATGCACGATGATGATGAGGCTTGATTTGCTAGAGAACACTTTGCTAGTGGTTACTTGAGTATAGTACATGTATTAGCATTATTACCCATTATATGCATTCATTTCATATGTTACATATTGCAATCTTATATGTATTTTCGTTGCAATTGTGGTGCTAGACATACCTTCAAGTTGGGAGAATATTGACACAAAAATTGGTGCCAACACCCCATAATATGTCTATGTAAAGGTAAAAATGAAGAGATAGTAAATTAAAACAAGAAGAAAGCAAGACAATCCAATTTGTAGTGGTTCGATAATGATAGTCTACGTTCATTTTATTTTCTAACTCTTTATTACTTGATTTCTGATGGTTACATGATTTAGAGTCGTAATCACCTGGAATAAAATGTTAATAATAGAGAAAAGAGCACAAAAGCCAAAATATCCTTTGTCTTCCAATCCACCTCATATTTATAGGCAAAGGAAGGGTTGAATCAGTTGGAAATTCAGCAGAGAAAGTAGGAATCATGGGAAGACCACTTTTGGATAGTTTGAAACCGGTCCGCCAAATTATGGGTTCTGGATCGACACTGGTACGGGTCAATCCTAATTGGTCCCGATCCAGATTCACACATGTTTGGATGTTCCGATTCGAAGTCACCTCTCAATCTTGGACCTTTGATTAGGTCCCAGATTTGATGTTTGCATTCACATGGAAGAAAGTTTCCATCTAATAATGTTAGGTCCAAATTTGAGTGAGCATCCAAGTTTCCATGTCCATATTTGGTTAAGTAAACCCATGTCCCAAAGTGCTTGAGCATCATTCAGTGTCACACAAAATGGCTGATCTAAGACATTGACACCTACACCGATTCAAGGCATAAAAAGAAAGTTGATCAGGTGAGTTAGTGCATGCTGAGGCCCGCACAGTTCTAGGGCTAATGATGGTAGCCTATTTGAGTTAGGCTGATTCGAAGTTGTTAGGGCAAGTATCGAAGAGCGGGCCAACCAAAATTGATCTGATCTGAATCCTTATACTTCAAATCACAACTTTGAGTTCTTTGGGCTTCAATCCACTCGAGTTTTGCAAACTGTCAAATGGTTTGGGATTATCGGGCTCAAAGGTCGGGTAACACCTGCCCTATAAAGTACATCGAATTGCAAACGCGATGTGCTTTGACTCGAATCAAACTCCAACATTTACAAAGATACGATATTGCCTACAGAGCTGCCATTGTCTCTTTGGAAGTTTCCTCTGAAAATAGTCATATCCCTCGAAATAGTTGCAACGCTTGATTGGCTTCAATCTATATAAATAGTCAAACATGCTTTTACGACTATGTCTCAGTTTGGTCATGTTAAGCCAATAATATCAGATTGAAAGTCTTCAGAATTCACAGGGAACAACCTAAACCCTATCTGGTTAAGAGATTGAGTATGTTTTTATGTCTGTTCATGCATAATAGGGTGTTGGCTCTTGAACGCATAAAATGCAACCAGGTCATTGCCGAATTAAATCATTACATACTTAGTCATGTACATATTTAAGTCGAGTTTTTCATTCGCATCATTACCATTTTTAGCCTTCGTTATTTTTCATCGTTTCACTCATAATTTTTTTGGGAATTTGCTGGATTGGTCAACAATCCTAATTTGAGCTTTATGTCCTGGATCAGTAACGATCCAAAGCATTGTTGTCTAATCGGGAGGAGCTGAAGGGTCTTCACCTTCAAGGGTATATAAGTCCATCTCCCTTCTTCTTCTCCTTCACTTTGCTACTCTGAACCCGAACCTTTCTCTCACCACAATCAAGTTTAAAATACATTCCTTAAACTTAGACTCGTACATTCGTCTCATCCTTTATCGCGAGGATCGAATCACCTTTTCTACACCGCCTTAACATTCTAGAAAGCTAGTTTTCCATCTATTTAGACTTATACATGACCTCACTATTGTCTTTGGCACCATGGGTGGAAGGATAAGCACTCGAAGTTCTTACCCGACACCACATGGTCATGATTGGTGGAGGAAATGAAATTGAGGGAAGAAGAATAGTGCCTTGGATTTGCACCAACATTGCCTTAGCATGCAAAGGAGACGAAGAGGAGGGCATAGTCTTAGTCATGGTCAATGTCGTTGGTGGATAGGTTATTTTTGTTTGACACGGAAAAAGGAGCAAATGCGCAAAAGGGAGATGAGGGAGAAGAAGTAAGGCAGCCAAATCCGTTGGATGTGGAGAGGATGGGATGGAGATAACCTAGATCGGTGTGATCAATAGGAGCGAAGCCGATCAAGATCGGTTAGACCTTAAGACTTAGTTGATCCTATCAATATCAATGTAATGTACACGAGCATGAGTGTTCCTTGAAGGTAACTGTAACTGCCAAAATAAAGCACCAAAACAGGCTAGCGGTGAAGGGGTAACAGACCGCCACAAGCAGAAAGGAGTCTTCCGTCAACAAAAGCCCGACACAAGAAAAAGTCAACAGCATAAAGAAATATTTCGGGAGCTATGCAACCGACACCAACCTTGAAGTAAAGAGCTCGAAATCTATACAAAGAAAGAATACCTACAGGATGGTTCTGGCATGACGAGTAAGTAGCTGAAGGCCACCCAAGACCGGAAGCCAATGAAGAGAAAAACTCTTAATCCTACAAACCGTGACCTAGAATGACGAGAGGGGCTATCGGTATTAACTTGCTTAATACCGATATATAAGGAGACAAAAGCATCAAAGATACGAAGTTTAAGGCATATGGATATTATCCGGGAACCAGTTACCGAGACCTATATTAATTGGCTCTTAAGAAGTTACCATAATAAGTAATTAACAGAGTACCGAAAGCAACCTCCGAAGAAGTAAGGATACGCTTCAGGAGTCCACCGAAAGGCAAGCCGAAACCCCAAAGAGAGGCAATCTATTCACACTAATATGCTTAGTGTCGATACGAACAGGGGTGACGGACCTGACAACCTTTAACTTGAATCACAAATGAAAGCTCCACAAAGTGTTAATACCAAGACCGAAAGCCCACATCCAGAAGCCAAAACCTTCCGAAAGCCATTCGTACTGACAAACTCGAGATCCATACAAAGTGGATGGACAAGCAATCAAAAAGGAGTTCCACAAACCGGAACCCTCTTCCTGAGAGTACGAACCAGAACTTCAAAAAGCCGCAAGCAAAGCCTTCAGAACCTAAAGGAAAGGCCACCAAGAGCCAAGGATTCTAGAACCAAAGGGAAAAGCACCCGATAGGGGGTACTTCTGGCCCAATAGCAAAAAGGACCCCGATTTGTCTATGAATAAGACCCCAAAGGTCTCATTTTCGAGGCGATTTTTCTCATTCTCATTCTTGTACTCTTTTCTGTAGAGTAAACCCTCATTCTTAAATCAAATTAGGGATTTCGGTTGTAATCACTTGTGTATTCTCAATCAAAGATCAATAAAGAGTAGATCAATACTTAGTATATTCTCTTATGAGTTTCTCATGTAATTTCTTAGTTATTACCAGTGCAACATGTTACTCGCTTTCTACATGCTTACAAACTTTTACCCAAGCCTAAACCCTTCCGCAAAGTCAGTACGGAACCCCTTCCTATAAGCCATTTAGTCCTTATCGAGGGTTGTGCTTAGGGAACCCTTGTCCTAAGATAAATGTTGGTTCTTAAGTTGCTTAAGCGTGATGCTCACCCCATTGAGGAAAGAGTAACTAATCTTTTGGGCTCAAAACCTTGATATCTAGGAAATGGTGAACTAACTCAAACCTGTAAAAGCTAAATAAACCTATTTTTACCTTAGGTCCACTTCCGTAGACCTATCTTCGATGTTGACGAGAAAATCGTTAACATTTAGGCGCTAGAAGGAGGGCTTGAACCTCCGACCTTATGGTTAACAGCCACATACCTAACCGTGTTGTTCCGTCCCTGGTTGGACTAAGCTTTGAAGAAGCAGAAATCATGAATAGAAGGTCTCTACGATTAACTAATGAGTTCCCCAAGGTTGCATCGAGCATTAATGAGCCATGGACGATCGAAAAGGTTAAGATAGAAACATTACGTATTCAAGATAAGGAAAAAGATGTAGAGCCTTATGATCCTAATCATTAGAGCATTAACCCTTTCCATTTGGGACCAACTCCAATCTTTTCCCTAGGAGATTCCACAACAAGAGAATATAACCCCTTTCTTCATATCAAGGAAGCCATCCAAACACAAGCTAGAGGAACAATATTCAAACGGAGAATCAAGAGTGGTACCGTTCACTCTGCTACAAAAAAGTTTAAAAGGGATACACTCTTGCATCAGGATATAGCTAAAAGAAAATTCGAAAATAAAGGGGAGATAAGGGAATCAAGTGGTAAGAAGATCAAGTTGCAACATCAAAAGAAAGCCTTTGAGTCAAGGTTACCACAAGGATGTGAACTCACTACATCAATTGAGGGTGTCTACTTCCTGACTAAACATGAATTGAACTTTTGGCCATCATTGAAGAAGAAACCCAAGAATGAAGCTAACTTGGGAGGACCTTATTGCTACTACCATATGATGAATGGACACGAAACCAACCATTGCCGAGTCCTAGGAGAAATGATTAACAACTTCCTAAGCCAAGGAAAGTTACATAGATATGTAAAGAAAACATAGCTAACTATAGCAAGAGATACTTTGAGAAATGGATTGTCTACATGGCTAAGGGTGCAAGAACCCTCTCGAAGCTCAAAATAACCCAAGGCAGGTCAAATTAAATGGATAAAACCCCTTGTCACCGCCAAGTGGGCCAGGGCAAGGTACCCCTGGAGGGGGGTGGTGTGTAAGTTTTTCTCCGTGCCCAAATTAGAAAGGGTCAGGTTAAAGCATCAAAAGCGTAAGTCTCCGACCCACACCATAAATGGTCATGATGGAGCATATAATTAACATGCCATGCCTCTACTCATAGAAGAGTACGCCCTACCTCTGTTATGAACTAAGTACACCCTACCTCTGCTCGTAGAAGAGTACATCCTACCTCTGCATATGTTTCGCGTTACTCACAGAAGGGAACACAAACCCCTATCATCGCCTACAATGGTCAGGATAGGGCACCCCCTGGAGGGGGTGGAGTGTAAGCCTCTATCACCGTCTACGATGGCCAGGGTGGAGGATCAAAAGAGTAAGCCTTAATTCTGCGTCTACAATGTCTCGGTTTAAGCATCTGAGACCTTATCATCGCCTAGAATGGTCAGGATAAGGCGCCTCCTGGAGGGAGGTCGGGTACGTCCTTGGGCCCTGCTTGGGGATAAGTTAGCCAAGTGCACCAGACGCACAAGCCTAGAGAGTGGCCAACCAAGCACGTACATCCTCTGCTTTGATAACCAAAAGCCCAAAGAGTGGCCCAAGAAACACGTACATCCTCTGCTTCTAAAATCAAATGCAGAGGGGAAAACAAATCTAATTACCAGAAATAGGTTTCTAGTCTTCTATTAATACCCAAATCTGGGTCGGTTCAGGACTTCTACTAATACCCGAATCTGGGTTAGTTCAGGACTTCTATTAAATACCCGAATCTGGGTTAATTTGAAATGTCTATTGAAACACCAAAAATGAGTTCCTGCTTCTTTATGGAGCAACCCGAGTCGGGGATAGATCCAAAGCTTCTATTATTAATAGAGGAGAATTCCCGGATTTCATTATAAAATTATGGTTTGAAACATCAACCAAAGTTTCTATTCAATTACCAAAAGAGGCACCCTGACCACCTCTCGTTAACACCCTAATTTGGGTCACAAAGACTTAGAATTACACTTCCGAAGAAGGATTGATAAAACAAGACTTGAAGGAAAGTGCAATGTCTATTATTCGGAAGGTTTTCCTAGAAAAGATAAAGTAATCCTCTTTCTTGTTCAGGGAGATTTCTTAAACTTATCATGTACAAATCATTATTGTCTTTATTCAATACAAGCAAAAGTCACATGACAAGTGATACGTATAAAATTTACCAGTTCATTTACAAGAATTACGTCATTAACTATTTTAACATAGATATGTGTACATTACAATTGCAAACACTGTCAAATGTCATGCCTCCCTTCGTCCTTGGATAAAGGAGGATTGACGACATGGCGAATTGCAATGCAGAGGAGCTCATTAAGTTTACGCATCTTTTTGCTAACCTCACCAAGGTTATCAAAAGTTTGGACCTGAAGTTTCAAAGCCCTATCATAAGCTCTACACATGGCCCTAAGAGACTTGTTGTTCTTCTCCAACTCAAAAACATTTACACGTAGGTCATGTCTTTCCCCCTGTAAAATTCTGATTTGGTCAACATACCGGCTGATACGGTCAAATGAATCCTTAATCAATTTGGTGTCGTAAATACTCTTCATCTCAGCTATCACCTTCTTGCATCAGTTAGAAATGACTGATTCTTCTAACCCTCGAGGAGTGTTCTTCAAGTAAAAATTCTTTTGAGGAACGGAGTCCTTAGCCGCAATCGGGACATTAGAAGGCCACGACACCGTTATGCTAGGGATATTTTTGAAGGAATGTTCCCATGTCTTACATTTTACATTGACATTATCTAAATCAATTTCCAAGTTAGTGATGCATTGGCGCAAACCACTTAACTCATCTTCGAATTCAATAGAGGGCATAGTCTTTATATACGTCTTCAATCTAAGTATAAGTCTCTCTCTTTTCTAGTTGACCTTCCAGAACTTCTATTCTTTCATTCAATTTCCTGATAAATTAAGTTTGAAATAAGATCGTTCTCCCTCAGGATGTAGACGGAACATCATCGGTTAGTAATACATTGTCTTGAGACGGGAAAGTTTCATGACGATCCGCCTATTCACAAGAATAAAGGGTAGTCATGCATAAATCTTTATTCACTAGAATAGTGTCATATATTTATATAAAAGCTTTGTGTAAATATTATTCAAAACCAATTTTATAAGGTTTCAACAAGCACATGAACCAGAAAGAATCACAAGGGTTCACGTACACTTTTTTGTACATTTGTTATTTACATATCATGTCAGCATGCTCAATCCTTAATATTTTTAAAATAGCCTCACGATCTTCACCCAAAAAGTTAGGGGGAAGCCGGGGGAATTTCGTATAAACACTCATGAATTGTTTTAGAAAGCATTTTCTCTTGAAAATGTGAGAAGACGTTGTCGGATACTCCTTTCTCAATCTATAAATCAAATGTAGCACATCTTCATGATAAATAAGGTTATGTCATAAAATATATAAGAGAATTAGCAGCCATATATAGTAAATAGAATCCCATGCATGTTTTATATTATCACAACATCAATTTTACATATATTCCTCATGTTCATAAAAAATCAACCTTTTAAATAGTTCAATGATAAACCTATCTTTGTTATACTCAAGCTTTTCTGGTGGAAGATCCCTAGGAATCGAAAGAACACTCTTGAGGTTCCAACAAGCCCCGGGATGTGGGTCAACTCCATAGTCATCTCAATAAAGTTGGTGAAGGCGACGTATTAGGCCTCCACTATGTTCTCCTGAGAAGGAGAAGTCCACTGTTGTGTATCGCTTGTAGACCTCATACAAGAAGTTAACTAATATATCTCTGTCCTCAATTAACATCCAAAATAAGATCATCAATTCCTTGTTTCCCTCCCAGAGATCTTCCCTATGCTTACAGGCTTTTCTTAGTCTAGGTGCGGCCTCGTGCTCCTTGTAACGCATAAGCTAAGATGCACTCTTTTCTAAGTCATGATATCTATGGGATAATGTATTATATTCCTTTAATAACCTTCCTTGCTCAACATAAGCCCAAGTTATTTCCCTTTGTTTTTCATCTAATTCTGCTCTAAGTCGTGAGGTGACATTTCCTTTGGTCTAAGTTAATATAACGACGAGAAAATAGTTACTATTATACATATGAGAAATGAAAAAGCATTACGAAATCAAAAGCTATACCTGGGAAGGAGAAAACTCAGGATAAGTAGACTGTTCTCTTCCTAAGGATTCAGAAGTATCACTTTTCTTGACGGAAGGAGCTTCGAAATCTGGAGCAACATGAGAACCTCCAACGTCAGGTTTATATCATGTATAATCATGTGAGACATCAGGAGTCGCAGAAGGACCTCTACCACCTTTATCATGATCATGCTGGCGACCACTACCATTGGAGCTATCGCTATCCTCATCTTTATCCTCATCAGCAAAAGCCGAAAGCTCCTCTTCCTCACAAGAGTCATCAGTGAGATCCTTAATGAATAGGAGATCTTCAGCTTTAAGCATGTCCCTTTCGGGCATCTCGACCCTTCGCTTGACCTTGCTAATCCTCTCCATGACCCTATCCTAAGAAGGGATGGTGGTGAATTGCATCTCCAGAAGAATCCGTAGGTTATCGGATATAACATGAAAGAAGGGATCTTCATAGTACTTAGTCTTGACCTGCGGAAGATGAACTTGCAGAAAATCAGAAATCTTGCCTTTCGCCTCATAAATTATCTTTGCGTCATGAGAGAGCTTCTCATCCTTCCTCTTAAGTTCGTCAGCATGATTAACCACGTTTTCTGCTATTTGGTACTCTAAGGCCCAAACTTGGTCAGGCACTGAATTCTTCGTCTGCCTCTCCTTTTCTAGAGCTACTTCAGAATGTTCAAGGGAAGCTTTTAACCTCTCACATTCATCACTTAAGGCCTCACTAGCTTCCCGAAGTCGAGTAACTTCGGGGGATGGTGACGAGGAAGTTGCCCTAGACAAGAGGCGTATTTTGGTAACCTGGATAAGAAAAGGGATTCAACTAGCCACCATAACAAGTTAAATACAAGAGAAAGGTTAAAGAAGAAAAATCTATACCAAAAGCTGCCAATTGACTAAATGCTGATAAAAACTCTCATCATCTGAAGGGGTGGAAGATGACGAAACATTCGTAGCTTCGGGACAAGAAAGTGCAAGCTTCACAAGCTCATCAAAGCCCATTCGGGAAGCGGGAAGCCTCAGAGGGTCAACATGTTGAGAAGTGGAGGTTGGATTCATGGAATGATTGCCCAATTCTGGAGTACTTGGAAAGGTTGATGGCAGAGCACGACCCTCACAATCATGACAAAGGGTACCCTCCGGGGAAACGGTAATAGACACCTTGGTAGAATCAATAGCAGAGACTGTAGAGGCAGAAATTTCCCGATCAGCAACTTCAACGGTGGCATCTTGGGAAAGACGAACAGAAGTGTCAAATCTCAATCTTTTAGCCGATGGCTCAACGGTTGATTCAGCCAACCTCTTAAGAGCGGCAGTGGTGGATTGATCTAGAGCATCGGTAAGAGTTACAATTTCAGAAGCCGAGGCTCTGATCAAAGTATAAGATATAAAAGAAATTTTAGGAATGAGTGTCTTATGAATTAAAGCTGTTTGAAAGAAAAGGTAGCAATCCCAATAAGGATATCTAGAAAAAAAAGGAGAGGAAGTAGTAAACGCATTCGAACCCAAAGTCAAATGCTTGGATCCTAAGAAGTGGATGGGTGAACGCCCCAAGATATTTTGCCCGTCGGGAAGGAGGTTATATTAACATGGTTTATTCAAAGTCAACAAAGTTGATCGGCTCCGCAGTTCCTCAAATGCTTTAGAAATAATTTCAAGCAAGCGAAACTCAGTTTCCGTTTAAACAAGTCTCTTGGAAGTAGGATCTGGAAAGCGAATAAAGTTAAACAATGCTTAGAAAAGTATGATTACTCGTGAAAAAGCAGGGAACTCACCCGAATCTACAAAGTTTCCTAAAATGCTAGTTGGGCATCTGATGAAAAAGAATTGGTCTTCCCAAGGCATAGTTTTGCCAATGCCGCCATTGACAATTTTCTTCTAGGGGTTGGCACGCAAGATGGGAGAGTCTACTTTTTTTGAGAATCGTACCAAATGATGAATGAGACTAGGAGTAAGGGAAGCCTAACCCGATTCAATGCCCGAATTTCGAGACAAAGAAGCAAAGTATAAGTGTTCGGCAGAAGCTGGATAAGAGCAATTTCCAGGTCCCACATGAGTCGAGATATAAAAGTCGGGAAGGGAAAGAAGCCTCCATGCCAAATGTGGATGGCTGAATATGCAAAGTAACCTTCCCGAGGATTTCTAATGCTTTCTTAGTTAGTGGCGGGGATGACTTCTACATCAGACATCCTGAAGTCGTTAAGAATGGAATCCACTTCATCACGAGAAGTGACTAAAGACTTCTTCAAAGAAAGGGGGTTCTTTTTCCAAAAAGTGCTAGAAACACAAGGTTTCAGTAGACAAGAGCTCTTTTTGTCAGACATAGTGCTGCCAGGTGATATAATTTCATAAACACGTGAATTAGCGCAACATTCATTAGTGCGAAATAAGTAGATGACATGTAATCTTATTTAATGCTTGATACCCAAACCATTGCATATTAGGATGGTCCTAGATATTAATCTAGGCAGAGTTCATACTAGTTTCGCATTCACTTAGAGACAATCAAACCCTTAATGATGATAAAATTAGTCATCCTAGCACCAAAGACAAAAGATACAAAAGAATGGTGCTGGGATTACTAAATAGAACTGGTAACGGATAAACCGATACCAAGTGATCCTAAATCATCACCGAGAGCCTGATTGGCCCTCAGGTCGTACACACGTGAAATCAAAGTCAAAAGGTTATGGTAGTAAAACTCTTAGACTTTACCGACACCGAAAACCGAAGAGCAAACCAACCTTTCGACAACTCTGTCATTTGGTTCACCATTCTTGGATTAATCTGACACTTACATATTGAAAAAAAGTAGGATTTGGTGTCGGTAAAGTCAGAACAAACATGCCAATAACATTGACGATGAGTTCACTGGAAACGAAAGCATAAATTGCACTTTGTAACAGTAAATAACTCTTCTTACGAGAATTGTACATCTCGGACCCCAAGAAGTAACAACGGGCAAGAGCATTTGTATAGTTCACAAGGAATCGTAATCTAAACCACCTGTGATTAAATGGCTTGCATTTAACATGGTAAACCCTGATTGATTCGGCTAATTAGTATTAAATTTCTGCTCGTAATTAAAAGTAAGAGCACTCACCAGGGATTGAATCAAAAAAATTCGAAAGAGCTTTAGTAATTCTCGATGAACAGTAATCTGGTTTAAGTAGTTTATGTGGTAGGTAAAAATGAGGAAGAAGAAGCGATGGTAATTATACCAAATTACCGTTAATCCAAGCCATACGGACAAGAGTTAATCAATGGGTCCGATTAAGGAAGATCAAGAGACAGGAAGCCAAAGCACCGAAAGGACATCAAAGTTTGACTTGGAAAGTCGAAATCACCCCTTCATAAGGAGGCAAATATTACTACCCTAAAAAAGCACTGAAACAGGCTGGCAGTGAAGGGGAAACAGACTGCCATAAGCAGAAAGGAGTCTTTCGTCAACAAAAGCCCGACACAAGAAAAAGCTGATAGCATAAGGAAATATTCCGGTAGCTATGCAACCGACACCATCCTTGAAGTAAAGAGCTCAAAATCTGTACAAAAAAGATATTGGTAGGATGATGAGTAAGTAGAAGAAGGTCACCCAAGTCCGGAAGCCAATAAAGAGAAAAAATTCATAATCCTACAAACCGGGACCTAGAAGGACGAGAGGGGTTATCGGTATTAACTTGCTTAATACTGATACATAAGGAGACAAAAGAACCAAAGATACGAAGTTTAAGGCATATGGAGATTATCCGAGAACCAATTACTGAGACCTCCATTAATCGGCTCTCAAGAAGTTACCCTGATAAGTAACTAATAGAGCACCGGAAGGAACCTCCAGAGAAGTAATGACACGCTTCAGGAGTCTACCGAAAGGCAAGCCGAAACCACGAAGAGAGGCAAGCTATCCGCACTAATCTGCTTAGTGTTGATACCGACAAGGGTGACGGACCCGACAACCTTCCACTTGAATCACAAAGGCAAGCTGCACAAAGTGTTAATATCAAGACCAAAAGCCCACATCTGGAAGCCAAAAACTTCAGAAAGCCAATCATACTAACAAACCCGAGATCCATACAAAGTGGATGGACAAGCAATCAAAAAGGAGTTCCGCAAAATGGAACCCTCCTCCCGAGAGCAGGAACCGACACTTCAAAATGTCGTAAGCAAAGACTTCAGAACCTAAAGTAAAGGCGCCCGAGAGCCATGACTTCTGGAACCAAAGGGAAAAGCGGCCGATAGGGGGTATTGCTGGTCCAATAGCAAAAAGGGTCCCCATTTGTCTATAAATAAGACCCCAGGGGTCTCATTTTGGGGGCGATTTTTTCTCATTCTCATTCTTGTACTCTTTTCTCTAGAGTAAACCCTAATTCTTAAATCAAATTGGATATTTTGGTTGTAATCACTTGTGTATTCTCAATCAAAGATCAATAAAGAGTTGATCAATACTTAGTATATTCCCTTATGAGTTTCTCATCTAATTTCTTAGTTATTACCAGTGCAACATGTTATTCGCTTTCTACATGCTTACAAGCTCTTACCCAAGCCTAAACCATTCCACAAACTAAATACCTAACCCCTTCCTACAAGCCATTTAGTCCTTATCGAGGGTTGTGCTTAGGGAACCCTTGTCCCAAGATAACTGTTGGTTCTTGAGTCGCTTAAGCATGATGCTCAACCCATTTAGGGAAGAGTAACGAATATTTTTGGCTCAAGACCTTGATATCTAGGAAACGGTGAACTAACTCAAATTTGTGAAATCTAAGTAAACCTATTTTCCCCTTAGGTCCACTTCCATAGACCTATCTCTTGTGTTGACGAAAAATATCGTTAGAAGTAACTACAGGATTGTGCAATATGGAATATATATATCATAAACTAATAAATAATACAGAATAAAAATAACAGTAAAGAAAAAAAGGACACCAAGAATTTTTATACTAGTTTGAACTCGCGTTCTGCATACAATCCTAGAACTCCTTTGAAATTTTACTCACAGCACCCCTCACTTAACCCGGATAAATAGATTTTACACCGCTTGACCGACCGAACAAGATTTCAACCATCTTAGCTATCGAACAAGCTTTTCCTCCTGAACAACTGTACAATCTTCAACAACTTGAGCAACCAAACAAGATTTTTCCTGCATGAGCAATTGAACGGGACTTGAATACAAATAGTCAAACTTTTTGACATGATGTGTTCTATAATATTACACGGATCTACCAAGTTGAAGTACGTCGTTCCTATGATCTCTTCCTCAAGTATATATTTGATAAGTGCGTGTATAAAAGTTAAGAAAGGAAAAAAATGATCTAAAATCAAACGATTGTAATCAGATGTTTCTGGAATTTAAAGCAATTTGAATATCGTAGAATATGAGAGTATTAGATCAGAGAATTCAAGAATCAGAATAGAGTAATCATAGATAAGAAAATTAGATAGATAAGTTTTTTTATAACAAACCGAATTTCGATAGAACGATTCTTTTTTTCAAAATTCTAATCTATCGAAGCTCTTGTTGGTTTTCTCTAGTATCCTGCAGAAAAGACAGAGATATAAAATATATCAGAGCTCCGAAAATATCTCATAGTGGAATGGATAAAATATAATAGAATCAAAATATAGCCTTATCGTAGTAATAAACTGCCTAACCAGTATCCAAAGCTATCATATCTCTGCCACAAATCTAACCTGCGAGTTTGTTATGAGGAGGGGGACAGAACACAAGTTCTGGTGACTGGATTTAAACTACACATTTTGGATAATCCTACATATACCGTTCAGTTACATTTTCTTGTTTATTAGGTTACTTGGGTTAACAACACTCAAGGCTTACACACACGTCGTACCCATCTACTTTCCAGTGGATTAACCTAATACAGTATATATGTAACTACCACCAATATTGAGGTACACCCCATGATACCCCACTCGCATGGTCTCCACCGTAATGCCACAGAAATGTACACTGTCCCTCATCCTACGGCAGAGTGACATACAGATCTCTATATAACAATGTTACGTTCCGCATATATTTGCCATTACTATGCTACGTAAGCGTACAGACTGCCACCTTCGATCGAATCAGATTCCATCATAGAGTAATGCCCTCGAGTCTACGATACAGCACCCAGAGCAGACATGCATGTATCTATACTTTTCCACGTACGTATCTAAACCATACTCGATGCCTTAACAACACATAACCTCTGTTGTGCACTGAGTCCTGTGGCAGGGCTATACAGGAAACACATAAATCGGTTGGGAGCTTTTCAAATATCTATATGAATAGGTGCTAAGGTCTGCATTTTTAGTGGCTATGGTCCCACCTGACCCCTCCCTCATCTAGTGAAAGAAGAACAAGATTGAGAACTAACAATCTGGTACACAAGCAACTTACAAACAACAAATCCTAATTGGCCTATTCCTCACCCATAGCCTTGATAGCAAAAGGTCTATGATCTTTTGGTTTAGCTCTCCGCCTTTCCGCATCGCGCATCACGTATCAAGCTTATTGTCGATGGTAGGTACCCGATGACTTGCTATCACCTAGGTTAGACATGTCGGTTATTCAAGAGTGGTCGTAACCTAGCCTAGCCACAAGGCTCCTCGGATCGTTACATCACCTATGGCACCCTACATTCTTTTGATTGCCCACTATCGTGGCAGTCAAGGCATACTCACCAGTAGAAACGCGCAAACCTACCCTCTGTGATCATAGTAGAATGCTGTCACAACACAAGGGGTACCAGGAGTACCCTCCACGTCCTAGGAAGCCACGTGCTTCCCCTTCCAGTCCTTCGAAGCCATAAGAATAACATAATGATCAGATGGACGTGCGCTCCCCTCGTGCCTCATGACACCAAGAAGATCTACCCCGTTGGGTTATTCACCCTCGAACGTGAGGATTGGTCCAAGTGCCTCTTTTTAATGTGTTATTAGACCCTATGTCTAAACATTCAATTGTGCTCTTGCTCTACCTTATCAAGTTTCCAGTTTAACTAGGTTATCTCAAATCATATTAACTTCTTATCTGAGTTACCAAGTTCTTTCCGAGCCCCTTATACATAACATGTTATTCTCTGGATTTTAATTCAAGATCTGTAATCTACAATCTCTTTATATTATTTATTGTCCAATTTCATAGTTACAATAACATGTTCTACTTAATATGTAATTAAGTTTATCTCAATTCACGTGTTTCCTGTTTAACAAGTCACTTATTATTTATGATTAATTATAACTTATTTCATTTCATAAGTTTGACTCATTCTTTTTTATTTAATCATAATATCATCTTATATTGTCACTACAACTTGTCGTTGTTTACTTATTAACTTAGTTATCTTAACTGAGGTTTACTAATAAGTTTCCTTTCCATTAATATAACTTATGTTGTCCTCATCAGTAGATTTCAGATTCTTGTTCTCACAGATAACTTAATTTACAATTATGTACAACGTATCTCATTACATAAGTTATTCCAATTTCTTTATCGTTTATTATAACCTAAGTTATAATTTCCACTTGTCCCTAGGACAAGCCTACCTATTATATAAATTCTCATTGACGTAATTTATTTATAATAGGTTATTATCATTCCCCATTCATTCCAATCCTTTTACTGTTGTAACTTTCATTCAATTCCATTCATTTTCATTAATTACAATTAATGTTATTTATTTCTATCCTTTTATATACACATATTTTTATATATGTTTATGCACTAGAACTCTCACATTAAGCCGACCACTTGTGGATGCTGGATTTGCTTGGCAGTTCTGGGCAGACTTCTACCACAAGTAGGACTTAACCTCATGTATTATCACCGTTACATGTAAATTTACAATTAGACCTCTCACATTAAATCAGCAACTTGTGGGTGCTGGATTTGTCGGGCGATTCCGGCCAGACTTCTACCACAAGTTGAATTTAACCTCGTGTCTAAGTGGATTACAGTTTTCTATTTACTGTCATTCTAAGCACTTCAAATTTCAGTGTAATCTATTTTTACATGTCATGCTTAATGTCATATTAAGTTTATCTCTAATTGTCATGTCGCGTATTCTTCCTAACATGTAATTTAACTTCATTTTTAAAATAACAATATGTAATCATAAAATTATGTAATTATCACAATTTTTACAGTCAAGGGTTCAAGTACATAATATGTCACAGGTTAACATGTAATTATGTCAATTTCTATAATTAAGCGTTCAATTACATAATATGTCACAGATTAACATGTAATTAGAACAAGCATGTATACAACAGTAATTGTTTCCATGTTTTTAACAAGTTTACATTTCCATATGTTAACATTTCAACATTTTAATCATTTCAACATATTAATAACATCAAATTAACATTTCTAACAGAATTACTTTGCATATTAACGGGAAATTATCAAAAAGGTATATTTTAAATCCACTCGCCTAATTTGCTTTCAAATCCTGAATCTGGTCCATATCTAGCATTCCATGGTTTCCCCTAACTGGATTTATAACGTAAACAACCATGGATCTATAATTCTTAACTAAAAGAAGAAGGGAAGAAAGAGGAGAAATTCAAATAGAGCAGATCTAAGAAATTTTCTTACTTCGAAAAGAATTCTGAACACCTTCTTTATTAATTTACATCCTTTTCCTCCGGATCTTGAATTAGAATTTTCCTAAACTAATATCTTATTATTCTAAAGATATTTGATGAGGAAGAAGAATGGCAGAGCTTAGGTGGCTTCTTAGAAAATGTGAGATTTCGGCTAGGCACTGCTAGACTATTTATAGGTGTTGAAGAACTTGTCGTACACGCAGAGATGAGTCAGCATCGAGCTTGGTTAAGAAAAAGTCCAGATTCATCGATGAATCTTCCCGAATCTAGAATGGGTCGACCCCCTATGGGTCCCAGGAGCTATTTTGGCGCAGAAATTTTATTTTTTGAACGTTTGAATTTCTGGAATTTATTTAAACATTATATTTACATATAATCTCCTTATATGTATGCAAATCTTCTAATGACCATTTTACGCATATATATATATATATATATGTATATACACGCACAACTTTTATTTTGATTTCAAAATTCAAACGGTGTTATGTCGTTATTTAATTCATTCCTTTTCTCTTGTATATATATATATTTCTGCACATATATACGCATATATTCTCATATACATATATTTTTTCTATACTTCCTTATATGTATATTTTTCCTTATATATGCGTTTATGCATATTTTCTCTTATGAACATGTGTTATTTTAGTCATTCCCTTAAAACAAAAACATGGCGCCGACGGACATTAAACTCTGTACCTCTTGCATGAAAGCCACATGCTCTAACCAACTGGACTACTAAGGCTATTGTTAACAAAGCTTAGAACAATGATGGACATTGTTCTTTTCTTATTCTTTTTTTTCATGTTTGCTACAATATTTCAATTAAACAATTGCATGTAACCTTATCGATT
Source organism: Allium sativum (assembly GCA_030737875.1). Taxonomy (NCBI): domain Eukaryota; kingdom Viridiplantae; phylum Streptophyta; class Magnoliopsida; order Asparagales; family Amaryllidaceae; genus Allium; species Allium sativum. The sequence goes on along the minus strand of CM060912.1, from coordinate 221,351,698 downwards.
TGCATGCATCTTTTTCTTTTATTTTTCTTATATTATTAATGTATAATATTTGTAAATCATTGCATGCAACATATTACACTGCATGCAACTGATTTCTTCATTCTTTTAACGCATGCGTTGCATTATTATTTACATTAATCTTTTTCTTCTTTTTATTTCATGCAATCATATATTATCATTATTTTATTTTTATTTTATAAATTTATGTCTATGCATATATATACACATATGCAATATTTAATTGTTATAAAATGCGGGATGTTACATTCCCCCACCGTTAGGAAATTTCGTCCCCGAAATTTGATAAGGGTAAAAATCAAATAACTCCTCGCATAATATTCATCCATCATCTATGCATCCAATTTTTGCAAACATTGTGCACTTGTGCAAAGTGTAATACAACATAATAATACATGTACGCTTAAGCGGTACCTCCTATATGTATACAAATTTTTCAAAATTTCTTTAAGAACATAATGCTCACATTCTAAATATAATGGAAGTTCTACATGAATGCAATATTTTGAAAATCAAAATTGCTTTTTCACCTAAATTTTCCCATACTCTCTTACTGAGAAAGAGCACTATCCAATTTTTGCATCCAAAACCCTACCCAAGCAACTTTATTTTTGAATTTCAGAAAAATCTAATTTTCTAAATTCAATTTCTTATGTTACCAAAAGGTGGAAGACGTAAAACTTCGCATCGTCCATTTTTCGTTTTTGACTTTTTTCCAACCATACTTGGATTTTATGAAATTATTTATAAAGATTCTCTATTTTCCTATCCAAGCACCGCCCACATAAGAAAATTTTCTTTGTTACCAATTTTATTTTTCATCTTATCTTGGAAATTTTTATTCTTATCCTTCTTTTCTCAGAATTTTCCATTTTTCTTTAAATGTCATGCTTGTTGCTTTACTGAATTTGTTGTTTCCTTTTTAGTTATGCCATTCCTCTTTTCTTAGCTTATTTAATTAAATCACAGATCTAAGTTCAGTTTCAAATAAGCCTTCTAGTCCTTTACCTAAAACAAGAAAACAGGCACTCTACACAACTACTACTAAGGGTCAAGAATCTCAGGACTATGTCACCCTCTGACAGAAAAGTTTAAACCATAGGATCAAGGACATGTTTAGGAGTTACCTAAACTACCCAACAAGAACAAAATAGCAGAACGATCCCAACAAAAATGTAATAACGAGTTTTACCCCAATAGGATATACACACTTACTTTCCCCTCATTATCTAGTAGTTACCACTAGTCCTAGCTGTGTACCAATAGTCATTTCAAGCAAAACCCTAGGCTTTTCAATGCTTACGCATTTTACGGGAATTTACCATTATTCCAAGACAAGATAATTCTTGCTATCTACTTCATATCCTCAAAACTTTTTCCTATCTTTCTTAGGCACTAATCCTCACCTACTCCATACTTTTTAAAATATGGTTTGGCCTTTTTCATTTAAATTTTCTTTTGACAATTAAAAGTGTTAAAACTTCATTTTCCTCATGAAAACTTACTTTTGCCAAACCATAAACATGTCATCTTAAAAAGATGTAAATCATCATTTTTTTTCAAACCACAAAAACTGGAGTAGATAAGGGTAACCATTTCTCGATCAGGTTTATAACTTGTCCTAACCTATAAGGTCGGTTCAGTCACTTACTATAAGGTGCAAACATCTACTCTATTCTTAATTTCCACTTATGTTTGTAATCAATTTATCAAATTGATTTTCAAAAGAATAGAGATTTCAAAACTTTATTTACTAAAAATTCTAGCTTTCAATAAAATGCAATATTTTCTATGTTTTGCTTCTTAATCCTTTCATGCAATATAATAAGAAAACTAGCGAGTTGTACACACTCTAAAATATGCATCTTTTACTGAGAAATTTATTTTAGACAAAAAAAATTTCACAAGAAATTACTGTTTCCAAGATATACCCCATTTTACATCAAAATTCAATATGTACTTTTCTAATATGTTCTTTACATATTTTAAAACTATGAATTTTAAGATTAAAACTTGTAAACACAATAAACCATCTTCCAAAAGCTTTTATAATTTCAGGTTCTTAAAAGTTAACAATGGGGTTAGACTCAAAGTGGGTTTCCAACCTTAACTAGGCTTTCCTAGACACTCCCATAGAGTCAATTCTCTTAACTATATATATTCCTAACCCATTTTTCTCTTTTTAACCTTTTCCAATTTATAAGGTTTTACTGCAAACCCCACTAATATGAAATACTAACATATGGGATTCACCTTCCTTCCATACAAAGTATAATGTACACTTCCCACCCAAATTTCCTAAGGGTCTCAATTTTCATATTCATTCCTTCAGTGTACAAGAAGAAATCCCAATTCTTACCATATTATACTCTTTTTATTTAGTGGATTCCTCTATGGATCTAGGTGTATATATATAATATATATATTTATAGTTTCAAAAATACAAACGTTCACTCACTATCTATATAGGAATCCTAAACCTAGGCTCTGATACCAGATGTAACAACCCGAATTCCGATAGACCGATTTTTTTTTTTCAAAATTCTAATCTATCGAAACTCGTGTTGATTTGCTCTATTATCCGGCAGAAAAGATAGAGATAAAAAATATATCAGAACTCTAAAAATATCTCACAGAGGAATGGATAAAATATAATAAAATCAAAACATAACCTTACCGTGGTAATAATACTACTAACCAGTATCCAAAGCTATCATATCTCTGCCACAAATCTAACCTGCGAGTATGTTATGAGGAGGGGGTAAGAACACAAGTTCTGGTGACTGGATTTAAACTACACATTTTGGATATTCTACATATATCATTCAGTTACATTTTCTTGTTTATTAGGTTACTTGGGTTAACAGTACTCAAGGCTCACACACACACGTCGTACCCATCTACTTTCTAGTGGATTAACCTAATACAGTATATGTGTTGCTACCCCCAATATTGAGGTACACCCTATGGTACCTCACTCGCACGGTCTCCACCGTAGTGCCACAGAAATGTATGTAATCTCTCATCCTACGCCAGAGTGACGTACAGATCTCTATATAACAATGTTACGTTCCACGTATATCTGCCATTACTATGCTACGTAAGCGTACGGACTACCACCTTCGATCGAATCAGATTCCATCATAGAGTAATGCCCTCGAACTTATGATACAACACCCAGAGCAAACATGCATGTATATACACTTTCCCACGTACGTATCGTTAATCGTACTTGATGCCTTAACCGCACATAACCTCTACTGTGCACCGAGTCCCGTAGCAGGGTTGTACAAGAAACACGGAACTCAATTGGGAGCTTTTCAGATATCTGTATAAACAGATGCTAAGGTCTGTATTTTCTGTGGCAACGGTCCCACCTGACCCCTCCCTCAACTAGTGAAAGACGAACAAGATTGAGAACTAACAATCTGGCCCACAAGCAACCTACAAACAACAAATCCTAATTGGCATGTTCCTCACCCATAGCCTTGATAGCAAAAGGTCTGTGGTCTTCTGGTTCAGCTCTCCGCCTTTTCGCATCGCGCATCACGTATCAAGCTGACTGTTGATGGTAGGTACCCGACGACTTGCTATCACCTATGTTAGACCTGTCGGTTATTCAAGAGTGGTCGTAACCTAGACTACTCAAAAGACTCCTTGGATCGTCGAATCACCTATGCCACCCTCTATGAGCATAGTAGAACGATGTCATAGCACAGGGGGCTACCAGGAGTGCCCTCCATGTCCCACGAAGCCGCGTGCTTCCCCTTCCAGTCCTTCTGAGCTAGAAGAATAACATAATAATTAGATGGACGTGCGCTCTCCTTGTGCCTCATAACACCACGATGTTCTTACCCCTTGGGTTATTCGCCCTCAAACGTGCGGACTGGTCCAAGCGCCTCTTTTTAATGTGTTATTAGACCCTATGTCTAAATGTTCAATTATGCGCTTGTTCTACCTTATCAGGTTTTCAGTTTAACTTGGTTATCTCAATTCATATTAACTTCTTATCCAGGTTACCAAGTCCTTTCCGAGCCCCTTATATCCCTAAGGAATGGACCCCTCTTTCCTATTAATTTTAGTCATATAACTTAACCCATTTAAGTTTATTAATAATCCCATAACATGTTATTCTCTAGATTATAATTCAAGATCTGTAATCTACAATCTATTTATATTATTCATTGTCCAATTTCATAGTTACAATAACATGTTCTACTTAATATGTAATTAAGTATATCTCAATTCACATGTTCCTGTTTAACATGTCACTTATTATTAATGATTAAATATAACTTATTTCATTTCATAAGTTTGCCTCATTCTTTCTTATTTAATCATAATTTCATCTTACACTGTCACTACACTTGTTGTTGTTTACTTATTAACATAGTTATCTTAACTAAGGTTTACCAATAAGTTTCCTTTCCATTAATATAACTTATGTTATCCTCATCGGTAGATTTCAGATTCTCGTTCTCACAGAAAACTTAATTTACAATTAAGTACAATTATCTCATTACATATGTTATTCCAGTTTTTTATCGTTTATTATAGCCTAAGTTATAATTTCCACTTGTCCCTAGGACAAGCCTACCTATTATATAACATTCTCATTAACGTAATTTATTTATAATAGGTCATTATTATTCCTTGTTCATTCCAATCCTTTTACTGTTGTAACTTTCATTCAACTCCATGCATTTCCATTAATTACAATTAATGCCATTTATTTCTATCTTTTTATATACATATATTTTTATATATGTTTATGCACTAGACCTCTCACATTAAGCCGACCATTTGTGGATGCTGGATTTGCCGGGCGGTTCCGGGGAGGCTTCTACCACAAGTTGGACTTAACCTCGTTTCTTAGCACCCGTTACATGTATATTTATGCATTAAACCTCTCACATTAACTTAACAACTTGTGGATGCTGGATTTTCCACGCGGTTTTGGGGAGACTTCTACCACAAGTTGAATTTATCCTCGTGTCTAAATGCGGTTATAGTTTTCTATTTACTATAATTCTAAGCACTTCCAAATTTCACTGTAATATATTTTTACATGTCATGCTTAATGTCATATTAAGTCTACCTCTAATTATCATGTCGCGTATTCTTCCTAACATGTAATTAACTTCATTTTTAAAATAACAACATGTAGTCATAAAATTATGTAATTATCACAATTCTTACAGTCAAGGGTTCAAGTACATAATATGTCACAGGTTAACATGTAATTATCCCAATTTCTATAGTTAAGCATTCAATTACATAATATGTCATAGATTAACATGTAATTAGAACATGCATGTATACAACAATATTTGTTTCCACGTTTTTAACAAATTTACATTTGCATATGTTAACATTTCAATATTTTAATCATTTCAACATATTAATAATATCAAATTAACATTTATAAAAGATTTACATTGCATATTAATGGGGAATGTCAAATGATAAGTATACCATTATCAAAAAGGTATATTTTAAATCCACTCACCTAATTTGCTTTCCAAATCCTGAATCTGGTCCAAATCTAGCATTCCATGGTTTCCCCTAACTGGATTTAGAACCTAAACAACTATGGATCTATAATTCTTAACTAAAAGAAGAAGGGAAGAAAGAGGAGAAATTCAAATAAACCAGATCTAAGAAATTACCTTACTTCGAATAGAAATTTGAACACCTTCTTTATTTATTTACATCCTTTTCCTTCAGATCTTGAATCAGAATTTTACTAAACTAATTATCTTATTTTTCTAAAGAGATTTAAGGAGGAAGAAGAATGGCAGAGCTTTGGCGGTTTCTTAGAAAATGTGAGATTTGGGCTAGGCTCTCCTAGACTATTTATAGGTGTTTAGGATCTTATCTTACACGCAGCACTGAGTCGCATTGAATTTGGTTAAGAAAAAGTCCAGATTCATCGATGGAATCTGCCCGGATCTGGGGTGGGTCGACCCCCCTATGGGTGGTTCGACCCCTAGGTTGACCCCCCCATGGTTCCCGCGAGTTGTTTTGGTGCAGAAGTTTTATTTTTTGAACGTTTCAATTTCTGGAATTTATTTAAACATCATATTTACATATAATCTCCTTAAATGTATACAAATCTTTTGATGACCATTTTACGCATATATACATACGCACATCTTTTATTTCGATTTCAAAATTCAAACGGTGTTATGCCGTTATTCAATTCTTACCTTTTCTCTTGTGTGTGTGTGTGTGTGTATATATATATATTTCTGCACATATATACGCATATATTCTCATATACATATATACATATATTTTTTCTATACTTCCTTATATGTATATTTTTCCTTATATGTGCGTTTATACATATTTTCTCTTATGAACAAGTGTTATTTTAGCCGTTCCCTTAAAACAAAAATTTCGCGCCGACGGTGATCAAACTCTGTACGTCTTGCATGAAAGCCATATGCTCTAACCAACTAGACTACTAAGACTATTATTAATAAGGCTTAGAACAATGGTGGTCATTGTTCTTTTCTTATTCCTCTTTTTCATGTTTGCTACAATATTTCAATTAAACCATTGCATGTAATCTTATCAATTTGCATGCATCTTTTTCTTTTTTCTTATATTATTAATGTATAATATTTGTAAATCATTACATGCATCATATTACACTGCATGCAACTGATTTCTTCATTCTTTTAACACCTGCGTTGCATTTTTATTTACATTAATCTTTTTCTTCTTTTTATTACATGTAATCATATATTATAATTATTTTATTTTTCTTTTATAAATTTATGTCTATGCATATATATATATATATACACACACATATGCAATATTTAATTGTTATGAAATGTTGGGTGTTACATTTTTGATTCAAGAATTCATAGTAATATAATAGTTACAACTGTTGGTAAAAGGATTGGATTGAAAAGGAACAGATGCAATCTTAATGAATAAGAAAACCTTTCTTGAAGTGAAGTATCCGTTAAGTAAATAACAGTTGTAAAGCTCGAGTCGACTGGTCATTCATACAAGTCGACCAAGTTCAAATGGTGTGCACTTGTACGTGTTTCAAATAGTTTCAGTCGACCGAATAGATCAATCCAATCCATTGAATCTGGGGTTTCTTAAAAACCTGTTTTTCAAAGTTAAAAATTATATGTTTTAATAAATGTGAGAGGTTGGGAATTACTTGAGGATAAATCTTGACATGAATAAACTATAACTAAGACTTTGACACACACACACACATACATATATATATGTATGTATGTATGTATTTGTGTGTGTGTCTCGACTCGAGAGCTTAGTGTCTTTGTTTTCCTCCCTTTGTCAGGCGATGATTTCCGAATAATTTGTTGTTTTATATTACTGAGCTTGGTTGTTGTCATGATCAAAGCTCTTGATCAAACATTCTCTTCCCTATTAATTGATGACAACACTAAATTGAGATATAAGCAAGTTTTGACAAATAACAACCTCTCAACTTATCCTCCCTTGAATTATTGCCAATAAAAATGGTTAGTGCACAACTTTTCTCCCCCCTTTGTCATCACCAAAAAGAAGACGCTTATGTAATAATTTGTGAACATAAATATTTGCAAGTTATCATAGGACATCACAAAACATCACAGACATCAAAGTGCCACATAACAAGCACAAATGTTACGATATACCACAAGCATAACAAGCATGCAGTATGAAGTTTGAAACATGACACATACATAACCAGTACAGATAGCAGAAGTACATAAATTACATAAGATAACATATAACATCAAAAATTCATAGGCAGTCGACTGAATATTCGTAGGTGGTCGACTGGAATGGTTTCAGAAATTTTTATTTTTGGATAAAGCATCCGGTTAGTCAATTAAATGACTAGGTTTAGTCAACTGAATTAATCCCAAGAGTTTTAGTTTAGAGGTTGGGGATTTCAGTCGACTAAATTAATATCTTAATCGATTGTGTAACAACCTGAAATTTTTGATAATAAATAGTTATTAAATTAGAAGCTCAAAAAGAGGAATTTGTGCAAACAATGGAATTTAACCACAAAACTTTAACGGTTGCATTAGTCTCGGAATTCTGGTCAACTTTCATGTTTGGAGTTTCGCATACGGAGTCCGTATGAAAAAGTTACGGATGAAATACGAAAACGGACGGAAAATAAATAAAACAGAATAATTAATATATAGTAAGAATTAATTGCCCCAGCCACGTCCCTACCAGGTCGACTGGGGAGGTCGACTGCTTAGTCGAGTCAGGCAGTGACGGCTAGGGTTTTGACATATAAGATTATAATATGAATGGACGAATGTTAATAAAAATAGATCTGACGGTCGAAGGCTAGTTCCACCCCTATAAATAAAGTGGTAAGGGCTCATTCTTTTCCATTCAAATCTATAGAGGTAGCAAAGCTCTGTCATTTTCCTCCTTCTCCAAACCTAATTTCTTCAATTAAAAATATATACGTACAAACAAATCAAATGTATATACATGTAACAACCCGGATTTTCAGAACCAATTTAAAATTTTTATTTTAGCTATTTTAATGGATTTTGAATATTTAAAATGATTTATTTAAATAATAACGACTACAAATTTATTTTAATCGAAGTTAGAACGTAAAAAATTATTTTAATTATAAAACGAGCTTGAAATGGCATGGTAGTTTGAAAATTCGATTTTAAATTTCAATTGAATGTACATAATTCAAAATAAATCGGATTTCAGTAAAATCAGAAATATTTGAATATATTTAATAATATTTTTCTAACGAATGTGAAAAATTGAGATTTCATAATATAAATTGAAAGTGATGTCTAGTTTAAAATTAAAAATAGTCGCTATGGAATTTATATATATTTTAATATAATATATAGCCCTTAAAAATAGCCATTTTGCAAACGACCTCGTTTTTCGACGAAACCACTTTTATTGGATCCGGAATGTCAAATTATTGTTATTTTTAAAATTTCATAATTTTTGAATTTAATATGTTAGTGCAGTAAATTTAAATGTGTTTTGACAGTTTGAATTGGATCGACCAGAAAATGAACATTTTTCAAACGGTCTCCAAATTCAGCAAAATTAGTTTTCTTAGGACTGGATCATCAAACCATAGCTAGATTTGTTTTTCTGGAATTTTTGGAGTCAGTATGTGGCCTTGGTAAATTAAAATGTACATTTAAATTCAATATATATTGATTTATATTTTAATTCAAATGAAAACTAATTAAAACAGTCGAATTGGCTTACAAAACATATTCCATTGTGTTTGGAATAGGGGTATTTAGCTAGGGACGATAGTCATTGGGTTTAATTTGGAGTTCGGATTATTAAATAGGTAACAAATAAAATAAAATAAATTAGTGGATATATATGTATATATATATATATATATTAAACTATCCTCAACTATCCCAAACCTAATTTATTTCCTCCTTTGGTCAAATTTTCAGCCGTCGGTTTTTCCTTCTTTCACAAACAAATTGTGAATTATTAAACCCAAAGAAATTCAAACCAATATTTATAAATCATGGAAAATATATTTTTAAATTCCCTGGATGTTCTTCTTCAATTCTATACCTTTATAGAAGGGTGCGGCGCATCTTTTCTGATGCTTAAAAACTTAAAGCGCACCTAGGGTTATGGGGTTCGTGAGATATAAGCTTCGAATGGGTAAATGGTTGTGATATTGGTGTTTATGATGAGAAATAACATCATGTAGCAATGTTTGGTGAAATTTGAAAGGGGAAAGTGTCGTTGCCTTTAATGGAGTGCACGAAATTGGCTGGAGGACAGAATTTTCAGGGGGAACTCGAGTTGGAGGGGTTGATGATGAGATGATGGAGTTCGGTGAGGAGAATTCGATGGAATTCTCGGTTGTAATTTCATGAAGTGAAGAGGGAAAGAAGGGGGAGTAAAAAATCGGATGTTGGGTTATGTAGAGTGAGGGAGTCGTGTGTTTTGAAGGAAGAAGAAAGGTTTAGGGAGGGAGGAGTAATTATGGTGATTAATTAGTTATAAATTAAAGATTTATGATGTTTAAATCATGTGCAAACATATAAAATGTCATAACTCCTCCATATGATGTAAAAATTCAGAAAACTGAAGTCCGTTGGAACCGTAATTTCGAGCACTACGCGGTGCAATAGACTGGGATGGAAACGGAAGTTATTGGAATTTTGGCAAAATTAAACACACTGTTTAATTTTGTTAAAATAATCGTTATTCAACGACTTCAAAACCTGTCAATGTGAGAATTTCTTCTCACTCAATTTATTTTACAGTTATTATATAATAGGTTGTAGAAGGGGCTTAGTAGCTCCTGACACTTTTTTTGTACAAACCATGGTTGACTATTTATTTGGATATTGATTGGGATTGTCATGTATTGATATTGTTGTATATAAAAATTATTTATATAATATATATATATATATATATATAAATTATCATGAAAATAAAATAAAATAAATATTCATTTACAAATCGAACGGTTTGCTTATGTACACCTATTTAACTGATATTAATTAGGACGATAAATTTTACCCATCGCCCAACTGCACAAATAATAAACAATATTTGTTGTTTGAAAACCCCATACGGGTAGGGATAATATTTGACATACATTGATCCCAATAATTAGTTGTATGTGAATCGATAGGTTGACAGACTATAAGCGTTATTTATTTATTTTAATTCTTATACAATTGTAAACTGCACTCTGGATGTTATATGAATTTTTAATGATTGTGTATCGTTATTGTTGTATACATGCGATGTATGAAATCCATATAACTAAAATTATATGGTAATTGATTTAGTCTGATTCTTGATCAGAAATAAAGAATATTTTAAAATAAATAATATTTTAAAATAACGAATATTTTAAAATAATATTCAGTAAATAATCAAAATGTGATTTTGATGTCCGATTTAGGTTGGACACGAACATATTGAAATATGGAAGTCAAGTTAAGTATATCCACCATTTTTTAGAGGAAGACGGGTGCGTACCATGACGCTACACAGCCGGTTATGCGTAGATATACATGGAGCAAATAATAATATTTGGTTGACAGGCCCAACCAATAGCAATCAAAGTTTAGACCAAGTAGGTCATAATAGGCAGTCTTAAGAGTACTGATAATATGTACATAAAGCAGCTACTACACACATAACTAAATATTACACAACCAAAACAAAACTACATACTGAGCACCATGGCCATCATCAATATGGGAACAGAGAGCTGCTACCCTGAGTACCTGGAGACTACAACCTGGGGAGGGAGAGTCTGAATCTAGCATGCCTGACGGTGCCTGTCCAAAGTTCGAATAAATGCAGGATTTGGTAACAAGTTCCAATTAAAAGCTTTTTGTGCCTGCTGAAGACGTGAGCATTGCGCTCTTACCAAATACACCAAGAGAAGATTGCCACCAGGGAATCGATAATTGGGTCAGGGGGGTTATGCTTCCAATAATCAAAGAAGGATCGAATTGAAGGGATAAAACCAAGAATAAATGAGCTAATTGCAGCCCATACAGCGAAAGAAAAATCACATTCGAAGAAGAGATGAGGTAGGTATTCGTTATGGAGGTTGCAAAGAACACAGATGGAGTGAACATTAGCACTGAATCGACGGAGATTGTCTCTTGTATTGATGCGGTTATGAATGAGAAGCCATTGGAAGAAGATGATGCGGGGGGGGGGGGGGGGAGGGGGGAGATGACATTTCCAGATACGAGAGAAAGAATAGCAACGGGCAGGATGGATCAGGTATTTGTAACAGGCCCCAACCGAAAATTTGCCTGGTGGGCCTAAAGCCCAGAAGAAAGAATTTGGCCTATTTGATAAGTGGAAAGAGTTGATAATTTCTCTGATTGAAATGAGATCTTGGAGAGTGCTAACCCCAAACAGGGATTGTGGAAAAGGACCAATGGGCCTGAATTAAAGACTTCTGCAACTGATAATGGGCTGGAAATGTTAAATGAATCAAGATTAGGCAATAAAGAGGAGAGGGGGATCTGCTCATTCCAAATGTCTTGCCAAAATAAACACGATTCTCAATTGTTTACTTTTACATGAAATAGAGGTTTAACCCTAGAGAGCGAAGCTAAAACGCCCAACCAGAATGGTGATGGTCTTGCGGATGGACTGAAGTGGAGTATTAGGAATGGATTAGCATTATAGAGTCGCAACAATGTCCATTCTTTCCAATTAAAATGCCCTAGAGAGAGGGTACGCCAAAGCCATTTATCTAAGAGCGCAAGGTTGAAAGTGGCAAGCTGAGGGATGTCCAGACCCCCGTGGCAGTAGGGGAGGCAAACTGTTTTCCAATTGACAAGTCTTTTTAGTTTTTCGCCATTCCATAGAAAAGAACTACGAATTGAGTCAATTTTACTGATAAACCAGATGGGTAATTTGTGGAAAGACATCCAGTAGGTTGGCATTGCTGAGAGAACATTTTTGATGAGATCAAGACGACCAACTGAGGATAAGGAGCTTGCTTTCCGACTTGCTAGTCTAGATTTAATTTTAGATATAAGAGGAATCCAATCTGATTTATGAAGTTTGGTTGGCAGATTGGGATGCTAAGGTAAGTAATTGGGAATGCACCAAGCTGCAATTAAGGCATTCAACAATTGAGGGACCAAGGTTAGAGGAATTTCCAAGCAAGATGATGGAGCTTTTGTTGAAGTTGATGGAGAGGCCAGACACGAGTTCAAAAATGTAAAGAAGGACTTTGAGGCAATGAATATTTGAAGGGGTAGGAGCAGTGAAGAGAATCGTTTCATCAACAACTTGTAAGTTAGAAGTGCTTAAATTGGAATATGGGAGTGATATGCCCGTAAAAATGTTATGAGAGAGGGAAAGTTTCAACATCTGATTAAAGACATCTGCTACCAGGACAAAGATTAATGGTGATAGGGGATCTCCTTGCCTTAAACCCCTTTTTGATTTTATTTTACCTCCAACTTCCCCATTAATACATACAGTTGAGTAGCTAGTGGTTAAAATTTGCTTGATCCAATTGCACCTTTTTAAAGGGAAACCTCTATGAGACATGAGATCTAAGCTGAAATCCCAATTGATCGAGTCAAATGCTTTTGAAAAATTAAGTTCAAGGAGAACACCAGGGGTATTAGTGTTATGACAGAAGGAGATGACTTCTTGAGTGGCCACTACATAGTCTAATATATTTCTTCCCAATATGATAGCTGATTGTTCTTCACCCACCAGCTCAACAATGTGGTTTTGGAGTCTGTTTGCTAAGATTTTAGTGATGAATTTGAAGGTGGTGTTAAGGAGACTGATGGGTCTGAAAGAAGGAAGAGTGTTAGCTCTAGAAAATTTTGGGATGAGGATGATGTTAGCATAATTGAGCTTAACAATTACTGATGGGTTGGAGTAAAATTCTGAACACATCTCAATTAAATCATATTTTATAATGGGCCAAAAATGCTTGAAAAAAGATGGGCCAAAGCCATCTGGCCCAGGAGCCTTATCTGCCGCCATACCCTTAAGGGCAATACAGATTTTATCTTCCGAGAATGGGTGATTAATGATAATGTGGGCAGGATTAGGATACAATTTATGCCAGCCAATCAACGGGGAAGGGGATGGAGATGATCCAAGAAGGTCCCTGTAGAAAAAAGTAAAAAGAGTACAATTATCCTTGGGATCATTTATTGTGGAGTTGTTGTGAATAATTTATGATACAAAGGTAGCTCTACGATGGCCATTGGCCAGACGTTGGAAGTATGAAGTATTCTTATCTCCCTCATTTATCCATTTAGCTTTAGAACGTTGTTTCCATCAAATTTCTTCTTGTTTTATAAGTCTTTCTAATCCTGCTTCATGGTATTTCAGGTCACGATGCTCAGAGTCTGATAGAGGATAGGTTTCCTCGATGATATTTAGATTTAGAACGGAATCTTGAGTTGAGGAAATTCTGGTTTTGAGAGAGTTCCAAATGTTTTTAGCCCATGGACGTATTAACTTGCGCAGTGAACGAAGCTTGCAAACCACTCTATTTGTAGCAGAATTACAATTCAGAGGTTGCGACCGAATGTGTTTGATAAAATTATCAAAGAACGGATCAAGGGTCCAAAGCCTCTCAAATCTGAGTGGACGTCTAAGCAGCGAGTTTATGTGACGGCCCGCCCCGCACCAACCGACATTTACTCCAAAAGTGCGATGTACACATGTCCAGTTAGCACGGAACGGGTCGTCTGAAGGAAAAGGGAAGAAGGAAATGAACATATAAAGAACCTGTAGAATGTCTCACAGCGCATAGAACAAAATATAATAATAACATACTTGACATAAAACAGGAGAGACAGTGCATAAGCTGAAAATCAGAACTAAAAATCATAGCAGCGGAAATCCAAAATACAGCTTATTACAACTTTCAAACTGTCTCAAAGCGAAAGTAAGATAAAAGAGGTACACTACTAATGCCCAAGTAGCGACCACCAACGACACAGGGAGAATGTGTATATATATATATCATACGTGGAAGCCTCCTGCCCGCCTCCAAATCAGCTACTCGCGCATCACCAGCTAACCTGTCTCTAGTCTGCTCGTGTGAGCACCCAGAGTAATAAGAGGAGACATAAAACTCTGGGTCAGACATAAAGCCTGGTATGAGCGATAAGCATCTAAAGTGAACAATAACAGGTAGACTAAAACATACCTGAACCTGGACCTGCAACCAAAGAGTTAGCACTACATATTGTACAACACTCTAAGGTACCATATCAAACAGTGTAATGATACGGAGGTGGGGAAGGTGTGCATGTCATAATGATGGCAAACAATCAAGCATAGCATCCACACTCACATCTCTCACTCAGTGCATAAAGCATACGATATTCACCACTTCGATCACCCAACATGCCTTGCTACGATCACTCTGCCCCATGAAGTCATAAATGGCTTCACTGCACTGATAACGTAGCCACTAATTCCTCGCTATGTCCACTTGCCCCATGGAGTTATTCACCCCATCTGCGCTGGCTCATAGCCTTACCAATCCTTACTATGTCCACTTGCCCCATGGAGTTGTTCACCCCATCTGCGCTGGCTCATAGTCTTACTACGCATCACCTTGCCCCTCAGGTCATAATGACCCTACTGCACTGATAACGTAGTCTTGCTACCATCACCTTGCCCCTCAGGTCATAATGACCCTACTGCACTGATAAGTAGCCATCACTCATTCTTAGTGGTGAATCGAAGTTATGAACGTCGACAACTCCTTAGCATACGTCCCGCAGCAAAGTCCAACCATGAAGTGAACTCCTTGGTTCCCAACTGGATCCTGAGCTCTAACTTCCCCTATTGGACTACCTTTGCATCTCGGGTTATTGGTCAATACTGGGTCGGGTCGGGTTCCTCCTCAAGTTATCGGTTTGGGTCGGTGTCCTTCATTTGTTCGGGTCGGGTCTCCTTCTGGTACGGTTCGGGTCGGGTATTCCTCTGGGTTCGAGTCAGATGCTTCTCTTCGGGTCGGGTCGGGTGCTTCCCTTCGGGTCGGGTCGGGTGTCCCTTCTTGGTTCATGCTTCTGATCCGTCTTCATGCTCCCTTCACATGCTCCTATCCAATCCGTTTTCATGCTCCAGCTCTGATTCGTCTTCGTGCTTCCGCTCTGATCCGTCCTCCTTAGTCCGATCCGATCCCAGTTCAGCTAGCGTGGACTTCCTTTTTGCCACTTTTTCCCTAGTGTCAGGTTCCGATCCGATCGGGTTCCTTGCTCAGTTCAACATATCTGATCCGAGCCCTATGTCCGATCCGATCCGAACCCTGCACTGTTTTCTGAAACTGTTCCAACAAGTGTTTACGCCATTCGTCGACGTTTTCGACCATTCTAACTATTGAAATCAATCACAAAGCATTTCATACAGTCATAGCAACATGCATAATCAACCACAAACATCAAAACATCAATATGATAGATTAAAATGGATCAAACATACCCAAATTCCCATATTTCCCCTTAAGCATGTTTAGGTGAAACTAATGATAGGATTAGCAAAACTTAACCAAATTAACCCAAATTCATATCAGTGGTCTAAAACATCATTTAGAAATTTATGAACATTTTTCCCGAATTTTATCATGCTTAAATTCGCTAATTAACACTAATCACCCTTAACTAACCATAATTAGTGTAAAACTATGCAAATCACTCACCTTAGCCACAAAATAAACTAAGATCCGAAATAATTCTCTGATTTGATGTGAATCTCTATGCTAAACAGCAGCTCCTATATTGCTTTGGTGAAGATCTTCCTTGATTAGGGGTTGCTAAGCCAAATCCTTGACCAAAAGATGATTTGGAGGTGATTTAGAGGTTGGAGGCCATTTTTAGGGTTCCTTGGTGATAAGTGGAGGCTAGAAAACTGAAATGGAATGATTCTCCATCTCATTTCATCCCTCCCATAGCCCTAATCCCGAAATGGGTTATGGGCCTACTCACTAATCACCCGATTTGGCCCGGTTAAGCAGTTTTTCACCCCCCAAACCTTGTTTCAGCCATATCTCCCAAACGGTAAGTCCGTTTGGCTATTATGACCACTCTACGGAAAGGTAAACCACCAAACGAATCCAATGGAAGTGGTTTCAGGTCAAAATTCCTTTCCAATCAAAAGTTATGGCCCAAAACAGTACCAACTAGGGGCAAAATGGTCATTTAAAAATCGACAAAAATCATGAACATGGGAAATGACTCTAATAGGTGTTTCCCAAAGTTACATGACCATACAACTTCACATAGGAAAGAAATAAATATTCTACAATCCTATGATGTGTAGAATACGGGTCGTTACACTCTTCCCCCCTTAAGAAATTTCGCCCCCGAAATTCCCTAATCAAAACACACACAAAGGTTCCCACATGCCTATCAACCATAAAACAACCATCAAACATGCAAAACAAGTAAAATAAATCTATCCTAGCATGCGGAATAACTAAATCGCAAAGTAAATCTTACCAGGCAAAGAGTTCTGGATATGCCTTTCTAATGCTCTCCTCTATCTCCTAGGTACAATCATCCTCGTCCTCGCTCCACTGAACCTTGACTAGCTTCACCGCCTTCCTTCGAAGTTGCTTCGTATCGTGCCCCACAATACGAATCGGCTTGCGGTTCCCAACCGCCTCGAGTTCTACTTCGAAGTCCTCTAACTGATCAGGTGAAATAGTCACATCTGAGTCGTGAACGAACTTCCTTAGTTGGGAAACATGAAATACATTGTGAACTCCCGCCATTTTCTCTGGTAAGCCAACTCTATATGCCAAATTCCCGACTAGTTCAAGAACAGGGAATGAGCCAACAAATCTTGGTGCCAACTTGCCTCTCCTGCCAAATCGAATCACGCTCTTTAATGGAGAGATCTTGACGAACACCAAGTCACCAACGGAGAATTTCAAGTCTCTTCTCCTCTTATCGGCATAACTCTTCTGCCTATCTTGAGCAGCTTTCATTCGTTGTTGAATGAACTTAATCTTATCTGAAGTTTCCCTCACCACATCTGGTCCAAGCACAAACTTCTCGCCAGTCTCTATCCAACATGATGGTGAGTTGCACGGTCTTCCATACAAAGCTTCATATGGAGCCATACCGATATTGGATTGGTAGCTATTATTATATGCAAACTCTACTAGATGCAAATGGTCGTCCCATGATCCACCAAAATCCAATATACAAGCTCTCAAGAGATCTTCCAATATACGATTCACCCTCTCCGTCTGACCGTCGGTCTGAGGATGATATGCGGTACTGAGATGTAATCTTGACCCTAGAGCCTCTTGTAAGCTTTTCCAAAACCCACTAGTGAACAACGGGTCTCGGTCACTCACAATGCTTTTGGGTACTCCATGAAATCTCACTGCCCACTTCATATACAATTCCGCCAACTTGGCTGCCGTTCTGGTCGATTTGACTGGTATAAATCTTGCACTCTTAGTCAATCGATCCACTATTACCCAAATGCTATCATATCCCGATCTAGTCCTTGGTAAACCATCGATGAAATCCATCGAGACTTGCTCCCATTTCCATTCGGGAATTTCTAATGGTTGCAACAACCCACTAGGCTTCTTTTACTCGGCTTTAACTAGCTGGCAATTCATGCACTTGGATATAAATTTCCCAACGTCTCTTTTCATCCCTTCCCAGTAGTAAGTCTGCTTCATATCTCGATACATTTTATTACCACCGAGGTGTATAGTCAGTTTTGAGTGATGACATTCTCTAAGCACTTCATCTCTCAAATCATTCACGTTGGGCACAACTAATCTTCCATTCTTTCGAAGCCATCCATCTCGATCAAGCCCATACACATTCATCTCCTCATCGATACCCATCTCTAACTTGGAGATGATTTCCAATAGGTTAGGATCGTCCCTCTGGTTGGAACCAATCCGCTCTATCAAAGTGGGTCTGATCGTCAAACTAGCTAGTATAACTGGATCCAATTCTCACTTTGGTCTGAAATCAAACCCCGCGATATACTCCAGTTGCTTCCATTCAAGAAACATTGCCCCTAAGCTGGCATGTCTCCTACTCAAGGCATTAGCTACTGCATTACCCTTCCCAGGTGTGTATGCGATATCAAAATCATACGAAGCCAAGAACTCTAACCATCTCTGCTGACGGAGATTTAGATCTTTCTGGGAGAAGAGATACTTCAACGATTTATGATCGGTAAAAAACTCAAATCTTTCTCCCAAGAGATAGTGTCTCCACATCTTCAGCGAAAATACAATCGCTGCCAATTCCAAATCATGGGTAGGATACTTCTTCTCATGAGGCTTTAGCTATCGACTAGCATAAGCTACAACCCTACCTCCTTGCATCAATACTGCACCCAGTCCGATACCACAAGCATCTGTGTATACCGTCATCTCTTCATTTCCTTTAGGAATGACTAACACTGGCGCACGCGTCAACTTCTCCTTTTGACTCTTGAAGGCATCCTCACACACTCCGTCCCAGACGAAGGACTGATTCTTCTTAGTCAATTGAGTCAACGGTGCTGCTATCTTGGAGAAGTCCTGGATAAACTTACGATAATACCCAGCTAATCCCAAGAAACTTCTTACATCCGTTGCATTCTTGGGTGTAGGCCAATCCTGTACCGTAGACACCTTCGCAGGGTCCACAGCAATACCATTCTCGGAAACAACATGACCCAAGAATCTCACTTCCCTTCTCCAAAAATGACACTTAGAGAATTTCGCTTTCAATTGGTGTTTCCTCAACACCTCCATCACTACCCTCAAGTGTCCCTTGTGTTCCTCCTCCGTCCTTGAGTAAACAAGGATGTAATCCACGAACACAAGAACAAACTTATTCAACTGATCCCTGAATACTCGATTCATAAGATCCACAAAATAGGCTGGTGCATTGGTCAACCCAAATGGCATGACCAACCACTCATAAAATCCAGACGGCGTCCTAAATGCCGTTTTCGGAACACTCTCATCCGCTACTCGAAGCTGATGAAATCCTGTCGTGAAGTCCAACTGGGAGAACACTCTAGCTCCTTCCAGCTGATCAAACAAATCATCTATCCGCGGTAGAGGATACTTATTCTTCCTCGTTACCTTATTCAACTCGCGATAGTCCACACACAAACGAAGGGAACCATCTGCCTTAGTGGCAAACACAACTGGTGCTCCCCACTCGGAGACACTCCTTCTAATAAATCCCTTCTTCAAAAGATTGCTGACTTGCACCCCGAGCTCTCGCTACTCCCTTGGTTCCATACGACGAAGTGGCATCACTATAGGTCTGGCATCTTTCACTAAATCAATACGAAACTCAATCTCTCGGTGTGGTGGAAGCCCGGTCACCTCCTCGAAGACGTCCGGATACTGGCCAACCACGGGCACATCTGACAACTTATCCTGCGGGATGTCGAGGGAATTTACAAAACTAGCCATAACCCCATCACTAGGTAGGCTACCAAACACTACCCTCCGCCCATCATCCGCCCTCACTGTCACCAAAAAGCCCTCACAGTCTACCACCACCCCGTATCTTTGGAGCCAATCGACTCCCAATATAATGCCATACCCAGTAAAGCCCAAAACAAAGCAATCACATACAAACATACATCCATGACTCGATAAGACCAAATTCCTGCAAATCATACTAAGGCTAGTCGAACCACCAATCGGGTTCGTCACAATCAATGGTCTATCGACTATCTCGGGTTCCAGTCCCAACCTATCTACCAGGTGCCTAGATATGAAGGAACGGGAAGCCCCAGTATCAAACAAGACTCGAACTGGTATATCATAAATAGAAAGCATACCTTGAATAACAACATTCTTTCCTTTCTCCATCGCAGTTGGGGCATTCGACGAAGAAGGAACAACATCAATAGCATATGCTTTTACAATCTGCTTCTCCTTAAGAGGTTGCGGACACTTGTCCTTGAAATGTCCCACTTGACCACAGTTAAAGCACTTCTTATCCGCTGGCTTGGCCCGACAATCTTTAGCATAATGGCCCTTCTTACCACAGCTGAAGCACTCAACATCCTTCTTGCTCTTTTTCTGGCTACCATTTGATTGGTCCTGCTTCCTCTTATTCTGAGAATTATTCTTGCCTCCACCGCCTGCTTGCGGCTTTGGCCCTTCTGCAGATGCAGCTTCAATCTTTAACTTAGGGTAAAGACTCTCTGATCTCAAAGCCTTCCCCACAATCGACTCAAAAGTCTCATCGATGTGGTTGATAAGCCTTTCCCCCAAGTACCCATCCAAACCAGTAATGAACTTCTCATTCTTCTTCTTAGGAGTATTAATGAGAGACAGTCCATACTTCAACAAAGTGTCGAACTCAGCAATATAATCAGAAACTGCCCTTCCGTTCTGCTTGAGTTCCAAGAACCTCTTAAACAACACTGACTTCTGGGCAGCTGGATTGAACTTCTCGCTAAAGCGAGCTTTGAACTGATCCCAAGTAACCTGATCCTCTGGAGTAGCTGTTCTAATGGCATTCCACCAATTCATCGCTCGCCCTTGCAGCTGACGAGACGCTAGCCTTCTCTTCATCGCATCCTCAAGACCCAAGTCATCGAAGATACGATCACAGCTATCCATCCAGTCCTGAACATCCGTGGCCGACTCCGTCCCGTGAAACGGCTTCCCACTAAGATTAGTGTAATCCTTGCACAACTTGGCGAAATCGACCCTAGGCGCCTGCACTACTGGGCCAACACCAACTCCGGGATTGGGAACTTCCCCTTGCACTTCTCTAAGCATATCTCTCATGAGGTTAGTAAACATAGCCCTCATGTCAACGGCATTCCCTTGGTTGGTCCCTCTACCAGCACCCCTCGTGTCTCGGCTCATCGTCAATCTGAAAAAGGGAAACGATTAACGACCCCATAGTGGTGCTAGTGCAGTGCGACTTCATCTTTATACTACTAATAGTATATATATACATAGCATTTGAAAACAAAAATAATCATAAATACGCGCTCTCATATACGTGCTATCTCTCCTAAGTGTCTTTCTCTAGGTTAACTACGCAACCTAGAGCTCTGATACCAAGTGTGACGGCCCGCCCCGCACCAACCGACATTTACTCCAAAAGTGCGCTGTACACATGTCCAATTATCACGGAACGGGTCGTCTGAAGGAAAAGGGAAGAAGGAAATGAACATATAAAGAACCTGTAGAATGTCTCACAGCGCATAGAACAAAATATAATAATAACATACTTGACATAAAACAGGAGAGACAGTGCATAAGCTGAAAATCAGAACTAAAAATCATAGCAGCGGAAATCCAAAATACAGCTTATTACAACTTTCAAACTGTCTCAAAGCAAAAGTAAGATAAAAGAGGTACACTACTAATGCCCAAGTAGCGACCACCAACGACACAGGGAGAATGTGTGTATATATATATATCATACGTGGAAGCCTCCTGCCCGCCTCCAAATCAGCTACTCGCGCATCACCAGCTAACCTGTCTCTAGTCTGCTCGTGTGAGCACCCAGAGTAATAAGAGGAGACATAAAACTCTGGGTCAGACATAAAGCCTGGTATGAGCGATAAGCATCTAAAGTGAACAATAACAGGTAGACTAAAACATACCTGAACCTGGACCTGCAACCAAAGAGTTAGCACTACATACTGTACAACACTCTAAGGTACCATATCAAACAGTGTAAAGGTATGGAGGTGGGGAAGGTGTGCATGTCATAATGATGGCAAACAATCAAGCATAGCATCCATCCTCACATCTCTCACTCAGTGCATAAAGCATACGATATTCACCACTTCGATCACCCAACATGCCTTGCTACGATCACTCTGCCCCATGAAGTCATAAATGGCTTCACTGCACTGATAACGTAGCCACTAATTCCTCGCTATGTCCACTTACCCCATGGAGTTATTCACCCCATCTGCGCTGGCTCATAGCCTTACCAATCCTTACTATGTCCACTTGCCCCATAGAGTTGTTCACCCCATCTGCGTTGGCTCATAGTCTTACTACGCATCACCTTGCCCCTCAGGTCATAATGACCCTACTGCACTGATAACGTAGTCTTGCTACCATCACCTTGCCCCTCAGGTCATAATGATCCTACTGCACTGATAAGTAGCCATCACTCATTCTTAGTGGTGAATCAAAGTTATGAACGTCGGTAACTCCTTAGCACACGTCCCGCAGCAAAGTCCAACCATGAAGTGAACTCCTTGGTTCGCAACTGGATCCTGAGCTCTAACTTCCCCTATTGGACTACCTTTGCATCTCGGGTTATTGGTCAATACTGGGTCGGGTCGGGTTCCTCCTCAAGTTATCGGTTCGGGTCGGTGTCCTTCATCTATTCGGGTCGGGTCTCCTTCTGGTACGGTTCGGGTCGGGTATTCCTCTGGGTTCGAGTCAGATGCTTCTCTTCGGGTCGGGTCGGGTCGGGTCGGGTCGGGTGTCCCTTCTTGGTTCGTACTTCCGATCCGTCTTCATGCTCCCTTCACATGCTCCTATCCGATCCGTTTTCATGCTCCAGCTCTGATTCGTCTTCGTGCTTCCGCTCCGATCCGTCCTCCTTAGTCCGATCCGATCCCAGTTCAGCTAGCGTGGCCTTCCTTTTTGCCACTTTTTCCCAAGTGCCAGGTTCCGATCCGATCGGCTTCCTTGCTCAGTTCAACATATCCGATCCGAGCCCTATGTCCGATCCGATCCGAACCCTGCACTGTTTTCTGAAACTGTTCCAGCAAGTGTTTACGCCATTCATCGATGTTTTCGACCATTCTAACTATTGAAATCAATCACAAAGCATTTCATACAGCCATAGCAACATGCATAATCAACCACAAACATCAAAACATCAATATGATAGATTAAAAATGGATCAAACATACCCAAAATCCCATATTTCCCCTTAAGCATGTTTAGGTGAAACTAATGATAGGATTAGCAAAACTTAACCAAATTAATCCAAATTCATATCAGAGGTCTAAAACATCATTTAGGAATTTATGAACATTTTTCCCGAATTTTATCATGCGTAATTAGCTAATTAACACTAATCACCCTTAACTAGCCATAATTAGTGTAAAACTATGCAAATCACTCACCTTAGCCACAAAATAAACTAAGATCCGAAATAATTCTCTGATTTGATGTGAATCTCTATGCTAAACAGCAGCTCCTATGTTGCTTTGGTGAAGATCTTCCTTGATTAGGGGTTGCTAAGCCAAATCCTTGACCAAAAGATGATTTGGAGGTGATTTAGAGGTTGGAGGCCATTTTTAGGGTTCCTTGGTGATAAGTGGAGGCTAGAAAACTGAAATGGAATGATTCTCCATCTCATTTCAGCCCTCCCATAATCCTAATCCCGAAATGGGTTATGGGCCTACTCACTAATCACCCGATTTGGCCCAGTTAAGCAGTTTTTCACCCTCCAAACCTTGTTTCAGCGATATCTCCCAAACGGTAAGTCCGTTTGGCTATCATGACCACTCTACGAAAAGGTAAACCACCAAACGAGTCCAATGGAAGTGGTTTCAGGTCAAAGTTCCTTTCCAATCAAAAGTTATGGCCCAAAATAGTACCAACTAGGGGCAAAATTGTCATTTAAAAATCGACAAAAATCATGAACATGGGAAATGACTCTAATAGGTGTTTCCCAAAGTTACATGACCATACAACTTCACATAGGAAAGAAATAAATATTCTACAATCCTATGATGTGTAGAATACGGGTCGTTACAGTTTACCTGAGTGTCAAGCAAGATTGGGCAATGATCAGAGATGGTTGTGGAAAGACCATTAACCGGCGAGAGGGGAAAGAGGTCATCCCAAGATAAGTTAAAGAAAAATCTATCAAGCTTGGTCAAAGAGGGATCATCCCTCCTACTTGACCATGTGAAGGGGTGGTTGTTGATGGGTAGTTCGATAAGAGAACAAGAATTGATGAATAAGTTAAAAGAATCAGAGTCAGGAAATGCAACGCCGGAGTTGCGTTCAAAAGGCAAAGCGAGTGGTGTTGAAGTCATCTCCAATGATCCAAGGGCCGTTAATATGCTCCGATAAATTAAGACAATATTGCCAAACTTCTGATCTTCTTTTGAGGGTCATTTGGAGCATAAACATTAGTGAAGTGAAAAATGGTATTTGAATGGGTCTGACGGGGGTCACGTGAAGAACAGATGGATAATAGAGAGAGTGACAAAACGATCAAGCGTGAACATTCCACACTGTAATTAGTCCGCCACGTGTATAAATAGCATCCACGTGTAACCAACCAGATAGGTGAGGACCACATAATTGACGAATAAGAGAAGTGGGTGGGTTAGAGATTTTAGATTCTTGTATGAATAAGATATCAACACGAAGAGGGGGGATAATTAAATTGATAGCGTGATTTTTTGTAGGGTCCCCCAACCCTCTAATATTCCATGATACAATCTTCATTTATTTTGGTTAGTACACTGCTGTTCTAGGGTTTTCATGGCAGAATAGTGTATATCATGCAGATTCACACCCATGCAATTCGCCAATTTTTTATTTAGAGCTTTATTAGCAGAAGAAAAAACAACAGGTTCAAAGAAGCTAATAGAAGTGCCAGGAGGAAGAGAACAGGCTTTGTTAATTCTGGCACTCCGCCTTATTGATGCAGTAGAAACATGTGGAGATGTTGAATCTTGTTGCTCCTAGTTGACTTGATCCTGCTGTTCCTATTGAGATGGAAACTGTAGGTGGAGGGGGACAGAAAGATCTAGATCTGCAAATGGATCCCAATGAGGTACAACATGGTATGCATTGTGTTGCATCAGGATGGCCAAATCTTGTTGCTGATGAGATGTGCACTGGAACCATTCTCTCTGCTTCGTCTGACATTGCATCATACATGTTGTCTTCAACCTGCGCATCATGTTGTGCCAACGTTTGAAAGATGTAGCCTTCCTGATCATAATCCATGCCTAAAAGCAGTGTTTCTGGGCACTGATAAGGATAAGCATGCTCCCACCTATCAATCTAGAGCTTTGTGGCATGATTGTTCAGGTGAGTAATATAAGTACATGGCGTGTAGGCTCCCTCATATAATTGCCCCTTGGCATAAAGGTAACGATGGTCAACAAACAACCAATCAGATGAATCCGGTGCAATTAAATGACCCATAGGCTTCAGGGCTTCTCTATTGGCTTCTGAACTAGTTCTCAGGAAATCTGGAAAGCCGCTGACTTTTATCTAAGATTCTTGCTCAAAGGAAGGTTCAGGGGTTTCTGTGTGTGTAGAAGCTTGTTGCAGGAGAACAACGCCATATTGTTTGGACAGGGTTTTTAGTTGGAGGGCGCAGTTTTTAACAGATATGTTTGGGAAGTTGATAAGAAAAGTGTTGTCAGTGGTATGCCAGATTGGCCATTTTATATGATCCCCAAAGGCTAAACCAAGAGCACGATTGACCATTTCAATGGACCAGAGCCCATGGATAATAGTTGCGGTGAGGTATAAGTAAGCGTCTGCCATTTCATGAAAGATCGGAAATTTTTGAAGTGGTTTAGAGTGTGGAGAAGAAGCAGAAGAGGGTAATTTGTTTGAAGAGAGAGTAATTTTTGATGCATAATGCGGTTTTGAAGAGTTAAGGTCATAATGACGATTGCAAACTTGAGAAGACTTGTGGGACCACTTGCTTTGACTCTGCAGACTTAATGCCTCGCGGCTGTTCATCATACGAGCGTTGTTGGGATGGAGCGACAGATCAGCTTTGTTTTGAAAAGATGACTTTCTTTTTTCGGGACAATGCGAGCTTGCATGGACAAAGAAAGAGCAATAATAACAGATCCATTTTTAGCTCGAACCGATTGGTTTATCGATTTTATTCATTTTATAATGAATACAAAAAGGAAATGGATTTCAAAATCAGATATTTTGACAATATTATCATTTTAATATTATAATGATATAGAATATTCAATTTTGATTTAAAATTGAAAATGAAGTTGGAATCATTTTGAAATGAATTTATAAATATTTTATAAATACGTTTTAAATGGAAATCGACGAAATATATGTAATACTATATATATATATATATATATATATATATATAATGGCCTCAATAGAACGCGTCGCACAACGACCGTTAACGAATTTCGACCATTAACTTCAAATTGATGTAATGACAGATCCGACCATCGGATTCTCCTAAAACTGAAACAGTTGGGTTCGTATCGAAAAGAGATTTCCACTGAATATAAGAGATTTGTAATCTAACGGTCGGATTTTAAAATATGTCTAAATCAATTTCAGAAAAGGTCGCTATGAATGCAGTTCAGTGACCGTTGTTGGAAACTAACTGTAAAGGCCTTAATAAAATTATTAAAAATATGAAAAATTATGTAAAATCATAATAAATGATTTGGAAGGATTTTTGATGAAAAATTCTAGTTTTGAAGAGATAAAAATATATTTTTATCGAAATGAACTTGTTGATAACTAGAATAATAATCCAATTATTTTTAGAAATAAATAATTTGGATTTGAAAATGGTTTTAATATAACCAGAAATTTCCAATGAATGAATTGGAATGGATTTGGAATGGAAATAATCTCCGAAATATTTCGATATGGGATTCAGTGACTATACGGATATTGTTGAGGAATTTGGAAGATATATATATATATATATACACGATATTTATTGGTTTCAGAATTTGATATTGAATATAAGCCGATATAATTTCTATTTAGAGCCTTGTACTTAATATCAAATTGGATTTTTGGTTTGTCGTGAATGGTATCTTAATTAACACTGTTCTTAAACCTAGTTGAGAAAAGAATAAATCTTTAAATTAAGATTTAGTGAAGTTTTCCAATTAATTAATGTTTAATTGGAATTGAATAAAAGAATTGGATTTTTGGGTTTATCGTGAACGGTGTTTTAAATAACACTTGTTCTTTAACCCAATTAATAGTTAAATGTGATTTGGAATTTTTAAATATTTTTATTAAGATTTAATGGAATTTTCCAAAGTGAAGTTTTTCCAATTTAATATATTAATTTGGAATTGAATGGAATTCGATTTGGTGATAATCGAGATGAGCTTCTGTGAAGGAAGACCGTTATTATATATGGAATTTAAAAGACTCTGTTGTTATTCCATTTATGTTATTAGTCTGATACATAAATTTATATCGATTATATACCGATCTGTTTCCCGTGAATGTTCCAGTTTGATGGAATGTGTTTTTGGGTTTATCGTGAACTGTGTTTTAAAATGACATTAGTTCTTTAACCCAATTAACAATGAAATGTGATTTGGACTTTTTAAATCTTTTTTATTAAGATTTAATGGAAAATTTCCAAAGTAAAGTTTTCCAATTTAACATATTAAATTGGAATTGAATGGAATTCATTTGGTAATAATCGAAGTGAGCTTCTGTGGAGGAAGACTGTTAATATATATGGAATTTAAAAGGCTTTGTCGTTATTCCATTTATATTATAAGTCGGATACGGAAATTGATAACGATTATATATTGATTTGTTTTCCGTGAAGATTTCATGGTTAATGGAATGTAATTTTTGGTTTATCGTGAACTGTGTTTTAAATGACATTGTTTCTGTAACCCAGTTAAAGATAGGATTACATGTCTAACATTGTATTTCAAACTATATTGTTGATCTCTACTAAATATATATTTATTTGGTGGCAGAGAATTTATTCTCTTGCTTAACACCCTTCTCTGAGGCGTATGAGCTAAGAGGTTATATATTGGCAGAAATCAGTGGTACAGTGTAGATTGTTGATGTGGCATGTTTGTGTTTCCAAAGTTAAGTAATCATTAAATAATGATTGTTGGAAGATTAAAACTTAGTGGAGTTTAAATGAATCTTTAATTAGATAGAAATGCGAATGTGATAATTTAAATTATCAAATGTGGGAAATGATCGAAAATGGAGTATCACCAGTGTTGCTCCAAGCGATAGTTAAATATTTAATTAGATTTGAACGTGAAATGGTAATTAATTTTACCGATAACACCATGGTGTTAGATAGGAGCACTACCAGTTTTTCTCCACGGGATGAATATGTTGGGATTGGGAAATAAAACAAATGATTACTTCGGTAAGGTGCGCTAACCCCGACTATTTTGGAAAATCTTAATTTGGTTTAAATTGTGAAAAGAATATTTGAATAAAAGAAGATTCTAGATTGGAATGAGGCATATGATGTGTTGTTATAGCACTTGAATATAAGATACATGAGTGATTCGGAAAGAATGGGTTTAACCCATTCTGAATAATTGATACGATGACTAACAATCGAACAGATTGAAGATGGTGCAAGACCAACGATCTTCACATCGAATGGATGGGTTGCTACTGATTCCCATGATTGGAATAGCTACCTTGAAGGGGCTACTTTGGTAGCTGTCCGGACGTATTTGTTGATTGTTCGGATATGCGAGGGCCTCTCTCCTGTATTGGACATAAGGGACGAGGAATAAGGTGCCGCCAATTTCGTTCAGACCTGGAACAGACTTGTAAATGGATAGTATGTCTGATGTTGTATTTCTTTATACTATATTCGTTAATCTCTGCTAAATATATATCTGTTTGGTGACGGAGAATTTATTCTCTTGATTAACACCCTTCTCTGAGATGTACGAGCTTAGAGGTTATATATTGCCAGAAATCAGTGGTATGGTATGGATTGACAGTGTGACATGCTGAGTTGCAGTGACCCAAGCTTTTGTTGAAAAGAAGAACTTGGTGGATGATGATCAAAGCACAGCTTTAAGTAGCACAACATTGTGTAGCGTTAGTTTGCGAGCCTCACACATCGGTATGATGGTGAACTGATCGATTAGTATACTTTCGATACGAGGATGGATTCGATCGACCGAGATAGGTTGGGTGTGGTCGCTCCACATCTGGTAGGGATAGGTCACACCCCCCTGATTCCCAGAAGGATAGAGTAAGCGGCGTTTTATCATGCACAGGACGTAAGATGCGAAGATACTTAATATCCTGGATATAGTGCGGATGTGCATTACGGTGTTTTCTCATGCCTGGGACGTAAGCTGTGGGGAGTTGCACTACACTATAGATCTTTCGAATCAGGAGCCATCATGATGGAAATCCTACTTCCAATACGACATTTTACGGTTTTAGTTGTGTACTATTGGCGGCATAGTGATATGGGACATTCATGTCGTCTATGATTGATACATTTATTTTTGAAGTTGATTTCTTCACTTATAGTAATAATAAAAGATAAATTTCGCATACCATGCATATTTGGCTATTATAAGGGAAAACTCTATCCTTGACTACATTTATTATGTGATGGGACCCGAGTCTTATAATAGCTTCATTTTTCTCTGTAGCATAGCGTTGTTATTTTTATGCACTGGTTTTCTTGGTGATAAACCCGTTCCGTGTTATACGGCATGGTCCCTTATTTACCTAACTTTAAAATCAAGTTAATAACTTTTTTAGTTCTCACACCAGTCCCATGTCTGACCTGAAGTTTATTGTTTTAACCTAAACTCCGGGTGCCCCTATTTTCCACACGGGCAGCTAGTAGTTTTGTTTTTCGTAGATATTTCTTTTCCCAGGATCCGGGGTTTACAGCTAGAGCTATATTCGGAAAGCTTTGTATCCATATATTTCTTTCAGTTATGTTAGTTGTTGTTTTCCGCAACGCATTGTATTTATACATTTTATTTCCGCTATTATGTAATTTAAATCTTCGATATTTTTCTGATGTATAATATTTATTCATACTCTGTTACATTCTTGTACTCTGATGTAAATTGTTGTAATAAAAATGAAATGTTCTATCGTTTGTGTTCTGATTTGTCGTATTCTCAATTTAATCTGGGCTTTCCCGTAAAGGGCAATTTGGTTTGTTTCATTTGTGGTATCAGATCTTTGGTTTACAGAGCTCAAGAACAAGACATTTTAGAACCAAATGAAAGAATTCATCAGAGATAGGATTAGTAATATCCTATGAGAATAACTTGTTAGAGATAGGATCAGTAGTATCCTAGAATGAGTTTGAAGAGTGTTATTTTAAAAAAAAATCAAATTAGATTTTGGAAACTATACCTTATTATTCGTATTTGAATATTTATTTTATATTGAATTTATACTATTGAGTATAACGAGATTTTTCATATATGTCTGATCCATGTGTATTTGATGTTTCAAATATACTGGGTAGATATAGAATCACACTCTAGTCGCTCGGAGATGATACTGATGAGGGAGCTTCATCATCAGTACTTATGTTCTAGTTTCGAAAGTGGGACATCTATATATTTCCAACTAACTGGTGTGAGAACCAAAACTTAAATAGGATTTATTGATTGTGATTTGGCACTAAAAATATGATTTTGAGTATATATAGAAAATATATGTTTGAAAAGCTAATCAACTAACTGATTGTTGATTGTGTTGTGTGATTATTAGTTAACTAATTAAATTATTAAAACTAATAAGCGAGTGAAAGGTAAATTTACCCAAATTGAATCAAATATTGAACTGAATTGGAAATTGATTGAAATTGCATACATGTACATATATATGTGTGAACAGGTCATAGCATGGAAGCTAAGAAGAGGAATGAAATTGTATGCCCGACAAATAGGTACATGTTTATTGTATTTCTTGGGTTTGATTATTTTATGAGCTAATTAGCAAGCCACTTGGCTTTTTCTTTTTCGTTTTCTTTTGGATTGATGAGGGACCTGTGAGGCAAGTTGCGGTTTTACCGATCACCCCGTACAAAGGAGGTTATGGCAAAAAAAAATCGAAAATTTAGGGTGTTAGCCAAATTTTTAGGAAATTAGAAAATTCTTAGAAACTGAAAAGTTGAAGAATGAAAGTTGAGTTGGTTAGTTAAACAACTTTCAGTCACGTTCCTTTTCGAGGACGAAAATGTTTTAAGTGGGGAAGATTGTAACAACCCGCATTTTCAGAACCAATTGATTTTTTTTATTTTAGCTTTTAATGGATTGTGAATATTTAAAATGATTTATTTAAATAATGAGACGGCCCGAAACTTCCCCGTAAAGGAAAGCGTCGGATAGTTCGAGAACAAGCCACAACCGAACGCAGACGGAAGAACATTTCATTGTATATCACAACAATGCATCAGATTACAAGAATATACAGAGTATAAACGAATCAATATTACACAGAAATATCAGAGATTTAAATTACATTTAAATACATAGCAGCGGAAAATAATACAATACACAACTAGAAAGAGATATACGGATACAAAGCTTTCCGGATATCGTTCCAGCTGTAAACCAGGATCTTGTGAATATAAATCTGCAAAACCAAACTACTAGCTGCCCATGTCAAAATAGGGGCACCCAGAGTTTAGGTTAAAACAATAAACTCCAGGTCAGTCATGTGACTGGTGTGAGAACTAAAACAGTTGTAAATCTTTATTTTAAAGTTAGGTAAATCAAGGGACCACCCCGTATAACACGGAACGGGTTTCCTCCCAAGAATACCAGTGCATAAAACAAACAGCGCAATGCTAAATAAAGAACAATGAAGCTATTATAAGACCCAGGTCCCATCACACAATGCAACGCAAGCCGGAGGATAGGGTTTTTACTTTATAATAGCATGGAATGCTTGATACGTTTAAAACAAATCATTTGATACTATCATAAGTGCATAGTGTATAAAACAATCTTCAAATCATAAGTATCAATCATAGACGGCATAAGCGCCCCATCCCACTATGTCGCCATACTAGGCTCTACAAATAAAACCGCAAATGTCACGTATTTGGAAATTGGATTTCTGTCTATGAACCGAGGCAAAAGATTGTCCTCACCGACTTCGAGACTGTCTAGCCCGAGCCTCAGGGTCAGAGCGCATCGACCCTTGGATCCTCAGGGCCAGTCCACCGATGTGGATTAAACTTAAATCCTGAACATGCGTTTCCCCGCCCTTTGGGGCGTAAATGAGCCAACGAATGACTCCACCGGACCCGGATCGTCCGATCAAACCGAGGCGCCTCGCAACAGCAACAACCACATAGGTGAAAAGTATATAAATGTCAGGGCTGGTAGGTCACTGACACCACCCTAGCTAGAAAGAAACGCATGCCCTCCCGGACGTCCTCTCCCGTTTTTGGTTCACCACCGGGGTGTGAGGCTCGTGAATCAACGCTACACAAAGCTATGCCACACAGGCCTTGCTTTGATCATCATCCACAAGACTTTGCTTTTCAACAGAAGCCTTGATCAATTGCCACTTAGGCATGCCACACAGGCAATTCACTCCATGCGTTTGATATCCATCAATATATAACCCCTGAGCTCGTACGTCTCAGAGAAGGGCGTTAAGCAAGAGAATAAATTCTCTGCCGCCAAACAGATATATATTTAATAGAGATCAGTCACACGGACTAAAATCCAATGTCAGACACACAGTCCATTTACAAGTTCGCTCTGGGTCTGAACGAAACCGGAGGCACCTAGTACCCCGCATATCCATCGATCTCCAAGTACGTCTGGACGATCACCAACTGTTTCCATCTTCTTGGGTGTACATCCCAATCAAGATCATCAGTAATCACCCAAACGACGTGAAGACCTCCGGTCTTCGACCATCGTCTTCATCTTCGACTTATCGTCGTATCAGTTATTCAGAATGGGATAAACCCGGTCTTTCCGAATAACTCGCGTATATTTTAAATAAGTGCTACACAAACACAACATACGCCTCATTCCAATTCATCAGTCACTAACTATAAATTAACCTGAGAATAATTCTCCAAATATTAACCCCGAAGGCCGAAACCAACATCAGATCAATATCCAGAAAACCATTCTGCTTGGCTAACCGACAGTTTCTAAATTTCATATTCATAGGGAGAGGTTCCCATTAATTTTATCAAAGATAAATTCCTTGAATTTATTCTCTAATCTTCTTTTGAATTTCGATTCAACTAGTCGGGATTAACAAACCTTACCGAAGTAATCATTTGTTTTAATTTCCCAACCCCGACCTATTTATCCCATGAAGTAAAATTGGTAAAACTTCATATCTAACACCACGGTGTTATCGGTAAATTCAATTACCATTTCACGTTTAAATCTAATTAAAGATTTAACTATCGCCTGGAGCAAAACTGGTGATACTCCATTCTCGATCTTTTCAATCTAATTAAAGATTCATTAAAACTCCACTTAGTTTTAATCTGTGACTGGGTTAAAGAATCAGTGTCATTTGAAACACGGCTCACGATAAACCCAAAATCCCATTCCATTAATTATCGGGTTAAAGAACAAGTGTTATTTAAAAACACTGTTCACGATAAACCCAAAAATCAATATCAATTCAATTCCAATTAAATATTATTTAATTGGTACACTTCATTAAATCTAAATAAAAAGATTTAATCTTTTCTCAACTGGGTTCAAGAACAGTGTTAATGAAGACACCATTCACGACAAACCTAAATCACATTTGATATTAAACACAAGGCTCTGAATAGAAAATATACCGGCTTATATTCAATATCAAATTCTATGACTAAAAATGTCGTATTGGAAATAACGATATATATATATATCTTTCAAATTCCCATAACAATATCTGTATCATCACGAAATCCAACATCGAAATAATCCAAAGACAATTTCGATTCAAATCCATTCCAATATAATTATTGGAAATTCTGGTTATTTTCAAAACCATTTCTAATCCAGTTTATTTATTTAAAAATAAATAGAATTATAATTCTAGTTCAAAACTAGTTCATTTCGATAAAAATCTACTTTTATCTTTTCAAATATGGAGTTTTTCATCCCAATTTTTCCCAAATCATTTCTTATGATTTTACACAAATTATTACTATTTTTAATAATTTTATCAAGGCCAGTACAGTCGATTTCCATCAACGGCCATCGAACTGCACTTACATCGACCTTTTCTGAATTTGATTTGGATGTATCTCTAAATCCAACCGTTGGATTTCAAATTTCTAATATTCTTTAGAAAGATCTTTTCGATACGAACCCAACGGTTCCGGTTTTAGGAGAATCCGACGGTCGGATCTCCCGCAATATCTGTTTGAAGTCAATGGTCAAAATTCGCGAACTGCAGCGGCGCGGCGCGTTCTATTCAGGCCATTATATTATATATATAATATATATAATATATACTTCGTCGATTTCAATTCAAAACGTGCTTTATAAATCGTTTTAAATTCGTTTTCAAAACGGTTTCAACTTCATATTCAATTTCAAATCAAAATTGAATATACCAATACAAATTCGTTTTAAATTCATTTCAAATCGATTTCAATTCAAATTGATTTTTAATTCAATTTCAGTTCGTTTTTCAATTCAATTTGAATTTCAAATTAACTCAATTCCAATTCAAATTCATTTCTATTCAATTCAAGTTCATTTCTATTCAATTTCAGTTCGAATTCATTTCTAAACGATTTCAATTCTATTTCACTTCTATTCGAATTCATTTCTATTCGAGTTTCAAATCATTTCAGTGTATTTCGAATTTCAAATCAATTCAGTTTAATTCGAATTTCAATTCACTTTAAATATAATTCGAATTTCCATTCATTTCAGTATAGTTCGAATTTCAAATCTATTCAATTTCAAATCTATTCAATATTCATTGAAAAATGAATGAAATCGATATAAATATCGTTCACGTCGAAATGGCGTCAATATAACCAACACGACTTCATATGTTTCTATTTTCAAATATTCTATTTCAAATATTTCTATTTCAAATATTTCTGTTTCAAATATTTTTTATTTCAAATATTGCTATTTCAAATATTTTTATTTCAAATATTTTTATTTCAAATATTTCTATTTCAAATATTTTTATTTCAAATATTTTTATTTCAAATATTTCTAGTTCGAAACTGGAATGAGGCCCAATCAATTACCATATAATGTTAATTATATGGATTTTCTACACACATGTATATATCAACAACGATGAATAATCAACCATCATCCAAAGTGCATTCTACACTGTATAAGCATCAAATATAAATATTCAACGCTTAAAACGCCTGTCAATCAATCGATCGACATACAACTAAACAATCGGGATTAGTGTACGTCCAATATCATCCCAATACCCGTGTGGGGTTTCAAGCAATCAAACACAGATTTTTATTTGTGCAGTTGGGCGATGTGTAAAATTTATCATCCCAATCAATGTCCTTCAAATAGGTGTACATAAACAAACCGTCCGGTTTGTAAATGAATATTTATTTATTCTCATTCACGTTAAAAATTATATTTTTAACGATCAAACTATTTTATTCAACCTATGAATATTCTATTCGGTTCATTTATTAAATAAAATGTTATCTTTATTTTTCTAACTTATTTTTAGAAAATTTCGGCGGCAAAACGGCACGATACTAGAAACGGGACAAGGCCTAGCCTTATCCCCGGTCTAATGAAGGCCCACGCCATTCACACATCAATCAAATCAATTTCATTTCACCAAACAATTCAATTCAAGTCAAATAATCTAACCAACTACACAACCAATCAATTAAACAAACAAGTCATCCATGGTATGTGGATGACGGGTGTCGGGTGCTACTAAACACCGTCTGCATCCTAGTATATATATAACTAGAAAAATTAAATTGAAAGGTGAGAAGTTCTCACAGATTAGCTAATCCAATCCCACGGCTCTTCTTAGGTAGGAATCTTCGCCGTTTCTTCTTCTTGTCACTTTCTCTGCCCGTATTCTCTACATATGTAAAATCACATTTTTACTTCGCTATTCGATATATAAAAATCGAATTTTTTTTCTTTGCTATTCAATATATAAAAATCGAATTTTTACTTCGCTATTCAATATATAAAAATCGAATTTTTACTTCTCTATTCAATATATAAAAATCGAATTTTTACTTCGAATCCATATATAAAAATCACATTTCTATACCGCTACTATATAGATAAAAATTCTTTTTTTTTTCAATGCTATTCTCTATATAAAGACTCCGCCTTTTCAACTATATCATTATAAAAATCACATCTTTATTTTGCTACACATATAAAGATGCTATTTTTAATATTCCTATCATGTAAAAATTATATTTTTAATTCTCTACATAAACAAAAATCATATTTTTACATCTTCTATATAGTAAAGATTATATTTTTAATACTTTAAAAATATAAAAATCATATTTTTATCTTGCAATCATATGTATAAAAATCCCATTCTTTTCATGCTACTACAAATAAAAAGATTACATTTTTCATATGAAATCATATACATAAAGATTGTTTCTTTATTACGCTATTCATATGAAAATAATATTTTTAAATCAGTCTTTATAAACAATGAAAATCAAATCATAGATTTCTAAAAATTACTTCTTTTATCATTAAAATTTTGAAAAGAAAACAATACTATCTGTATATATAAAAAATTAAATCCTTTATTCTTTACACAAAAAATAAAATAAAAAAATAAAAATAAAATAAAACTGACCTCTGTACGAATTGGAAGGGGGGAGCTTCATCTTCGGCGGTGGCCAGAGAGGGCGAGGCGGAGGCTAGGGGTGCGGTATGGCGAGATGTGGGCCCAGGGGGGGCGCAGCGTGTTCCACTGGAGAAAAGGGGGCTTCGCGGTTTTGGCGGTGGGAACGGGGAGAGCGAGGGAGGTCGGAGAGGAGGGGCGGTGGGCATCTGACGTGGCGCGACGGCGGAGGGCACCTCTGGGGGGGGCGACGATGTGGATCGATCGTGGAGAGGTTTTTTTTTCTCTTTTTTTATTTCTCTTCTGAAGAAGGACGGGGTCCTGAGAGGGTATTTATTTTTTTATATTTTTTTTCTTTACTTATTTATTTCAAAAAGCAACCTTTGATTTCAAACTCGAAATCAAACCCACCGCCTGTCGTCCATAGCTAATTACCCCAATTCCGAACACAATGGGATATGTACCGCAAGCTGATTTGATCATTTCGATCAATTTTCGTCAAAATCAACATATAACTCTATATATTGAATTTGAATGCGCATTTCAATTTACCGGGGTCACATACGAACTCTAAAAATTCCCGAAAAATATTTTCTAGCTTCGTATTGACGATACGGTCCTAACAAAACTAGTTTCGTCGAATTCCGAGGCCATTGGAAAAATGGCCATTTTTCAATAGATTAAAATCAACTGAAACTGGTCAAACGCGTTTTCCTTTGCCACGCTCTCATATTGATTCAAAAAATTATGAAATTTGAAACCTAGCAATAATTTGACATCACGGATCCAACAAAAGTGGTTTCGTCGAAATCCGAGGTCGTTTGCAAAATTCCCATTTTTAAGGGCCTGAATTCCACAGCGACTATTCAGAATTTTCAACTGGACATATCTTTTGATTCCCGCTATGAAATTTTGATTTTTCGGATCCGTTGGAAAGATATTCACAATTAGATCCCATTATTTTTGTTTCACTAAAATCCGGATTGTTTTGCACCCAGTACGTTCAATTGAAGTTTGAAATCGAATTATCGAACTACCGCGCCATTTTCAATTCTATTTTTCATTATATATAATTATTTATATTCTAACGACGACGTATATAATATATACGTTCAAATTCCATTCAACATAAATTTCTCGTAGATATTATTTAAAATAATCTATTTTAAATGTTCAAAATTCGTTAAAATTGCCAAAATAAAAATTTTAAACTGGCCCAGATTTTCGGATTGTTACAATCTCCCCCACTTAAAACTTTTCGTCCCCGAAAAGGAACAAAGTCGAAAGTGGTTTGATCATTCAACTCTACATTCGATCTGGCTTCAATTCTCCAACTTTTCAGTTTCTGAGAATTTTCAAAAATTTGGCTAACACCCGGAATTTTCGAAAAATTTCGCCATAACCTCCCCTGCACCGTGAGCCCCGGGAAAATCCCGAAATTGCCATATAGGCCTTCAGATCTCAAAAAGAAAAAGAAAAAGCCAAGCGGCTAGCCAATCGGCTCATAAAATCATCATCACCCAAACAAAACAGTAAATTATAATAAACATGTACCTATTTGTTTGGCAAACAAATTTTATTCTCTGCTCTAGCCTCCTTGCTATGACCTGTTCAATGTAAGTACAAGTATATGCAAGCAAATGCGACCAAATTTCAATACAATTCAATATTTGATTCAATTGGCTATATGGTTCAAAATTATCAAACAATTAAACAAACAACACAAACATCAATCAATTAGTGGATTAACGTTTCAAATTCATAATTTTGATACATAGTCAAAAATCAGATTTTTGATGCCAAATCACAATAATAAGCACTATCTAGTCTTGGTTCTCACACCAGTCTAATGGAAATATATAGAAATCCCACCTTCGAAACTCGAACATAAATGTTGATGATGCGATCGCTATCATCAATATCATCTCCGGGCAACTAGAGTGTGATGCTATATCTATCCAATATATTAAAACTTTGAATATACGTTTGCAAGGCGTATATGCAAATTCTTTATATACTGAATTGTCCAAAATCAATATAAATAAATTATTCAAATACGTGTAAAACGATTTAAATTTCAAAACATAATTGTTTTCATTTGAAAAATATACTTTTCACACTCGTTCTAGGATACTACTGATCCCATCTCTAACGAGTCATTCCCATTGGATATTACTAATCCAATATCTGATGAATTCTTTCGTATGGTTCTAATGTGTTTTGTTCTCTAGCTTTGTAAACCAAAGCTCTGATACCAACTGAGATGGCCCGAAACTTCCCCGTAAAGGAAAGCGTCGGATAGTTCGAGAACAAGCCAATACCGAACGCAGACGGAAGAACATTTCATTGTATATCACAACAATGCATCAGATTACAAGAATATACAGAGTATAAACGAATCAATATTACACAGAAATATCAGAGATTTAAATTACATTTAAATACATAGCAGCGGAAAATAATACAATACACAACTAGAAAGAGATATACGGATACAAAGCTTTCCGGATATCGTTCCAGCTGTAAACCAGGATCTTGTGAATATAAATCTGCAAAACCAAACTACTAGCTGCCCATGTCAAAATAGGGGCACCCAGAGTTTAGGTTAAAACAATAAACTCCAGGTCAGTCATGTGACTGGTGTGAGAACTAAAACAGTTGTAAATCTTTATTTTAAAGTTAGGTAAATCAAGGGACCACCCCGTATAACACGGAACGGGTTTCCTCCCAAGAATACCAGTGCATAAAACAAACAGCGCAATGCTAAATAAAGAACAATGAAGCTATTATAAGACCCAGGTCCCATCACACAATGCAACGCAAGCCGGAGGATAGGGTTTTTACCGTATAATAGCCAAGAATGCTTGATACGTTTAAAACAAATCATTTGATACTATCATAAGTGCATAGTGTATAAAACAATCTTCAAATCATAAGTATCAATCATAGACGGCATAAGCGCCCCATCCCACTATGTCGCCATACTAGGCTCTACAAATAAAACCGCAAATGTCACGTATTTGGAAATTGGATTTCCGTCTATAAACCGAGGCAAAAGATAGTCCTCAACGACTTCGAGACTGTCTAGCCCGAGCCTCAGGGTCAGAGCGCATCGACCCTTGGATCCTTAGGGCCGGTCCAACGATGTGGATTAAACTTAAATCCTGAACATGCGTTTCCCCGCCCTTTGGGGCGTAAATGAGCCAACGAATGACTCCACCGGACCCGGATCGTCCGATAAAACCGAGGCGCCTCGCAACAGCAACAACCACATAGGTGAAAAATATATAAATGTCAGGGCTGGTAGGTCACTGACACCACCCTAGCTAGAAAGAAACGCATGCCCTCCCTGACGTCCTCTCCCGTTTTTGGTTCACCACCGGGGTGTGAGGCTCGTGAATCAACGCTACACAAAGCTATGCCACACAGGCCTTGCTTTGATCATCATCCACAAGACTTTGCTTTTCAACAGAAGCCTTGATCAATTGCCACTTAGGCATGCCACACAGGCAATTCATTCCATGCGTTTGATATC
Organism: Allium sativum; assembly: GCA_030737875.1. Taxonomy (NCBI): domain Eukaryota; kingdom Viridiplantae; phylum Streptophyta; class Magnoliopsida; order Asparagales; family Amaryllidaceae; genus Allium; species Allium sativum. The sequence goes on along the minus strand of CM060912.1, from coordinate 221,311,139 downwards.
CATCAATATATAACCCCTGAGCTCGTACGTCTCAGAGAAGGGCGTTAAGCAAGAGAATAAATTCTCCGCCGCCAAACAGATATATATTTAATAGAGATCAGTCACACGGACTAAAATCCAATGTCAGACACACAGTCCATTTACAAGTTCGCTCTGGGTCTGAACGAAACCGGAGGCACCTAGTACCCCGCATATCCATCGATCTCCAAGTACGTCTGGACGATCACCAACTGTTTCCATCTTCTTGGGTGTACAGCCCAATCAAGATCATCAATAATCACCCAAACGACGTGAAGACCTCCGGTCTTCGACCATCGTCTTCATCTTCGACTTATCGTCGTATCAGTTATTCAGAATGGGATAAACCCAGTCTTTCTGAATAACTCGCGTATATTTTAAATAAGTGCTACACAAACACAACATACGCCTCATTCCAATTCATCAGTCACTAAATATAAATTAACCAGAGAATAATTCCCCAAATATTAACCCCGAAGGCCGAAACCAACATCAGATCAATATCCAGAAAACCATTCTGCTTGGCTAACCGACAGTTAGTTTCTAAATTTCATATTCATAAGGAGAGGTTCCCATTAATTTTATCAAAGATAAATTCCTTGAATTTATTCTCTAATCTTCTTTTGAATTTCGATTCAACTAGTTGGGATTAACAAACCTTACCGAAGTAATCATTTGTTTTAATTTCCCAACCCCGACCTATTCATCCCATGAAGTAAAACTAGTAATACTTCATATCTAACACCATGGTGTTATTGGTAAATTCAATTACCATTTCACGTTTAAATCTAATTAAAGATTTAACTATCGCCTGGAGCAAAACTGGTGAAACTCCACTCTCGATCTTTTCTATCTAATTAAAGATTCATTAATACTCCACTTAGTTTTAATCTGTGACTGGGTTAAAGAATCAGTGTCATTTGAAACACGGCTCACGATAAACCCAAAATCCCATTCCATTAATTATCGGGTTAAAGAACAAGTGTTATTTAAAAACACTGTTCATCATAAACCCAAAAATCAATATCAATTCAATTCCAATTAAATATTATTTAATTGGTACACCTCATTAAATCTAAATAAAAAGATTTAATCTTTTCTCAATTGGGTTCAAGAACAGTGTTAATGAAGACACCATTCACGACAAACCCAAATCACATTTGATATTAAACACAAGGCTCTGAATAGAAAATATACCGGCTTATATTCAATATCAAATTCTATGACTAACAAATGTCGTATTGGAAATAACGATATATATATCTTTCAAATTCCCATAACAATATCTGTATCATCACGAAATCCAACATCGAAATAATCCAAAGACAATTTCGATTCAAATCCATTCCAATATAATTATTGGAAATTCTGGTTATTTTCAAAACCATTTCTAATCCAGTTTATTTATTTAAAAATAAATAGAATTATAATTCTAGTTCAAAACTAGTTCATTTCGATAAAAATCTACTTTTATCTTTTCAAATATGGAGTTTTTCATCCCAATTTTCCCCAAATCATTTCTTATGATTTTACACAAATTATTACTATTTTAATAATTTTATCAAGGCCCGTACAGTCAATTTCCATCAACGGCCATCGAACTGCACTTACAGCGACCTTTTCTGAATTTGATTTGGATGTATCTCCAAATCCAACCGTTAGATTTCAAATTTCTAATATTCGTTAGTAAGATCTTTTCGATACGAACCCAACGGTTCCGGTTTTAGAAGAATCCGACGGTCGGATCTCCCGCAATATCTGTTTGAAGTCAATGGTCGAAATTCGCGAATTGTCGCGGCGCGGCGCGTTCTATTCAGGCCATTACATTATATATAATATATATAATATATACTTCGTCGATTTCAATTCAAAACGTGCTTTATAAATCGTTTTAAATTCGTTTTCAAAACGTTTTCAACTTTATATTCAATTTCAAATCAAAATTGAATATACCAATATAAATTCGTTTTAAATTCATTTCAAATCGATTTCAATTCAAATTGATTTTTATTTCAATTCAAATTGATTTTTAATTCAATTTCAGTTCGTTTTTCAATTCAATTTGAATTTCAAATTAACTCAATTCCAATTCAAATTCATTTCTATTCAATTCAAGTTCATTTCTATTCAATTTCAATGCGAATTCATTTCTAAACGATTTCTATTCTATTTCACTTCTATTCGAATTCATTTCTATTCGAGTTTCAAATCATTTCAGTGTATTTCGAATTTCAAATCAATTCAGTTTAATTCGAATTTCAATTCACTTTAAATATAATTTGAATTTCCATTCATTTCAGTATAGTTCGAATTTCAAATCTATTCAATTTCAAATCTATTCAATATTCATTGAAAAATGAATAAAATCGATATAAATATCGTTCACGTCGAAATGGCGTCAATCTAACCAACACGGCTTCATATGTTTCTATTTTCAAATATTCTATTTCAAATATTTCTATTTCAAATATTTCTATTTCAAATATTTTTATTTCAAATATTGCTATTTCAAATATTTTTATTTCAAATATTTTTATTTCAAATATTTTTATTTCAAATATTTCTAGTTCGAAACTGGAATGAGGCCCAATCAATTACCATATAATGTTAATTATATGGATTTTCTACACACATGTATATATCAACAACGATGAATAATCAACCATCATCCAAAGTGCATTCTACACTGTATAAGCATCAAATATAAATATTCAATGCTTATAACAGCCTGTCAATCAATCGATCGACATACAACTAAACAATCGGGATTAGTGTACGTCCAATATCATCCCAATACCCGTGTGGGGTTTCAAGCAATCAAACACAGATTTTTATTTGTGCAGTTGGGCGATGTGTAAAATTTATCGTCCCAATCAATGTCCTTCAAATAGGTGTACATAAACAAACCGTCCGGTTTGTAAATGAATATTTATTTATTCACATTCACGTTAAAAATTATATTTTTTACGATCAAACTATTTTATTCAACCTATGAATATTCTATTCGGTTCATTTATTAAATAAAATGTTATCTTTATTTTTCTAACTTATTTTTAGAAAATTTCGGCGGCATAACGGCACGATATTAGAAACGGGATAAGGCCTAGCCTTATCCCCGGTCTAGTGAAGGCCGACGCCATTCACACATCAATCAAATCAATTTCATTTCACCAAACAATTCAATTCAAACCAAATAATCTAACCAACTACACAACCAAACAATTAAACAAACAAGTCATCCATGGTCTGTGGATGACGGGTGTCCAGTGCTACTAAACACCGTCTGCATCCTAGTATATATATAACTAGAAAAATTAAATTGAAAGGTGAGAAGTTCTCACAGATTAGCTAATCCAATCCCACGGCTCTTCTTAGGTAGGAATCTTCGCCGTTTCTTCTTCTTGTCACTTTCTCTGCCCGTATTCTCTACATATGTAAAAATCACATTTTTACTTCGCTATTCGATATATAAAAATCGAATTTTTTTTCTTCGCTATTCAATATATAAAAATCGAATTTTTACTTCGCTATTCAATATATAAAAATCGAATTTTTACTTCGCTATTCAATATATAAAAAACGAATTTTTACTTCGAATCCATATATAAAAATCGCATTTCTATACCGCTACTATATAGATAAAAATTCTATTTTTTTCAACGCTATTCTCTATATAAAGACTCCTCCTTTTCAACTATATCATTATAAAAATCACATCTTTATTTTGCTACACATATAAAGATGCTATTTTTTAATATTCCTATCATGTAAAAATTATATTTTTAATTCTCTACATAAACAAAAATCATATTTTTACATCTTCTATATAGTAAAGATTATATTTTTAATACTTTAAAAATATAAAAATCATATTTTTATCTTGCAATCATATGTATAAAAATCCCATTCTTTTCATGCTACTACAAATAAAAAGATTACATTTTTCATATGAAATCATATACATAAAGATTGTTTCTTTATTACGCTATTCATATGAAAATAATATTTTTAAATCTATCTTTATAAACAATGAAATCAAATCTTAGATTTCTAAAAATTACTTCTTTTATCATTAAAATTTTGAAAAGAAAACAATACTATCTGTATATATAAAAAATTAAATCCTTTATTCTTTACACAAAAAATAAAATAAAAAAATAAAAATAAAATAAAATAAAACTGACTTTTGTACGAATTGGAAGGGGGGAGCTTCATCTTCGGCGGTGGCCAGAGAGGGCGAGGCGGAGGCTAGGGGTGCGGTATGGCGAGATGTGGGCCCAGGGGGGCGCAGCGTGTTCCACTGGAGAAATGGGGGCTTCGCGGTTTTGGCGGTGGGAACGGGGAGAGCGAGGGAGGTCGGAGAGGAGGGGCGATGGGCATCTGACGTGGCGCGATGGCGGAGGACGCCTCTGGGGGGGGGGGGGGGGGGCGACGATGTGGATCGATCGTGGAGAGGTTTTTTTTTCTCTTTTTTTTTTCTCTTCTGAAGAAGGACGGGGGCCTGGGAGGGTATTTATTTTTTTATATTTTTTTCTTTAATTATTTATTTCAAAAAGCAACCTTTAATTTCGAACTCGAAATCAAACCGACCGACTGTCGTCCATAGCTAATTACCCCAATTCCGAACACAATGGGATATGTAGCGCAAGCTGATTTGATCATTTCGATCAGTTTTCGTCAAAATTAACATATAACTCTATATATTGAATTTGAACGCGCATTTCAATTTACCGGGGTCACATACGAACTCTAAAAATTCCCGAAAAATATTTTCTAGCTTCGTATTGACGATACGGTCCTAACAAAACCAGTTTCGTCGAATTCCGAGGCCATTGGAAAAATGGCCATTTTTCAGTCGATTAAAATCAACTGAAACTGGTCAAACGCGTTTTCCTTTGCCACGCTCTCATATTGATTCGAAAAATTATGAAATTTGAAACCTAGCAATAATTTGACATCACGGATCCAACAAAAGTGGTTTCGTCGAAATCCGAGGTCGTTTGCAAAATTCCCATTTTTAAGGGCTTGAATTCCATAGCGACTATTCAGAATTTTCAACTGGACATATCTTTTGATTCCCGCTATGAAATTTTGATTTTTCGGATCCGTTGAAAGATATTCACAATTAGATCCCATTATTTTTGGTTTCACTAAAATCCGGATTGTTTTGCACCCGTTACGTTCAATTGAAGTTTGAAATCGAATTATCGAACTATCGTACCATTTTCAATTCTATTTATAATTATTTATATTCTAACGACGACGTATATAATATATACGTTCAAATTCCATTCAAAATAAATTTCCCGTCGATATTATTTAAAATAATCTATTTTAAATGTTCAAAATTCGTTAAAATTGCCAAAATAAAATTTTTAAACTGGCCCAGATTTTCGGGTTGTTACAAATAATAACAACTAAAAATTATTTTAATCCAAGTTAGAATGTAAATTTTTTTTCTAATTATAAAACGAGCTTGAAATGGCGCGGTAGTTTGAAAATTCGATTTTAAATTTCAATTGAATGTACATAATTCAAAATAAATCGAATTTCAGTAAAACCAAAAATATTTGGATTTGTTTAATAATATCTTTTTAACGAATGTAAAAAATTTATATTTCATAATATAAATTGAAAGTTATGTCCGGTTTAAAATTTAAAATAGTCGCTATGGAATTTATATATATTTTAATATAATATATAATCCTTAAAAATAGCCATTTTGCAAACGACCTTCGTTTTCAACGAAACCGCTTTTGTTGGATCCAGAATGTCAAATTATTGTTAGGTTTCAAATTTCATAATTTTTGGATTTAATATGTGAGTGCAGTAAATTTAAATGTGTTTTGACAGTTTGAATTTGATCGACCAGAAAATGGCCATTTTTCAAACGGTCTCCAAATTCGACGAAATTAGTTTTTTTAGGACCGTATCATCAAAACATAGCTAGATTTAATTTCCTGGAATTTTTGGAGTCAGTATATGGCCTCGGTAAATTAAAATGTACATTTAAATTCAATATATATTGATTTATATTTTAATTTAAATGAAAGCTCATTAAAACAGTTGAATTGGCTTACGAAATATATTCCGTTGTGTCCGAAATGGGGGTATTTAGCTAGGGATGACAATTGTTGGGTTTGATTTGGAGTTTGGATTATTAAACATGTAACAAATAAAATAAAATAAACTAGTGGAATATATATATATATATATTAAACTATCCTCAACTATCCTAAACCTAATTCATTTCCTCCTTTGGTCAAATTTTCAGCCATCGGTTTTTCCTCCTTTCACAAACAAATCGTGAGTTCATAAACCCAAAGAAATTCAAATCTATATTTATAAATCATGGAAAATATATTTTTGAATTGCCTGGATGTTCTTCTTTAATTCTATACCTATATGGAAGGGTGCGGCGCATCTTTTCTGATGCTTAAAAACTTAAAGCGCACCTAGGGTTATGGGGTTCGTGAGTTATAGCTTCGAATGGGTAAATGGTTATGATATTGGTGTTTAGGATTAGAAATAGCATCATGTAGTAATGTTTGGTGAAATTCAAAAGCGGAAAGTGTCGCTCCCTGTAATGGAGTGCACGAAATTAGCTGGAGGACGGAATTTTCATGGGGAACTCGAGTTGGAGGGGTTGATGATGAGGTGATGGAGTTCGGTGAGGAGAGTTCGATGGAATTCTCGGTTCGTAATTTCATGAAGTGAAGAGGGAAAGAAGGGGCGAGTAAAAATCGGTTGTTGGGTTATGTACAGGGAGGGAGTCGTGTGTTTTGAAGGAAGAAGAAAGGTTTCGGGAGGGAGGAGTAATTAAGGTGATTAATTAATTATAAATTATAGATTAATGATGTTTAAATCGTGTGCAAACATATAAAATGTCATAACTCCTCCATATGATGTCAGAATTCAGAAAACCGAAGTCCGTTGGAACCGTAATTTCGAGCATTACGCGGTGCAACAGACTAGGATGGAAGTTGTTGGAATCTTGGCAAAATTAAATGCACTTTTTAATTTTGTTAAAATAACCATTATTTAACGATTTCAAAACCTGTCAATGTGAGAATTTCTTCTCACTTGAATTATTTTACAATTATTATATAATAGGTTGTAGACGGGGCTTAGTAGCTCCTGACACTATTTCTTTACAAACCATGGTTGACTGTTTGTTTGGATATAGATTAGGATTGTCATGTACTGATATTGTTGTATATAAAAATTATTTATATAATATATATATATATATATATATATATAAATTATCATGAAAATAAAATAAAATAAATATTCATTTACAAATCGGACGGTTTGTTTATGTACACCTATTTAACTGGTATTGATTGGGATGATAAATTTTACACATCGCCCAACTGCACAAATAATAAACAGTATTTGTTGTTTGAAAAACCTACATGGGTATTGGGATGATATTTGACATACACTGATCCCAATAATTAGTTGTATGTCAGTCGATGGGTTGACAGACTGTATAAGCGTTATTTATTTATTTTAATGCTTATACAGTTGTAAACTGCACTCTGAATGTTGTATGAATTTTTAATGATCGTGTACCATTATTGTTATATACATGCGCTATATGAAATCCATGTAACTGAAATTATATGGTAATTGATTGAGTCTGATTCGAGTTCAGAAATAAAGAATATTTTAAAATAACAAGTATTTTAAAATAACGAATAATTTAAAATAACGAATATTTTAAAATTATATTCAGTGAATAATCAAAATGTGATTTTGATGTCTGATTTGGGATGGACACGAAAATATTGAAATATGGAAGCCGGGTTAAGTATATCCGCCATTTTTAGCACGAACCGATTGGTTTATCGATTTTATTCATTTTATAATGAATACAAACAGGAAATGGATTTCAAAATCAGATATTTTGAAAATATTATCATTTTAATATTATAATGATATAGAATATTCAATTTTGATTTAAAATTGAAAATGAAGTTGGAATCGTTTTGAAATGAATTTATAAATATTTTACAAAAACATTTTAAATGGAAATTGACAATATATATATATATATATATATATATATATATATATATATAATGGCCTGAATAGAACGCATCGCGTAGTGACCGTTCGCGAATTTCGACCATTAATTTCAAATTGATGTAACGGGAGATCCGACCGTCGGATTCTCCTAAAGCCGGAACCGTTGGGTTCGTATCAAAAAGAGCTTTCCAATGAATATAAGAGATTTGAAATCTAATGGTCGGATTTTAAAATATGTCCAAATCAATTTCAGAAAAGGTCGTTATAAATGCAGTTCGGTGACCGTTGTTGGAAACCAACTGTAAAGGCCTTAATAAAATTATTAAAAATATGGAAAACTTATGTATAATCATAATAAATGATTTGGAAGGATTTTTGATGAAAAATTCCAGTTTTTAAAAGATAAAAATATATTTTTATCGAAATGAACTAGTTAATAACTAGAATAATAATCCAATTATTTTTAGAAATAAATAAATTGGATTTCAAAATGGTTTGAATATAACCAGAAATTTCCAACGAATGAATTGGAATGGAAATAATCTCCGGAATATTTCGATATGGGATTCCGTGACTATACAGATATTGTTGGGGAATCTGGAAGATGTATATATATATCGTTATTCCCAATACAATATTTGTTGGTTTCAGAGTTTGATATTGAATATAAGCCGATATAATTTCTGTTCAGAGCCTTGTATTTAATATCAAATTGGATTTTGGGTTTGTCGTGAGTGGTGTTTTTATTAACACTGTTCTTAAACCCAGTTGGGAAAAGAATAAATCTTTAAATTAAGATTTAGTGATGTTTTCCAATTAATTAATATTTAATTGGAATTGAATAAAAGAATTGGATTTTTGGGTTTATCGTGAACGGTGTTTTAAATAACACTTGTTCTTTAACCATATTAATAGTGAAATGTGATTTGGAATTTATAAATCTTTTTATTAGGATTTAATGGAATTTTCCAAAGTGAAGTTTTTCCAATTTAGTATATTAAATTGGAATTGAATGGAATTCGATTTGGTGATAATCGAGATGAGCTTCTGTGAAGGAAGATAGTTATTATATATGGAATTTAAAAGGCTTTGTCGTTATTCCATTTAAATTATTAGTCTGATACGGAAATTTATATCCATTATATATTGATCTGTTTTCCGTGAATGTTCCAGTTTGGTGGAATGTGATTTTGGGTTTATCGTGAACTGTGTTTTAAAATGACATTAGTTCTTTAACCCAATTAACAATGAAATGTGACTTGGAATTTATAAATCTTTTTTATTAAGATTTAATGGAAATTTTCCAAAGTAATGTTTTCCAATTTAATATAGTAAATTAGAATTGAGTGGAATTCGATTTGATAATATTCGAAGTGAGCTTCTGTGGAGGAAGACTGTTAATATATATGGAATTTAAAAGGCATTGTCGTTATTCCATTTATATTATAAGTTGGATACAGAAATTGATATCGATTATATATTAATCTGTTTTCCATGAAAATTCCATGGTTAATGGAATGTGATTTTGGGTTTATCGTGAATTGTGTTTTAAATGACATTGGTTCTTTAACCTAGCTAAAGACAGGATTACATGTCTAACATTGTATTTCGAACTGTATTGTTGATCTATGCTTAATATATATATCTTTTTGGTGGCGGAGAATTTGTTCTCTTGCTTAGCACCCTTCTCTGAGACGTATGAGCTTAGAAGTTATATATTGGTTGAAATCAGTGGTACAGAGTAGATTGTCGATGTGGCATGTTTGTGTTTCCAAAGTTAAATAATCATTAAATAATGATTGTTGGAAGATTAAAACTAAGCGGAGTTTTAATGAATCTTTAATTAGATTGAAATGTGAATGTGATAATTTAAATTATCAAACGTGGGAAATGATCGAGAATGGAGTATCACCAGTGTTGCTCCAAGCGATAGTTAAATCTTTAATTAGATTTGAACATGAAATGGTAATTAATTTTACCGATAACACTGTGGTATTAGATATGGAGAACTACCAGTTTTTCTCCATGGGATGAATAGGTTGGGATTGGGAAATAAAACAAATGATTACTTCGATAAGGTGTGCTAATCCCGACTAGTTTGGAAAACCTTAATTTGGTTTAAATTGTGAAAAGAATATTTGAATAAAAGAATATTATGGATTGGAATGAGACGTATGATGTATTATATAGCACTTGATTATAAGATATGCGAGTTATTCGGAAAGACCTGGTTTAACCCATTCTGAATAATTAATACAACAACTTACAGTCGAAGAGATTGAAGAGAGTGCAAGACCGACGATCTTCACATCGAATGGATGGGTTGTACTGATGCCCATCATTGGAGTAGCTACCTTGAAGGGGATACAGTGGTAGTCATTCAGACATATTTGTTGATTGTTCGGATATGCGAGGGCCTCTCTCCTGTATTGGACATATGGGACGAGGAATAAGGTGCCTTCGGTTTCGTTCAGACCCAGAACGGACTTGTAAATGGATAGTATGTCTGACATTTTATTCCTTTATACTGTATTTGTTGATCTCTGCTAAATATATATCTGTTTGGTGGCGGAGAATTTATTCTCTTGCTTAACACCCTTTTTTGAGACGTGTGAGCTTAGAGGTTATATATTAGCATAAATCAGTGGTACAGTATGGATTGAAAGTGTGACATGCTAAGTTGCAGTGACCCAAGATTTTGTTGAAAAGCAGAGCTTGGTGGATGATGATCAAAGCACATCTTTGTGTAGCGTTAATTCGCAAGCCTCACACATCGGTATTGTAACGAACTGCAAATCCGTACTATCTGAGTTGACTAATAACACCACATGTAACACCCCTAAGTCCTACATCGTGGAAGCTTGTGTGAAGTGGGTACTTATATAGTAGAGTCCATCTCTTACTAACGCCGAGGCCTTTTGAGGAACAAAACCCCACACCTATATGGTGGCTAAGTTGGGAACAATATCTTGCGTGAACGGAGGTGCAGGCTGTCACATTTGGTATCAGAGCTTTGGTTTACAGAGCTCGAGAACAAGACACATTATGACCGAACAAAAGAATTCATCAGAGATATGATCAGTGGCATCTTATAAGAATGACTTATTAGAGATGGGATCAGCAGTATCCTAGAATGAGTCCGAAGAGTGTTAATTTTGTTAATAAATAAAAATGAAAACAAACTTTGTTTTGAAAATTTAAATATCATTATACGTATTTGAATATATTATTTTATTTTATTTTGGACAATCAAGTATATAGAGATTTGCATATACGCCTAGCTAGCATGTATACAAAGCCTCAATATACTGGATAGATATAGAATCACGCTGTAGTTGCCCGAACATGATTTTGATGATGAGCATGACATCATCAACGTTTATGTTCAAGTATTCGAAAGTGGGATATCTATATATTTCCATTGAGTGGTGTGAGAACCAAAACTAGATAGGGTTTATTATTGTGATTTGCACTAAAACATGATTTTTAACTATATATAAAAATTATATATATTTGAAAAGTTAATCACCTAATTGATCGCTGGTTGTGATGTTTGATATTAGTTAAAATAATTAAAATAATGAAAAGATAATTAATTTAAACAATATGAGAAAGAATGATAAATTTAACTAAATCGAATTTAATATTGAACTGAATTGATTAGAATTGAAAGTTAACTTGGCTAGTTAAACAGCTTTCAGCTTCGTTCCTTTTCGAGGACGAAAAGATTTTAAGTGGGGGAGATTGTAACAACCCGCAATTTCTGAACCAATTTAATTTTTTTTAGTAAATTTAATGAATTTTGGATATTTAAAATAACTTATTTTAAATAATAACGACTAAAAATTTATTTAAATCGAAGTTAGAACGAAAAATTATAATATAATTATAAAAGGAATTAGAAATGGCGCGGTAGTTTGAAAATTCGATTTCAAATTTCAATTGACTGTACACGATTCAAAATAAATCGGATTTCAGTAAAACCAAAAATATTTAAATCTCTTTAGTTATATCTTTCTAATGAATGTGAAAAATCCAAATTTCATAATAGGAATTAAACGTTATGTCCAATTTAAAATTCAGAAAAGTCGCTGTAGAATTTATATATTTTATATATAATATATGGCCCTTGAAAATAGCCATCCTGTAAACTACCTCCATTTTCGAGGAAACCACTTTTGTTGGAACCCGAATGTCAAATTATTTCTAGATTCCAATTTTCAAATTTTTTGGAATTAATATGTGAGCGTGGCAAAAGAAAACGTGTTATGACTGTTTCAGTCAAACTGGATCGACCAGAAAATGACCATTTTTCAAACGGTCTCGGAATTCAACGAAATTAGTTTTGTTAGGACCGTATCATCAATACAAAGCCAGAAATAATTTTTCTAGAATTTTTAGAGTCAGTATGTGGCCCCAATAATTTAAAATGTATGTTTAAATTAAATATATATTGTTTTATATTTTAATTTTGATTAAAACTTATCGTAATAGCCGAATTGGCTTACAAAACATATTCCATTGTGTTCGGGATGGGGGTTATTAGCTAGGGGCAACACTCGTTGGGTTTGATTTGGAGTTCAGAAAGATACAGGAGTTATATTGAAATAAAATGGAATTAAATAATTAAAATAAAACAATAAAATACAGTATAAAAACATCTAGTATACCCAACCCTAATTCTCTTATACGCAGCCTCCAACCCTTATCATCAATGGCCGATTTGTCCGATCTTTGATCCTCTAAAACTTCCAATCCTTCGCAAATCAAAACATGAAAATAAAACAAAAATCAAAGAGATCTTCGAGGGCTATAAATCCATAAGGTTAAGATCGGATTTAGTCAGCTATCTTGTTCGGATTTGGGGCTTAATCGGTCGTCGTTTAGGGACAGTTTCCAGAACATTGGGGGGTTCGAGCTCCTTATGGTTGCGGGTAGAGGTGCGGAATTCGAAGGCGGTGGTCATGGGCTATTTGGATGGAGAACCGATCATCGGTGGCGAGGGCAGTTGCTGGATGATGAAGTGGGGCGGCCGATGTTATACAGGAGGAAGGAGGAATGTGTATTGAAAGGAGGAGGGTAACGCTTATGCTAAGTGTAATTAACTAATTTTAATTTACTTAAATTGCTTTAAAATTTCAGATTCACTTATAAATAAATTTACTTCAAAAATTTCAGATCTGAAAATAAAGTTAGCATTGTAATTTGTAAATAAAATAAAAGTATCATTTTGCAAATGTTTTGTAAATAAACTAAACAATTTTTTAAAATAAAGTAATATCATTTTTTATATAGAAAAGTAAATATCAATGTTTATATAGAAAAGTAAATGTCATTATTTATATAGGAAAGTAAATATCATTGTTTTTATAATGAAATTGACTGTTGTTTTAAAAGTAAAAGTACATTTGTTTTGAAAATAAAATAGGACAATGTTTTTTAAATAAATAGAATAATGTTTTGCAAATAAAATAGAACATTGGTTTGTATATAAGATTTACATTGTTTTGAAAGGCAAAATTTACATTGTTTTTTAGATTATAAAATCGCATTGTTTTCAAATGAAAATTTGCATTGTTTCATAATAAAAGGATAGCATTGTCTTAAGATGAAAATAACATGGTTTTGAAATTGAAAAATCTAAAATTAATATATATAGTTTTGATATGAGAATCACAATGTTTTGGATATAAGAATGGCGATGTTTTGTAAAATCAAATACCAATGTTTTTGTAAATCAAATTTACAGTGCTTTTGTAAATCAAATAGCAATGCTTTTGTAAATCAACCAGCAATGTTTTTGTAAATGAAAAATATATTGTTTTGTAAATAAAAGATTAATGTTTTTGTAAATAAAATATATATCGATTTGTAAATAGAATTAACATCGATTTGTAAATAGAATTAACATCGATTTGTAAATAGAATGAACATCATTTTTGTAAATAAGATATACCTCGTTTTTTGTAAATAAGGTATACGTTGTTTTGTAAATAAAAATAAATATTGTTTAAAATATAAATAAATAGCATTTGTTTGGAAATAAAAACGAACTTTGTTTTGAAATGAACATATCACTGTTTGAAACGAACATATCATTATTTTGAAAATTAAACATATCATTGTTTAGAAATTAAAAATATACTTTGTTTGAAAATAAAAATAGAACACTATTTTAAAAATATGACTTTTATATGTATAGCATCGTATTAAAAATATGATTTCTAATATATATATATATATATATATATATATACTGCGTGAAACAGATTTCGATGAAACTGACTAGAAGCAGAACGGAATCAAAATCATCAGTTAAAGACTGACGGAGTGAAAAACCAAAGGTGAGAACTCCTCACTAAAATTTCTACACAGTTATTTATTTACTTTTATAACTGAAAAATCTATAGAATTGCCAATTTAGATTTTTATCAGTTTAATCACTATAAACTGTACACTGTGCTTGATTTGATCACTCCCCTCGTCCACAAACCATGGACGATTTAAATTGACTATATTGTATGTTGTTTGTGATGTTGAAATGATCAAAAATAAGGTTAACATAAATTTGGTAGTTGAAATTAGATTATAAATATTTATTTATAATTTCAAATTTGAACAGTGAAAATTGGTTAAATTTATTAACCAATAACTTGTTTAAATAAAATGCTGTTGTTTGAAAACCCCATACGGGTCAGGAGATGATAATTTGTTCACATCTCCCTTAAATTTATTTATATGTCAATCGATGGATTGACAGTCTGTGATGAGCGTTATTTATTTATTTTAATGCTCACACAGTTGTAAATTTCACTCTGGTTGTGAATGGACTGTTTGTTGATGATTTATCATGATCGTGCACACATGCGATGTATGAAATCCATATAACCAAAATTTTATGGTAATTGATTGAGTCGCATTCTGATTCAGAACATTTATAATGTAATCGAGCATTTTAATGTAAATAATGAAATAGTACAATTTTTAATATGAAAGAACATTTTAGAATAAAACAATATTTTAGAATGAAAAAGACATAAAAAAAGAGTACATTTTAGAATAAAATAACATTTTAGAATTAAAGGGGACAATTTAGAATTAAAATTAACATCTTGTTTGAAAGGGAATAGTTGAAACTAAAATATCATTATTTGTTGAAATGAAATAGTCAAAACAAATATATCATTTTTGTCAAATAGATTGGTGTAAAACAAAAATGTCAATCTTGTTGAATTAGATTATTGTAATAAAATGAAGTTATCCTTTTAATTCATTTTGTTAAAATAGAAATTGTTAACAAAATGAAGTTTCATTTTTTTTCATTTGTTGGAATAGTATTGTCAACAAAATTAAAAGAATCATTTTAATGTAATCGTACATTTTAATGTAAAGAATATGTTTTAAATTTATATATATATATATATGTATATGTATATATAAAAGACCATTTATACGTAAAAACCATTTATATGTAAGGACCATTTATATGTAAAGGCCATTTATATACAAAAGACCATTTATATGAAAAAGAACATTTATATATAAAAAGAACATTTCGATGTAAAAGATCATTTTAATATAAAGAATATTTTCTAATAACGAATATTTTACAACAATATTCAGCGTAGAATGAAATCATGATTTGGATGTCCGTCTTTAGTTGGAAACAAAATAATAAAATATGAAGTCGTGTTATGTAGAAGCGTCATTTTGACCCGAATGGTTTTATCGATCGATTTATTCATTTCATAATGAATATAGAAAAGAAGTGATTTTAAAATCTGATGTTTTAAAAATATTGTTTGAATATGATAAAATAATAGGATATTCAATTTTTATTTGAAATTGAAAATGAAGTTGGAATCATTTTGAAATGAAATTATAAATAATTTATAAATACGTTTTAAATGGAAATAGATGAAATATATATATATATATAATATATTTAATGGCCTGAATAGAACGCGCCATGCAGCGACTGTTCGCGAATTTCGACCATTAACTTCAAATAGACGTAACGGGAGACCCGACCGTCGGATTCTCCTAAAACCGGAACCTTTGGGTTCATATCGAAAAGAGCTTTCCAATGAATATAAAAGATTTGAAATCTAATGGTTAGATTTGGAGATATGTCCAAATCAATTTTAGAAAAAGTCGTTATGGATGCAGTTCGGTGGCCGTTGTTGGAAACCGACTGTACGAGCTATAGTAAAATTATTAAAAATATGGAAAAATTATCTAAAATCATAATAAATGATTTGGAAATATTTTTGATGAAAAATTCCAGTTTGAAAAGATAAAAATATATTTTTATCAAAATGAACTAGTTACTAACTAGTATAATAATTTAACTATTTTTAGAAATAAATAAATTGGGCTTTGAAAATGATTTTAAAATAACCAAAATTTTCCAACATATATTTATATATATTGGAATGGATTTGAATGGAAATTATCTTCAGAATACTTCGATATCGGATTCCATTATTATACGGATATTGTTATGGGAATTTGGAAGATATATATATATATATCGTTATTCCCAATACAATATTTGTTGGTTTTAGAATTTGATATTGAATATAAGCCGATATAATTTCTATTCAGAACCTTATATTTAATGTCAAATTAGATTTTGGGTTTGTCGTGAATGGTGTCTTTAATAACACTGTTCTTAAACCCAATTTAGAAAAGAATAAATCTTTTATATAAGATTTAGATTTTTTTTTACCAATTAATTAATACTTAATTGGAATTGGATAAAGAATTGGATTTTTGGGTTTACCGTGAACGGTGTTTTAAATAACACTTGTTCTGTAACCCAGTTAACCATGAAGGAATAATTTGGAAATTATAAATCTTTTATTAAGATTTAAATGGGAATTTTCCAAAATAAAGGTTTCCAATTTAATATATTAAATTAGAATTGAATGGAATTCGATTCGGTAACAATCGAGATGAGCTTCTGTGAATGAAGAACGATACTATCTATGGAATTTAAAAGGCTTTTCCTTTATTCCATTTATATTATTAGTCTGATACGGGAATTTAAATCGATTATTACTATTGTGATTTCCGTGTAGATTCCATTTTAATGGAAGGAGATTTGGGTCTATCGTGAACTGTGTTTTAAAAGACATTAGTTCCTTAACCCAGTTATTTATTTCTTAAAATTGGAATGATCATTAAGTAATGATTTTTGAGTTTAAAGCTGAACTAGAGTTTCAATGAATCTTTAATTAGATAAAAATGTCAATATTTTATTAAAAGAATATTATGAATTGGAATGAGGCGTTGGATGTGTTTTCATAGAACTTGTTTATAAAGTACGCCAGTTATTCAGAAAGTGTAACGACCCAGATTTTTGAACAGTTTATTTTAAATATTTAGTATGGTTTTAAATATTGATTCGAATATAAATGGATTTTTATTATGGAATTTATCGGGTTAATAATCGATATACGATTTAATATCGAATATACTGAATTGCCGTAATACTAGAACGATAAATAAATTGACGTTGAGTTAAAGCTGAATTGAAACAATTCAGTTGACTAATATAAAATTCTGTATTGAATTAGAACGATAATAATAATTTACTTTCGATAAATTGAATTATTTGGAATCGATTTATATGTTGAATCTAATTCAGTTTAAATCGTTAATTTAAATCGTTATCTTTTCTATATAGTCAAATTTAATTGTAGAATCAGATCCGTTAATTTCAGAATATCAGTATAACTTAGAGATGTCGATCGTCAAGTGAAAATAATGGTTCGGGAACCATGAGATAATTTAAGTTATTAAATTAAAATTCAAAATTTATTTTATATTTATAAGGTTGTCCTTAGGTAGGCAGGCCGACCTAATTTATCAAATCACGCAACTGCTTTGTTTCCTCGAGCAAACTGTTCTGTCTCCTCCTTTAATGCTCATTTCCGTAATGTCTCCCTCCTTAAAGACCTAAGAAACATGATTTTAATTTCCTCGTACGATTTGTTCCCTCATTTGCGTGTATATATTCAAGCTCGCCCTCGTATTCCTTTCGATCTCAAAAACCACTGACAATTGGATTTCCCTTTCCTCCATTTCTTTCCCTCGGTAATCAAAAGCGGACAACAATAAAAAAAAAAGGGAAATGGAAATCAATAATCGCGAGTGCAACCGCCCATAACCTGAAGCTCGAAATCCATTGAAGGTGCGTCGGATTGAAAGCATGAACCAACAATGAAGCTCGAGATCCTTCTTCAAACGCTCGCGAATAGGAAGGGGTTAGCGACTGATTTGAGAGGGGTGCGGTGTAGGTGATGTTCAGTGCTGGGTTGCGTTGGATATTGGGGTATGCGATGTATTGATGGATGTTGGAGTTCGAATGGGATTTAGGCTTCTGGAATGAGTACGACGATGGTATGGGATGATGGGTTTGGCAGTTGCGTGAATGAGGGAGCATAGTTCGACTGTTTGAGGTGGAAATGGGTAGTTCGATGGTCTGTCATTTGGGAGATGGAGTGAGGCTGTTGTGATGATCAGGTGTTCGGATGCCTGGGTTTTGGTAAAGACCAGAAAATGGTGTGTGCTTGAGAAGTAGATGGGAGTCGTCCAGGAGGTGTTTGCTGAAATGTCAAAGTGGAGAACCATAGTTTTGGGAGCCATTCAGGAAGGTGGAGTTAATCGGCAAGTTGTGTCGCCGGTTAATCGGGATTCCAAGAAAATAAGGTATACACACCTTTCCGAAATTTAAATACATAAAAAGATTAATTCGTTATTTATTTCAAGATGTTTAGTTAACTAAAAATAGTTAATCAATAAATATAAATAAAATCATCGTAGGTAAGAAGTAAATTTATTCGAGATGATTCGAGAAAAATTCGTTAGCCGCCAATGCTGAATTTAGATGGATATTCAACAAAGGAAAAATCATGAATCAAGTTGAGTGGATTTCGCAGTTGCGACGATATGCAAATTAACAGGATACTCAGGAAAGAAAAATCCTGGTGAGTAAATCTCACTCACCTTTAGAATTATTTTTATTTCATTAAAAATAATTGTTTGTTGCTTGTTGAATGATTTCTGGTTGTTTTATATATATTAGTTATTTAGGCTATTATATATATATATATTGGGTTGATTGATTGGTTGGATTCCCGCAGTCTCATTAGTGGATGCCCGCAGTTTCATAGCGGATGATTACCCTATACGCCCCACGCTATGATTAGTGGATGACCTTCTATACCGCGATATTCTGCCACGAAGCAGAATGGGTATTATTTATGTGCTAACATCTGTGGATGCAGGAAAACAGGTTGGAGGAATCCAACTGGATTCCTCAAAAATATATTATCTGTTTGTTTATTTGTTTGCATATATATATTTATATATGATGTGTTAGAAAAATAAATAATTCGTTGCTTTGTGTGTTTAAATATCACTGGGCTTAAGTAATGATATTTAAAAATATCATGGAAGGATATTTGAGATTTAAAAAGGAAAAATTCTATTTTTAAATAGAATTTGAATTTTAAATGGAAATAAAATATAAAACTTGTTTTTGGAAAATAAAACAAGTAGTTCCTTTATAAACGAAGTTTATAAATAGTTCTTTTATAACGAAGTTGTAAATGAAGTGAAAAGAATTATCATTTGATAATTCAGAAATAGAAATACAAGTGTTTTGAAAATATGATTCAAAAGGAAATTTAAATATAGAATTTGAATCATAGAAAAGGAAATGGAAATTTGAATTTAGAATTCAAATAGAAAATCCAAAGTGGATTTGGATATAGAACTTTCAAATGGTGTTTGAATATAGAGAATTTGAAATAGAATTTCCAAATAGAATTTGAAATAGAATTTCAAAACAGAATTTTCAAAAGAGAATTTGGAATAGACTTTGAAAATAGAATTTCAAAAATAGAATTGCAATGAAATTTGAATTCAAATATAATTGAAAGAGAATTTGACTATAGAAATTCAAAAGGAATTCAAATATAGAACTTGAATTCAAAGGAATTTAAATATGGGATTTGAATTCAAGGGAATTGAAATAGGATTTGAATTCAAAGGAATTCAAATGGGATTGGGATAAAGGAAATTCAAAGATGGAATTTCAAATAAAAGAAATGTAATTTGAAATATTGAGAATT
This sequence comes from Allium sativum, assembly GCA_030737875.1. Classification (NCBI taxonomy): domain Eukaryota; kingdom Viridiplantae; phylum Streptophyta; class Magnoliopsida; order Asparagales; family Amaryllidaceae; genus Allium; species Allium sativum. The sequence continues at coordinate 221,290,944 of CM060912.1, read as the reverse complement.
TCAAAGAAAAGAAAGTGGAATTTGAAACATTTAGAATTCCAAATAGAATTTAAAGGGAGTTTGAATATTTGAATTTCAAATAGAATTCAAATATGGGGTCTAAATATAGCAATTCAAATAGAATTTGAATAAATGAATTTGAGTATAGAATTGCAAGGTAGAATTGTAATGAAATTTGAAATATCGAATTCAAGAGAATTGAATATGGATTTGAATTTAGAATTCAAAGAAGAATTGAATATAAACTTCAAATATAATCGAAATAGAGTTTGAATATATAACTCAAATAGAATTGAATATGAAGTTCGAATAGAGATTGGAAATAGAAATTTAAGTACTGAATTTGAATATCAAAGAAATTGGGATTTGAAAATAGAATTCAAAAGGGAGATTGGAATTTGAATCAAGAAATTCAAATAAAGAAAAATTACCTTTGAATATTAGAAATTCGAATGGAGTTAAAATGGAGTTGGATTCATTTTAACGAAAGTTTAAAAGTTTATATATAAAAATATAATTAAAACGAACTCGCCGCAGCGCTGCAGTTCGTAAATTGGCAATTCGAACTTCAATTGAGTATACAGAACGCAATTGAAGTCGGAATTCTTCGAAACAAGAAACGTCAGGACCGATGTGATAATAGTTTTCTAATGAAGGAGAAAAATCTGGATTTCGTCGTACAGATTTTGGGTTATATAAAAATCAAATTTTCAGAAAAGCAGCGTCAGAATCGTTTTAAAACCATAATGGTTTATTTAATGTTATAAAAGGATTTTAAAGGGAAAAAAATCCGAATTTTCTATTTAGAAAATCTCCGAGTTGAGTTGCAAAATATATGCGAATTCAAGTTGTGTAAATGAATATGATTTTTGAAACAGAAACCAGATTTTTGATTTATTGAATAGAATTAACTAAAATGGAATTAGTTAATGAGATTTCAAATGGATATTGGGGTTTGAATGAGAAAATTCGATTTGAAATTTATATTCGAAATAGAAAAGAGAACTAGAATTGAAATTGAAATTCAATTTGGTTATGAACGAGTTAAATATTTTGTTTGAACATGTTATGTTCAAACAAAGAAGTGAAATAGGCAAAATGACTAATTAAAGAATAAATGGGCGGAACTGAATTCAAACGATTGGTTTGAGTTGAATTGAATTGAAAACAGGTGAACATGTGTAAGCAGGTTTGATATGAAGTATATGAAGATTTAAATTTATGTGCTCAACAAAAAGGTACATGTTTAATTCATATATGAGATTTTATGCGCCGTATCGGCAGGCCGCTTGGCTTTTTCCTTTTTCTTTTGATTGAGGAAGATACCGGGAAGCTATTTGAAATTTCCCGATGCTCCCGATACAGGGGAGGTTATGGCGAATTTTTCCGGGAATTTAAGGAGATAGAATATTTTTCAGATAATTTGATAGTTATAAATCAATGTATCGATAAATGTAGAATTCGATAAGGAAATGGAGAAGAGATTTAATTAATGAAATATTAATTAAAGAGCCCAGTGATTTGTTTGATATGTTTGGATGAACACTTGTTTTTATTCGATAGTTAAATCACAGACTATCGAAGTTTTGACCATCGTTGTCAATATGGAGAGACCGGTTGGATTATTATCCGAAGAACCACTCCGTATCGGCATAAGCGTTGCGAACCAAGTATGCTGAATATATTGAAGACGGAGTAAAGTGCAAGGGCTTTTCTATTAAATAGAATAGTGCCTTCGGTTTTCGTTCAATCCCAGAACGAACGTAAATGGACGAATGTCTGACAGAGTATTTCCAATGATCAAATGGGTTGGTCTGTATAAATATATATGGTTGCAACGGATTTATCCCTTAGCATAATATCCAGAATATTCATGCAAACTCAACTAGTGATTAACGGATCTGACAATGTGGCATTCAAAGTGGTTGTGCTATCAATGAATGGTAAGTATTCGTAGCCTCAGGCCTCAACAACCGGGAAAGGACAAAAATCGGGCAGGCAGCATGGCTATGTGGGTCGCACCCATTAGGATGTATGATCACCTATCTAGAGAAATTCCTATTGCTTCTTTATCTGTTCGATGCTGACCCTATTCGGGCGGCGGTTGCTGATCCCAACCGTCGGTGATATACATTCGATACACTCAAGCGAAATGAGTGGTCGGTCATGTGTGGGCTGGGTTGCAAGATGTTCTTGTTGAACCCAGTGTATTCCTCTCTAGAGATACACTAGCGGAAGGTGGTTCCATACCTTGTCATGTTGGAAATCCAATCTCCAATAAGCGCCATGGGGTTTTTTTGATTTTTATACTATATATGTGGAGCGTGAGATGCAAGCGTTCTGCTATTTGGTTATTTACTTGATGTAGACATTATTATAATATCACTAGATTTTCGTATCAAAGTGTTTTGGGTTATAGTAAGGAAAAAACCGTCCGTGTTTATGTGTGGGCTGGTCTTACTATTATCTTTTCTTTCGAAAAGGATTTTTTTGAAAGTTAAACCAGTGGTTGGAGTTTACTCACACCAGTCCCATGACTGACCCAGAGTTTATTTTGTTATGTTTTCCCTAAACTCTTGGGTGCCCAAATTTGTACGGGCAGTCAAGTAGTCGGGATTTCACAGATTCGATTGGAGGAGCTGGAAGCAGGAGGCTTCACCGGTTAGATATAGACTATCATATATTCCGCTGTGTACTATGGTTGTATCTGGAAACAAGTGTTTATAACTGTTCCAGGAATGGCTGTTGTGCTCTGATGATGGTATGTATATAAAGTTACTGATTTGTATTTCAAAAGTTATGTTATATAATATATTTTATTCGTTCCGCTGTGAGTTTGTGATCTTCGTTTTTCTTCTATTCTAATATTTCTTTCCTTATATTCCTCATCCTCTAACTTCTTTCTATTAATGGTTCGTATTTCTATGTTATTTGGGTTGGACGTGTGGTGTATTTAGTCAACTCAGATAGCTCGGATTTGCGGGTCGTTTCAGTTGGTATCAGAGCTTAGGTTGAGCGAACACCTAGGCTTGTGTGGCATGTGCTCATTAGAGATAGGGTCAGTAGTACCCTAGAATGAGTTGAGCGTATATATACGAGAGAGCGTATTTGTAAATTGATATAAAAAGTTGTTTTATATTGTGTTGACTAGTCTGTGAGTGGTTTATGAATTCTGGTCGAATCGTGGGACGCCATGAAGTCGATAGGGATTTCTAAACACTTGAACAGAAAATACGACATGATATTGTTTTTAAGTGGGTAAATGAAATAATTTAACCCAAAATTTCTATTTTTGATATAGAAAGAATAATTTTTGAAATTATTATAATATATGGATGTGTTGGTTGTTAGGATTATAATCAAACGAGATTATAAAATTGGAATGGTTATTTATAACCAAAATAGAATTTGTATAGGAATTAAATATACAAATGAGATGAATTAGAATTTAATTCAAACCAGAATTTGGAATTTTAATCCTGGGAAGTTGAAAAATATTTTTCAAAGTATATTAAAATAATATAGATTTGTTTTAAAGGATTTGAAAGAAAATCATGGATTTTGAAATAATAAGGCACTAAACTCACTTCACTGGCTGGGAAATTATTCTGATGATGATTGCAACATCATCAGTGTTCATTTCCGAGTTTCTAAGTGATGAATTGCTACCTTAGAAAAAGTTTTTGATGGAAATTTGTTTGAAAGAAAACAAGTAGATTGGAAATTCAAATGTTTTGAATTGAGATGAAAATAAGTATAAGTATACATTTATGTATTTCAAAGGATTTGAAATAAAAACCCTGTGATTTGGATTCTGGAATTAAAATTTAACTGAAGCAAGTTAAATGGTTCGAGGTTAATAAATTGACTAGAATCAATTTGAAATAAATTGAAATGAATGTGAATTAGGGTGCATATGAATGGAAACCAAAAGTTTTGGTTGAAATTAAAGTTATAGAAATATGAGGAGTTGGGTTTCAACATAAGTGAGATGTTGAAAAGAAATAGATTTGTACCCTTTTTCCTACCTTAGCAATTTTGAGGACGAAATTATTTTAAGGGGGGAAGAATGTAACGACCCAGATTTTTGAACAGTTTATTTTAAATATTTAGTATGGTTTTAAATATTGATTCGAATATAAATGGATTTTTATTATGGAATTTATCGGGTTAATAATCGATATACGATTTAATATCGAATATACTGAATTGCCGTAATACTAGAACGATAAATAAATTGACGTTGAGTTAAAGCTGAATTGAAACAATTCAGTTGACTAATATAAAATTCTGTATTGAATTAGAACGATAATAATAATTTACTTTCGATAAATTGAATTATTTGGAATCGATTTATATGTTGAATCTAATTCAGTTTAAATCGTTAATTTAAATCGTTATCTTTTCTATATAGTCAAATTTAATTGTAGAATCAGCTCCGTTAATTTCAGAATATCAGTATAACTTAGAGATGTCGATCGTCAAGTGAAAATAATGGTTCGGGAACCATGAGATAATTTAAGTTATTAAATTAAAATTCAAAATTTATTTTATATTTATAAGGTTGTCCTTAGGTAGGCAGGCCGACCTAATTTATCAAATCACGCAACTGCTTTGTTTCCTCGAGCAAACTGTTCTGTCTCCTCCTTTAATGCTCATTTCCGTAATGTCTCCCTCCTTAAAGACCTAAGAAACATGATTTTAATTTCCTCGTACGATTTGTTCCCTCATTTGCGTGTATATATTCAAGCTCGCCCTCGTATTCCTTTCGATCTCAAAAACCACTGACAATTGGATTTCCCTTTCCTCCATTTCTTTCCCTCGGTAATCAAAAGCGGACTCCAATAAAAAAAAAGGGAAATGGAAATCAATAATCGCGAGTGCAACCGCCCATAACCTGAAGCTCGAAATCCATTGAAGGTGCGTCGGATTGAAAGCATGAACCAACAATGAAGCTCGAGATCCTTCTTCAAACGCTCGCGAATAGGAAGGGGTCAGCGACTGATTTGAGAGGGGTGCGGTGTAGGTGATGTTCAGTGCTGGGTTGCGTTGGATATTGGGGTATGCGATGTATTGATGGATGTTGGAGTTCGAATGGGATTTAGGCTTCTGGAATGAGTACGACGATGGTATGGGGTGATGGGTTTGGCAGTTGCGTGAATGAGGGAGCATAGTTCGACTGTTTGAGGTGGAAATGGGTAGTTCGATGGTCTGTCATTTGGGAGATGGAGTGAGGCTGTTGTGATGATCAGGTGTTCGGATGCCTGGGTTTTGGTAAAGACCAGAAAATGGTGTGTGCTTGAGAAGTAGATGGGAGTCGTCCAGGAGGTGTTTGCTGAAATGTCAAAGTGGAGAACCATAGTTTTGGGAGCCATTCAGGAAGGTGGAGTTAATCGGCAAGTTGTGTCGCCGGTTAATCGGGATTCCAAGAAAATAAGGTATACACACCTTTCCGAAATTTAAATACATAAAAAGATTAATTCGTTATTTATTTCAAGATGTTTAGTTAACTAAAAATAGTTAATCAATAAATATAAATAAAATCATCGTAGGTAAGAAGTAAATTTATTCGAGATGATTCGAGAAAAATTCGTTAGCCGCCAATGCTGAATTTAGATGGATATTCAACAAAGGAAAAATCATGAATCAAGTTGAGTGGATTTCGCAGTTGCGACGATATGCAAATTAACAGGATACTCAGGAAAGAAAAATCCTGGTGAGTAAATCTCACTCACCTTTAGAATTATTTTTATTTCATTAAAAATAATTGTTTGTTGCTTGTTGAATGATTTCTGGTTGTTTTATATATATTAGTTATTTAGGCTATTATATATATATATTGGGTTGATTGATTGGTTGGATTCCCGCAGTCTCATTAGCGGATGCCCGCAGTTTCATAGCGGATGATTACCCTATATGCCCCACGCTATGATTAGTGGATGACCTTCTATACCGCGATATTCTGCCACGAAGCAGAATGGGTATTATTTATGTGCTAACATCTGTGGATGCAGGAAAACAGGTTGGAGGAATCCAACTGGATTCCTCAAAAATATATTATCTGTTTGTTTATTTGTTTGCATATATATATTTATATATGATGTGTTAGAAAAATAAATAATTCGTTGCTTTGTGTGTTTAAATATCACTGGGCTTAAGTAATGATATTTAAAAATATCATGGAAGGATATTTGAGATTTAAAAAGGAAAAATTCTATTTTTAAATAGAATTTGAATTTTAAATGGAAATAAAATATAAAACTTGTTTTTGGAAAATAAAACAAGTAGTTCCTTTATAAACGAAGTTTATAAATAGTTCTTTTATAACGAAGTTGTAAATGAAGTGAAAAGAATTATCATTTGATAATTCAGAAATAGAAATACAAGTGTTTTGAAAATATGATTCAAAAGGAAATTTAAATATAGAATTTGAATCATAGAAAAGGAAATGGAAATTTGAATTTAGAATTCAAATAGAAAATCCAAAGTGGATTTGGATATAGAACTTTCAAATGGTGTTTGAATATAGAGAATTTGAAATAGAATTTCCAAATAGAATTTGAAATAGAATTTCAAAACAGAATTTTCAAAAGAGAATTTGGAATAGACTTTGAAAATAGAATTTCAAAAATAGAATTGCAATGAAATTTGAATTCAAATATAATTGAAAGAGAATTTGACTATAGAAATTCAAAAGGAATTCAAATATAGAACTTGAATTCAAAGGAATTTAAATATGGGATTTGAATTCAAGGGAATTGAAATAGGATTTGAATTCAAAGGAATTCAAATGGGATTGGGATAAAGGAAATTCAAAGATGGAATTTCAAATAAAAGAAATGTAATTTGAAATATTGAGAATTTCAAAGAAAAGAAAGTGGAATTTGAAACATTTAGAATTCCAAATAGAATTTAAAGGGAGTTTGAATATTTGAATTTCAAATAGAATTCAAATATGGGGTCTAAATATAGAAATTCAAATAGAATTTGAATAAATGAATTTGAGTATAGAATTGCAAGGTAGAATTGTAATGAAATTTGAAATATCGAATTCAAGAGAATTGAATATGGATTTGAATTTAGAATTCAAAGAAGAATTGAATATAAACTTCAAATATAATCGAAATAGAGTTTGAATATATAACTCAAATAGAATTGAATATGAAGTTCGAATAGAGATTGGAAATAGAAATTTAAGTACTGAATTTGAATATCAAAGAAATTGGGATTTGAAAATAGAATTCAAAATGGAGATTGGAATTTGAATCAAGAAATTCAAATAAAGAAAAATTACCTTTGAATATTAGAAATTCGAATGGAGTTAAAATGGAGTTGGATTCATTTTAACGAAAGTTTAAAAGTTTATATATAAAAATATAATTAAAACGAACTCGCCGCAGCGCTGCAGTTCGTAAATTGGCAATTCGAACTTCAATTGAGTATACAGAACGCAATTGAAGTCGGAATTCTTCGAAACAAGAAACGTCAGGACCGATGTGATAATAGTTTTCTAATGAAGGAGAAAAATCAGGATTTCGTCGTACAGATTTTGGGTTATATAAAAATCAAATTTTCAGAAAAGCAGCATCAGAATCGTTTTAAAACCATAATGGTTTATTTAATGTTATAAAAGGATTTTAAAGGGAAAAAAATCCGAATTTTCTATTTAGAAAATCTCCGAGTTGAGTTGCAAAATATATGTGAATTCAAGTTGTGTAAATGAATATGATTTTTGAAACAGAAACCAGATTTTTGATTTATTGAATAGAATTAACTAAAATGGAATTAGTTAATGAGATTTCAAATGGATATTGGGGTTTGAATGAGAAAATTCGATTTGAAATTTATATTCGAAATAGAAAAGAGAACTAGAATTGAAATTGAAATTCAATTTGGTTATGAACGAGTTAAATATTTTGTTTGAACATGTTATGTTCAAACAAAGAAGTGAAATAGGCAAAATGACTAATTAAAGAATAAATGGGCGGAACTGAATTCAAACGATTGGTTTGAGTTGAATTGAATTGAAAACAGGTGAACATGTGTAAGCAGGTTTGATATGAAGTATATGAAGATTTAAATTTATGTGCTCAACAAAAAGGTACATGTTTAATTCATATATGAGATTTTATGCGCCGTATCGGCAGACCGCTTGGCTTTTTCCTTTTTCTTTTGATTGAGGAAGATACCGGGAAGCTATTTGAAATTTCCCGATGCTCCCGATACAGGGGAGGTTATGGCGAATTTTTCCGGGAATTTAAGGAGATAGAATATTTTTCAGATAATTTGATAGTTATAAATCAATGTATCGATAAATGTAGAATTCGATAAGGAAATGGAGAAGAGATTTAATTAATGAAATATTAATTAAAGAGCCCAGTGATTTGTTTGATATGTTTGGATGAACACTTGTTTTTATTCGATAGTTAAATCACAGACTATCGAAGTTTTGACCATCGTTGTCAATATGGAGAGACCGGTTGGATTATTATCCGAAGAACCACTCCGTATCGGCATAAGCGTTGCGAACCAAGTATGCTGAATATATTGAAGACGGAGTAAAGTGCAAGGGCTTTTCTATTAAATAGTATAGTGCCTTCGGTTTCGTTCAATCCCAGAACGAACGTAAATGGACGAATGTCTGACAGAGTATTTCCAATGATCAAATGGGTTGGTCTGTATAAATATATATGGTTGCAACGGATTTATCCCTTAGCATAATATCCAGAATATTCGTGCAAACTCAACTAGTGATTAACGGATCTGACAATGTGGCATTCAAAGTGATTGTGCTATCAATGAATGGTAAGTATTCGTAGCCTCAGGCCTCAACAACCGGGAAAGGACAAAAATCGGGCAGGCAGCATGGCTATGTGGGTCGCACCCATTAGGATGTATGATCACCTATCTAGAGAAATTCCTATTGCTTCTTTATCTGTTCGATGCTGACCCTATTCGGGTGGCGGTTGCTGATCCCAACCGTCGGTGATATACATTCGATACACTCAAGCGAAATTAGTGGTCGGTCATGTGTGGGCCGGGTTGCAAGATGTTCTTGTTGAACCCAGTGTATTCCTCTCTAGAGATACACTAGCGGAAGGTGGTTCCATACCTTGTCATGTTGGAAATCCAATCTCCAATAAGCGCCATGGGTTTTTTTTTATTTTTATACTATATATGTGGAGCGTGAGATGCAAGCGTTCTGCTATTTGGTTATTTACTTGATGTAGACATTATTATAATATCACTAGATTTTCGTATCAAAGTGTTTTGGGTTATAGTAAGGAAAAAACCGTCCGTGTTTATGTGTGGGCTGGTCTTACTATTATCTTTTCTTTCGAAAATGATTTTTTTGAAAGTTAAACCAGTGGTTGGAGTTTACTCACACCAGTCCCATGACTGACCCAGAGTTTATTTTGTTTTGTTTTCCCTAAACTCTTGGGTGCCCAAATTTGTACGGGCAGTCAAGTAGTCAGGATTTCACAGATTCGATTGGAGGAGCTGGAAGCAGGAGGCTTCACCAGTTAGATATAGACTATCATATATTCCGCTGTGTACTATGGTTGTATCTGGAAACAGGTGTTTATAACTGTTCCAGGAATGGCTGTTGTGCTCTGATGATGGTATGTATATAAAGTTACTGATTTGTATTTCAAAAGTTATGTTATATAATATATTTTATTCGTTCCGCTGTGAGTTTGTGATCTTCGTTTTTCTTCTATTCTAATATTTCTTTCCTTATATTCCTCATCCTCTAACTTCTTTCTATTAATGGTTCGTATTTCTGTGTTATTTGGGTTGGACGTGTGGTGTATTTAGTCAACTCAGATAGCTCGGATTTGCGGGTCGTTTCAGAAAGATCGGGTTTAACCCATTCTGAATAATTGATACGACGACTAACATTCGAAGAGATTGAAGATGGCGCAAGACCAACGATCTTCACTTCGAATGGATGAGTTGCTACTGATGCCCATGATTGGAGTAGCTACCTTGAAGGGGCTACAGTGGTATCCATCCGGACGTACTGGTTGATTGTTCGGATATGCGAGGACCTATCTTCCAAGGTGCCTCTGGTTTCGTTCAGACCCAGAACGGACTTGTAAATGGATGGTATGTCTGATGTTGTATTCCTTTATGCTATATTCGTTGATCTCTGCTAAATATATATATCTGTTGGTGGCAGAGGATTTATTCTCTTTCTTAACACCCTTCTCTGAGACGTATTTGCTCAGAGGTTATATATATTGGCAGAAATCAATGGTATGGTATGGATTGACAATGTGGCATGATAAGATGCAATTGATCAAGGCTTTTTTTGAAAAGCAGAGCCTTGTGGATGATGATCAAAGCATAGCTTAATTAGCATAACTTTGTGTAGCGTGACTTCGCGAGCCTCACAACCCGGTATGATGGTGAACGATTTGTTTGATTAGTAGGTTTGACCAATATACTTTATATGTATGGATTTGGTCAGCCGAGTTATGCTGGGTAGTTGCTCCACAACTTGAGATTAGGGATAGGGCCATTTCCCCCCGATTCCCATATATAGGGATAGAGTAAACGGTGTTTTCTCTCGCTGGGACGTAAGCCGCGGTGATACTTGATTTCACAAAAGTGAGGATGTGCATTACGGTGTTTTCTCTAGCTGGGATGTAAGCCGTGGAGTATTGCACTACGTGATAGATCTTTCGAATCAGAAGCCATCATGATGGAACCCAACTTTCCAATACGAGCTTTGCGGTTTTGATTGTAAACCTATATATGGAGACATAGTGGGATGGGGCACTCATGTCGTCTATGATTAATACATTTACTTTCGAAATGGATTTCTACACTATGCACTTATAGTAATATTAAAAGAGAAATTTCACGTATCAAGCATGTTTGGCTATTATAAGGTAAAACTTTATCATCCGGCTTGCGTTACATTGTGTGATGGGACCTGAGTCTTATAATAACTTCATTTTTTCCAAGAAGCATTGCGCTGTTTATTTTTGGTATTCTTGGGGTTAAACCCGTTCCGTGTAATACGGCGTGGTCCCTTGATTTACCTAACATCAAAATCAAACTAATAACTGTTTTGAGTTCTTATACCAGTCCCACGACTGACCTGGAGTTTATTGTTCCTTCCTAAACTCTGGGTGCCCATATTTTCCACATGGGCAGTCAGTAGTTTAGTTTTGCATATATTATCTTCACAGGATCCTGGTCTACAGCTGAAGCGATATTCGGAAAGCTCTGTGTCCGTGTATTTCTTTCAGTTGTATTTTGTATTATTTTTCCGCTGCTAATTATATGTAATTTAAATCTCTAATATTATTTCCTGTTGTATAATTATTCATGCTCTGGAATATTCTTGTACTCTGATGTAATTGTTGTAATAAGCAATGAAATATTATTCTGTTTTGTGTTATGATGTGTGTTGTTCTCAAAGTGATCCGGCTTTCCTTAACGGGGAAGTTTGGGTCGTCACATTTGGTATCAAAGCCAATACCCAACCGGAATTGTGGCTCCTGTGTGGACCACAACGCCTGGGTGGGGTGTTTATGAGCCAACGGGGACGTTGGGCTCTGTAGGAAGGGAGAATGTAACACCCCTAAGCCCCACATCGTGGAAGCTTGTGTGAAGTGGGTACTTATGTAGTAGAGCCCATCTCTTACTAACGCCGAGGCCTTTTGAGGAACAAAACCCCACACCTATAAGGTGGCTAAGTAGGGGACAATATCTTACGTGAACGGAGGTGCGGGCTGTTACACCACACGTCCAACCCAAATTACACAGAAATATGAATCATTATTAGAAAGAAGTTAGAGGATGAGAAATAGGAAGAAAGAAATATTAGAATAGAAGAAAACGAAGATCACAAACTCAAAGTGGAATGAATAAAATATATTAGGTAACATAAACTTTGAAATACAATTAGTAACTTTATATACATACCATCATTAGAGCACAACAACTATTTCTGGAACATTTATAAACACATGTTTCCAGATACAAATATGGTACATAGTGGAATATATGGTAGTATATAGCTAACTGGTGAAGCCTTCTGCTTCCAGCTCTTCCAAGTCAATCTGAAAAATCCCGACTACTTGACTGCTCGTAAAATTTTTGGGAACCTAAGAGTTTAGGGAAAACAAACAAAATAAATTCTGGGTCAGTCATGGGACTTGTGTGAGTAAACACCAACCATTTGTTTAACTTCCAAAATCCTTTTGAAAGAAAGGATAATAGTAAGACCAGCCTACACATAAACATGCACGGTTTTTACCTTACTATAACCCAAAACACTTTGATACGAAAATCCGGTGATATTATAATAGTGTCTAAATCAAATAAATAACAATCTAGCGGAACGCTTGCATCTCACGCTCCACATATAATATAAAATCAAAAACCTCAGGGCGCTTATTGGGGGTTGGGTTCTAATTATGACAAGGTATGGAACCACTTTCCGATAGTGTATCTCTAAAGAGGAATACACTGGGTTCAACAAGACATCTTGCAACCCGGCCCACACATGACCGACCACTCATTTCGCTTCAGTGTATCGAATGTATATCACCAACTGTTGGGATCGGCAACTGTTTCCCGAAAAGGGACAACATCGATAGATTAAAGAAGTAAAAGGAATTTCTCTAGATAGGTGATTATACATCCTAATGGGAGCGACCCACATAGTCATGCTGCCTGTCCGATTTTTGTCATTTCCCGGTTGTTGATGCTTGAGGTTACGATTACTTATCATTCATTGATAACACAATCACTTTGAATGCAACATTGTCAGATCCGTAAATCATTAATTGATTTGCACAAATATATTCTAGATATTATGCTAAGAGAATAAATTCTCCGCCACCATATGTATCTATACAGACCAACATATTCGATCACTGGAAATATTCTGTCAGACACTCGTCCATATACGTTCTGGGACTAAACAAAACCGAAGGCACAATTTCCATAAATAGAAAAAGCCCTTGCACTTTACCCCATCTTCGATTATCTTCATAAAATTTGATTCACAACGCTACTGCCAATACGGAGTGGTTCTCGGATAATAATACAACCGGTCTCTCCACATTGACAACGATATTGGCAAATACTTCGATAGTCGGTCATTTAACTATCGAAGAAAAATAAACAAACATTCCAACCATCAAACAAATCACTGGGCCTCTTAATTAATATTTCATTAATTAAATCACTTCTTCATTTCCTTACCAATATTTGTTAACCAAATATTTTCAATAATCATTTTGACCTCTTACGCTATTTGGAAAACATTTCCATATATCATCTTCTTTTATTTTCTATACTTAGAAAATATATTCTATTTATAATTGGAAAACATTCAAATTATTTGTCTCTTCCACGACCGTTCATTTCTACACTCAGGAAATATTATATTTCCAAAATTCCACTTATTTGGGTTAAAATGAATATTGTGTAAAATATCGTTACAACAACCCAAAATACTGCATTTTAACTAACTCTTATTCAAACATTTCTCTTCGAGACTAGATCCTGCTATTTATTAGTTAAAAATGAAATCAAATAAGTTGGGGTATAACTACCTCTCAGACCTTGATTGAAAACATCCTTAACTTCAAAACGGACAAGACCGCTTACCCCGAATAATCAACATCATAAAACCAATTATTCATTTTCAAACCCGCATACATTTCTCTTTCTAATTTTATTAGATTTAATTATAGATTTCCTTTTTGTTTGTAACATTCTATTTTTAGGTTCGTTTACTTACCGGATTCTATATATATTGATATATAGATTTCTAATTATCAAATTATCTTAAAAATTATTCTAACTCCTTAAATTTCTGAAAAATTTCGCCATAACCTCCCTTGTATCAGGCGATAGTTCAAACCTCAACTCGCCTCTCTAGGCCTTTCCCATTCAAAAAGAAAATCAAAAAGCCAAGTGGCTTGCCGATTCGGCGCATAAAACCTCCTATGGAATTTAAACATGTACCTTTTTGTCGTGCACTAAATCTATAAACTTCATACACTTCATATACTTCATTCCATACTTGTTTAACACATATGTGTCCATTTCTAATTTATTTCAACTCAATCCGGTCATTTTTAACTCAACTCGTTAATTTATACTTTAGTTGACTCTTTTGCCTATTTCCCTTTTTAGCTGAACATATCATGTCCATATATATATATATATATATATATATATATATATATATATAATTTGGTTATAAACTGATCCAATGCCATTTCCAATTGCAGTTTCTTACTCGATTTTGAATATAAATTCACCAATTCAATTTCACTTAACCAAAACCCAATTTTTATTCAAATCCCATTAACTAATTGTTCTTTACATTAGTTAATTTTATTCAACAATTAAAAATCTGATTTTTGTTTCAAAAATCAGTTCACTTACTCCACTTGAGTTCATACTTATTTTCCATCTCAAGTCTGGATTTTTCTAACGGAAATTCGGATTTTATTTACTTCAAATCCTTTTATTTATTTAAATAAACCGTTATGGTTTTATAATGGTTATGGCGCTGTTTTTCTGAAAATTTGATTTTGACATAACTCAAAATCTATAAGACGGAATTCAGATTTTTCTCTTCCATTAGAAAACTATTATTCAAACGGTCCTGACGATTCTTGTTTCAAAGAATTTTGACTTAAATTGAGTCATGTATACTCAATTGAAGTTCGAAACGCCAATTTACGAACTGCAGTGCTGCGGCGAGTTCGTTTTAATTATATTAAATACAAACGTTTAAACTTCATTTGTAATAAATTTCAACTTCATTCTAATATATTTTAATATATATTGAATCTAATTTTCCCAATTCAACTGAATATTTCCAATTATCTAAAATCGTCGATTTTCCATTACTTGGTTATAATTTATTTATACTCGATTTGCTATATTAAATTCCAATTCCCTTTTATAAATAAATTATTTATAAAATTCGATATAATCGAATTCTAATTGTAAATCCTCATATTTATCTCAATTCAGTTTTTATTCCAAATTCCCGAATAAAATATATCATTCCCTTTTCGAAACGTTTTCAAATCCCTTTTTAAATTCATACTTGAATTTAAAATGCCAAATATATTTAAACAAGTCTCATTTCAAGTCCATTTGAAATGATAATTTCTACTTTGAAAAAATAAATTTCCCTTTTATAATTCACACTTGTATTTACATTTTCCTTATTATCCAATGATAATTCATTTCTCTTCATTTATAAACAATGTTTTTAAATTCACTTCAGTTCCCTGATTATCTAATGTAAATCATCAATTTTATTTATAAACTCCATTTATAAATTTGCTTCAATTCCCTGAATATATTATAAACATCGTTTATAAATTTAATACTTGTTTTATTTATTCAAAACAAGTTAATATTTTTAGTCCATTCGAATTTCAAATTCTATTTTTAGAAAAATAGAATTTTCCATTTAAATCTCAAATATCGTTTTCACGATATTTTTAGATATCAACATTTTAGCCTAGTGATATTTAAATATCCAAAAACTAAGTTATCAAATCACGGGTTTTAGAACACATCAAATATGATAATATATATATATGTGAAAACAAACAGTAATAAATTTTGAGGAATCCAGTTGGATTTCTCTAACCTGTTTTCCCTGCATCCACATACGTTAGCCAACATAAATAATACCCATCCTGCTTCGAGGCAGGATATCACGGTATGAAGGTCATCCACTATGATAGCGTGAGGCGTATAGGGTCATCCGCTAATGATACTGCAGGCATCCGCTAATGGTACTGCGGGAACTATCCAACCACCAGTATATATATATATATATATATATATATATATATATATATAATAGCAACCACCAATCCTAAATAACTAATACATTTTTATAATTTCCATAAAAATATTTAAAAGCATCCAAACAATCAACCAACAACATATATGATTTATTTTAAATAAAATCCAGAGAGTGAGTTTACTCACAGTGATTTTTATTTTCTCGATCTATTCTGATTCCCATTTTAATTCCATTGGGAAGTATTTGACGATGCAAAGCCCATGCATCCCGTTTCATCAAGATCTGTTATCGTGTAAATAAACTATACTCATTTACAAGATTCATATTAATAATAATTTATTTATTTATTTCATTTAATTAAATCACTATTAATCACTTTAAAAATAAATAAACTATTTTTCTTCTTCTTAAAGTGGTCTAAGCAAGTTTAAATTAAATAAATTAACTAGACTTTAAATTAATCTAATTTAATTAGCTACCAACTTATAAACCAATTCCATGATAAACATTTAATTTTTCAATTCAAAAATACCTTAATCCTTGCTTCTATTGAATTTCACCATTGAACTATTTTTTTTCTTCCATCAACACTGCACTGCACTTCATTCAGAACTACCAATTACAGCTAAACCCAACTACAAATTATCACCATCCCAATCGTCTTTTCCTTTCGAACTCGACAAGCTACAAACCACTAGGAAATAGACCATGACTTCAAGCTCTAAAGCCTGTACGCTGCTCTACAAATACAACATCGATCAGAGAATTTACATCATACCCCAAAATATCACTGAAATCTCCAATACCTCACTGCTGTAACCAGGTTATCCCAGATCGACATCAGACAAAGATTTGAACTCCACAAGGTATCGCATCCCTATTCATCACCGTAGAATGAAGCTCGAGCTTACTTAAGAAATCGCAACTGGAATCTCACCGTGACTGCTACAGGAACCACACATTCATTATCGACATTGATGCCCGCCAGACTTCGTCAACAGGCACACCTTGCTGCCAAAAACTATACGCCCTCGCCCATTCAATCTTCGAACCCCTAAATCGAAATCAACGATCAGCACTAAAACGCGCTACCTCCAAATTGAGTCAACATCGATCCCTAATTCATCGCACCTACTTCCAATCTCGTATACTGGCATCGCACCCCTCACGAGCTTCGAGAAATCAATTTGGGAAATAAGAATTTGATTTGAATGAAGCTAGGAAAAACATAAGTTCGATTTTGAAGTTTGAAAAATGAATGAAGCAGCTACCTTTTTTTATACGAGAATGATTTCAATTTGGATTTGAACGGCGGACGGCAAATTCCTTTTTGTTAGAGGCTTGCGATTTTCAGAAGAGGAATTAAAGAGTTAAGGATTGCAATTTATAGACAAAATATAGAAGATAAGCAATACGTCAATTTCTATAGGGTGTAGCTTGCAGTGATAGAGAGGTCTGCAGTGTACCTCATTTCTTAGCTTAGGAGCAAAGTAAAGGTTTTATATATATATTTTTTATTTTCTTCTATTTTGAGTTGAACTGGTGATTTTACCTTATTTAAAATACCCTATGATCCCGGACTCCTTTCTGAACACAACAACAAACATTTTTAGGGTTTAACCATTATTTTGAACCCACTAGGACAATTTTCAAAGCTTTATTCGATCATCTGGAGAAGATATTAATTTAAATCGATATAAATTAAATTAAACACAATTAATTTGTTGATAATAAATTATTATTATTATCATATATATTCAAATAAAATTCCTCTTGATTATTTGAATCATTTTAACTCAATTTAAATTTTGAATCGAATTATTTTAGATTCTCGTATTACGATAATTATGTATATTCAAAATAAAACGTATTTTGATTATTAAATCGATAAATCAATATAAAAATTCATTTATATTATTGATTCAATATTTAAATCCATATTAAATATTTAAAATTAACCAACCAAAAATCTAGGTCGTTACATTCTTCCCCTCTTAATAGAATTTCGTCCCTGAAATTACTAAGGTAGGAAAAATGGTACAAACCCATTACTTTTCAAAATCTCACTTATGTTGAAACTCAACTCTTCATAGTCCTATGACTTTAATTCCAACCAAAACTTTTGGTTTCCATTCATATGCATTCTAATTCGTTCAAATTGATTCTGATTCAATTTATTCACTTTGATTCCATTAACTTTCTTTAGTTAAATTTTAAATTCCAGAATTTAAATCCTCGGGTTTCTATTTCAAATCCTTCTAAAATCATATAACATATACCTATATTTATAACTCATCATAAATTCAAAACATTTGAATTTTCCAACCCATCTTGTTTCTTTCAAACAAATTTCCATCAAAAACTTTTCTAACAATCCATCACTTAGAAACTCGAAAATGAACACTTATGAAGCTGCAGTCATCATCAGAATTATTTTCCAGCCACTGAAGTCAGTTCAGTGCTTTATCACATTCAAAATCCATCTAAAATGATTTTTAATCAAAAATCCTTCCAAAAAAGCTATATTATTTTAATATACTTTGAAAAATATTTCGCAACTTCCCAGGATTTAAATTCCAAATTCTGTTTTAAATCCAATTCCAGTTCATCTCATTTGTATATTTCATTTACATATAAATTTTATTTGGTTATAGATAACCAATCCAATTTTATAATCTTATTTGATTATAATAATATCAATCAACTCATCCGTATATTATAATAATTTAAGAAAATTACTCCTTTCTATCAAAGTAGAATTTTGGGTAAAATTATTTCATTTACCAACTTAAAAACAATATCGCGTTCAATCTTCTGTTCAACTATTTACAAACTCTTATCGACATCGTGGCGTCCTACGATTCGACCAGAATTCATATACCACCCAACAGACTAGCCAACACAATATAAAACAAATTTTTATATCAATTAACAAATACGCTCTCTCGTATATATATACTCAAATCATTCTAGGGTACTACTGACCCTATCTCTAAAGAGCACATTCCACCAAAGCCTAGGTATTCACTCAACCTAAGCTCTGATACCAACTGTAACGAACTGCAAACCCGTACTATCTGAGTTGACTAATAACACCACACGTCCAACCCAAATTGCACAGAAATATGAATCATTCTTAGAAAGAAGTTAGAGGATGAGAAATAGAAAGAAATAAATATTAGAATAGAAGAAAACGAAGATCACAAACTCACAGCGGAACGAATAAAATATATTAGGTAACATAAACTTTGAAATACAATTAATAACTTTATATACATACCATCATCAGAGCACAAAAGCTATTTCTGGAACAGTTATAAACACCAGTTTCCAGATACAAATATGGTACACAGTGGAATATATGATATTCTATAACTAACTGGTGAAGCCTCCTGCTTCCAGCTCTTCCAAGTGAATCTAAAAAATCCCGACTACTTGACTGCCCGTACAAATTTTGGCCACCCAAGAGTTTAGGGAAAACAAACAAAATAAACTCTGGGTCAGTCATGGGACTGGTGTAAGTAAACTCCAACCATTTGTTTAACTTCCAAAATCCTTTCGAAAGAAAAGATAATAGTAAGACCAGCCCACACATAAACATGGACGGTTTTTACCTTACTATAACCCAAAACACTTTGATATGAAAATGCGGTGATATTATAATATTGTCTAAATCAAATAAATAACAATCTAGCAGAACGCTTGCATCTCACGCTCCATATATAATATAAAATCAAAAACCGCAGGGCGCTTATTGGGGGTTGGGTTCTAATTATGACAAGGTATGGAACCACCTTCCGATAGTGTATATCTAGAGAGGAATACACTGGGTTCAACAAGAACGTCTTGCAACCCGGCCCACACATGACCGACCACTCATTTCGCTTGAGTGTATCGAATGTATATCACTAACGGTTAGGATCAGCAACCGTTTCCCGAAAAGGGACAACATCGATAGATTAAAGAATTAAAAGGAATTTCTCTAGATAGGTGATTATACACCCTAATGGGAGCGACCCACATAGCCATGCTGCCTACACGATTTTTGTCATTTCCCGGTTGTTGAGGCCTGAGGTTACGATTAAATCATTCATTGATAACACAATCACTTTGAATGCCACATTGTAAGATCCGTAAATCATTAATTAATTTGCACAAATATATTCTGGATATTATGCCAAGAGAATAAATTCTCCGCCACCATATATATATCTATACAGACCAACACATTCGATCATTCGATATACTCTATCAGACACTCGTCCATATACGTTCGTTCTGGGACTGAACGAAACCGAAGGCACAATTTCCATAAATAGAAAAAGCCCTTGCACTTTACCCCATCTTCGATTATCTTCATAAAAACTGATTCGCAACGCTACTGCCAATACGGAGTGGTTCTCGGATAATAATCCAACCAGTCTCTCCATATTGACGATGATATTAGCAAATATTTCGATAGTCGGTTATTTAACTATCGAAGAAAAATAAACAAACATTCCAACCATCAAACAAATCACTGGGCCTCTTAATTAATATTTCATTAATTAAATCACTTCTTCATTTCCTTACCAATATTTGTTAACCAAATATTTTCAATAATCATTTTGACCTCTTAAGCTATTTGGAAAACATTTCCATATATCATCTTCTTTTATTTTATATACTTAGAAAATATATTCTATTTATAATTGGAAAACATTCAAATTATTTATCTCTTCCACGAACGTTCATTTCTACACTCAGGAAATATTATATTTCCAAAATTCCATTTATTTGGGTTAAAATGAACGTTGTGTAAAATATCGTTACAACAACCCAAAATACAGCATTTTAACTAACTCTTATTCAAACATTTCTCTTCGAGACTGGATCCTGGTATTTATTAGTTAAAAATGAAATCAAACAAGTTGGGGTATAAATACCTCACAGACCTTGACTGAAAACATCCTTAACTTCAAAATGGACAAGACCACTTACCTCGAGTAATCAACATCATAAAACCAATTATTCATTTTTAAACCCGCATACGTTTCTCTTTCTAATTTTATCAGATTTAATTATAGATTTCCTTTTTGTTTATAACATTCTATTTTTAAGTTCGTTTCCTTACCGGATTCTATATATATTGATATATATAGATTTCTAATTATCAAATTATCTTAAAATTATTCTAACTCCTTAAATTTCCGGAAAATTTCGCCATAACCTCCTTTGTACTAGTCGATAGTTCAAACCTCAACTCGCCTCTCTAGGCCCTTTCCATTCAAAAAGAAAATCAAAAAGCCAAGTGGCTTGCCGATTCGGCGCATAAAACCTCATATTGAATTTAAACGTGTACCTTTTTGTCGGGCACTAAATCTATAAAATTCATACACTTCATATACTTCATTCCATACATGTCTAACACATATGTGTCCATTTCTAATTTATTTCAACTCAATCCGGCATTTTTAACTCAACTCGTTAATTTAAACTTTAGTTGGCTCTTTTGCCTATTTCCCTTTTCAACTGAACATATCATGTCCATATATATATTTCTAATTTGCTTATAAACTAATCCAATGCCATTTCCAATTCCAGTTTCTTACTAGATTTTGAATATAAATTCACCAATTCAATTTCACTTAACCAAAACCTAATTTTGATTCAAATCCCATCAACTAATTGTTCTTTACATTAGTTAATTTTATTCAACAATTAAAAATCTGATTTTTGTTTCAAAAATCAGTTCACTTACTCCAGTTGAGTTCATACTTATTTTCCATCTCAAGTCTGGATTTTTCTAATGGAAATTCGGATTTTATTTACTTCAAATCCTTTTATTTATTTAAATAAACCGTTATGGTTTTATAATGGTTATGGCGCTGTTTTTCTGAAAATTTGATTTTGACATAACTTAAAATCTATAAGACGAAATTCGTATTTTTCTCTTCCATTAGAAAACTATTATTCAAACAATCCTGACGATTGTTGTTTCAAAGAATTTCGACTTAAATTGAGTCCTGTATACTCAATTGAAGTTTGAAACTCCAAATTATGAACTGCAGTGCTGCGGCGAGTTCGTTTTAATTATATTTAAATATGAACGTTTTAAACTTCATTTATAATAAATTTCAACTCCATTCTAATATATTTTAATATATATTGAATCTAATTTTCCCAATTCAACTGAATATTTCCAATTATCTAAAATCGTCAATTTTTCATTACTTGGTTATAATTTATTTATACTCAATTTGCTATATTAAATTCATATTCCCTTTTATAAATAAATTATTTATAAAATTCGATATAATCAAATTCTAATTATAAATCCTCAGATTTATCTCAATTCAGTTTTTATTCCAAATTCCCGAATAAAATATATCGTTCTCTTTTCGAAACGTTTTCAATTCCCATTTTAAATTCATACTTGAATTTAAAATGCCAAATATATCTAATGATAATTATCTCACCTTATTTATAAACATCGTTTATAAATTTCCCTTCCTTGTTTTATATACACTAAAACAAGTTCTTATTTCAAAACCCTTTTGAAGTTCTATTCCTATTGGAATATTTTATTTTTACAACATATAAATAAAATTGTAGAATCTATTGTCACTTTTAATTATAGTTTCTATCTAATACAAATTTAATACCCTTTCTGGAAATAATTTAGTTTCATAAATTCGACATAGTCAAATTCATATCATAAATCCGTTTCGATTTATTTTAGTTCAACTTATATTCAGAACCTTGGAATAAATTTCATCGTTTCCCTTTTAACGCAATTCCTAATTCAATTTAAATTCATATTTGAATTTAAATATTTGAAATAATCCAAATGATAATTTTTCACCTTTCTTTATAAACATCGTTTATATTACCTGTTTATATATTTAAACAAGTCTCATTTCAAATCCATTTGAAATGATAATTTCTACTTTGGAAAAATAAATTTCCCTTTTATAATTCACACTTGTATTTACATTTTCCCCATTATCCAATGATAATTCATTTCTCTTCATTTATAAACAACGTTCATAAATTCACTTCAACTCCCTGATTATCCAATGAAAATCATCCATTTTATTTATAAACACCATTTATAAATTTACTTCAATTCCCTGATTATTTTATAAACATCGTTTATAAATTTAATACTTGTTTTATTTATTCAAAACAAGTTAATATTTTTAGTCCATTCAAATTTCAAATTCTATTTTTAGAAAAATAGAATTTTCCATTTAAATCTCAAATATCGTTTTCAAGATATTTTTAGATATCAACATTTTAGCCCAGTGATATTTAAGTATCTAAAACACTCAATTATCAAATCACGGGTTTTAGAACACATCGTATATGACAATATATATATATATATATATATATATGTATATATATGTTTGTGTGTGTGTGTGTGTGTGTGTGTGAAAACAAACAGTAATAAATTTTGAGGAGTCCAGTTGGATTCCTCCAACCTGTTTTTCCTGCATCCATAGACGTTAGCCAATATAAATAATACCCATCTTGCTTTGAGGTAGGATATCGCGGTATGAAGGTCATCCACTATCATAGCGTGGGGCGTATAGGGTCATCCGGTAATGATACTACGGGCATCCGCTAATGGTGCTGCGAGAACTATCCAACCACCAATATATGTATATAATAGCAACCACCAATCCTAAATAATTAATATATTTTTATAATATCCATAAAAAATTTAAAAGCATCCAAACAATCAACCAACAACATATATGATTTATTTTAAATAAAATCCAGAGAGTGAGTTTACTCATAATGATTTTTATTTTCTTGATCTATTCTAATTCCCATTTTAATTCCATTGGGAAGTATTTGACGATGCAAAGCGCACGCATCCCGTTTCATCAAGATCTGTTATCGTGTAAATAAACTGTACTTATTTACGAGATTCATATTAATAATTTATTTATTTATTTATTTATTTCATTTAATTAAATCACTATTAGTCAATTTTAAAATAAATAAACTATTTTTCTTCTTCTTAAAGTGGTCTAGGAAAGTTTAAATTAACTAAATTAACTAGACTTTAAATTACTCTAATTTAATTAACTACCAACTTATAAACCAATTCCATGATAAACATTTAAATTTTCAATTCAAAAATACCTTAATCCTTGCTTCTACTGAATTTCACCATTGAACTATTTTTTTCTTCCATCAACACTGCACTTCATTCAGTACTATCAATTACAACTGAACCCAACTACAATTCATGTAACGACCCGCATTCTACACATCAAAGAATCGTAGAATATTTATTTCTTTCACATACGAAGTTGTATGGTCATGTAACTTTGGGAGACGACTATTGGGGTCATTTCCCATGTTCATGATTTTTCCCGATTTTTAAATGACCATTTTATCCCCAGTTGGTACTGTTTTGGCCATAACTTTTGACTAGAAAGGAATTTTGACCTGAAACCACTTCCATTGGCTCCGGATGATGGTTTACAATTCTGTAGATTGGTCACATTAGCCAAACGGACTCACCGTTTGGGATATATGGCTGAAACAAGTTTCGGATAGTGAAAAGCAGCTTAATTGGGCTTAACCGGGTGATTAACAGCTAGGCCCAATGGGGAATTTCGGGACTAGGGTTATGAGGAGGCTGAAATCAGTTAGAGAACGATCTTATCTTCATTTTTTAGTCGCCACTTTCATTCTTGAACCATAACAATGGCCACCAACATCTAGAAACATCCCCAAATCACTTTCTAATCAAGGATTAAGCTTAGCAACATCAAATCAAGAAGAAATAGCACCAAATCAGTATTAGAGCTACTGTTGGACATCAGTATTCACCCAAATCAGTGAGGTTTCAGTTCTGAAAATTTTATTTGTGGCCAAGGTGAGTGATTTGCATAGTTCTGCACTAATTACGGTTAATTAAGGGTAATTAGTGAAGATTAGCGAATTTATACACTAATAAATTCTGGAAAAATATCTGTAAATTCGAAAATAATATTTTATGCCTCTGGTAGGAATTTGGTTAAGTTTTGTTAACCCTATGATTAGTTTTGCTTAAACATGCTTAAGGGAAAATATGGGATTTTGGGTACGTTTGATCCATTTTACATGCTATAGTTATTGTTTTGATGTTTGTGGTTGATGTTACATGTTGCTATGACTGTATGACATGATTCGTGATTGTCTAGAAGTGTTAGATTGGTCGAAAACGTCGTCGAATGGCGTAAACAGTCGCTGGAATGAGTTGCAGGAATTTGGTCGATTCGGACCGGATCGGAGGGAGGAGCCCGAACCGAACCGACCAGGAGACCTCCCTACGAACCGATGTTCTGGAGTTAGGTAGCCTCACGAGCTGAACTGAAGGTGCATATCCGAACCGAATCGACCTGGTGCTATGGAGCTAGAATCCCGAGCCGACCCGATGGAGAAGCTTGAGAGACCCGACCCGATCTGATTGCTTGGGAAGAAGGACCGAACCAGAGGAGTTTTCCATGAAGCCAGGAGGTGTGGACTCCGATCGGAACCGCTGGAGGAAGTCACCCCGATTCGACCCGAAGCAGAGAGGAAGGTTGAGCTGGAGATTCCGAACCGATCCAATTGCTTAGGGAGGAGTATTCCGATCCAAACCGAGGAGCTGATGACCACGACCTAAAGTAAAGTGAAGTGAAGAAATGAAGACCGGTCCGGAGAAGATGGTGATGACCAGAACCCGAGATGCAAAGTCCAAATGAGGAGCTTTGACTCAGGATCCAGTTGGGAACCAATGAGTGAGCTTCATGATTGGGCTTTGCTGCGGGACGTGTGCAAAGGGGCTGTCGATGTCTGTTGCTTTGAATCACTATGTGTAGGGAGTACGTGAACGGATTCAGGGCCACAGTGGCCTAGGTACGACTAAAGGGGCTATAGACCAATGAAGTGGGGTCATTTGTAAAGATTTGGTCATGACTCCATGTGGTAAGCTTGGTAGTAGCAGTAGTTGTACAAGTCGAACTCCGTCACTACTTCGATGGGTCTAGTGATTGACAGTGGTGGACATCGTATGCTTTACGCACTGAGTGAGAGATGTAAGGATGGTTGATATGTTTTTCCATCATTATGACATGCACACCCCCACCCCCGTACTCTTTACACCGTCTGTTTAGTGGCACCTTAGAGTATTGTACGGTATGTAGTGCTAACTCTTTGGTTGCAGGTCCAGGTTCAGGTATGGTTTAGTATACCTGTTATTGTTATGTTTAGATGCTTATCGCTCATACCAGACTTTTTGTCTGACCCAGAGTTTTATGTCTCTTCTTATTACTCTGGGTGCTCACACGAGCAGAATAGAGACAGGTTAGCTGGTGATGCGCGAGTAGCTGATTCAGAGGCGAGCAGGAGTCTTCCACGTATGATACATATAGTATTCTCCCTGTGTTGTTGAAGATCACTGCTTGGGCATTAGTAGTGCATCATCTACTTTATCTTTCTTTTGCTTTAGAGACAGTTTAAAGTTTTAATAATCATATTGGATAATAAGTTGTATTTGGATTTCCGCTGTTCTGATGATGATGTTGGTGTTGGTCTTAGTTATCAGCTTATGCACTGTCTCATCTGTTTTATATCAAGTATGTTATTATTATATTTTGTTCCATGCGCTGTGAGACATTCTACAGGTTCCTTGTTAGTCAATTTTCTTCTTTCCTTTCTTTGGCGACCGTTCCGCGCTAGTCGTGCATGTGTACAGCGCACCTTCGGAGGAAATGCAGACTGGTGCGGGGCGGGCCGTCACACTTGGTATCATAGCTCTAGGTTGCGTAGTTAACCTAGGTAAGTTATCAGGGAGAGATAGTATACGTATATGAGAGCGCGTATTTGTGATTACTTTGGTTTTCAAAAGCTATATATATATATGTACTATTAGTAGTATAAGGATGAAGTCGTACTGCACTAGCACCACTATGGAGATGGTTAATCGTTTTCTCTATGCAGATTAAGTGATGAGCTGATACGCAAGGGGTACCGGTAGAGGGGCCAATAATGGGAATGCTGCTGACATGAGAACGATGTTTACTGACCTCATAAGAGAGATGCTTAGGGATGTGCAGAGGGCAACCCCCAATGGTGATAATGGTGGTGGTCCAATAGTGCAGGCGCCTAGGACCGACTTCGCCAAGCTGAATAAGGATTATACTAGTCTTGGTGGGAAGCCGTTCCACGGAACGGAGTCGGCTACGGATGTTCAGGATTGTTTGGATAGTTGCGAACGTATCTTCGAGGATTTGGGTATCGAGGATGCGATGAAGAGAAAGCTAGCGTCCCGTCAGCTGCAAGGGCGGGCAATGAATTGGTGGAATGCTATAAAGGTAGCTACTCCCGTGGATCAGATTACTTAGGAGAAGTTTAAGGTTCGCTTTAGCGAGAAGTTCAATCCAGCTACTCAGAAGTCAGTGTTGTTTAAAAAATTCTTGGAGCTCAAGCAGAATGGCAGAGCTGTCTTGGAGTATATTGCTGAATTCGACACTTTGTCGAAGTATGGGTTATCGCTTATTGATACTGCCGAGAAGAAGAATGAGAAATTCATAACTGGTTTGGATCAGTACTTGGGGGAAAGGCTTATTAACCACATCGATGAGACGTTTGAATCGATTGTGGGGAAAGCATTGAGATCAGAAAGTCTCTACCCTAAGCCGAAGACTGAGATTGCACCTGCAGAGGAGCCAAAGCCATAAGCAAGTGGTGGAGGCAAGGGTGGTTCCCAGAATAAGAGAAAGCAGAATCAGACTAAGGATGGTCAGAAGAAAAAGAATAAGCAAGATGTTGAGTGCTTCAGCTGTGGTAAGAAGGGCCATTATGCTAGTAATTGTCGGGCCAAGCCAGCGGATAGGAAGTGCTTCAACTGTGACCAAATGGGACATCACAAGGACAAGTGTCTGCAACCCCCTAAATAAAAGAAAATGGTGAAAGCATATGCCCTTAATGCTATTCCTTCTTCGTCGAATGCCCCAACCGCGGCGAAGAAGGGAAAGAATGTCGTCATTCAAGGTATGCTTTCTGTTTATGATGTTCATGTTAGAGTTTTGTTTGATACCGGAGCTTCCAGTTCTTTCATATCTAGTGACCTGGTAGATAGGTTGGAATTGGAGCCCGAGATTGTCGATAGACCTTTAGTAGTGACGAACGCAATTGGTGGTTCAACTAACCTTAACATGATTTGTCGTAATGTGGTCTTATCGAGTCATGGATGCATGTTTGTTTGTGATTGCTTTGTTTTGGGCTTTACTGGTTTTGGCATTATTTTGGGAGTAGATTGGCTCCAAAGATACGGGGTGGTGGTAGACTGTGAGGGCTTTTTGGTGACAGCTAGAGCGGACGATGGGCGGAGGGTAGTGTTTGGTGGTCTACCCAGTGAGGGGGTAATGGCTAGTTTTCTAAATTCCCTCGACATCCCGCATAGTGAGTTGTCATGTTTGCTTGTGGTTGGTCAGTATCCAGACGTCTTCAAGGAAGTGATTGGGCTTCCACCTCACCGAGAGATTGAGTTTCGTATTGATTTAGTGAAAGACGCCAGACCTATAGTGATGCCACTTCGTCGTATGGCACCAAGGGAGTAGCGAGAGCTCGGGGTGCAAGTCAGCGATCTTTTGAAGAAGGGATTTATCAGAAGGAGTGTTTCTCAATGGGGAGCACTAGTTGTGTTTGCTTCCAAGGCGGATGGTTCCCTTCGTTTGTGTGTAGACTACCGCGAGTTGAATAAAGTGACGAGGAAGAACAAGTATCCTCTACCGCGGATAGATGATTTGTTCGATCAGTTGAGTGGCACGAGAGTATTTTCTCAGTTGGATCTCGCAACAGGTTTTCTTCAGCTTAGAGTGGAAGCTGAGAGCATAGCTAAAACGGCATTTCGGACGCCGTCTGGATTTTATGAGTGGTTGGTCATGCCGTTCGGGCTGACCAATGCCCCAGCATATTTTGTGGATCTTATGAATAGGGTATTCAGAGATCAGTTGAATAAGTTTGTCCTTGTGTTCGTGGATGATATTTTGGTCTACTCGAGAATGGAGGAAGAACACAAGGAACATTTAAGAATAGTGATGGAGGTGTTGAGAAAACACCAATTGAAAGCAAAGATTTCTATGTGTCACTTCTGGAGGAGGGAAGTGAGGTTCTTGGGCCATGTTGTTTCAGAGAATGGTATCGCCATGGATCCTGCGAAGGTGGCTACGGTACAAGATTAGTCTACGCCCAAGAATACAACGGACATAAGAAGTTTCTTGGGATTAGCTGGATATTATCGTAAGTTTATCCAAGACTTCTCCAAGATAGCAGCACCGTTGACCCAGTTGACCAAGAAGAATCAAGCTTTTGTCTGGGATGAAAGGTGCAAGAATGCATTCAAGAGTCTAAAGGACAAATTGACTTGTGCACCAGTGTTAGTCATTCCTAAGGGGAATGAAGAGATGACGGTATATACGGATGCCTGTGGTACCGGATTAGGTGCTGTATTGATGCAAGGCGGTAGGGTTGTAGCTTATGCAAGTCGGCAATTGAAACCGCACGAGAGAAGATACCCTACCCATGATTTGGAATTGGCAGCGATCGTGTTCGCGTTGAAGATGTGGAGACACTATCTCTTGGGAGAAAGATTTGAGTTGTTTACAGATCATAAATCGTTGAGGTATCTTTTCTCTCAGAAGGATCTAAATCTCCGGCAGCAAAGGTGGTTAGAATTCTTAGCTTCCTTTGATTTCGACATCGCATATACACCGGGAGAAGGCAATGCGTTGGCTGATGCATTGAGTAGGAGACATGCCAGTTTAGGGGCTATGTTTCTAGAATAGAAGCAACTGGAGTACATCGCTGGGTATGATTTCAGGCCAAAGTGCGAATTGGATCCAGAAATGTTGGCAAGTTTGACGATCAGACCCACTTTGATTGAGCGGATCGTCTCTAGTCAGAGGGACGATCCTAACCTATTGGAAATCATCTCCAAGTTAGAGATGGGTATCGATGAGGAGATGAACAAGTATGGGCTTGATCGAGATGGATGGCTTAGAAAGAATGGAAAGCTTGTTGTACCCAATGTTAATGGATTGAGAGATGAAGTGCTTAGAGAATGTCATCACTCAAAACTGACTATACATTCCTGTGGTAATAAGATGTATCGAGACATGAAGCGGACATACTACTGGGAAGGGATGAAAAGAGACGTGGGAAAGTTTATATCCAAATGCATGAACTGCCAGCTAGTTAAAGTTGAGCAAAAGAAGCCTATTGGTTTGTTACAACCATTAGAAATTCCAGAATGGAAATGGGAACAAGTGTCGATGGATTTTATTGATGGGTTACCAAGGACTAGATCGGGCCATGATAGCATTTGGGTGATTGTGGACCGATTGACCAAAAGCGCAAGGTTTATACCCGTTAAGTCAAACAGGACGGCAACTAAATTAGCGGAACTGTATATAAAGTGGGTAGTTAGATTTCATGGAATACCCAAAGGCATTGTGAGTGACTGGGATCCGTTGTTCACTAGTGGATTTTGGAAGAGCTTACAAGAGGCGTTAGGATCAGAATTACATCTCAGTACCGCGAATCTTCCTCTAACCGACGGTCAAACAGAGAGGGTGAATCGTATATTAGAAGATCTCTTAAGAGCCTGTGTATTGGATTTTGGTGGATCATGGGATGACCATTTGCATCTAGTAGAGTTTGCATATAACAATAGCTATCAGTCCAGTATTGGTACGGCTCTGTTTGAAGCTTTGTACGGAAGACCGTGCAATTCACCGTTATGTTGGTTAGAAACTGGTGAGAAGTTTGTGCTTGGACCGGATGTGATAAGAGAAACATCAGACAAGATTAAGGTTATCCAACAGCCAATGAAGGATGCCCAAGATAGGCAGAAGAGTTATGCCGATAAGAGGAGAAGAGATTTAAAGTTCTCCATTGGCGACTTGGTGTTTGTCAAGATTTCTCCGTTGAAGAACGTGATACGATTTGGCAGGAAAGGCAAGTTAGCACCAAGATTCGTTGGTCCATTCCCAATTCTCGAGCAAATTGGGAATTTGGCATATAAAGTTGAATTACCAGAGAAGATGGCAGGAGTTCACAACGTATTTCATGTTTCCCAGTTAAGGAAATTCGTGCACGACCCAGATGTGACTATTTCACCTGATCAGTTGGATGATGTCGAAGTTGAACCCGAGGCGATTGGGAACCGCAAGCCTATGCGTATTGTAGGGAACGATATGAAGCAACTTCGAAGGAAAGCGGTGAATCTAGTCAAAGTTCAGTGGGGCGAGTATGAGAATGACTGTACTTGGGAGACAGAGGAGAGCATTAGGAAGACGTATCCAGAACACTTCGCCTGGTAAGATTTTACCTTCGATTTAGTCTTTCCGCATGCTAGGATAGGCTTGTTTGCTTGTTTTGCATGTTTGATTGTTGTATGTGGCTGGTAGGCATGCGGGATCCTTTGTATGTTTTGGGTTAAGGAATTTCGGGGACGAAATTTCTTAAGGGGGGAAGAGTGTAACGACCCGCATTCTACGCATCATAGGATCGTAGAATATTTATTTCTTTCACATACGAAGTCGTACGGTCATGTAACTTTGGGAGACGACTATTGGGGTCATTTACCATGTTCATGATTTTTCCCGATTTTTAAATGACCATTTTACCCTCAGTTAGTACTGTTTTGGCCATAACTTTTGACTGGAAAGGAATTTTGACCTGAAACCACTTCCATTGGCTCCGGATGATGGTTTACAATTCCGTAGAGTGGTCACATTAGCAAAATGGACTCACCGTTTGGGAGATATGACTGAAACAAGTTTCAGATAGTGAAAAACAGTTTAATTGGGCTTAACCGGGTGATTAACAGCTAGGCCCAATGGGGAATTTCGGGATTAGGGTTATGAGGAGGCTGAAATCAGTTAGAGAACAATCTTATCTTCATTTTTCAGCCGCCACTTTCATTCTTGAACCCTAAAAATGGCCGCCAACATCTAGAAACATCCCCAAATCACTTTCTAATCACGGATTAAGCTTAGCAACATCAAATCAAGGAGAAATAGCACCAAATCAGTATTAGAGCTGCTGTTAGACATCAGTATTCACCCAAATCAGCGAGGTTTCAGTTCTGAAAATTTTATTTGTGGCCAAGGTGAGTGAGTTGCATAGTTTTGCACTAATTACGGTTAATTAAGGGTAATTAGTGAAGATTAGCGAATTTATACACTAATAAATTCTGGAAAAATATCTATAAATTCGAAAATAATATTTTATGCCTCTGGTAGAAATTTGGTTTAATTTGGTTAAGTTTTGTTAACTCTATGATTAGTTTTGCTTAAACATGCTTAAGGGAAAATATGGGATTTTGGGTACGTTTGATCCATTTTACATGCTATAGTTATTGTTTTGATGTTTGTGGTTGATGTTACATGTTGCTATGACCATATGACATGATTCGTGATTGTCTAGAAGTGTTAGATTGGTCGAAAACGTCGTCGAATGGCGTAAACAGTCGCTGGAATGAGTTGCAGGAATTTGGCCGATCCGGACCGGATCGGAGGGAGGAGCCCGAACTGAACCGACCAGGAGACCTCCCCACGAACCGATGTTCTGGAGTCAGGTAGCCTCACGAGCTGAACTGAAGGAGCAAATCCGAACCGAACCGACCTGGTGCTATGGAGCTAGAATCCCGACCCGACCCGATGGAGAAGCTTGAGAGACCCGACCCGATCCGATTGCTTGGGAAGAAGGACCGAACCAGAGGAGTTTTCCATGAAGCCAGGAGGTGTGGACTCCGATCCGAACCGCCGGAGGAAGATCACCCCGATCCGACCCGAAGCCGAGAGGAAGGTAGAGCTGGAGATTCCGAACCGATCCGATTGCTTAAGGAGGAGTATTCCGATCCGAACCGAGGAGCTGAAGACCACGACTTGAAGTAAAGTGAAGTGAAGAAATGAAGACCGGTCCGAAGAAGAAGGTGATTACCAGAACCCGAGATGCAAAGGAAGTCCAAATGAGGAGCTTTGACTCAGGATCCAGTTGGGAACCAATGAGTGAGCTTCATGACTGGGCTTTGCTGCAGGACGTGTGCAAAGGGGTTGTCGATGTCTGTAGCTTTGAATCACTATGTGTAGGGAGTACGTGAACGGATTCAGGGCCACATTGGCCTAGGTACGACTAAAGGGGCTATAGGCCAATGAAGTGGGGTCATTTGTAAAGATTTGGTCATGACTCCATGTGGTAAGCTTGGTAGTAGCAGTAGTTGTACAAGTCGAACTCCGTCACTACTTCGATGGGTCTAGTGATTGACAGTGGTGGACATCGTATGCTTTACACACTGAGTGAGAGATGTGAGGATGGTTGCTATGGTTGATATGTTTTCCCATCATTATGACATGCACACCCCCACCCTCGTACTCTTTACACCATTTGTTTAGTGGCACCTTAGAGTATTGTACGGTATGTAGTGCTAACTCTTTGGTTGCAGGTCCAGGTTCAGGTATGGTTTAGTATACCTATTATTGTTCTGTTGAGATGCTTATCGCTCATACCAGACTTTTTGTCTGACCCAGAGTTTTATGTCTCTTCTTATTACTCTGGGTGCTCACACGAGCAGACTAAAGAGAGGTTAGCTGGTGATGCGCGAGTAGCTGATTCCGAGGCGAGCAGGAGGCTTCCACGTATGATACATATAGTATTCTCCCTGTGTTGTTGAAGATCACTGCTTGGGCATTAGTAGTGCATCTTCTACTTTAGCTTTCTTTTGCTTTAGAGACAGTTTAAAGTTGTGATAATCATATTTGATCATAAGCCGTATTTGGATTTCCGCTGTTCTGATGATGATGTTGATGTTGGTCTTAGTTATCAGCTTATGAACTGTCTCACCTGTTTTATGTCAAGTATGTTATTATTATATTTTGTTCCATGCGCTGTGAGACATTCTACAGGTTCCTTGTTAGTCAATTTTCTTCTTTCCTTTCTTTGGCGACCGTTACGCGCTAGTCGGGCATGTGTACAGCGCACCTTAGGAGGAAATGCAGACTGGTGCGGGGCGGGCCGTCACACTTTTATCACCACCCCAACCGTCTTTTCCTTTCGAACTCGACAAGCTACAAACCACTAGGAAGTAGACCATGGCTTCGAGCACTAAACCCTGTACGCTGCTCTACAAATACAGCATCGATCAGAGAATTTACATCGTACCCCAAAATGTCACTGAAATCTCCAATACCTCACTGCCCTAACCAGGTCATCCCAGATCGACATCAGACAAAGATTTGAACTCCACAAGGTATCGCATCCCTGTTCATCACCGTAGAATGAAGCTCGAGCTTACTTAAGAAATTGCGACTGGAATCTCACCATGACTTCTACAGGAACCACACATTCATTATCAACATCGATGCCCGCCAGACTTCGTCAACAGGCACACCTTGCTACCAAAAACTCCACGCCCTCGCCCGTTCAACCTTCGAACCCCTAAATCGAAATCAACAATCAGCGCTAAAATGCGCTATCTCCAAATTGAGCCAACATCGAGCCCTAATTCATCGCACCTACTTCCGATCTCGTATACTTGCGTCGCACCCCTCACGAGCTTCGAGAAATCAATTTGGGATATAAGAATTTGATTCGAATGAAGCTAGGAAAAACAGAAGTTCGATTTTGAAGTTTGACAAATGAATGAAGTAGCTACCTTTTTTTTATACGAGAATGATTTCAATTTGGATTTGAACGGCGGATGGCAAATTCCTTTTTGTTAGAGGCTTGCGATTTTTAGAGGAGGAATTAAAGAGTTAAGGATTGCAATTTATAGACAAAATATAAAAGATAAGCACTATGTCAGTTTCTATAGGGTGTAGCTTGCAGTGATAGAGAGGTCTGCAGTGTACCTCATTTCTTAGCTTAGGAGGAAAGTAAAGGTTTTTTATACATATATATTTTATTTTTCTCTATTTTGAGTTGAACTAGTGATTTTACCTTATTTAAAATACCCTATGATCCCGGACTCCTTTCTGAACACAACAATAAGCATCTTGAGGGTTTAACCATTATTTTGAACCCACTGGGACAGTTTTCAAAGCTTTATTCGATCATCTGGAGAAGATATTAATTTAAATCGATATAAATTAAATTAAACACAACTAATTTCTTGATAATAAATTATTATTATTATCATATATATTCAAATAAAATCCCTTTTGATTATTTGAATCATTTTGACTCAGTTTAAATTTCAAATTGAATTATTTTAGATTCTCGTATTACGATAATTATGTATATTCAAAATAAAACGTATTTTGATTATTAAATCGATAAATCAATATAAAAATTCATTTATATTGTTAATTCAATATTTAAATCCATATTAAATATTTAAAATTAACCAACCAAAAATCTGGGTCGTTACAGGTATGACGGTGAACTGGTATTTAGATCAATATACTTTCGATATAAGGATGGATTCGGTCGACCGAGATAGGCTGGGTGTGGTCGCTCCACAACGGGTAGGGATAGGGTACACCCCCCGATTCCCAGAAGGATAGAGTAAGCGACATTTTCTCATGCACGGGACGTAAGTTGCAGAGGTACTCGATATCCTAGATATAGTGCGGATGAGCATTACAGTGTTTTCTCATGCCTGGGATGTAAGCCGTGGGGAATTGCTCTACGTGATAGATCAGTCAGACCAGGAGACATCATGATGGAAATCCAACTTCGAATACGACATTTTACGGTTTTAGTTGTATACTATTGGCGACATAGTGGTATGGGACATTCATATCGTCTATGATTGATACATTTATATTTGAAGTTGATTTCTTCACTTATAGTAATAATAAAAGATAAATTTCGCGTACCAAACATATTTGCCTATTATAAGGGAAAACTCTATCCTCGGCTGCATTCATTGTGTAATGGGACCTGAGTCTTATAATACCTTCATTTTTCTCTTTAGCATTGTGCTGTTATTTTTATGCACTGGTATTTTTGGGGGTAAACCCATTCTGTGTTATACGGCATGGTCCCTTGATTTGCCTAACTTTAAAATCAAGTTAATAACTGTTTTAGTTCTCACACCAGTCCCATGACTGGCCTGGAGTTTAGTGTTTTAACCTCAACTCTAGGTGCCACTATTTTCCACACGGGCAACTAGAGGTTTTGGTTTTCGTCGATATTTCTTTTCCCAGGATCCTAGATTTACAGCTGGAGCTATATTCCGAAAGCTTTGTATCCGTATATTTCTTTCGGTTGTGTCAGTTGTTATTTTCCACTACGCATTGTATTTATACATTTTATTTCCACTACTATGTGATTTAAATCTCTGATATATAATATTTATTCATACTTTGTTATATTCTAGTACTCTGATGTCAATTGTTGTAATAACAATGAAATCTTCTGTCGTTTGTGTTCTGATTTGTCGTGTTCTCAATTCAATCCGGACTTTCCCGTAAGGGGGCAGTTTGGGTCGTTTCAATATAATTGAGAGGATTTACAGATTTAATGGAAAGCAATGCAAATCAACGCTCAACAATAGATTCTCACCTCTTTTCCCTTTTTCTTACATTTCTACAGATCTAGAATTTTAACCTTTCAAGATAAATTGTAGATTTATAAGAATTTGGGAAGTTGTAGGCCAAAAAGGTAAAACAGTTGAATTTAGAGGCTATAAGGTGAGTGGGAATACACATTTATAATAATGTATTTATCTTGTTTGTAATATATTCAATTTTTATACTTATGCCTATCAGATATGGTAAATAAATTTTGGTAATTAGATTGACACCCATCAGATCTGGTTATAAAAAAGTGTTAAAACTTGTGAATTGTACATTGTGGCTATGCATAAAATGAATTGTAGGATTTATTAAACTTGATTACACCAATTCCTATAGTTATGTCATGAAATGTATTACAACTATGTTATAGAATGTATTGCGGACATTGCATAACACTGTAGATCTGGAAACCAGTCCCATTAAACACCAGATAGATGTAGTTACATTCCAGATCTTTAGTTCAGTGTTGAAAATATAAAATATGTGAATTTGGGTAAAAAGATGAAATGGGAAAATTATATAAATTTGGAAAGATATGGTTGTTAAATTATGAGATTGTAATTTTACCTATTTATATTCAATATTGTTGGGTTTTGGCTTAGTTATCGTAAATATGGCTTTTTCTTCTTTTTGAATAAAAAAATGTCATTTTGAATTCACAAGAGTATGACAAAAAGATTTAAAAAGTAAAAGTGGTGCAAACGTACGTATAAATATAAAATAAATATTTGTGCATGGTTTGCATCGACTATTCTTAAAATATATATAATCATATATATATATTTCTTGTGAATTTGAATTGTGTCTATTCCACAAATTTGGCATAAGTTACAATAATTACCGCTAATGGTTTTTTGGAAGATTGGAAACCTTTTGGCAAGATTGAATGCAAAAAGGAATGTTTGGTTATTGATTAAACCAAATCATTTAAATAAAAATTAATAATAACAAAAGATAACTACGTTGACCGTACGAAAATATAAAATATAAATATATACATATTATATGTCCAAATCAGCGTAAAACGGTAACAAATACATATAGTATTGGATGTTTGAATAATATTCATTTATGGAATCGTATATGCAAATTGTATTCCATATTAAATGAATATATTTGTGGTGACCATTTGTACTAATCAATATAATTAATTGCTATAAATAGGACCACAAATCAATAAATAACCATTGTAACCAATATTGATTGGGAAAAGTTAAAAATGATAGGGAAATGGTTACAATTCCTAAAATCTATTAGAATAAATGTTGTAAACCCCAATTAGGAAATTCGAATTATAATCGCATTTAGACACGAGGTTAAGCTCACTTGTGGTATAAGCCTGCCCGGAACCGACTGGCAAATCCAGCAACCACAAGTAGTCAGTTTAATGTGAGGGGTCTAATGCGATAATATAAATGTACTAAGGCACGAGGTTAAGTACAACTTGTGGTAGAAGCCTGTCCGGAACCGACTGGCAAATCCAACATCCACAAGTAGTCAACTTAATGTGAGACGCCCGGTACATAAATATATATGTATATATGTGTATATATATATATAACAGGAAACAAATAAATAAACAAATAAAATTATAAATTTATGTTGGGGTACAACAATTAAATATATTCGGGACTGATAAAATAGGGATATTCCATTGTAATTAGTGTCTTAGGAAAATAATGGATGTTAGGCTCGTAAATGACATTAATTGTAATCAATAGAAATTAAAGATAAATGGTTGTCTTAGGAAATTATGACGGTTATGGTCAAAAAGAGCAATAAACAAAGAAATGGAAAGTAAATGGGTGACAAAAAGGGGATTAATGGATATTGATTGTCGTTTAAATACTTAGTCCAAATTAGGGAAGAAGTCAAATAAATATCCTTGGGAAAAGGGGATATGACCTTCCTTATTTATGTTAATGAATATAAAACTTTAACTAAAAATAGAATTGGACTTAGTAGGTTAATAATGTAAATATTATTAACCATATGAACCCGTGATGATAATGAATCATGTACATATAATATTTCCGTAAAGAAGAACTAGACGGAAAGGACTAAATGACGTAGCCCACTTTATCCCAATAGGGAAAGGTATTAAAGGCTAATGGGGCACAAACTTAATAATCTTCACATATAGTCCACTTCCTTGGGTCTTAAGTAGATTGGGTCGAGGAGTCCACTTTGAGTAGGTCTTTCAGTCTAGGGGTATTAAACGACATGTGTGTGTATTACTTGCCCAAACCTGGAAATGTAAAATGTTGGATATTGCTACCTATCTTATGGGATGTTTTAACCGACTAAGGAGGTTATTCAATAAGGTTAGATAGATGGTATAGAGAGTGATAAAATATCATCTCTCACCTGCACGGGTTAAGGGTATATGCGTGGATGACAGAAGCCTTAACTAGTAGGGCTCGTAGCTATTGCCCTCTAGTTTATAATAATGTGAATAGACCACGAGAGGTATTGGATGAACAATAAGTCCACCTAGGATTTTAAGCAATCGGGAGAATCCACCTTATCTGTCACTGATAGTGAGGCGTTAAATAATAAAGGGTAAGTGAATGAAAAGTATCTATACAACTCCATAATTTGGAGTTCACTTCTCGGTTTAATAACCAGTTATGTTATGGTATAAAGGCTTCACAAATATGTGCGTAAATGTTCTATCTCGGTATTATAAATTGGGAATATTACTTTGGTAAGAGTAGTAAATTCGTGCGTAAACATTTACTAGGTTGGGCTAGAATCACTAACCTGGTTAGGCTTACATCTTGGGTTGAACCAAATGGGATACATCTGTGTATTATAACCTGTGTTGTAAATTTCTTAGTCACTAGAACTTTCTGTTCTGACCACCCTCCTCATTACAACCTCTCGGGTTTCCTAGAGAAGGTCGGGTACTCACAGGTGCTTAAGTTGGCTTTCGGTTCTTGTTTTCTCTCATGCTCGGTATTGGCAAAGTGACTTACTTTGTAAAAGGTAGTTACTTGAGTTAATACTTGTTATCTTATTTTGTTTCCGCTGTGAGTTTTCTTTCATCGTACTTTGATTATGCTCATGCTCGTTTATTTCAGGTACCAAATTACACGCTCCATTCTTGGATGTGTTCAAGCTACGATTTTTGTCAAAATTTAGGTGCATAAAAGTGTGTGGTGTTACAGATTGAGTTGCAAGGAATCTACTCGACCGGTAGGGATAATTCAGTCGACTGGTCCCTATATGAAACCATACGTAATAAAAGACAAATATCATTTTATGAATAATATTTCCATCTTATCTGGAAATATGAATAATGTCTTCTCTAGAATTATTTTTTATTTTGGTATTTGAGATTGTTTTAGTAATTACCTCATTATCCTTAAAAGAGCTTTTATAAATTGAATGAAACATGTAGGGGTTCTTTGATTGTTTTGTTTAGTATATCAATAGTCTAAAAAATTAAAAATACCAACTACAACATAAATAAAAGAAAATTAGATATACCGAATCTGTTGTAGTTCCGCTATTCATAAAATGCTCATTTTCCATCATGAGGTACAATTATTGTGTCAATTCATATCATCCTTTTACATTTCTTGGTACCCGCAAAAATATATTTTGGTACCCGCTTGGGGTCCAAAGGGTTAGGTCTAAGGAAACCAAACCCAAGTGGGTTCAGAATCCCTTTTGAAAATAAAATCTTTATTTGGGTACATTTTCTGTAAATGATCTAATAAATTGTTTCTTATCAAGGAATTGTTGGTTTTTGGTATCCAAACCTTGATTGTTTTAGAAACCTTTTTAATCGATTTATTAAAATTATTTTAAAACAATTTTTTTTCTATGGACTTTTCTTTGAATTTTATCCTAGTACTTTCTTATTTGAAGCTGATTAAGAATTTTCTATTATTCTAGAAAAAGTCTTTGTTCCTTTGTTAAAATTTGAAATATTTTTGTTTATGTTATCTTTGTCTTAAGACTTGAATTATCTAATTCAAAGATTTTAGTGTTTGTTTCTAGATCATGATTCTCAGCTAGTAAAGCATCATTCTTTTTTTAAGTTTCTCACTACTGACTTAGCATGATAAGTTGAGAAGTTATATTAGAAAAAGATTCTTGAGATTTTCATGTTCTTCTTCAAAAAAATTCTTTTCATCTCTTAACCTG
Source organism: Allium sativum (assembly GCA_030737875.1). Classification (NCBI taxonomy): domain Eukaryota; kingdom Viridiplantae; phylum Streptophyta; class Magnoliopsida; order Asparagales; family Amaryllidaceae; genus Allium; species Allium sativum. The sequence continues at coordinate 221,250,426 of CM060912.1, read as the reverse complement.
TCAATTTCAATTTCAGCTCTATTTGACTTTCCGTGAGTATCCTTATATTTGTTGAATCTCGCTGTATAGCATTTGGACTATGACAACTATACATAAACATCTATATTATACCGACTAACTCTGTTTTGCAGGAAGATATCCAACAAGCAGATTCAAAAACACGAAACGAAGGTTTTATATGTCGTAAGAGTCTGTTAGTCCTAGATTTATATGTTAAAGTCTTCTTTGATGATTACACACACACATATTATACATATATATACTTTTCACATTAAATATAGGCAAGGAATAAGTTTTATCCAGAAAACAGATGTTTGAAATGATTCAGACAGACGTCTGTTTGCTGAGACAAACTTAAATTTTACATAATATTCAAACGTCTGTTTTTAATTTTTCAGACGTTTGAATCTGCTACGAAATACATTATTACCTTGATGTTTTATTTCTCAAATCAAAACAGACATCTGAAAAATATTTTCAGACATCTGATTACAAAGATTCGCAACCTGTTATGAAAAGTCACAACTTTCTAATCCATATCCCTTAATCAAATCGCTTCGTGATTAGTTGTAGCTATTTACATATTATAAATAGAGATTTGATTAAGTGATCCAATAACCTAATTTCATTCTAACTACTTCTATCTTACTCAAAGTTCTCTAATCTCTAAAAGCACACTATTTACAAATATTTGAGAATATAATCTTCCATAATCTTTCACAAGCTTCACGTTTATCATCAAGGAAATAGGAAGGGTGTACTACATATTGACATATCCGTGTTATCAAGAACACAATTAAGTCATCAATTATTCTATATTGTGAAATACCAGAAGGGAGTCTGGGACTAAACGTAGGACAGTAGTCCGAACCAGTATAAATCGACTGTGTGATTTTTACTTACTACTCTATTATATACATTTCATCTTACTTATACTCCATTCTACACGATCCTACTGCTGCATAGTCACTTTCATTTACTATCAGAGAAAGGTCATCCTATAATCGTAACACCGTTATTTGATTCTTTCAAAAGATGGAGAATAACCCAAGTACTAGCTCAACTACATTTGCCAAAAGACAATCTACTCAAAGACCACTTCTATTCAATGGACTGCACTACAACTATTAGGCTACAAGAATGAGGATATGCATGCAAGCAAGTGGTTTTAGTGCATGGAATGCTACTCAAAAAGAATTCACGGCACATACAACTGAATATTCATCTTGGACGACAACACTAAAAGATGAGGCTAATGCAAATGCAAAAGCTATGAATATGCTATACTGTGCCCTGGATAGGAATGAGTTCAATCATGTTAGCATTTGTGCATCAAATATGGGAAAAACTCAAAACTATCCATGAAGGAACAAGCAAAGTCAAACAAACAAAAATTTCAATGCTCAAAAACCATTTCCAGAACTTCAAGATGAGACAAAATGAAACCATCAATGAAATGTCCTCAAGATTACAAGACATTTTACATGCATTGATAGGACTGGGAGAAAAATATAGTGGCTTTGATATTATACCAAAAGTGCTAAACTCTCTAACTGACGATTGGGAAAGAAAAGTACTAGCTATTGAGGAAGATAATGATTTATCAGCTATGAAACCAGAAGAACTCATAGGCAATCTCATGTCTTATGAAGTAAATCTTCAAGAAAAAAAGGAATTAGCTCAAGAGAAAAATAATGTGGCCTTTCATGCCGATAAAGAGGAATCTGAATCAGAAGATGAAGACCTAGCCTTTATTGCCAAAAATATCAAGAAATTTCTAAAATATAGAAAAGGAAATTTCAAGAAGAATACCTCAAGCAAACCTTCATCCTAAAATTTAGAATGTTTTAATTGTCACAAGAAGGGTCACATGGTAAAGGACTGTCCAGAAATGAAAGAAAATCAGAAAAACTTCAAAAACAAGAATAAGAAAGAAAAATTTAAAAAGAAGGCTTTTTCTATTACATGGGATGACTTAGATTCAGATTCATCAGATAGTGATAGTGAAAGTGAAAATGAACAAGAAAATGTGTGCTTCATGGCTCAAGAATCTGAAGTAAGTGATTTATCTTATGAAGAGTTAATAGAAGTTAATTCTAAATTTTTAAACGTTATAAAAACTCTAATGAAGAAGCATAAAGAAACTCGTAAAAATCAGAATAAGGCAAAATTTGAAAGAGTCATGCTAAAAGATGAAAAAATAATCTTAGAAGAAGAACTTGAAAAAGTTCAAGAGTATCTTACAAATTCAGATAGTCAGCTTTCACATTTGAGTCAAGAAATTGAAACTCTAAAGGCAAAGAATGACGAAATTAGTTCTGAAAATCATATTTTGAAAACTAAAATAAAAGAATTAGAAAATAGAAATATTCAAACTAAGATAGTATCTCTAAAAATGTATCTAACTTCAATAAAGGTAGAGAAAATTTATAAAGAATTATAGAAAATTCTCAACCATCTTCAAACCAAACTGGTTTAAGATTTAGAAAAGAATAAAAAATCCACCAAAGAAAAATACCAAACTAAAGAGGAAAATTGATTCAAAAATTAAAGATAAACCAAAATCCGTCAAAAATATTAATAAAATTGAGATATGGGTTCCAAAAACAAACAGTTTGATTAGGAACAAACATATCAATTCATTTTTGGAATCTGTGCATAATAATAAAAACTATTTGTACAAAAGGGATATTAAACAGACTTGGGTTTGGCTTCCTAAGATCTAACTCTTAGGACCCTATCTAAAAGTGGGTACCAATGTGCTTATTAATATTTTTTGCAGGTCCCACTCAAAAAGAGAAATGGATCTTAGACAGTGGTTACTCAAAACACATGACCGGAGAAAAAGATATGCTTACCAATATTTCATACTTTGATTGTGGCTCTGTTACCTTCGGAGATAACTCAAAAGGCATTATCATTGGCAAAGGAGATGTGTGCAACTATGGTAATTCAAATTTACCCCTTATTACTAATGTTTCCTTAGTTAAAATCTTAAAACATAATTTACCTAGTATTAGTCAATTGTGTGACAAAGGTTTTAAAATAACATTTTCTGAAAATAAATGTAGTATTTTTGACATAGAACAAAATCTTATTTTTGAAGGAAATCAAGATAGAAATATTTATGTCTTAAATATTAAAGTTAATAATAATAAATAAATGTGTTTGATAGCCAATAACAATGATTCTTGGTTATGGCACAAGCGTTTCTGTCACATAAACTTTAAAAGTATACAGAGACTTTCGAAAAATAAGTTGGTAGAAGGTCTACCTAAAATAAATTTAAAGTAAAAATCTATGTGAAGATTGTTAAATAGGTAAATTAACCAAATCCTCTTTTAAAGCATAAAGGTTATTTCAACTTTACAACCGTTAGAACTATTACATATGGATTTATCTGGTCCTACTCAAGTTCAGTCTTTAAATCACAATCAGTATGTATTTGTAATAATTAATGATTTTTCAAGATATACATGGACTATTTTATGGAAAATAAAAGTGATACCTTTGGATATTTTAAAGATTTTACCAAACGGATTCAAAATTCTAAAGATCTAAAAGTTCAAAACATTCGTAGCGATCACGGTGGAGAATTCGAGAATGAATATTTTGAACACTTTTGTAAAAAGAAAGGAATAAATCATAATTTTTCTTTTTCTAAAACTCCACAACAAAATAGGGTTGTATAAAGAAAGAATAGAACTCTACAAGAATGTGCTAGAACCTTATTGAATGGAAGTACTTTACTAGAACAATTTTGGGTAGAAGCTGCAGTAACTGCTTGTTACGTATTAAATCGAATTTCTATTCGTCCTCTGACTAAAAATGCACCTTACGAACTTGTTAATGAAAGAAAACCAAACATTTATTATTTTAATTTTTTTGGTTCTAAATGTTTTATTCTTAACACTAAATATTAACTCATAAATTTGATGCAAAAGCTAATCATGTAAATTTTGTTGGATATTATCATATTTTCAACAAACGCACTAATGTTATAGAATAATCTTTACACATATCTTTTGATGAAAACTTTAATAAAAATATAAAGAGCAAGGATGATAATGAAATTATTGAAAATATTTGTCTTGAAAATACTAAAAATAATTACATAGAACATATTTGATCACCTCCCAAAATTTTAAGAGACCATCCTACACAAAACATTATTGGTGAAATCGATTCACACGTTCGAACAAGAAGTTAATTAAATCAATTGGGTCATGTAGCATTTATTTCAACCATTGAACCCAAAAATCCAGAAGAAGCTTCTACGGATGACTACTGGATAATATCTATGCAAGAAGAGCTAAGTCAATTTGAACGTAATGATGTCTGGGAGTTAGTACCTCGACCAATCGATCAATCAGTTATTGGTACAAAATGAGTGTATAAAAACAAGGCTGATGAATTTGGGAATATTACAAGAAATAAAGTCAGATTAGTAGCTTAAGGGTACAATCAAGAAGAAGGTATCGATTATGAAGAAACTTTCGTACCTATAGCAATACTTGAAGCTATACGCATTCTCTTAGCATACGCAAGTTTTCATAATTTCAAACTTTATCAAATAGACGTTAAAAATGCTTTCTTAAATGGTTTTATAAAAGAAAATGTTTATGTAGAACAACCACCGTTATTTATGCATGAAAAATATCCAGATTATGTTTATAAACTTAAAAAGGCCTTATATGGTTTAAAATAGGCACCTCATGCTTGGTATGAAAGACTTAAAGGTTATTTAATAAATTATGGTTTTCGAATTGGAAGAGCATATCAAACATTATTTATTAAAAATACAAATAAAGATATTTTAATTGTACAAATTTATATTGAGATATAATTTTCGGTTCGACTAATGAAAACTTATGTAAAGAATTTTCTACAATTATGACAAATGAATTTGAAATGTCCCATATGGGAGAATTATCGTACTTTCTTGGTTTACAAATTAAACAAGTTTCAAATGGTATTTCCATTTATCAAGGAAAATATGGTAATAATCTAATTAAACGTTTTGGTTTAGACAACACTTCTGGAAAGCCAACTCCAATGAGTACCACAGCTCATCTCGAAAAAGATGAAAAAGGAAAAAGTTTTGATAAAAAACTATATAGAAGTATGATTGGCTCATTACTTTATTTAATTGCAAGCTGTCGTGACATAATGATGAGTGTATGTTTGTGTGCATGATTTCAAGCAGATCCTAAAGAGTCACATTTAAGAGCAGTGAAACGGATTCTAAGATATCTTAATAATACTAAGGACTTCGGCCTTTTTTATCCAAAAAGATGCCCACTCGAATTAGTATCTTATAGTGATGCTGATTTTGGTGGATCCCGGATGGATAGAAAAGTACAAGTTGTATGTGCCATTTCATTGGAAAATCACTTGTATCTTGGTTTAATAAGAAACAGAATTGTGTATCACTCTCTACATGTGAAGAAGAATATATATCTGCTGCTTTAGCTTGTGCACAAGTAATCTATATGCAACAAACACTCAAAGATTTTGGAGTAAATTTAACTAAATCAACAATATATTGTGATAATACAAGTGCAATAAATTTATCCAAAAATCCAATAAAACACTCCAGAACTAAACATATAGATATCCGACACCATTTTCTACGTGACAACATAGAAAAAGATATTATCAATTTAGAATATATCTCAACTGCAAATCAGATTGCCAATATATTAGAACATTTTTAAACTAAGACATGAATTAGGAATAATATAAATTAAAGATATACAGATTATTATAATATTAGTTTAATTTTTAAAGCAAATTCGTATTCATATTTAACCTACTAGTCAAAATTAGCTTATTTCCTAAAATTACTCACAATCGTTAAGTATTTTTCTGGTTATAGCCTTCTGAAATACTATCCACATGTTTTCTTTTACTCTCTCCTATATAAGCTTGTGTCTTCCCATTACAAATCAAAACACAAATTTTAAAATTTAAAGAAGCTCAACAAAAAACTATGTCTTCCAACAACTCAAATTCTTCAATTAACATTACTTTCACAATGGATAGTTCGTCCTATACTCCTCAATTTCCCACACCAAATCCTAGAAATGAACCGCAGTATCGATGGGGAAACTATCACACAGGATTTACTCCTTATGCAAAGAAGGCAAAAAGAGCGCTATTTTATTCACCGGATATGAAAAGGAAAGTGGATGAAATTCACCACTATCAAGCAAAGAAAATAGCAATCCAAAAAGAACTATATTTATAGCAGAAAGTCACCGCAGCTCGTTTAAGTCTTCTCAAAAAAATGATTTATAACCTCTATGGATTGAAATTGAAGGATATTTCTTTACCCTTACTGATTCCACCGAATTCTATTGATCCTTCTTCATCATATCGAACTAAGAAAGACCCGGTGAATTCAACAACGAAATACTATACCTTCTCACCCCCAACGACTGTCGTATAGTCCTAACACTTAGCATAAGAATTACAAAGCTAATGAAGGGAAGAGTTCATCAACACCAACAAAGACTTCACCTTCTAGAAATTAAACTCTCGTTTCATATTATTATTTACATTTTATTATTCAACTTGTTATCCATTCATATATAAAAAACAAGTTCTTTTCACAAAAATTTCTATAAACATACATCTGACTTAAATTAAACAGACGTCTGAGTAAATGGTATAAAAACTTTCTACCTTCAAAACAGACGTCTAACTCAAAGAAAATAGATGTCTGAAATGTGGACAAAATGAACTATATTCTTGCGGGTTCAAAATTTTTCAGAAATAGACGTCTGACTGAAAATTTCAGACGTCTGACCCATGGGTCAAAATTTTTGTACTTCCAGAAACAGACGTCTAAACACAAATAAATAGATGTCTGAATTCACCTAAAAAATAACTGTTTTCTTGCGGGTTAATATTCAACAAAAAACAGACATCTGTTTTATTTTTTTAGACGTCTTAATTCGTGAAGAAATGATTTTTAAAAAGGGACATGTCGTTTACCAACCAACATAACTCTTCATCCTTTTACTTTTCACATTTTCATCTTTTTACCTCCTATAGAAACCCTAGCTCCCAAATTCTCAAATTCACCTCAAACATTCCACCTTTTACCACATAATCATGGCAAACCGAGGAAAACGTACAAGAGAAGAAGAATCAAATCCTCCTTCTGAAGAATTAATTTAAAAATGGCTATGGGATGATCCCACCAAGGCAAAATACAAGGCAATGAAGGATTCCAAATTCTTTGAAGGTGCTTTCGTTAAGTTTGATGCTCTCTCTAGTTATCGAATTCTACAATATGCAAGACATTGTCACTTCGAATCTCTAGTCGATTTTAACTCAAATAATGTCAAAATTTATCCTTTGCTAGTAAAGTTGTTTTTGGCTAACTTGAACCTTAATCATACTAAACCTCAAAATAATAAGGATTGTGTTTGGTATTGGGTATGTGGAAAACATATCCTTCTTTCAATTCAACGATTAGGTCAAATTTTGCAATGTACTTGGCAAGGGAATGATATCGACACAATAGAAGTTGATATGACTACAAGGGACGAGACATGGCACAAATTCCTTTTTGATAATCTCATTAACATGCATGAGCTTACCTCCACTCATCTACGACCACAGGCTTGACTACTAAACCGAATATTGGTCCGAGCAATCCAAACCCGCAACGGAGGTTATGAAAAGGTCTATAAAAGAGACTTCCAAGCATTATATGTCCTATAATCAAACAAGCAAATTAATTGGGCAGAAATAATTCTAGATGAATGGATGGATATTACTTACAAGTGAAAGTACAATACTTTTCATTATGCAGCTTATATTACTCGTATCCTCATCGCTTGCGAAATAACCTTTCCCAATACTCCGTCTCTAAGCATTAAAGAAATTGGTTCAAAAAACTTGAAGCTCATGGATATTGATCCTAATCCAGCAACTTTGGAGTATATGTCTTTGGAAACTTGGACTGAACACGTTGCATCTCATCCATAATCTATTATACCTGAACACTCTCACCGTCGTCCACTTAGGGAAGAAGAAGAAGACGAAGAAATTCAAGTCATTTCTCCCGAAACCTCTTCCAAGCAAGCCTTAGTAACGCTATCCCGCAATCAATCTAAAACTCATAAAGATTTGAAGTGTTATGAAAAGCCTACAAACAAGAAATTAGATTCCATCAAAGGTTTCATAAACAAAATTTGGGAAGCAGTTTCTTGCACCAGCACTTCTTCTAGCCAAGCTTAATCTCCGGCTCCATTTCAATGGTCCTCTAGTTCTGCTGAAGAAGTTCCCCATTTCGAACAAGGTTCTCCCAAAGATAGTGGAACAACAATTTTGGTATCTACTTCCGAGGATTGGTAAGGATGGCTAGTGATATGGTGCTCTAAATATTTTGCCTAAAAAAGCTTTTAATTAACTAAATGTTATGTAATATTTTTTGGTACTTTATTTTCTGCACAAAACTCTATTATGTGATCTACTATGTTATGCCTAAACAGTGGTGCTTGTTTATTCTATGTCTGTGTTTATAGTATGATTGTGTGTCGGACATAATTATTCCCTTTTGTCAATGACAAAGGGGAGAAACAAGTAGTATTATATGCATATTGACAGGGGGAGCTTATATAGCTGTCATTAGTCAAAAAGGGGGAGAATGTTGAATCTCGATGTATAGCGTTTAGACTATGACAACTATACATAAACATATATATTATACCGACTAACTCTGTTTTGCAGGAAGATATTCGACAAGCAGATTCAAGACACAAAATGAAGGTTATATATGTTATAAAAGTCTGTTAGACCTAGATTTATATGTTAAAGTCTTCCTTGATGATTACACACAAACATATTATATATATATACTTTTCAAATTAAATATAGGCAAGGAATAAGTTTTATCCAGAAAACAGACATTTGAAATAATTCAGACAGACGTCTGTTTGCTGAGACAAACTTAAATTTTACATAATATTCAGATGCCTGTTTTGAATTTTTCAAACGACTGAATCTGCTACGAAATACACTATTTCCTTGCTGTTTTATTTCTCAAATCAAAACAGACATCTAAAAATATTTTCAGACATCTGATTACGAAGAGTTGCAACCTATTATGAAAAGTCACATCTTTCTAATCCATATACTTGTATCAAATCTCTTCGTGATCAATTGTAGCTATTTACATATTATAAATAGAGACTTGATTAAGTGATCCAAACTGTTTCTATCTTAGTCAAAGTTTTCTAATCTCTAAAAGCACACTATTTACAAATATTTGGGATTATAAACTTTCATAATCTTTCACAAGCTTCATGTTTATCATCGAGGAAAGACTATAGGAAGGGTGTACTACATATTGACATATCCGTGTTAACAAGAACACAATTAAATCATCAATTATTCTGTATTGAAAAAGTCCTCTTCAACAGTTGAGGCAAGAAATCTCGTTCGGCTGTTCAGGTAATTGTGAACCTATTCCTACGGGTAAAGTGAGGGTTTTAGTGTTAGTGAAATACCAGAAGGGAGCCTGGGACTGGACGTATGATAGTGGTCCGAACCAGTATAAATCGACTGTGTCATTTTTAATTACTACTCTACTATATGCATTTCATCTCACTTGTACTCCATTCTACATGATTCTACCGCTGCATTGTAACGACCTACATTTTTGACCGTTCAAATCGACAATAAACCACACATGTCGACTCAAACAAATCACAAATACAGGTAGTTATTGGGGAAAAGAAGAACAAGAAAGAAAGAAGGGAAAACAATCATAGAATCTCATAGCGGAAGGATAACATATAATAAATAACTAATAGTTTAAAAGCAATTAAAATATATACATTTGGCTATAACATGCAATGGTTATCAGAGTTACACACTTAGATAACATGACAACGGAACAAAGTGCAGCAGAAAAATACATATGTATATATATGTAATAGATGTACACCAAATCTTCGTCTTCGATCTCCCAGGCAAAGGAACTTCGCTAACTACAAACTTTTGCTGATCCGAGTGTATTGCATAAAAAGAAAAAACAACAAGCACTCGGATCAGCACTAAATCATTCTTATTTTAGTCAAATTAAAATACGAAACAAATTTGAGTGTCATGGGTGCAGTAACTCAAGAGATGTTATGGGATTTTTCCACCTCTCGAGGATCCGTTAAACTAATACATACCTAGTAAAATACGCTATTATGATAGTGTCTATCCAGTAAAGTAAATATCATAAAAATAGCATAAGCGGGATTACCGTATTACCCTTACCCCGTTTATAGGCACCAATAGTCTATACAGTACCGTAAATTCACCGTACTAGTGTTATTAGAGAGTACTCCATAGAAAGCAATGCTAAATCAAAATCGTATGGGGCTAGATATGGATAAATATGACAAGGCACTCGAGGCAATGCCTAGGGTAGGATTCTACCAATTGCACTCACGGACCAGTGGTAACGCATAGCAGCCACTACCACCCACCATGGAACACACTCCCAAATCAAAAGGGCCCAAATCATCATCATCATCGTAGTCATAGAAAAAGCATCGAAGAAGTGTGTCCGATCAAAGGTGCTACCTCAATTAGTCACGGTATAGCTCTTGTTTTAGTCATTTTAATTCTGACCCGAAGGTCCGGGCTATTTCGTCATCGTTCATCTTCTTCGATTTAAATAATCAACTCTAAGTCATCATCTTCCATTATGGATACGTCATAACGTTCACAGTTGTGTAAGTGGTATCGACACTGACAGAGAGTATTCCATTTGTCGACTCCGGTCTCTTTAAAAACCAACATTTATATTTTCCACATCGGTCGCTTGTTTAATATATTTCCAAATCCATATATTATAATCATATAGTACTTCAAAAATCAATTTATATTCGAGTAGAATATATTTCACATCAAATCGTAATTATTTAAAAATCGATTTATGGTCGAAAATCCATTCATATTCAAATAGAATATATATTTCATTCAACTCACTTCAATCCCTTAAGAAATACCTTCATATTCGGGTAGAATATAATTTATGTTTCCATATTTACAATCGTTTCATATTCACATAGAATATATAACTTTCTCAACCCCATTTGAACCAATGGTTTAAATACAAACATTTCCATTCGAAAGAAATTCACAATTTATAAAGTATACCTAAGAAAAATAGGTGCTTGTAAGGAATCTTTATGTAAAATATGTATATATATATATATATAATATAATAGTTAGAATAAAATAAGATAATTTAAAACACTATATATATACTTAATTAAAAAGTTTTACTAATTAGTTTAAGAAATAAATATAAGGAAAATTTAGTTATAACAACATAACTTTATAGGTAAAAGTTTAATAAATAAATTTTTAAGAAAGGGATAGTTATTTGAAATCAAACAGTGTAAACACATACAATAAAATTCTTTAACTATAATCGTTTCTTTCTTCCGAACTTCAAATACTTGAATCTAAACTTCAGTCTCCATGAAGTTCATAGCCCACTATCTTGTTACAAACACCATTTCAAACCCATCTTTCCATTTAAAGGATTCAAACCATATTCATATTAAGTTTTAAAGCAACTCCGAGTATCCTCGATCAACTTTATTCAAAAATTAAATTCAATATGAATTTATTAAATTCGAGTCTACCCAATTATTAAGATAATCCCAAATCATATTCACATTCCAATTTAAAACTTCCAATTCGTTTTGGGATAATTTCCTTAACCATTTCAAAAATCATTTAAAGTTCAGGTTTAAAGGAAAATATAATTTATCGAACATCGATACGTTTCCTTTAAATAAAATTTCCATCGAATAAAATTTCGAATATTTAAAATCATTTAACCAACCGATGTCCATATATAATTTTCTATCCTATGGCTAAGTGATTTTAATTTTCTGATAATTCAGGGATGGATCTATCATTTCAGTCCAAACCAAGGTCACATAGATTTATCATTTCACTCTGTTTTCTTAATTTATTTTGAATTGATAAATCCTGGTTTATTCGATGCCCGTAACATCAAGGGTAAATGGGATTTATCGTCACAATCAACATGCAACACAATATACTTAAATATGGAGCATTAGTTGTGTCAATATCAATTTAGAAATAAATTTCAACCAAACATCCATCACAACCATTCCATTCAACTGATCAGCATTAAACTGTTTCAAGATTTAGCAAAGGTTCGAATTCCCAACTAGAAATTTAAATTTAATTAAATAACTAGTCATTGACCTAAATTTACATGGTAACACACTTGCATGTCAAATTTTAAACAACACATCAACAATCAAACACAACCATGCAACCAAACTTATTTCATAATTCAATATAATAAATATGGGAGCAATTCAGTTCATCGTGAGTGGAAAAATCAATCACCTTTTGGTCCTAAGTGGATCGGACGTCCAACCAAAGCCCAAAATTTCACAGTCTCCAACTGCAGCCAAACCAGTCTTAAGTCGTCCGCAATCTTGCCACGATCCCAATGCACCCAACCGCGTCCAAATCCGAGTTAATATGAAAAAGTTATCAGTGTTTACCTTTTGAATTTTGAAATATATAAAATAATTAAAACTAAATTCTGACCCAAACACCCCCTGACACGTCATCACACTCCCTGCTCAACACCATTCTCATGTGTGAACAGTACTGCCGCGTAGAACCATTCGATCCCGAAGTTTGACCATTGACACCTTCCATCTCTGGCCACTATAATAACCGAGACCACCTCCATCACGAAGATCCTCGAGAACCGCACCTCCCTATGCCTACGCCATCGCTTCCGATGGCCACCTCCTCGCTGGCAATAGTGATGAACAGAAACGTTTTTAGCCCTTCGACGATCAAGTTCCGACTAACCACTTAATGATAGCAACCACAAGCACCATCAATCAACTCCAAATAACGAGAGCTACAAAACCCAGATCCTCGTTTCTCCGATTAAGCCCTAGATTTAAAAGCCCCTATACCGACCCGTATTTCTAACGAATAATAAATAATTTATTTAATTATTTAAATGATGGTTTGGTAATTTAAAATGACCAGAATTAAATAATATTGAATATTTAATTAATATAAATAATAGAATGATATATTTAATTCTGAAATAGTCGGAAATACCTGAATTCACGATATTGTGTGAATGGGATTATTTATGAGATATAATTCAGTTTAGATTTGAATTATATTAACGAATATGTTATTTTAACGAAGTTTGAATGTATAATTATATTATAATTATAATCAAGCTCGAAATGGCATGGCAGTTCGTAATTTGGCGATTCAAACTTTATATGAATATACAGAATCCGTTTTGAATCGGATTTCTGTGAAACAAGAAACGTTCGGATCTGTTGAATGATATTTTTCTAATGGAAGAGAAAATTCGAAATTTCATTGTGTAGATTGTGAGTTATGTCCAAATCAAATTTTCAAAAAGTCGCTATGGAATTCCTTTATAATTTATGATGATTCACTTATATAAAAGAAGGATTTTCAATATAAACTGAAAATCGATATAATCCGAGATTTTGAAATATCGAGTTATAAATCCCGATATATTTATTTTGGAGTTGTATTATATTCTATGTGAATATATACGATAATATTAATTTATTAATATTTAATTTAATTGTTTTTAAATATATTAATATTTAAACGGTCTATTTAGGGCCTTAGAAAATAGCCATTTTTGCAAACGACCTCCAAATTCAACGAAACCAATTTTGTTGGATCTGTAATGTCAAGTTATTATTAGATTTCAATTTTTGTGATTTTTGGAGTCAGCATGTGATCGTGCGGGATTTTAATGTGAAAAATAGTCAATAATTTGACTTTAAAAATACGCCGTGTGAGCAGACGGAGTCAGAATTCGACGAAACAAGTTTTTTTGGGTCTGTAATGTCAAATTCTAGTTGTATGTACATTTTCATGATTTTTGGATATTATATGCGATTATAGGAATTTCTATTCAACGATACAAATAGAAATGTGATATAAATAAATATAATATTCGAATATAAAAATATTTTTACTATCCTATAAGTACCACAACCTCTCCAACCCTAAAGTTATTTTTTCATGTGGTCAACTGATGAAGCCGCCGGGTTTTTGTTTCCTCTCAAAAAATTTCGTGAGTTGTAAAAATCATAACAATTCACGAAAAATTCTCTAAATTCCTCAAACAAATTTTATTAGCTTCCTTTTGTGTTTCTCTTCGTTTGTATGTCAGCATTAAGTGGTTCGATCCTCTTTCCTTTTCACTGGTTTCATACAGCGTAATATAGGGTTGCGGTATTTGGGAAATTCGAGCTTCAATGCGTGAATCTGATGTTGTAGTGTTGTTTATGGGAGTGAGAGGTTTGATTTGTTGGATTTTGGTGGGAATCGGGGTCAAAAACATTAGCGAGTTTCACTGTGGGGAGTGCTTCCAGGTCGACGTCGGATCCTGTTGGGGTGTGTGCGAGCTGGGCGATTTGGTGACAGGATGGAAGGGGAGATGATGGAGAGTGTGATTTTGTTTGGAGAATCATTGCATGATAAGGGAGAAAGATGGATTTAAAAGCATGGTAATGGGTTTGAACTGGAGGTCGTGATTAGAACGGGGAAGAAAGGGTACTGTAGACGCGGGTTGTGGGTTAACAGGTTGGGCTTGGGCAGAAGTTTTGTAGGGTGAGCCCAAATGGATTTAGAAATGAATTTAAATAATTTAAATAGTCGGCTAAACTTGTAAATGTTATAACTTTTACATACATGATCAGAATTCAGCGAAACAAGATCCGTTGGATTCGTATGGATGTCGGCTATACAATCGAACTGACTGGGAGTGAATTGGAGCACTTTACAATTTATAGCAAAATAAATTGTCGGATCTGAATCAACGACGGGTTATCGTTATTTAACGATAAACCACCAACGTGAGTAAATCTCACTTAACTCTACTAAGTTTATATTTTCATAATGTATTTTTAGAACTGATAAATATTGGTTGATTGCTGTGTGTTGATTGGTTGGTTGAACTGCTAATTGATTAGTTAAAAATATCGATATAGTTATATATATATCGTTAATTAAATATTGATTATGTTGATCAGAATATTTCATATTGAAATGAAATTGATGTTAATTATATTGTTTAACATCTGTGGATGTAGGGAAACAGGTCGGATGGATCCAACTGGATTCCTCGACATTTATTTTACTGTTTTCGTATATTGTGATATATGATGTGATATATAATCTATTGTTGATTTTGTGTGTTTGGATGATATTGATCATTGTTGTATGGGATGTTGAATACTATAAGAAATACTAAAATGTAAAAAGGGAATCTTCAAAGTGTATTTTGAAAATAAAATATTTATCTAAAATCAATGAATTTTATATAAAAGGAAATATTTATATGAAATAAATATAATTATAAAAGGTAAATATGTTGGAAAATAAATAAAATTAGAAAAAGGGTTATATATAAAATAAATGGAATTATATAAAGGAAATATTTATATAAAATAAATAAAATTCTATAAAAGAAATATTTATATGAAATAAAGAGAATTATATAAAGGAAATATTTGTAAAAAAATAGAATTGAAAAGGGAATATTTGTAAACCTTTACAAATAGAATTGAAAAGGAAATATTTGGAATCATTTATAAACAGAATTATAAAGGGGATATTTATTCAAAAAATAAATAGGAATTATTTGGAAAATAATTGTTAAATAGATATCTGTTTTAACAGATAAATTAAAAGATTTATTTATAAATAATGTTTATAAATTAATTAAATTATTTATCATTGGATAAATTGAATATATAAGTCTGAATTTATATATAGAAGTAAAAATTGGTTTTAACACCGATATTTGAGATTTGAAATTGAATGTAGCAATTATAAAAGGATTCTTAAATGAGATTTAGGTGTTAGAAATAAAAAGGAGATTTTGCATGAATAATTCTATAAGTAGAAGTATAAATAGAATTTGGGAACGGAATATTATTTAAAAATACGAAATCAAACTTAATGGGTCATATAAAAGGAATATTTTCGCATTCGATGTGAATAATGGATTAAAATAAATATTTTATAAATAAAAACATTTATAAAGAAATTGGGTTTTGAAATAGGAATTCAAATGGGAATTTGAGTGAGATAGGGAAGAGAGATTATCGAATATTAGTTATTCGAAGAGAGATAATCGAATATTAGTCATTGGAAGAGAGATTATCGAATATTAGTTATTCGAAGAGAGATTATCGAATATTAGTTATTCGAAGAGAGATTATCGAATATTAGTTATTCGAAGAGAGATTATCAAATATAGTTATTCGAAGGGAAAGAGTCATCGAATGTAGTTATTCGAAAGAGAGTTATCAAATATAGATTATTCAAGATAGAATTATATATTTAAATTAGACTATATCGAATGTAGGAAAGTACTATTTACTTTCCGTTTTTAAATCAAGATTTATTTATTCATTAATAAATTAGTTGTTTGTTTATTTATTCAAATTAATAAATAAAAGTTATATTTAAGTTATAATATTACGAAAGCGTGGACTATAATGCTATTGTTATAATCAAATGATTTCTGTAAAAGAAGTGGATTCATAAATAGAATCTGAGAGCTACGTAAGGAAATTTGTTAAAAGATTTAAAAGATGAAACTTTGTCTATTTCGAGGTTAATAATGTTGTTCAGTTAAGGTCTGAGAGGTAGTTATACCCCAACTTGATTGACTTCGTTTTTAACTAAGGAATGGTTAAGGTTCGACAGTGAAGGTTAGTTAATCGAATTTAGTTAATAAGTGTTAATGGTTCGAGTTTTGGTACAACGATGTTTTATTTAAACATTTGTCTAAATCCAATGAAGGAGTTTTGGGAATGTTTTCCAAATAAGAAATCAGAAATGTTTTAATATTGAAAATAAGAAACAGGAGAAAATATGGAAATGTTTTCCCATGATTAACAACGTATATTTTCTAAATATAGAAAATAAGAATTTACGAATATATGGGATTGGGAATAGGGAATGAATAATTGAATGACAAATTAAATTAAAGGGGATCGGTGTTGATTGATGATTTGCTCGGTAAGATTTCCATTTGGAAATACACCGTTGTTTGTACACATGTTTTCCTTTGATAGTTACATCATCGACTATCAAAGTTTTTAACCATTTTTCCATCGTCAATACAGAGAGACCGGGATCAGATTCATTATCTGAAACCACTCCGTATAGGCATTAGCGTTGCGAAGCAAATATGATGAAGATAATTGAAGACGGAGTTGTGCAAGGGCTGTTCTGGCGATTCTAGGTAAAATTGCCTAGGATGGATTTACAGAATAGTGCCTTCGGTTTGTCCAGACCTAGGACAACGTGTATGGACGAATGTCTTACAGAGTATATCTAACGGATCACGTAAGTTGATCGCTTCAAACGTATCCAAGTTTGCTGGCGGAGGAATTCGTTTCTCTTAGCTGTATACCTGTGGTATTTTTTGGGAAATCAATTTATGATTTGGCAGATTTGACAATGTGGCATTCAAAGTAAATGAATGTATGATCTGTCAAAAGATACGTTATGGCCTCAAGCCTCATCAATCGGAAAATGACAAAAATCGGGCAGGCAGCATGGCTATGTGGGTCGCCCCCATTAGGGTGTATTGTCACCATCTAGAGAATATTCATATTTGCTACTTCTTTTCGCTTCTGTATCTCCCGGGAACGGTTATGTTGCTAGCAACCGTAGGTGACAATATACTTGATACACTCAAGAAAAATGAGTGGTCGGTAATGTGTGGGCTAGGTCGCAAGATGTTCTTGTTGAACCCAGTGTATTCCTCTCTAGAGATACACTATCGGTAGGTGGTTCCATACCTTGTCATAATCGGAATCCAATCTCCAATAAGCACCTGCGATTTTGATTGTAAACTATATATATGTGGAGCATGAGATGCAAGTGTTCTGCTAGATTGTTAATTATTTGTGATTAGACATTATTATAATATCAGAAAAGTATTGATTTTGAAAATGTTTTTGGTTATCGTAAGGTAAAAACCATCTGTGTTTATGTGTGGATTGGTCTTACGATTATCATTTCTTTTGAAAAATGATTTTTAAAAGTTAAACCAAGTGGTTGGAGTTTACTCACACCAGTCCCATGACTGACCCAGAGTTTATTTTGTTTTGTTTTCCCTAAACTCTTGGGTGCCCAAAATTTGTACGGGCAGTCAAGTAGTCGGGATTTACAGATACACTAGATGAAGCTTAGAGCAGGAGGCTTCAGCAACATTTTATAGCTTTGTTTATTTCCGCTGTGATGTAAGTGTTGTACTCTAATATACAAATATAGATTTGTGTTCAAAGTTATTTTAGATACTATATTTTTTTTCCATTCCGCTGTGAGATTCGGGTTACTCTGATGTTGTTGTGTTCTTCTTCTTCTTCTTCTATTCTAATTTTCTATCTCATCTATTCCCACCCTCTAACTTCTTTTTATTAATGATCAGGTATTTCCGATGTCTGAATAGTCAATGTCGTGTTTTATGTCGATTTTCAGAGTCGAAAACCCCCGGGTCGTTACAACCCCAAAATCAACCCTAAAATTTCGAAAATCAGTAGGTTTGACCGAGAATTCTGACCCATCCGTGCAGTGCATGTTTGAAACAGATGACACCCGTAGCTTCATATCGTCAAGCTCTTCGTTTTGATATATAATTTGCTATGGCTTGAGGAGATTTTATTTTCAAGCTTGAAATTTTATTGATCTAGGGTTCATGAAATGTTTCAGCCATTAGAGGAAAAAGATGGAGGAAGCATACGTAGTGAAAATAGGATGATGGGTGGAAACGGATTTTGTTTATATATGTATATATAAGGTCCACTATTAGAACAAACAATTATCATATTACAGTGATCCTCTTTCACATTTTCTCTCGTACGATCAATTACAAACCCGATTGTAACGCAAACTGAAATCCTATCATAATTCACCGTTCCGGTTCCGATGAGACTGGTTTCGTCAGATTCCGAGATAGTTGCCAAAACATTTAAATTTCACAGTTAAATAAATTAATAAAATATTCAAATATTCATTTAACTGTTTTAATTCAAATTAAATACTAATAAAATTCCATTTTAATCAAATTTCAACTTAAATAAATTTTATACATCGATTTCACAAGTTTAAGTTCCCAATTTTAATTATTTAAATTTGAATTCAATTATAAATTAAACCACTCAACATTCACTGTTTACCAATTAAATTTGAATTCCAATCTTAATCCTAAACAACTCAAAATTTAATTTGTTATAAAAATATTAAACTTCACATTACAACATTTTTAACAATCACTCAACCAAAAGGATTGTATATTTTCAACTCAACAATCATCATTAAAAATCAACAAAATTTTATTTTTCCCAATATTATTCCATTTTATTTATTTTAAATCGAAATTTAACTATACACAATATGGGATGTTACATTTCTCCCCCACTTAAAAATCTTTTCGTCCTCGAAAAGAGAATGAAATACGGTATTAAACAAATTATACTTTCAAATCCATACTGATAAAATAGTATTCATAAAATAAGTTATATAGTTGTAAAATCTCATAAATTTTCCGACTCTCGAAATCACAAAAAATTTCGGCAGCATCTCCTTTATACGGAGAGATCTGGAAAAATCACAATATAGATAAAACTCAAATATACATCTCATCATACGACGAGGCATCCCAAAAGTGGGGAAAACAATATATATATATATATATATATATCCCAATACCATGTAACACAAATACGTACCTCCTTTAGCGTTTATTTGCAAATTATTTACTTTAGCACTTTGGTATTTAGCGCAAGCGAGCTCCAAAGCATAGCGTACACTCCTTACACCTGCTAAACACTCACATAGACATAAGAACTCAACATATAAACAATACATAGCAAATGCACATAACCTTCACAACATGTATCGAACATTTCAACTACAAAACCAAGACACTCATAACAGGTCAGCGAAAAAATTGAGGGTTATCACCCCTTAGATGATGGAATTTGACTAAAGCACACTAGGCAAAAGTTGTTGCATTCGTTTCAGGCTTTCCAAATTGTCTAGATTCGTTGAATTTGGTTAACTTGTTTAAAAGTTATGACTATTCTAGTGAAGGCGAACGCCTCAGCCCCTACACTGAAAAATGCAGGTCTGAGTTGTTCAACCCAGTTTTAACCCTTTAAACGTAAAAATTTCAGCAAGCATATTAAGGAAAAGTTTTAGTTCAGATTCTGGCCTGACCGAATTGTCTTGCACATTAAAATCCGAGGCTCCGTTAGGAAGTTATGGTCAGATCAATATAGGTATCCACTTCAGATTTTTCTTTTCTACGTGCTGAACTATAACTAACGCTTGGATTTCAACCTAATAAACATGAAAATTAGACAGGGCCCCATTAACAAAAGTTTTAGTTCAATTTCCAAGGTTTCCAAAAAGTCCAGAGTCCACGAATTCCGATTAGCCATTCAAAAATTATGGCTGTTTTACTTCAGCTTGTCAAATATTTCAGATTTTCGCATCACATCGGTTTATTTTCTTTGAAGTTTCAATCTTTCGATTCCAAAATTTTGGTAATTCTTCAACACTCTAAAATTGTTAGCACTTCCTTACTCAAGAAATGGATTCACATTCGATTACTCACTCTATTCCGATATTCTTCCTAATAAGTTTTCATTTCGTGTCGAGCATTAAATCCTAGTTAAGACTTTGGTTCATTTTAATCTTCTCACTAACTTGATTATCTTAAATCATTATCCCATTAACATGGGTCAACCCATCAAATTTTCATTACTACTCTTATTACTCCATCCACACTACCTGAGCGTCGTTCCATTTAGTTAACTTCAAATCCAAAAATTAAGGGTTAAGATCAGTTATGGTTTATACAACTATTCTATTTCTCTTGTTTTCGAAATTTCGTTTTACTTACCTAATCCACCAATATATAAATTCTATATCGACTTATTTAATCCTTCTAAATTGATTTCATTTCATTAAATCCATCCTATTCAGGTTAAGTTTTATTTTTATATCTCATTCAATATTTCTAATTCCCAAATTAGGATTCGCTTAACTATTATTTTATTTTGAATAAGCCAATTTATATCTGCATCCGATTATTCTTATTTTGGCACTTCGATTCATATCTTAACCATTTTTCCCTTATTCTCATCTCATATTATATTAAAGTTTGTTTCTTAACTCAACTCGTTACCTTGACTTTCCAGTTCCAGATTGAATAAAGGTCGGTTCCTAACTCTAATTTTTTATACTTAGTTCTCAATCATTATTGTTTGATTTCCCAAGTTAGCCTCATTCAGCTTGATTCTTCTACTCAAATGAAGTTATATTCCCTTCGACACAATGTTTACATCCTACTCATTTCATTGTTCATACTTAGATTTATATTCGACGTATTCTCCAAATGAGGTTTACTATTTAGATCTCTTTCATTTCCAATTCACTGACCATTCAAATTCCATTAACAACTTCATTCCTTTCGATTTTAATTTATAGGCAGTACACTTTCTACCACAAACCTAGGTTCTTTTCCACTCTTCCTCGAACTAACTTAAAATATTCATTAAATACCCAAGTCAGGTGTTATTATCCCTCTTATTTGCATAACTAAATCTTCCATTTTATTCTGGTTGACTTGGTTAAATTTTATTTTGCAGTTAAATTCAACTTCCCTAACACTTATCGACCAAACTTGGAACTTTTTGAACCTTATTATCGCCCTGCTTAAGAGTCTTAAATAACTACTTCCCTTTCTCTTAATACTTAAGCCCATTTTCGGGTTTCAAAATCTAAGATTCTAATGAACCGAGTTATCTTAGCCCTTCGATCAATATTATTAGTTGGTATGAACTTAAATACCTTGATTCCGGGTTTAAACCAAGTTTAAAATAATCTATATACTTATACTATTTTATAGAAAAACATGCCATAAAATTTTAAACCCAATTCTTTAATTACTAATAACATAGAATTTTTTCTCAAAGCATGTTAAATTTAAATTTCAACTTTAAATAACATATTCTAATACCTTTATATAAAATTTATGTCATATGGAATTAAATTCAAAATCCTTTGTCAAACAAGTTATAATAACCACCGAGTGGTCTCCCCCACTTAAACTGTTCAGAATAAACATTGATAATGCGTGCACTCATTACCGAAGTCATTCCTAAGGTCTAAGTATAGGTTTCACACTTATTTTGTTTAAAATTATATGAAATCAATTCCATTTCTAAAATACTTGCCTATAATACTATATTATTTCAAAAATCTTGGCAAATCTATTTCCAAAAGCACCAGAATCAAGTCCTTAAGTTCATTTCCATCTCAATCGCAAACCGTTTGCACCCAATTATACTTAAATATATCATTTCATTTCAAATATATTCTAAATTCATTAAATTTTCCTTATTAGATTTATTATCTAATCAACCATAATAGGTAATAACTTAATATTACCACTTACCAAAACGAATACGTATATACTTGAACCAATAATATATATTTGATATATTTTAAAATATAATAGAAAACCATATTATGTCGATCATTCTATTAGATTATTTAGAAATTCCTATCGATTCTATGGCGTCCCATATATTGACCAGAATCCATAAATATTCAACTGAATAATTTAACACAATGTAAAGCCAATTTATATCAAAATACAAGTACGCTCTCTTATATCACTCAAACCCATTCTAGAGAGTTTCTAATCCCTCCTCCAATGAGTTAATTCCCAAACAGAGCTAAGGTTATCACTAACCATCGCTCTGATACCAACTGTAATGACCCACATTTTTGACCGTTCAAATCTACAATAAACCACACATGTCGACCCAAACAAATCACAAATACAGGTAGTTATTGGGGAAAAGAAGAACAAGAAGGAAAGAAGGGAAAACAATCACAGATCCCATAGCGGAAGGATAACATATAATAAATAACTAACAGTTTAAAAGCAATTGAAATATATACATTTGGATATAACATGCAATGGTTATCAGAGTTACACACATACAGATTTACAGAACATGACAGCGGAACAAAGTGCAGTGGAAAAATACATATGTATATATATGTAATAGATGTATACCAAATCTTCGTCTTCGATCTCTTAGGCAAAGGAACTTTGCTAACTGCAAACTTCTGCTGACCTGAGCGTATTGCATAAAAAGAAAACATAAAAAATAATCGGATTAACACTAAATCATTCTCATATTAGTCAAAGTAAAATATGAAACAAATTTGAGCGTCATGGGTGTAGTAACTCAAGAGATGTTACAGGATTTTTACACCTCTCGAGGATCCGATAAACTAATACATACCTAGTAAAATACGCTATTATGATAGTGTCTATCCAGTGAAGTAAATATCATAAAAATAGCGTAAGCGGGATTACCATATTACCCTTACCCCATTTACAGGCACCAACAGTCTGTACAGTACCGTAAATTCACCGTACTGGTGTTATCAGAGGGCACTCCATAGAAACCAATGCTAAATCAAAATCGTATGGGGCTCGATATGGATAAATATGACAAGGCACTCGAGGCAATGCCCAGGGTAGGATTCTACCAATTGCACTCCCGGACCAGTGGTAACGCATAGCAGCCACTACTGCCCACCTCGGAACACACTCCCAAATCAAAAGGGCCCAAATCATCATCATCATCATAGTCATAGAAATAGTATCGAAGAAGTGTGTCCGATCAAAGGTGCTACCTCAATTAGTCACGATATAGCTCCTGTTTTAGTCATTTCAATTTTGACCCAAAGGTTAGGGCTATTTCGTCATCGTTTATCTTCTTCAATTTAAATAATCGCCTCCAAGTCATCATCTTCCATTCTGGATACGTAATAACGTTCACAGTTGTGTAAGTGGTATCAACACTGATAGAGAGTATGCCATTTGTCAACTCCGGTCTCTTTAACAACCAACGTTAATATTTTCCACATCGGTCGGTTCTTTTACTTTTCACAAGGGATCGCTTTCATATCAAAATATCATACTTTGTTTCGAACCCAAATTTATATTCAAAATAGAATATAATTTCATATCAACATATTTCAATCATTCCCAAAACCGATTATACCCCAACTAGAATATATTTCCAAATCAATATATTATAATCATATAATACTACAAAAATCGATTTATATTCGAGTAGAATATATTTCATATCAAATCGTAACTATTTAGAAATCGATTTATGGTCAAAAATCCATTCATATTCAAATAGAATATATATTTCATTCAACTCACTTCAATCCCTTAAGAAATCCCTTCACATTCGAGTAGAATATAATTTATGTTTCCATCTTTACAATCGATTAATATTCACATAAAATATATAACTTTCTCAACTCCATTTGAACCAATGGTTTAAATCCAAAATTTTCCATTCGGAAGCAATTTACAATTTATAAAGTATACCTAAGAAAATAGGTGCTTATAATGAATCTTTATGTAAAAAATATATATAAATATATAGAATATAATAGTTAGAACAAAATAAGATAATTTAAAACACTATATATACATAATTAAAAAGTTTTACTAATTAGTTTAAGAAATAAATATAAGGAAAATTTAGTTATAACAACATAGTTTAATAGGTAAAAGTTTAATAAATAAATTTTGAAGAAAGAGATATTTATTTGAAATCAAACAGTGTAAATATATACAATAAAATTCTTTAACTATAATCGTTTCTTTCTTCCGAACTTCAAATACTAGAATCTAAACTACAGTCTCCATGAAGTTCATAGCCCACTATCTTGTTACAAACACCATTTCAAACCCATCTTTCCATTTAAAGGATTCAAACCATATTCATATTAAGTTTTAAAGCAACTCCGAGTACCCTCAATCAACTTTATTCAAAAATTAAATTCAATATGAATTTATTAAATTCGAGTCTACCCAATTATTGAGATAATCCCAAATCATATTCACATTCCAATTTAAAACTTCCAATTCGTTTTGGGATAATTTCCTTAACCATTTCAAAAATCATTTAAAGTTCAGATTTATAGGAAAATGTGCTTTATTGAAACATCAACACGTTTCCTTTAAATAAAATTTCCATCGTATAGAATTTCGAATATTTAAAATCACTAACCAACCGATGTCCATATATAATTTTCTATCTTATTTCCAAGTGATTTTAATTTTTCGATATTTTAGGGATGGATCTATCATTTCAATCCAAATTAGGGTCACAGTGATTTATCATTTCACTCTGTGTTCTTAATTTATTTTAAATCAATAAATCCTGGTTTATTCGATGCCCGTAACATCAAGGGTAAATGGGATTTATCATCACAATCAACATGCAACACAATATACGAAAATATGGAGCATTAGCAGTGTCAATATCAATTTAGAAATAAATTTCAACCAAACAACCATGATAACCATTCCATTCAACTGATCAACATTAAACTATTTCAGGATTTAGCAAAGGTTCGAATTTCCAACTAGAAATTTAAATTTAATTAAATAACTAATCATTGACCTAAATTTGCATGGTAACACACTTGCATGTCAAATTTTAAACAACACATCAACAATCAAACACAACCATGCAACCAAACTTATTTCATAATTCATTTTAATAAATATGGGAGCAATTTAGTTCATCGTGAGTGGAAAAATAACTCACCTTTGGGTCCTTAATGGATCAGACGTCCAACCATAGCCCAAAATTTCACAGTCTCCAACTGCAGCCAAACTAGTCTCAGATTATCCGCAATCTTGCCACGATCCCAACGCACCCAACCGCGTCTAAATC
Source organism: Allium sativum (assembly GCA_030737875.1). Taxonomy (NCBI): domain Eukaryota; kingdom Viridiplantae; phylum Streptophyta; class Magnoliopsida; order Asparagales; family Amaryllidaceae; genus Allium; species Allium sativum. The sequence goes on along the minus strand of CM060912.1, from coordinate 221,224,519 downwards.
CGAGTTAATATGAAAAAGTTGTCAGTGTTTTACCTTTTGAATTTTGAAATATATAAAATAATTAAAACTAAATTCTCACCCAAACACCCCCTGACACGTCATCACACTCCCCGCTCAACACCATTTTCGTGCGTGAACAGTACTGTCGTGGAGAACCCATTCGATCCCGAAGTTTGGCCACAGATACCTTCCATCTCTGGCCACTATAACAACCGAGACCACCTCCATCGCGAAGATCATCAAGGACCGCACCTCCCTATGCCTGCGCCATCGCTTCCGATGGCCACCTCCTCGTTGGCAACAGTGATGAACAGAAATGTTTTTAGCCCTTTGACGATCAAATTCTGACTAACCACTTGGCGATAGCAACCACAACCACCATCAATCAACTCCAATAAACGAGAGCTACAAAACCAAGATCCCTATTTCTCAGATTAAGCCCTAGATTTAAAAGCCCCAAAATCAACCCTAAAATTTTGAAAATCAGTAGGTTTAACCAAGAATTCTGACCCATCCGTGCACTACATGTTGAAACAGATGACTCCCGTAGCTTCATATCGTCGAGCTCTTCGTTTTAATATATAATATGTTATGGCTTGAGGAGATTTTGTTTTCAAGCTTGAAATTTTGTTGATCTAGGGTTCATGAAATGTTTCAGCCATTAGAGGAAAAAGATGGAGGAAGTATACGTAGTGAAAATAGGATGATGGGTGGAAATGGATTATATACATATATATATAAGGTCCACAAATTTTCAAAAATATATAAGGTCCACTATTAGAACAAACAATTATCATATTATAGTGACCCTCTTTCACATTTTCTCTCGTATGATCAAATTACAAACCCGATTGTAACGCAAACTGTAATCCTATCATAATTCACCGTTCCGGTTCCGATGAGACTGGTTTCGTCAGATTCCGAGACAGTTGCCAAAACAGTTAAATTTCACAGTTAAATAAATTAATAAAATATTCAAATATTCATTTAACTGTTTTAATTCAAATTAAATACTAATAAAATTCCGTTTTAATCAAATTTCAACTTAAATAAATTTTATACATCGATTTCACAAGTTTAAGTTCCCAATTTTGATTATTTGAATTTAAATTTGAATTCAATTATAAATTAAACCACTCAACATTCACTGTTTACTAATTAAATTTGAATTCCAATCTTAAACCTAAACAACTCAAAATTTAATTTGTTATAAAAACATTATACTTCACATTACAACATTTTTAACTATCACTCAACCAAAATGACTATTTATTTTCAACTCAACAATCATCACTATCAACAAAATTTGACTTTTCCTAATATTATTCCATTTTATTTATTTTAAATCGAAATTTAACTATACACTAAATATGGGATGTTACATGCATAGTCAGTTTCAATATTTTCTTTTTAAATCATTTAAGGTATTAATTAAATCTAAATTTATACTAATCATGTCATTAAAAGTTAAATCACTGGCTTCATCTTTTATGTCCATGAAGAAAATATTTGCTTGTTCAGTGTCACTATTACTATTTAATGACGATGATGATTCTAAATATCCTAAATTACTGAAAAGCTTTCTTTTTGCATGTGTCATTCTTGTTCTTGAACTTGTTTTTCTTTCGGAGTGGACAATCTTTCTTGATGTGACCCTTCTTGTGACATTTAAAAATTCAAGTTATGTGGATGGTGGCTGACTATTGTTGCTGCTACCGTTGCTATTTTATTTCTGTATTTATTGCCTTTTTTTAAATTTTCAAAAAAATTGTCAAATTTTTAGCGATCATTGCAACATCTTCTTCATCAGTGCCTGACTCATTCTTCTTATCTTAGAATGCTATGTTTTTCTTGTCTTGAGCCCGGACTCATTTAACATGAAGAATAATTTCATAGAACATTAGATTTCCTACTAACTCTTCAGGTTTTATGGTCGAAATATCATTAGCTTATTCGATAGCCAATACTTTTTGTTCCCACTCATCCATTAAATAGTTAGGATTTTTGATACAATATCAAAATCAGAATATTTTTCTCTTAAGACTAATAATGAGTGATAATGTCTTGAAACCTTGAGCACATATCATTGATAGTTTCTTCTTGTTTCATTTTGATACTGATTCTTAAGCATAACTAATTTACTTTGTTTTACTTTGATTGTACCTTCATATGTAACTTTAAGTGTTGCCAAATTTCATAAGCTGTTGTACCCATGCTAATTCTATTGAGTCATTTTTAATAATGCATACAATAAAATATTCATAGCTTTAGCATTTGCAGTAGCATCTCATTTTTGTGAGTTAGACCATGATGAATAATTAATAGTGGATATGGGCTATTATGTTTGTGTGATGTTCCATTTGTCATAACCATTGACTTGCATATAAATTCTCAATCTAGTGGCCCAATAACTATAATTTAGCCCAGTAAATAATGGTGGTCGTGCGGTGGATTGACCTTCAATAAATCTAGTGTTGATTTTATTTTCCATATTACTATAGTATCAAATAATGGTGTTATGGTTATAAAATGACAAAGCTTTGATACCAAATAAAGGTAACTATAGGAATTTGCAATATGGAATATATGATAATAGACTAATAAACAATGCGAAATATAAATAGCAGTAAAGAAAAAAGTGACGCCACGAATTTTTATACTGGTTCAAACTCTCATTCTACGTCCAATCTCAGAACTCCTCTAGAATTTTACACCACCTGATCAACTGAACAAGGCTTCAACCACCTGAGAAACCAAGCAGGATTTTCCTCTTAAGCAACCGAACATTACTTTAACCACCTGAGCTACCGAACATATCTTTCCCGCCTGAGGAACCGAACAGGACTTGAATACAAGTAGTAGAGTTTTCTTGACTTGATGTATTCTATAATACAACAAATATTTGCCAAGTTGAAGTACACGCTTCCTATGATATTTTCCTCAAGTATATATTCGATAAGTGTGTGTATAAGAAGATAAGGAAGGAATGAATTACTTTATAACCAAAAGATTGTTATTAGATATTCCAGGAATTCAAAGCAATTTGAATATCGCAAAATATAAGAGTGTTAGATCAAAGAATTCAAGAATCAGAATGGAATAATCGTATATAAGAAAATTAGATAGATTAGTTTTCTTTTTTGAATCAAGCATTCATGCGAAATTAGATTAATATGATAGTTACAATTGTTGGCGAAAGGATTCGATTGAAAAGGAATATATGAAACTCTTAACGAATCAAAAAACCTTTCGTGAAGAGAAGTGTCTATTCAAAAAGTGGCAGTTGTAAGAACTTTGGTCAACTGATCATTCATATCCAGTCGACTGAGTTCAAATGGTATGCGGGTGTACATGTTTAAAATAGTTTCAGCCGACTGAATAGATTAATTCAGTCGACTGATTTTGGGGGTTTTAAAAGCCTTCTTTTTGAAGTTAAAATTTATATTTTTTAATAAATGTAAGAGGATGTGAATTACTTAAAACATGAATAAATTGTAACTAAGATTCTGACACACACACACAAATATATATATATATGTATGTATGTATGTATATGTATGTATATGTATGTATGCATGTATTTGTACCGACTCAGAGCTTAGTGTCTTTGTTTCTCCTCACTTTTTCAAGCGATGATTTCCGAATAATTTATTTTCGTTAACTGCTGAGCTTGGTTGTAGTCTTGATCAAAACTATTGATTCAATCGTTCTGGGATTGGTCTGAAAGTGAGGAACGATAAGGCTTTGACATATATATTCCTTGAACTTGCATATTCAGACTTTTGGACAACTTGTAATGTTAGGATTAGTGCATATCTAGATAGATGCATGAACTTGGACCTATATAACTGTGGACTATCTCAATAGCCAGACACCAATCGTCTTGTCAAGTCGAGCTCAGAACCTACAAAATTTAGGGTTGGTTAGATGGTCGACAATAATAGTCCCTTTAGTTGAAACTCACATCATGTCTTTAATTCTTTTATCTTTGAACAATGACATGCATGTTTCCTCACTACACTAGACACCTGAACTAGTTCACGCACGGGGGGTAAAGGTTAATTACTCAACTGATAATATTTATTGGGTTGCATATCCAATGGACTAAAGACGCTCCAATCGAGTTGCCAATATGACTGCCAAGGGAGTGATTGAATATACCAACCCGGATATTGAATCCATCTCGTCCACTAAATCAGAAGGTGGGCCGCCAGAACAACAGGTCAATCCACCAATCTTGCAACAAGCAGTTGTTGAAGGTGGAGGATAGAGATCATTTATGCCTCCAACACCCTATAAAGAGTTACTTCATTTTTAAAGAACCTAAATCATTCAGTGACTTCCACGATGGACATGGCGAAGCAAAGGAGATTATGCAATAAACACTGGATTCCCTTCGAACAAGTCTAGGTCCCAAGTCCTCGTGATAGAGCACATGTCCCTTTAGTGTGTTACACATCAATTAACTAACATATGTGCACAATCGACTGCATACCCCCATTCAGCTCCTATGTTCGAGACATTTTACACCACATGAGGCTGGCATCAATGCAACTGCATCTCAATGCTTATGCGATAGTCAATTGTTTATTCAATGTTCATAAACTACATTGAATCTTCAAAAAAAAATCATAATGTACCTAATGAATAACTGGATAAATATTACTAAAAGACTCATGCCAAATGGTATTATAACTAAGCTAATTTAATTTTCTCATTACACAAAACGAATTACCATGAAATCAAATAAAATGAGGTTATCACTGTATGAAATTGCATCAAAATAAAATTATCAAGACATTGCCAAGTGTTTAACAATTCATAACAATAATAAAGAAATAATAAATGATAAAAGTATGGAAAAATATAATTTAAACGAATATATAAATAAACTTAATATATTCTTAACTATTCTTATTGGTTATAAATAACTTTGAAATGCCAACGATGTTAAGTAAGAAATAATTTTTATTTCAGAAATTATGCTAACTTCTTAAATAACAATTAAAACCAATTATAGCTTTCTTTCAGTAAGTTAATAAATTTTAAAATAAAATTTCCCTTCATGCAATTTTTTTTATTCTAGATTTAATTAAACTAGTAAAAAGATTGTATATTAAATATTTTACACTATTTATATAATGCCAAAATAAGAATTTAACACTATAATTTCTTTTAAATCCTTTTATAAGGATTTACAAATGAGTATAAGGATTTCTTTGACGAGGTCAAAGGGTTGCCGCCGCATCGTGAGATCGAGTTTATGATCGTTTTGGTCGAGGGTGTTAGATCAATTGTTATGTCTCTTAGGCGGATGGGGCCTAAGGAATAGTGAGAGTTGGAGGTGCATGTTCGTGACCTTCTAAGGAAGGGATTCATTCGGAGAATTGTTTCCGAATGGGGTGCACCGGTCGTGTTTGCAACCAAGGCAGATGGCTCGTTAAGATTGTGTGTGGACTATCGTAAGCTGAACAAGGTGGCTAAGAAGAACAAGTATCTGTTGCCAAGGATTGATGACTTGTTTGATCAGCTTCACGAAGCCAAAGTGTTTTCTCAGATGGATTTGGCAACGGGATTTCACTAATTGAGGGTGGCTAAGGATAGTGTGCCAAAGACTTCTTTTAGGACACCATCCGGTTTCTTCGAGTGGTTGGTGATGCCATTCAGGTTGACTAACACGCTAGCGTATTTCGTGGATCTTATGAATAGGGTATTCAGAGATCAGTTGAATAAGTTTGCGCTTGGGTTCATGGATGATATTCTGGTTTATCCAGGAATGAGGAAGAACACAAGACACACTTAAGAGTTGTGTTAGAGACCTTGCGAAAGCGTCAGTTGAAGGCTAAGTTCTCGAAGTGTCACTTTTCGAAGGATGAAGTGAGGTTCTTAGATCATGTTGTTTTTGGAAATGGGATCGCGGTTGACCTCTCTAAGGTAGCAGCAATCCGGGGCTGGGATAGACCTAAGAATGCGACAAATGTTCAGAGTTTCCTTAGGTTGGCAAGATATTACCGACAATTTATCAAGGATTTCTCCAAGATAGCTTCACTATTGACAGGATTAACGAAGAAGAGCCAAATGTTCACATAGGGATACGAAGTGTGAACAAGCGTTTTAAATCCTGAAGGAGAGATTGACAAGTGCTCCTGTGTTGACCATTCCAAGTGGGAATGAAGAGATAGTGGTATACACCGATGCATGTGGTACTGGGCTTGGAGCAGTGCTAATGCAAAAGGATAAGGTCGTGGCCTACGCTAGTCGATAGCTAAAGCCGCATGAGAAGAATTACCCAACTCATGATTTGGAGTTGGCATCGATTTTGTTTGCTATGAAGATGTGGAGACATTACCTATTGGGAGTCCGATTCGAGTAATTTACGGATCACAAGTCGTTGAAGTATTTTTCCTCCCAAAAGGATTTGGATCTTCGGCAGCAATGATGGTTGAAGTTTCTGGCATCGTATGATTTTGATATAGCCTATACTCCTGGTAAAGGTAATGTAGTGGAAGATGCATTGAGTCGAAGACACGCAAGTTTGGGAGCGATGTTTTCGGAATGGAAGAGCCTTGAGTATTTGGCAAGGTTTGATTTCAGGCTAAGGTGTGAGTTGGAACCTGAAATGTTGGCAAACTTATCGATAAGACCTACTCGTATCGAAAGGATTTATGAGAGCCAAAAATGAGATACAAAGCTTGTTGAGTTTATCCAGAAGCTAAAACCAAAAGATAAAGAGTTCGAAGTCGATCGAGAATTTTGGCTTTGAAATCAAGGGCGGCTAGTTGTTCCTGATATTGACGGGATGAGAGATGAGGTTATGAGAGAATGTCATTGCTCGAAGTTGACGATTCATCCCAGTGGTAACAAGATGTATCAGGACATGAAGCGAGTCTACTACTGGGAGGGGATGAAGCGAGATATTGGAAAGTTCGTTTCCAAGTGCATGAACTCTCAGTTAGTGAAAGCTGAACAAAAGAAGTTGAGTGGTTTGCTTCAGCCATTGGAATTTCCTACATGGAAGTGGGAAAAATATCGATGGATTTTATCGATGGACTACCTAGAACCAGGGCAGGAAATGAAGGGATTTGGGTCATTGTGGATCGCTTGACCAAAAGTGCAAGGTTCATTCCTGTCAAGTCAACTAGGACAACGTCAAAGCTGGCTGAACTTTATGTGAAATGGACTGTTATATTCCATGGCATCCCAAAGAGTATAGTGAGTGATCGAGATCCATTATTTACTAGCGGATTTTGGAAGAGGTTGCAAGAAGCTTTGGGAACCGAGTTGTGCTTGATTATGACATATCATCCACAAACTAATGGTCAGACAGAGAGAGTCAATCGAGTTTTGCAATATCTCCTAAGAGCTTGTGTGTTGGATTTTGGGAGATCAAAGGAGGACCATCTACATCTGGTTGAGTTTGTATATAATAATAGCTACTGGTCCAGCATTGGGATGGCATCATACGAGGCGTTGTATGGGACACCGTGCAATTCTCCAGCATGTTGGTCAGAAACTGGAGATAAGTTGGTACTTGGGCCAGAAATGATAAGAGAGACCTCGGATTGTATCGAGATCGTTTGGCAATGAATGAAGGCAGCCCAAGATCGTCAGAAAAGTTACACCGATAAGCATCGTAAGGACTTGGAATTCAACGTTAGTGATATGGTTTTCGTGAAGGTTTCACCATTGAAGCATATGGTGAGATTTGGAAGTAAAGGAAAGTTAGTTCCTAGGTATGCCGCTTCGTGTTGTGGAGAATGACACGAAACAGCTAAGGATGAAGACGGTTAAGCTAGTCAAGGTACAATGGAGTGAAGATGGCGACGATTGTGTGTGGGAGACGGAAGAGGGAATGAGGGCGACTCATCCAGAACTCTTCGTTGGTAGTACCCTTTGATATCATACCATCGTTATATAGTTGTATCTTGTTGATTATTTGATAGAATTCCGCGTGCTAGGATTAGGCTATAGATGCATGGCTTGTTGGTTGCAAGTTTGGATGATAGAATTGGCTTCTCATGGATGGTAGGCATGTAGAATTGTTATGTTTTCTTGGAATTTCAAGGGAGAAATTCTTAAGGGGGAAGGGGGGGAGAATGTAACAAACCACATTTTTAAGTATCGGAAGATCGTAAAATATTTTTATTTTATTCCCTGAGTGTTGGATCATTCTCATCTTTTAATATGTTGCTTATGGGGATGTGAGACATGTCCACAATTCTTACCGATTTTGGTTGTGACCATTTTGCCCCTGTCAGTCTTGTATACGGCACAACTTTTGACTTAGGTCAAATCAGAGGGTGAGAACTATGCCATTGGAAAGGAATTGATGATTGTCTTTCCGTAGAATGGTTACGTTAAGGATTTGGCTCTGTGGTTCGGGAGAAATCGTTTTTTTAAGGTTTTTCAGTTGGCTGTTCAGGTTTGGAGAGCCTAATGGGCTGAATTGGGGAGGCCCATTAGTGGGATGGTGGAATCCTATAAATAGGGGGTGAGAGTGGAGGGAAAAGGTTTACTTTCCCATTCTTTCATTTGGAGGCATTGATCTCCTTCTTCCTCTTACTCCTTTCCACCATTAAAAATTCAAATCTAAGGAGGGAAATCATAGATCTACGCCATTGGTTGCTAGATCTACATCATTTCAAAGGTGAATTCATCAGATCGAGGTGTTTGGTCCAAATTGCTCGCAGTCCAAATTTATAATTCTATCATTTTAGCTTGTATTGGAGAATCGGTGAGTGGATTACATCTCTCACATGGATTCAATAAAGTGTATGTGTAGTAGATCATGTTTCCCATCAAACTCAAGTGTTTTTCCTTAGATCCATGCATTGATAAGTTCATTTTTATATAGATCACCCTAGGATCTGATTTAGCAAGTTTAGATAGGTAATTTCTATAATATTTCATACGAATGTGCAAGTTAGATCCCTGGTTTTTTTTCATATGCATATTTGTGGTGATTTTGGTGAATTTTACATTATCATTGGTAGAATTGTCATATTAATGATATTGTTGATTTCATAGCATGCTTGTAATCCTTTTGGATGAATTGGATAAGTTAGTTTCGTTGGATTTATCGTTTGGCGAAGTTTTGGTCGAAACCGGAATTGAATTGCAATATGTAGGTTTTGGATCGGACCGAAGTTGGATCGGACCAAAGTGGATCGGACCGAAGTTGGGTCAGACTAAAGTTGGGTCGGACTAAAGTTGGGTCGGACCAAAGTGGATCATACCAAAGTTGGATCGGACCAAAGTTGGGTCGGATTGAAGTTGGGTTGGACCAAAGTTGGGTCGGACCAAAGTTGGGTCGGACTAAAGTTGGGTCGAACATAAGTTGGGTCGGACCAAAGTGGGTTGGCTTTTTCTTGTCTGTCATTTCTGGTCAGACATTTTTACCATTTTAGGTCGGCTATTCTGGTCGGACACTTTCGGTGATGATGTGACTTCAAAGTGAATTTAATTGGGAAGTTTGGAAGTGTTAAAAAGTGTTTGTTGTTAATTGTATGCAACAAATGGGGAGACAACTCAAGGATGTATTGAGTTCATATAAAGTGACAGTTCTAAGGTATTCTGAGCTAATTAATAGTCGTAATTGATAACGACTAGAGAGACGAAGGCCGAGGAATTATCATTGTCGTAGGTTCTAGCGGACTCAAAGCAGAGGCATAATTGAGGACCAATTACAGGTCGAGTGCCTTGGGCGTCGTGTATGGCCTAGACATGTGTTGAGCATAGCATGTAGCATGTGTTGAGTATAGCATGTGGAGTTTTGCTAGAACTGGGGCATCGTGTGTGGTCCTTGACAATTGACGGTAAATTGTTAGCCAGTCATATGATAACAAGGGTTCCAAAGCAAAGTTGGCGGTGATAGCCAGAGTCAGTGATGGACGTTTGAATGCATGTTGTGATCATGATTGAGTTGCTTTGCCATATATGAATGGATGCTGTAATTACTGTAACTGAATTGTTATTCCGTTGGGTGTATGGTTTGTAAAGGCTATCACTGTCATGTAACGGAGAAGGAAATTGAGAGTTCTTCTCTGAAGCTGGGTAGATTAGTTGATTATTTACCCATTCTCATATACTTTATTAATGAAGTTTGTTAGTTGTTTTATCGCTCACTAATATTGTTGTTTGACTCAAGGTTTTATATTTCCTCTTATTATCTTGGGCTGTTCATCCGGTTGTGGATGGGCAGACCGAGTAACAAGTGGCAGCTATTGCTTTAGTGAGGACGAGGATGCTGATAGATGGCGAGTGGGAGGCTCACGTACCAGTTTTATTACTATCTAGTATTTGTTTCCTCTGTTTTCTATTTCTCTAAGTATTGTAGTAAGGCAAATTGTACAAACACTATTGTTGTTATCCATATGTATGGGAAATACTTTCTAGTTGTCATGAAATTTAGTGTTTTCCGCTTCACTATCACTACCTATTGTATATGTTCTATTATATTTTATCCTTGCGCTGTGAGTTTACGATTGGTTTCAATTATCTATCATGCCTTGATGATCGTCCATGGCTGCCTGACACACCTTTCAGCACATTATTCCTCTTGTATAGTGCGGGGGCTATTAGCGATCGTCGCATAAACTCTTGAGCTGTCGTCACTCTTGATTCTGCCTCATAGTGTGATGACCGCCCATAAATCCTGCACTTAACAAAAGGAAAAATATGCTTAAAGACGTGGCAGGAAGCTATGGATGATCATCATGGAAGGACAACACAAGCGGAACATGTCGTATAACTCACAGGAAGGGAAAAAATATAATAGAACATATACAACATGCAGTAATAGTGAAACATCATGTAACAGAATCTCCAAACTCTTCAGCGGTTGAGAAAGCAAGAGAGTGTGTGTGTCATCTATTCCAGTTAGGACAATATTCACTAAAATCCCCTCTGTCCTTCAAACTCTTCCTGGATTGAATTGGTCAGCTAGTAGAATTAGGAATTTTAAATGTTTCGATGCGAACATGGAATCAAGGAAAAACCTCATTTTTGCAAAATCTTTGATTGAAATAACTTCGAATAAGCCATTACCAACTAAGCTGAAAGTAACTTTAGAAAGCCATGATTTCTATGTTGATGTTCAGTACCCATGGCAACCTAAAATATGGACAAAATGTCATTGCTTCAGGCATCTTCTGGATACTTGTAAGCTTGTTGGTCCAGCTAAGGTTCATTCTCCTTTAATGAAGCCTCCTCCTAGTGTATGGGTGAAAAAGAAGACGTCCTAGTTGATGATGATCCACTTTCTGATAAAGCTTTGAAGTGTTAGGATTCTGTCTGTGATGCTGAACTAAAGAATAATGAAGTGGTATCATCGGATGGTGAAACTGTAGAAGATGGGACATGTTGGATGTCGGATGATCGTGCTTGCGTTCATGAAGCATTTGGTATGAGATATGATCCACAAGAAAATGAATATTACAAATATGTATCAGACAGTGTGGATGATGCTAGAAGACTGGAATATCAGGTAGCTGGAGATAGCTTTGAGCTCATCCAGAGAGGTGTTCTTGGTGAGAAGAACCAGGCTCTGTTCCATGATTCTTGTTGGGATTGGGATTGCAAGTTTTGCAGTCCTAATTCATGCATTGTACCTAAACTTGTTATACTCTTTTCTGAGTATATTAATGTTTTAGGTAGTGATAGTGACTCTTCCAGTTATTCTACCCTTGTGGGAGATTAATTATTAGGTCCTTATTAGTAGTTGAAACTCTATGTTTCTCTCTTGTACTTTATTGTTATAGTGTTCTGGCACTTCAAACCAGATGGAGTTTCTGTGCCTGTGCAGTACTTCACTTCTTTCCTTGTTTCTAATAAACAGTGGTATGACCACTATAAATCCGGCTGACCATGCCAAAAAAAATCTCCAACTTTCATATCATCATGAAAAGAATATCCATACATCAAACTGGATACATCATCAAATCTATGCAATTAAAGCCCTTCTAAAGCCCCGCAATAACCTTGCTATATCCCATAGAGATCTTCAACCGCTACGCTATTTCAATTTAGCGCTGATGAACAGTAGATCAGCTTCTAGCCCCGTTATTTTCCGCTGCATCCGCTAAATCAAGGCTTTTAAGCGTCCTCTATAGCAATATTAATATATAGTGCTTGATTTGACTAGTTACCTTTTTAGAAAATTCAGTTAAGTTAGCATAAAGGGGTAAATTTAATGCATACGTGCCTAATATATGGTAACAATCAATTACACTTATCAAACTTAGCATGCAAAACTATGATATTCCTTAATTTTATTATATAAGATTAATTAATATTAGTTTCTTGTATATTTATAATGTGTGAAATATTATTAATTAATTTTCAAATATTTGGTTTTACGTTTAATGAACCTTTTTGCGCCTCCACTATATCCCCGCTTTTTCTCCGCTTTAACCCCGCTACACCTTTTTGCACCTCCGTCGCTATAGAACCGCTAAGTGCTTTAACTGCACAACATCAAATTCTGTACAAGAAGCCTCACTATAAGTTCACTTGGAGCAGCATATAGCAAACATAAGAAGAAACAACAAGATATGTATAGAAGAAAATAATACGTAAGCCTTCTGCTCTTCGTCGTTGTGCAATATCGTCCTCGTCAAGATCTACAACTTGTCACCTGCTACCTAGTCTGCCCATCCACAAAATCAATGGATGAACAACCCAAGGTAATAAGAGGGAACATAAAACCTTGAGTCAGAAAATAGTCTTAATGAGCGATAAAACAACTATCTAACATCATCAATAAAGTTTATGAGAAATAGGTGAATCAATCATCTAATTTACCAACATCAACAGAATAAAACCCAAACCCGTCTCCTCCACATCTGACAGTGATAGCCCTTACAAACAACCAGAAGGGAATAAACAGTAGTAGACATAGCAACTAATTATCCTGCGTAGACCATCCTAATCGAGATCAACATCCCTTAAGCACAATCCCTGAAGGCCTAAACCAACATCAGACAAGCACCCAGGAGATGTCTCCTTCGACGTCGAACAATCTACGCAAGACGATACAAGAAAAACAATCACAATACACAACTCTGGTTATCATCGCCTATCCTATCTTGAAACCATCATTAATCATATGACTGGCCCACCTTGCCATCCGCCAAGGGCTAGTGGTAACCCCTGATTTTAGCAAAACTTCATACGCCTTTCATCACTACGTATCTAGGCCTTTCGTTGATACCCAGGGTACTCAACTAATCATCTAGACTTTTAGGCGTCCCTATTATACCCCTTCTTTGAGTCCGCTAGAACCTCTGACTAATGATAATCCCTCGGTCTTCAATATCTCTAGTCATCGTCATCGGCGACTATCCATTAGCTCAACCGCCTTCTCAAGTAACCACTATCCACGAACTCAAACATCCTTGAGTTGTCTTTACATTCATTGCATTTCATCGATCAACGAACACTTCACAACGCTTCGAACCTTCCTCCTTGAATTCACGTCGAAGCTACATCCATTCTTAAACCAAAAACAAACCTTGTTTGGTTGATAGCTAATACACAGCGTTCATCTATTTTCTATGTATAACAGTCCATTACTTTACGTAGTTTGTGGTTTATCAATTAGCCGATCACATCGGATCACATCGACCCGATCACATGATTCACCGTACAAACATCAGCCAATCCAACGTTGCCCGATCCATCCTCCTTTCATAGCGTTTCAGGAAACGTTACAATCTATCAACGCCTTAACTATGCCCGACCCATCGAGCCTTGTCACTGATCCACTGAATTGCGCATAACCGATCTATCTACACATTCATGCCCGATCCATCAGTTGCACACTTACCGATCCATCAAAACATTCATGCCTGATCCATCGAATGTCACCTTAACCGATCTATGTTTTTACGTGTTTCCAATCCATTATCTAGCTTACCACCGATCTACCCAAATTTTCCCTGCACGATCTATACCATGAAATCCACGACCGATCCATCAACCCGTGCGACTGATCCATCATTTCTTGGGAAATACTCTATGCGATCCATCATCGTTGAATGCCTGATCCATCTAAACACCTTAGCCGAGCCATACTTGAAACTACTACGATTCCAAACTCGTGCAATATCAAACAACCATTCAATCGACAAAAAACAATGATCAAACCAACATTCACACATCAATAATCATCATACAATCTTATAGAATTCACCAAATCATGATAAAACAATGAAACTGTTGACGTCAAAAGTTGGTCACTAGTGACGATCAACCCCCAATCTTGTAAAGAGAACATGAATATTGATTATAAAATGCGGAAAAGTAAAGTAAACGGGGAAAATGCACAGACTTTTTATAGTGGTTCGGTAAAGCCTGTGCCTACGTCCACTTTATATATTATCTTTGCTTTGGATTACAAGTACAATGCTTTTTCTGTTTGAAGGAAAGAAAGAAGATGGCTATTTTTCTCTTCCATAAAAGGTCTCTCCACAAAGAAGTAGAAGTCCCTTTCCTCTTTAAGCTTTGAGGTATTTATAGGTGGAGATGGCGACTTGGGCTGTCGTGACATGGCCCGGCCTTTCTAGGAAGAGTTGGATGCGTGGAGTCCATTCCTTGGATAGAATAGCGGTTGGAAGACTGATTCCACTATTAATAAATAGTATCCTCGGAAGTTACAGCCTACGTGGCATCTATGGTGAGGTTTATCAAAAGTAGAGCTTTGTCCAGATGTGGTTGACCGCCTTTTCTTCCTTGAAAGTCGGGCTAAGTATTTGAACAGCTCAGCTGGGTATTTCCATGCAGATCCGAAATATTCGGTCGATATGCCCTATATGAGAGTGATTCTCTCAGTTGACTGGGAGAGCGAGTTTTCCGAAGTGAGTTATTGGCTTGTTTGAGAAGCAGCTCGGCCCAATACATGATTACCTCGGGCTGGGCTTCCTGGAGTGCGATCTATCTAATTTGGTTGGTTGCGCCACTACTACAAAAGTGGGCATATTCGACACTAATTTGTGTGTGTTGCATGAAAAGTGTGGCGATAGCTATGCATTCTTTGATCTTCTGCAACAACATTCATTTGTTGTTGCATTAGATGTGAACGCAGTGTTGCGGTTGGAATTCTTGTGCTGTAACGTGCAATACCAGGTCAAAGTGTTGCATTACATAAATACATGCCAAGTCAGCAATCTGCGTTATCAGTTTAAAAAAATATGTAACCGTAGATGTAGATTAATCCAACGGTTCAGCCGATCCTTGCTACACCAATTCAAAGTGTTGCATTAGATAAATACATGCCAAGTCAGCGATCCACGTTATTAGTTTAAAAAAATAAAGAACCGTAGATGTAGATTAATCCAACGGTTCAAGCCGATCCTTGCTACAGCTTATTGAAAATTTGGTGGATAGTTTCCCCATTCACGAAATACTTCCCCCCAAAAAAAAATTTCTCCGGTACTCCTCCTTCGATCCATTTCTCTCTCCACGAAATCCGTCCAAGAACACCTCTGATTGCTACTGTAAGTCTTTACCTCCGGTTACAAACTATAAACCTTCGATTGCTCCTATTTTACAAACTTTACACCTCCAATTTGGATCATTTAGGACAATTACAGGTAATTAGGGCTTCATCATTTCGTTTTATTTAGTTGATTTCGTCACTAACTTTTATTGGTGTATGTTCAAAGTCTCTGGGTGATTTGGGTATACCGATTGCCTTAAATTAGGGTTTTTTTTATACTTGAAGTGCTGTATTTATATGTTTGCATGTGTTGAAATTATGCAAGTTCTGTATTTTTATGTTTGCCAAACCATTGATGTATTGGTAAATAATGCTTATTTCGATAGGTGGAAACAAAATTTAGAGGACAAAAGAAATCCAATTTAAATGTTTAAATGTCTATTTCTGTTTGTAGTTAAATAATGCATATTTCTCTTCCTACATCATATGACTACGAAGATACCCTGGGCATGGGTGATCTAGGATTGTCAAACCCAGCATCACCAGAAACTCCTATTGATTTTTATATAGAGATGCAAGAAAGACACTACGATGATTTGCTTGAGTATGAACTTGAGCAAGAAGAACTCCGAAGACAACGGCTAGAAGAAGAACGACGTGAAGAAAAGGCGATGTGACGGCATGGTCGTGCTGCCTTGCGTCGTCAGCATCAAAACAACCAAGTGGTTAACGAACGGCAAGCTGACTTACCAATCATAAAGTGTGATTGTGGGTATGCCGCTGTAGAAGATGTTATTTCGATTGGATTCAACATTGGTCGTCGTTATTTTAGATGTCGTGTTTATCCCACAGGGTGTACCTTTTGGCAGTGGATTGACCAACAATTTCCAAGTCGAGCCGCTGAGTACGCAAATGAATTACAACATCAACTTACAACGCTGCAAAATCGAGTTATCGGTTTTCGAACTGACGTTAGTAGACTTAACGACCAGCTTCAAGGGCTAAACATTAGAAGACAAAATTAAATTATTGCATCGTTTTTTGTATTAGGTACAACTGCGTCGTCTTTGTGTCACCTATATGGTCTTTGTATCTGTACTGTTTTGTTTTGGTGCAATCATTTAATGTTATGAATTTGTGGTCAGTATCCTTAGTTGCTTGTTTTATGTATTATCCTGATAACTGAGTTCCAAAAGTTAGTGATAATTCATATCAAAACAATCGTCTTTGTATCATCATATTGATTATGTATATTTGTAAATTATTAACTTGTTTTGTTTTTATTCCTAATTTAGTCAAACCTTACAGGGTAGCCCTTGTTCATGTCTTGAAACTATTAGTGGAATCAAATTTGGTCTTGCTAGGCCGTGGTTAGATTTTGACAATGGATAGTGAGTATTACATATGGATAGGACTTCTGAGATCGAGTGAAGAATATGTAAGAGGGGTAACAGCTTTTCTAAGAAATGCATTTCCCATTTATAAAGTAGGTGATGAGATGAAGTGCCCCTGCAAAAAATGTACAGAACGTAATTGGTATTGTGAAAATGTCATATACGATCATCTTATTTTTAATGGCCCTTCTCCATTACATACCGGGTGGATTTGTGAAGTTTCAAAAGCAAAATTATTAGGAGTTGATGACCATATGGATTGTGCAACGGAGATGGATTTTGAGGATAATTTGGATGTGATGTTCAAATGTGCGGGTTACAAATTTGGTCAAAATCCCAGGGACTTTGTAGTAGAACCATATCCAGAGGCCGAGAAATTTTATCGGCATGTTAAAGAAGGAAAAAAACCGTTATATCCTGGCTGCACTAAATTTTCTCGACTAAGTTTCTTGACCAGGCTTTATCATTTAAAGTGTGCTTATGGAATTAACGAGTCTGCGTTTAGGGAATTACTAAAGCTTATAAAAGAAGCCTTTCTTGATGCCCAGTTGCCTTTGTCTTCCTACACTGCAAAGAATGTAATTAAGGATTTAGGTCTTGATTACCATAAAATACATGCCTGCCCAAACCATTGCATGTTATATTGGGCAGAGAATAAATATAAAGAGGCTTGTGACATTTGTGGTTTTTCGAGGTGGGCTGTAAAAGAAAACGAAGACATCGTTGATAATAATGATTCACCAAAGTCGATTCCCAAAGTGTCGGCAAATGTTATGAGGTACTTTCCTCTAAGACCAAGGTTATAAAGGATGTTTATGTGCAAAGAATTTGCCAAACTCATGAGATGGCACCAAATGGAACGAAAAGAAGATGGAAAACTAAGACATCCGGCTGATGGTGTGACATGGAAGATGATGGATGCTCGCTATCCTGATTTTTCATCAGAAAATCATAATGTTAGATTGGGTCTAACATCTGATGGATTTAATCCATATCGTTCAATGAATTCAAGTTATAGTACATGGCCAATTCTGTTTGTAAACTACATTCTTCTGCCTTGGTTATGCATGAAACAAGAGAATTTGATTCTTTCAACGTTAATATCTTGTCCAGATTCTCCAAAGAACAGTATTGACGTATATATGCAGCCTTTAATTGCGGAATTGAAAGCATTATTAATGATGGCGTAGAAACATATGATTCCTTGACTGATGGGAATTTTAATTTACGTGCAAGCGTCTTATGGACCATTAGTGATTTTCTGGGATAGGCCATGTTTTCAGGTTGGAGCACGAAGGGGAAACTAGCGTATCCAGTATGCCATTATGAAACTTCTTCAAATTATTTGAAGCATAGCAAAAAAATGTGTTATATGCACCATAGAAAGTTTCTTGATCCAACACATAAGTGGAGGCTGGATAAGAGGAGATTTAATGGCAAAACTGAAATGGGGAGCATTCCAGCAATACTATCAGGAACTGAATTGAAGAGTTATTGCGGGGGTTCAAAAATAGGTTTGGGGATAAGACGAAGAAACCTGGTAAAAGCGATGGCCCTTTTAAAAAAAGGTCAATACTGTTTGACTTACCATATTGGTGTCATAATCCCCTTCGACATAACCTGGATGCCATGCACATAGAGAAGAGCATATGCGACAAAATATTAGGTACTTTACTTAATATAGGTCGCATGTCGAAGGATCACCTAAACGCTCATTTGGATTTACAGGAATTGGGCATTAGGAAAGAACTTCATCCTGTTGAATGTGGTGACGGAAAGCATGTTGAAATTAGAGCTGCAATATTTGATATGACAAACAAGGAAAAAGAAATCTTTTTCTCTGTATTGAAGAACGCCAAACTGCCTACGGTTGTGCCTTGAATGTTAGTCGGTACGTGCACATGAAAGAGAGAACGGTTGTGGGATATAAGAGCCATGATGCTCATTTCATACTCCACTATTTGTTACAATTTGCCGTGAAGAAAACGTCAAAACCCGAGGTTGCGTTATCAATGATCAGATTTAGTGCATTCCTTAGAGGACTATGGAGCAAGGTTATCGAAGTGGATGATATCAAGAGACCACAAAAATAAATTGTCGATATACTTTGTCATTTTGAAATGATTTTTCCACAGGCTTTTTTCGATATAATGGTACACTTGCCTGTTCATTTATGCAGAGAAATCGAATACGGCGGGCCTGAACATCTTAGATGCATGTATCCCATTGAGCGATATCTAGGAAAGTTGAAATCTTATGTGCGAAATAGAAACAGACCGGAAGGTTCGATTGCAGAAGGTTACTTGGCAGAAGAGTGTGTGACCTTCTGTTCAAGATTTTTAAGCGTTGATGGAGGAACAGAAAACACGTTGATTGATTTTGGAAGATGTCCAACAAATTTGGAATATCATATTGGAACAAAGAAGAATAAAGATGGGAAGATGTTCAATTTGAAAGATGCAGAGTGGAAGGAAACGCATCGTTATATTCTGTTCAATTCCGGTAATCAAGAAATTGAGAGTTTGATCGAGTAAGTTCTTAAGTTCCTATATCATTTTCGTTAACTATAAATTAACATCTGCATTTCGTAGTTTTTTGACCTTAATTATTATTTAGGGTTCATCGAGCTATTGTGGATGGTCTTCCAAATCCAAGAAGATACAAGAGGGAACGAGAACATTTCAAAGAGTTTCGGAATTGGCTTAAAGAAGAGGTTCTAAAAAGGGGCAATATTTCAACAGATTTAGAGCTGTTTGCATTAGGTCCTAATCGAGTAGCTAGGAAGTTTACCAGTTATATAGTAAATGGATACATATTCCACACAAAATTTAGAGATTCTCGATGTACCACACAAAATAGTGGTGTATTTTTGAGTGCCAAAACCACCAGCTTTGCAAGTTCGAAAGACCAAAACCCAATAGTGGGTGATGTCAATTACTACGGATCAATCAAAGAAATTTTTGAGCTTGATTATTGGGGAGCTTTCACCGTGGTCCTTTTTAAGTGTTGCTGGTACCAAGAGGAAAAAGATTCATATGGTCTTACTCGAGTAAATTTTAGCAAGTGCCATAAAACTGAGCCATATGTCCTGTCTTCGCAAGTGCAGTAAGTATTTTATGTGAAAGATGCAGTTGAAAAGAACAGTCATTACGTTATTAAAAAATTGCCGCGAGATTGGTGTGATACTGAAAATCAGAATGCAATGGAAGAAGACATGAGCAATACGCAATCACATGATATGGGCATAGGTGGTGAACTAGAACCAGAAGTTGTTGATGTGGGTTGGATTAGGGATGATGTCCCCATAATACAACTAGAAACAGAAGTAGAAGCAGAAGTTCCTGATCCTGTTCCGTCTCATTAGGATAAAAAAATCCTCTTTCTTCTTGCTTTAATTTGATCTAATTTATGATGTATTTGGCACTTATTGTTTAGCTGGGAACTATTATCTTTGATGAATGTATTTGTCACTCTTTTCTCATAATGCAATCTACACTGTTCACATGTTTTATGATTAAATGTCTTTCTTTACTGTCATTTGACTGTGGTTATAGACCAAAATGTAATAGTTGTTGTTTTTTTTCTACTTAAACATGCATGTACCTTTTTCTAATGTATTTATTTTGTATAGGATGGATGAACTTATTACTATCCGACTGCAACATGGCAGACAGTTTCGAAAGACATGTTACATTGGTGGAGATCCCTTCGTAGTATCAAATTATGATGTAGACCGCTTTTCTTATAGTGTGCTTATGGACTTTATTAAAGATGCTCTCCATTACACTGAAATAGGAGGAGTCTATATCATCAGCAAAGGAACGAGGGCTGGCAGCTAATATTGAATGACAAGGATGTAAACGAGTACGTACAGGGTTGCATTAATAAGCAAGAAGAAGTGGTTTTTTACATCGACAACACCATTGACAAAGACATTGAGCCGGTGACTCAACTGCAGCTACATGTAATCATACGGCCAAGGAAAAACATAATTCAAGCTATATAGTATATGTAATATAGATCCACTCTTATATATATATATATATATATATATATATATATCTGTGTGTGTAAAGAACTACGAAGGAGGCCATCGTTTTGGGTTTTTTTTGTTCCAGGTTCTGCTTAGAAGCCGGTTGCAAAGCGCAGGTATACTACTGCACATAGACTTCAGCAGCAACACAAAATGATGAAAAACATCCCAACTCAAGTTGGTCAGAAAAAACTATCGCCGGAGCCTGATGATATGAATAAGGATGAAGAAGATGTTACTGTGACGGACAAAGGAACCAGGAGGAAATTAAATGTAGAAAATGAAACAGATAATGATGATGATACCCGAGAGAATGAAGCTGTTGTTCAGGTATTTTTCATTTTTCATTTCAGTTTTATTAATCCGGATGAAATATTTTATTTCAAACTACTTTTTATTAAAATTCTGCACGTAAAAGCAAGAACTGGATTTTAGTTGTTTTCAATTACTGTGTCGATGTCCTATTCCGACCATGAAGGCTGCAGCTAATTCAAGTAACTATTTGTTCTTTGTGCATACATTATGTCAAAATAGCGAGAATTGTTTATACGTCGACTCTATTTGGTTAACTAGCTTAAATTTATCATCGATGGTGCGTAATAATGCTAATCTGCTTGCAGTTCTCACAACCATCAATTTTAACGAAGTATGAACAAGAGCGAATCACGCGAATGAAAGAAAACGATGCAGTTAGTAGATCACTTGGGGTGCCTTCATTGGTTAATTGTATGCAAGAGGCTGCCGCACGAAATAAGAAAGATAAAGGTAAAGATGTTGCTGGACGTGATGAATACATCCCAGAAAATGCTGGCGAAGACGTCACTGATAATTCATCGGATTCGGAGGTATAAAGAAGTTATTTGTTTATTACTTATTGTCTTTTCCTTTATGAACGCAAAAAATCTTGACCTTCAACTTAATTGTAGAGAATCAAAATTGTAAAGTCAAACGAGCCTTTACCTGGACCAAGAACTCATTCGCGAACCAATGCAGCCATTGAAATTGAGAAGGAAGCGATGACCTGCACCCCCTCTCCAAAGAAATCTGGCTCCAACAGGGAGTTGATCAAGAAATATACTCCCACTCCAAAGAAAATAAGTGACCGGGCGAAAATCGCAGAAACATTAACGAACTTGAAGAAAATTACACCATTTTTTCAGGAGTTTTAAAACCTATAATGTCTTGTCCATCCGTTTTAAAACGTACATGTAGCAAATTGTTCAAACAAACAACCACTTCATGTGAAGCTGCTGGTTCAGTTGCTTCTTATTTAGCGATGCGGAAACGTCAAAAGCAAAATGTTGAAGCGCCTGAAACAATGGGAAATCTTACCGATCGATTAGAGGAGGAATGGATTGCACAGGAAGATGAACCAGGTACAGGTACAATATAATGTTTCTTTATCTGTGCACTGCACTGCACTGTTGACTGTGTCTATTTTCTATTAATTTTTTTGAACCTGGTAGATAAAGTACAAGGTCCAAAAAAACCTAGAGGGAAGTCAAAAATGACCAAGGTGCATGTTAGAACCCCTGATGATAAAGTAGTCATTGAGTTGAATGAGGATGGTCAGCCAGTATCTGATAATATTACAGAGTTAAGTAATTTTCTTAGGACAATAGCAAAGGATAATGTGTCTCTAACTTACATCAATTGGCATGTTGTTCCAGATTCATTAAAGCGACAAATGTTGGATTATGCTCTGGTACAATCTAATTTCCTTAACCATATAAACTGACTTCCTAAATGTTTGGTTTTAATTAATTAGTTTGTTTCCTGAATTTTGTGATTGATATATTGTAGGCTAGGTATGTCATTCCGGAAGAAGGACACAAGTGGGTCTTGAACACGCTTAACGACTCTTGGAGGCAGTACAAGTCTCGCATCAAAGCAAGGTATTATAAAAAATATTCAACTGATGAGGAAAGGCTTGCAAATAGGCCGAGTACAATTCCGTTGGAGGATTTTAAAATTCTCTTGGAATACTGGGGGGATGAAGCAGTTCAGGTACGACTTTAATGATATTCACATTTGTATAATGTTTAGTAGTTCACATTATCTTGTTTAGTGCTAATCAATTCTTTAGTAGTTCGCATTATCCTTGTTTAGTGGAATTTTTTTTTTGGGATTTCCAGGCCCTAGCTGATTCTAATTTCGCGCATCGTAATTCACTAAATGAGACACATACCATGGGTCCCAAAACTCATGCAGTAGCCAAAGAAAAGATAGTATGTGTTTTTTTGAACTTAAGTTATTTTTTTTGTGATTGAGTTGAATTGGCCATATGATAATTCTAATTTGTTATATCACATGATTTATATTATATATATCATTGTCTCAATGTTCATAGGCAGCTGCTAGATTTGTAAATACTTAACATTGAATGTTAAAAATTGTGTTTAATTGTTGGTAATCGTAACGCTTGACAAAGAAAGAAGGACCCAGAAAAAGCCTCCCCATCCGCTGCCTTGGTTTATTTGGAAATATATAAACGAGAACTGGGTAGAAGTTACAAGACTAACACGGATGAACTAAAGGCCAAATACGTGAGTACATATATAATTAGATACTGAAATAGCAATACTTGTGTCCGTATAATTGGGACATTGTACGTTTGTTGCAGCTGCTTATTAAATCGAACACATAGTTAGTTTGAAAGAAAACAAGTTCTGTTAATAAATTCATTCCTGCCAGCTGCCTATTTATATATATGCTTGCCTGGTTTTCATTTTGTAGGCGAAGGTTCAAGCAATGGTGGATGCAGGAAACATTGCTGAAGCAGATGCACTTGTTTCTGGTGGGAAGAGCCACACGCGGAACTGGCTTGTAGGAAGACGAGGAAAAATGGCCGAAAAGTCTCCAACAACTCCTGGTTCTTCGGACGGTTATGTGCAAGAGCTGGCCCAAAAAATAAGGCAAGAGCTTGAGGCAGATTTGGAAGAAAAGGTGAACAGAAAAGTGAAAGAGAATGTGTCATTGGTGTTAAAAAAGCTTAGTGAAGCCAATCCATATCTTAATTTAGACGTCGGAGACTTTTGTGTCACCACAACAAGTGATGAAGATGACCTTGTTACCCCTGTAATTCCTGCAACTGACTGAAGTATTTGGATGATATGTGTTAGCACTTGTGTTATGTTCTGTTCTTTTGAATTATGGCACTGTGGTATGTGTTTGTGATGACACTTTTGGTATGTTTGGATGATGGCACTTGTGGTATGTGTTGGTGATGACACTAGTGAGTGGGTATATATAATTGGTTGGTCTGACTGTGGTTATGAATGTTTTGGAAGGATTTATTGTATGAATATTTTGGTATATATGCATGAAAGCGGTACAATGTTTTGGATTGAATATATACGTACTGCAGATTGTAATTACAGGGTTGTATTATAGCTGCAGTTGATTTTTTTCTGGTGTTGCATTTGATTTTTTTACCATTGCAGTTGATGTTTTCTGGTGTTTCATTAGACTGTTCTGTGATGTTGCATCAGACTGTGCTGTGGTGTTGCATTAGACTGTGCTGTGCCGTTGCATTAGACTGTGCTGTGGTGTTGCATTACGTGTACTATTATTAATTTCACAATGGTACGGCACGTGGGGCCCACACCTTACGTGGTGCCACGTGGATAGCTGATGTGGCATGTGACACATGTGCAGCTGACGTGGCATGTGACACGTTGGGAACTGACGTGGAAAGTGCATGTGGCCCCCACTACCATGACCTGGAAGCCAGGCTCTGGCTTCTACTTAAGGCAACGCTGTACGTTGTTGCATTACATGCATATACTGTTGCAATTGGGTTATAATGCAACACTTTCTGTCTGTGGCCTTAGATGTGCAAAAGCGTTGCCTTAGAAGGCAAATGCAACGGGCGCGGATGCCACGCCCCCTTGGTGTTGCCTATTTGAAAAAAGGGCCTACGGCAATGCTTTTCTGATCTACGGCCACAGTAAAATAGTGTCGAATATGCCCACTTTTGTAGTAGTGTGCGTTTGGGCTTTGATCTGACCCGTTGCGGCTTTTGCCAAAAAAAGACTAACACTTTGCCCCTCAGAATGCATCCTCTTTGACAGAGGAAGGTGTGTTCTGAAATATGAATCGAAGCACAATCGTTCGAGTAGCTATGGTGCGCCGGACGATATTAAGGCTAGAAACCCGACAATTCCAATGATTGTATTAATGTCAGAAAAGCGACAACCGAATTAGGTTGTATTAAGGCCGGAAAACTTAAAACCATCGGGAACCGTATTAAGGACGAGATGATCACCGTCTTTATGAGAGTTAGTTCCTGCGAAGACAAAAATAAACCGTTCTTGGCTTGGAGAATGTTGATGGGTCGAGCATTTTATTTCACTTGGCTTTCAGGGGTGGCGAGTACCAACCATACTCGGCTTAGTGGCAAGTATTAACCATACTCAGCTTAGAGAGGGCGAGCATTATCCATACTCGGCTTAGAGAGGGTGAGCATTATCCATGCTCGGCTTAGAAAGGGTGAGCATTATCCATATTCGGCTTAGGGCAAGTGTTTTTCATGCTCGACTCATGTTAGATTAATGTGTCCAGCGAGCAGTAAACACTCGTGGTGTTGAAAAAGGAGGGGTGAGTATCATCCATACTCGTCTTAAAGAAATATACCATACTCGGCTAAGGGAGTAGGTATTTAGAAACGGTGGTAGGCTTTCGCGCTGACCACATTAAAAAAAAGGGGCGAGCATTATCCATGTTCGAATTTAGAATTTTCCAAACATTATCTGTATTTGCAAAAGAAAATTCATAACTGCTAAATAATTGTTACATAGAAAAAAATTCTAAGAAGACATCGGTTGATTCCAGTGAAAATGCGTGTACGTGCTAATATAGTACACACGGATCGTGTAATATAGTGTAGAACACACAAGTATGAAATAATAGCTAATCATAGATATATATATATATATATATATAACAGTAGATGCAGTAAACTAGAAAAATCACACCAAGGATTTTTATATTGGTTCGGAGCACCGTCCTACGTCCAGTCCCAGACTTCTATCTGGATTTTCACTAATAAACACCTCATTTCACCCGGAGGAACAAGTATACAATACTCGAGCAGACAAACAGGATTTCACACCTCTAACAACACCGAGGACTTCAACACTTGCCTCTTCCAACACCGAGGACTTCAACAAAGATGAATATATTTGTTGTTGACAATATGTGCTCTTGATAACACGAATTTGTCAGTTCTGGTACAACCTTCCTATAATCTTATCCTCAAATAGAATATTTGTGTATATGAAGATTTGGAAGTGGATATCGTATTGAATCAAAAGAATATCAAATAGATTCTAGGATTCAAACGATATTATATTGAATATGAGCAATTTAGTGCTTGAGAGTATAAAATTGAGATCAAGAGAATTGAGATTATATTGATAGAATTCAGTGATTTGGAATGATGATCTCATGATGTTTATATAAGGAATAAACAGTTGTAACCATTTGTGAAGAGTTATAAACAATGGCAATGATCATTGGTGAAGAGAAAGAGAAGCAACCATTGAAGAAAAGGAAGTGTCTATACGAAAGGTTGCCTTCTGGAAGAAAACGGTCGACAAGTCAAAAAGGACAAGTAGACAGGAATTTGAATATATATATATATATATATATATATACGTTGTACCCTTGCGCACGTTGACTGTGCATTCTGGGCAGAAATGGTCGACCGCCTGGTTTCGACCTGTCGACCGGTTTAGCCCAGATTGCATTGTTAATGTGCACTCATATATTCTTATATATATATATATATATATATTCAAAGATTGGAGGTGTGAGGTTATTTTAGGATAGATTTTAACATAAATAATACTACTAACATACCAAATAATATTGTATAATACCATATGTAGCTCTTTGTGTCTGTTTAAATTAATGAATATCTTCTTTTTGTCGATCACGACTTATCTCTTTGTCAGAAATCAAAACTCTATGAAATTCTTGACTCAACATTCTCTTATTTTTTGATTGATGACAACATAATTCTGAATCTCCCCCTATATATGATCTCCTCCTAAGATTGTGCCTGTATATGAACTAATTTTCCTGCATATACACTGTTAAAAACACTTTCTCCCCCTTTATCATCGACAAAAAGGAGTTGATAAACAATTGAGGATGATATTTGCAGGATTATAAGCAACATAAAGTACTAACATAAATCAAGAGTCACAAAATAAGATCATACACATAAGTCTAGTACGGAATAAAACACGACACTATTTAGATACAAGTGTCGGATCATGTCTTAAAGCAAACTAAATTCATAAGTACGTAAAAAGAGATAAACTAAGAAGACATATTCCGACTCTGTCTCTTCTTCTTCTTCTTCATCTTTAACAAGCTGAGTTTTCCCGCGTTCACGCTCATGACTAGTTCCCGAGCTTGTACCTTCTTCCGAAGATGTCCAATTAAAAGGAGGAGATGGACATTTTCCTAGGTCTTGAGCTTGCATAGATGAGGATGATGCACTACATGATATTGCTTCCTACAAAGATCCGAAGAAAGACTTAAGTTTTTTAAAGCGTTTATCCATCTTTGTATCCATACGCTTAAGTCGTGCTTCGAGAAGGAATTGGTTGCGAGCAATAGTGTCAAGCGATTCCTTTGTTGAGGAAGACGATCGTAGAAGTTTAACTTCCTCAGGTTTTGGGCGGGACGGTCGTGATGAAGCTCCTTGATGTCCTTGTTCTTTCCATTGTTCAAAAGGCATAATATTGAAGTATGGAGTGGGAAGATTCATCCGTTTAATAGATGCTTTTTCAATGCATTTGGGCTTTGAAACAGTCGACTCAGAAGGTTTGATGCCACAATCAAGTAATAGACGCACGATATATTCATTATAAAATAAATGCGGCCTAGAACTCTCATTAACTTGCAATATCTCATTAAAAATCATATCATTCCAGTTGATACGAATATCCCCGTAGATTGCATATAATGCTTTGAAATTTTATTTATAGACGACATCAAAATTTCCTATTCTCCGTAAAAGGGAGTGCATAAGGGTGTGATGAATAACTCTCGCAGTAGGTCATAGACCTATGGATTTTGTACTATCCTTATCATCTTCAATGAATTGATGACTAACATGATCACGTACATGGATATTACAAAAGTTACTCGAGAATTTTTCACCTAAAAATGAAGAACCAAGGACATTTGTCGTTCTTTCACACAAGATAAAGACTTGTTTGCCACATACTACGGACCAAAGGCATTGAGAGGGATTTTTGGGCTTGTTTTTTTCTAAATTTAGGTTAGCACAGAATAACTTGATCATAATATGGTTAATTTCCACATTATTTCAATCAAAGTCAATTAGGTTTTCAATATCGGCACTCTTTGCTAAGCCAAGAACATGATAACTAGAGAAATCAACGAACTTAATGTACGAAGCCGGATGTATTGTAAAATCTTTCATCTCATTCCACCTTTTGACTGCAATTGGATCTACAAGCCACTTCTTGACAGAGAGATCGACTGGTTGTGATTCGGCGGATGAAGCTTGCTTTAATTTCTTTTGTGGAGGAGCCATTTGACTGAAGTAGGAGAAGGGATTGAATTCTAGGGTTATGGAGGTTTAGGAAGAAAAAAAACGTTTGGAGATAAAAAATGAAGAGATGGAGTAATAAACTGACCATATATGTATGTTAAAAAACAGAACTGCTCGAGTTCGGTCGACTGCCTTAATTTCACCGGTCGACCATTTACAAACAGAAGATAAAACGCTCGACTGGTGGAATTTGGCCGGCCGACTGGCTTATCTGTAAGCTGTTTTTTCTGATGTTTGCTCTATTTATGTTGTTTAACGGTCCATATAATATTGAGTTTATTCAAATATGATATATATATATATTAGTACATGAAAAAAAGTTATGAGAATACAATCACAATATTAAAAAAAAATCTAATGAGAGGTAGAGGAATTGTGATCGGTAGACTCTTCTTTGACATCGCTAATGTGTGGTTTCCATGGAGACCACTTGTCTTTTGCTTCTTCGTTCTGATTACAGTTTCTTTCCCATGAATTTGGTCTCCTAGAGGATAAAGGTATGTATGGCATCGGCTCGTATATTCCATGTTTGTTTGAACCACAAAAGAATATTGCCATTGTTTCTGAAAGAGATAGTCGTTCCAAGGTCAGTTGTTGCTCATAATTTAGCTGTCTTTGAAGATCGATCTTATCTTTTTGATAATGATGAATCTCATCGATCTTCTCTCTGGTGCGGGGTTAACAAAACAACACTTTCTTTGCATGTTTCGAAGTTGGCGTATTGCCAAGAGTATGATTGCATTTGTGATGCTTTGATTTGTGTTTTGGAGTTTCGGGAGAGTAATACTCTTCCGGCTCAGAACTTGTGACAGAAATGTGGGATTTTTAAGCACACTCAAGACATATATGTTCCATGATCAGTTTGGGAGATTAAGATGGAGAGAATAGCAAGTTTATATAGGTTTTTCACTATATATAAACTTGAGGCCAGGAATTACCAGGAATTATTGGCCGTAGAAGATTTAAAAGCTCATATTCAATTTTCCTAATATAATAATAGCTAAAAATAGCTAATGTTTTGAAAATATAAACCGAAAGTAAAAAAGAACTTAAAAATATGATATTAGTGATAATCATTACTGATCAAGTTCTTTTCTAGAGATAAGACTAAGATCTCTACGTAACTTAGTGAAACTAGACTCAAGTGGAGGCTTAGTGAAGATGTCCGCTAGTTGATTATCAATTTGGACATATTCAAGACATGTATTTCCTTTTTCAATATTGTCTCTAAGGAAATGAAGACACATATCAATGTGTTTGGTTCGAGAGTGATTCACTGGATTCTTAGAATGATTTTTAGCACTTATGTTATCACGGTATATAATAGAATTTGATAAATGAATATCAAAATCTTGAAGTGTTTGTTGCATGTATATTACTAGAGTACAAGCGAGAGCTGCTGATATATATTCAACTTCACATGTTGATAGTGAAGCACAATTCTGTTTCTAACTAAACCAAGAAACAAGTGATTTCCAATAAAATGACATGTACCACTTGTACTCTTTCTATCCATTTGAGAGCCTCCGAAATCAGCATCGCTATATGATACTAATTCGAATGGACATTCTTTTGGGTAGAAAAGACCGAAATCTTCGGTATTATTTGGATAACGAATTGTACGTTTCACTGCTCATAGGTGTGATTCCTTTGGATCTGCTTGAAAGTGTGCACATAGACAAACACTCATCATTATATCTGGACGACTATCTGTAAGATACAGAAGAGAACCAATCATGCTTCGATATAATTTCTGGTCAACATCTTACCATTTTCATCTTTTTCAAGATGTGTAGTTGTACTTATGAGAGTAGGTTTACCAGATGTATTTTCTAATCCGAAGCATTTGATAAATTTTCCACAGTATTTTTCTTGATTAATAAAAATACCATTCAGAAATTGTTTGATTTGAAGTTCAAGAAAATATGATAGTTCTCCCATATAAGACATTTCAAATTCTTTGGTCAAAATATTTGTAAGCTCTTTGCAGAGTTTATCGTTTGTTGAACCAAAGATGATGTCGTTTACATATATCTGGATAGCTAGAATATCTTTTCGAGAATGTTTGATAAACAAAGTTTGATCGACTATGCCTATTTGAAATCCTAAGTTAATAAGATAGCCATGTAGTCGTTCATAGCAAGCACGAGGTGCCTGTTTTAGACCATACAGAGCTTTCTTAAGTTTGTACACATAGTCAGGATATTTTCATGTACAAACAGTGGGGGTTGTTCGACATATACATTCTCTTTGATAAAACCATTGAGAAAAGCACTCTTGACATCCATTTGATAAAGTTTGAAATTATGGTGACAAGCAAAGGATAATAAGGTTCTAATAGATTCTAGTCGAGCAATTGGGGCAAATGTTTCTTCATAATTGATACCTTCTTCCTAATTATACCCATGTGCTGCTAACCTTGCTTTATTTCTAGTGATATTACCTAGTTCATCAGCCATATTTTTATATACCCATTTAGTACCAATAACTGATTGATCAGTTGGTCTTGGAACAAGTTCCCAGACTTCATTGAGCTCGAACTGATTTAGTTCTTCCCGCATGGCAATGATCCAATAATCATCGGTAAAAACCGCTTTTGGCTTCTTAGGTTCGATATTTGAAAGAAACGCCACATGACCCATTTGATGGAGTTGACTCCTAGTTCTGACTTGTGATGTTACTTCCCCAATCATATTTTAAGTATGATGATTTCTTAATATTCTTGGTGGAGATTGTATCCCTGGTGGAGGTCGTAACTCACATGGTTGAGGAATAGTTTCAACAATTGTGATGATTGGATTATTAGTGACTATTGTTTCGTCATCATCTGATATATTTTGAGGATGCTGATAGAATACATCAAAAGAGACATAAAGTGATTCTTCAATAGTTTTTGTTCGTTTATTAAATATACGATAGGCCTTGCTTCGTTCTGAATAACCGACAAATATACCTTCATCGGCCTTTGGATTCTAATTTACCGAGATGGTCTTTCGTATTCAAGATAAAGCACTTAGAACCAAATATTTTGAAGTATGAGATATTAGGCTTTCTATTGTTAAATAATTCATAAGAAGTATTCTTGGTGAGAGGTCGAATGGATACACGATTCAAAACATAACAGGCAGTTGCGACGGCTCCTGTCCAGAAATGTTTTGATAAAGTGGTTCCATTTAATAATGTTCTTGCACATTCTTGTAAGGTCTGGTTTTTCCGTTCTACAACTCCGTTTTGTTGTGGAGTTCTAGGAAATGAAAAAATTATGATATATACCTTTCTTTGTACAAAAATGTTCAAACTCATTATTTTTGAATTCTCCGCCATGATCGCTTCTTATATTTTTAACCTTAAGCCCTTTCAATTTATGAATTCTCTTGACGCAGGATTTGAAATGTTCGAAAGACTCACTTCTGTTTTTCAGGAAAATTGTCCAAGTGTAACGAGAGTAATCATCAACAATTACAAACACATATCGACTATGGTTTATTGACTGAACCTGAGTTGGTCCGAATAAATCCATATGCAGTAGCTCAAGTTGTTGTAATGTTGATATGATTTTCTTGGATTTAAAAGATGATTTGGTCAATTTTCCTAATTGACATGCGTCACACATGTTGTCAACTTTAAAGCTCAGTTTGGGTAGTCCTCTAACTAGGTCGTTTTTGGCTAGGTTGTCTATAGTTTTGAAGTTTATATGACAAAAGCATTTGTGCCATAGCAATTGATCATTATCATTGGCAATAAGACACATATCTGAATTATGATTAATATTCATATTCAGGATATGTATGTTTCTGTCTCTATAACCTTCGAAAACTAAATTATGATCTTTATCTAGAATACTACACTTATTATCTGAAAAGGAAATTGTAAATCCCTTGTCACATAACTGACTGATACTAAGTAAATTGTGTTTCAGATTCCTAACTAGCATGACATTTGTAATAAGAGGTAAGTTAGATGTACCGCAATTTCTCACATCACCTTTGCCGATGATATAGCCTTTTGAATTATCTCCAAAAACGACGGAGCCACCATCTGAGTATGTAATATTTGTCAATAAGCTCTTGTCTCCAGTCATGTGTTTTGAGCAACCACTCTCCAAGATCCACTTTCCTCTTTTCCTAAGTGGGACCGGCAAAAAATAAAATTAAGTCTATGGTACCCACTTTTTATGGGGTCCTAAGAGTTAGGTCTTAGGAGTCCAAACCCATACGGGTTCGGTATCCCCTTTATATATATAATTAGAATTAAGATGCATGGTATTCATGAAATGCTGAATATATTTGTTCCTAATTAAATTGTTATTTGTTTTAGGAATCCATATCTTGATAGTTTTGACATTTTTCTTTTGAAAATTCACAACCGACTTTGGCTTGGAATACGATAAACTAAGATTTTTCTTAGCTTTATTTGTTACTACATCTTTTTTCTTGAGATGTTTCTTGGTTTCTTGTTTCCTATATCCCAAACCTTGTTTGTTTGAAGCAGATTGTGAAGTTTCAATGATCTTTGTCAAATTTTCTCGACCTTTGCTGAAGATAGAAATATTTTGAGTAATATCATCTAACTTAGTTTGTAAACTAGCCTTTTCTAGGTCCAGAATTTTGACTTTTGCCTTAAACTCATGATTTTCAGTAGTAAGAACATCGTTTTTCTCTTTTTGAGTTTCAATTTCTTGACTCAAAAGAGATAATTGAGAGTCAATATTAGATGATGATTCTTGAAGTTTTTCAAGTTCTTCTTCTAATATTTTCTTTTCGTCTTTTAACATAACTCGTTCAAACTCTGCTTTACTCAAATCTGCTTTGGCTTCTTTTAATTGTCGTTTTATGTCTTTATATTTAACTATCAATTCTGCGTTAATATCAAGTACTTCATCAAATGTAGGAATTTGTACCTCATCTTCTACTGCCAAGAAACAAACGTTTGCTTGTTCATTTTCTGTATCACTTTCACTTTCTGATGAAGACGAGTCTGAATCATCCCATGTAACTGAGAATGCTCATTTCTTTAATTTGTCCTTTTTGCATATGAATTTGTCATTTTCTAACTTCTTCTTTTGCTACGGACAATCCTTGTGCATGTGCCCCTTTTGTGGCAGTTGAAACATTCTATAGCGAATGAAGATGTTTTATTTGATCCAGTTTTCCTTTTGTAATATCGACTTGCTTTTTGTTGTTTCAAGAATTTCTTGAAACCTTTTGCAATGAATGCTAGGTCTTCATCTTAAGAATCTGATTCATCTTTTTTAGCATGAAATGCTACATTTTTCTTTTCTTCTTTCTGTTCCTTTCTATCCTGCAAATTAGCTTCATAGGACATTAGATTTCCTATCAATTCATCTGGATTCATGACAAAAAGGTCATTAGCTTCTTCAATTGCTAATACATTTCCTTCCCATTCACTAGTCAAAGAATGTAGGACCGTTGAAACAACATCAAAATCTGAATATTTTTGTCCTAAACCAATAAATGCATGATGAATAGTTTGAAAACGTGAATACGTATCAGTGATTGTCTCATTCGACTTCATTTTGAAATTTTGAAACTGACTTTTCAGCATGGCTATTTTGGCTTGTTTAACCTTGTTAGTACCTTCATGAGTGATTTTCAGCGTTTGCCAAATTTGATATGCAGTGGTGCAGATACTAACATGGTTATATTCATTTTGGTCTAATGCACAAAACAACATGTTTATTGTTTTTGCATTTACGGCTGCTACCGTTTTCTCAGCCAGTGTCCATTTTGAATAATCAGTTGCGGATTCACTATTTCTTTTTGGGTAGCATTCCAGGCATCATAGCTATTTGAGTGCATGAAGAATGGCATACGTGTTGCCCAATAGCTATAGTTGAGACCATTGAAGAATGGAGGTCTTTGTGTCGATTGACCTTCTGTGTAAGTGGTAGTGCTGGTGCTTGCGTTATTTGCCATATTAATAGAATATATCAAATAACTGTGTTACGGTTATATGATGACCTTGCTTTGATACCAAATGAAAATGTGTGTATGTGCTAATATAGTACACATGAATCGTGTAATATGGTGTAAAACACACAAGTATGAAATAATAGCTAATCACATATATATATATATATATATATATATATATATATATATATATATATATATATATATATTAGTAGATGTAGTAACTTAGAAAAATCACCCCAAGGATTTTTATACTTATTCGGAGCACCGTCCTACGTCCAGTCCTAGACTTCTATCTGGATTTTCACTAACAACCACCTCACTTCACCCGGAGGAACAGGTATACAACAACGAGCAGGCAAATGGGATCTCATGCCTCTAACAACACTGAGGACTTCAACACTTGCCTCTTACAACACCGAGGACTTCAACAAAGATGAATATATTTATTATTGACAATATGTGTTCTTGGTAACACGAATTTATCAGTTCTGGTACAACCTTCCTATAATCTTATCCTCAAATAGAATATTTGTGTATTTGAAGATTTGGAAGTGGATACCATATTGAATCAAAAGAATATTAAATAGATTCAAATGATAATATATTGAATATGAGCAATTTAGTGCTTGAGAGTATAAAATTGAGATCAAGAGAATAGAGACTAGATTGATAGAATTCGGTAATTTGGAGTGATGATCTCATGATGTTTATATAAGGAATAAACAGTTGTAACCATTTGTGAAGAGTTACAGACAACAGCCATGATCATTGGTGAAGAGAAATAGAAGCAACCATTGAAGAAAAGAAAGTGTCTATATGAAAGTTTGCCTTCTGGAAGAAAACGGTCGACATGTCAAAAAGGACCAGTAGACAGGAATTTGAATATATATATACATTATGTACCCTTATGCACGTTGATTGTGCATTCTGGGCAGAAACGGAATTGGTCAACCGGTTTAGCCCAGATTGCACTGTTAATGTGCACTCATATATTCTTATATATATATATATTCAAAGATTGGAGGTGTGAGATTATTTGAGGATAGATTTTAACATATATAACACTACTAACATACCAAATAATCAACCTCTAATGTATAATACCATATGTAGCTCTTTGTGTCTCAAACCAATGAATATCTTCTTTTTGTCGATCACGGCTTATCTCTTTGTTAGAAATCAAAACTCTATGAAGTTCTTGACTCAACATCCAGAGCATGCCTAGGAGCTAAATCTTAACCCCGTACATGTGTACATCAAGGTGTCCTTTCTATTGAAAGAAACATATCAGAAAAAACTTAATTAATGATAATGCCGCGAGTGTTAGTCTCGTAGTCCTTTCCATTTCTAGGAGCTCGTGGACGACCTGAGGAGCTTGGACAGAAGATCGCAGCGGCAAGGCCGGGGCGCGATTCTTGACATATTCGGGTAGCTCCCCTTTTCTGACTCGATCCTCGATGAGATCGCGCAAATTTCGGAATTCATTGGTGCTATGTCCAGCTACGTTGTGGAGTATGTAATGTTTGCCAGAATCAAGCTCCATCTGGGTTGTCTCTCTTCAAGGTGGTGTCGGAGTGGACAGGGACCCTTGTATGTCAACGTAGACATCGAGCAGAGAGGAATTGAGTTTGGTGTACTGGTCATAGTTGCTTTCGATTCGAGGTCGCATGTGACGCTCGCTCTTTTCTGCGGCCATTCCTCTTCCTTGATTTTGGCCGTTGCTGTTAGATGGACCTTGTTGCTTGGCGGTTAAGACCTCTAGTCTCTCCATATCAATGCTAGTATCTTCTTATCGGAGGAATCGCTCGGCCTCAGAATAGAAATCATCTATATCCTTGGGGGATCTCTGGTTAAAGAATTCGAGAATTCTGACCGGTTCTGAACTCCTGCAATGGCGGCCATAAGTACCATCGATGGCTTGGGCCGTTCGAATGACGCTACTGCCGCGTTGAACCTTTCGAGGAAGGATCTGAGTGTCTCTCCTGATCACTGCTTGATGGTGGATAAGAACATGACTTTTTGGTCGAGAGATATGTACCCTGAATTGCTCGAGGAAGTGGGTGACCAGCATGTTCCAGCTGCTGATTGACTCCGTTGTTAGCTGTCGAAACCACGTTTCGGCTATGTCTGTGAGAAAGAGCGGGAAGCACTTAGCCATGACGTTGGTCGATGCGCCAAGTACTTCCATATGTTGCATGAGGTGGATGGTTGGATCAGTGCGACCATTGTATGGTTCGATAGTTGGGAACTTGAAGTCCGGAGGGTTTTGGGAGTTTTTGATTTCCCTGGTAAAGGGGATGCGATTGACATTATCTATGTCTTTCTGCGAGGAAGTTCCCCGAGTAAAGCATTGGATGATGCTTGCAATCTGGCTTCCATCCCCGAGGAGTCGTTGCCATGAATTTAGTTCAGCTTCTTGGAGAGCTTCGATGCGAGGATCTGGCAAGACCATGCTCGGAAGGGCGGCCGTTGGCTGGGCTGGTCCTCCGAGAGTTGAGTGAAGGTGTGAGGGAAGGTGAGTTCTGGGAAGAATGGCCTCTCTGGAACCTGATGAGTGTTGGGTAGAGCCGTACCCATGACAGTAGGTCTAGGCTGATCCAGCATAACATGTGATGTTCGTAGCTCAGGGTAGCCCCCGGTTCGAGCGAGGTTAGAAGGGTCTACGGTAGCGTCATCTTCCGTCACGGTAAGGACCTGTATGCTAGAGTGACCTTCCTTGTTCGGAGGGAAGGCTGCACCAGCTCTTCATTGAGGGGGAAGAGTGGTAAGAGTGGTCTACGGTAAGATTTCGGGCTGTAATGGGAATGACAATGATTCTAATGGGTCCGGTGGTCGCTCGACTGGCATGAGGGGTCGAGCTATTTCCCAGAGTGGAGGCAAAGTTGCCGGATGACCAAGATCTCGATAGCCAACCTCCTGCAAATCTACAGCTACGGTCACGCTAGTCGCTGGAAGCGATACTCCCGGCTGTAATTGATTGGTTGGTGGGACCAAACCAGGATGAAATAAAGGTGTAGGCTGATCAGTGGCCTGATTTTGTGCAGACCAAAGATCAGTTGTTGCCCCAGTCCCGGCCAGTGGAGGAATTGATGTTGAAGCGTTCAATCCTGTCTCCAGTCGACCGAGAAGGTGATCCATCAACTGTTGTTGTCGTTCGAGGAATTTACCCTGAGATGTCATATAGTCTCTGAACTCGACCATGATTTTATCCATGTCATCCCAGGTAAGAAATCGAGACATATCTTCATGAGAGGAAGCCTTGTGGCTCGCTTCTATAGCATTGGTATCGGCTTCATCGGTGTTCGCGGGATGAGAGGATGTTGGATCTTTCTTTCGCTTAATCGCCATGAACTGAGATGAGCAGATGCTCTGAAGGAAGGTTGGTGCGCTCCCCCTACCTGGCGCGCCAAAGTGTTGATGTCAAAAGTTGGTAACTAGTGATGATCAACCCCCAATCGTGGGAAGAGCACATGAATACTGATTATAAAATGCGGAAAAAGTAAAGAAAACAGGGAAAACGCACAGACATTTTATAGTGGTTCGGCAAAGACTGTGCCTACGTCTATTTTATATATTATTTCTGCTTTGGATTACAAGTACAATTATTTTTCTGTTTGAAGAAAAGAAAGAAGACGGCTATTTTTCTCTTCCAGAAAAGGTCTCTCCAGAAAGAAGTAGAAGCCCCTTTCCTCTTTAAGCTTTGAGGTATTTATAGGTGGAGATGGCGACTTGGGCTGTTGTGACGTGGCCTGGCCTTTCTGGGAAGACTTGGACGCGTGGAGTCCATTTCTTGGATAGAATAGCAGCTGGAAGACTGGTTTCACTATTCATAAATAGTATCCTCGGAAGTTACGGATTACGTGGCATCCATGGTGAGGTGTATCAAAAGCAGAGCTTTGTCCGGAAGTGGTTGACCGTCTTTTCTTCCTTGAAAGTCGGGCTAAGTATTTGAATAGCTCAGCCGGATATTTCCATGCAGACTCGAAATATTCGGCTGATATGCCCTATATGAGAGCGATTCTCTCGGTCGATTAGGACAGCGAGTCTTCCAGAGTGAGTTATTGGCTTGTTTGAGAAGCGGCTTGGCCTAATACGTGATTACCTCAGACCGAGCTTCTGCTGGGCTTCCTGGAGTGCGATCTGTCTAATTTGGTTGGTTGCGCGTTTGGGCTTCGATCTGACCTGTTGCGGCTTTTGCCAAAAAGAGTGCAAACAAAAACGAATCAAATAAAAGGATCTAAATTGCATAAACATTGAATTAGCATATGAATTTACCATTATAATCTTACTAGATTAGATCCTATGGTGATTCGAATTGAATATATACTTACTTCCATTAGATCTAAGTGAAAACAACTTGAAATGATGAAAATTAAGATCGAACAACCCATACACTTGATTGAATCCTTATGAGATTTGCTTATCACTCGCCAAATCCACAAAATAGCTTGAAATCAATGAATCTCCAATCTTGACAGCGAAGAACAGTGAAGAACGGCCTCCGAATTAATCACTTTGATGCGTTCCACCTTTCTTCGATGTTGATCTTCAATCATCTAATGTAGATCTATGAATGAAATGAATTGGAGTGGTATTTGATGGAGTAGGGAGAATTAAAAACTCTAACCAAATAGAAAAATGAAGAAACTAAATAATTCTCCTTACCTCGACCATCCTATTTTTAGTCAACAACTCCAAGCCTTAATGGGCCTCACTAATTAGCTTACTAATGACTAATTAGTCTGTCCAGAAAATGTGTAGCACTAAAACAGCAATTTCTCCCAAACCATTGAACCAAATCTTTAATGTGACCACTCTACGGAATTGGAAACATCATTTTTGGTCCATTAAAATCGATTCCAGCTCCTGATTCAATTCTATTAAAAAGATATCCCCTGAACAGAAACAACAGAGGCAAAACGGCTACAAAAAAATAGGTAAAAATCATGGACATTTCTAACACCCCATGAACAATATATCAAAACATGAGAATGATTCGACCCTTGGGGAAATAAATAAAAATATTTTATGATCCTCCGATGCATTTATGTGGGTCGTTACATTCTTCCCCTTGGGAATTTCTCCCCCGTAATTCCAAGCAACCAAAACCATTCTGCATGCCTATCATCCACAAACAACAATTTTACCATCCGAACTAGCATCCATCAAGCCATGCATTAACAACCATAACCTAGCACACGAAATTCTAACAAATAGTACAAGTTACAATGGTGTAAGGGTGACATGATATTAATGGTCATACTATCGAAGAGTTCTGGATGGATCGTCTTCATACACTCTTCCATTTCCCACGTACAATCGTCATCATCCTCACTCCATTGCACCTTGACTAGTTAACCATCTTCCTCTAAAGTTGTCTCGTGTCATTCCCCATAACGCAGAATGGCTTACGAGGTTTCGTAACAACGGACTCGACTTCTAGGTCTTCGTACTGATCTGGAGATACCACCACATTCGAATCGTGCACACACTTCCGTAGAAATGACACATGAAAAACTTTGTGTACACTCGACATCTTTTCAGGTAAATCCAATCTATACGCCAGCTTTCCAATCCGCTCGACTATTAAAAATGGTCCAATGAATCTTGAAGCTAACTTTCCTTTATTTCTGAATCGAACAACATTCTTCAAAGGTGAAATCTTCACGAAAACCATATCACCAACGTTGAACTCCAAATCCTTTCAACGCTTATCGGTGTAGCTCTTTTGATGATCTTGGGGTGCTTTCATTTGTTGTCGAACGATCTCAATACAATCTGATGTTCCTCTTATCATCTCAGGCCCAAGTATCAACTTATCTCCAGTCTCTATCCAACATGCTGGAGAATTACATGGTCTACCATACAACACCTCATATGGTGCCATCCCGTTGCTTGACTGGTAACTATTGTTATAGGCGAACTTAACCAAATGTAGATAGTCTTCCCATGATCCTCCGAAGTCCAATACACAAGCTCGAAGGAGATCTTCTAATATTCGGTTAAATCTCTCAGTTTGACCATCAGTCCGGGGATGATAAGCAGTACTCAAACACAACTCGATTCCCAAAGTCTCTTGCAAACTCTTCCAAAATCCACTCATGAACAATGGATCTCCATCACTCATTATGATCTTCTGGCCACCATGTAATCGAACTATCCATTTTATATAAAGCTCAGCCGACTTCAATCTTGTGCTAGTAGAACTGATAGGAATAATCCTCGCGCTTTTGGTCAAGCGATTCATGGTGACCCAAATCCCTTCATTTCCTGCCTTAGTCCTTGGTAGTCCATCGATACTTGCTCATATTTCCACATAGGAACTTCCAATGGTTAAAGCAACCTGCTCGGCTTCTTCTATTCAACTTTCACCAACTGATAGTTCATGCACTTGGAATTGAACTTCCCAACATCCCTCTTCATACCTTCCCAGTAGTAAACTCGTTTCATGTCCTAATACATCTTGTTACTAGCAGGATGAATCGTCAACTTCAAGTGATGACATTCCCTTAGAACCTCATCTCTCGATCCATCGATATCAGGAACAACCAGTCGTCCTTCCTTATGAAGCCAACCATCTCGTTCAACTTCGATTTCCTTATCCTCTGGTTACAATTTCTGGATAATCTCGACAGGCTTTCCATCATGCTTTTGGCTTTCGCCAATTCTTTTGATGAGAGTCGGTCTTATCGATACGCTTGCCAACATTTCAGGCTCTAACTCGCACCGGGGTCTGAAATCAAATCATCCAAAGTACTCGAGGTGCTTCCATTCTGAAAACATAGCTCCCAAACCTGCATGTCTTCGAGTTAACGCATATGCTACCGCGTTACCTTTACCAGGAGTATAGGTTATACCAAAATCATAAGATGCCAAAAACTCTAACCACCGCTGCTGCCGAAGATTCAAATCCTTTTGGGAGAAAAGATACTTCAACGACTTGTGATCTGTAAATAACTCAAATCGAACTCCTAACAGGTAATGTATCCACATCTTCAGAGCAAACACAATCGCCGCTAACTCTAAATCATGGGTCAGGTAATTATTTCGTGCGGCTTCAGTTTCAACTTGCATATGCCCTAACTTTATCTTTCTACATTAGCACTGCTCCAAGTCCAGTACCGCATCCATCAGTGTATACCACCATTTCTTCATTCTCGCTTGAAATCGTCAAAACAGGAGCACTCGTTTGTCTCTCTTTCAGGATTCCAAAAGCTTACTCGTACTTCGCATCCTATGTGAACACTTGATTCTTCTTCGTCAATCATGTCAATGGTGCAACTATCTTATAGGAATCCTTGATGAACTGGCGATAATATCCTGCCAACCCAGGGGAACTCCTAACATCCATCACATTCTTAGGTCTATCCCAATTCTGGATTGATGCCACCTTAGCGGGATCCATTGCTATTGCGTTTCCGGAAACAACATGGTCTAAGAACCTCACTTCATTCTTCCAGAAATGACACTTCAAAAACTTAGCTCTCAGCTGATGCTTTCGCAAGATTTCCAAAACAACTCGCAAGTGCGTCTTATGCCCTTCCTTATTCCGGGTGTAAACCAGGATATCATCCACGAACACATGCACGACCTTGCTCAACTGATCTCTGAAAACCCTATTCATAAGATCACTGGCGCATTGGCCAATCCAAATGGCATCACCAGCCACTCAAAGAAACCAGATAGTGTCCTAAAAGTTGTCCTCGACACACTATCCTTCGCCACTCTCAACTGGTGAAATCCCGTTGCCTAATCCATCTGAGAAAACACCATAGCTTCGTGAAGCTGATCAAACAAGTCATCTATCCTAGGCAACGGATACTTGTTTTTCTTAGTCACCTTGTCCAGCTCACGATAATCCACGCACAATTTTAAAGATCCATCAGCCTTGGTTGCAAACACAACTGGTGCACTCCATTCGGACACACTTCTCTGAACAAATCATTTTCCCAAAAGGTCACGTACTTGCACATCTAACTCTCACTGTTCTCCAGGCGCTATCCTCCTAAGGGCCATAACGATAGGTCTAATACCTTCGATCAAATCGATTCTGAACTCAATCTCGCGGTATGGCGGCAAACCTTTGACCTCTCCAAAGACATCATCAAACTCACTAGCGATTGACACAGATGACAAGTCTTCCCATGGAATCAAAAACGAATACAAAAAGGTTATGAAGACCCCGTCTTCAGGCTTACATCGAATCACAAGCATTCTCCCTTCCACCTTCCCGATTGTCACCTCAAGCTTCTCGCAATCCACTTTAGCTGCTTACCTCTTAAGCCAGCCCATAACCAAAATGATCCCAAACCCAACGAAGTTCAAAACCAAGCAATAACACACAAAAGAGAAACCATGAATCGATAACAAAATTCCATGACAAGTCATACAAAGACTAGATGAACCTCTGACTAGATTAGTCACAACCAATGGTCTATCACAAATCTAGGGATCCAAACCCAAGTGGTATACAAGCTCACTGCAAATGAAAGAATGCGATGCTCCAGTATCAAACTGAAACACCTCCAACAGAAAGCATACCTTGAACAACAATGCTCTTCCC
Source organism: Allium sativum (assembly GCA_030737875.1). NCBI lineage: Eukaryota > Viridiplantae > Streptophyta > Magnoliopsida > Asparagales > Amaryllidaceae > Allium > Allium sativum. The sequence goes on along the minus strand of CM060912.1, from coordinate 221,181,563 downwards.
TTTCTCCTCTGTCGTAGGAGCTCTTAAAGAATATGGCATATCCTCCTAAGCATACACCTTCACTATCCTTCTTGTTATGGCCAAGCTTCCCACAGTTGTAACATTTCTTCTCGGCTTTCAGATTCTTGCAATCCCTGGAAAAATGGATTTTCTACTGGCAGTTGAAGCAAGTCACCTTGCTTTTCGGATTCTTCGAGCTATCCTTTCCTTTTTTTGTTGCTTCCTCTTCTTGTTATTACCACCCTATTGCAGTTTTGGTTCCTCTTTGGTTGCAACAACTTCTTCCTTGGAAAACAAACTCTCATGCCACAAAGTTTTCTCCATAATCTTCTCGTAAGGGTCATCAAGATGATCAATCAACCTATTTCCAAGATAGTTATCCAAGCCTATGATGAACTTCTCGTTCTTCTGGTAAGGAGAGTCAATATACGAACGAGCAAAATCAGAAACATACTCCAACATTGGTCTACCATTCTACTTTAGCTCAACAAACTTCTTGAATAGAACTGACTTCTTGGCGATAGAGAAGAACTTCGTCTCAAACTTTAGTCGGAACTGATCCTAAGTGATCATCTTATAGAATCTCAAGAGTAACAGAGTTCCACTAATCCATAGTTCTGCTCTGTAGCTGCCTTGATGCAAGCTTCCTTTTAGTCGTATCCGCAATACCCAAGTATCCAAATATCCGAACACATGTATCAAGCCACCCTTGAATCTCTGTAGTCGGCTCTGGCCCATTAAATGGGTTCTCACCAAGAGCAGTGAAGTCCTTACATATCTTTGCGAATTCAAACACCCTTGGTACCTACATCTGAACGCTAACATCTACCGCGACTGCTCCTGGAGTGAGTACCCTCCTCATGATCACTACCGTCATAGATTCGAACACAGTTAGGTAATCTAGTGTAATCTCGCCCTCCTGGAATAGTCTCCTCCCTAGCATTATGTCTCAACCATCGACAACTCATTCTAAATCTGAAAAATAGAATGATTAGCCAACACGTGAGAAAAACTGCAATAGAGTTCAAGCGCTACTATACTATACACTAATATATTGTATACATCCATCAGAAAACTACAAAAATGTTTCTCATACGTCATTACATCTTCAAACTTTAGCAAAAATAGATTAACCAGAGCTTTGATACCAAATTTGACGACCGCCCATAACTCTTGCATGTAAAAAGAGGAAAATACGCTGAAAGACGTGCCAGGCAGCAATGGACGATCATCATGGAAGGAACACAAGCGGAACCTATCGTATAACTCACAGCGTAAGGATAAAATATAATAGAACATATACAACAGGAAGTAATAGTGAAACATCATGTACCTGAATCTCCAACTTCCATATGATCATGAAAAGAATATCTATACATCAAACGGGATACATCATCAAATTTTGTACAAGAAGCCCACTACAAGTTCACCCAGAGCAACATACATCAAACATAAGCAGATAAAACAAGATATGTATAGAAGAAAATAATATGTAAGCCTCCTACTCGTCGTTACTCTACAACATCGTCCTCCTCAAGATCTACAACCTATCACCTGCTACCTAGTTTACCCATCCACAACATCAATAGATGAACAACCCAAGGTAATAAGAGGGAACATAAAACCTTGAGTCAAACAATAGTCTTAATGAGTGATAAAACAACTATCTAACATAATCAGTAAAGTTTATGAGAAATAGGTAGATTAATCATCTAATCTACCAACGTCAACAGCGAAGAAACCCAAACCCGTCTCCTCCACATCTAACAGTGATAGCCTTTACAAACAACCAAAGGGAAACAAACAGTAGTAGGCATAACAATTAATTATCCTGTGTAGACCATCCTAATCGAGATCAACATCCCCCAAGCACAAGCCCCAAAGGCCTAAACCAACATCAGACAAGAACCCAAGAGATGTCTCCTTTGATGTTGAATAATCTACGCAAAACAAACAAGCAAAACAATCAACATCCATGACTCTGGCTATCACCGCCTATCCTACCTTGAAACCATGGTTAATCGTATGATTGACCCACCTTGCCATCCGTCAAGGGCTAATGGTAACCTCGGTTCTAGCAAAACTCCGTACGCCTTTCATCAATACGTATCTATGCCTTTCATCTATACCCGGGGTACACGACTAATCATCTAGTCTTTTAGGCGTCCCTATTATACACCTTCTTTGATTCTGTTACAACCTTTGGCTAACGATAATCCATTAGCCTTCAATATCTCTAGTTTTATCATCAGCGACTATCCATTAGCTCAAGCGCCTTCTCGAGCAACCATTATCCATGAAATCAAACATCCATGAGTCGTTTTCACATTCGTTGCATTTCCTCGATCAACGAATACTTCACAACGCTTTGAACCTTCCACCTTGAATTCATGCCGAAGTTACATTTATTCTCGAACCAAAAACAAACCTCGTTTGGTTAATAGATGATGCACAGCATTCATCTATTTTCTATGTATAATGGTCCATTACTTAACATAGCGCTTACTTAACATAGCGCTTCAGCCGAACGCTGTGGTTCATCAATTACCTGATCCATCGGATCGAACGACCCAATCACAAGATTCATCGTGCGCAAATCAGCAGATTAATTGATCCAACATTGCCCAATCCATCTTCCTTTCATAGCATTTCAGGAAACGTTGTGATCCACTAACGCCTCAACCATGCCCGACCCATTGAGCTTTGTCACTGATCCATCAAGTTGCGCCTTACCGATCCATCAAAACATTCATACCCAATCCATCAGTAGCACACTTGCTGATCCATCAAAACATTCATTCCCGATCCACCGTTCTCTGCCAACCCATCGAACGCCGCCTTGACTGATCCATGCTTTTACATGTGCCTGATCCATTACCCAAAATTGCACCGATCCATCCAAATTTTCCCTGCCCGATCCATGCCATGAACTCCACGACTAATCCATCAACTTGCGCGACCAATCCAACATTTCTTGAGAAATACTCCATGTAATACATCATCTTTGAATTCCCGATCCATATAAACACCTTAGCCGATCCATATTTGAAACCAATATGATTCTAAGCTCGTGTAATATCGAACGACCTTTCAATCGACAATCAAGAAATGATCAAACCAACATTCGCACATCGATAATCATCATATAATCTTATAGAATTCACTAAATCATGATAAAACAATAAAACGACTCAAATAAATGGATCTAACTTGCATAAACATTGATTTAGCATATGAATTTTCCATTGTAATCTTACTACATTAGATTTTATGCATTTTCAAATTGAATATATAACACCGTGTAATTTTAAAGGACATAAAACGATAAACTAAAGATTATTTAATTAAATATTGGGAATCAAGTCGCGTTCGTCTCGAAATTCTGGTTAGGATAGATTCCAAGTTTGCGTAAAATGGACATTGTATGAGAAAGATATGAAGATTAGAAGTTTGTATACGTATAAGGGACATATATATGAACATTTCAATACCAGAATTCAAAATATTTCAAAAACACACAGTGGGAAAAAGGGGCGGGTGTAGAAGGGAGATCGACCCGTAAAGGGTCAACCCATGCCAGGCCTGGGTCGACCTATGGGTCGACCCAGGGAGGAGTGGGTCGACCCAACAGGGATCCGACCAGGTGCATTATTCTGAACGTAGACTGATTTGTTGTCTGGATTCGTTGGCGGTAGGCATATATAGGACAACATTTCTATTGTTTTTCTACATTTAAAACAATGGAGATAAGGAGATGCTGCCTCTGCTTATATTGAATTAGCCTATCTTCTTCAACATCAGCTTATACATACAAGAATCCCTTCTGCATCATCAGCATATTATTCTCTGTTCTTTAGATCCAATCTCTGTGAGTTCATGTTAATTTTAGATATAAAAATTTAATGGTAACCTTGACATGTTTATAAATCTGGATCTAAATCTATACCTATTAAGAATTTGATTTGTACCTAAACAGTTCTATTATTACAAGTATTCTTCTATACACCTGATCTGTTGTTCAATTCTTATATGCCTAATTCAGTTATCATATGCCAATCTCAATTATTATATGCTTATTTTGTTTTATATGCCTATTCTATTCTTCTCTCTCATTCCCTTTTTATTTTTATAGCCTAGGCTACCTTCGAGCCTAGGCCAATATCGCTGAAATATGCGTACAAATGAAATTGGGATAAATTGGGGGAATGATTGGGAGTGATAAATTGGGGCATATCTTGTGTTGTGAGCCATGACTGGAATTTGGGGACATAGCCTAAACTGTGAAATATGACTAAAATTTGGGGCATACCTTATACTGTGAATTATGACTTGTGGTTTGGGGCACATAAATATGTGGGCTTAATTTATAGATTAAGCAGAACATGTTAATGAAACTGTAAACAACCCGTGGAACCTATTTAATTTGTTGGGGTTAAGTAAACCTATTTAAATTTGTTGGGGTTAAGAAAACCTGTTTAATATGTGGGGGTTACATGAACATGTTAACCGTAAAACTTAACCTGTAAATCTGTGGGGGTTAGGCGAATCTGTTAATCTATAGGCTTAACCTGTTAAAAATCCCAGTTGGGGGACACAATTTTAGGGGCTTAACTTATGTTATCTGCTGTGTAGTGCCCATATTAGTCATTATCCCACTCTGGTATTAAACGGGGGCCTCGCACTATGTAGGGGCCAGGGCACGCATACTGAACTGATTATAAGAGGTTCATCTGAAAGTTGGTGTGTACGGGAGCGTTCCATTGGAGTCATATGTGTGCATGGGTCCGGCTTGCCTGGGAAAATAAGCCATTGTAGCACCATAAATAGGTCTATGTCCTTCTATAGGTTGCCACTTTAGGAAGTAATACACCCTAGCACGGGGCCGACACAGGGTATTTACGAGTTAGGGAGCCGATTGATTTGGGGGTAGTAATTAGGGTACATCTACTCTCGTCGGTTTCTGTGGGGTACCTGTGTTTCTGTTTGGGGTAACACCAGTTATTTCTGTGTAGGTATCGGTTATTTCTATTTGGGGTAAAACTCGTTATCAGAGTACACCTAGAACTACCATTATGTTTCTGTTGGGATCATTCTATTTCTGTTTAGTAATTAGGGGATACCTAATCCCGCCACATAATTTTTATACTAGTATTGGTGCATAGAAAAGTTTTCGAGAAGCGTAACCAACTCTGTTCATTCTTCTTATCATGTTTGGTCTGTTATACCTGATATATAACATTGTTATCTCTTATCTAGTTTATATGCCTGTCATGATACTTTTACTTCTTTATATGCTAAAAGTCACTGAACTAGCCAGACTTTATGTGTGACCCATTCTTTTTCCTTTTCTCTCTCTTCCTTTCCCCCCAGGTTCTCAAGGTAGGAACGCTCAAGCTTAGTTAGGACTCTCTCTTCTGTTTCAGCTTGGATTTGGATCTACTTTTATGTATCGTTTTGACTACATGTCTACCTTATTATGGCTATTATTGGGGATTATGATTTTACATTTATGTATTCTGATGGTTTTTAGCGCAAGATAAATGTTTTGTTTTGATGTACTCAGTTTTGGTATTTTATGCCTGATATTGTAACTAGTTTTGAGACCACGATGTTTTCTAAAAAATAATTTTGTTTGTAATTTCCTCTGCTCTTTTATATCTGTCTTGTAATATTCTATTTCTATTTACCTATAATGCTTCATGAAACTTAATGCATTCTGATAAAGAGTGAGATTAACGGACGAGGGGTGCCACATTTGGTATCAGAGCTGAAGATTACAAGATCGGATAAAAGGTTTTGAAAATTGTTTTCAAAAGGTTTGTAAGAGAAAGTATTTTCAAAAGAAAAATCTATTTTGGAAAACATATTCCCCAAAGCCATATAATATATCTTTTGATTCTCTGTTTGAATCCCTTTTTCCTTTTCTTTTCAACATGTCTGTGGAACCGAATATTCTCGATAGCTTTCAGATACCGGCTAGGTTCCATAGATATCTTGAGGTTACGGCGCCTCCCAAAGGCCAAGTAAGCGCCCCTCCCCCAGCTACAGCCGTTGATCCCCCTCCTCCGCGAGCGAATAATTTCCCTAAGATATGCAAGGATTTCTGTGCTATAGGAGGAAAGCCATTCTGAGGAACTGAGAACTTTTTGGAAGCACAGAATTGGCTAAAAGAGACGGAGAACTTAGTTGGGCTTTTCGAGGTTGATGACCGTAGGAAGATACAGTTGGCTGCATAGCAGCTTAAGGACGAGGCTTCTTTCTGGTGGGAAGTGACGCAAGCAGAGCATCCAGTTGATACTTAGGAGGATTTCTGACATAGATTCGAGATGAAGTTTCTTTCTCAGGCAGAAGAGAGTATGCAAATGAAGAGGTTTCTAGCACTTAAGCAAGGAAGCATGTCTGTTAAAGAGTATGTCAATAAGTTCAATCAGTTGGCAGTGTTTGGTCTGGAGCTAGAGAATACCCCGCACAAGAAAGCTTTAAGGTTTGCAGGAGGATTGAATCAACCTCTTCAAGCATTGAAATTATCTCACATTCCGATGGGGGCTACTTCTGAGAGACTGGTTGATATGGCATTGATGCACGAAGATAATAAAGATGAGAAAAAGGAGGCTAAGACTTATGAGGCACAAAACAAGAAAGTGTGGCCCACGAAAGAACAGCAAAAGAAAGGTGGAAAGAACGACAAAGCTCAAGGCAAGAAGAAATGTCATGGTTGTAGGAGCTCAGGTCATTTGGTCAAAGTTTGCAGAAAAAGGAAGAATGCTTGCTTCAACAGTGGTGAGGTTGTACACTATACTAAGGAGTCCCCGAAGAAGCAAGGAAGGGAAGGATCTTCTGGATGGCAAGTGCATGCTCTCGAGGCTAGTGTACCAAACAATGGTAGGAAAGTTTCTATTGAAGGTTTGATTTCTCTTTTCGATCATCCTGTTAAGACTCGTTTTGACTCTGGCGCTTCTCACTCATTTATATCTGATTCTGTGGTTGAGCCTCTGCACCTTAGTACTAGTATTGTTTTTGATCCCGTTATTGTCTCAAACACCATTGGGGGCACGCTCATCTGTCTATGATGTGTCGGGGTTTGAGGATATCTGTGTTGGGCGTTGAGTTTGAGTGCGAAGCATATGTGATTAGTTTTATGGGCTATGGTCTGATTCTAGGGATGGATTGGCTAGCTATGTATGGTGCCATTCTAAACTGTGAGAGGATGGTTGTTGGACTTTTGACTTGCAGAGGAAGGACTCTCAAGATTTCCTGTGACCGAAAGGGGTCTGTCATGCTTAGTTTCCTAGAATCACCGAATGCTTCTATCGATGATTTTCGATCTTTACCTGTATTTTATGACTATCCGGATGTTTTTGATAAGGTTAGGGGCTTATCTCTGAGGTGCGAGATTGATTTCCGGATATACTTGGTCGATAATGCGAAGCTAGTCGCATTGCTTGTGTGCCACATAGCTCCTAGGGAAAGGAGGGAACTCAACAAGCAAGTAGGGGAGCTACTTCAGAAGGGGTTTATTAGGCGAAGCATATTAAAATGCGGTGCTCCGGTCTTCTTTGCAACTAAGGCGGATGGCTCGCTTTTCTTATGTGTGGATTACAGGGAGTTGAATATGTTCACTAAGAAGAATAGGCACCCACTTCCTAGGATTGATGATCTGTTTGACCAACTTGTTGGCGCATCTGTTTTCTCTTACTTAGACTTGGCTAGGGGGTTTCATCAGTTGAGAGTTGCCGAGGATAGTATAGAATAAACTGCTTTCAGAACTCCAGATGGTTTCTTTTTATGGTTAGTCATGCTTTTTTGGTTGGCGAATGCACCCACGTATTTTGTGGATCTGATGAGCAGGGTGTTCCGGGAGTTTCTAAATAAGTTTGTTGTTGCCTTTGTGGATGACATTCTGATTTTCTCGAAGAGCGAGGAAGAGCATGCCCTACATTTAAGGGAGGTTTTGAGGACTCTCCGAGCACACTAGCTTGTCACTTTTGGAGAGAGGAGGTAAGATTTCTAGAGCATGTGGTCCCCAAGGATGGGATAGCAGTAGATCCCGCGAAAGTAGTTTCAGTTCAAGATTGCATGGTTCCAAAGAATGCAATGGAGGTGAGGAGTTTTCTCAGTTTAGCGAGCTATTATAGGAAGTTTATCAAGGACTTCGCAAAGATATCAGTCCCACTCACCAGATGACGAAGAAGAATTTGACCTTTTCTTGGAGCTTTGACTATGAGGATGCTTTTCAGCGGTTGAAGAGGGCTTTGACAACAGCCCCAGTTTTGACTTTGCCTGATGGGAAATAGTGTACACTGATGCATGTTGTACAGGGCTTGGTATCATCTTGATGCAAGAGGGAAGGGTAGTATGTTATGGTGGTAGACAGTTGAGAGTTCATGAGAAGAACTACCCTAGCCATGATTTGGAATTGGCTGCTATAGTATTCACGCTTAAGACTTGGCGATATTATCTACTTGGAGAGAGGTTCGATATATACGCGGACCGTAAGTCGCTTAAGTATATGTTCTTGCAAAGGGGTCTCTACTTGAGACAATAGAGATGGATGGAGTTCCTAGCATCCTATGATTTTGAGATTGCTTATACCCTTGGCAAGAGTAATGTGGTGGAGGACGCATTGAGTAGGCAAAGGATGACTTTGAGTCCTCTATTCGTAGAAAGGCGGAGCTTGGAGTATATATCGACCTTCAATTTTAAGCCATCTATAGATCTTACACCTGGTTTGTTGGCATCCTTAGAGGTAAGACCTAATCTTATGGATCAGATAGGATCTTCACAGCCAGAGGACCCACAGATTGCAGACATCTTATACAGACTCAGTAGAGGGGAGACTTCTAGTCACCTCAGTGGATATTCCACGGATGATAGAGGGTGATTATGATGGGATGGAAGGCTTTGTGTTCCCCGAGTTGGGAGTCTGACAGTCCTTGAGGAAGCCCATCATTCTAGGAAGACTACCATCCGAGCGGTGATAAGATGTATAGAGATATGAAGAGGGTTTTCTTTTGGGTTGGGATGAAGAAAGATGTAGCGGAGTTTGTCTCTCGATGTTTAGTTTGCCAGTAAGTTAAAGCTGAACAGAAAAAGGCTGGTGATTTGCTTCATCCTTTGGAGGTCCCATAGTGAAAATGGGAGAGCGTCTCTATGGATTTCATTGATGATTTTCCTAGATCGAGGAAAGGCAACACCAGTATCTGGGTTATAGTAGACAGGCTTACTAAGAGACTCGTTTCATTCTTGTTAAGAGTAAGAGAACGGCAGCATGGTTGGAATCAGTTTATCTTTATGAGATAGTCCATTTACATGGAGTACCTTCTATCATAGTAAGTGATCGTGACCCTATCTTCACTAGTGAGTTCAGCAAGAGCCTACAAGAGGCATTAGATACATAGTTATGTTTAAGCACCGCGTATCGGCCTCAGACCGATGGGCAGACTGAGAGGGTGAATAGAGTTCTTGAGGATCTTTTTAGGCTGTGTATCCTAGACTTCGGAGGGACTTGGGAGGAGCATCATCCACTGGTTGAGTTCGCCTACAACAACAGTTATCAGGCTAGTACAGGTATGGTACCCTTCAAGGTATTGTACGAACAACCTTGCAGATCACCGACTTGTTGGTGGGAGTCTATAGATAGGCTTCTACTTGGACCTGAGATGATCAAAGAAACTTCAGAAAAGATTGATCTTATCTGCAGACGCATAAGGACATCTCAAGATAGAAAGAAGACCTACGCAGAAAAGAGAAGGACTGATATTGAGTTTGAGGAGGGAGACATGGTTTTCATCAAAATATCACCTCTGAGGAATGTGGTTCGCTTTGGACCTATAGGGAAATTAGTGCCAAGATTCGTAGGGCCATTTCCCATAGTGGAAAGGATAGTTCAAATGGCCTATTAGGTCAGACTACCAGAGAGATTGGCAGGTGTTCATGATGTTTTCCACGTTTCTCATTTGCAAAAGTCTCTGCATGATACAGTAGAGGTTGTTGACCGAGCACGCTTGAGGAAGTAGAGGTAGAATGGGAGGCGACAGTTAGACGAGTTCCTACCCTATTCTTGGATCAAAGGTTTAGAACTACGCAACAGAGAGGTTAAGTTAATAAAATTTCAGTGGGGATAAGACCGCGAAGATGCAACTTGGGAGACTGAAGACAAGATTTGCGCTTCGTCCCCTTTTCTTTTCAAGGGTATGTTCTTAACTTCTTTTTCCAAGCTTTTATTCGTACTTGCTTCTGTCATTTGAGTATATCCTATCGATCGAATCTATGACCTTTAGGTAGGAAACCAATGGATGTAAACATGTGTTTGAGATATGTTATGTTTGATGGGTGCAAGTGGATGCAAGTGTTTGCTGGTGGTTGCTCGTGGATGCATATACACACACTAGACACAAGATCAGTTCAAAGCACTTTCATACTGCATATGGATGTATGTGCATTATCTTTTTATGGATGGAAGTGGAGGTATCATCATATGGATGTTGCATTTGGATGGATGATTGTGCACACGTATAGCATTTACATGATATATTAGGACTATTTTCATAAATGTTGGATTCATGGCACTAACATACATTGCATCAAGGAGGTCGACTGAATCAGTAGACCACCTGATTTTTCGCATTAGTATATGGACATATACACACACCTTTTCATATGTTCATATAAGCATTAGAAATCTCTTAAGGACGATGAATTCCTATGATTGATGGATGAGTAGATGGTTGATGGATGTTAGGATAAACATTCTTCTTAACTTAGAGATTTCGAGGACGAAATCCTTTAAGTAGGGGAGAAGGTAACACCCATAATTTTAAAGGACACTAAAACGATAAACTAAAGAATACTTTATCAAATATTAGGAATTAAATAAAATGGATTAGACCATTGCATTCGTCTTGAAATTCTGGTTAGGATAGACTTCGAGTTTGCATAAAACGGACATAATATGAGAAAGATACGAAGATTACAAGTTTTTATACGTAAAAGAGACAAATATATGAAAATTTCAAAACCAGAATTCAAAATATTTCAAAAACACGTAGCGGGAAAAAGGGGAGGGCGCAGGCGGGAGATCAACCCGTAAAGGGTCGCCCATGATAGGCCTGGGTCGACCTATAGGTCGACCCAGGGAGAAGTGGGTCGACCCAACGGGGATCCGACCGGATGCATCATTCTGAACGTAGACTGGTTTGTTGTCTGGATTCGTTGGCGGTAGGCTATATATAGGACAACGTTTCTATTGTTTTTCTATATATAAAACAATGGGGACAAGGAGATGCTGCCTCTACTTGGATTGAATTAGCCTATCTTCTTCAACATCAGCTTATACATACAAGAATCCCTTCTGCAGCATCAACATATTTTTTTCTGTTCTTTAGATCCAATCTTTATGAGTTCATGTTACTTTTATTTATAAAAAATTAACAGTAACCCTGACATGTTTATAAATTTGGATCTAAATATATACCTATTAAGAATCTAATTCATACCTAAACAGTTCTACTATTACGTGTATTATTCTATACACCTGATCTGTTGTTAAATTCTTGTATGCCTATTTCTGATATGCCTAATTCTGCTATCATATTCCCATCTCTATTATTATACGCTTATTTTGTATTATATTCCTATTTTGTTCTTCTCTCTCTCATCCCCTTTTTATTTTTATAGCCTAGGCTACCTTCAATCCTAGGCCAATATCGTTGAAATATGCATACGAACGAAATTGGGATAAATTGGGGGAATGATTGGGAGTGATAAATTACGTTATATCTTGTACTATGAACCATGACTGGAATTTGGGGGCATAGCTTATATTGTGAAATATGACTAAAATTTGGGGCATACTTTATATTTTGAATTATGACTTGTGGGTTGGGGCATATAAATCTGTAGGCTTAATTTATATATTAAGCGGAACATGTTAATGAAACTGTGAACAACCTTTGGAACCTATTTAGTCTGTTGGGGTTAAGTAAACCTATTTAAATCTGTTGGAGGTTAAGAAAACCTATTAAATCTATGGGGGTTAATGAACATGTTAACCTATTAATCTGTGGGTGGTTAGGCGAATATGTTAATCTGTAGGCTTAACCTGTTAAAAATCCTAGTTTGGGGACACAAGTTTAAGGGCTTGACTTGTGTTGGACCTATATCAGTCAGTATCCCACTCTGTTATTAAACGGGGGCTTCGCACTAGGTAGGAGACAGGACATGCATACTGAACTGATTATAAGAGGTTCATCTGAAAGGGGGTGTATACGGGCGCGTTCCAGTGGAGTCATGTGCACGCATGGGTCCGGCTTGCTTGGGAAAATAAGCCGCTGTAGCACCAGTAAATAGGTATGTGTCCTTTTGTAGGTTGCCACTTTAGGAAGTAATACACCCTACTGTGGGGCCGACACAGAGTATTTACGAGTTAGGGAGCCGATCGATTGGGGAGTAGTAATTAGGGTACATCTGGTCCCGTCTGTTTCTGTGCGGTACCTGTATTTCTGTTTGGGCTAACACCGGTTATTTTTGTTTAGGTACCGGTTATTTCTATATAGGGTAAAACCAGTTACTAGAGTACACCCAGAACTACCATTATTTTTCTGTTGGGATCATTCAATTTTAGTTAAGTAATTAGGGGATACCTAATCACGCCGCATATATGTTATAGTAGTATTGGTGCAGGGAAAAGTATTCGAGATTCATAACCTACTCTATTCATTCTTCTTATCCTGTTCAATCTGTTATACTTGTTATATGATGCTGTTATCTCTCATCCAGTTTATATGCCTATCATGATATTTTACTTCTTTATATGCTAAAAGTCACTGGACTCGCCAGACTTTGTATGACCCGTTCTGTTTCCTTTTCTCTCTCTTCCTTTCCGCCCAGGTTCTCAAGGTAGGAACACTCAGGCTTGATTAGGACTCTCTCTTCTGTTTCTGCTTGGATTTGTATCTGCTTTGATGTATCGCTTTGACTACTTGTCTACCTTATTATGGCTGTTATTGGAGATTATGATTTTACATTTCTGTACTCTGATGGTTTTAAGTGCAAGGCAGATGTTTTGTTCTGATGTACTCAGTTTTGGTATTTTATGCCTGATGTTGTAACTGGTTTTGAGATTAAGATGTTTTCTGCAAAATAATGCAGTTTTAAATTTCCACTGCTATTTTATATCTATCTTGTGATATTCTGTTTCTTTTTACCTATAACGCTTCACGAATCTTAATGCATACTGATAAAGAGTGACACTTACGGACATGGGGTATCACACAATACATACTTACCTCGATTAGATCTAAGTGAAAACAACTTGAAATGATGAAAATTAAGATCAATTAACCCATACAATTGAATGAATCTATGTAAGAGATGCTTATCACTCACCAAATCCACAAAATATCTCGAAATCAATAAATCTCTAATCTGAACAATGGAGAATAGAGAAGTATGGCCTTCGAATCAATAATTTTGATGCGATCTACCTTTCTTTGATGTTGATCTTCAATCTTTTAATGTAAATCTATGAATGAAATGAAGTGGAGAGGTATTTGATGGAGTAGGGAGAATCATAAACTCCAACCAAATAGATAAATAAAGAAAATAAACCATTTTCCTTGCCTCTACCCTCCTATTTATAGCCAACATCCCTTAGCTTTAATGGGCCTCACTAATCAGCATACTAACGATTAATTAGTCTGTCTAGAAAATGTGTAGCACTAAAACAACGATTCCTCCCAAATCGTTGAACTAAATCTTTAATGTGACCACTCTACGGAGTTGGAAACACCATTTCCAATCCAATGAAATTGATTCCAGCTCCTGAGTCGATCCCATCCAAAAGATATTACCTAAACAGAAACAACAGGTGCAAAATGGTCACAAACAAAATTGGTAAAAATCATGATGGACATGTCTCACACCCCCATGAACAATATATCAAAACATGAGAATGATTCGACCGTTGGGGAAATAAATAAAAATATTTTATGATCCTCCGATACGTAAAATGTGGGTCGTTACACATAAGGTTCTACTTTTGAGGACTATCAGTCCAAGTCTGCTTCAATAAACCTTCTAGTGGTATCAATATGCATTGCCAAGTGGAATATTTCCAATTCATTGCTTGCTCCTTTGGCCGAGTTCAAAGGTTCCCCCATTTCCAAATTTGTTGAGTTGAAATTTGAAAGTATGTTATCTTCTAGGGCGGATGGTGCATTGAGATCTTTCTCCCCATTTTGTCTTGGTCTAACCATTTTTAATTGATTTTGAGTGTGTCTTATTATAATGGGGTGAGGAATAAAATTGGGGTTCAAGGTTACTATTCTTAGAAAAAACTCTTGAATCAATGATGCTGAAATAATAATTCAATGTTTTGGAAACCCTTGTTGAAACCTTTTTATCCATAGTCTTCCTTCGTCAAGGCTTAACCCAATAGGAGGGAATAACTAAGGGTGTAGTAGGTTATCCAAAGGATCGGAGGTTCAGGCCCTCCTTCTAGCACCAAAATGTTAATAATAATTTTCGTTAACACCGAAATATAGGGTTATAGTTGTGGACCTAGGGTAATTTACTCCCTTTAAGCTTGACTGAATTTACCGCTCCTTAGGTACCAAGACCTATAGTTTGAAGATTAATTACTCTTCCTTTAAGAGGTGAGTATCATGCTTATGAAACTTAAGGACCAACAGTTACCCCGGGATGGGGCTACAATAATCGTCACTAATCGGAATTAAAACACACATTAAAGGTAATTAAAAAATCACACAAACACAACAATATACAATATAATATGAAAAACAGTAAAGACACAGCCATTTATAGTGGTCCGGTTTGGAATGAACCTACGTCCACTTTGAAGGCTTTGAGAATATTATTCGTGGTGTTGGTTTCAAGGGAAATCCCTAATTTGATTTACAATTAGTGTTTAATCTCTTAGAATGGAATATAAGATTTGAGAATGAGGAAAAGTCCCCTCAAGCGAGACCGTTGGGGTCTTATTTATAGTGGATTTTGGACCCCTTTCGCTGCGATCTGGTGGAAGCATCGGTACGCTTCTGTTATTCGGGCTTTGGTCTGCTTTAATGATTCCCAATAGCAACTTTTTGTATTGATGTCATGGCTTCAATATCAGATTGCCTTAGTTGTCTCTAACTTTAAGTGATTTCTTGGTGTTGTCTCGTTTTCGGGAGCTTTTGGGTTCCAGCATCAGCCCGCTCTTATGCTTCTTGCTTTAAATGTTGGGGCCACGGGTACTTCAGTATTTGTGTGATGTAAATACTTTGGTGCAGGCATTATGTAAAGACTTTAGTACCAACCTAGCAACTTTCTTTTATTCGTATTTGGTTTCGCCTTTTGCCTTTCAGCATTCGGTTCCATCATCATTGCCAAGTGTCGACCTCGAGCGTCGGTATCGACATCAGGTCATTGGTATTGTTTGCTTTCTATTATTCTATCATATCTGTTTTCAACTCCTCATCTTTCCTTCATGAGTTTGGTTTCGGCATCATGCCTTCTTTTTAAGTATCTGGGTATCACGATGATGGTTCCTTGACATTCGGCTTTATTCTTGTTGCCTTCACTTTGGACATTAAACCTATGTCTTCACCCTCATATCTTTGGTTTCGTGTCCACTTCTTTATTACTTTGGTATTGGCTTCGTCATATGGCGCTTATTATTACTTCGGCCCTCTTTTGACGTTGGCTCTCTGGGTGTCAGCTTCTTAACATTGCTTCTTAACATTGCTTCCATGTTTCGGTGTCGATGGCAAGCCAATGGCCTATTGTACTTTGGTGCCGACACCATGCCTTCGCTTTCTCCTTCTCTTTCTCTTTTGGTATTGTTACTTCTATTCCTTATGCATCCCCAACTATCGGTGTCGGCTTGACACCTTTGTACTTTAATGTCGATTAAGCTCCTTTTATGCCTATACTTCAGTGCCAATTCCACCGACCTTTCCTTTATGTCCTGGTATTGGCTCTAGCTTTTGTTGCCTTCCTCTGGAACCTTCTACTCTGGCATTGGTTCCGATACTTCTTTGTATGCCTTCCGCAACTAGTATTGGTTTCGCAACTTTCACCCTACGATCTTTGTGTCGTGCTAGTTGTCCCCATGGTTTTTCCTACATGGTTCTAGCTTTACCGCCTCAAGCCTCTTGCTTTTCCTGGTTTTGAAGTTTCCACTTCTTTACATTTGGTCAATAAAAATTTTGGTGTTAGTAATTTGTAAATATACTCCTATCCAATTTAATTTGATTTACACTTCATTTTACACAATAGATTTCTATAACCACACAATTTCTTTCAATTAAATACTTATTACTTTTTATTTAATTATCCATTGTACTAATGTGAAATGAATTTATTAACACTTTAAAAATATTTTATATTTAATTAAAATATTTTACTTAGTTTTGATATATTTTGAATTTATAACTAAATACTTAAATATAGTAAAATAAAACATTTTATTAACTAGAATTTAATGAAGTAAACTATTATTTTCAAACATAATAGCTATTAAAAATCAAATTCAAATGTTTTATTTTAATTAAATTTATTTATTATTACGATAAAAGCATGTATGTTACATATCACACACTCATCATTGGAAGTACTCATGTGTTCAGTTATAATCCATACAAAATTTTCTTTAAAAAGGAAAACATTTATATTACCCACTCCAAAGTGGTATATATTTGTTCATAGTTCATCCATTAATCCATCATTTATTATTAATACTAAAATTTTAAATGGCTATGTTATGTTTCTCGTTCTAATTTTTTGTAAACCGGTAATATTTCTTTTCAAGGAGAAAACATTTATGTTAAGAATCTCATTTTTTTTAATTTTTGGTAAATAGTTAAAGTGCTATTTAGTTTGTAATATTATGATGCTCAATTTTTTTAATGTGATTGGTTTATAGTTTTAATCTATGAGAGGGGCACTTTCTATAGTGTTTTCCTGACTCAGATGCCAACCAAAATCAAGTTGGAGGATTTGGCATGAAAAAGCATGAAGAGTTTCTTAAAAAGCATAAAGAGAAGATGTCATCATAAAGAGAGATCGTGAGTAAGCATGAGGAAAAGACGGGCGAACTAGAAAATCAATCAATGATTTATGCGGAGTGTTCAGCCAACAATTTGGAAATATGTCGTTGTCATCACCATCACCATCACCACCACAAACATGTGTATTTTTAGGTATAAACATAATGTGCTATGATGTATATATTTCTGACGCTGTTTCCTACATGGATGTGTTGTGGCATGGGTAATTGTGTATGGTAATAAGATGTATGGAGATGTCGTGTGTGGACATACATTTTCCGTTTTCATGGACTCTTGGAATTATTTTAATTTTTATGTTTTTGTTAACCTTTTGGTTTTATGTATATTTGGATAAATACAGTGCAGTTTTTTGGTTATATTTGTTTGTTGGGAGTTGTGGAATGACTTGATTTCCATAGTGGTTAGAGTGAAAGAAGGGGAGTAATGTAACGACCCATAATTTCTGATATTTTAAAATTTTGAGTTTTAAAGAATTTGAAATAACTATGCACGGTTCTGGATACATATACTCATTTTTAAATATGATTTCAAAAGGTATAACGATTAGATATGTTATTTAAATCAGTTTTACCAACTTACCAGGACGGGAGACTGACCTGAGAAGTCCTCTCGCGCTTGAGTACAGGAGCCTTTGGCACTGGGTATCCACCTTTGCAAACGATCTCTGAATTCGAAGAAACCAATTTTATTTGATCTGGAATGTTAAATTATGGTAAGATTTCAAATTTCGCATCAATCGGAGTTAGTATGTGTCCGGGCGAAATTTAAATGTAAACCGATTGATAAATTGAACTCGAACTAGCACTTTTTGAGCAAATGGTCTTGGGTTTTGATGAGACCAGTTCTATTGGAAATGTATCTGAAAACATAGCAAAGTTTCAAATTTTGTAGCCATGGGGATTAGTATGTGATCATACGAGTAGAAATAAGAGGATATAGTGCAATTTAAACAACACAGATACAAAAGTGTTTCTTCATTGAGTTGTCACCATTCTAGCAACATGTTCTTTCTTTGAGTTGTCATGCATCCTCCCTCCTCTTCTTAGATGGCCAACACCTCAGTGATCCAAAGCAACTACATTTTCCTATAAATATCAGACCTCCTCTCAACTTTTCAACTTTACTTCTGCTTTCTTTTCTCCCTCCCCTTCCTTTGTTCCTCCACCCGTGCTCCCCCACACCACCAGGCCAGCCACATCCATAGGTCATCATGCCCTCCTCTCCAGCCAAATAGCCCACCCTTGGGTCCCGCTCCTCTCTAAAAGCAGATACATCTCTTTAAAACGCAAAACAACACCTGCTTGATCCTTTACACCCAAAACTCGAGCTCCTCTACCTCAAACATCCCACACCCGCCACCCCTAAGCCCCCCCAGTCCACCTTCACCCTCTACAGCCAAGGTTGTGGGCCCTACCTCCGAACCCGAGCTCTGTTTGCCTAAAACCCCTTTCTGTTAGCTCCCCGAACCAAAAACTACGTCCATTTATTCATCTGTTATTTTATAAACCCCGTAGCATCAAATCCCTACCCGTTTCATTTTTCAGAAAACTCCGATGATGCTGGAAGGCTGCCGAAATTGTCCAGAATGGTTAAGACGTCCTACAATTGAAGATAGACGGAGTGGAATAGTATGGTGAGCGATTATAGGCTCACATTTTGAATTAACTATTTTTATATAATAGTTGTTGATGTTATATGTTGTATGCAAGTAAATTATATGCATATGTTCTTGAGGTAGTTTGTGGTTAGAATATGGATATAAATTGTTGACATGAGATTGGTAATTTATATGTTGACACAAGTGATTTGGAAGTTGAAACCATAAACAAAATTGTTGGTTTAATTGGTTTATACCTTGGTTGTTATGTTGAATGTATATTGGATAAACTAAAATATTTGTAAGTAAAACGTTTGGTTGCTAAGTGATTGAGTAAGTAGTAATGAGTTTGGATAATTTACAGTATTCAAAATGATATATATGTGTATTGCGGTTAATCTGTTGATTGACAAAAACCTACAAGTGTTAATTGTCCAATGCTTATATGATATGAACTATGCCATGATATGTTGGTAGCTAATTGATAAATGTTGTTTGAGTATAAATGACATACCGAATCCATATAAGTTGACTTATGTGGTAGTTGATTGATTTTTATTCCAAATTAGGAATTAATTATTTTAATAATAAAATATTGGACGAAAACATAAGTTTGAATTTGATGTCTGGTTTTTGATGAACACAAAGTTTAAGTCATGACGATGAACTTTCTTAAAGAAAAGAAATTGATTTGAAATAATTTTCAAGTAGTTAAAGCCTGTTCAAGTTTTTATTTAAAAATGAATAGTAACTAGAAAAAGTGAAGTTCGGTTAGGGTATCTGGAAAATGTTATACCAAGATTTCTTTTTCAAAATCGTCTTATTTATTTTTATAATGGACGTCAGGAAAGTTTGAACGCAAATAATATTGTTTTAATAATAAAATAACAATATAACAACCATCTAATAGAATATTTGAATTTTGAGTTAAAAATGGAAAATATGGTTTCCAGAAATTTTTATATAACTATTATATAATTGATAAATATTTTAGAAGAAGTTCGATTTAATTTTAATATATAATCGAAGTTTAGTTTGAATAGAACTCGTCACGTAGTGGTAGTTCGTGAATTTTGGCCATTGACTTCGAACTGACGTACTAAGGGATTCGACCATCGGATTTTCCCAAAACAAAAAAAAAGTTGGATTTGAGATGGAAGAACTTTCAAATGATATGTGGAGTTTTAAAATCCAATGGTTAGATCTTGAGATAAGTTCAAAACAAATTTGAATAAAAATAGCAACAGTGCGGTTAGTGACCCAAAAACGGTTTTTAACAAAATTAGCTATTTTTAAATTATTAAAAATATGGATAAATTATGATAAATCATAGTAAATGATTTCAATGTGATTTGGAAAAGAAATATGAAGTTTTAAACTATATTTTTGGATATTTGTATTCTCAGCCTAACCGACTGAAACAATAAACAACGTTTTAAGAATTTAAGTCAAATAAACTTAGATTATTTGGTTTATAAAGTATAACCATGATTTGAAAAGAAGTGTTTAGATAAATCTTTTAGATTTAGAAAAGTTTTCCAAATTGAATACAAGTGGATTTGGATAGAAATGATCTTCAGATATTTGGTATTGATTACCGTTGTATAAACGTTTACTATTCGAGGAATTTAAAAGAAATTTATATTGTTATTCCACTTATAGTATTTTTTTTATTACAAGAATTGGTTTTGAATATAAGTTGATATCATTTTGTTTGAATTCTTATATTTAATATCAAGGGACGTTTTACTATAAGGGCTTATTTACCATATACAATTAATTTCTAGGACACGGGTTGCCAATAATTACTTTTCAGGACATTTTTTATTTGCCGCTTCTAGTTAGTTTAATAAAACCTAATTACTAAATTGGTCGAATCTGTACTTTAAACCTTTAACAATACTACATTTCGAAGAAATCAATCTTCGCCATATGAGTAGATCAAGCATCTACTATAAAAGTAAGTTTCAATTAACAATGAATTAATAGTAACTATAATTTTTCTCTGAATGTTGTCTGTTATTAGTTAATTGTTTGCCGTTTGTAGATTATATTGCTTTAGTCGATCGATTTTTATTGCTAATTAGTGTTTACTTATGCAAACTCTTTTATTATGAATTGATCTACGATAGTTACTAGTCAGTGTTTGTTCATGATATTGCTTGAATCGAAAGACGATAATTACTAGTTAGTATTTAAAAATACAGCCACGCAAACTCTTTTAGTAAAAAACAATACTCATATATTACAAGTTACTAATAATTTTCTTTTTGAAAAGATAAACGGTTTTCTATTTCCCTGAAAAGTGGCTATAAATTTGATTTTTCATTAATTATGTAATTTGTTTGATTGATTACTCCTTCGAATATTTTGAACTTGTTATTTGACTAATTGGATACTCAAAGTTGTTAGTTTTCAGAAAAATATAAATTCACATATCTTTTTTACTGCATTGTGTTTTGGTTTACTTCACAAATTGAATAATTGTGTACATTCATCCAGGATAAAAATGGATACAAGGTCAAAAAGAAAACAAGTTGTCTTTAAAGATGCTACATGCATCTTCATGGACAACAACAATACAATTAAACAAGTTTTCTGTTTATATTCATTATTTAAAATTATTACATACCATATAAAATAGATTTAAAGCTTACATAAAAATGACAAAATCATTTCAATATTTAACTGCTAAAAAAGATAAATACGTTTAGATTTATCATTATTGGATTTAATTAGATGTTTAGATATACTAATATTTGAAAATAAGTGATATATATTACACGAGTTTGTTGTTTTAATAATTATTTCAAATTATTACACTCCTTATAAACCTGGTTTCCAAACTATGTCAAAAAGATAAATCATATTATCTTTTCCTACATATTTGAAGATAAATGCATTTATATTTTTAACAAAGAATTATAAACATTAGCCATTATAAATTCATAATAAATTATGAGAATTTCAAAATCAAGTATAACATCAGTTTAATCAGTAATTGTTAGCTTTTTTCAGATATGGGTTATGTTACTTAAATTTGTAATATTTGATACCAAATTGATTTTGTTTGTAAATACTAGAGAAACACTGAACTGAATAAATAGAAAATACTATATCTTAATAACAAGCAGTACAAACAACAACAATTAAACAAGTTTTCTATTTATATTCATTATTTAAAATTATTACATACCATATAAAATAGATTTAAAGCTTACATAAAAATGACAAAATCATTTCAATATTTAACTGCTAAAAAAGATATATACGTTTAGCTTTATCATTATTGGATTTAATTAGATGTTTAGATATTCTAATATTTGAAAATAAGTGATATATGTTACACAAGTTTATTGTTTTAATAATTATTTCAAATTATTACACTCCTTATAAACCTGGTTTCCAAACAAAGTCAAAAAGATAAATCATATTATCTTTTTGTACACATTATTGTGCATGCATGGTATTGTTTGGACGATATAGCATTTAATTTGTCATACAAAACCACACTGATTATATATTTTTTGCATGATTACTGTGTGTTGTTATATTGTGCATTATTGTGTTTATTTAAAATCTTCCCACTGTTGTATACTCTTAAATTTGCTATTTTATTATTATGTTTATTCCACGAACTTTAAATCATAAGATGATTAACTTTATCTAAAAGAAAATATTAAACAAAACTGTAATGTTGGGACTTTATTTTTTGTTGAATTCGCAAGTGGAAAAAAGATAAAACAATTTACATTTTGTAAAACAACAACTAAAATCAGTCACCAACCACCTATTAACTTTCAAACACACATAAAGTTCAAGTCAACAGATTTCAAATCATGGTACATCAATACACTCAAAGATACAACAAACTAAAAATATTGCCTTTGCTTGAAAAGATAAATGCGATTATATTTTAAAATCTTTGCTGTCGAAAAAAACAAATAATAAAATAACCATTGAACAAAACATAGCATAAAATTCACAAGACCAAATAACGAAATAATCATTCAACAAAAGAAATAGTTGCATAATATAAAATAAAAAGATAAGATTTAATATCTTTTTTATCATCTAAATCATAACATATAACAAAACATAATATTGCTTAATTTTAATCAGTTCTTAACACTTATCACTGCTAAAAAGCAACGTTCATCACATACATATAACCAAATATTCATCTTACAATATTATTATTTTTAAACAAAAAGTTAGTGATAATTGTTGTCAACATATTACAGCCCCCTAAAAGAAAAACAACAGCATGTACTACATATTATAGCCCCCAAAATAACAAAGTTGCATAAGTCTTCAACAGCATCTTCAAATAGAAGGTCCAGCAATCCTTCTTACCCTTGCACACACTTTTTCAGCAATGCTTTCAACATATTTCTTCCTATCAGTGCCTTCAATAGTATGAGGTAGGCCTCTTTCACTGCGCCTAAGCATCACCACTCCAGAGTTGTCAAGAAGTCTTTTGCTAGTTATCTCAGAGCACTCTCCTGAATCAGTAAGAGCCAAAGCATTGCCACCACCAAGATCCATGTCCTGATAATTATATTCATTGCCCTCAAAATGCTCGTTGCTATCACTCAGATCATCGCCAAAATCATCCAAACCTACCACATCATCATCATTTGGTTGCGCATTACCAACTCCCATAATGTTTCCACCTGCATCAACTTCTATATGAGCTCCCCTTCATAATTCACAAAAACATTATCCACATTACCCCCTTGTTCAACATTATCCGGTTTATCCACTTCTTCTGAAAAAAGAACAATAGGCACACTAGAACTCTGGACATTCATAAGTGGAACATTTGGAGCGCTAGCAGAGCTATCCCTCTCTCTCCCACAATTCAGAACAATCATCCTGCCATCATCACCCCTGGCAAAAACAGTCCTTCTAAACTCTCTAATGTCAAACTCCTCAGAAGACTCTTCATCCAGCTTTGTAATTGTTACCTCATGATCAAAATTTTCAATGGGAATGATAATCGAAGGTGGGAGTACCAAATCTTCATCTATCAGAATCAGGGACCTCAACCAAGTATAATCTGCAGCATGCAAAGATCCGTACCAAAGTCCCTTCACATCCCCAAAATCCACCAGCGCTGCTTTGAGCACTTCCAAACGTCTGTAAACAAGCGACAAGTTCTTCAAGCTAATCCATTCTTCAACCTTCCTCTTGGCTATACTGCCAACCTGTAGGCTCCACCTCTTTAGATTCACAACCTCCTTCATCATAACAAAGGAATAGTATAAATTATCAGTCAACAGGGAAGGAGGGAATTTCACAATAAAATTATTTCCCATTCTTCTAACAGTCCAGTTCCAATAAGGCAAACTCTTGTCGAACATGGATATGATGAGATCTTCAAGTTCATTGACAGAACAAGCTCTCCGAGCTATGGTGACCACCACATAGATCTAGCCCAATTGAAATCATCGGGAAATGTCTCGGTTGAAATATAAGTTTTTATTTTAGGATTCACCATTTTTTGGGGATTTTTGATATGGAATATACAATTAAAAGCGTTGTGCCCTGTTTTGTTGAATCTGAAACATAAAATTGGATTTCGACGCCTGCAAACCCAATGATCTGGATATCCGCACATGAAGCACCCATTAATAGATTCGATGTAATTAATTTTTCTCAGAATAACGATTGGAATTTCGAGGAGGTTGTTGGGAGGAGGAATATTTGAGTTCATTAAAATATGCATATCCCTTTATAGTTGTCTTCGGAATAGCATCCCTGTGTGAAGATGGTACAGCTTTGTCCACACCTTGCTAGCCATCTTGTGATAAAGAAATATATTTAAATACAGAAAATGCAAAATAAGATATAACATTTTTTTTTTTTAAATTTCCATTATGGATTTGAACGCCCTCATGACCAAAAACAAAGTTAGGTTATCTTACCAAATAATTCAACTCTAACATGTGTTGCATTTAAAATGAAATAGTATGATATATAAAATTGATTTACCGCTAAAATAATAAAACCAATTTTCTTTTACTTATTAAATTATGTAAACTGTGTTCCATTTAAAATAAAAAAGATAAATCATTTTATCTTTTTTAAAATAATTACCAACAAAATCCTCCAAATAAAAGTTAATATGTTATATATAATATTAATTACCAAGTTGTAACATAACTAATGTTAATTTGAAGATAAATTCTGATAAATGATCATGAATTTTTAATACTTATTTTTATTCTGCTACTAAGATAAGAAAGATAAATGCTTATATATTTTGTTGAAAATATATTAGTACAACATAGTATTATAGAGCCTTACAAACATAATAACAAGCAATATTATATTCAATATCCTCATATAAATACAATATACTTTTAATAACATAGTATGTCACGGCCTTAAATATAATATCAATAAAAGATAAAATGATTTATCTTTCTTCAAAAATAAAAATAATCATATTATAGATTACAAAGTCATGCTCGGTTATGTGAATAACATCATCAGATAGTACAAATTCGTTATCAAATTCATCATAAAGTTTTCAACATCAGCCATCACAATATCATCACTAAATTCATTTAAACTGAAAATATTATCAATAAAACATAAAATCACTTATCTTTCTTATACATCAGTATAACCATGGTACTCATAATAAACACCATTCATAGATTTGTTTCAAAACATACAACATAACACATCACATTTCATCAACACCCAAAAGATGAAACATGAAAAAAAATATGAAGAAAAACTGTACTTCACTGCACTACATTGCCATTAGCATATACAAAATAATCCCAAAAATGATCCATGACATATCTAAAGCTCTTGCAGATATTTTTTTTTTCCTTTCTTGTGATTTCTACATTTAGCGCACATTAAAGCCATCTCTACCTTCATATCAGCAACAATCTCATCAGCTTTTGCCCTATTCTGCTTTTGCTTCAGCAACTTGTCTTCAATTGTCTTCCTTTCCACGAGCAATTGCGATATAGTAATTTCTTTTTCCATCAATTTAACAGTAGTATCTTCCAATTTAGGATTGTTATTGATTTCATATACTTCTTCATGCCACATAAAATACCCACAATCGTCATTCTGCACATATGTTAAATTCTCAACTAAAACATCACTGAAAAATATGATAATCGACAAAGCAACCAAAATTACTCAATTTATACTTACAGGCCACATGGAGCAACCAAAAAACTTCTTCCCCACATTCAACCCTGCCTTCACAGTCCTCATATTTGGTGGGATTCTGTGGTGGCAAAGCTTACTTCCCGCTGTTGTTGTTGAATTTGAAGTACAAATTGATGGAGTCGTCATTGAACTTGAAGATGGACAAATCAACTACATTAGGCCATATAATCATCATTACGAAAAAATAAATTCATTGCATTAGGCCGTTTATGGCATACGTATTGAAAAAAGATAAAATCAATTATCTTTTTCATTCCTATAACATCTGTTATGTTATTTGAACAAACATTATCAGGACTATACAAAAGCTGCAATCACATACTGTTAATATTCTTGAAGATCACAAAACCTACGCTATAAAGAATAAAAAAAAGCTCATGTATTACTGCTAATGAATTGTGCATAAGGGCAAAGCTCAATATTTCCAATTTAAATTTCTTGTCAAACTTTAAATTTACAAACTTGAAAATATTCTATCACTGCTTTTAGTTAAACCGTAAACCATAAAACATATATGTTATTTAAATCATTTATACTTCTAAAACATATATGCTTTTATCATTTGTACTTCTAAAACATATATGCTTTCAGTTAAGCTTAATTCAAACTTTTAAAACATATATGCTTTTATCTTTTCTATATGTTATTTAAATCATTTGTATACCTTATTTAAGAACTTCAAATCAGAAGAAAAATTATAAATATTTTTAACATGTAGTAGTTACTATGATATGTAAGTATGGCTTAATATTTTATTTCATTATTTTTATAAAAATATAAATTCATATATTTTTTAACACCTGTATACAGTAACATCCGGTACATCAAATTAAATAACATTAAATATTTTACATTATTTGTTTTGGATCAAATATACAAACAACATTAAAAACAATGCAAAATGTTTTTGAGTTTATCTTACATTAAGAAGGAGCATGGCTGTATATTAAACATTCGTACTTATACATAGAAATGCAATCTTTTTTTAATATAAAAAGATTGAGCTTCATTTGTAAATATACATTGAAATGCACTTATCAATGAAATCATTTAACATTTTCTATCCCAATTATCATTTTATGTAAAGAATCTCACTCATTTATCATTTTCTGTCCTACTTTTTAAAAAGATAAAATCATTTATCTTTTACTGATCACATAACACCAAGAACTGAAGAACAGGCGTCGTCAACTAATATTCTTTAGTATACAATTTCGTACTCAAAGTGAGTACAAACAGAATTGACTAACAAAAATAACTAGTTTGATTACTCAAGACAAATCTGAAGTTATAGTGTAAATACAAAAATCATAATCTAAAGTGAATAAAGCAACCAGGCTAAATATACAGTGATTTTTTATCAGAAGAATATATTTCAAAGTTCATTATTCGACCTAAAGCAAACGAAACATTCCTTTAATAGATCAAAACTGGCTCTCAAATAACATCAAATAGTTCAGTATAAGAAATGTACAAGAGCATGAAAAATGACATAAAACATCGTATTAACAATGAAAAAAAAAACGAAAAGAATAGAGACTCACCAAAAAACAAGCAATCGAACAGAGAAAATCGATTAGCCTATCCAAATGAATAAAATCGCCTCAATATTTCCCACAGTTAAATTCGAATTTGATTTCAGAACAAAACAAGAAACAACGGCTTAATTTTGACCTAATTTCCATGAGCACCTGATTTCCGAATATACGATGGTTGTTTAAGAAGATGGAGACTCGCGCTTTGATTTTTATCTTGGAAAATAATTATTTATAACCCGTGTCCTACAAAATAATTGGGACCAACTAGTAAGCCCTTAATGTAAATTTCCACAAATATCAATTGGTTCGGGGTTTGTTGTGAATGGTATCTTCAATAAAACTGTTATTTAACCAAGTTGAAGATGAAGTTTATGGAATAAATCTTTTATATAAGATTAATGAAGTTTTCAAAGTGAAGTTTTCCAATTATTAAATTAAATTGGAATGGAATGGAAATCGAGTTAGTGATAATCGAGATGGATCTCTATGAATGAAGACCGTTACTATTTAAGGAATTTAAAATATTTTGTCATTATTCCGTTTATAGTATTAGTCGGGTATGGGAATTTATATCGATTATAAATTGATATAATTTCCGTGAAGATTCCAAGTAAAATGGAAGTATGATTTTGGATTTATCGTGAACGATGCTTTAAATAACATTGTTTTCTAACCTAGTAAAAGGAAAAAATATTTTTTCAAGATGAGTTGAAAAGAAATCTTTATTTAACTTGATTATAAAGACTCGAATGAAAGAGTTTTCTCAAACTAACGATAAGGGGAATGAGTTTAAGAATCGCTTAAAAGAATAAGTGTGTTTTTTGCGTAAGGGATAAGATTAAGAAATTGTAAATACGACATAATGACAACGGCATTGACTATGATGGAACACCGGAGACATTCACATTGGAAGGATTGTCTGTCGATGCCTCGGGTGGCCACCCAATTATGGGGTTAAAGTGACGGCGATCTAACCGTACTTAGAGCAATTCGGGTTGCATGGGCTTTCGCACCCAGACGGGGTCATGGAATAAAGCGCCTTCGGTATTATTCAAAACCAAGGACATACATGTAAATGGATGTGTGTCTGACATTGCATTTTACAACATAACTTATTGGTTTTTATTGATGTTATATCAGTTGATGGCGGAGAATTTATTCTTTTAGCTTAACACCCTCCTCTGAGACTTATATACTCAGAGGGTTATATGTTAATAAGTATCAACTGTATGTTGTGAACTGATAATGTGGCATGCTAAGTGTTGCGGGTATATAGATCAAAGTTTTCTGTTGAAAAGCAGAGCTTTGAGGATTATGATCAAAGCATGGCTGATATAACGAAGCTTTATGTATGAAGTGACTTAAAAAAGCTCACACCTCTGTGTGATGGTAAACTGATGGTTAGATCAATATGACTTTCAAGTTGAGAATGAACAACTTGCGGGTTGAGGTGAACATATTTTAGGGATGTAATGGATTCGGTCGACCGAGATGATCTAGATAGTGGTAGGTCCACGCCTAAAGGGATAGAGTATAGCAGTGTTCCGAGGCTGGACTAAAGCCATGGTGCATGATACTTGGTTCCAGAATGTAGTGTGGATGTGTATTACGGTGCTATCCAATGTTTGGACTAAACCGTGGAGATACACACTTCCACGATAGATCTTTCAAATCAGGAGCCATCATATCGGAATCCAACTTCTAATACGATCTTACGTTTTCATTTGTAAACTATATAGCCAACATAATGGGATGAGGGGATTACGCAAGCTAAGATTGATACATTTGTTTTCAAAAGTGATTTTCACACCTAGACATTAATAATAATATCAAAATATTTGTTTTTAAGTTATCAAGCATATTTGGCTATTATAAGGTAAACCTTCATCCTCCGGCATGCGTTGCATTGTGTGATGGGACTTGAGTCTTATAATAGTTTCATTTTCCAAAAGTATGCATTTCGACACTTTTGAATCTTGGTTGATGATTTTATGAGATGGGTACGTTATGGTCTGTTATCTAGTTTTCAAACTGGTTAATCCAAGCCTGACCCGGATGTGTGTTTCAAGTTCGAACAGGTGGATGAGGAGTTTCCATTTGATTCAGAAAACGGGAGTTCTTCGTCGGATGGTAGGACGTACTCTACTATCTATATCTGGATGTCATGGTTGATGATGTAAGGATATATTTAAATCAGATGATATAAATGTTTTATTTTTCAGCTGTAAAGATATATATTGAATATTATATTTTGCTCTGTTCCATTGTGTTTACTTTGATAAATCTCGAGGAATCGAGTTTGCGATATTTAATTTTGCGATACATGAACACCATGGATGTGTTAAGTATCGACTATCGAATGTCGGAAATTTGGTTTATCGCAACACCTTCCCATGAAGCTTACTTTTTGAATTGGACTTGTGTGGTTTATAGTCGGTTCATAAGGCGAGTGGATTTAGGTCGTCTCAAGTAGAAATACCAAAATTTGATTTCAGCAAGTTGTCGGTGTGTAGTTAGAAGATCTCGATTTTACAATTCGGGTTAGGCATCTATGTATCATCAACTCGTTATGGTCATTGGTAAGTCCTAGAAATTGAAATCGTCGGTATGGTGTAGATTTTATGTCTTGTGTGGCGCCTAAATGTCGTTTAATAGTTGTTGGTGAGACGTCGAAATTTTTCCATCGACAAGTCATCGACAATGTGCCCACTTATGTCATTGGAAAGTCGGCATTGACTATTTTTCCATGGGATTTATACTGAGAACAACAAAGTTGCTTTTAAAGAGATTACCGATGACTTATCGATAACTTAGAGATATCAATAAATCCCTTCATTTTTAGTTGTGTTTATCCCTGAATTTTTTTTAATGCATGAAACTTAACTTAAATTTTTGAAGTTTCTATCGTGTGTGTGTTTGTGTCGGGCAACGTTTCGTTACATCTCTTATATTGCACGCGAACTCTTCCCATAATTCTCTGTCATTCATTCTCCCACTCATTCTTTCTCTTTCCACTAAGAGAGAGAATGGGTTTGGGAGAAGGGGGGTGGTTAATGAATGACTAAGATTCAAGGGGAAAGTTCACGTGCAATATATGAGGTGTAGCGGAACTATATATATATATATATATATATATATATATATATATATATATATATATATATGCATGTATATGTATATAGGCGAGCGTTCGATAGCACCCCAAAAATAGAGCACCCATTTGGCTCTCTGTTTTCCACCTCTCATTTATGTTAATTAAAGCTAGTGGGAGGTGAGAGAGTTAATGGAAGGAGAGAGGAAGAAAATGTGTGATGGAAAAGTAGCAGGCTAAAGGGGTCCCCCATTTTTGGGGTGTCATTGAACTTGCCGTATGTGTGTGTGTGTCTATATATACATATATATATACATATATACATATATATATATATATATATATATATATATATATATATATATATATATAAGAAGTTACTATCGTAAATGTCTGCTATTGTATTATTTAATACAAATTCTTTTTGAAGTGTTCCAACGTTTTATACCCTAAAAAAAGTTTTAGTGTTGATATCTATCAAGAAAAATGAAAATATTTCTATGGCTATCGTATGAAACATGTTCGTATATGTTATTTGATATATTTTAAAATGTTTAAAGGGTGTTTGATAAATTAACTTAAAATAAGGTGAATTCCCATATATTTTTCTATGTATCAAAGGATATTATTAGCAATCATATAAATTTATGATTTAACGATATTGGACTGAAGCATTGCTATGAAATCGATCGTAGATTTTCAACTTTAAAATAAACGTAACTAGGGAGGATGAAAACATCTAGAAGAAGAAAAAAGTTGGCTATAAGAAGTCACCAAATTTCATTTTCAAGTTGAATGATAAACTCCAAAAGAAAGAATTAGATTGAAGTAAAATGTTGAATATAAGTATTTAGCATATTTTTTTGAAGTTTTTCCTTGAGTTTATTTTGCTTTGTTTGGTTGAATCGATTAAAATAAGTCAATTTTGATTTCATCAAACAGAAAACTAGTTTGTTTTAGCTTTAGAAAAAAAAAAAAAAAAAAACGACTTAAGTCAATCCAAATGAGGTGTAAGATATTTATATTTGTGGAAATGGAAAAATAGAAGATACAAGAAGTTGCTTACAATCTACACTAAAAAATCAGTGTGAACAAATAAACACAGCTCATGAACACGAGGACAGTAGTTCTTTTAACCTCCAATTGGCGCCAATTTTGCAAACAGGACGCCGATTCTAAAATAATTGCAAAACAAAAGCAGGAATATATTCGGGGACCACTTGCAACTTGTTTATAGTTTAGGCTTTAAAATAATACTCTGGTCATTTGTCAAATGAACCAATTAAATAATTTGTTTGACTGGATAATATCATTTCAATTTTCAAGTCTATTGTAAGCAGAAATTGTTACATAGCCGTAGCTAATTATGGAAACTATTGTTCTGTGATCCTATTTAATTATTTCTAAGCCAGCATGTAACAGTCTGTGTAAGAAATAATTTATGCCATTTGGAAACATTGTTTCTTAAACTAAAGATTAATCGGGTGGACCAGAAGCAGACAGAGTGGTGTTCGTGTCCTGCCTGTAAGACATTCGGACATTGTTCGTCCGAGCCGGACAAGGAGTTGACTCGAACATTGTTCGTCTGAGCCGGACAACGGACAAACAAGCTTCAAACAACAGAAAAATATCGAATATTTTCGAATAGATATATATTTTTTATATTTTTTGGATTTTAAATCATGTCCTAAGTGAGAATCGTACGAATTCGGACCGAGTGGTACATCGGATTGTCATGTCCAATTAACACCCCCTACCTTAAACAATCTTTAGCAATGCGTGAAAAATTAAGAGAAGAAAGGAAAATAAAATTGTGATTTTACCGACTTCTTCAACGGGCAAGTGAGGAAACCACGTTTTATTTTTTGTAAAAAGGGGATTTTGTTTCCCGTTTAATCTATAAACAAGAAACAGAACACCGTTTATAGTTTTTCTTTTTTAAAAAGGAAAATCTTTACATGCAAAACAGAAATTTATTTAGGTTATAAATGGAGTTCTGTTTTTGTTTACGGATTGATACTCAAAAAGAAGGGCAACGCCCCATTAAAATTCAATCACCACACTCAAATCGTTACTACTGAAGTGTGGAAAACGAATTTAAACTAGGAGTAGTCTCATTTTGGTGTCTCTAGCAATTGCTAGATATGCTTTTAGAATCCTGGTCTAGATTTCATTTGTGTAAATCACTCCTTTTCAGATTTAACGACTAAAAATAATTTCTTAAAATTAGTTTAGTAAAATACGCTGTGCAGCATTTCCGATAAAAAAATACATTTTAAACTGCATGTATATTTTCAGTTTATAATTTAAAATGGAAATATATATAGTTTTAAGTGTAAGTTCTGTAAAACAAAAATTCACTATGTGCTCTATAAACATTCCAAGCGTAAAATGCCCATTCTTATGAAGTGAACTGAAAATTGCAAATTTTATGAAATACACCAGTTGAACTGCAAAAATTACCAACGGATAATGCTGAGATTCACAGTTTTAGCTGTGACTATAGTCTATGTGTGTCTTAAACAATGATATGTCAGAAAACTTAATAGTATTAATACTAGCATTTTGTTTGAGAAGAGATGTTTTCTTGGTGTTAGAAAAAAAAAAAGGTCATAATATTACGGTCACTGACATTTTATCAAGCCGGTAGGATATCAAAACAGTTGTCTATAAAGCTACAAGCATTACTTGACCTACGTTGAAGGTAGAGATGACAACGGGACGGATATATCGTCCAAACCCGATCGATCTTCCCTTAATTTGATCCATTCAGACCCGCCGCATTACGGAAAGTGCGATACCCAATTCACTTCGGAAAGGTCTAGGTCTAAGATTGAGTCGGGTACAACCAATTCACTCCAGCCCAATTCGTATTATTAAAACATCATTATACCGTTTTATTATCCTAATGATTACTTATTAATTTTTGTAAGTATACGTGTGTATGACATGAATATTATACACTTTCAATTAAAAAACCAATTTTTGTTATAAAATTAAATTGTATTAGTGATAATTACGTAACGACAAATGCATACCTTTTGAACTATTATCGTAGAACACATTTTATTATATTCTATTATCATTGACATATAAACACATAAGATTTTATACATTAGTTCATTGTTTCATCGGGGTTTCGAGATGGGACGAGTCTATCTTGAGTTGTATGGAATGCGGGTATGGAGCAAAATTTCAGATACAGGAATGTGAGGCGAAGTTCCAAAAATTTAAGATAGATCGAGTATAAAAAACCGTCATTTCTAATTGAAGAATCTATAAAGTATACAAAATTATATAATATTAAAACACAGCTCCAGATTATGATTATGTTCCGTCTTGGGTTATTTATTCATTGTGTATACACACATTGTATTAACCCTTTCTCCAAGGGCATTTTATCCAACACTGGCCCACTCCACTCTATCTAAAACATATAAAATACTTTTTGCTTTGTTCAAATTAATAATTCCATTAAGTTTGAATTTCAGTTTTTTTTTCTCAATAAAAAAGGAGTTCAATTTAGAAATCAACAACTGTACACCCTATTAGTAATGTTCAACTTAACATAACAAGGTATTTTTCATGGATAATATCAAAGTTGCTACAATACAAATACATACAATGTATTTTCAAAGCTTGGAATAATTAACGGTTTTCCTATATCTCTCCAAATCTAACTTGTTTGTCTATATTCTCATATAAAATCTTAATCATTCTAGCATAAAGCCACACCCCGTTGTGTAAAGTGAATGGAATATTATCCCCTGCCTTAGGCACGTATAAAACTTGACTTTTATAGGTGGTATATACATGGATATTAACATATATTGCACCATTTTAACTATACAATTTCTTAGCTAATAAACCTCTTAAAAAAGACTTTTAGGATAATTATGCTCACTTCTCTACAAGGCCAGATTTGAAAAACAAAAAATTATCGAAAATCTTAGACAAACTAGAATACTAGAGACGCTAAGCTATCAAAACATGTTCAAACATACGTCGTATAAGGTCAGATGTCCTAAACGGCTACCTCAGTGGTCTTTCCCCCAGGACTGTCCTAGCTTCTCTATTTAAATATTTATAGTCAATTGCTATTGTTATTAATGAGTTCGAGCATTCATTCATTTGACAAAGATTATTCAGCCATCAACGTAATCCAATAGTACGCACTGAACATTCCATGTTTCATGGGCCATTATGTCTATGTGTATACCACAAGAAAACTTATATTACACACATTGAAGAACTCGAGTGAGATGTTAAACATTGCTATAGAAGTCAAAACCTAGGGTAGCATACGTCTTATCGAATTAATTAGATTCAATGGAAGTGCTGAAACATTGATTATTAGGCTTGAAACAGTCTTAGCTTTGATTAATGAAGTGTGATAAGTTTGGCATGTCGTCAATCATTTGAGAACATGACTTGCATGTGAGTTGTCTTCACGATGATGGACAATGAGCATAAAGTCAGTTCGATGCCTATATAGATATTACAAAAAATGTGGCCATGTCATCTTTGTTAGTACATCATTTTCTTCTTGTGGATCCATTGGAAAATTCTTATCATTTTGTGAATTGTTATTAATTAAGGATGATTCCCTAAAGGTCGTACAAGGTGTAATACCTTTATCATGCCTTCACAGATTTGAAATCTAATCATCCAATTAACCACACTTTAAGAAAAGTAAAAATGGGATTGAAAAGAGAGATTGCGAAAGCGGAAAGGCTAAGTGCGGCTTATACAAGCGTATAACATCCGACGTCCATTTTAATAGACAGCTAATGCTTAATTTTTTTTTTTTTTTGAAAGGCGTAATGCTTAAACACTTGTTAAATGAGTATTATTCTATAGAACTGACCCTAAATTTAAGAACTAAATATTCAATACTTTAACGAGTGGAATTGCTCTTAAAATGACAATTTCATTAAGTGAGAGTAAATAAATTTGACATCACACTATAGTTACTTTAAGATTGTTGTTATTATTATACAAGTACATAGAAGATTTTTTTTTTTTCTCTCCCTTTATAGTGATGGTTGAGGTAAGATTTTTCATCCACTCTTCTTCCATCTTTTTGAAGTATATATTTGAAGTGCAAAAATAAAAAACTTACCCAGCTTTTGGTTTTCAAAAATGACATTTTCTTGTTTTTCGCATTTGGTAAGTATAGAAAACCCTTTTTTCATTCTTCTTCTCCCCTTGATCGGAATAACAAAAACTTTCCAACCACACCTTCTATTCTATGTCATTGGACGTGTATTACTAAAAATACAAAACATAAAACTAACTTTCAAACCAATCGTTGTCCTAAATTTTGAACAAAACAAACATTACAAGTCTTCGACTGCATATCCTTACTGATCGATATTGTTCACCACAAAACCATAAAACCATTGTTTGATGATATATACCCAACCTAGCCTGTACACTCAAAATCATAGTTATATTCATTGAACTATTCTGAACCTTTCAAAAGAACCCCTCCTTTTTAGACTAGGCTTCTTTTTTTTTTTAATGCTCAAGCCCAGGCCCGGTCCTACCTATAGGGTTGCCCTAGACAGGCGCAATTTTTTGTTGCCCCAAGGATGTTTATCTGCCCAAAAAAATTGAAAAACTTGCTTCCCTCACAAGGAATTGAGCCTGCACCCACTCTAAGTACCTAATCCTTCACCATATAACCAACCCAACCAAGCTTGCTTATCAATTTAACTTCGTATATAAATCTATATATTATACTGTCTGGTTTATCAACACTACTACCACCGCTAAAGGTTGCGCTGTCGAGGGGGGGTTACCCGATGCGGTTGCCTGAGAAGCCTTGGCCTTGGGCCGGCCCAGCCTAATGCAAATTATAACTACAACTATAGTAGAAAGACGTGCATGCACACTCATGCACAACACACACATAATTAGCTACACCTCGGTTTGTGACATTTCAACTCCGATATTTATAAAAGGTAGATCATGGAAGAAAAAAATAAATTCCTGAACCTTGCTCACAACTGTAATGATCACTCTTTCTTACACCTAAAGATGACACTTAAAACATCTTTGATATTCATGTGCTGATCATTCAAGTGTCCGAAAGACGGATCATTTGTGGTGAACAAATAAAAAGGGACATAACATAATCTCACAAAATGTAGTGATCAATATATATAATATGAATAATTATCTTTACGCGAAGGAAAACGGTAGTTTATAGATATATTAGAATACTAATCAATAAATCAACTTGTCCTTACAAGCGCTGATAAATACAATATAACCAATGTAACCAAAATAATAGTATGCAAATAAGTCATGGACATCCAGCTCATCTTATGAAGCTCCAAAGGATCTTGCCAATCCAAAAAATATGTTTGGACTGACTCATGTATGTATGCGTGTGTGTGTGTGTATATATATATTATGTACATATGTACCTATATATATATATATATATATATATATATATATATATATATATATATATATATATATATCCACTCACACGCACATGCACGCGCGCGCAAACACACACACACATATATATGACAAGCATTCAATGACACCCCGAAGATGTAGCACTCCAATAGCCCCCAGAAACCTACTCCTCGTTAATATTAGTTTAAGTTAGTGGGAGATGAGAGGATGAGTGGAAGGAGAGATAAGAGAAATGTGTGGTGGAAAAGCGAGAGGCCATTGAGGTGCTCCACTATTACAGATGTCATTGAACCTGCATCTATACACACACACATATGTACATATACATATATGCATATACATACATACACACACATACATACATATGTATACAATATGCATGTATAAAGGTAAACCTCAACAAGGGGGCAAATAAATTTTTCCTAAAGGTAAACCTCCATAAGGCATACTATAAGATAAATCAACATTTTATCCTTCACATGTTTAGTAGTATAATGAGGTTACCAAACAAATTGATTGAACTGATTAATGATTGTATTTTTACTTCTACCTTTTCTAATCAGTGAACGGAATTTCTAAAGGTCACATTAGTAGTTCTCATGGAATTAGGCAAGCAGCCTTCACGTTTTCTGAATTATTCCCGATTATCGTGATATATTTTTCTTCCAAATAAAGTTACCTAGTTCACAACAAGTTATTCAAGGCTATAAACAATTTCCTACCAAGATAAGTTACTTCTTATATGTTGATAGTTTGAGTATATGCTTTACATCAAACAAAGATGCAGCTGCTACCATTAAAGGTATTTTTTAGATCCTAGGAGAAAGAATGAGTTTGAAAATGAATGAAACAAAGATGGTAACAATTTGTACTTTTCTGAAACCAAATTTCAACAAGAATAGAAATCCAAACGCATCGTCGCACAGATTGTATTAATTTGGTACTTGCAGTAATTAGCATGAACATTATACTAGTATTATAAAAGAAAACTAACAGTGAAAACACAATACAAAGTATCGACTATTGCTACAACTACCTTAAAAGTGAGCTACCACGTCGATATCGATTATGAGAGAACAAAAATGAAAACCAAACACATCCACTTCCAAAGATCTAATTCCCCTAATTCTACCATGAGAGTTGTATGAGGTGAGGGCCATTACAACAAGTCTTAACGACTGGATAATGTATAATACCGTCCTCAATATACAAATGGATTCTTTTTTGTTTTACTCAAATTATAAGTTTAACAAGGTTAGCAATTCTAGCCTAACCTTGCACTATATGCATAATGATTTAATACCATACCCAAAGAAGCACACATCCTAATACAAGTTACTAAATTTTGAGATGACACTTTTCTGTATATATGAAGCCTATAAACTACCTACCATTTCAAAACACAAATAACAAAAGAGGCGGATCTCTGACCACTTACTACCACACTTGAATATAACACATAAGGAGGGTCCCTTAATCACTTAAGGCCTTGACAGGTGGTTTCCTTCCATGTTATTACTAATTAGAGGATACTAGCTATTGAATCCTCTAATTACTAGTTAAGGCTTTCGTTATTTGCATATCCCATCCTATAAATAAAATAACGCATAATACGAGAGATAGTAAGCAGCCACTTAGTACTTACGAGATAGGTAGATGACATCTCCCCATTTAAGACCTTCCCCAAGAAGATCACTGTGTTACTATTCAGCTGACATTATTGGGTAATCTTGTAATCACTTAATACTTTTGGAAGGATAGGCAGACCTTTGGTACCTCTGTAGTGGACATTTAATACCTTATCCCCATGTGGATTCTAACCCAGCCATTTAATACGAAGATTCCCCAATTCGACACCCATTTAGCCATTTAATACTTTGATTGGGAAAAAAATGAGTCACACAATTACTTAATACCTCTTGAGGGTGGTCCCGATGACCATTATTCATACTCCTCGGGACCCTAAGAAATGGGAAGATCTTGATTACTACACGTACTCCTTAGGATAAATTCTAAGGAAATGAGCGAACCCAACTACTACTTGTATTCCATCCAACTACTTAATACCTTAGACATAAAGTAGGCTTCTCGACACCCAGTGACCTTTAGGTTTCTTTTTTCAATAAAGAAGCGGACCCTACAACCACTTAGTTCCTCAACATTTGAATTAAACCCTTAGGGACACCCTTCATCACGTTCCTTCACCAGTTCCCATGTTCAATAATATCTCACATTAGTTGTACGCACATCCAACTTTTGGAAAGTGCAGAATTCTGTCGAATGACTCAACTGACCTCACATCATAAACCTACTAAGTCCAATTCCATATATTTTAATTATCGTATTAGTTACAAACTTATTATAAGCTAAGATTGGTTGTCCTAAGAAAAAACTTATAGTTCGAATGTAATTTATTGGATTTGGCATATTTATATTAATCTTACCTAAGATCCCTATTTAAATTTATTAACATATCTGCCATATGCCATTAATTACCATAACGATCATTTTCCCTAAGACAACGGACATTGCAATAAATGCTATTAATGTTAGTTCCATTATTTTCCATTAATTTCTACTATTTATAACTCATTTATTACCTCTAAATTTATTATAATATTAATGGACCAAAATTTGAGTTACAACATTTAATTCTTGTATATCCTAATTATAACTATTTTGAATTCTATAATTTATTTTTAACATTTATTTCCCATAAGTACCAATGTTATAATTGTTAATTCTCCATTTATTATGGGTAACTCAAATGTATCCCAATGATTAAAAGAGAACGATTCGAATTCAAACCTACCTAAGCATCAACCTAATAATGATAATAATTAGCGTTAATTACGTATAATTTGGATGGACAAAAAATATTAATGTATATTAGCGTAACAATTAAATATATGTTAGATTTCTAAATCTAACCAGTATACATTCTAGTCCAAGCTAGTAACAAGAACCATCTTCCTATGTTCTGATTTACTGAAATTCAAATCTTATTAAAATGTCTTTTGCTATAATTTCCTTAAATTTCCCGAATATTAAAAAGAAAAGAATATTGACATATTTAAATTATAAGGAGTGAATAATCTTTTATTTGGAATAGACAATATAAACTATGTACAAAACGTGTAATTTACATATCTCTTCCTTTATATTTTGTGTATATTCCTTATAATTTCAAACATAATCTTTTTACGAAACTGGACAAATGAGTTAATTTATAAAAATTAAACAAGTATCCTTATACAAAGCAAAACACAGAAAGATTTCAACCAAAAAGGTAATTCACATAAATCCTACTTTTACATCTAATTTTACAGAATTAGAACACAACAATAATTTAAATATCTTTAAGGATTGATTTCCAGATTTAGGTGCAAACACTAGTTAAATTACACAAAAGAACGCGTTGGAAAGATTTAGATATTTTCAATGGAAAGCCTATAATTCCATTTATCATATTTAGGTATACAAATTCAAACCACACTAAAGAAAAAGATTTGATTTTACAAATAATATATAATTTTCTCACTCACCTTGCAAAGCTTTCTCAAATCTCATATCTGAATTACAACCTTTAGGTTTCATTTTCAAATCCTTTTAGATCCATACAATATGTATAAAAAAATTAGAATATGAAAAGAAAAATGAGATTAGAAACCAAAGAAATTTACCTTACACACAAAACCTATCTTTTCGTATAAATCTGAATTCATTTCCTCCAATCCTTACTATTTGAATTGAAATTTATTTGTTTTAAGAAATTTTAGAAGAGATTGGAGAAATGAAAATGACAGAACTTCGCTGCTTCCTTCAGAAAATGTGAAAAAAGATAAAGGATACAAGCTTTTATTAATAGGTGTTGGAATTATCATGAACCATTAGATTTAAGTTTATAAAAACTCTTCCACTAATATAAGTTTTTGTTCTCCACCAAAAACTACCTTCCATTAGCAAATCAACCATGAAGTCGATTGCCCTATCGAATGCCTTAATCGACTTGGCTGTAGTGGAGTCAGGTGATTAATGGTGGATTTAATATATTTTATTTGTATTATTTATTTTCCATCTATAACTTCTTCATACAGACTCTGTTCGCGAAGTTCCAAACATGGAAGTTAATCAGAATTCTATTGCAAACGCATTAGTGTAAGTTTTTAGCCAAATTCCATCGTTTGCTCAAATTTCATTTTTAAAATCTAATTAAATAACCGACTTAATTAAGTAAAATTTCGGTGTTCTACATTCTTTCCTCCCAAAAAGAAATTTCACTTCGGAAATTTTCCATTGAAAAACATTTTTTTAACCAAAACCTTCATACGACTACAAATAAAAATACGAAGCAACTAATCTCGTACCCAAAATTTAACATCCAAAATGGCAAAACATCTAAAATCGCTTCATAATTATATCTCCTATGTTGAAAAAAGGAATTTTGGTTGGAATTAGACATTCTTATCATTTTGAAAATTTTTAGTTCCCTTTATATAGTGGAATTTACCATGCTTGCCCTAAGATGCCTCAAAATATCCATGTATCAATTGCATGAGGTGGGTTGCATTTAAGCTCTAGAACATAAGTGAGTCTAATAATAACTCAGACACATCGTTGACGATTCCATAGCCAAAACATTCTTTTCTTCATTACCGTTAGCGTTTTAACTGTATCATCGCCCTTAATTTCCTGCTAAAATTGCAAATATAATTTTTAATTATCTTCCCCACAC
Source organism: Allium sativum (assembly GCA_030737875.1). Taxonomy (NCBI): domain Eukaryota; kingdom Viridiplantae; phylum Streptophyta; class Magnoliopsida; order Asparagales; family Amaryllidaceae; genus Allium; species Allium sativum. The sequence continues at coordinate 221,139,895 of CM060912.1, read as the reverse complement.
TTCACTTATATCCTTAGAAATTATGATTTCCATAATAATAATTGGTTACTCCTTAAAATTAAACTTCTATTTTGGAAAAATCAGGTTAAAACGCATAAGCGTGCATTTCCTTCATAAATAAAATCTTAATTTAAAATTTTAGAAAACAAAATTATTTTTTTCTCTCAAAATGTTTGGGAAAAGTTTCTAAAATAATTTCCATTATTTTTTAACTATTTGGGTCGCAAGTCGACATAGACGGAAGTCAGTTACGCGTAAAACATGCAAATCGAAGTTAACTAATCCTACCAAAAATGTGACATTTTAGAAAATGTCAATACTAAAAAAATAAATTTTAGTTTTTAGAAAATAGGTAAAAATAATTATCCATGACGAAAACAACCCTTAATCCGTCCTTCGCTGAAATTTACTACATAATATTTTTCTTCCAGCTCTACGATTATTGTTAGTTATATTTAAATTGTGAGATTTCACTTTCAATTCATATCATAAATAAGTGCGGGTGGCTTATTCAACAATTTTAAAAGATATAAATCTCATAACGTCATTGTGCGATTTTTACAAGGACAGTTAAAAACAAATAGTTACACATAACTTCAACAAAGCAAAGAACGAATGCTAGAAAGGAAAAAATACATAAAATCCTAAAAGATGCCTCCTAAAGGCTGAGAGAAGGTCGAGCTCTATGGTTGGAACTCGCTTCATTGCCATGACCTTGCCTGGATCGTAACAAGAAGGGAACACAAACTATATCGTGTCAACACTGCTCCCTACGGATCTCTTTGAGCATCGCCTAAACCTGTCGAAGAGCGACAAGCTCAGAGATCTCATATCCTCCTGCGCCCTACTTTAGAGGCTGCTTCTTTGAACTACTGGAGCTAGAGGTGAAGGAGGATGCAACTGGATTCCCATCTTTTGAAAAGTGGAGCAATCAATAGCCACAACGATCTTCCTAATCACTATCTCCCCACAAGTATTCACTTCATAATGTCTGAAGACATGTATGAGAAGATGACTATATGTAAAGTGAGTCCTCCATGCATTGGCTGGAGGCTCAGCTAAGTGGATCACCAGTGCATGGGCTCTGTTGATGGATATGTCACTCAAGACAGCATAAGCGACCTTACGCACTAAAGCATAAATACAATCATGGATCCCTATCATTAGAATGATGTTATACTGAATGATAAGCACAACGAGATAAGCAACTGGTCGCATGCTATTAGTGCACCAAGCGCCGACATTTCCAAGGAAGATAGGCTAAAGGATTTGAAAGTTGGTCATCTCGATATCATCTAATTCCGCTTCGACCGTGGATATATCCAAAATCTCTAATAAGTCATCGTCGGTCAAATCGATCAAGGTCCCTTCACCTTCAACCGATCAAATTATTGCCCTAGGCAAAATCAACAGCCATGTTGGTGTTAAAGAGGCAGATGCAGCCTGAGTTGCACTCACCCTCAAAAGCGTCATTGCATAGAACTCGTTCCAGGCCTTGGGCTACAAGAAGCTCCTTAAGCTAAAATAGAATGAAATCACCGAATTTCGCGAGATAACCTTGGTGAGACTCGTACTTGGCTTTCTTCAAGTGTATGGAAATTTTTTACTCACTACGATCTAACCAACTGGCCTCTTAGGGAGTGAGACTTGAGGTGGTGCGTGGCGATGATTGTGGCACGAGGTGGTGCCGTGGAGGAACGATGAATTTAGGGGCGAATAGGGTAGATCTGGAGTAGTGGAGGGGTTAGATATTCAGCATAGTGATTTTGATGGTGGTTGGAGGAGAAATAGAGGAGCGAGGCTCTAGTTTGTGGTAAAGGATGGGGAAAACGAGTCTTGGCTAAAATTTGGGGGAGGGGGAGGATGAAATGAATGGCGGCCAGGGTTTGGACGTGAATTTTTTTTCATGTTCTAAGTACGGGTCGTGCCCAACCCAAAGGACGTTCTTCCAACTTTATAGGAGGGTGGTCGACTGCGATAGGTCGACCTGTAGCCCTGTTTTAAATGCGGCTTGAACTTGGAGCCATTAGGGATGGTTTGAAATAGTTAAATAAAAAATTGAATCGTACCATCTTCTTTCAACGACCAAACTAACCTAATATCTTAGACTATTTTACGCTGATGGGCATCTCATCTAGTCGAGTGATCTTCCATAAAAAGCTTCTCATTAGCCTCGAAAATAATTGCGACCAATAATCATATAAATACCCATAATATTTCAGTTAATATTATGTATTTACTTCATAAGAAATTTCCTCCCTTTCAAGCTAAAGGGTATAACAAAGCTTGAAGAAGAAAATATCCCAAATTAAACAATCTGATTTTTCTTAGCCCGTTCAAAAATAAAAATTTAGAAATTCCTTTTGTGGTTAAACTTTATTTAAAAACTATGGGTTTTGCACCTTGTATATACTTATTATTATTGTTACTATTTTTACTTTCAAGACTAAATCTCAATTTTTATTTCTAAAAATATTTTTTTCTAGAAAAATAATTTGAAATATTTGACATCTTTTTTTTAAAACAAGTGCGTAACAAAAATTCTCTCGATTATTGAACTAAAAAATTTGATGGAATTATTTTAAAGAGAAGGATATCCTGTCCGTCGTAATATGGTACCAGGTGACCTCATTAATGTTCGTTCGGATTAGTATGACACAGTAATTTGAATTTCCCATTCAGGTAAGACTAAGAATTGACCTTCAACTGGAACTCTTCCTCAACATCCAATAATCGTAACTACATTAGGTGTAGCTTGCTTTCATTATCGAGTCACAAATCTCAAGTCCACTGTATTCCAATATACTCATCCTCATGCTCTTTAAAACAATCGTCAAACACATCGTTGGGTGGTTTGGGGTTCACAAGAAACTCGAACTCTAAAATATTTCCAACTCATAAGCAGTTGGTCGATTCATACGAAGTAGGACGTGACTACGTCATCACCAGGCTACTTAGAGTCAAGTGCGAAGATCCAAAGAAAACAAAAAGAAAGTTTAAATACTTTCTCTTACAAAATCTTAATTCCTCTAGTAATCTAAACCTATTGCTCCGATACCAATTGTAACAATTCCCACTTTTTTAGCCCGAATTTCGAAAAAAATTTATACACAAACCTATAGCAATCAAAATTTCATCAATTCGCTTTGTGAATATTTAATTTGCTTAAATATTCCATTTGTGCTTTTAATTATTTAAATTCCATTTTATATGGTTAGTTAATGGTAGATTATTTATTTTATTCATTCAAATAACGATTTTAATGGTTTTATAGCCTTTTGAAATTTGAATAATTTAAAGGAGAAAAACTTAGTTAATATTTTTGATATTAATAAAATATGTATTTCAAAACAAAATTTTATTTTGAAATTGTATTTAAATGTATATATGATAATGTAATAAGATTTTAAGTTTATAAAGTTATATTTTCTAAAATAATATAATGTATTTGATATGATAATAGTACGATCTAATATTTATATTTTAAAATATGTGATTTAATGTTCAACACTTGTTTTCATAATAATAAAGTTTTATAATATATAAAAATGTGATTTGATGTTTACTTATAGTATAAGTTAAAATATTTATAATATCTATATTTTATAATATAATTTAAACTATGATTTGATGTTTACTTATAAAAGAAGTAAAGTTATATTTTAGTTTACAATTTTATATATAAAAAAATACCTGGATGTGATGTTAACAAATTAAATGAAAATTTAATAAAAATTATTATGAAAATTTAAGTAAAATTGTACATTAAGTACATAATGTGAATCATTTCCAAGACAAACATTTAATCATTGTATTATGTTGGCTTTAGATGAAAGTTTATAATGAATTCAAGTGCAATATGGTGTTTTTCTCGTTTCACTACTTAATTTTATATTTTTACCTTATATAAACATCTACTTATCCATTCTCTCATGCTTCAATTCCTTCTTATTGCCTCTTCTCATAACAAAACAAAATCATGGAAGAAGATCTAATAAAAAAGGAAAAAAGAAAAGACGGAACAACAGGTTCAAATAAAATGTTTATAGTAAGATTCTAGGAAGTTTAAAATGAAAATCGTCCAAATTATAAAATTTAAATTCTTGTGTTAAGTCGAGATTGATTTCCATTCTTATATCATTTGATTTAGAGTAAGTTGAGTGGTCCGACTATTGTTCTGGGTGTACTGAGCTTTTACAGTAACCATGATAGTGGTCATGGCAATTTGTTTACAAACTAGGGTTTGGTTTTATGGAAATTGTGGTCAGATTTAGGAGAACTAGAGCATCCTGGCAGTCTTAGGTTGGTGCGGTGAAACTTGGGGTGGAGTTTGGTAGTTCTTGGTAAGTTATAGTGGGATGCGTCTGTAACCACTCAACTTTTTCGTACCATTTAAGCTGACATTTAACTACTCATGTACAAATAAATGGAATGGGAAAAGTGGATTGTTAATAGAAAGAAATTAGAGGGTGAGAAAGGAAAGAAAGAAATATTAGAATAGAAGAAAAAGAAGATCAGAGTTTCACAGTGGAACGAATAAAATATCATATCAAAACTCTTTACTCAAAGGAAACTGTATATTATGACATCGGAGTATACATACATTTCAACACAACACACAACGGAATAATTCATTACCAGAAAACATGGATATACGTCTCGACTCCAGCTCCTTTTATGAAGCTCCAAGCGAAACCTAACCTGATAATATGCTTGGTCTGACCCGAGCACATTTGAAGCAAAGCAAAATTCACCTAGATCAATCTGGAATACTTTCGGTGATAAATTCATATTGCAAAAAACTTGTTCAACTTTAGAATTTTTTTTGAAGAAAAGGATAATCGTATGACCAATCCAAACATAAACATGGACATTTTTTACCTTAAGATACCCCAAAATATTGTTGACATATTAAATCCGGTGATATTATAATAATGTCTATCAAACCACAAATAAATAACCATCTAGCAGAATGCTTGCATCTCACGCTCTATGTATTTAGTATATAATCAAAAACCGCATGGCTCGTATTGGAGTTTGGATTTCCAACTTGATAAGGTATGGGACCACCTTCCGATCAGTGTACTATGGCGGGGATACACTAGGGTTCCGTAAGAACATCCTGCAACCCGACTACACATGACCAACCACTCATTCAACTTGAGTGTATTGAATATATTTTCACCCTACGACTGCAGCCATCGTATTCTCCGAAGATACAAAAATGAAAGAATAACAAATGAATTTTCTCTAAATGGTGATAATACACCCTATGGGAAATGACTCACATAGCCATGCTGCCTTCCCGATTTCTGTCATTTCCTGGTTGATGAGGTTTAAGGTCACAATTACCTTTTTAGAACATCATATCATCATTCACTTTAAATGCCACATCGTCAAATCCATCAAATCACTAATGGATGTCAACAAATATACTTTGGGTGTTAAGCTAAGAGAAGATATCTTCTCCGCCACCAAACTTGATATATTTGTAAAAATCAACGTACATGTTTCTTAAGAAATACTCTATCAGACATTCCTCCATACAAGTCATCCAGGAACAGGATGAACTAAAGTCACCATCCTACCAAATCCTATATAAGAATCACACAAAGGAATAATAGCGAGAAGTCCTTGCAATCTGAATATTTCAGTCACGACAGAATCACAAGTCGTAACAACATTAGCGGCCAAACCAGAGAAATTTAAAGAGTAGTTCTTCCAATCAGGCAGATCCACGGTATTCAATGTTCCATCTTTATAATCATCCGCAACGCCATAGATTGCCTACTGAAATGAAAATCCAAGGTGTTTCCAGCTAAAATGTTACCACAACTATGCTAATTTTTGTGTATTGCAATGCACTCTTCAATATGTTACCATAGATATCAAATTGTATTGCAGTAGCTATAGTTATAAACTTTAAGTTTAGTTTGCCATGTCATCAATCTGCATCTATAAAAAGATGCATATTTATGCGTCAATTTACCTTTTAAAAACAACATCTAAAGTTGACACTTCACTAATCCGTTAAAATCCTTCACCACCGCTAGGAAATCAACTTTACATTACTCATTCGATTCATCTTTCTCAATTTCTCAGATCTGTTCGTTCTCACCCCCAAATTTCCAATTCCAATCCCAAATTTTCATTCACCTACTTCTTCCAATCCAACCCTCTCTGCGTTCTCCACTTCTTCCAGTGAGTCCTTCACCTATCCCCTTCCCCGTCATCAAATGACAGTCAATCCAAGAAGAAAGTTGCTAGCTTTTTATATTGTGTTTCTCATGTACGTTTCTGTTGGTTTTTTGATTGTCACTATTGATTAGACTACCGAGAAATGGAAATTATTATCACCGTGAGTACAATTTTGTTTGGTTGGTGGTGTTTTTTGTGATTCTGTTGTATATTGATTTGCTGAAATGTTCTTTGAGTAGCTATTGGGTTGTTAATCAATTTAATAACACAGAAATTTAGTTCCTAGTGGAGTGTGGTTGTGAAAAATTTGACCATCGACCTTATATGAGCTGCATGTTCTAAACAACTACTCGGGTTTCCCAGGTTGTTGTTGACTGTGATGATTGAGACATGATATTGCTAGTTTTTTTTACTAAGATATACAGTGGTTTATGAAAATGATTCCATAAGGATGCTTACATATACATGATAGTTATCATTTCTTAAGTATTATAATGATCTGTATGCATAAGACTGTCTATTAGTATACGCATGATTTATTAAGTGTGTGTGTGTGTGTGTATAAGACATGCTAATAAATATACGCTTGTTTTGTTTTGGTTATGCACACAAATACTAAATGCATGAAATACATGCCCGAAAGCCTACTGAATGATTTGCAGTTTGTGATATCACTTCAATTCGAGTTCAGTGACCGCTCAATCAATTTCTACTTCAAATTCATCAACAGTCGCTGCGAGAAAGTACGGCCACCACAAAATTCCAGCGAAGATGAGGACTGTGAAGGTAGGGTCGAATGCGAGGAAGAAGTTTTTTGGTTGTTCCATGTGGCCGGTAAGCATAAATTAGGTTTTTTGGTTGCTTTGTCAATTATTATATCTTTCAGTGATGTTTTAGTCGAAAATTTAAGATATGTGCAGAATGGCGATTGCGGGTGTTTTATGTGGCATAACGAAGTGGATGAAATCAAAACAATGTTGAATTGGATGATGCTACTGTTAAATTGATGGAAAAAGAAAAGACTATATTGCAATTGCTCATGGAAAAGAAGATAATTGAAGAAAAGTTGCTGAAGCAAAAGAAAAAGAGGGCAAAAGCCAATGAATTTGTGGCAGATATGAAGGAAGAGTTGGCCCTAATGCGCATTGAATGTGGAAAACACGAGAAAGAAGAAAAATTCTTTGCAACCACTTTAGCTATGTCCTGGATCATGTTTGGAGTTCTTTTGTGTGTTGCTATGGCAATGTAGAGCAGTGAAGTAACATGAAATAGTATGCATGGACAGTTTTTCAGGTATAATTTTAAGTTTTGTCACATTGTAGATTAGTGATAATTGTATACACTTGTGAATGAAACGCAAATGCAAATGAAACTCAATTATGTTTAGATCAGTATACACTTGTATACACATTGTTTAGATCAGTATACACTTGTATACACATTGTAGATTAGTGATAATTGTATACACTTGTAAGTGAAACTCAGTTATTTAAATGAAACACAAATGCAAATGAAATTCAGTTATGTTTAGATCAGTATACATCGTATACACATTGTTTAGATCAGTTATGCAACTCGGTTATGTTTAGATCAGTATACACTTGTATACACATTATGCCTGTTATGTAACTCAGTTATGTAAATGAAATACAAATGCAAATGAAATTCATTTATGTTTAGATCAGTATACACTTGTACACACATTGTTTAGATCAGTATACTATGTTATACTGAAATGCAAATGGAATTTAGTTACGAAACTCAGTTTGTGCTGAAAGGAAACTCAATTATACTATGACCATAGTTTGTGCTAAAATGCAATTGAGGCATGCATACCTCTTATTTTGTGCTGAAATGCAACTGATGCATGTAGGTAAAGGAGGCAGTGATGAGGTTGTTCAAGAACTTGTTACTAAAGGCACTAGAGGTACCCGATGTATTAGAAGCAATGAACGCACTGGAGGCTTGCGCTATATTTTGAAACTGTTTTAGTTTTATGTAAACATGAATTTGGTACTGGCTGTGTTTGTAACTAAAATGTCTGTAAAATTGAATTTAGTGGCTATGTTTTGTTATTTTGTAGTTGACTAAGTACTACTTGTGTTTGTTGGTTAATTTAAAATAAAAAGTTCTTTGTTAATTTCCGTGTGATGCTATGTTATGTATTGTTGCCATAGCTATGATATAATGTTGCAATATGTGATGTTAAATGTTGCCATAGCTATGAGATAGTGTTGCCACTAAGTGGTAAAATTGTTTCCATAAATTTATGCATGTGGGCCCCACAACAGGATTCTGTGAACTCGGGCTATAGATTTTAGTGGCGATTCCGTGAACCCGGGCTACAGATTTTAGTGGGTCCCACATTTTCTAAATTTAGTACTTGTGGCAACACCAGTACAGATGTTGCCTTAGCGTCACAAAGATGTTGCCTTTGACTCTAAGGCAACGCGGCAAAATGCATCACCAAGAAAGTGTTGCTATAGATCATTTTTTGTCTATAGCAACACTTTTTGGCACTTTCTGCATCACTTCTTTGGTATTGTAGTATGTATGGCGTAGAGATCTCTACAGATTAGTTTTCGAACACACAATTGGTTCGAAGTTGTTTTGGGTCTAGTTCATGTTAGACCTAAAAATAGAACTAACACCCAATAGATCAAAATTTGAAGAGATTAATGAAGAAATATAAACTGAAAATGAGAAACAACAAGAAAACACACAAGATTTATAGTGGTTCGGCGTTAACACTCGAGATACAATTACTACGCCATAAACGGCCTAATGCAACGGAAAAAAATTGTTGGCAAAGCCCAAAAAATGTTGGCATAGGTTTTTGTAATATTTTTAGGGTGATGCAATTTTCACTGTTGCTGCAGACCTCAAAGGCAACATTTTGACTATCTACGGTAACATAACAAATATTGTTACAATAGAACCTTATTTGGGTCTATAGCAACATCCTTAGGTCTTTGTAGCAACATACCAAAAAGGTTTCTATAGATATTTCATGTCTAATAGGGTTAAATATTTATCTAATAGAATAGTACTGCAAAGAATTTGAATTCAAAAAATGTTTTATTAAATAAAATATTTTATTTCAGCAACTGAAATAGAACAAATTTCCGATTCCTACTATTAACAACTCAATGATTTACTACAACACTGATTATTCACATATATAGATATTCCTCACTACATCACTCAGTTCACTCATTAAATATGAATGTTCAATTTATATAGACACTAACATTGACAAATATATTACGAGCCGAAGACTAGCCGAGTAGTGGGTCCGGGCGCATTTTGTGCTGCCCTTACCAATCTCTTTGCAATTTCCTTATGATATCGCAGGAGAATATAAAATAAGAATACAAAGCTAATATATTTTTATAAACAAATTTCTTGCTTTAAAAGTGAACAACTTACTATTCTTGGGTTCTTGAAAACTATTTCAACCGCGGTTCCATTATTTAGAATTGATACAAATGGAGGAAATAAAAGTCTAAACAATGGAATGTATTCCCTGAAGAGTCCAGTAGTAGCAATACATTCTGGATACAATGATGCAAAGGTTATCCTAATCTCTTCATAATACCTTCTATGAAACTCATGACTCAAATATGTTTCACATGTGAATCAAACCAATCCACAACAAAGCTACACTTTATCAGATCCAAGCCTGTCTAAACATAAATTACATTAAATAAATGTACGCAAAACCCAGATAAATAGATAATGCTCAGCAAACAAATTAACCTGAATATTTAAATGAATTAATAAATCATGACTTGAAACAATTACCAATTATCAGATCTCAACGGTAACAGTTATAAGCCTGGTTAATGTGCAATAGGAAATTGATTCGTCTATAAAATCTGTGAATATAGGTTGTAGAATATTTCACTATAAATCATTTACCTTTATACACAATTGTGTATTAACATCAGACTAAAATATTATCCCTCTGCATCGTGAACGTATATTAAATAGAAAACGCTCAAAATCATGATTTCAATAGTCTAACACCACACTAACAAAATTTAGAAACCCAAGTCATCAAAAGACATAAACATAACATAGTTAAACTGTATGTTTAGGGAAAGAAAGAAAAGACTTGATTGAGAAATCAAAAATGAAGTTCATTAGAGAATGTGATTTGAATCAAAAGAGGTTATTTGAATGGTGGAAAGTGCATAAAATCGACCTGGAAGGGACGAAGAGCATCTGCTGGAGCAAAGTGCCACCCACATATCACTAACAACATGCATTAACCAAGTCAAGAGTTCATCAAATGAAATAACTCACAAACAGTGCCACCAAAGCTCATAGAAATCCGAACAATTGCTAATACACTAGGCGAGATCGAAATACCATCAACATTAGAAAACATCCTTCAGAAACAAAATAATGCCTTGACACATCGCTTTACGTTCTGAAAACCAATAATACAACCTGAATGATTACCGCAACCGTACAATAACATAGGGAGGAGATTGGTTTACTGCAAACGGGGGTTATGGCGAAAGGAGCTTCGAGTGGGAGATGAAAAGTGGGAACTCAGATGTGTACAACAAAAGCTAGGAGGATCCAAAACCAGGATCGATGCTGTTGATTTGATTAATGAAAAGCAGCAAAACAGATTAAATAAAGTAGGGCTGGCAACGAGTACCCAAAAAAATCCGATATCCGTCCGCATCCATATCCGAAAAGCGAATAAATATCCGATATCCGAAAAAATGGATGTGGATACGGATACATAAATATCCGCATCCGAATATTATCCGTCCAAATATTTTTTACATTATGCTCAAAATTATATGTATTTTAGTACAATGAATCAGATTTATTTATTGCTTTACTAAGTCGATTGTTTATATCATATGCTTTATATACATATTAGTTACTCAAATCTATTTAATTTCATCGTATATGCTTATTTTTAACACTTTAATGATCAAAGAAATTGAAAAACAATTATGTTAAACTATATTTTTTCGTTTATATTTAATGATTTATCGATCGTTGGCGGATAAGATAATTATCCGATATCCGTCCGTATCCGGGGATACGAATATCCGATATCCGAAAATGATTTCGGATACGGATATAGCACTATCCGTATCCGAAAGTATCCATTGACAGCCCTAAAATAAAGAGAATAAGAGGTGAAAGTAAAAAAGGGAGACAACTCTCGAGCTTGGAGATGGCCTGAATCATGAAGATTCGACTGTGAAAATTAAGGATTTGATTTTGAAAATTTGAGGGTGAGAACGAAATGAAAAGAAAAGCGGGTGAATGCAAATAAAAGTGGGAAATATAAATGTTTGCGATTGGATCAACGAGTGGTGTTTAGATTGATCGTTCTCCAACGTACGATTATATAAGTTCAATGTAGGATCGGCCTTGGTAGAATGACGTGGATCACCATGTAAGACCTGAAAAAGTCTATTATAGCAACACTGTATAAAATGTTGCATCGTGTTACACTTGTTTATCTCGAGCAACACATTTTTATGGCTAAGGTAACACCAAAAATAGAACATTGCAGTAGGACAAAAATAATATAGTTATCGGGGCATTTTGGATGGCAACACCTTGTAAATTCATTGCATTAGGCCGTTTATGGCGTAGTGAATCAATTTCCTCTCACAAATGTTGAAACTCACTTGAATATCACAAAACTATGTGTGGTCAAACAGGAATGGCGGCTGCAAAATATTGCCTCAAAGATTGAAGTGCCAAGAAGTCCCTTTTCTGTTTGTTGGGTCGGGTATTTATAGGGTAGAGCAACACCAAAAGAGCGGGAAAGGTTACACATGTGTGGCATCAGCCCGGGTTTACAGAACGTGAGTAGCAACTGGTTCGTGCAAGATAGGGTTCTTGGGTCGTGGCCACATGGCAGTCATTCCATGCATTTAGAGATTAGTAGCTTGAAATGTGGGCAACAGTTTTTCATGAGTTCGAAACCAAAGTCGGCCGGGTCAAGCTTGTTCGACCCGAAGCCATCAACTCGGTGCTCATCATTCCAATTCGACCTGAGGATGGAGATTTATTTCAGCTTTGCCTGTTTTACTTCTGATCTGATCCGACTTTTAGCTATTGAATAGACATGATTCTTGGCCTGAATGCATGTGATTGTGATTACTTGGTCCTTGGACGTCCTTGTCACAAGACAGGCTAACATTTTGCCCCCCAAAGTACATCTTATCAAAGATGAGATGTGCTTTGAACTTGTTTATCCATCCGTTCTTGAATAAACAACAATTAATGGTCATGTCCTTTAGTAAGGCCGAGTCTCTTATTTCCTTGTACACCATGTATGAATAGGAGATTGCGCCCACAATCGTCTTTGCTGCAACTTACAACTCAAGATCTTCAAATTGGAGCAAAGACAGATTTACAAGTAAACATTTTAACCTTTTTCGATTCAAAAAGATTAAGTATATCCATCTAATTCGCAACACATTGCCCGTTCTCATATATGGTTACATACACAGGTCGTTCCGGATAACTCCTCTCGATTATTGAAATTCAATTATTACACATGACCGTGATATATCAATGTGAACATGTAGTGTTCATTGAGAAAGTCCTTCCTTCTCTTTAACTTTTCCAACATTTCTTAGTAATAATTCTTCATGTAAAAAAACTTGTTGCGCTCTAGGTCGAATAAATTCGACCCAACTAGTTCTAGATTTCCCATGTCTATTTTCAGAAGACTAGGTCAACCCATCTTTTCAGAGAAGAAGAATGGCCTCTCTTATGCCATATATTGGCCGGCTTAACTTTCTTTTTCTCTTCACTTTACCCATTCGTTGTCGATTTACTTTGAATTCCCAAACCCTAATTCTCAAATCTAATCGATTTCTTCAAATTCCAAACGCTATTCGTAGGTGGGTAATTAATATATTTGATTCATTCTTTAATTCGAGATAACATGCGGATTTGATTTCAAATTTATGGGGTTTGCTCTGATTTGAATCAGTATTGGGGCTTGATACTTGATGAGTTTGTAGGGTTCCACGCCGGAGCTTGTTGTCACCTCGTCGAGTGTCGAGGTCGCCATCGTCATCGGTGGTGGTCTTAAAACTTGATGTGATGGAGATTGGTCAGTGGAGTGTTGTGGTGTGAGAAACCATCAGTGTGGGCTGTAAGAAATTTGGTTATGCGAGTCTAGAAGGAAGACGAAATGGAGAAGGAGGCTTGTATCTTGTTGAGTCGAATTCAATCTGTTGCACAGTTCTAAATGGCTGAAGTTCAAAACAATGATGTAAAAAGAGGGTTTGAAGAAAAGGCAGGTCATCGGGTCGAAAATTCTTGATCCGGGTCAAGTTCAACCCGGGGATATTTGACCCGAAGGCTTTGACCCAAACACATGCCACCAATATGGATCTCTCCAGCATATATATACATATGCCTAAATTGACGAACAAGAAAACCATAACTACAATCCATCATGGACATATAACTCGAGCAATATCAACATATCACATATTCTCGTGGATAGTTAGAATAGAGGCTTTCACAATTCAAACTTTAACAGCACAACATACTTGCTTGGGAAATTCCAGAGTTAATAACATAACTTGTTGTAACGCTGCAATGCATGTCGATTCATTCCATGCTTACATCACTTCTTTTATGTTTCACCACACCTGCACTGCACATACTAGCACACACACACATAGAGGCACATGTTACTTTACACTAATATTCAACGTTTCTTGGATAATACAACAACATGTCTAGAAGACATCCAATAAGATATTTTGAGTCTCAAAAAGGAGAAGCTCTAGAAACGTCCACTAACCCCAATATTTTTCCATCAAATTATAACTCAGAAAGTACTAACTCAGAATTCAAAGTCGATCTCCATGAGGATGTAGAATCATCCGATGAAGGAATATCTATGGACGACGAGGTATAGGAGACACTCGAGCTCCCGATATATTTGATGATGCGATCATTCTGCAGCAATCCAGTGATTCTTGGGTGTCTACTAGTAAAAAGCCAAGACTTGAACGATTATGTCTAAGGCATGGGATATCCTGCGACGAGGTTCGGGTTATCGATAGTGTCTTAGACAGACCTCACAATCCTCCAAAGAGATATATGGCAATAAGATGACATATGTGCTCAGTCAGAGCTATTCCTTTGTTTCACCCTTTCATCGTTGAATTCCTTAGACGATTGAGAATAGTTCCCCTGCAGCTTCATCCAACTTCATACTTGTACTTGTACACCTTGTACATTGCATACACGGAGGTTCTAGGAGTTGAGCCCACCATCAAGGAAATAATTTTTTTCTATCACTTCAAGCACCGAAAGCTCGAGGCTCCTTTTCTCTATTTCGAATTTGCGCCCAAAAGAAAACGCATCGTCGATGGCTTTAGCAATGTGGGCGACATAAGGCCTAATTGGTTTTATATTTGATATTAGGCCGGATGTGGCAGGAGGTGGGTTCAATCTAGTGATTTCCAGACCTTAGCTTTCTCGCTTCAGCTTTACTTAAAGATTCACTAGCCTTTTTTGTCTTATTATTTTCAGTTCTAAATCCAAAGAAACCGCATGGCCAAGTGTATCAAGATTGTTTAAACACTTTGTTGAATGTTGGACCAACATTATTAAGCGTCAAAAGCTGCTTAGTGGACCAGATCTTCACTGACATCACTTTCTTAGTCTGCAACGAAGCATAGGGCTTGGTGGAGGTCGTACTTCTGCTTACATGCCCCTAGCTCAGATTTCTCCGACCTCATCGAGGAATGAAAGTGTGCCCCTAAGTCGAGGGGCAGACGGTAGCATCATTTGAGGCTTGGGAGATGTCAGAAAAAAAATCTAGCAGGTTGTAATCGGGAACCCCAACCAAGATAGGGAGAGAAATACCCTGAGAAGGAGACCGATGAAGTAGTTAAGAGTCCTCCAATAATTTTTTTTACATAGGGGCTTATGGAAAAGCCGATCGAGGAGGAGGCTAAGGGTCTTTGTCCGAAGGATACAACTCCTATAGAAAAGCAGTCTTCTCCCAGGATCCCACCTCTTGCTAAGCCTCTAGCTCACGACTCCCATTAAGAGGAATCAATGTCTATCTTTAAAGGCTTAGGTGATCTCCCTTTTCCAAATACAATACATTCCTCTTAAAATATCGGCTCAGGTTCTTTCTTTCCTACCTCCGTAGAAGAAGTCATACCTGTCAAGTTCGAGAAAACGATGCCTACCATCCAAAATATGGGCTCTGATCCGTCGGGGGAATCACTTAGGACACACACAATACAAACACTATACGTCATAACACTTGCGCACTATACTATTTTCTATTTTAATACTGGTCCATGTGAACCTGCAAGGATGATGTCGTACTGATGCTATGATCCTAGAAAGCTCAGCCAAAGTTTCTCAAAGTCATACTCTAATGCGAAACATGATTATAGGGAGAACCGTGGGAGAGATGGTAGAAAGCATTATTAATAAAAGTATCACCTGTCCTCCTACTCCCGTTCTCCAGTCTGATCGGATTCTGAAAAGCACAAAAGTAACCAAAGTCACCGCGAAGGGGGTAAGCAAGTTCCTAGAGCTTTGATCCCACCAAAGGAGTTGTATCTTCAGGAAAAGCCTCCCAATAGGTATTCTGACCCTAATAAAAGGTCCTAAGACAGGGAATTCACATCTAAATCCAAAGATAAGGGCAGTGCGTCTATCGTTCCTTCCAAGCGTAAGCCCATCGATATTTGCATAACCAAACCCATGGTCCTTGAAGCTCCAACTATTGAGAGAATGAAATTTTTGAAGGAGCAATTACCTAAATATCATTTCGGGAATATGCATTTTGTGCCCAATCTTGAGCCGGTCCCTACCAACTGGTTTGATAACGTCAAGGCCCAAATAGACTTCGTGGATCGGCAATACCAGGAAACTTGCAAGTTCTCCTGGAAGCTATCAAAAATTAACTTCAGCTGGACTTAGACAATCAAAAGCTAATGTCTGAGCATGACATGTCTGCCAGGAAGGCTACTGAGAAGAAGTGTTAGGTTTCCCAGGCTAAGCTTGCACTTGCAGAACGCGAAGCCGAGAAGTATAAGAAATTGCATGACGAGTTACAATAATGCTTTCATAACGAGCTCGACACCAACAAAAATTAACGTATAGCTCTTAAGAAGCAATGTGAGGGCATCACAACAGTATACTAAAATAATTTGACCCGCACTCGTCTTGAGAATGAAAGGGATGAGCTGAATAAGGAGGTCGCAAATTTAAAAGCCAAATTGGCTGAAGCTGAGAAGAGCGCAAGAATAGCTGAGGAGAATGCCAACTTTGCCCTTGAGTCTGCTTTGGCTCTAGGCACAACTCACTAAGGTCCAAGAAGAGTTGGATTGTTTTGGACATCTTCTAATGTCCTTCTTTGCATAAGTCCTTTGAACCCGTGACATTTCCTGGGTGCAAGACTATCCCACGACACTGGTTGATGCATGGGACAAGCTCGTTGACGAAGAAAAACACAAGTGAAATTCATAACCATGGATGAGGATGACCTGATGAAGGCATTACCGAAAGGCGACGAACCTGAACGGCTAGTGGAGGACAGGATATTCTTGGAAGAAGCTATGGAGGTAGCAAAGCACTAGGAAAAGGGTAAGGATGCCATTGAGGGTGCCTCTAGTTCTTTCCCTGCAGTATCTAAGGCCGAGGAGAAAGAGGGGTACGACCCTGAACGTCCGGGACTTACTACTCGTACACTCTTTTCTCCCATCGTTGAAGCTACAACTCCTGCCACTCCTGGAAACCTGTCAGCCAAAGGTATCTCTACACTTTCTCCATAGTTTGCTAAAGCTATTTTGGGTATGTCGTTGTGCTATGTGCCTTCCAACTGAAAAGGCATTTATTTATTCGGAGCTAACACTCATTAGTCTGCCCACTTTAGGCACAAAAACCTGTTGACATTGTCGCGGATCTGAAAGTTAAAGCTATTGACAAGTCTGCACCATCTACTGGCGACGACGCTCCAAAAGAAGGTGATATGGCCGCTGCTTTAAAGGATCTTGACAGAAACGAGGTCTAAGGGGGTAATGATGTTGTAAGTAGTGTTGTCAATTTCCTACACGACCCGAAACCCGCATGGAAATTAGCAGGTTAACCCGACCCATTTAGTTGACGAGTCATTTTCGAGTCAACCCGAATTTGACCCATTTATAAATGGGTGGGTATAGGGTTGACCCGCTAACCCGATTTTTACCCGCCAAACCCGATTATATGTTGTATCTCTTCCATAATGTTAGTCTTTTATGTATGTTGTCAGTGTTAGTCTTTTATGTATGCAGTAATCAACATGCTCATATATTCTTGTGTACGCTATATATTTTACTAATTCAATCTTGTATGTTATTGGTTATATTTTACTTATAAATGTATCTCTTCCATATTGTTAGTCTTTTATGTATGCAACATGCTCATATGTTTTTATGTATGGAGAATGATTTTTGAATATGGCGATTTTATGCTTTATATATGTGCTACCTATTGGTGATTTTGTAACTTTCTACCTGTTGGAGATTTTGTAACTTGCTTCATGTTGGTGATTATATAATAGTGCTGCTTATTAGTGATTTGGTTCTTTTGCTCTATATATTAGTGGGCGATATTTGCTAATTGGTCAAATGGGTAAACCCAACACGACCCGTTTAGTTAAACAGGTTACACAAGTCGGGTTGGGTCAACACGTTTATAAATGGGTCGGGTTAGGTTTAGGAAAAAAATGACCCATTTAATAAACGGGTTGACCTGATCCATATATAAACCAACCCGAACCCAACTTGACCCAACCTGACACGACCCATTGACAGCCCTGGCTGTATGCATCAGAGTGTCTGGTGAAACTGAGGAGCTTACCCTTGCATAATTGAAAGCAAGGAATGAAAAACTCATGAAGGTTAAAGTTGAAGCTTTGGAGGTGCCTATCTCGATTGAACCTACTTAAATGATTCCTCCTCCTAGCGCAAAGGTTTCTACTGAGCCCTCTGGATCAACTCAACGGATACGACTTCCCAGTCCATTGCTGATCTAGAAGATCCCTCATCTGGGAAAACTAAGAGGAAGAAGCACATTCTTATAGAGACTGAGAAAGAGGAGAAGTGGAAGCTTAGAGAGCTCAAGAAATCTAAGCCTACTCCCAAGCCTTAGTGAAACTTTAACTTGATTTTGTACTTTCCACTGGCCTGCTGTGGTTGTTGCGACGCGTTTTTGTTTTGTTGTCTTGTATAAACCTGCATTCTATAAATAAAGAAAAGTTTTTGCAATATCACATGTTAGCAAGTTTATCAATCGTTATCTATTCAATGCACTTGAGATTTAATTTCCATTCAATTTTCATTCATATGACTTGGAATATAGTGTATATGCCCCCAATTAACCTCGAAATCTGCGAAGGGCTTGGCCTATAATTCGAGGTTAATTTATAGGATCATGTCATTGCCCCTAGCTTTAGTGGGAATCTCAGGTACTTTTATACTAATGCCCTCAAGTCTTCTACGGGTTAAGAGCCAAGTCCTTTAGGCATTTTTTCCGGGTATTTTTATACTCTCCTATCACAAGTCCAGGTTAGAGTTACGGGTTGAGGCAGTCTTAAGTTGTGGTGCACCATTTCATGACTACCCTGGTTTCATACTCACCCTCAAGTCGTGAGAGTTAGAGTTAGTCGTGCAAATGGTCATGTCATTCGCTTCAATATTCGCCCTACACTTAAAGTGGGACTTTGCCGAATCGAGTGACGATATCATTCCCTTATTAAATCGATTCTTCCATCCCAGATTCTGAGGAATGGAATCAAGTGGTCAGGTTCCACTTGTTCTAATCATGTCTTTTTGTCCTCAATCGAGGGAAAAATTTGCTTTAAGCATCGTCTCCTTGCTTTGGTTTACAAAGCGAGGAGTGTTGTACCGAGCATCGATGTCAAACTCGAACTTGGTCAACTCAAGTCCTGCGGAAATGACTTAACTCGTCGAGATGTGAGTAAGAAAACATCGTTAAGGAGATCATTTCTCATTTTGCACATATCTAACACAAACCTATCAGAGTATAATACTTATAAAATCAACAGAAACAATCACAGAGCATGGAACAAACTTTTATTTATAAACAACGACTTTGGGTAAACTATGCCTCATTGCATAATTTAGGACAAGATAAAAGCTTAAGTTAAGTAGTGCCATAAATGCTCGACATTCCACACCCTTAGGAGATGATCGCCATCAACGGTCGTTAGCATGAATACTCCATTATCAAGCCTCCAATAAATGACATACAGTCCCTCCCACTTTAGACCTATGAAAACTGTTGTCGGGAAAACATGCTTTAGTACCAAGTTGCCAGGCTCAAAGGTTCTAGGATGAACCCTCTGGTTGTAATATCGGGCAACCTGGTGTCTGTGCTCCAAAGCATGCAAGTCCGCCTCATCTCTCTTCTCATCGATCATATCCGAAGACTCAAGGAGAAGAGCCTTTTTTGTTAAAGGATCGTAATATGTTGTTCTGTGAGAGAGGACTTCTAGCTCTACCAGGATGACTACTTTCGAGTCATATGATAGCGAGAAAGGAGTATAGCCAGTCGTTGACTTGTAGATTGTTCGGTATGCCCATAGCACCAAAGGTAATTCATCAACCCACTTGGTCTTCGCCTGCTCTAGTTGCTTTTTTAGAATGGACTTGATGATCTTATTCACAGCTTCTACTTGTTCATTCGACTGTGGATACGCCACAACGATGTATCTTTTCTCGATGCGGTATCATTAAAAGAAAACTATGAACTCTGCGCTATCAAATTGAGTCCCATTATCTGTTATGATAGTCTTGGGAACTCCAAATCGACATATGATGTTTCTGATGATAAAGTTGATCACCCGCTTTGTCATGATTGTGGTCAGCTGCTCAGCTTCTGCGTACTTTGTAAAGTAGTCCACAGCCATGATTGCATACCTTGCCCCACCTTTGGCAATTGGAAGGTTTCCAATGATGTCAACTCCCCATAAAGAAAATGGCCACGGACTCACCATCAAAGTGAGATGGCTGGGTGGAGCTCTAGGAATCCTAGCAAACTTTTGGAACTTGTCGCAATGTCGTGAGTAAACAGTCGCATCTCAGTTTATGGTAGGCCAGAAGTAGCTGTATCGTAGTATCTTCTTTGCCAAAGTTTTCCCTCTTGTTTGATCACCACAATCGCTTTTATGTACTTCCCTCAATACATGCTTGATGTCGTCATGGGCTATGCATCGACCCAAAGAATTAAGAACCCTTTCTGTAAAGCATGTCGCGCTGCATAACGTATCTCGATGCTTTGCGAACAATGGCGCGCCTTTCACTTTTCCTTTCTGGAGGAGTTCCATGCTGCCGGAATTCTTTATGGTAGTCATCCAGGACTCACTCTCAGGTTCTGTCTCCAATACTTGACCGATTTCCATTTGCTCAATGCTTGGAATGTCCAGTGTCTCACTTGGGACCATTTCTATCTCTTCCAGGTTGTCGGAGCTTACTAATTTGGCTAATCTGCCGGCCTTTTGGTTTTATGCTCATAGAATATGGAAAATGCTATAATACTCCAATCCGTCTTATGGTTCTTCGACCACTCCAGGTAAGCTACAAGTCATGGTCCCTTTGTCTGAAATTCCTTTCGAACCTGAAAACAACAATTTGAGAGTCACTGAATAAGTCTAATGCAACTCCCCCAATTCCGTTGCGGCTTTTAACCCGACAATCAGGGCTTCGTATTCGGAATCATTGTCAGTAGTGGGAAAATCAAGTCTCAAAGCATAATAGATCGATCGTCCTTCAGGAGTTACCAAAGTGACTCCGACACCGGAATGTCAATCATTGTGAGCACCATCCGTAAATAGTTTCCAAGTGCTTGAATTCGCTTTGGGCTCTGGAGGGCCAGCTTTATCATCTGACACATCTTCTTCGGGAATTGTGAAATTAGCTCTGAAGTTTGTTAATGGGTTCCCTTGGATGGATTTCCTCAGAAGGAAAGTGAGATCGTACTGACTTAGTTCAATATTCTACTTAAGCAATCTCTCAGATGCCTCAGGTTGCTGAAGGACCGGGTGTAGTGACTGGTCAATGTATATCATGATTGGATGAGCTTGGAGTAATGGTGGAGATTCCTAGAAGCGATTAACAGGCTATAATCAAGCTTCTCGATCTTCGGGCAATTGCGTTATGCAGTGGCTAGCTACTTACTCACATAATGCACCGGTCTCTGGACCTTATCCTCTTCTTGGACGAGAGCTGAACTGATTACATGCGATGATATCGCTAAGTATACAAACAAATCTTCGTGATCAATTGGTTTGGATGATATTGGGGGTTTCTCCATATGAAATCGTAAATTCTGAAATGCTTCATTGCAAACTGGGGTCCATTCAAAATTATATTTCCCTCGCTTTATTAAGTCAAAGAATGGGATGCATTTATCGGTGGCCCTAGAAATGAATCTGCTTAATGCTGCATCTTTTGCCGCCAAGCTTTGTACGTCCTTGATTCTCTGCGGTTCTCAAATATTTTCGATTGGTGCAATCTGGTCCGGATTAATCTCAATCCCACGATAGCTTATAATGAAACCCAAGTACTTCCCTGACACAATGCCAAAAGAGCATTGCAAAGGTTTTGAGTTTCATTCCGTGATACCAGAGGATATTGAACATTTCTGCTAAATCTGAAACATGATCGGCTGACTGCTTGGACTTCACTAGCATGCAATCCACATAAACTTCTATAGACTTCCCAATCTGCTTATGAAACATATGATTCACTAGATGTTGATATGTTACCCTGACATTCTTTAGTCCAAAAGGCATTATTATGTAGCAGTATAATCCAAGGTCGGTGATAAAGCTCGTATGTTCTTGGTCTGGCACATGCATTGGAATCTAGTTGTATCCCGAGTACGCATCCATGAACGAAAGAAGTTCAAGTCCTGCCGTCGAATCTACTAGCTGGTCGATCCTCGGGAGCAGAAAGCTATCTTTTGGGCAATCCTTGTTTAGGTCTAAGAAATCGATGCATGTTCGCCATTTCTGATTAGCCTTCTTTATGTGGATTGGGTTCGATATCTAGTAAGGATATGTTGCATCTCTAATAAAGCCATTACTTTCCAACTTCTTCCTTCAAAGCTGTTGACCTCTTCGGGCCAAGCATACGTCTTTTCTGCTTGACTGAGATGCACTTTGGGTTAATATTTAACGAGTGGCTCATGACTGACGGAGATATCCCACACATGTCGACATGGGTCCATGCAAATACATGTAGATTAGATCGTAAGAAGTCAGTCAATTTCTTTTTCCGAAGAGGGTCTAAATGGGATCCAATTTTCAATACCTTAGTCCAGTCATCATCATCAATCGGAGTATCAACAAGTTGTCTCATTGGATGTCGCCGTTCTACATCCCAGTTCCTCATCTTCTCGGGATCAATGTCCTCGGACTAATAATTAGGCGATTATGGCGAGGAAGTTTCCTTTACTTGCTATGTCGATGCTACCTTGGCAGGAGGGGAGGCATTTTTGGGCTCCTCACTAACTCCATCACAGATCACTTTCCACTCTTCTAAATAACAAACTCTTCTTGTCACCTGGTCTCCACGAACGATCCCTACTCTAGACTCAGTTGGGAACTTTAGAAGTAGACACCAAGGTGCGATGCATGCTCTAAATTTTGCTAGAGATGATCGACCTAAAAAGACATTATAAGGAGATCTATATTCAATACGAGGAATGGGAGGATTCACACTCTCTTATAATCTACTTCACTAAGATCCACCGGCAAGTCGACCACCCATACTAGCGTAGTTTTCGAACCATTGAAACCACCTATCCACCAAGTGCATGATCTCAAATCTCTTGCTTTTAGCTTCATATAATCAAAAGCTTTCTTAAATAGGATGTTGACAGAACTTTCGCTGTCAACAAGGACTTTCCGTACAGTCGCTGGGCCTATAATGGACGAAATCACCAATGGGTCTATGCTTGAAGTTTCTACTCCTGCACTTTCTCGATTGTGGAAAACGATATCGTCCATCATCTTTTTCTGCTACATGATCAACATAGCATCTTCGGAATATTGCACTCCCCCACATCAAGATGCTTTGCATCATTTACATACTGCTTCATTGTTCTTGTGCTAAATCCTAGCGGATGAGGCCCTCCGGCAACAGTGTTAATGAAAATTCCTTTTCCATTTTGTTGGGCGGTGGCTCTAGAAGCCACCTGACCTTGGTTCGAAGTTGAACCTCCTTGCCCTTATCCCTTGGGAAACCTTGTATTCATCAAGCTTACTTTCACGTAATAGCTTCTTTATTATGTCTCTCAAATGTTGGCATTCATTCGTCGAATGGCCATAGGTTTCATGAAACAAACAAAACTTTCCGGTTTCACATTCCTTTTCGGTCGTGTCTCTCGGAGGTGTTTCTTATATTGCATCACATTGCATGTATCTAAGTAAATGTTTTCCAAGGTGTCATTTAATGGTGTATAACTTTCAAAGGACTGGAATCGGGGTCGTTTCTTGAAATCACCTTTCTGATTCTTATTTCTTCTGTTGCCATTCTTACCTTGGTGGCCATCTCCTTCATTCTGATTTCCAACATTAACTTCCACCTTGTCAAAACTGTCACCAGACTATCCGATGGAGACGTTGCTTTGAATCTCCTCCTTCAAAAACTCGCTAGATTTCCTCTTTCAATTCAAGTACACATCTCCTTGTTGTAGATGTATATTTGCTTTCTCATAAAACAACTCAGTAGTCGTAGGTGGTTTTCCAACCCAACGCCCTCCATACTCTGAATCTTTATCAACCTGTCAATCATTGCCATCAGGACAGTCTTTGGATTAGGGTTGTTTACTTCAGTAACAACCATATTGAAGCAATCCAGATACAACCTCAAAGTTTCTCTGGGGTTGCATTACTACAAAGAGCTCTATAACACTCTTTGATTTTAACATGTGCTGTGAGAATTGGTTTATAAACTTCTCACTTAGATCTTTAAAGTTGGGAATTGATCGAGGAGGAAGTCCAGTAAACACATCATAGCAATCCCTTTTAGATATATAGGAAAAGCTTTACGCATGATGGTGTCAGGACCCACGACAACTTTCATGTACCATGAGTAACGCATCAAATGTTGTCGTGGATTAGTCTTACTCGAATAATTACTCATTGTGGGTAGCATAAATCGCCTCGTGTATCGTGCCTCAAAAATTTCGTCAGTAAAAGGAGTGTGGCTATGCTCTATGCCCCAATCCTCATTGGTGTATCCTCTATTGTTGTTCATTATCTGTTGCATCATGGCCGCTACTTCTGCACTAGTCATTGCATGTTCCGGCTCGGTACTCTTAGCTCCTCGAGATCCCCCGCCCTCGTTTTAGGCAACGTCACCTGATCCACTGTCCAATAGAACTTCCTTGCTCCCTACGATCCCGATCAATCATAGGACAAGTGGGTGGAAGCACGAGAGCATGAAAATTTTGGGAAGTACCTTGTTCTCTAGAAAGGGCTCTAGATCCATGCATCGGCATGAGCATAGGTTCTTCTAATCTAGGGTTATTTGCGCTAAGCTGAACCGCTTCATCTTCTTGAGAACCCAGTGAAACGAATCAGAGTTATCGAAGATTCTTAGGCCTTTCATAGAGTCTCCTCTGACATGGAGGTCGTCCATTCTTCTCAGAAGAATACGAACCATCTGCTACTTGGCGATGGGGAGGAGACAGTGTTCTTTGTCTTTGGAATTCCTCTCATTGCCTGACCATCGTATACATATCATTTCGGATTGCAACATTATCCCGTCTCTGGGCTTCAAAGGCTACATTGGTCTTTTCAACCTAGAGAATAGATGTGCAAAGTCATCTACTTAAATAGGCTCTAAAGAAGGGGGTTGGTGGTTGGCAATAACAGCTTCTCCAGAAGTTATCCGGTTGGGTCGGGTCGAATTAACTCGGGCATGCTCGACCCGAGCTCATTCGACCGGGAGCCTCTGCTGCTGGTTCAATCTACAACCTGGCCAGCTGCTCTTCGTTGGTCGCAGTTCTTTGGAAAGCATGTTGGTTCCTATCTCTTTTTGGAGCTATACCGGTCAAACGTGTTGAAATTGTTGAAAACTTCGGTAGTAACGAAAACATGAACTATTCCTTCGGACTTGACAATTCGAATAGTAGACAAATAATCAAGAAAGCTGGGAATTCAATTTTCAATGAAAGCACCAAAATGTTAGACCAAAACAGTGTATGAGTCGAATAGGAATGTCAGTTGCAAAATATTTCCTCAAAGATTCAAGTTCCAAAAGTCCCCTTTTCTGTTGGCTGGGTCGGATGTTTATAGTGTCGAGCAACACCAAAAGAGCGGGAACGGTTACACTAGCGTGGCATCATCTCCGAGTTTATAGAATGTGAGTGGCAAATGGTTCGTGCAAGACAGGGTTCTTGGGTCGTGGCCACGTGGCAGTTATTCCATGCATTCAGGGGTCAGTGGCTAGAAACGTGGGCAACGACTTTTTATGAGTTCGAAACCGAAGTCGATCGGGTCGAGCCTGTTCGACCCAAAGCCAATGACTTGGTGGTCATCATTCCAATTCGACCCGAGGATGGGGATTTGTTCCAGCTTTGCTTGTTTTACTTCTGATCCGACCCGACTTTTGGCTATTGAATAGACATGATTCTTGGCCTCTATGCATGTGATCGTGATTACTTAGTCCTTGGACGACCTTATCACAAGGCAGACTAACAGTTCCCATCCCAGTCTCTTCGAACTAACTCGTCAAAGGCATGAAACAATATTTATTGATAGTTGGGTTTTTAACCATCAATCCACAATAGTACGATCAAGTATTTCAGCAGCTCAGACCCCTTTTGTAATAAAAATACATTTATTTAAACATCCCATCGACTCTTAGAAATCGATTGCATATATTTCTCTTAACAAAGCACTTCTGTTCTCATTACTTTAAAAACTGTAATCACTATTTATATCTTTAGTATAAACACATTTACCGAACTCCTTTCTTTATTTCCTTTATCCCGAAATATCACCATATTTCACAAAACCTCTTTTATTTCCTTTATCTTGAAATATTGCTATATTTCACAAGAAACTCTCTTATTTCCTTAATTTTGGAAATATCATTATATATATTTTTAATCAATCGGTATAGTTTAAATTGCCAAATTTCATCTGAGCTAAAGTAAAGTCAAGCGACGTATTCTTTATAATATAACCATAATGGTTCCATTAATTTCAAAACCTTGTCAATTAAATCATACCATATTGGTTATGGAAATTATATTTCCAGCATTCCATTCCAGAATCCATTATAATCTCTTATTTCATTTCCTTGAAATCATGACCAAACGTTATCTTATACCTTTCATAATGCGCGTATTCCAAAATCCCCTTTTTATATTTCTTTACTTCGAAATTATTGCTATATTTCCACAAATTCATTTGTATTTCCTTAATTTTATAATCTCAAATCTTTTTGGATTTCCTTTACTTTGGAAATATTATTTTATTTACCTTACCAAGTGATATAAGTTCAATTACCACTCTCAAATGGGTTTAACAATGTTGTATGTCACATCGTTAATTATATAAACTTTGAAAACCTTTTAACTTCATCTTCCATATTTAAAAATAACACTTAGGGAATATTAGTTTAATTTCTATTATTCAATTCCGACTCAAAACCGATATTCTTCTCATTTTATCCTTTCAAAGATTACAATCCTTTACTTATTTCTTGTATTAAGTTTATTTCCAAAACCATTCTTTAACATTACAAACTAATACCATCTCTCGATAATAGTGAAGTTGTTTAAGTTGGTATATTTTAGTTACTTCTTAGAACTTGATCGATAACGTTCTTATCTTAAGACATATATGAGTTCGTAACTTCAAATTTGATACTAACTTATAATAGTTTATTTACCATTCCATTTTCTTTTAATATGGTTTTATAAATCATACTTGCACTTTAACAATCTCTTTTTAATTGTAATATTTTTTTCCAAATTTGTTATTTAAGTAAATACTCACTAAAACAAAGCTCTTAGCTTTTAAATTTTTTTAATATAGTTCACTTACATTTGGAATTAGTACAAATCCTTTTACCGAGTTTTTTGCATCGAATTCATTTAACATCTCATCTTGGGTTTATTTTATAGGCTTATTTACCATATCTTTTGTAACCGTTCATCAACTTCCTTTCTTGAATTCTTGGAAATCTCCTTTCAATTCCCATTTCCTTTACTCAATTCAAATATTAAGCAAACGTTTGTTTATAATCATCAAATTGATTTCAAATATCTTCATAAAGTTTTATTTAGAAATTTGGATTATAAAAACCATTTCTAAATCCCTTTATCAAAATCCATTGGCTCCTTTCAATAATCTTCTTTTATTTGCAATCATTTAAGTTAATCCAGTTATTAAGTAAAAACTTATTTAAACCATTGTCGTAACTTCCAATCTTATATATATATATATGTATGTATATATATAATTCCATTTAACTTGAATCATAATACTAACCCATTTACCAAATTCTTCGCCAAAACTAATTGATATCTTATTGTAAAACACAATTTGGATTCTTTACTTAAAAAAAATACAGTTACAACCTTTCTTTAAACCAAAACGTTTACTTAATTCAATTCTTAAGCAAATTTCGAATTTAAAGTCATCGTCTTATCTTAAAAACCCCATTTATAAACTTGGTTTACAAATTTGGATTTAATATAATCCTTTAAAAATATCTTTACTTGCCTTCTCGCAAATCTCCCTTTATTTCGATTTCCTTTTACTTGAGTTGAATGTCAAGTAAAACATTTTTTTAAATTATCGTGTTGACATAAAATCTCTTTTATAAACTTCGTTTATACAAATCGGATTTTATTATAAAAATC
This sequence comes from Allium sativum, assembly GCA_030737875.1. Taxonomy (NCBI): domain Eukaryota; kingdom Viridiplantae; phylum Streptophyta; class Magnoliopsida; order Asparagales; family Amaryllidaceae; genus Allium; species Allium sativum. The sequence goes on along the minus strand of CM060912.1, from coordinate 221,111,767 downwards.
CATTTATGAACTTCCTTCCAATCCAACTAGATTTCATTACAAATTTGATTACTTTCTTAAATAGTAATCACTTTAATTACTATTGATTAAACAATAATTAACTTCATCGTTGACTATGTTAACTGAATAAAAGTAGTTAACTTGTCATTAACTCAAAATAGAACAATTGTTATTATTTAAAGGTTATTAAAATAATAGTTAATTTTATTAATATATAACTTCTCAACAATTATCTTAGATTTGGAAAAATTATAATATTAATTAACCACTAAGAATCTTCGTTAAGTTAACAATTATTCGTAAAATTGTTATTATTAGGTCAATTGTAAAACGAATTAATCAAATATCATTTTAATTAAAACAGTTGACTTAGTCAACTAGTAAACGTCAGTTAACTCTTTAACCGATTACCATTAATCCTTTCCACTTAATTGTTTTCTCAAAAAAATCATTTCAAACCATTAATTATTAGGTTAACTTCCGATTTCGTTGCTTATAAAACTTATTAAAACGCCGAAACAAATCATTTTAACTATAAAATATTTGTTTATGAATAAAACTTATATTTTTATATAAAATATAATTTTAAAACTTGGCTTTAGTTATAAAAAAATAAATTTTATAATTTCGATTGCGTCAATTTTCCCATCGACAATCAACGTCGAAAAAGACAGGTTTTAGGCCATTCACTGCCAACCACTGAATCAATACTATCTATTGATTAAAACACAACGATCGTTGAATTCCAATTCAATGATCAACATCCAATCAACATCCAATAAGGATATAGCATTATTTGGGGTAAACAATTCATATACAAATAATAGGAAAGTCAAACACTATACAATTTAAATTGAGGAATCCAGATGGATCTCTCCAACCTATTCTTCCTTGCATCACAGTCCATAATATCATATTATAATAGAATATGAAATATTTTTAAACTAAATCATCCAATACAATGTAAATATAAACGTCGACAACCATTATACCCCCAATAAGCATCCAAGGCACCCAATCATCCAATTTATACTATTAACTATGAATTATAGTTATATGAATTTAACACATCATAAAATTCCAGAAAGCGTGAGAGTTAACTCACCAAATGATTTCGATTCGATGGTTTTTTTGTTTCGTTTATTTTTTAACAAGCATTTAAAATTACACGAAATTCTAGTCACTTCTGAATCCAGTCCAACTAGCTCGACAACGCAGCCTTCGTCTTTCAGACCCCAACATCTCTTATTTCGTGCGAATCTGATAACATATGAACAAGATATCGCTATTTTAGATAATTAAAATAGGTTATATATATTAACCTATATTATAATAATTAATTAGTTAAACTCATTATTACATTAATGATGGAGATTAACATTCCTAATCACATAATTATGAAGGAAAATCCTATGTTCTCAACACCATAACCCCAATACCTCAACTTCGCATAACACGACCCAGTCCTTCAATCCGCACCACCGCCTCAGGCCGACTTACCCCACTGCAACATGACCATGACGACCGCCATTCCACAAGCCCCAATCGCCAGCAACTTCGAGCCCCATCGCAACCTGAACTCGTTGGAATTTGATATCGCCCCTTTTCCGTTTAACTCGACACCATGGCCACCCCAACGATTAGCCGCCGATCGGACCACCGCAGTTAGAACCGCTGTCCAACACCTAACCTCCTCTCAGTTGACACCCTTGATCAATTCGACCTCTGCCGCCACCAATTGACAGATACTCGATCGCAGCTCCACAAAAATGCAAGCTCAATCACCTATTTATTCCTCCATCCACCGACCCTTTCAGACAAACCCTCCAACACCAAAGTGGTAGCCCTTCCTCCCCTCTCCAACTTTCCCTCAGATCCGATCGCCTGAAACTTGACAATTTGCACGTAAATCGAAAATTACAAAAGTCCATTTTCTCGTTGCCTTGGCGATTTTTGGCAACCATAGGTGGTGTTAGGCCACCAAATTTTATCTACAGGTCAGCCTCTCCAAGATCTACGACTCTACAGTTATCAACTTTCATTAATTCATTATAGATTGTGAGATATAAATTAAAACGTGAATAGGGGATTAATTGCAAAGTATCAATAGTAGAATTTGGTGCTGAGGGCTAAGCTAAGTTTCGGGGTATACATAGGGTAGATTTATATTATTTTATCTTTAGGGGACTAACTATATTTTATTGGAAACGACTAATGAAATTTATTCATGCCTATCGTCATTTCCGATCGACGTTTATTGATTCGTATGACCACATACGAACTCCATTCACGACGAAAATGGACATCAAGCTATAGTTCGACATTTCGAAATCGATGAAACTTGTTTCGTCGAAATTCGAGTCCGTTTTCAAACAGTGCTGGTTTGAGTTCAAATTATCGATTTATTCAAATTTAATTTTCGTACACTCATAAAATAACTCTGATTGATGCGAAACTTGAAATCTAGCAATAGTTTCTATTACGAATTTAATAAATTTGTTCGCTAAAATCTGAGGTTATTTGAACAAAAGCTCTCTTTAAGGGTCAAATTGAATCAATTTCAAAATTTCAAAATATAATTATAATAAATTATTATTATCGGATATGTTTAAAAAATATTTCATATAGTTTAAAAATAAATTACTTATATATTTTAAAATGAATTCATAAATGAATTCTTTTAATCCTTCCATATTGTCCAATTCATTTAATATTGCAAATCCAACAATATCCGACTATTTCAAAAATTAAATTATTATTTTATTATTTATACCAATAAAATATTCAAAATCATTGAATTCAAGTTATTTAAATCCTAAATCAACATTTAAAACTATTGTTAAATGTTTAACTAAGCGGTTAAAAATCTGGGTCGTTACATTGCTTCCCCCTTAAAAGAATTTCATCCTCGAAGTTACTAAGGTAGGAAAATGCTACAACCATATTATCTTTTAAAAATCCATTTAGCTAAAATCCTTAGTTTTACTTTCTACACTAATCCAATCAGTTTTAATAAAAACCATCTCATCATCTCTAACAAAAAAATTCAAAAATCTTCAAAGATTTTCAAACACCTTAAATTTTGGATTTTTTTTGGTAGAGTCTTCCCTATTAGGAGGAACTTTGCAATATTGCAGGAACAACCAAAATATATACATCGACCCACACGGTCGGATAAATCCAATTAATAATACATAATTCATATTTTGCGTGGTCGTACGTTATATGAGCGTTATTAAGCGTTAAGCAAGAATTTATGCATGAGCTTGCTCAATTATTATGCATCTAGAGCTAAATTGGATCCAATCAGCTTTTAGAACTGAATCAATATGGTTTTAAAGACAAATTAGGCTCTACACCTGTCTTAACTCAGATGGAGTTCATTAGTTTCAAAATCACGCAATATAGATTCAAATATCCTGATTATCTACTCCAATCTGTTATATATATTATTCAACCCATGAAACTTATAACCAATTTCACTTAGCAATCTATTCTAATTCATTTTATTGAATTTATTTCAATAATCTCAATTCATTCAAGATTGGTTTTCAACCAAGTTCATTCATCCTTATATCTATACTCATGCAATCTATTTCAATCATAAAATCCAACCGATTACCAAATATTCCATTTGAGGTTCATTAACTTGAATCCATTTCTATTTTCCAAATTCAAGACAAATTCTTATTGACTTAAGGTGGTTTTTTGTTTCAATTCCAACTTATAAGATATATTTTAACTTAATATTAAAATCTTCATTCACATATTTCATATTTGAAATCTCTTTTTAGTTAAATCACTCCAATTTTATTTTAACGCTCAAACATATTTTATATCTGAAATTTCCTTCTTTTTTTTGTTAAATCATTCCAATTTTATAATCATATTGGAATTCTATTCAAATCAACATTGGTTGATTAACAATATCAGAATAAGTTGAGAAAATCATTACTCTTTATTCTTTTCAATATATATTAGGCTAAAAATAATGTAAAACAATTTTACATTCAATTACAAATACGCGCTCTAATATATATATATATATATATATATATATATATATATATATATATACACACACACACACTCAAACTCAATCTAGGGTATTGCTAACCCCATCTCTATTGACTAACGCCACAGAGCCAAGGTTATCACTAAACTTTACGCTCTGATACTAACTGTAATGACCCGACTTTTTGTAATGCCACAGAATTTCGGACCAGTAAAAGTTGCCAAAAATCCTTCCTTCCAAAAAAAACAATGACAGTTACCATTTTATTTGATAAACATACAACATCACTAAATGCTCTGGATAAAATTTTAATAAATACCACTTATATATTTAACCATTTGTGCTACCATTGTGCAACTCTAATGAGATGGACATCGATATTCATTCCTGCACACTTGATAAACACATAAGCATGGCTTAAATAATAAACATGAAAATGCACCAAAATAATATGAAATATCAAATAATAATAAAATATTTTATTAATAAAGCAGCTGCATGACTACCCCTTGTGACTTCCTACGTACCTATATCTAATTGAGTAAGCAATTAGATAAAGGATCAAGCCAACATAGTTCGTCTCTACACAAAACATTTAAAATCAATGTTTACTTCCAAAATACTCTTCATATCATGTAGAGATTCTCAAAAGTACTCTTAAATAACTTTTCAAATAATTTCAAATTAAGTTTCAAATTAATTTTTGAGTTAACCATCCCGTTCGTCGGATCAGTTAAGGGTAGCCAGGGAGAGCAGAAAACTATATTTTCCAAACCCAAGCCTAGACACTATCCTCTCTGTCACGCTAGAACGTTCCATTCGTTTATTTTGAAAAACATCTGTATATCTCTTGTAGAACTTCCTTTCAAAAGATAAACATCTTTTATTGTAAATACCAATCATCTTCTTTATGCAAAAACTTCTTTATAAACAAATCTCAAACCACTTTGATATTTCTCTAATATATGTTGGGAAAGTTCTTCAAAGATTGTACTAAAATAGTTAAGTTCAGCACCATTCATTATCTCGTTAAAACAAAAGCACACCCAATTTATACCTCATTTAAAACACTAATCATACCCCATTTAATCACATACTATTCATGCCTCGATTGATCAATATTTATACCTCGTTTACACACTATTCATACCTCTTTTTAAACAGTAATCATACCTTGTTTAAACATTAATCATAAATGTCCTCAATCATCATTCGTATATGTTGAATGCTTGTCAAAGCAAAGATCGCAACCAATATAGTATGTTAAAGTCATAGGCATCTTTAAACTAAAACACAAGCTTATGAAATAATAAAGAATTAGATGATAAGTATACTTACAGTATTCCTTGCTATCTTCATGCAAAAGTCTCGTAGAACATCATACAATACTTATCATCACTCCCAAGTAATCAATTATTTTCCTCGAATCATCGAAAATCGTCAACCTTCCTTGTTCTCAATTTTGACACGTTTTGACTTACTTTGATTTAACATCCTCGATCTTATCAGTTTGTTTACGATACTATAACGAAACTCAAGTCCAAATTTTAGAGGATTTGGAATAGTTTACCATGATTTTATACTCAAAACATCTATAACAGCGTTTCAGTCATGCTATGAAAAGTTCTGTTCGTTTTAAAATACTTCATAGTCAATTCAGAGAAAAGACAGCGCTTCCAGAAGTGCTATTACAAGTTCTGGGTGGTTTACAATGATTCTAGACCAAAATCAGCTACTACAACACTTCTGGGCACTATAAAAAGATTCTCCTTGGTTCTGTGCATCATAAATAGAAAAGAAAGCGTTGCGGGGTGCTATAAAAAGTTCCGAAAATCAGATTTTAGCCTGTTTTTGGGTAAAATGTTTGACGTTGTTTCTCTATGATACAAATAGATTTTGACTCCAATTTTTTTACAGTAAGAATCTCTCTTTGTCTACTTAACTATCATCAAAAGAAAACCTCATAACCATTTACCAATTTAATATATAAAATCAAACATCAAGAGGCATTTTTAATATGTCCATTTTGGTTGATTTTTACCTCACTTTGCATCCAATTTTCGGGTATGCAAACTGCCGAATTAGAAAAAAAGTGAAAGGAGAAAGTTGTAGCCATTTGAATTAGTTTTCCAAATTGATAGAGAAGTCGTAATTTAATTAAAAATTGCAAAAGTTATACCCAAAATACCGAACGTCATTTTCAGGGTTTCAAGTCCAAACATTTATTCATAATTTTCTCAACATTTTTTCAAAATATGAAATGAATACATGAACATAAATATTTTTTCTCACCTTTCACTTGTGCCTTGATCTTGTATTTATCCTCTAGGAATCTCCCAAAACTCTCTTCTTTTTCTTATCTTGGTTTTATTTTTGTGAATGCATGAAAAAGAATGAACCTTTCCACCCTTTATATAGTCGTTTTCAAGGCTAGTTTGGTAATTTAGTTTTGGACCCTTGTCCTTATCTTCATGCATGCTTTAGGATGTGGACACATGTCTACTTAGGTATCTTTATATTTTTCTACATATGTACACCTAATATGGTTATGTGTCATTACATTATTTATTTGCAAGACACGTGTTCCATTCTTTTGGTGACACGTGTCCCTATCATATTAAGCCATTTTTCATTATCTAGAACACGTACACATATATCATTTATATATTATTTCTATGATATGTACATACACATATATGTGTTCTTCTAACTTCACTACATGCACATGATATTTCAACAACTTTTAATAAGAAAAACCTCGTTTATCGATAAAACTATTTTCGGTCACATTATCAATTTTTCTTTGAACTACTTATCTTTGTAAAAAAAACTCCACAATATGTTTTATTCTCTTTAATTATTATTTATAAAGGGATTTAATCAATGTTATCAAACCATTTTTATAATATTAAATCCAGCATTTAAATAATCTCAATATTTAAATATTTACTGCCCGAAATTTCAGGTTGTTACATTCTACCTACCCCCCTCCCCTCCTTTAAAACGAATTTCTTTCCTGAAATTCTATGTGATACTTATCCAAATATTCCATAAAAGAAACTCTATATATCTAGGAAGTTTTCTTGCCATTTTCAAGATACTTTCATTAATTGTAATCGTACCCAGATATTTTATGATTCAATCCTTTTAACATTTGGTCACTCCTGCAAGCTGTTACTGGATCAAGCACGCCATAGCTTCTTTTTATGCCCAAATTCAGGATCATGTTCTTTGCAATCCACATCGATTCCTAGTCTCTTTTTCTTCTTTCGTAGTACCCATTGAAATGTACCAAAGATTCATCATGCTTTGGCTCATCCGACTCGTCATCATTAAGTAAGGATGTATTCTCCATATTGCAGTACTCATCAAAATGTACTAGAGAGTAATCTAGACATCTCATGTAATACCTTCAAAACATGATTATATTCATCAAAGTCAATACATCAGTTATGTTATACTCTCCTTGTTGCAGTACCCATCAAAATGAACCAGAGAGTAATATTTTCAAAATAGACTCTAATCATTTAGTTTATAATCTGATTATATTCATCAAAGTCAATACATCAATTATGTTGTACTCTCCTTGTTGCAGTACCCATCAAAATGTACCAGAGAGTAATATTTTCAAAATAGACTCTAATCATTTTTTTATAATATGATTATATTCATCAAAGTGGATCCAATCTACTCAATTTAGGATATTTTATCCTATTGCGGTCGGCATCCCGTCATCAAATAGGATGTACTCTACTCGGCTCGATACCAACATAGAGTAATAGTTGCACTATCCAAGATCTATTGTCTTATGTCGGCATCCCGTCATCAAATTGGATGTACTCTACTTGGCTCGATACCAACATAGAGTAATAGTGCACTACCTAAGTTATATTGTCTTATACTACACATCGTCATCGTCATCATCATCCGAAAGTATCCATCATTGATGAAATAATCCATAAAAATCTTTAATAAGTTTAAACAAAGTATTCTCTCAAAGTACTTTTATACTTTGTAATCATTACTTCCATATGGATAACCATTTCATTTTGGAAAATCCACTCTCTCAGCTTCAAAAATCATCTTAAGTATAAATCCCTTTTTTTTGCATCAATCTTTTCATATTACTCGATGTATCTCAAATGTTTTTATATAGGGCACTAGTTACGACATTTGCACTAAATGACATCAACCTCGTTTTACACATTGTCAATTTGCAAAAGTTTTTTTTTTGAGATGGAAAACTTTCAAAAAAAAAGTGTATGATGTAAGTATTCTAGCTAATTAATCTAGCTTCCCAATGAGATTAACTTCGACTAAACCCAAATCAAGGAATCAAAAGTTATGACTGGATTGTTGAGAGATGTTTTAGCAGCTTTAAGCTAACATCATCAGTGCTAAATAACTCTATACTTAATTATAATTATTTAAATAAATTTTCTTACCTTGGTTTTGCATGAATGCAGTATTCAATTTACTCCTTTTGATCTTCCTCAACTTTGTTTGCCCAAGTTCATTTAATTCCTTCCTTGGCACGCTATTATCCCACATTCCTTCAAAGCCACTCCATTGCATCAGTTTCATGCTACCACATACCTTTCTTTATAACCCACTTCATTCCTTCGTTACTTTATAACTATCATATGCACTTACAAATTCGTTATACCAATTTATGTGGTGCTTGAGAATGAATCAACATATTATTAGTATAAACACTAAACAAAAGTTAAACACACAAAATAAATATTACTCATAACCCTGGTTAGAGGAATGGTGCCTTACCTTATCCAGTTTTATTCATCAAATTAAGGTAACTTTATTTTAAAATTTCTAAAAATGATTTTCTATTCTAATATGAAATTTTATTTAGGAACCTAATCTAAGCTCTGATACCACTTGTAACACCTCGGAATTTCTAACCAGTAAAAATTATCGAAAATCCTTCCTTCCAAAAAAACAATGACAATTACCATTTTATTTGATAAATATACAACATCACTAAATGCTCTGGATAAAATTTTAATAAATACCACTTATCTATTTAACCATTTGTGCTTAAATATGAATTAAACACAAACTACTGTAAATCTACCATTGTGCAACTCTAATAAGATGGACATCGATATTCATTCCTGCACACTTGATAAACACATTAGCATGGATTAAATAATAAACATGAAAATGCACCAACATAAGACAAAATATCAAATAATAATAAAATATTTTATTAATAAAGCAGCTGCATCACTACCCCTTGTGATTGCCTACGTACCTATATCTAATTGAGTAAGCAATCAGATAAAGGATCAAGTGAACGTAGTTCTTCTTTACACAAAACATTTAAAATCAATGTTTACTTCCAAAATACGCTTTATATCATGTAGAGATTCTAAAAAGTACTCTTAAATTACTTTTCAATAACTTCAAATTAAGTTTCAAATTAAATTTTGAATTAACCATCCCATTCGTCGGATCAGTTAAGGGTAGCCAGGGAGAGCAGGAAACTATATTTTCCAAACCCAAGCCTAGACATTATCCTCTCTGTCACCCTAGAACGTTCCGGTCTTATATTTTGAAAGACATCTATATATCTCGTATAGAACTTCCTTTCAAAAGATAAACATCTATTAATGTAAATACTAATCATCTTCTTTATGCGAAAACTTCTTCATAAACAAATCTCAAACCACTTTGATATTTCTCTAATATATGTTTGGAAAGACCTTCAAAGATTGTACTGACATAGTTATCTGGTTAAAACAAAAAATGCACCCAATTTATACCTCGTTTAAAACAGTAATCATACCTCATTTAATCACATACTATTTATGCCTCGATTGAACAGTAATCATACCTTTTTTACGCACTATTCATACCTCTTTTTAAACACTAATCATACCTCGTTTAAACATTAATCATAAATGTCCTCAATCATCAGTCGTATATGTTGATTGCTTGTCAAAGCAAAGATCACAACCAATATAGTATGCTAAAGTCATAGGCATCTTTAAATTAAAACATAAGCTTATGAAATAATAAAGAATTAGATGATAAGTATACTTATAGTATTCCTTGCTATCTTCATGCAAAAGTCTCGTAGAACATCATATAGTAGTTATCATCACTCCCAAGTAATCAATTATTTTCCTCGAATCTTCGAAAATCGTCAACCTTCCTTGTTCTCAATTTTGGCACATTTTGACTTACTTTTACTTTGATTTAACATCCTCGATTTTATTGGTTTGTTTATGATACTATAACGAAACTCAAGTCCAAATTTTAGAGGATTTGGAATAGTTTACCATGATTTTATACTTAAAACATCAATAACAGCGTTTCAGTCATGCTATGAAAAGTTCTGTTCATTTTACAATACTTCATAGTCAATTCAGAGAAAAGACAGCGCTTCCAGAAGTGCTATGACAAGTTCTAGGTGATTTACAATGATTCTAGACTAAAATCAGCTACTACAGCACTTCTGGGCACTATAAAAAGATTCTCCTTGGTTCTGTGCATCATAAATAGAAAAGAAAGCGTTGCGGGGTGCTATAAAAAGTTCCGAAAATCAGATTTTAGCCTGTTTTTGGGTAAAATGTTTGACGCTGTTTCTCTATGATACAAATAGATTTTGACTCCAATTTTTTTACAGTAAGAATCTCTCTTTGTCTACTTAACTATCATCAAAAGAAAACCTCATAACCATTTACCAATTTAATATATAAAATCAAACATCAAGAGGCATTTTTAACATGTCCATTTTGGGCTGATTTTTACCTCACTTTGCATCCAGTTTTCGGGTATGCAAACAGCCGAATTAGAAAAAAGTGCCATAGGTGAAAGTTGTAGCCATTTGAATTAGTTTTCCAAATTGATAGAGAAGTCATAATTTCATTAAGAATTGCAAAAGTTGTCCCAAAATACCGAACATCATTTTCAGGGTTTCAAATCCGATCATTTATACATAAATTTCTCAACTTTTCTTCAAAATATGAAATGAATACATGAACTTAAATAATTTTTCACACCTTTTACTTATGCCTTGATCTTGTATGTATCCTCTAGGCATTTCCTAAACCTCTCTTCTTTTTCTTATCTTGGTTTTATGTTCATGAATGCATGAAAAAGAATGAACATTTCCACACTTTATATAGTAGTTTTCAAGTTTAGATTGGTAATTTAGTTTTGGACACTTGTCCTTCTTATCTTCATGCATGCTTTAGGATGTGGACACATGTCTACTTAGGTGTCTTTATATTTTTCTAAACATGGACACCTAATATGGTTAGGTGTCTTTTAGTGACACGCGTCCCTGTCTTGTTAAGCCATTTTTCATTTTCTAGAACATGTACACATATATCATTTGTATGTTACTTCTATGATATGTACATACAAATATATGTGTAACGACACGGAAAAAGGCGATCTTGGTTATCCGATATACAACACATATCGAACATCCAAGGATCGAAAATACTGGTAGTTAATGAAAGAATTTAGAGGGTGAGGATAGATAAGATAGAAACTTAGAATAGAGGAAGAAGAAGAACACAACATCAGAGTAACACGAACCTCACAACGGAACAAATAACATATAATATATATCATAACTTTGAAATATAAATCTGTACTTAAATATACATATCATTTTCAAAGTACAACACTTACAAAACAGCGGAAATAAACAATAGCTATATGATCTTGAAGCCTCCTGCTCCAGCTCTTCGAGTATATGTAAATCCCGACCACTTGACTACCCGTACAAAATTAGGCACCCAAGAGTTTAGGGAAAACAAAACAAAATAAACTCTGGGTCAGTCATGGGACTGGTATGAGTAAAACAGTTTAAACTAGTTTGAGCCATTACACGATATCTCATAAGACCACGCCGTATAACGGAACGGGTTTTTCCCTTATGAGAATCCAGAATAATCTTTATATCAAAAACCTTTTGATATTATAATAATGTCTATCAACCACAATATAATAATCATCTAGCAGAAACGCTTTCATCTCACGTTCTACATATATTGTATACAATCAAAACCGCAAGCACGTATTGGGTAATGGATTTCCAACTATGACAAGGTATGGAACCACCTTTCGCTAGTGTACCTCTAGAGAGGAATACACTGGGTTCAACAAGAACATCTTGCAACCCGGCCACACATGATCGACCACTCATTTCGCTTGAGTGTATCGAATGTATATCACCAACGGTTGGGATCAGCAATCGTTTCCCAAATGGGACAGCATCGACAATAGATTTTTAGAAGTAAATGAAACTCTAGATCAGGTGATTATACACCCTAATAGGTGTGACCTACATAGCCATGCTGCCTGCCCGATTTTTGTCATTTCCCGGTTGTAAAGCTAGTGGCCACGCTTATCTCTAACAGATCACACATTTATTCACTTTGAATGTCACATCGTCATACCCGCCAAATCACAAATTGATTTCCCAAAAAATACAATGGGTATACAGCTAAGAGAAACGAATTCCTCCGCCACCAAACGTACGTACGTTTGAAGAGATCAACTTACGCGATCTATTAAATATACTCTGTCAGGCATTCTTCCATACAGGTCGTCCTGGGACTGGACAAACCGAAGGCACTATTCAGTACAACCATCTTAGGCAATCTTTACCTAAGATTTATACATCAGCCCTTGCACTTTACTCCGTCTTCAATTATCTTTGGCATATATGATTCACAACGCTTATGCCAATACAGAGTGGTTCTTCGGATAATAATCCAACCGGTCTCTCCATATTAACAACGTTAAAATTGTTGTATATAATAGTGTGGTATACACAATTATAGGATTTTTTGTTTGATGATAACAACCAAATATATTTTTATTATAAATGTGTTTGTTACTGTACTTTTTCATACACTTATCACATACAGGAATATAATATTTATATTTAATAGAATACAATTATACAGCAATCCAAACATTCACAATGTATTCTATTTGAATATAAAATTTTATTTCAACTTTCAAACAGTACAACTTTACAACTCCTCTATTTGTACACTTCACTGGTATATTTCATTTCATATATACATTTTTCATAGAAATACATTGCTCCACTACAGTTTACTCATACACTTCACATTCACTCATATACACTTTTTACACACTACTTCATCTTCTGTCTTGTATCTTCAGTCTTCTATCAGTCTTCACTACTCACAGTCAGTCCAGTCATCATCTGCTTACCTGTCACCATGAAACACACACAGTACACTGCAACAAGAATATTTTTCTAAATTCTAGCGAATATATTTTTTATTTTGAAAATTTATTTGCCTCAGAATTTCGGTGTGTTTCTCATCATTTTTCTGACTCGATCTGATTTTCATATCCAACCGACTGTGTCTAGACAGCTTGTGATATTCACAGTGATACACTGTAAATACCACAAGGCAGACAACATATATATGTATAAACAGTGCAGGGACAGGAAAATTTGTCTGATGGCTGTATATACACACGTGCGTATATACACACGTGTGCACTGCCTCGCCAATCAGATTGCAACTGAGGAGTAGCCACATGGACCTGCTCGACTCAGTGCAATACACAAAGTCAACTCAAGATAAAATGGTCAAGGAAACTCAACAATCAAAACAGCAAATTCATTGTGCAACAAGAATGCCAAATGTACACAGCAAGTGTACAAAACTTTGTTCAAAATCATATAGTGCAAGTGAGGCAAGCAGCTCAGGTGTCGAGCCATGCAAATTCAAGTCAACTCAGCATGGATAATAAAGAAAACATGGAGCATAGTTCAGGTTCATGTATGCAGAGACAAGAACACAGCAAATCAAGTGGTGGCGCTTCAGCATATTTCAGTCCATGTAGTATGTGTATACTAAAGATGAATGATCATAGTCAAGTGAGAATAGTGTTCAAGTGAACTTAACAGCAAATGGTCATACAACATTTCACAAGCCAGATAAAACTTTCAAAAGTTGCATGAACTACATAAGTGAAATATGTCAAGTGTTCGAGCAGCATATAGATGGCAGTATGAACAGGCCGGCTCATGTGGAAAGTAAAGCATGTGAACTCATCAAAGTATATCAAGCAATACACAGAGGATCATGAACATTGCAACAGCATGACAATGTGGACTCAAGTATAAGTATCTCAGAAAAAGTTTGGTGCACCAGTTTATTCAAATACAGAGCAGCATGTGGACATATGGTGACACAAAACAGTTCACAAAGTAGCAAGGCAAATGGCAGAGTACATGGATGACAGGCAATGCAACATGCCAAGTTTTCGTGTGGTCAAGTGTATACAGTTTTGTGTATGGATATCATCAGCTAATCATTTTCATACAAATATATGTTCAAGATCAGACAGTGGTGCAGGTGAACACAAGCAAGATTAAGAGCATGGACATAGTGGGATAAACAAGTGGTGCAACATGCAAAGCAGTCAAGACAAGAAATCCGGAAGCTTCAGGTTAAAGATTCATGTGTATAATGTGAATGCACATGTGCATATGAAACATGCAATTTTTAAATGGGAAAATTGTTGGCAATCATCTTTATCATTTCCAGATTTATGTTGGGATTGCATAGGAATTTACAGAGGATTTTTTTTTTCAATTTAAGGCAACATTTCAAAACCAATTTAAATCCAGAAAATCATATTAATTGTTTCCTGTTTTTGATTCAATCAGGAAAACCATTCAAGGCAGCAAAATGTATGCAAGGAGATTAACTGGAAAGCTAAAATCGAGCAAGGCAACAAAAAAGGATTTTCTTTAAGAAAGAAATCAACTCTTTCCAGAAATGCTCAACACTAGTTTTTTTTTAAATGGGTCAAGAGATGTTTTCAGAAATTAAATCTCCATTTATTCATGCAAAGGGGCAGATTCCAAATTCCAGAAGTTTTGTTTTTGTGTCTGGATTCATAACACAAATCACGCAAGTGATAATGTGTCAAGAGGCCACAACTTAAATCACGCAATTCTTTATAGCCGAGAATATCAAAACAGGAAACATCACAAATCAGTGCAAGTCGTATTTGAAATCAGAGTTATTAGGGTTCGATTATATCCGTATTTAACATCACCATTTCATCACTGGCAAAGTTATCAAAACATCGAATCCACATAAGCAACAAATTCAAGCATAGAACAAAATCAGAGAAACTCACTTTTATTTCAGCGATTCGATCAATTTCCAAATCGATTAAGCAAACAATACAAAGCTTCGACACAATCATAGAAGACACTGCATCCTTTACAAGCAATCACGATCGAGTTTGGAGATTTAGAAAACCCTAATTCCCAATCTGACGCCGCCATTTATTTTCTCCTGAGAAAAGAGAAAGTGATCGGACAAATGGAGATCGGGTGCAATACATTTCAAGTGGGCTGGCCTATTTGTTTCAAGGGAGTTTCAAATTATATTTAAACTAGGGTTTTCTTGTTTTAGTTTCTTATTTTGTTTTGTATTTTTTAATTTCCTTTGTAATCCGAACAGTTTCTAGACTCTGTAAAATTCTAGGGATCCAGTTAGAGGTTTTACTGGCAGTTTCTAGAATCTGTAAAATCTAGGTGGTTTTCTAGTTTCGTCTGTAAAACTAGACAGTTTACTAGAGTCTGTAAAACTAGGGGAAATCTGATCGAGGGGATATCGGTCAGTCTACGATTTTGAGCTTAGGGTTAGAATAGGAGCAGGGATTGCAAGTGTACATGATTTGTATGCGGGATCTGTTCTATCACCTAGTAGAAACCTTAGGAATGCAGCAGTAGGCAGGGTTTTGCCGAAGCTGGGTATCTCTGTGTGTTATTTTCTTTCTGCACTTTTATTTCTGCTGCGTTCTGTGATTTGATTATTATTTTAATATCCTGTCAGATTTTTAATTCAGTTATAAATTGTGATTAACCCTATTCACCACCCCTCTAGTGTTAATCTAGATCCAACAAGTGGTATCAGAGCAGGTATTTTCTGTTAACTCTAGAGAAATGGTGAATCCTTATTGTCAGTCTTCTGAGAGTCAGTCCAATAATATTCCAATGATTTTCAATGGAACAGATTTTCAAATTTGGAAATCAAAATTCGAATTATATTTAAAGTCTGTAAATTTTGAATATTG
The DNA here is from genome assembly GCA_030737875.1 of Allium sativum. Classification (NCBI taxonomy): domain Eukaryota; kingdom Viridiplantae; phylum Streptophyta; class Magnoliopsida; order Asparagales; family Amaryllidaceae; genus Allium; species Allium sativum. The sequence goes on along the minus strand of CM060912.1, from coordinate 221,095,629 downwards.
GAATATGATTGAAAGTATGGGAGACATGTTAGATAAGAGGAATAAGGTTTTAAATGCTCGCGTTATGCATATTATTTATTCTTTTCTTGGTAATAATCAATTAAAACTTATCTCTCATTGTTTGACTGCGCAGGATATATGGAAAACTCTTGACAAGGTGTACAGAACAGACAACAATTGCTCAAAACCCCACAAGGACAACTCAAGTTCAGAAATCTGCTTGACTGGATTAACCAAGGATGAATCAGACGATGGAGACTCAACAGATGATGAGACAGGAGGTTATTCATATGAAGATTTAGTTCATTTTTGTACTGAATTAACAAAAGTTGTTGATAGTCTCAAATTTAAAAATAAATCTCTAAAATCTGAAAAACTTGAGTTGATTACCAAAAATAACATTTTGGAATTAAAACTTGAAAATATCAAGAATTTAGAAAACTCCGACTGCAAAGATTGTTTCAAATTCAAAGCTGATTTAGTTCATCAAAATGAAGATCTCAAAAGACTTGAAAATGAAATCATAATTTTAGAAGAAAATGAGAAAGAACTAATTTGTAAAAACAATTTTTTGCAAAAGGAATTGGATAATTTCAGGATGTCTGAAGATTCCAAATTTGAAAGAGAGAGCCTGTTGAAAACTGAATCTATTTTGAAAGAACTTGAAGAGGAGATTGAAAAATTCAAGTGTTCTGAAAAACAACAAATTGAAAAACAAATTCAGTTTGAATCTGAGATTTTTGAATCCAAGACCAAAATTAAACTCCTTGAAAATGAAAATTTGCTTTTGAAACAAAATGATACTGAAAGGAGAAAGATCAGTATTAATCGTTGTTCAGATCTAATGAAAGAAAATTCTGATCTTAAATCCAAAATCAACGATCTTGAATTGAGCTTAAAGCGTTTTTCAACCGGTGAAAAATCTTTTAATATGTTGTTGAAAAATCAATTTTCTACGGGAAATAAATGTGGTCTTGGTTTTGGGAAATCAAATGCTTCTGAAAATTTGAATTCATGTGAATTGAAAAATCCTTCGAACTGTTTTGGAAAGAATCAATTTGAAAATTTAAACTCTGAAAATTTCAAAGGATTTTTGAATCCAAATCGTGATGTGAAATCGATTTATAATAATTCATCTAGACAATCCTGGACCCTAAAAAGGAGTAAAACAAACTTCGTTAAATTCAAACGAATTTGGGTTCCAAAGGGTACAAAGATAAATTCGGATGGATTGTTATATAAACAAGTTTGGGTGCCGAAAGTTGTTAACAAAACTTTGAGTGGTTTTACTAATTTTGTTAGACCACTCGATTCTCTAAACTGTTAGGTACCAGAGGTGGCTGAGGAACTGCTAGGCAAAAGAGATTTGGATTAAAGCTGCTCAATACTTCTGTAATCATGTACAGTTCCTTAGCCAAGACTGTTTGAGTTAGAGATTCTGGTTCACATTGGATTCTGGTATGATCTCTAGACTCACCTTTGTGTATTCTCTTTGTTTTTATTTTATGCATTTATTCCTTCCTCTACTCCTTCTGTTTTGGTTTTTTGATTTGACACTGCCATATTCTTCTTATTCTGCGCTTCATTAACTTCCGATTGCAGTACTTATGATTTTCTGGAAATTCGTTTAATCTGTATAAAACTGTCATGTTTTAATTCTTCCAGAATCTGAATTTAAACTTGTATATATCTGCAATTGTTTTGGAGTTTATTTTTTTCTGAAATTCTAACAGTGCTAAAGCATTCATATCATATCTTGAACACTGTTAGTATAAATTCAAAATTTTTGTAGATCTGAAAATTTAATGAAATTTCACACACCTCTGCTGTTTTTGAGTCTCTTCTAATCTATTTTAGAAAAGCTCAATATATTATACTCATTACAGCACTTTGTTATTCATCAGTTGTGATAATTTCAGAAATTTTCAGATTGACTTGAATTTTTTAAAATTGTCTAGAATCTCAGTGATACATCTTAAAAATCATTGTTATTCAAGATCATTATGGTTAGAATTTGTTTGTTTGAAATCATCTGAAACTATTAATATCTTGAATAATCACACACCCCCTAAATTTGAAATTATCAATCTTGTGTGAATAATTCATTATATCTAAAACTTGACATAGATTCAAGTGATTTCAAATAAATTATTTTAATTTTTCTGGATCATGAATATTTCTCAAGTCTGATGTAAATGATCTGAAATTATTCTTATACTTGTCAGAAATATCTTGAAACCTTTTTTTTTTTGAAAAATGGTCTTTGAAAGTCGATGTTATTTCATGATGATTTGATTTGAATGATTGTTTGTTTAAAATCATTTGAAATTATTGATTTATTGAATCACACACATATCCTGAATATGAATATAATAATTTGGTGTGATCGATTCATTGAATCCTAATATCTTCATCTTCCATCAAATGATTTCAAATAAACAGTACTTTTAATCTTGGATCATGAATCATATTATGTGACCATCAGAAATGACTTGACAAGTGTGCTTTGAAACGTTTTTTTTGTGCCGCTCTGATACTGGTGTGAAAATGCTCTAAATGACTGCTTGTATTGAGAAGAATTGTTTGATGCTCTGATACTGTTTTTCAAATAATTGCTTGTTCTTGTCTGCAGTTTTGAAAAATGTGCAAATTTGTTAAGTCTGTCTGTTTGGGCTTTGTGAATAAAGACACCAAGTGGTATCAGAAGTTCTTATATTTGTTTCACCCATCTGTACTAAGATTCAAATTTTCACCTTGTATAGATCCATACATTTTTTTTCTTATACAAATAAATGTGCTAAATTTGTCTGGCTGGGTTTGTGTTTAAATTTCTTTAGCCTGAGATGTCCATGATAGTCCATCAGGGTGCAATTAAATTCCTCGATAAGCAAGAACATTTGGTATCAGCCTTTTTCACTCATCTGTTTTTGAATTATCACCCTGTATAGATTCATTTTTTTTAAATCTGTTTAATTTCTTCTTGTAATTGTTTTTCAATTTTAAAATTATTTATTTTCTATTCATTCAGAAATTGAAATCAATATCCAATTTGTGCTGTGTTTATAATTCATCAAAATTATTATCAGTTTTTGAAATTGTGATGAATTGTGATTGCAGTGTATTTCACAACAAGAGGAGATTTTATTTGGATTTTCATGATGGTTGAATATTAATTATAATATCTTTGAACTGGCAAATATTTCATGACCATCTCCTTTATCTATCACCCGTCTGCCATCCATCATGATTTTATATTAATATGGAGAGTTTATTTTTTTTAGAAAAATCATCTTGTTTTAAAACAGTGAAAATTATTTGTGATAGAAATGGGACTATGTTACTATTCAAAATTAGTGATAATTGAAAATTTTCAATGATCTCAGTACAGTTGATTATATTTCATAATATGATTAATTTAGAAATTTATTTCACAAACCATTTCTGTACCTATCACATTTCTATCATACATATTAGTTTTGTATACTGAGGAATTTTTTTTTCATTTTGAAACTGAAAATAATAATATAATATTCATAAGTATTTCTCTAACCTCATTTAAAAATCCAAGCTCTGGTTATGCATGGTTATGAGATCACTTATATTTAAGCTGCAACTGATCTCATTTAAAAATCCAAGATCTGGTTATGCGTGGTCAGTGTGCTCTTAAATTAAAAGAAAAAGAAAAGAAAATAATTTGCTAAATAAATTTGTATATGAAATTCTCCTTGGTATATAAAAATTGGCCTATCAATCCATTTTCTATTTGTGAAATGTGTTAAAATCTTATGATATATTATGATTTGTTAATTGATAGGTATTGGGATTTGAGATTATACGATTTTGTCACTTAAATTGAATCTATAATTATAGTCCAAAATCCATCACTGTTTTGAACTTCATTTTTTATAAATTCTTTTGAAAATAACTGGAAACCTTTTGTGTTCAACTCTCTCCATTATAAATTTCATCGTAAATCCGTCACTCTCTACAATGTGAAATATGCCATCTGTTCTTAGTTTATTATGATTTTTGTTTGACTGATTGAAATTTATGATAACAGTTCTTCCTCTTAAGCTGACATTGTATTTGTTAGTCATTTTTCATCTATATAATTCTGTATCCTTTTGATGATAACAAAAGGGGGAGAATGGGTTGAGATTTTGATTTATGAGTGAATATATTTTAAATATTTTTAATGTTGAAAAATCATTATTATTCAATTTTCACGTTTCTTCACTCATGCACAGTTATAGGGGGAGTTTCTGTTGTAGGGGGAGCTTTCAAATAGGGGGAGTTCAGCTCTTTACTTTCAAACACATTTATTATATTCAAAATCTTCATATTTGTTTGTCATCATCAAAAGGGGGAGATTGTTGTATATAATAGTGTGGTATACACAATTATAGGATTTTTTGTTTGATGATAACAACCAAATATATTTTTATTATAAATGTGTTTGTTACTGTACTTTTTCATACACTTATCACATACAGGAATATAATATTTATATTTAATAGAATACAATTATACAGCAATCCAAACATTCACAATGTATTCTATTTGAATATAAAATTTTATTTCAACTTTCAAACAGTACAACTTTACAACTCCTCTATTTGTACACTTCACTGGTATATTTCATTTCATATATACATTTTTCATAGAAATACATTGCTCCACTACAGTTTACTTATACACTTCACATTCACTCATATACACTTTTTACACACTACTTCATCTTCTGTCTTGTATCTTCAGTCTTCTATCAGTCTTCACTACTCACAGTCAGTCCAGTCATCATCTGCTTACCTGTCACAATGAAACACACACAGTACACTGCAACAAGAATATTTTTCTAAATTCTAGCGAATATATTTTTTATTTTGAAAATTTATTTGCCTCAGAATTTCGGTGTGTTTCTCATCATTTTTCTGACTCGATCTGATTTTCATATCCAACCGACTGTGTCTAGACAGCTTGTGATATTCACAGTGATACACTGTAAATACCACAAGGCAGACAACATATATATGTATAAACAGTGCAGGGACAGGAAAATTTGTCTGATGGCTGCATATACACACGTGCGTATATACACACGTGTGCACTGCCTCGCCAATCAGATTGCAACTGAGGAGTAGCCACATGGACCTGCTCGACTCAGTGCAATACACAAAGTCAACTCAAGATAAAATGGTCAAGGAAACTCAACAATCAAAACAGCAAATTCATTGTGCAACAAGAATGCCAAATGTACACAGCAAGTGTACAAAACTTTGTTCAAAATCATATAGTGCAAGTGAGGCAAGCAGCTCAGGTGTCGAGCCATGCAAATTCAAGTCAACTCAGCATGGATAATAAAGAAAACATGGAGCATAGTTCAGGTTCATGTATGCAGAGACAAGAACACAGCAAATCAAGTGGTGGCGCTTCAGCATATTTCAGTCCATGTAGTATGTGTATACTAAAGATGAATGATCATAGTCAAGTGAGAATAGTGTTCAAGTGAACTTAACAGCAAATGGTCATACAACATTTCACAAGCCAGATAAAACTTTCAAAAGTTGCATGAACTACATAAGTGAAATATGTCAAGTGTTCGAGCAGCATATAGATGGCAGTATGAACAGGCCGGCTCATGTGGAAAGTAAAGCATGTGAACTCATCAAAGTATATCAAGCAATACACAGAGGATCATGAACATTGCAACAGCATGACAATGTGGACTCAAGTATAAGTATCTCAGAAAAAGTTTGGTGCACCAGTTTATTCAAATACAGAGCAGCATGTGGACATATGGTGACACAAAACAGTTCACAAAGTAGCAAGGCAAATGGCAGAGTACATTGATGACAGGCAATGCAACATGCCAAGTTTTCGTGTGGTCAAGTGTATACAGTTTTGTGTATGGATATCATTAGCTAATCATTTTCATACAAATATATGTTCAAGATCAGACAGTGGTGCAGGTGAACACAAGCAAGATTAAGAGCTTGGACATAGTGGGATAAACAAGTGGTGCAACATGCAAAGCAGTCAAGACAAGAAATCAGGAAGCTTCAGGTTAAAGATTCATGTGTATAATGTGAATGCACATGTGCATATGAAACATGCAATTTTTAAATGGGAAAATTGTTGGCAATCATCTTTATCATTTCCAGATTTATGTTGGGATTGCATAGGAATTTACAGAGGATTTTTTTTTCAATTTAAGGCAACATTTCAAAACCAATTTAAATCCAGAAAATCATATTAATTGTTTCCTGTTTTTGATTCAATCAGGAAAACCATTCAAGGCAGCAAAATGTATGCAAGGAGATTAACTGGAAAGCTAAAATCGAGCAAGGCAACAAAAAAGGATTTTCTTTAAGCAAGAAATCAACTCTTTCCAGAAATGCTCAACACTAGTTTTTTTTTAAATGGGTCAAGAGCTGTTTTCAGAAATTAAATCTCCATTTATTCATGCAAAGGGGCAGATTCCAAATTCCAGAAGTTTTGTTTTTGTGTCTGGATTCATAACACAAATCACGCAAGTGATAATGTGTCAAGAGGCCACAACTTAAATCACGCAATTCTTTATAGCCGAGAATATCAAAACAGGAAACATCACAAATCAGTGCAAGTCGTATTTGAAATCAGAGTTATTAGGGTTCGATTATATCCGTATTTAACATCACCATTTCATCACTGGCAAAGTTATCAAAACATCGAATCCACATAAGCAACAAATTCAAGCATAGAACAAAATCAGAGAAACTCACTTTTATTTCAGCGATTCGATCAATTTCCAAATCGATTAAGCAAACAATACAAAGCTTCGACACAATCATAGAAGACACTGCATCCTTTACAAGCAATCACGATCGAGTTTGGAGATTTAGAAAACCCTAATTCCCAATCTGACGCCGCCATTTATTTTCTCCTGAGAAAAGAGAAAGTGATCGGACAAATGGAGATCGGGTGCAATACATTTCAAGTGGGCTGGCCTATTTGTTTCAAGGGAGTTTCAAATTATATTTAAACTAGGGTTTTCTTGTTTTAGTTTCTTATTTTGTTTTGTATTTTTTAATTTCCTTTGTAATCCGAACAGTTTCTAGACTCTGTAAAATTCTAGGGATCCAGTTAGAGGTTTTACTGGCAGTTTCTAGAGTCTGTAAAATCTAGGTGGTTTTCTAGTTTCGTCTGTAAAACTAGACAGTTTACTAGAGTCTGTAAAACTAGGGGGAAATCTGATCGAGGGGATATCGGTCAGTCTACGGTTTTGAGCTTAGGGTTAGAATAGGAGCAGGGATTGCAAGTGTACATGATTTGTATGCGGGATCTGTTCTATCACCTAGTAGAAACCTTAGGAATGCAGCAGTAGGCAGGGTTTTGCCGAAGCTGGGTATCTCTGTGTGTTATTTTCTTTCTGCACTTTTATTTCTGCTGCGTTCTGTGATTTGATTATTATTTTAATATCCTGTCAGATTTTTAATTCAGTTATAAATTGTGATTAACCCTATTCACCCCCCCTCTAGTGTTAATCTAGATCCAACAAAAATGGTCGAAAACTTCGATAGTCGATGCGTTAACTATCAAAGAAAAACACACGTGCAAACAACGATCTTATTTCCAGATGGAAATTACATCGATCAAACACCAATCAACTTTTATCCTTTAAATTAATTTATCATTAATTTATTTCATTTGTCATTTCCTGTTTCCATATATTCAACATTTTTTATTTTCTAAATTTAGAAAATACATGTTATTAACACTGGAAAACATTTCCATTTCTTGTTTTCTACATTAGAAAACATTTCTGATTCTTATTTGGAAAACATTTCCAAAGCTCCTTCATTTGGTTGAAACAGATGTTTAAATAAAACATCGCGACGCCAACTCAAACCATTTCACTCATTAACTAAATTCACTTAACCAGCCTTCACTGTCAAACCTTACCATTCCTTAGTTAAGAAGGAAGTCAATCAAGTTGGGGTATAATTACCTCTCAGACCTTAACTGAACAACGTTTTAACTTCGGAATAGACAAAGTTTATCTTTTAAACCTTTAACAACTTCCTTACGAAACTCTCTTTCGAATAAATCTCTATTCGATAACTCCTCCCTTCGAATAACTATATTCGGTAATCTCTCTTACGAATAACTAGATTCGAAAACCTTTCTTCAAATAAACTATATTCGATTAACTCTATTCAATTAACTCTAATCAATTAACTCTATTGGATTAACTCTATTGGATTAGCTCCTTTGGATTAACTCTAATCGATTAGCTCTATTTGATTAACTCTAATAGATTAACTATATTCGATTAACTCTTCACTTAACTCCTTTCGAATAAACGATATTCGATAACTCCTTTAACTCTATTCGAATAAACTATATTCGATTAACTCCTTTTGACCAAACTAACATCGATTAATTCCTTTCGATTAAACTATAATCGATTAACTCCTTTCGACTAAACTAACATCGATTGATTCCTTCCGATTAAACTATAATCGATTAATTCCTTTACTTCTATTCGAATACTCTATATTCGATAACCCCTTTTCGAATAAACTAATATTCGAAAATCCTTTAGAATAACGAATATTCGATAATCCTTTCGAATAACGAATATACGATAATCTCTCATCGAATAACTAATATTCGATAACTCCTTTAACTCTATTCGAATCACTAATATTCGATTAACTCAAATTTGATTAACCCTATTAAATTAACTCAGTCGATTAACTCTAACTGATTAACTCTAACTGGTTAACTCTAACTGATTAACTCTAACTGGTCAACTCTAATTGGTTAAATCTAACTGGTTAACTCTAACTGATTAACTCAAACTGGTTAACTCTAATTGGTTAACTCTAACTGATTAATTCTAACTGATTACTTCTAATTGGTTAACTCTAACTGATTAATTCTAATTCGATTTAACTCCTTTGGTTAACTCCTTTGATTTATTCCTTTGAATTATCTCCTTTGATTAATTCCTTTTCTATTTGTTTACTTAACAAATCTATTCCCTTTTCAATTCTATTTATTTAACAAATAAATATTTCTTTTACCATTTCTATTTACTTAACAAATAAATATTTCCTTTATACTTCTATTTGTAAATGTTTTACAAATATTTCCCTTATATTTGTTTTCATAAATAACTTCCTTTATAATTGTTTTCACAAATAATTTCCTTTATATTTGTTTTACAAATAATTTCCTTTATATTTGTTTTACAAATATTTTCCTTTAAAATTGTTTTCACAAATAATTTCCTTTATATTTGTTTTACAAATATTTTCCTTTATATTTGTTTTCACAAATAATTTCCTTTATATTTGTGTTACAAATAATTTCCTTTATGTTTGTTTTACAAATATTTTCCTTTATGTTTGTTTTCACAAATAATTTCCTTTATATTTGTTTTACAAATAATTTCCTTTATATTTGTTTTATTTATTTTCTAAATAAATAACCCTTTTATACTTCTATTTATTTCGCAATAAATATTCCTCTTTATAAAATCCATTGATTTTATAAATAATTCGCTTTTATAAAATTCCTTGATTTTATAAACAATTTCCCTTTATTAATGTCATATTTATTTTCAATAAATATTTCCCGTTATATCATATTTATTTTCAACAAAATATTTCCCTATCAAAACCCTTTGATTTTATAACTGTTTTCTTCTATAAAATCCCTTTTTCCTTTTCTATATAAAATCCATTGATTTTATAAAACTGGTTTATTGTCAAAATATGCTTTGAAAATCCCCTTTTTTTTACATCCCGGTATTTTTTCACGGTATTTAAAATACCAAATCACAATGATCGATATCATTTAAACACACATAATCATCAATAGATTATATATCACATTATATATTACAATCCATTGATTCCTCCAACCTGTTTCCCTGCATCACAGATGTTAAACAATATCATTAACATCAATTTCATTTCAATATAAAATATTCTGTTAAACAGAATCAATATTTGATTAACGATCTATATATATATATATATATATATATATATATATATATATATATATCGTTATGTATGATTTCAACCAATACACAAGCAATTCAACCAAACAGTTTACACACAGCAATCAACAGATAATTATCAGTTCTAAGAATATGATATAAAAATGTAACTGTTCAGAGTTGGTGAGTTTTATTCACATTGGACTGTTATCGTTAAAAACGATTAACTGTCTAAGATTCCGAAAGACAATTTATTTGGCAATAAATTGTAACGAGCTTCGATTCACTCCCCGTTAGTTGCATGGTGTAGTCACCGTCCATACGATCCTGTCGGATCTATTTTCGCTCAATTCTGATATCGTATGGAAGAGTAATGATATTACGAAGTTAATATATACTAAAATTAAATAAACACTTTAGTTTGAATTCCATCGGGCCATACAATTTCAAAGCCGGCCCAGCTCAAGCCCAACTGCCACATGATAACCGATCTGCCTTGGAATACCCTCTTCCCTCAAAAATACTAGAACCGATTTCCTCCTTTCAATGGCCATTTCGGCCTCATCATTCAACCTTCCATTTCTTCTATGATACTTAGACCGCACCATTCACCATTTACAAACACATATAAACTCCGACATCCATCTTCCATCAATAATTTCACCCACCGATCACCCTTCTCGTCTCATCCTTCTCCTTCTTCCCATCTCAATGTTAACACCAAAACAAGAATCATCACCCTTCCTTCAATGATTCACGGTTGAATTTACCGATCCAAAGATCCTTCCATCTTCCACTTAACATCACCACAGCACCTTCCTGCTATATCTTTGTCACTTTGTAAACCATCATTAGGCTCTTTAAACAGTCCCTCATCATCTTCCTACCACGCCCAGGAAAATACCCGCTCCCGTAACAACCATGACCGCAAGTTTATTATCATCAAACTCCCTCCATACTTAACTAAAAATCGAGCAAAAATCATCACAAATCCTCTCTTCACCACCCATTTCGCTCCCCCCCACGATACTCAACTCGAGCAACCTCTCTGAGTTGCAACTTCGAACTCGTTCGTACCATTTAAAGCAGGGTACCGAACCCTTTTGGCTTGACAACACCACAAAAATTCACATATGAAGCCAACTCCAACCACACACCCAAATCTAACGACGGTTTCTTCAATCCATGCTTCTATCTCTTGGATTCGTCAGCCCTAGGTGCTGCGGTTCAATTTCGAGCATCTTAGAATATCACCATACCAAATGAAATGGATATAGAATTGGAGAGGATCTCTTACAGATTGCAAAAATGATTAAGTTGCGATTTATATAGATTTATGTGAATTTACTTGAGGATTTTTCTTTTCTATTTCTTGCGCTAGGAAAAAGAACTGATGGCGGCTTAGAAAGGTGAAACGTGGACATTGTTTTGATCGGTGTATGATTTAGGTTAAGGGATTTTTTTGTTAAGGGTTTATTTATAGGGAAATTTGGTTAGATATTTTGTGGAGTATTTTCCATTTATATTTGGTTAAACGTTTTAAGCCCGCACGGCTTCATAACAAACTGGAGTTCCACGAAATTTGATATACTTCTATATTCAAATATTCTGCATCCATTAAAATCGGTTTCGTCAATTTCCGACACTTTGATAAAAACACTATTTTCATGTGTGAATTAAATCGAATTAATATTCGATCGATCTTAAAACACTTCGACTCTTCAATGATAAATTAATATTATTGTTCACATTCCAATACGAATTTCTTAATATACAGAATCAATTAAATTTCATATAAAATTCTAGATTCGATTCAGTTATATAAAATAACTCATTTATTTTCTGAATTCAAGTTATTCACTTCTAATTCATTCATATTCATATTTAAATAAATTAAATATTCTGCTTCTAAAAACCCGGGTCATTACATTCTTTCCCCCTTAAAATAATTTCGTCCTCGAAATTGCTAAGGTAGAGGACGACCCTACCTATTGGGTAAAAATTTATCTGTTTACCTCTTATCTCTAGTTTCTCCGAACCAATTAATATCGACTAAAATATTTATTCCTTCCGACTAACTAAAATTTTCAAAAAATCTGAAAATTTTCTAACACCTTAAATTTTCGGAAAACTTTGCCATAACCTCCTTTGTTCATCCCTATCGGTAAAACTACCACTCGCCTCTCTAGGCCTTCTCCAACCCAAAAGAAAATCAAACAGCCAAGCGACTTGCCAATTTGGCTCATCAAAATCTCAAACCCATATATAATATAAACTGGTACCTTTTTGTCGGGCATATCGTTATATCCCTCACATCTGCTATCAATTCAGCATATACCAATGTCATGCCAATCAAACTCCAAATCAGTTTTATCTCCAACACAACCATTCGTTTTTAACCAAGCCAAATCCCATTTCAACTCAAGTTCAATTCTTGATTCAAAACTCTCAACTTGATTATCAAATTACACTTTATATTCGAATCTCACAAATTCAATCTTATTCAATATCATTCTAATTCAATTTCAGTTACCACTTAACTGATTTCAATTCAATTTCTATTTACTTCTACAAATTCCTATTTAAATTTGTTTTAAATTACACAATCTATTTCTGGGAGTTTTAAACAACTTTGTTTTTTCTCAAAAATCAAACTTTCCTTTGCAGGATTCAAACACTTGCTTTTCTCAAATCAATTCAAAAACAATGTCTTTGGTAGTAATCCATCACTTAGAACTCGAAAATGAACACTAATGATGTGGCCAGCATCATCAGAGTTATTTCCCAGCTATCAAAGTGAGTTCAATACTATATCACTTTTCAAAACCATTTCTGAATCATTTCTATTTTGAAATCTTTTCAAAATACCAGTCACCATGTTTGTAAAACAATTTAAAATCTCCCAGGATTTTAAAATTCTCATACATTCAATTCAAATCCATTTACAAACACTTATTCAAATTTCCAGGTTTTAGTTTAAATTCTTATTTAAATTCAGATTTAATTCAATTCCATTTCATATATTTCACTTATATGAATTCTGATTGGTTATTTACATAACCATTTTACTTTTTATAATTTTACTCGATTATAATAACAACCAATATATCTAATATATATATATATATATATATATATTCATTCCAATATATATATCTTCCTTATATCAAAATATACTTTAGGTAAACTTATTTTCATTTACCCTCTTTTCAAAACATATCGCGTTGACCCATCGTATTCGAGTGTTTAGAAACCCTTATCGATATTGTGGTGCCCCACCATCGACTAGAATCCATAAACAACTCAACCAATAAATCTACTCAATATAAAACAATTTTTATATCAAATAACAAATACGTTCACTCGTATATATACACTCAAACTCAATCTAGGGTATTACTAACCCCATCTCTACTTAGTCACGCCACAGAGCCAAGCAAATTCATTTAACCTTAAACTCTGGTACCAACTGTAACGACCCGAAAAAAGGCGATCTTGGTTATCCGATATACAACACATATCGAACACCCAAGGATCGAAAATACCGGTAGTTAATGAAAGAATTTAGAGGGTGAGGATAGATAAGATAGAAACTTAGAATAGAAGAAGAAGAAGAACACAACATCAGAGTAACACGAACCTCACAGCGGAACGAATAACATATAATATATATCATAACTTTGAAATATAAATCTGTACTTGAATATACATATCATTTTCAAAGTACAACACTTACAACACAGCGGAAATAAACAATAGCTATATGATCTTGAAGCCTCCTGCTCCAGCTCTTTGAGTATCTGTAAATCCCGACTACTTGACTTCCCGTACAAAATTGGGCACCCAAGAGTTTAGGGAAAACAAAACAAAATAAACTCCGGGTCAGTAATGGGACTGGTAAGAGTAAAACAGTTTAAACCAGTTTGAGCCATTACACAATATCTCATTAGACCACGCCGTATAACGGAACGGGTTTTTCCCTTATGAGAATCCAGAATAATCTTTATATCAAAAACCTTTTGATATTATAATAATGTCTATCAACCAAAATATAATAATTTTCTAGCAGAAACGCTTTCATCTCATGTTCTACATATATTGTATACAATTAAAACCGAAGCACATATTGGGTAATGGATTTCCAACTATGACAAGGTATGGAACCACCTTTTGCTAGTGTACCTCTAGAGAGGAATACACTGGATTCAACAAGAACATCTTGCAACCCGGCCACACATGACCGACCACTCATTTCGCTTGAGTGTATCGAATGTATATCACCAACGGTTGGGACCAGCAACCGTTTCCCGAATGGGACAACATCGACAATAGATTTTTAGAAGTAAATGAAACTCTAGATCAGGTGATTATACACCCTAATAGGTGCGACCTACATAGCCATGCTACCTGCCCGATTTTTGTCATTTCCCGGTTGTGAGGCTAGAGGCCACGCTTATCTCTGACAGATCACACATTTATTCACTTTGAATGTCACATCGTCATACCCGCCAAATCACAAATTGATTTCCCCAAAAATACAACGGGTATACAGCTAAGAGAAACGAATTCCTCCGCCACCAAACGTACATACGTTTGAAGAGATCAACTTATGCGATCTATTAAATATACTCTGTCAGGCATTCTTCCATACAGGTCGTCCTGGGACTAGACAAACCGAAGGCACTATTCAGTACAACCATCTTAGGCAATCTTTACCTAAGATTTATACAACAGCCCTTGCACTTTACTCCGTCTTCAATTATCTTTGGCATATATGATTCGCAACGCTTATGCCAATACAAAGTGGTTCTTCGGATAATAATCCAACCGGTCTCTCCATATTAACAACATTAAAATGGTCGAAAACTTCGATAGTCAATGAGTTAACTATTAAAGAAAAACACGTGTGCAAACAACGATCTTATTTCCAGATGGAAATTACATCGATCAATCACCAATCAACTTTTATCCTTTAAATTAATTTATCATTAATTTATTTCATTTGTCATTTCCTGTTTCCATATATTCAACATTTCTTATTTTCTAAATTTAGAAAATACATGTTATTAACACTGGAAAACATCTCCATTTCTTGTTTTCTATATTAGAAAACATTTCTGATTCTTATTTGGAAAACATTTCCAAAGCTCCTTCATTTGGTTGAAACAGATGTTTAAATAAAACATCGCGACGCCAACTCAAACTATTTCACTCATTAACTAAATTCACTTAACCAACCTTCACTATCAAACCTTACCATTCCTTAGTTAAGAAGGAAGTCAATCAAATTGGGGTATAATTACCTCTCAGACCTTAACTGAACAACGTTTTAACTTCGGAATAGACAAAGTTTATCTTTTAAACCTTTAACAACTTCCTTACGTAACTCTCTTTCGAATAAATCTCTATTCGATAACTCCTCCCTTCGAATAACTATATTCGATAATCTCTCTTACGAATAACTAGATTCGAAAACCTTTCTTCGAATAAACTATATTCGATTAACTCTATTCAATTAACTCTTATCAATTAACTCTATTGGATTAACTCCTTTGGATTAACTCTAATCGATTAACTCTAATCGATTTGCTCTATTTGATTAACTCTAATCGATTAACTCTATTTGATTAACTCTTTTCACTTAACTCCTTTCGAATAAACGATATTCGATAACTCCTTTAACTCTATTCAAATAAACTATATCCGATTAACTCCTTTCAACCAAACTAACATCGATTAATTCCTTTCGATTATACTATGATCGATTAACTCCTTTCGACTAAACTAACATCGATTAATTCCTTTCGATTAAACTATAATCGATTAATTCCTTTAATTCTATTCGAATACTCTAAATTCGATAACCCCTTTTCGAATAAACTAATATTCGAAAATCCTTTCGAATAACGAATATTCGTTAATCCTTTAGAATAGCGAATATTCGATAATCTCTCTTCGAATAACTAATATTCGATAATTCTATTCGAATCACTAATATTCGATTAACTCAAATTTGATTAACCCTATTAAATTAACTCAGTCGATTAACTCTATCTGATTAACTCTAACTGGTTAACTCTAACTGATTAACTCTTTCTGGTCAACTCTAATTGGTTAACTCTAACTGGTTAACTCTGACTGGTTAACTCAAACTGGTTAACTCTAATTGGTTAACTCTAACTGATTAATTCTAACTGATTAATTCTAATTGGTTAACTCTAACTGATTAATTCTAATTTGATTTAACTCCTTTGGTTAACTCCTTTGATTTATTCCTTTGAATTATCTCCTTTGATTAATTCCTTTTCTATTTGTTTACTTAACAAATCTATTCCCTTTTCAATTCTATTTATTTAACAAATAAATATTTCTTTTACCTTTTCTATTTATTTGACAAATAAATATTTCCTTTATACTTCTATTTGTAAATGTTTTACAAATATTTCCCTTATATTTGTTTTCACAAATAATTTCCTTTATATTTGTTTCACAAATAATTTCCTTTATATTTGTTTTACAAATATTTTCCTTTATATTTGTTTTACAAATATTTTCCTTTATAATTGTTTTCACAAATAATTTCCTTTATATCTGTTTTACAAATTGTTTTCACAAATAATTTCCTTTATATTTGTTTTACAAATAATTTCCTTTACATTTGTTTTACAAATATTTCCTTTATATTTGTTTTCACAAATAATTTCCTTTATATTTGTTTTACAAATAATTTCCTTTATATTTGTTTTACAAATATTTTCCTTTATATTTGTTTTCACAAATAATTTCCTTTATATTTGCTTTACAAATGATTTCCTTTATATTTGTTTTATTTATTTTCTAAATAAATAACCCGTTTATACTTCTATTTATTTCCCAATAAATATTCCTCTTTATAAAATCCTTTGATTTTATAAATAATTCGCTTTTATAAAATTCCTTGATTTTATAAACAATTTCCCTTTATAAATGTCATATTTATTTTCAATAAATATTTCCCGCTATATCATATTTATTTTTAATAAATATTTCCCTTTCAAAACCCTTTTGATTTTATAACTGTTTTCTTCTATAAAATCCCTTTTTCCTTTTCTATATAAAATCCATTAATTTTATATAAATGATTTATTTTCAAAATATGCTTTGAAAATCCCCTTTTTTTTACATCCCAGTATTTTTTCACGGTATTTAAAATACCAAATCACAATGTTCGATATCATTTAAACACACATAATCATAAACAGATTATATATCACATCATATATTACAATGTATGAAAACAGCAAAATAAATGTTGAGGAATCCAGTTGGATTCCTCCAACCTGTTTCCCTGCATCACAGATGTTAAACAATATCATTAACATCGATTTCATTTCAATATGAAATATTCTGTTAAACAGAATCAATATTTTATTAGCGATATATATATATATATATATCGTTTTGTATGATTTCAGCCAATACACAAGCAATTCAACCAAACAGTTTACACACAACAATCAACAGAAAATTATCAGTTCTAAGAATACGATATAAAAATGTAATTGTTCAGATTTGGTGAGTATTACTCAGATTGGACTGATATCGTTAAAAACGATTAACTGTCTATGATTCAGACGGACAATTTATTTTGTAATAAATTGTAACGAGCTTTGATTCACACCCCGTCAGTTCCATGGTGTAGCCACCGTCCATACGATCTTGTCGAATCTTGTTTCGCTCAATTCTGATATCGTATGGAAGAGTTATGATATTACGAAGTTAATATATATTGAAATTAAATAAACACTTCAGTTTTAATTCCATCGGGCCTTACAATTTCAAAGCCGGCCCAGCTCAAGCCCAACTGCCACATGATAACCGATCTGCCTTGGAGCACGCTCTTCCCTCAAAAATACTGGAACCGATTTCCTCCTTTCAATGGCCATTTCGGCCTCATCATTCAACCTTCCATTTCTTCTATGATACTTGGACTGCACCATTCACCATTTACAAACACATATAAACTTCAACATCCATCTTCCATCAATAATTTCACCCACCAATCACTCTTCTCGTCTCATCCTTCTCCTTCTTCCCATTTCAATGTTAATACCAAAACAAGAATCATCACCCTTCCTTCAATGATTCACGGTTGAATTTACCGATCCAAAGATCCTTCCATCTTCCACTTAAAATCACCACAGCACCTTCCTGCTATATCTTTGTCACTTTGTAAACCATCATTAGGCTCTTTAAACAGTCCCTCATCATCTTCCTACCACGCCCAGGAAAATACCCGCTCCCGTAAGCCAACTCCAACCACAAACCCAAATCTAACGACAGTTTCTTCAATCCATGCTTCTATCTCTTGGATCCGTCAGCCCTAGGTGCTGCGGTTCAATTTCGAGCATCTTAGAATATCACCATACCAAATGAAATGGATATAGAATTGGAGAGGATCTCTTATAGATTGCAAAAATGATTAAGTTGCGATTTATATAGATTTATGTGAATTTACTTGAGGATTTTTCTTTTCTTTTTCTTGCGTTGGGAAAAAGAACTGATAGCGGCTTAGAAAGGTGAAACGTGGACATTGTTTTGATCGGTGAATGATTTTAGGTCAAGGGATTTTTTTGTTAAGGAGTTATTTATAGGGAAATTTGGTTAGATATTTTGTGGAGATATTTTCCATTTATATTCGGTTAAACGTTTTAAGCCCGCACCGCTTCATAACAAACTGGAGTTCCACGAAATTTGATATACTTCTATATTCATATATTCTGCATCCATTAAAATTGGTTTCGTCAATTTCCGACACTTTGATAAAAACACTATTTTCATGTGTGAATTAAATTGAATTAATATTCGATCGTATCTTCAAACACTTCGACTCTTCAATGATAAATTAATATTACTGTTCACATTCCAATACTAATTTCTTAATATACAGAATCAATTAAATTTCATATAAAATTCCAGATTCGATTCAGTTATATAAAATAACTCATTTATTTTCTGAATTCAAGTTATTCACTTCTAATTCATTCATATTCATATTTAAATAAATTAAATATTCTGCTTATAAAAACTCGGGTCATTACAATATGTGTTCTTCTAACGTTATTACATGCACATTATATTTCGACAAATTTTAATAAGCAAAACCTCATTTATCGATAAAACTGTTTTCGGTCACGTTATCGATTTTCTTTGAACTACTTATCTTTGTAAACAAAGCTCAACAACATGTTTTCTTCTCTTTAATTATTATTTGTAAAGGGATTTAATCCATTTTATAAAACACTTTTTATAATACTAAATCCAACATTTAAATATTTAAATAACCTAAATATTTAAATATTTACTGCCCGAAATTTCAAGGTCTTACATTTTTCCTTACCATTTAAGCTGACATTTAACTACTCATGTATAACACAAACAACACATGAAAAGTAGACTGTTAATAGAAAGAAATTAGAGAGTCAGAAAGGAAAGAAAGAAATATTAGAATACAACAAAAAGAAGATCAAAGTGGAACAAATAAAATATAATATATCAAAACTCTTTACTCAAAAGAAATTATATGTTACAGCATCAGAGTATACATACATTTCAACACAAGAAACAGCGGAATAACTCATTACTAGAAAATACAGATATAAGTCTTGACTTCAGCTTCTCTTCTAAAGCTCCAAGCAAAACCTAATCGGATAATATGCTCATTCTGACCCGAGCATATTTGAAGCAAAGCAGAATTCACCCGGATAAGTCTAGAATATTTTCAGTGATAATTTCATTTTGCAAATAACTTGTTTAACTTTGAAAATTCCTTTGAAGAAAAGGACAATCGTAAGACTAATCCACACATAAACTTACGATAACCCAATATATTTTTGATATATCAAGTCCGGTGATATTATAATAATGTCTATCAAACCACAAATAGATAACCATCTAGCAGTATGCTTGTATCTCAAGCTCTACATATTTAGTATATAATCAAAAACCGTATGGCTTGTTTTGGAGTTTGGATTTCCAACATAACAAGGTATGGGAACACCTTCCAATCAGTTTACTCTAGAGGGGATACACTGGGGTTCAACAAGAATATCTTACAACCCAGCCACCCACTCATTCAACTTGAGTGTATCAAATATATTATCACCCTATGGCTGCTGACATCGTGTTCTCCGGAGATATAGAAATGAAAGAAGAACGAATGATTTTTCTCTAGATGATGACAATACACCCTAACGGGAATGACCCACATAGCCATGCTGTCTGCCCAATTTTTGTCATTTCCCAGTTGATGAGGCTTGAGGTAACGATTACCTTTTTAGAACATCGTGTCATCATTCACTTTGAATGCCACATCGCCAGATCCGTCAAATCATTAATTGACGTCCACAAATATACTTTAGGTGTTAAGCTAAGAGAAAATATCTCTCCGCCACCAACTTGGCATATCGGTAAAAATCAACGTGCACGATTCTTATGAAATACTCTGTTAGATATTTGTCCATACAACTCATCTAAGAACAGGATGAACCGAAGGCACCCTCCAAACATATCTATATTGGAATTAACCCAAGGATCAGTAGTGAGAAATCATTGTAATCCTAAGATTTCTAACATGGAAGAATCACAAGTCATAACTCTGACGGCTAACCAAAGAAATTTAACGAGTAGTTCTTCTGCTCATTGAAGAACCACAGTCTTCAATGTTCCATATTTATAATCATTCAGATTAGTTTTCGAACGAACAGTTGGTTCAAAGTGGTTTTGGGTCTAGTTCCCATCCCGGACTCTTCGAACTAACCCGTCAATGGTTTGAAACAATATTATCGATAGTTGGGTTTTCTACTATCAATCCATAATAGATTGATCAAGTATATCAGCAGCTCAGGCCTCTTTATAATAAAAAACCATTAAATAAAATATCCCATCAATTCTTGTAAATCTATTGCATATATTCTCTTAACAAAGCTCTTCTATTTTCATTACTTTGAAAATAGTAATCACTAGTTATATCTTAAAATAAACACGTTTACTAAAATCCTTCCTTTATTTCCTTTATCCTGAAATACCACCATATTTCGCAAAACCTCTTTTATTTCCTTTACCTTGTATATCACTATATTTCACAAAAACCTCTCTTATTTCCTTAATTTTGGAAATACCATTATATATACTCTTAATCAGCCAGTACAGTTTAAATTGCCAAATCTCTTCTAAGCCAAAATAACGTCAAGCGAGGTATTCTTTATAATATAACCTTAACAGTTTCGCTAATTTCAAAACCTTGTTAGTTAAAGCTTACCATCTTTCTTATGGAAATTATATTTCCAATATTCCATTCCAAAATCCATTATATTCTCTTATCTTATTTCCTCGAAATCAAAACCAAACTATATTTTTTACCTTTCATAATGTGCGTATTCCAGAATCCCCTTTTTATATTTCTTTACTTCGAAATTATCGCTATAATTTAACAAACTCATTTATATTTCCTTATTTTGGAAATACTGTTTTCTATTCTCAAACCATTTTGTGTTTCCATTACTTTGGAAATATTATTTTATTTACCTAATCAAGTGGTATAAGCTCAATTACCACTCTCATATGGGTTTAACAAAGTTGTATGTCACATCATTTATTATATAAATCTTGAAAACCTTTTAACGTCAACTTCCAGATTTAACAATACCGCTTAGGGAATATTATTTTAATTTATAATATTACTTTCGAATCAAAACCAATATTCTTCTCATTTCATCCTTTCAAAGATTTCAACCCTTTACTTGTTTCTTGTAATAAGTTTATTTCCAAGACCATTCTTTACCATTACAAATGAATACCATCTCTCGATAATAGTGAAGTCGTTCTAGTTGTGGTATTTTAGTTACCTCTCAGACCTTGATTGACAATGTGCTTATCTTATGATAGATACAAGTTCATAACTTCAAAACTGATACTAACCTATAATAATTTATTTACAATTCCATTTTATTTTTACATGGTATTATAAACCATACTTGCATTTGAACGATCTCTTTTCAATTATTATCGTTTTTACAAAATTTGTTATTTACGTAAATACTCACTAAACAAAGATCTTAGCTTTTAAATATCTTTAATACAGTTCATTTACATTTGAATTTAGTACAAAATCCTTTTCTTGAGATCTTTGCTTCGAATTCATTTAACATCTCATATTGGGTTTATTTTAAAGGCGTATTTACCACATCTTTTGTAACCGTTCATTAACTTCCTTCCTTGAATTCTTGGAAATCTTCTTTCAATTCGCATCATCCTTACTCGATTCAAATATTAAGAAAATGTTCGTGTAAAATCATTGTATTGGTTTCAAATCTCCTCATAAACTTTTGTTTATATCTTTGGATTATAAAAACCATTGCCAAATCCCTTTACCCAAATCCATTGGCGCCTTTAAAAAGTCTTCTTTTATTTGCAATCATTTTACTCAATCCAATTATTGAGCAAAAATTTATTTAAATCATTTCCTTAACTTCCAATCTTTTTTATATATATATAATCCCATTTGTAACTCGAATCATAATACTAACCATTTACCAAATTCTTCGCCAAAACCAATTGAAATCTTATTGTAAAACTCAATTTGGATTCTTTATTTAAAAGACACTACAACAAAAACACCATATTACAACTATAATTTTACAACTGTGCGAAAAGCACAGTTGTGATAAATGCTTTTTTACAACTGTGCCAAAAGCACTGTTGTATTAAATGTTTTTTTACAACTGTTAGCTCTCTAAAGCTGTAATAAACATATATATCACAACTTTTCGTTTTATTAGTTGTAATAGATGCCTATTACAAATATCTATATTTAATAACTAATTATATTAATATATTTAATAATAATAATTAATAATAAACTTGGGAATAAATAATATTTATCAATTATGATTAAATAATTAATAGTTTATAAGTAGTGATTTACTTTTAATAGTTAATGTATGTTAACTACTTATTAATTAATAGTAACATAAGCTTTTTAATAAGTATTACTCTCGATTATAATTAACTAAGTAGAAATAAGTAAAAGTTAATAATAACTATTATTAATAAGTAATATTTGATTTGGTAGTAACCATTTTAGCAGTTTTAATAAATATAATTTTGGCAAACTTGTTTGTTTAGTAGTTAACAACCACGCTAGTTTGTGTGCTTTTAATAGATTTTTTTTATTTGCATGTAAACTTAATGTTGTAAGTAGTCCCTAGCATTGCTTTTGATCTGCCAGCTTTTGACAATTTTAATTACAAAGTAATATTCAATATTTGGCAATTAAATTATATAATAATTCATAAAAATATTAATCATAAATATAACATTTATAATAATTAATAAATAATATTTTAATAAACAATAAAAATTAAATATAAATATATAATAATTAATAACTAAGAGTAAATAATAATTATTAATTTGAAATGTGCCACAATTCAAAGCATAATGTTGAAAACGTTTTTTTGTGAATACTCAAATATAACTCAGCTCCAAACTGATTTCTAACCCCTGACATTAGACAATTTCCATTGTTCAATTAATCTTCCCACTGTTTATGAAACGTTGTGCCTTTTGACATCGGTTCAATTCAATATTTATTCCTTTTCCATCGTTTCTATTTCCCTTTGTCATTTTTCTCATATTCCACTGCAAACCCTAATCCCCCTTTCGATAATCAGGCCGCCACTTCATGTCGCCACTGCTCGATTCATCGAAATCACTCTTTCTCCAGCTACACTGCTCGTCGCCATCTCTATTTCCATTGTCTGCTGCTCGATCTCCTACGTATCTTGCCTGCATTCTCTCATTGGTAAATTTTTATTCATTGTTCTAATTGCATGTGCTTGTAATTTTACTGTTTCCCTCCGTTATTGCATTTGTGTAATTTTACTGTAATTTTACTGTTTCCCTCTCGCTGATAATCATGAGAACGGTCCTCGTTAGTATTTCCCATATATCTAATCCCTTACACATGCAAAGCTTGACCAAATTTTTGGCTCATGTTACTGTGTCATATTGATTGTAACAATGCTCCTTTTAGGTTGAACTTTGTATATAATTTGATGACAAACCTCAATAATGACCAAGAAACTGATGCAAGTTTATAGGGTATGTTGTGTTATCACTTATTTTATTTATATTTATGCTAAGGAAAGCTGAGGAAGTCATAGAGATGAATTAGTTGTTGAATCTATCCTTGGAATAGCTATTATACAGTTCAGATTTTAATGTAAGATGTAAAAATTAATTATGCTGAAACTGTTAGTTTTCCATGTGAAATCATAACAATTCACTGTCATTAATATTGTACATTTCCTTCTTAATTTGTCCATCTCTTGACAAGTTACCATGGCTGACATCTACATTTCCACTGCTGCTTATTTTCCCCTTCTTTACTACCCATTATGTTTCTTTGATCTCACCAAACCCTTTCATCCATTTATTATTTGTTTATTCTCATCTCCATATTTCTTCATCCAACTATCATTCATTTCCCTTTGCAGTCACACTCATTTTGGACCTGAAATATGAAATTGGATCTACATATGCATATACACGTGCGCATATGTATAAACATGTATTTGTTCATACGTTGAGTTTGTATATTTAGTTTATGATATTGACTTTTTGAATTTTACGGGTTCGGGTAATCACTAACATGAGTTCCACATAATCACTAACATGCACAACAGGACTCGAGATGCATAGCTGCATAAATGAATATAGCTAACTACATAAATAGATTGCCTCTATCCAGGATGTTATTTATTTGAAATGCTATGTCACATTCAAAAACTAATCACTAAAGTAAACCTGCATGCCTTGTACGACTTTGTGGTGCTAAAGTATTTGCCATAAACCAGTATGTTAGAATGACCAAAGTTTGTTCACTTGCATTTCATACTGTGTACTGCAGTACTGACTTTATAGGATGGAATATATATACATTATATCAACATTATTTTTGTATACAGTCAGGATTAAGTTCAACCACAAAAAGTATGGGTTAATACTGGTTAATTATTTATTAGGTATACACCTATACATATACGTATATTTATGTAATTGGCGGGACCTTAAACTAGGTTAATATATGTATATGCTGTTAAGACGGGGTAATATATGTATATATATTTCATATATATGTATGCATCTGTATTGGGCATGCTTATATAATTTTGCATTTGGTCTACATTGAGATTCCTACAACCGCATTGTTGTTAAATCAACATGCATTGTCCCTTGTGGTCATCTTGATAAGTTTTGTTAGCCTTGCTAAAGCCATTATCTAAACTGTCTTGATTTGTAAAGATGAAACACCCATATTGTTTGGTTATAACTGAAAACACACACCTGATTTTAGCTATACATAATAATTGTTGCACTAGTTTTTCTTTGTGGATCTAGTTGAAAACTGAATATATGTCACAGTATATATTTGGTGGAAACTTGTAGGCATGTTAGTTTAGCATGTACCCGGCTGCCCTGTCATGTATTGTCTAACTAAAGCATACCGTATTTAAAGGAATTTTATAAAACTATTTCTAATGTAGTTTTACGAAATGAGTAAACATGTTTGATCCTGGAACTTCTGATTAAATTCCTTCCCATAACCTTCCTGCTAACTTCTAAAGTATGGTACATCGGTGGTTTGCTGTCTTGCCCATATTGACATCCTACATTTATTAATGAGTACACTTTGACATTTGCTGAGTTATATATATGTATGTGTATATATATATGGGTTGATATATTGGCATTCTGAAATATTAGTATAAACTGAAAAGAAAAAAAAATCTGAGCATTTGATACCTTGTGTATTTAGAAACCAGAAGTCATGCATGTACTTAGTTTTGTCCCCTACATATCAGGCCTATACCACAACAATGTTGTTGATGTGCAACCTCGATGAATTAAACTGGGAGTATACTTGTTACTTGTATTTCATGTCTTATTTGATAGATATTCTTGCTAAGTGTACTTGTACGTTATATATATACCTATGTATGTTATAAATACACCTGTAGCATAAGTATGCTTGTTAATTGTATATCCTTGTTTCCTATGAATAATTGATTTATATATATATATATATATATATAAGTACCTACCTCGTTATGAGGCTAAACATATGTTTTGGGATCCTCTCTGAGTTAAAAAGATCAGCAATGCTTTGGGATCTTCTCTGAATTATCGTATTTTGATTGCCTAATTTAACAACTTCGTCATCACACTTTTTATTTGTTTGATACTGGCTCCAGTTCCTGCTCATGTATAAAAAGTTAAAATTGATAAACAAAATAAATAATAAATATATTAAATAGGCAGTGTGTTGGTTTGTATGCTGATCTAGCAGAGCAGTTTTGGTTTAGTTCCCTGGGAGCTGGTCATCTAGGTGGAGATAGGGTGATCAATGGGTTGGTTGCCATGGAGTTATATCTAGTATGTGATGTACGTTGCGTACACTTTCCAGTTATGTTAGTTATGGTCTACTGATAGGAGCTAGAATGATAATGAGAGAAATATAAATAAATAGAAACCACGGAGAAAAACAACAGAGCAGTAAATAAGAAGCTATCAACTTCATTACTAAGTTTGAAAACAACCGTTATTAAATTTGGAAATGGGATATGAAAGAGAGAGAGAATAAGGATATGGATGTATAAAACTATCAACTTCATTACTAAGTTTAGCCAATTCATTAATGAACTGTTGAACCATATATGATCATTTTAGATATAAAATTCTAACAAATATATAAGTTAATATTTGTTACATAAGAGGGGTAATCTACCAAGATGGTTGCATATAACCAAGTTGTACAATAATGTTGAGCATAATTCTTTCCAGTAGATCCAAAAATTAGAGGCGTTGTATTACCAAGATGGACAAAGCATAGGTCAATCTACTAAGGTTTCATCATTTTGGCTGTTACTTCCGTAGTTATAAGTAGTGTGATGCTAAGGGCACATCATTTTCCTCTTACTAATACCACGAATAAAAATAATTAGTACAATAAATTTTATGTACTTCCTAATACCATTGTAACGAATCGGGCTTTCGTGATTCGGAGTAATCGACATATAACCCAATGTCGACTATCAAGCATCAGAAATAGCGGATAGTTAATGAAAGAAGTTAGAGGGTGAGAATAGATAAGATAGAAAATTAGAATAGAAGAAGAAGAAGAAGAAGAACATACAACAACATCATAGTAACACGAATCTCACAGCGGAATGAACAACATATAATAGATAACATATCTTTGAAATAAAATCAGTATATGTTTGCAATAACATTATCAGAGTACAACACTTACAACACAGCGGAATAAACAATAGCTATATAACCCCGAAGCCTCCTGCTCCATCTCTCCAAATATATGTGTAAAATCCCGACTACTTGAATGCCCATACAAAATTTGGCATCCAAGAGTTTAGGGAAAACAAAACAAAATAAACTCTGGATCAGTCATGTGACTGGTGTGAGTAAACTCCAAACATTTGTTTAACTTTTAAAATCCTTTTAAAAGAAAGAATAATCATAAGACCAATCCACACATAAACACAGATGGTTTTTACCTTACGATAACCCAAAACATTTCTTTTAAAATCCATACTCATCTGATATTATAATAATGTCTACATCAAATAAATAACAATCTAGTAGAACACTTTCATCTCACGTTCCATATATATAATATATAATCGAACACCACGGGCGCTTATTGGGTAATGGATTCCAACTGGCAAGGTATGGGACCACCTTCTGACAATGTATCTCTAGAGAGGAATACACCGGGTTCAACAAGAACACCTTGTAACCCAGGCTAAACATGACCGGTCACTCATTTCGCTTGAGTGTACCGAATGTATTATCACCAACGGTTGGGATCAACAACCGTTTATTGAAAGGGACAACATCGAAATAGATTATAGAAGTAAATGGAATTTCTCTAGATCAGGTGACAATACACCCTAATTGGCAACTAACTACTTAGCCATGCGACCTACCCGATTTTATACCATTTCCTGGTTGTGAGGCTAAAGGCCATAACGTATAGATCACACCTTTGTTTACTTTGAATGTCACATCGTCATACTCGTCAAATCACAAATTGATTTTCCTAAAAATACCACGGGTATACGGCTAAGAAAAACGAATTCCTCCGACACCAAACGTAAATACGTTTGGTGAGATCAACTTATGCGATATACTAAATATACTCTGTCAGACATTCTTCCATACAGGTCGTCCTGGGACTGGATAGACCGAAGGTACTATTCTGTAAACAGGACAGCCCTTGCATAACTTCATCTTCAATTATCTTCATCATATTTGATCGCAACGCTAACGCCTATACAGAGTGGTTTTCAGATAATTAATCTGATCTCGGTCTCTCTGTATTGACGACGGAAAAATGGTCAATCACTTTGATAGTCGGTGATTTAACTATCAAAGAAAAATATGTGTGCAAACAACGATATTATTCCAGATGGAAATTCTATCGATCAATCATCAATCAATGTTTATTCATTTCCCCATTTCTCATTTCCATATATTCATCAAATCCTTATTTTCTATTTTTAGAAAATATACGTTATTAACTTTGGAAAACGTTTCCATTTCTGATTCACGCATCAATATCTTCCCACCTCTAGCAGACTCTAACTATAAGCAAGTAAGAGAACAACCCCCACGTATTAACCCCGAAGGCCGAAACCAACATCAGATCAATACCTAGACAGCTGTTCAACTTAACTAAACTCAGTAAGTTTCTAATTCCTTTAACTCCATTTTAATTCCTATTTCAAAACTCCAAATTCCTTTATAATATTTTATTTGCAAAATATTTACTTAAATCCTTTATTCACATTCAATGTAAATAATATTTCTTCTTTGCAAATCAAAACAGTTTGATTTCGTATTTAAAACAATATCCCAAATCCAATTTCTATTTATAATTCTAATTATCGAATTATTCATACAAATATCCTTTTTATTTCTAACAATTAAATCTCATTTATAATCCCCTTTATATACTTTTATTTATTCTATATATATCCTTTTATATAATTCTATTTATTTTATATAAATCCTTTTATATAATTCTATTTATTTTATATAAATCCTTTTATATAATTCTATTTATTTTATATATAAATATTTCATTTTCAATATTCACTTGAAAAAATTCCTTTTTACATTCCAGTATTTCATATGGTATTTAAAATACCAAATAACATGACTAGTGTCATTATAATCAATCATAGATTATATATCACATCATATACCACAATATATGAAAATGAACAGTATTATAAATATTGAGGAATCCAGTTGGATCCCTCTAACCAGTTTCCCTGCATCACAGATGTTAAACAATATAAATAACATCGATTTCATTTCAATATGAAATATTCTGATAAACAGAATCAATATTTGATTAACGATTTATATATATATATATCGTTATCTATAATTTCAACCAATACACCAGCAATTCAACCAAACAATCAACACACAGCAATCAATCATCAATTATCACTACTAGATTATATTTATAAAAATATAAACTGTACAGAGTTAGTGAGATTTACTCACATTGGACGATCATCGTTAAATAACGATAATTGTCGGTTGATTCAGACAGACAATTTAATTCACTATAAATTGTAACGAGCTCCAATTCACTCCCAGTCAGTTCCATTGCATAGCCACCGTCCATACGATCCCAACGAATCCTGTTTTGTTAATTTTCGATAAAGTATGCAAAAGTTACGATATTTACAAGTATTGAATACATTTATTTAAATGGTTTTAATTTATACAACTAAGTTATTGGGCCTTACCTCCTATAACCCAGCCCAACTATCCACGTTAAAACACCCGCTCCTCAATTCATCTTCTCCATCATGCAAACACATTCCAACGCAGTAACACATGCCGACATTTCCCAAACATCAACTCCAAACCGCACCTTCCACGCACCACTATTTTTCTTCAAATCACTCCCATTCTCTTTCTCTTCGGGACCTCTTTCTCCTCCACTCAATTGTTCGCAATTTGCACCAACTTTCCCTGATGCGGTCTCCAGCAAAAACCCACGGCAAACATACAGGTCACGACATTTTTAAGCACCTGATTCCACAAAAAAATCACAACACCTGCCATTGCCCTGATTTCATTCTTCCACCGCACCATTTCTACTACATGCTTTCAAAAACAAACTCCACCGAGTTCCTGCACTTCGCAAGACCAATCCATCCATCACCTTAACCTCGCACTCGAACACACTTAACCACTCATGACTTCCTCCAAATGCCACAGTGACTCGCGTCACTTTTCCCCCTGATTTCCACTAGAAAATGCCCGCGAGTGTAATACCTCACGCCGAAACTAAATCCAAGTCCAGAATTACAAATCAGTGCTCCCCATCCATGTTTCTTCAAACCCTAGTTGCTCACAGACGCTCACTGGAAATTTTCAGCGAAGAATGTAGTAGCCGAACCTCATACAAGTTACATCAGATCGTAGAGGACCTTAATTCGAATACATACATATATATCCTGTAATTTATAGAAATTAATTTGATTTTAGCAGGAATTTAGAAGTCGCGTTTTGGTTGTGGAGAATAAACTAGCGGCGGAAATATGATTGACCAGAGGAATGAATGATTTTAGATTTAGAGAAATAGTGGGGATATTTATAGAGAGGAATTTTTTTTATTCCATTTTATATTGATGTTTAATCAATCCTGGTTTGTGTTTATCATCTAAAAATCTGTATGATTACATACGATATCCAAAAATCACGAAAATGGACACGCAGCTACAGTTTGACATTACGAACCCAACGAAACTGATTTCGTCGAATTCCGAGTCCGTTTGCTTACACAGCGTATTTTTAAAGTCAAATTATCAATTATTTTTCACATTAAAATCCTGTACAGCTACATACTGACTCCGTAAATCACAAAAATTGAAATCAAACAATAATTTAATATTTCAGATCTAACAAAATTGGTTTCGTCAAATTTGGAGGTCATTTGTAAAAATGGCTATTTTTAAAACTCTAAATAAACCCATTTAAATATATTTAAAAATAATTAAATTAAATATTTATAAATAAATATTATCATGTATATATTCACACGGAATATAATACAGCTCCAAATATTCTTATCTGAATTTATAGCCCGATATTTCAAAGTTCCCAGTTATATTGATATTCAATTTATATTAAAAATTCATTTACAATATAAATAAATCGTTATAAATTATAAAGGAATTCCATAGCGACTTTTCGAAAATTTGTTTTGGACATAACTCAAAATCTACACAATGAAATCTCGATTTTTCTCTTCCATTAGAAAAACATACTTCACCAACTCTGAACGTTTTTTGTTTCACAGAAATCCTGCTTAAAACGGATTCTGTATATTTGTTTAAAGTTCGAATCGCCAAATTATGAGCTGCCACGCCATTTCGGGCTCGATTATAATTATAATATAAATTATACGTTCAACTGTCGTTTATATAATATATTTGTTAATATAATTCAACTCTAAATTGAATTATACATTCTAAATAATCCAATTCACAAAATATTGTGAATTCTGCTATTTTCGACTATTCTGGAATTTTAATATATTATTTAATTGTTTATATTAATTAAATATTCAATATTATTTAATTCTGCTCATTTTAAATTACCAAACCATTTTTTAAATAATTAAATAAATTAAATAAATTAAATAAATTATTTATAATACCGTAAAAATGCGGGTCATTACAACCATTATAAATAAATATAAGTATTTATGAATGAGTTTGGTGTTAGGAAGCATGTAGTATTAAATTTTGGTATTAGCATGAAGAAAACGAGGTGCCCTAACATCACACTATAAGTATTTAAGAATGAGTATTAATATATTTTTTGTTTTGTAGAATGATAAGCAAATATAGGCAAGCTATGAAATTTTTTGTATATGGGCATGCTGCGAGTGAAGGGAATCCCAAAAAAATTAGATGCCCATGTTGTAATTATTGGAACCTATTGGAAAACATCAAGGGAATTTGTGTCACACTTGATTTGTTTTGTAATGGACCCAACCTATGATATATGGATTTTTCATGGAGAAAAAAACGGCCATCACAAAATAAAGGTGAGACTGATGCTTATAGAATGTATGTTGATGTGCAAATCTATGATGAGGAGGTAGAAGCCAATGTTGAAGAAAGACATGGTGAAGGTATTAAGAAAATGATGGAGAATGCCGAAATTCCTTTGTATCCCGGTAGTGCAAGCCACACAAAGTTGTCTGCTACAGTACTTCTTTTCAAGCACAAAGCGCGAATTGGTATATCAGACACGGCTTTTACAGAGCTTCTTAAACTTCTAAAGGGTATGTTGCCTAAAGAAATCATGCTTCCCGATTCTACATATGCAATAAAGAAGTTTCTTAAGTCATTTGGTTTAGGCTATAAGCAGATACATGCATATGTAAATGATTGTTGTTTATTTAGAAAAGAGCTTGCAAATAGTGATTTCTGTCCCAAGTGTGGTAAGTCTCACTGGAAAAAAAACAAGACTACTAAAGATGGGAAGCAAAACCAAATACCTATGAAGGTTTTGAGATACTTCCCACTGATACCAAGACTGAAAAGAATGTTTGCATCCCAGAAACGTCAGAACAATTAAGATGGCATAACAGTCATAAGAGTGAAGATGGTAAATTGCGTCATCCAGTGGATTCTACTCAGTGGGCTATGATTGATAGAATGTATCATTCTTTTCCTTCCGATCCATGAAATTTAAGTCTTGGCTTTGCATCTGATGGCTTTAATCCTTTTGGTGATTGGAATTGTGGATATAGTTGTTGGCCAGTGTTTCTTGTTGCTTACAACTTTCCTCCTTGGCTTTGCATGCACAAAGATAATATTATGTTATCTTTGTTAATTCCTGGGCCACGACAATCGGGAAATGACATTGATGTACACTTGCAACCACTTACTGAAGATTTGAAAAAATTGTGGGATAAAGGGGTGAAAGTGTATGACGCTCACAGTCGTAGCGAATTTAGATTACATGTTATTCTTACATGGACAATCAATGATTTTCCAACTTACGGAAATTTAGCTGATTGCACTATAAAAGGTAAGAGAGCATATCCTATTTGTGATGTCAATACATGCACAATATAACTACCATTTTGTAAAAAGTGTACATAGATGGGTCATAGACGATTTCTTGAACCTAACCATGAGTATCGTCAATGGAAAAACTTATTTGATGGAACTATAGAGAATAGACAAAGGCCTCAGATACAAACTGGTGTTCAAATCTTTAATGATGTTCAAGATAATATTAATGATTGGGGGAAAAATTAAAAAAGGAAGAGAAAGGTGAAAGGAAAAGGAAAACTATGATGAAAAAAGGATGTAAAATGTGGAAGAAGAGGTCCATTTTCTTTGACTTGCCTTATTGGAAGGTGAAATTTAACTAGAAACACATTGCTTTTCGTTTTCTATTCATGTTTGCTACTTAGTACTTAATTATTTGTGTTTTGTCAATTTTTAGGCACTTCCTTTGCGGCATAATCTAGATGTGATGCATATTGAGAAAAATATCTGTGATAGTATTATTGGTACATTGCTTGATATCAAAGGAAAATCAAAAGATAGCCTCAAATCACGACAAGATCTAGAACCAATGGGCAATAGAAAAAAAATTGCATCCTATAGACATTGAAATAAAGTATTGTTCCCAGCCGCATCGTGCACCTTATCCAATCAAGAAAAAGAGATCTTTTATAGTAGAATGAAGAACTTGAAAGTGCCTGATGGATATAGCACAAATATTGGAAAATGTTTTGCAAAAGAAGACAAGATATCAAAGCTTAAGTCTCATGGTTATTATGTTTTGATACAACAACTATTGTCTGTTGCATTAAGAGGACTTCTACCTACAGGGATAAGGAATGCACTACTACGACTATGTTCATTTTATAATGACATATACCAAAGAGTGATTGATAGGGATAAACTAGAATTAATGGAGTATCAAGTTGCATTAACATTATGTGATCTATAGAGGTTCTTTCCCCCTTCCTTTTTCGATATCATGATTCACTTAACAATACATTTAGGGAGAGAAGTAAGAATTTGTGGGCCGGTCCAATATCGATGAATGTATCCACTTAAGAGGTAATATTTATTATAAATAATTGACGGTTAAAATTATGTATAGTTATGAAAGTAACTTGTTTATTCATTTTGGTTATAGATATATGAAAATGTTAAAAGGGTATATTAAAAATCAAGCACGGCCTGAAGGGTGCATTGCTGAGCGTTATGTTGCCAAAGAATGTATAAAATATTTCTCTGGATATATTAAAGATGCATTACAAACTGGAGAAAGGAAAAACCGAAATGAAGTGGAACAAAATGATTTTATACTTGAGGGGCGTCCTATTTCCAATGGAAAACCTACTACAGTCGATGGGGAGGTGATTAATGCTGCTCATCGATACGTTTTGTTTAATACGGAAGAAGTAGAGCCGTATTTAGAGTAAGTATAAGTCCAACTTAACAATGACATACAAAATAAATTAGATCCTTAATTACATTTATGCATGCAGAATGCACAAAGAGGAGATAAAATGTTTGCATCCTCATCTTGCACAAGACGATTTGGAACTGTCAAAATTGCAATCGGAGACTTTTAGTTTCTGGTTTGGAAAAAAGTTTGATAGTTATATCTTAAAAAACTATTAATGATGAAAGTAATAGATCAACATAAATATTTATTTAATATATTGTATGTGTCCAAGTTAGAGATGATAGACGTATATCCAATGTCAGCAACATAATAAAATTGCTTTCATACGGACCTCGTTCACAAATAATTTCTTATTCTGGCTATATTGTTAATGGTCGACGTTTTCATACGAAAGACTTTGAGAAGGCTACAAAAATAGTGGTGTTTCCATTGAGGCAAGTACTGTTTGGATAGATGGGTCTATTGAAAAAGTAATATATTATGGGGTCTTGTGTGAGATTTTCTTGTTGGATTATCGTCAATTTCAAGTTGCCTTGTTTAAATGTGATTAGACAAATATGTATCGTGGAGTCAAAGTTGAAGACGGATTTACATTGGTCAATTTGCATCAATTTCAAAATAAGTTTGAAAGCGACCCATTTATCTTAGCAGCACAAGCAGTTCAAGTTTTCGTCTCTAAAGAAGGTAGTTCTTTAAATTGGTATGTTGTGTTCAGAGCGCCCTCTAGAGGGTTTCATGAATTGGAAAATTACGATGAGGATGAAGAATCAACTAGTAAACCATTGGTTGAGTCACAACTTGATGATAGAGACGTAGATAATGGGGATGAAAGTTACATAAGGGAGGGTTGTAATGGTATTTTTACGGTATTTTGGTATGTTATAAGCATATTCTATTGATTTTTTGTTTTATGCATGTTCATATATACCATAAAACGTGTTGTTAGATGGTAAAAAAAATCTGATATAAGATTGACATCTTAGCGTGTATCAAAATAATTATATTTTCTATTATACGTGTTCTTAGCATGTGTATTTTATTATATACATGGTTGTTACAAAGTAGTGCTATATTTAGTGTGATGTTCTAATCGTTTATAAATCGTTATGTTTTTTTATAGGTTGACGAGGAAGATTGATCTTGTATTATCGACGAGGAAGATGGAGCTACACGATGCAGAGATATTCAAGTTACATATGCATTTTTTACCACATTTTTTTTATTCAGCCTTATTTTGTTTCTTTTGGTGCGTTGTGTTGAGGTATTCGGCCATCGATGCACATATGATATTAAAAAAAAACATTCACAGTATTAATTAAAAACGGAAGGAATTCCACTTTTTATTTCTCATGTTACACTAGAATTGATTTTAGGTGTGAGTTAACAAGAAAAGCGAGAGTTTTCCTATGTTTAACGTGGTTTTCTGAAAATCATTTATTTATGTTCTAAGCGGTTTTCAGAAAGTCATTTAAAAAGGAAATATGGCTTCTGGAACTCACAAACTTTGGTAAACAGTATTCATATCATCCTCCTGAAACCTGATGTCTACTGGTAGATGCTCTCAAAATTTTATTTCATTTATTTTAAAATCAAAATATGGTTTTAAGAACATATAATCTGGCTACTCAATGTCAAAGCTTTCATTATAAAATTCCCAATGCAAGTTAACGAGCAAAGCACCATGATGCATTCCCAATGGTTATACTTAACAAATAAGAAGATATACCTTCAAATTAAACACTAACTTGGCAAAAACCACTATTTTTTAATTCAAATTATAGTATTTTTTTCGTACTACCTCTGAATCAAGCGATATTTGGATTGATAAACTCTAAATTAAGTTACAGACAGTATTAGGAGTTGTACTTAAAAAATATTTAAACTTTGCCTAGAAAGAATCATTATTTCTTTTTGTAAAATGCAATAAAAAAATTCATATGAAATCAAAATTAGTGTTGATCCAAATTAGTCATAGCACTTTCCAATCTACATATAGAAACAAAAAATAAATTGGTGTCGATCCAAAATCAACAACATTCACTACTCACATTTTGAAGGGGAAAACCATAAGCTTGCATTTCTTTACTCAAGTGTGAATGTCAACCTTTCTTGTTTCTTTATTAATCAAGAAAACCACAAATGAGGTTCTATAGGAACAAAACATTAACATTAGCTATTTACCATTAAAAGGAAATGGAAACATAATTAATTTACATTAAGGAGCATACTTCCATTTTCCCTCATAAAGTGCCTATCTAATCTATTGTTTAGCTTTACATATGTTATTTCTGATGATAATGGGTGGATCTCTTCACAAATACAATGTAGAAGTATTCCCTGCAAATCAAAAGATGGCACTATAAAAATTACTAAAAAAATATCTAGATTGGTATTGTTTAGGTGATAAGCAAAGTTAAAACCTAAATTTGGTTAGAAATGAAATAAAAGCATGTAGTAAATAGAGAATTTATATTTAAATAAAAATTAATCTATTGTGTTTCTTTAGTGCAGCTAAAAAGGATAGCTTAAACATAATGGCTTAAATATCTTATTTTAAAAAATAGGCAACCTATAAACTTTGAGGTAATACATCTACATGTTTGGTAGACCCACATATATTAACAAAGTTTGCAATTTTATTTTTGTTACAAAAATGGCTCGTAAGCTTATGTAAACAAGGTAAGTTTGACAAAAAAAACAATAATTAAATAGTCATTGATAAATAGTTATGACACAAAATTTGTTATGTGCGATGTGTCAGGCAGTTGACACAAAATTTGTTATGTGCGATGTGTATTTCTTAGGTAACTTTCTCGATTTTATTAGTTTTTCAGTTTTTTAGCTATTCTTTCCTTTTCTTTCTCAACTCATATAGTTTTCTTGTGCATTTCAAAATATCCCTTTTGATCTTTTTTCAATGATAGAAACCAAGTCATAGTTAGAAATGGATTCTTTTAAAGTTTTTGTCAAAAAAAATCGTATATATTAGCTGTTTCAAATTCCGTAGCTTGTATCAATGTTTCTTCATATTTAGTATTCACTCTCAGTAGCTTCTATTTTAATTTATACATGGACTTGGCTTCACGAATATATGAATTAACTATAAGTACATACTTCTTTAATTCTCTCATAAATTGCATTGCCTGGGATTATCCCTTAAGTATTCAAGATGGATCAACGAATCAAAATACATGGATGGGTTGACCAAAATCAATAGCTTATATCAAAACTAAACACCTGTATCAAAACACGGGGATGGGTTCAATATAAAATCAAGGATGATATACTGAATAATAGTAATAGGTTACTAAGTAGCTAAGAATGAGTGGGTGGTTTGTAGTTTCTGTTTTTGGCAATAAACACAAATAGCAGAGAGATCGAATTCTGATGTTTCTTAAATTGGCAATAGATCAGTATTGGCTAGAACTGATGTTGCTATTGTGGATTTTGTACAAATGTTTTTTCTATTATCGAATTCCTGATTAATTTGTGTATTTTGTTTAAAGTTGCTTAAAGTTTGTGTATTTTGCTTCTAATTATATTTCAAAATGTAAGCATATGAATATTATATTTTAAAGAATATCCATAAAAAACAATAATATCGTCATATTTGTTCATTTTTTATAATTTGATAAACAATTTTTGATAATTTAATAAACAGTGGGATGAAAGAAAATTTAATTTAAATCAAATTGCTTATTTTCGTTTATTGATTTATTATAATTAGCGGGCATCCATTTGTACTATTTATGTAGATGTTTGATATCTAAAGATTACTTTTGATATTGCCTATTTCATACTTCGAGTTGCCTATTTCATACTTCGAGTTGCCTATTTCATACTTCGAGTTAGATCAGCCTCTTTTATCGCTACTTGTTTGTTTTTAAACACCACGGTTACAAAGACTTAGCTACTGAAAATTGAATTAATATTTTTATTTTTCAGAGCTCAAAAGTAGCAAACAAAAGGGAAAAGTTTAGCTGCACTTGCAGCTGCTAATGCAGATGATGAGAGGATGGTTGGGATTAGAATTAGTGAACACCCAGATGGACCAATTCCGCTGCTTCGTGATTTAAATATTGCTATAAGAAGATCTCCTCGAAAGCATGTTGAATACCCAATACGCACTCCTCGCAAAAATGGAAGCAACCTTGGCTACACTATAAAACGGATGCAACCCCCTCCTCCTTCCAGTAGCATCCCCGTCGACACTACAAACCAGATTCAGCCACCTCCTTCCAGTAACAGCCCCGTCGACACTACAAACCAGATTCAGCCCCCTCCTTCCAGTAATCGCCCCTTCGACAATACAAACCCAATACAGCCCCCTGTCCGTAACTACACTTCCAACAAACTTCTACCACCTCAGATTCCAGTCCAAATGAACTTCAACTGGATTCTAGTGAAGGTCATAGATTGATGAAACCTAGAAAAAAAGAGAGGTAGAACGATGTTGAAATCATTAGCTATGATACCGGATGAGAAGCCAGAAGTTGAATTTAATGAACACGGACAAGCAATAGGTACTAATTCTAAACATTTGTCGTCATATATTGGTACTCTAGCAAGGGAGATGGTGCCTTTTACCATTAGCTCATGGACGAAAGTTGATGACGATTTGAGGGATGATCTATGGACTTGTATACAGGTACTGATATTTGACTTGATACTGGCTGTTGGTGACAACATGAGCAAGTGAATAATAAAATATGGCTTTCAATTTTATTTGATTTTACTGATTCTATGTTATTTATGTTAGTGTACCTATATGTCTCAATATTCAAAGCAACATATTACATACCTGTTGTAGTTTTCTCTATGTGCAATATGCATTATGCACATGCCTATGGTACAACATTGCATTTTGCAATACTGTTAGAGAATAATCTGCGTTTTTTTTTGGTGCAGTCAAGA
Source organism: Allium sativum (assembly GCA_030737875.1). Classification (NCBI taxonomy): domain Eukaryota; kingdom Viridiplantae; phylum Streptophyta; class Magnoliopsida; order Asparagales; family Amaryllidaceae; genus Allium; species Allium sativum. The sequence goes on along the minus strand of CM060912.1, from coordinate 221,056,127 downwards.
TTCAAGGTAGATATAGTGTATAAGGATTACTTGTTAATGATAATAGGACAATGATGGAAGGAGTCGAAATCAAGGTTAGTTGCAGCTATCAAAAAAGCATCTCAAAATCCCGAATCTACCAATACTTTAGCAGGCCTAAAACTGTTAAATATAAAGAGCGCTGAAGAGTGGAATTCTTTTGTAAATGAAAAATTGTCAGAAAAGTTTGAGGTGGTTATTTTTGTCTGATTGATTTTAACTGTTAAATATATTACATTTTCCTATATCAGATTTATTGAATTGATTTTATAGGCAACAAGCCAAAGATTCAAAAGTATTAGAGAAAAGAATAAACTTCCACACACCATGAGCAGAAAAGGTTATGCAAGATTGGAAGAAAAAATGGTAAAATAAATATTGTTAAAGCAATTTTTATTTTTTATCACTTGTACATTCTTTAGCTGCTAATTAAGCTATTTTTGCAGAAAAAGGAAAAGGCAACTTCTAATATAACTAGAGACGAAATGTGGTGCAAAGGCCACACTAGAAAAGATGGAAAACCTCCGAATTCAGTTATTGCCGAGTGCATGGTAAGAATAAGTTCAAATATACAATATAAGAAACTATTTCTATTGTTAATGTAGTTTTAATTTTAATTTCTAAATATTGGTTGTTTTTGAATTTGTAGTCTAAGATAACAAAGCTTCATAATGTCGCAAGTCAGGATTCTCAGGGAGCAACATCAGTTACTCAAGATGGCGTGTCGAAGCTTTTTGGTCAGGAGAATGGAGTACGTGTAAGAGGGCTTGATTTTGGGATTGTATTCGTATTCAGGGTAACTCATCGGGTGAAGTACATGCATTGCGAAACCAAGTTAGTGGCTTGGAGACCAAAGTACAGGAGCTTACTTCGATGTTGATGGTAAGTGTTAATTAGAAATTTATTTTAACGGCGATTTTTCCTATTTTCCTGTTAATTAGAAACCAAGTTATTATCGGCAACAGGTGTGGCTATTGCCCTCAGTTTGCTGCCAAATTCATTAGTTTTAAGATTATACTCTAATTTATGTCGTTGTATAACTGTTTTTAGCTGGCAATCCGACTTTCCCATCAGTTTCATGCGAGCAATATACAATGAACCATACCTGTAGTAAACCATCATCTGAAAGGGAAATGAACTATTCTCAAATTTACGGCTTCCCACTTGTGTTAGTTTTATATGACCATAATCAGATTTATTTTGTGCTAATTTTATATGACCTATGTATATACAATGAACCATACCCTGTATATACCCTATATATTTTGGATCCTCCTTGCTCATTCAATCATTTTAAAATCCCTCATGAACTTTTTATTATTTATATACCTCATAGAGGCAATATGTTTAAAATCAAAGGAGTGATAAGAAATTTTCGACCCATTCAGAGCCAATGGTCAAAACAAGCATTTTCGATGATTTGCATTAACTTGTGATTTTGAAGGATTCAAACTTTCGAAATAAAATAAACCATTTAGAAAAATTCCAAAGAACCAGTAAACTGTTTAAAAATATGTGTTGATGTCAGGACACACACGAAGTCAATTATGAGGTGACATAGTGGACGTGTATTCATTATGGGTTCATTTGAATTTATCTAACATGATAAATTTGATATTTTAAGTTTATAATGATTAATATTTGATTTGAAGGTAGAATCCAATGCTATGATGCTTGTTGTGAACCAGCGGCAAACCATCCATTTCATAAGCGTCAATGTCAGTAGATGACGCTTATGTTATGGGAACAGAATGTATAGAATGAAGTAATTTATAGTTAAGGGGGCCTTTTTTTATAATTGAACTGATATATGTATCTATAGTTGAGTATAGGTTTCAGTCCATGCAATCTTTGCAGGAGCTAAAAGAAAAGCATGCAAGTAATGCGGGAAATCCAGCAACTCCTGATCCTAATACACCTCAGGTACCCTTTTTTATTGGTATAATTGATAGAAAGCTATAACATTTCATGATCTACGGAATTGGAATATTACTGTTAAAATGCATCAACTTTTTTTCGACAATGCAAGTTTAATTCTTTGGTGACATGTTTGGTGAACACTGAAATGCTTTTAACCGGAGCTATGAAAATTTAGTGTGATTTTAAGGATAGTAAATGGAGGGGGTTGGTTACTGTTAAAAAGGTATTTCGAGGGGGGTTGGGTAAATTAAGAAATGGGTAAAAATGAGCCCCTAATGTGGCACTGTCTTGTGTGGATACCATATCTCCCTTAAATCTGCAATGTTTGAAAAGAATTTCAAAACACTTTATTTTTATAGATTCAGAAACGCCAAGAAAGCACAACAAATTCAAGTTTTTCCATCCTCTTCTCCTTGCTTATGTCTTTCAACACTATTTCGTTTTGAGATTACAAATTCAATGCTCTTATTTTTGCGGTTAATTTAAGAGATTGTTTGAATCGGTCTCCACAGTATTACCACAATTAATTAAGAAGAGTAATCCTCTTAACTTCATAGTAATTTGAAAATCGATTTTCTTTAACTTGCAGCACCAATTTGTTTGTTTAAATGACTGGTGAAAGAAAATAACAAGTTAAGAAAAATATTGTCGCTTTGCCACTTCATCATATATCTAGAGTCCACACCAACATATATGTGTTATATAATGATCCAGAATTGGACTGGCTTAGATAGATTTTAAAAAAAAATGGAAATAGAGTAATTGCACTACAAGCAGGTTTTTATTTTTATTTTTATGGAAAAAAAGGGGAGAGAGGGATACAGCATGCTACATGTACAAAATGAAAAAAATGTCATTGATGTTTCTCCCAGACTTGATTATACAATGATAATAACCATGATCATACATTGATAATGGCACCCAAGTATTCCAAAAATGCAGGAATTAGCTGACTAGAACTGTACATGCACACAGCGCTTTCCCAGTTTTCTCAAGCCTGTATATCTTGACCTTCTATTGATCATTTAGATGACCTCTTATGGTTTTTAGGAGGATATATAAGACCTAAATCGCTCCTGTCTGCTTCTCCTCCTTCTAAATTCACTTGTCTTCAGTGATGTTGTTAGTGAGTTACATCGCTGAGTGGCAACACTGTGTAAATAATGGAATGCAAATATATTTCATTTACCTATGAAGTAAATATATTTTAACCAAATCTGTTAATTATTGTTAACTGTTTCATTTCGGGCTTTGTAGTACAAGTATTGTTCTCTTCAGTTCCCGAAAATAAATCAAGAGTTGGATCCAAATCTGTTAATTTAACCAGTAACCATTAATATACTGCTTGTGTTCAAATTTTTATATGCTAAAATAGAAGAGAAAATGAATTAAGGGGGGATTACAAAGTCTTATAAATTATAGTACTAGTATGAAGTTGTGGCCAAAGGTAGAACAACATTATGTGTTAATAATTTAGTGGCTTTCGTTTAACTTTGACCGTAAAAGGCAATCTGAAATATTTCGGCTGTTGAGATTTGGTATCCATATGGTCCCTGTATCTACGCTGTACTATTGCATTTGATTCTTCTTATTTTACTTACCGCATTATTCAATTAGTTTTGCACCGGGTAAAGAGAGGAGTCATTTTTCAGTTCATTCACAATCATGTTATACTAAACTAATTAAAATTACTTTTTTTTGTAGTCATACCGTGGAAGCAATAACTTGACAGTTCAACAGTCTAAACAAATTGGACAACAAACAGTTGAAAATGAAAAGCAAGCAGTTGAAAATGAGGGCAGAAAAACAGCTCAACAGTCTAAACAAATTGGAAAGAAAGCTGAAAATGACCAGAGTAGAAGACCAGTTCAACAGTCTAAACAAATTGGAAAGAACGCTGAAAACGATCTAGGCAGAAAAACAGTGCACGCTGAAGAAAATGAGGGCAGAAAATGTAAAATATTGAATTGGGACAGACAAGTAGTTGCAGAAGGAACATTGGTATCCACTGATCCAGAATCTTTGGTGCACTTTAAAAAACTTGGATCGCAAGGTTGTGAAGTTTGGATTGATGCGGCAGTGGATGCAGAAGCTTTCTTGTGGATAGGGCTGTAAATTTTGTTCGAATGTCCGACGTCCGTTCGTGTCCGTGACCGAAATACGTCCGTCCGAATCCGTCCGATTTTCATTTAGGACACGAATTAGGACAACAAGATTTGTACGAGAAAAAATCATGTCCGGTCCGGGCTCGTCCGAATTCGTCCGAATTATTTGAAATTCGTCGTATAGTAGAGAGAAAATCTAGTAAAATGTACAAAATGTGATATAAATAGCCATGTCCGACCGAGTCCGACTAGTCCGATCATGTCCGTGTCCGACCGATTTTATTTAGGACACGAATTAGGACAACGAAATTTGTCCGAGAAAAAATTTGGTCCGGTCCGTGTTCGGTCCGATTTTTTTTAGGACAGAAACTGAACATACCTCCGTCCGGTCCGGTCCGACCGATTTACACCCCTACTTGTGGAAACCGAATTCCGAAATGACTACTATTGGAGAAGTTATTTGATCGACTGTAGCTTGGAACAAAAATTACATTGCCTTCAGCTAAAGTGCTTTCGTAGGGTATGCAACCTTTTGTAGACAAAACTTCCTTCTTTCTTATGTATATTTTGGGTAAGATCATGTATGTATTTTGAAACGGTTATGTTTGGGTGATGGGCTAAGTTGGTGATGTACTACGCACGTGTGTTTTATGTTGATCGAATATTATGTTAAGTAATACATATGAATAATTCTGTGTAGTAATATTTGTTGCATTGAAATGTGAATCATATTATTATTAATATATATGAATTTGTTTTACTACTCAGGTCTATGTAAATTACAACAGAAAAAAGTTGTAATAAGCCATATCACAATGGTGAAAAATGTTGTAATATCAAGGAAGTCACAACGGTGTAAAAACGTTGTAATATTAAGGAACTCACAACGGTGTAAAAATGTTGTTATATCTATGATCTCATGATATTACAATATCTACAACAACGGGGATAAAAATTTTAATACATTTTATTACAACGGTGACAAAAGTTGTTATACATATGCTCTTACTTTAATATATACAACAACGGAGAACTAGAGTTGTAGAAAATTTATTACAATGGTATATAACTATTGTTAAATAACCCAATTACAACAGTGTTGCAACGGTGTAGAAACGTTATAAAAGATTTTAAAATATTATAACTTCTGCATACACGACGGTGGAGGCACCATTGTAAAATGATATTACAACGGTTTTACACTGTTGTTATAGGGTCAATTTGTTGTAGTGAGAAATCCAATTACATCCTTTCTATAAACCACAAAGTTTACTTGATTCAATTTTTAAGAAAACGTCGAATTTAAAATCATTGCCTTATCTCAAAACCCTCATTTATATACTTGGTTTACAAATTTTGATTTAATAAAATCATTTAAAAACATCTTTCCTTGCATTCTCACAAATCTCCTTTTATTTTGATTTCTTTTTACTTGAGTTGAATGTCAAGCAGAATATTTATTTTTAATTATCGTGTTGACTTTATTTTTTTTAATAAACTTCATTTATACAACTCGAATTTTATTATAAAAATCCATTTATGAACTTCCTTCCAATCCAACTAGATTTCATTACAAATCCGATTACTTTCTTAAATAGTAATCACTTTAATTATTATTTATTAAACAATAATTAACTTCATCGTTAACTAAATAAAAGTAGTTAACTTTGTCATTAACTCAAAATCGAACAATTATTATTTTTTAAAAGATTATTAAAATAAAAGTTTATTTTATTAATAAATAACTTCTCAATAATTATATTAGATACGATAAATTATAAGATTAATTAACCATTAAGAACATTCGTTATGTTAATGATTATTCGTAAAACTATTACTATTACGTCAATTGAAAAACAAATTAGTCAAATATAAATTTTAATTAAAACAGTTGACTTAGTCAACTAGTAAACATCAGTTAACCCATTAATTGATTACCATTAATCCTTTCCACTTAATTGTTTTCTCAAAACAATCATTTCGAACCATTGACCATTAGGTTAATTTTTGACTTCATCGCTCATAAAACTTATTAAAACATTGAAACAAATCATTTATAACTATAAAATATTAATTTACAAATAAATTTTCTATTCTTATATAAAACATTATTTTAATACTTGGCTTCAATTATAAAAGAATAAAATTTATAACTTCGATTGCATCAATTTGCCTGATGACAATCAATGTCTAAAAAGACAGGTTCTAGGCCATTCGCTGCCAATCACTTAATCAATATCTTTTATTGATTAAAACAAAACGATAGTCGAATTCCAATTCAACGATCAATATCCAATCAATATTCAACATCCAATAAGGATATAACATTATTTGGGGTAAACAATTCATATATAAATAAGAGGGAAGACTAATTACATACATTTTATATTGTGGAATCTAGTTGGATCCCTCCAACCTGTTCTTCCCTACATCAAAATCCATAATATCATATTATAATAGCATATGAAATATTTTTAAACTAAATCATCCAATATGACGTAAATATAAATGTCGACAACTGTTATACAACCAGTAAGCATCCAAGGCACCGAAACATCCAATTTATACTATTAACTATGAATTATAGTTATATGAATTTAATACATCAGAGAATTCCAGAAAACGTGAGAGTTAACTCACCATTTTATTTCAATTCGACAATTTTCATTGTTTCGTATAATTTTTAACAATCTTTTAAAATTACACAAAATCCTAGTCACTTCTGATTCCAGTCCAACCAATTCGATTGCGTAGCCTTCGTATCTGCTTTCCCAAAGTCTCTTGTTTTGTGAGAATTAACGTATGAACAAGATATCGCTGTTTTAGATAATTTAAATAGGTTATGTATATTAACCTTTATTATAATAGTAGTTAATTAGTTAAACTCATTATTACCTTAATGACAGAGATTAACGCTCCTAATTACGTAACTAGGAAGGAAAATACTTCATTCTCAATGTTGTAACCTCGATACCTCAACTTCGCATAACACGACTCAGTCCTTCGATCCCCACCACCTCTCTAGCTGAGTTACCCCACCATAACATGACCACAACGACTGCCATTCCACGAGCCCCAACTGCTAGCAACTTCGTGACCCATAGCTTCCCTAACTCGTCCGAATTTGATTTTGCTCCTTTTTTGTTTAACTCGATACCGTGGCCATCCAACGACCTGCCACCGGTCGGACCACCGTAGTTGGAACCGTCGTCCAACCCCTGACCTCCTCTCAGCTGGCACCCTTGACCAATTCGAGATCTATCGCCACCAATCGACTGATATTCAATCGCTGCTCCATGAAAATGCAAGCTACGATCATCTATTTATTCCTCCGTCATCCGACCCTTTCAGGAAAACCCTCCAACACCAAAGTGGTAGCCCTTTCTCGCTCTCTAACGCTCCTTCAGGTCCGAGTGCTTGAAACTTGACGGTTTACACGTAAATTGAGAAATGTGAAAGTCCCTTTTCTCACTGTCTTGGCAATTTCCGGCCACTACATGTGGTGTTAGGCCACCAAATTCTATCTATAGGTCTGCCTCGCCAAGATCTACAACTCTCCTGTTATCAACTTTCACTAGTTCATTATAGATTATGAAATATAAATTAAAACGCAAATAGGGGCTTAACTACAAAATATCGGTGGAAGAATTTGGGGCTGAGGGTTAGGCTAAGTTTAGGGGTATACATAGGCTAGATTTATATTATTTTATATTGAGGTGACAAATGATATTTTATTCAAAGCGACAAACGATATTTGTTCGTGCCTATCGTCGTTTACGATCAATGTTTATTGATTCGTAGACTACTTACGAACTCCATTCACGATGAAAATGGACATCATGTTATAGTCCGACATTCCGGACTCGATGAAACTTATTTTGTTGAAATCCAAGTACGTTTTCTCAAAGTGAAACGACACTAGTTTGAGTTCAAATTATCGAATTATTAACATTTAATTGTCGTACGCTCATAAAATAACTCCAATTGACGCGAAACCTAAAATCTATCAATAGTTAGACATTGCAGATTTAATAATATTCATTTCATTGAAATCCGAGGTCGTTTGAATAGAATATTTTTTTAAGGGTCAATTTTGAATCAATATAAATCAATTTCGAACTACCTCAATATAATTATAATAAATTATTATTATTGGATATGTTCAAACAATATTTCATATAGTTTCAAAATAAATTACTTTGGGTTGAATTTCAAGTTAAATCGATATTGAATATATTAAAAACCTTTTATTTTCATTAATTAAATATTATGGTTTGTAAATTATTCCATGGCGACCTTTTTTAAAATTTTATTTGGGAATAACTAAAAATCTATAAGATGAAATCTTAATTTTCCCTTCCAATAGAAAAATATTATCCAATAGATCCAGACAATTCTGGTTTCAAAGAATTCCAACTTATATTGGATCTTGTACATTCATTTAAAGTTCAAAACATAAAACTATGAGCTACAGCGATTCTGCAGCTCATATTATAATTAAATTATAAACTATACGTTCAAACATCGTTCAATAAACGAATTCATTATTATAATTCATAACTAAACTGAATTAAATCCTTCCATATTGTCCAATTATTTAATATTGCAAATCCAACAATTTCCGACTATTTCGGAATTAAATTATTATTTTATTATTTATATCAATTAAATATTCAAAATGAATTCAAGATATTTAAATCCCAAATCAACATTTAAAACCATTTTAAATGTTTAACTTAGTGGTTAAAAATCTGGCCTATTACATCGTCATTTAGGTCGAAAAGGAGGGGGATCAGATCAAATTTTGATTCGAGTGTTCGAATGTGAATTGAGGGCAAGGAGATGGTCAAGAAGTGGAAGAGGAACACGTTGACATTTTTAGGTGGCTAACAGGGTGGCTGGTTTGTGCATCATGCACGACACTGGTGCGAAAGGTTTTCGTTAAAAAAGAGAAAGAAGGAAGGAAGATCAAGATGGAGTAGTGGGTCGGGTTCACAAGTATGGGTTAGGCCGAATTTGGTGTGGGGTGAGTTAGCTTAAATTACTTAAGTTATTTTATAAATAAACACATATGCTAAGTTATAAATTTTCATAGCTTGCTCATGTTAAATAAACCGACCGCAAATCATTTCGTCGGGTTCATATCGATGAGTAGCATGTCAAAGTAAAGTTTGTTGACCTATTTGGATAAGTTAAAATTTATAGCATCATGCAACATACATAATTTAAATAACGTAATTCTGAATAATAATGTCGCTTAAAATTACATACCTAAAACCGTGTTGTTTATTTAGCCTAAAAACACTTTCTAGTTAATTTGAATTGTGTAGATCATTATGGACATCTATTGAGAATAATAAAATTTTATTCTGTGCTTTTTTTTAAAGGAAAGCATGAAAAATTTTATTCATAATGACAGAGTTACAACAAAAACATCAACCTCAATACATACTATCAACATAACCAAAGCCTATGAATTACCATAAACAAACAACAAATTGATGGACACAATAAAGGATGAATTTCAAAAGAAAACAAGTTAATTGCTCTACAGCCATAGTAGTCCAGATTAACATCAATCATCTAGAATTTCTTGGAAAGCTTCATTGATAAAAACGGAAAACACAACATCACCATGCAGCTCCATATACTTGATAGACCAGAATATCAAAAAATGAAACATCATAAAAGCTTTAACTCATCCCAAATACATGCTGTCATCCAATGATAACCGTTTTAGCATATAACCAGACTTTCTCCACAAGTTTTCTATAAAATCATCCATACAACCATTCAGATATTCGATAATTTGAATCAAAATCAACCCATTCTTTTCCTTGCCATGATTCGATGAAGGGTGTAGCTAAATGTGAGAAGGAGGACTAAATGCCATGTATTACCAAACATCTTTTAAATCTCAGTGGGCCAAGCACTAAACTTGAACATGAGCATCCAAATCATAGCCAACCTCAAACACAAAGAACATTCGAACACTAGAATCACTGAAAGCACCTAAATGTCGTCGTCCCTCTGACAAAAGTCAGACAACTTCATACAAGATTCATCGGGAAATGAATAAAATCGTAGTCGCCGGGAAACTCGAAGTTGCACCTAATGTGACAAACAACGTTTAAGGGTTTTGAGATTTATAGTACTCAACAGAAACTCATGAAGAAGGAGCTAGATAAGAACACCATAATGCCAATAAAACATATCTTTCAATCTAGGACAAAGTACAGTCTGAAGAACCAATTCCATAGAATGCACCATGAGCAACTGCAAATGTGATGGCCCGCCCCGCACCAGCCGACATTTCAATGAAAGTGCGTTGTGCCAATGTCCAACCAACACGGGACGTTCGCCAAAGAAAGGAAAGAAGGGAATTTGAACTAGCAAAGAACCTGTAGAATGTCTCACAGCGCATGGAATAAAATATAATAATAACATACTTAACATAAAACAGGCGAGACAATGCATAAGCTGAAAACTAAACCATCATAGCAACGGAAAATCCAAATACAGCTCATGTTCCACATCATCGTTATTACAACTTTTAGAAAAAAAAACTCTCTAAAGAAAAATAAGGAAGGTACACTACTATTGCCCAAAGTAGTGACCAGTAGCGACACAGGGAGAATATCTATATATATCATACGTGGAAGCCTCCTGCTCGTCTCCAGCACAGCTACTCGTGCATAGTCACCTGACCTATCTCTAGTCTGCCCGTTTAAGAGTACCCAGAGTAATAAGAAGAGACATAAAACTCTGGGTCAGACAAAAGTCTGGTACGAGCGATAAACAGCAAAACAGAACAATAACAGGTATACTAAACCATACCTGAACCTGGACCTACAACCAAAGAGTTAGTACAACAAGATGCACAATACTCTAAGGTGACACTAACATATGGTGTAAAGATACGGGGGTGGGGGTGTGCATGTCATAGTGATGTCAAACAATCAAGCATAGCAACCATACTCACATCTCTCACTCAGTGCGTAAAGCATACAATATCCACCGCTTTGATCACCCATATCCTTGCTATGATCACTCTGCCCCATGGAGTCATGACGACTCCACTACACTGATCCATAGCCACTAGTCCTTGCTACTGCCCCATGAAGTCATAACGACTCCATTGCACTGGCTCATAGCAATGCTACGATTACTCTGCCCCATGGAGTAATAACTACCCCACTGCACTGATCCATAGCCTAACAATCGTATCTCAATGGTGAATTAAAGCTATGGACGTCGACAACTCCTTAGCACACGTCCCGCAGCAAAGCCCGACGCATGAAGTTAACTCGTTGGTTCACAACTAGATCCTGAGTTCTACTTCCCATTTGGGCTGACTTTGCATCTCGGGTTTTGGTTGAATTGGAGTTGGTCTTCAGAAGAGTCATCACGTAGTAGTAATGGAAGTTCAATTCGGTTCAGTCAAATCTGCTTCAGTCATTTCGGTTCAAATACATCGTCCTCAGGCTTCCCGTTCGGTTCGGTGCTCCACTTCATGATGGTTCGGTTTAGTCGTATCCATCCGGTTCGGTTCGGTTCGGCTATGTCGAACCGATCCAGTTACTCCAGCCCTCTCGCGTTGATCCGATCCCTCTCCTTAGTTCCAGTCTGATCCCACGTCCCTCGTCTTCATCCGATCCGATCCTCATGCTAAACCCCAACCCGATCCCCAACCCAACTGCAACTCTATGTAGGTGGCCTTCCTTCTTGCCAAGCCTCCTATGATGCCAAGTTCCGTTCCGAATCGAATTCCCTTGCCCAGTTCTCCTATCGGATCCGAGCCCTATATCCGATCCGATCCAAAACCCTGCACATTTTCCTGCAACTTTTCCAGCGATTGTTTTACGCCATTCGACGGCGCTTTCGACCAATCTAACTCTTCTAATCAATCACAAAGCATACCATATGGTCATAACAACATGTATAATCAACCATAAACACCAAAACAACAATATGATATGTTAAAATGGATCAAACGTACCCAAAAACCCTTGTTTTTCTCTTAATCCCCCTTAATCATGTTTAAGCATACAATTAGCAAAACTCATCCAAATTAACCCAAATTTTTATCAGAGCCCTAAAATAATATTTTAGAATTTTAAATTTTTTTCCAGATTTTCTGAGTTATAATTTCGCTAATTAACACTAATTATCCCTAATCAACCATAATTAGTGTAAAACAATGCAAACCACCCACCTTAGCCACAAATAAACTCAGATCTAAAACTTTTGGACAAAATGGCTTAGATTCCAATGCACTCCAGCAACTCTACCTCAATTTTTGTGCTAATCCGCTTTGATTTGATGTAGATTTGGCTTAATTAGCGATTAGAAGGTGATTTGGGGTGTTTTAGCAAGTGGAGGCCATGGCTAAGGTTAGAGAAATGTTTTAGGTGGCTGAAAAATGAAATAAAATTTGTTTTCCTACTGTTCTCAGTCTTCCCATAACCCTAATCCCGAAATGGGTTATGGGCCCTCTTGCTAATCACCCTAATTAGTCCCGGTTAAGCTGTTTTTCACCTTCTAAACCTTGTTTCAGCCATATCTCCCAAACGGTGAGTCATTTTGGCTAATGTGACCACTCTATGGAAAGGTAAACAATTATCCGAATCTAATGAAGTGGTTTCGGGTCAAATCTCCTTACCAATCAAAAGTTATGGCCGAAACAATATCAGCTAGGGACAAAACGGTCATTTAAAAATCAGCAAAAATCATAAACATGGGAAATGACCCCAATAGTCGTCTCCTAAAGTTATATGGCTATACGACTTCACATGAGAAAGAAATAAATATGATACGATCCCCTGATGCGTAGATACGGGTCGTTACATTCTTCCCCCCTTAAGAAATTTCGCCCCAGAAATTCCTTAACTAAGAAACAAGTAAACGATCCCGCAAGCCTACCAAGCATTCACAACAATCAAACATACAAAACAACAAACAAGTCTATCCTAGCATGCAAAAAATTGCAATTAAAATCTTACCAGGCAAAGAGTTCTGGATACGTCTTCCTAATGCTCTCCTCGGTCTCCCATGTACAGTCATTCTCATTCTCGCCCCACTGAACTTTGACTAGAATCACCGCTTTCCTTCGAAGTTGCTTCGTATCATGCTCGATAATACGAATCGGCTTGCGATTCCCAACTGCCTCGGGTTCTGCTTCGATATCATCCAACTGATCAGGTGAAATAGTCATATCAGGGTCGTGCACGAATTTCCTTAACTGGGAAACATAAAATACGTTATGAACTCACGACATCTTGTCTGGCAACTCAACTTTATATGCCAAATTCCCAACTTGCTCGAGGATTGGGAATGGACCAACAAATCTTGGTGTTAACTTACCTCTTCTACCAAATCGTATCACGCTCTTTAATGGAGAAATCTTGACAAACACCAAGTCGCCAATGGAGAATTATAAATCTCTTCTCCTCTTATCAGCATAGCTCTTCTTCCTATCTTGGGCAGCCTTCATTCGTTGTCATATAACCTTTATCTTACCTGAGGTTTCTCTTATCACATCTGGCCCAAGCACAAACTTCTCACCAGTTTCTAACCAACATGACGGTGAGTTGCACGGTCTTCCGTACAAACCTTCAAATGGAGCCATACCAATACTGGATTGATAACTATTATTATATGCAAACTCTACTAGATGCAAATGGTCATCCCATAATCCACCAAAAATCCAATATGCAAGCTCTCAAGAGATCCTCTAATACTCGATTCACCCTCTCTGTCTGACCGTCGGTTTGAGGATGGTACGCGGTACTGAGATATAATTCTGACCCTAGATCCTCTTGTAAGCTCTTCCAAAACCCATTAGTAAACAACGGGTCTCGGTCACTCACAATGCTTTTTGGTACTCTATGAAATCTCACTACCCACTTCATATACAGTTCTGTTAACTTAGCTGCTGTTCTATTCGACTTGACGGGTATAAACCTTGCACTCTTAGTCAATCGGTCCACAATCACCCAAATGCTATCATGGCCCGACCTAGTTCTTGATAACCCATCAATGAAATCCATTGAGACTTGTTCCCATTTCCATTCTGGGACTTCTAATGGTTGCAACAAACCACTAGGTTTCTTTTGCTCAGCTTTAACCAACTGGCAGTTCATGCATTTGGATATAAACTTCCCAACATCTCTTTTCATCCCTTCCCAGTAGTAGGTCTGCTTCATGTCTCGATACATTTTGTTACCACCGGGATGTACAGTCAGTTTTGAGTGATGACATTCTCTAAGCACTTCATCTCTCAATCCATCGACATTGGGCACAACTAGTCTACCATTCTTTCTAAGCCATCAATCTCGATCAAACCCATACTTGTTCATCTTTTCGTCGATTCCCATCTCTAACTTTGAGATGATTTCAAATAGGTTACAATCGTCCCTCTGACTGGAACCAATCCGATCAATCAAAGTGGGTCTGATCGTCAAACTTGCTAATACTTCTGGATCCAATTCGCACTTTGGTCTGAAATCATACCCAGCGAGGTACTCCAGTTGCTTCCACTCAAGGAACATAGCCCGTAAACTGGTATGTCCTCTACTCAATGCATCAGATACCGCATCGCCCTTTCCTGGTGTATATGCGATATCGAAATCATAGGAAGCCAAGAATTCTAACCACCTTTGCTGTCGGAGATTTAGTCCTTCTGAGAGAAAAGGTACTTTAACGATTTATGATTGGTAAACAACTCAAATCTTTCTCCCAAGAGATAATGTCTCCACATATTCAATGCGAACACGATCGCTGCCAATTCCAAATCATGGGTAGGATATCTTTTCTCATGCGGTTTCAGTTGCCGACTAGCATAAGCTACAACCCTACCTCCTTGCATCAATACATCACCTAGTCATGTACCATAGGCATCTGTGTATACCGTCATCTCTTCATTCCCTTTATAAATGACTAACACTGGTGCACATGTCAACTTTTCCTTTAGACTCTTGAATGGATTCTCGTACTTTTCGTCCAAGATGAAAGCTTGATTTTTCTTGGTCAACTGAGTCAACGGTGCCGCTATCTTGGAGAAGTCTTGGATAAACTTACGATAATATCCTGCCAGTTCCAAGAAACTTCTTACGTCTGTTGCATTCTTGGGCGTAGACCAATCATGTACCGTAGCCACCTTTGCAGTGTCTATGGCAATACCATTCTCTGAAACAACATGGCCCAAGAATCTCACTTCCCTTCTCCAGAAGTGACACTTAGAGAACTTTGCTTTCAATTGGTGTTTTCTCAACACCTCCATCACTATCCTCAAATGTTCCTTTTGTTCTTCTTCTACCCTCGAATAAAATAAGATATCATACACAAACACAAGAACGAACTTATTCAATTGATCCCTGGATACCCTATTCATAAGATCCACAAAATATGCTGGTGCATTGGTCAACCCGAATGGCATGACCAACGACTCATAGAATCCAGACGATATCTGAAAGGCCATCTTAGCTATACTCTCGGCTTCCACCCTAAGCTGATGAAAACCTGTCACGAGATCCAACTGGGAGAACACTCTCGCGCCACTCAACTGATCAAACAAATCATCTATCTGCGGTAGAGGATACTTATTCTTCCTCGTCACCTTATTCAACTCGCGGTAGTCCACACACAATCGAAGGGAACCATCTACCTTGGTAGCAAACACAACTGGTGCTCCCCATTCAGAAACACTTCTTCAAAAGATCGCTTACTTGCATCCCGAGCTCTCGCTGCTCCCTTGGTGCCATACGACGAAGTGGCATCACTATAGGTCTGACATCTTTCACTAAATCAATACGAAACTCAATCTCTCGGTGTGGTGTAAGTCCGGTCACTTCCTCGAAGACGTCCGGATACTGGCCAGCCATAGGCACATCTGACAACTCATCATGTGGGATGTCGAGGGAATTTAGAAACCTAGCCATTACCCCATCACTTGGTAGACCACCAAACACTACCCTCCGCCCATCATCCGCTCTAACTGTCACCAAAAAGCCCTCACAGTCTACCACCACCCCGTACCTTTGGAGCCAATCGACTCCCAAAATAATGCCAAACCCAGTAAATCCCAAAACAAAGCAATGACAAACAAACATGCATCCATGACTCGATAAGACCACATTACGACAAATCATGCTAAGGCTAGTTGAACAACCAATCGGGTTCGTCACCGCTAAAGGTCTATCGACTATCTCGGGTTCCAATCCCAACCAATCTACCAGGTCACTAGATATGAAGGAACGGGAAGCTCCGGTATCAAACAATACTTGAACATGAACATCATAAACAGAAAGCATACCTTGAATGACGACATTCTTTCCTTTCTCTGTCGTAGTTGGGGCATTCGACGAAGAAGGAACAACATTAAGAGAATATGCTTTCACAATATGCTTCTCTTTAGGGGGTTGCAGACACTTATCCTTGTGATGTCCCACTTGGCCGCAGTTGAAGCACTTCCTGTCCGTTGGCTTTGCTCGACATTCTTTAGCATAATGGCCCTTCTTGCCACAGCTAAAGCATTAAACATCTTTCTTACTTTTTTTCTGACCATCCTCAGCTTGGTTCTGCTTCCTTTTATTCTGAGAATTATTCTTGCCTCCATTTCTTGCTTGCGGCTTTTGCCCCTCTGCAGATGTAACAGCGACTTCAGTCTTGGGCTTAGGATAAAGGCTCTTTGACCTCAATGCTTTCTCAACAATCGATTCAAATGTCTTACCGATATGGTTTATAAGCCTTTCCCTTAAGTAATGATCTAAGCCTGTTATGAACTTCTCATTATTCTTCTTGGGAGTGTCAATAAGAGACAATCCGTACTTCGATAAACTATCGAACTTAGCAATATACTCCAAGTCTGCCCTACCATTCTACTTAAGCTCCAAGAACTTCCTAAACAACTCTGACTTCTGAGCAACTAGGTTAAACTTTTCACCGAATCGGGCCTTAAGCTGATCCCATGTAACTTGATCCTCTGGAGTAGGTGCCTTAATAGCATTCCACCAATTCATCGCCCGTCCTTGCAGCTGACGGGATGCTAGCTTTCTCTTCGTCGCATCCTCGATACCCAAGTCTTCGAAGATACGCTCATAGCTATCCAACCAATCCTGAACTTCTGTGGCCGATTCCATAACGTGGAACGACTTTCCACCAAGACTAGTGCAATCCTTGCATAGCTTGGCGAAATCGGCCCTAGGCGCCTGCACCGCTGCACCACCACCATTTGGAGCATTGGGAGCTGCTCCTTGCACATTTCTAAGCATCTCTCTCATGAAGTCAGTGAACATCGTCCTCATATCAGGAGCATTCCCATTATTAGCTCCTCTACAAGTACCTTTAGTATATCGGCTCATCGTTCGATCTGTAAGGAGAAAACGATTAACCATCACTTCAGTGGTGCCAGTGCAATGCGAATTCATCCTTTAATATACTAATAGTATATAAATATATAGCTTTTGAAAACCAAAATATCACAAGTACGTGCTCTCATATACGTAATATCTCTCCCTAGTGTCTTCCCTAGGTTAACTATGCAAACTAGAGCTCTAATACCAAATGTGACGGCCCGCCCCGCACCAGCTGACATTTCAATGAAAGTGCGCTGTGCCAATGTCCAACCAGCATGTGACGGTCTCCAAAGAAAGGAAAGAAGAGAATTTAAACTAGCCAGGAACCTGTAGAATGTCTCACTGCGCACCGAATAAAATATAATAATAACATACTTAACATAAAACAGGCGAGACAGTGCATAAGCTGAAAACTAAACCATCATAACAGCGGAAAATCAAAATACAACTTATGTTCCACATCATCGTTATTACAACTTTTAGAAAAAAAACCGTCTCTAAAGCAAAATAAGGAAGGTACACTACTAATGCCCAAAGTAGTGACCAACAGCGACACAGGGAGAATATCTATATACATCACACGTGGAAGCCTCCTGCTCGTCTCCGGCACAACTACTCGTGCATAGTCACCTGACCTGTCTCTAGTCTGCCCGTTTAAGAGCACCCAGAGTAATAAGAAGAGACATGAAACTCTGGGTCAAGTCTGCTATAAGAGATAAACAACAAAACAGAACAATAACAGGTATACTAAACCATACCTGAACCTGGACCTACAACCAAAGAGTTAGTACAACAAGATGCACAATACTCTAAGGTGACACTAACATATGGTGTAAAGATACGGGGGTGAGGGTGTGCATGTCGTAGTGATGACAAACAATCAAGCATAGCAACATCCTCACATCTCTCATTCAGTGTGTAAAGCATACAATATCCACCGCTTTGATTACCCATATCCTTGCTATGATCACTCTGCCCCATGGAGTCATGGCGACTCCACTGCACTGATCCATAGCCAATAGTCCTTGCTATGTCCACTCTGCCCCCATGAAGTCATAACGACTCCATTGCACTGGCTCATAGCCATGCTACGATCACTCTGCCCATGGAGTAATAACTACCCCACTACACTAATCTGTAGCCTAACAATCGTCTCTGGGTGGTGAATCAAAGATATGGACGTCGACAACTCCTTAACACACATCCCGCAGCAAAGCCTAGCCCATGAAGTTAACTCATTGGTTCCCAACTGGATCCTGAGTTCTACTTCCCATTTGGACTACCTTTGCATCTCGGGTTTTGGTTGAATTGGAGTTGGTCTTCAGAAGAGTCATCACCTAGTAGTAATGGAAGTTCAATTCGGTTCAGTCCTATCTGCTTCAGTCGGTTCGGTTCGAACACATCGTCCCCAGGCTTCCCGTTCAGTTCGGTGCTCCACTTCATGATGGTTCGGTTTAGTCGTCTCCATCCGGTTCGGTTCGGCTACGTCGAACTGATCCAGTTACTCCAGCCCTCTAGCCTTGATCCGGTCCCTCTCCTTAGTTCTAATCTGATCCCACGTCCCTCGTCTTCATCCGATCCGATCCCCATGCTAAACCCCGACCCGATCCCCAACCCAACTGCAACTCTATGTAGGTGGTCTTCCTTCTTACCAAGCCTCCTATGATGCCAAGTTCCAATCCGAATCGAATTCCCTTGCCCAGTTCTCCTATCCGATCCAAGCCCTATATTCGATCCAATCCGAAACCCTGCACACTTTCCTGCAACTTTTCCAGCGACTATTTTACGCCATTCGACGGCGTTTTCGACCAATCTAACTCTTCTAATCAATCACAAAGCATACCATACAGTCATAGCAACATGTAAAATCAACCACAAACACCAAAACAACAATATGATATGTTAAAATGGATCAAACATACCCGAAAACCCTTGTTTTTCCCTTAATCCCCCTTAATCATGTTTAAGCACACAATTAGCAAAACTTATCCAAATTAACCCAAAATTTTATCAGAGCCCTAAAATAATATTTTAGAATTTTACAAATTTTTCCAGATTTTTCTGAGTTATAATTTCGCTAATTAACTCTAATTACCCCTAATCAACCGTAATTAGTGTAAAACAATGCAAATCACTCACCTTAGCCACAAATAAACTCAGATCTAAAACTTTTGGACAAAATGGTTCGGATTCCAATACACTCCAGTAGCTCTACCTCGATTTTTGTGCTAATCCGCTTTGATTTGATGTAGATTTGGCTTAATTAGCGATTAGAAGGTGATTTGGGGTGTTTTAGCAAGTGGAGGCCATGGCTCGGGTTAGAGAAATGTTTTAGGCGGCTGAAAAATGAAATAAAATTTGTTTTCCTACTGTTCTCAGCCTCCCCATAACCCTACTCCCGAAATAGGTTATGGGCCCTCTTGCTAATCACCCTAATTAGACCCAGTTATGCTATTTTTCATCTTCTAAACCTTGTTTCAGCCATATCTCCCAAACGGTGAGTCCGTTTGGCTAATGTGACCACTCTACGAAAAGGTAAACCATCATCTAGATCTAATGGAAGTGGTATCAAGTCAAAATTCCTTACCAATCAAAAGTTATGGCCGAAACAAGATCAGCTAGGGGCAAAACAGTCATTTAAAGATCGACAAAAATCATGAACAAGGGAAATGACCCCAATAGTCGTCTCCCAAAGTTACATGGCTGTACGAATTCGCATGAGAAAGAAATAAATATTCTATGATCCCTTGATGCGTAGATACGGGTCGTTACAGCAAAATCGACAACATGAAGAAAAACCTAGCACTTGAAAGCTTGAAAAACAGCCTATTGCCGAACAACAAGCATAGCCATCAGTAAGGACTTAGCGTAGCATCAGTGCAGTTGGGCAAAGATGAATGCACGAGCACCGAATCACGCGATGTATACTGACAAAACAACTTTATTGCATATTACATTAAGATTCAGTAGGAAAGCTCAGAGCAGGAAAGCAAAGTAACTATAATCTATTCAGTATGAATGAGAGCGCAAGCTTCACCTGGTATACTCGAAGTGGTTGAAAATAACCTTAAGAAAACAGACGAACCATGGATACAGTCGCGCTACAGTCTACAGACTCCGCGTTAGAACTGAACGACCACCTCCTAAGCAAATTGAACTCCACTTAGAAACTGTTGAATCCCATCTGCTACATCTACTCAGGAGCACCAGTGATAACACCCTGATCCTGAACACCTGACAGAAGCCAGACCTCACTGTGACATTATCACCAAGCAATGAAATAGATCGCACACGCTTGGAAGCTTCGAAAGGCACACTACTATTAAGGATTGATTTGAAACCCGACATAAGAACCGAAAGGCGTTGCAATCGAGGCTGCCAGCTTCGGGAAAAGTCACCATGCCAAGGAAGAGGCGTGTGGACTGCTGTGAGGTAGGTGTTGAAAGTTTGCAAAATCATGACTATCACAAAGAACTCCAAAGCAAATGGGATGGAGCTGATTGGCAAGAAAAGAAACCATAGCAAGAACAGCAGATGCTAGAGCAAAACTTCACATGATCTACAGAGCTTGATGGTCATGATAACAGGCCAATCAATTTCAAAGGCTCCACTCCAACCAAAAAAGTTCAGATCGCACTTTACCAAAACATCTTCCTGAGTACAAACAGACAAGTCGCAAACCAAAAGACAGAAGCACTCACAGTCAACATAGTATGTCTACCAGAAGATCAATGCCAAATCTACATCCTAGGTTAGCTGTTTCCGGTCTTGCTGTAGGGAAAGTAGATCCAAGACGTTAGTCGAGGCGATCCATGCCACGGTGCAAGAACTTCAGCTAATGGATCAACAAAATCGTATTTAGGAAGAGAAAGATGAAGGAAAAATAGATATGGGATTTGAAAAAGGGGTTGGGGAGGATAACTATTGCTAATCGCAAGCATGGCGAAAACAAGTCCCAATAGTAAAGGTGAAGGAGATATGAAGTGATCCGGATTCGAGATGAAAAGAGGAATAAGAAAAGAAAGAGGCGAAAGGGGAGGGACTTGTCGCCATTTCCAGAATTAACAGAGCTTGTTCTCCCAGTTTTCCATTCTCTGCTTGCTAAGTGACAGTTTTATGTTGTAAAATTAGTTGTTATCAATATCAATTGATATGGGTTGAATAGTTAATTAACTATTGATTGTGACCCATTGATTGCCAAAACCTTTGAATCTAGCCGTATTGTATGTGACATGCACATGTTAACGCATTTGGGTATGAAAATTTTTGGTAACTTATTTAAGTAACATTGTGACTTCTAAGCCTCAAAGCTGAAGCTATTTTTCAGTTGTTTAAATTCCTTAATAGAATTGGTTTAATGGCTAGATATTCCATCTAGAAATGATTAATCGAAGATTTGAAGAATGAATTAAGTAATAAATACAATTCTCTAAATTGGTTTAATTATTAAGAATAATCTTATTAATTAAGTTTTAAAGTTAATTATTATTCATTAATGATGTTTTAAAACTTAAGAATTTGTTTACTAATGATATTTTAATTCACTAATTACGTAGTAATGATGTTTAAAGTGAAATATATACTTAAGTTTTAATTAAGAAGTTAAATATAAATTATTATAATTAATTAAATTTTAATTATTGTTTAATGATTTACCAAAATAATAAATTTTTAGTTGAATTATTTGATTCATATATAGTATTATTTTTTATTAAAAAAGTTTTTTTAGCAAAGCTAAGCTGGTTTTTGTAGTGGCCGCAACCACTTTCATTATAAAAAATAAAAGAACATGAGAGTACAAGAGCATGGCACTTTGTCTGACTACTACTAGGCTGGTTTGAAGTGCCTGTACATAAAAAGAAAATACAGGAGCGAAGCAGAGTGCTTTAACTACTAAATTTATCACAGACAGTCCCCAACAAAGGAGGAGCAACTTGATTCATCACTTGTTCCTATAACATTGACGTACTATGCAGTTAAAGCATACCTTCTGCTATAGCCCATAGCGCTCTCCTACCGCTACGCTTTTTCAATTTCGCATTGATGAACAGTAGCTCCGCTTAAAGCCCCGCTATTTTCTGCTTCGTCCGCTAAATCAACATTATTTAGCACCCGCTTTAGCAATATTAATATACAAAGGACAATTTGACCAATTTTCTTTTAAAATAAATAAAAAAAGTTAATGTAAAGAGCTAATTTTAATTCATAAATGCCTTATACAAGATAGAAATCTGTAGTAATCCTCAAATCTAATGTGCATAACCATAATATCTTTGATTTTGTTATATAATATTAATTAGTATTCATTTCTTCTGCACAAATGAAGCGAGAATGATAATTAATTAATTTTAATTATATAATTTTATATCTAATTAACATTTTTACACATCCGCTATATCCCCGCTACACTGTTTACACCTCTACAGCTATAGAACTGCTAAGCACTTTAACTGCACAGTTGATGTACTTAGAAGAGAGTAGCGCAAGGTTAGGAATAAAAACACGGGTTGGGACTACGAAATTCCTCATCCCGATCCCAAGAAGTATAATAGGAAATAGACCTATTCGTCTCACGTAGCGCACCCTCCTTAATAAGCTCAAAGCGTTCACCCTTAGCCTGATATGTTGGCCTCCTAAAATCATCTTCAATGCTAGTAATATATTTATAATACATGCCTTTAGAAGGATCGTATATCATCCTAGAACTGTAATGGATACAAGAACGATCACTAGAACTCTAGTAGATATCATTAAAATTTGAAGTCTTATCAGAAAATGCATCTTCTTCTTCCTCCAAATAAAGTGCATTATCTTCATCCAATTGTTATTCATTTTCCACTTCTACAAAAATATCTTCATCACATGCAACAACGGACTTCTTAGCAAACGAAGGAGAACTGGCATGGTCTTTCTGAACCCACTTGATGGTAGGATGTCGTGGAAGTAGAACACGCTCAGAAGGAGGAACTGGAGAGGGAGCTAGGACTGTAGCGTTCCAAGTACATGAGGTATGAATATGACCAAAAGAATGGCATAAAGAGAGCAGATGTCCGGTATCTATCCATAGCACACTCTAACCTCAGCTACATAATCATATGTTATTCTAACTTTAATCGTATCAGGAAGCAATTTGTCAGGGGTTATTTCTATTAGTGCTTTGGCATAGAACAGTTTGTCTCTGGCTACTATGTTTTCATCAAAACATCTAAGCTTTCCAATATAATTAGACAACCAGTTCAGACCTATCATCGATTGCAAAACGGAGGGGATGTGTGAGAAATATGTCCATACTGATATCGAGAGGGCATGTTCTCTAGCTCTTTTAACTGATAGGCTCCAAGTTGTACTAATAAAGAGCTTTCCCCTGATCAATGTAGGCTCAGCACAGAGGACACGAAGTCGTACTTCTATAAGCGAAAATTTCATGAAAAACATAGATCGATCCATTCTAACTTGGAAACCACCTTGAAGTTGCCAAACTTTACCACAATGCTCCTTAACTACTGAATATGGAGGTGGCGTGTCAAGGAAAAACCAACCCAGTAATAATTCCAGAATTCAGCCCCCGCATTAACAACCTCCGTAGGTGGATTAGTAATACCATGAATCACCGAGTGGACGAAAATCCAAGGCTCATAAGAACCCATGTTTACAAGGGGTGCTCTCAAACAACAATGTCCTTTTGGGAACTTCGGGAGAAATTCCATCCGTTTCATTACTATGGCTAGTGTCGACAGATTTATTCAAAGCTACAATAGGCACTAAAGGGGACTTAAGTACAGAGGTAGGCGATACACTAACTGTTGCCTCAAAATTTTCCACAACGTCCATGCTTAGAGCCTCATTACCATTCTTTTTCACTATGTTAGCATCATCACAGCTTCGAAATCATCCACAAACTGGTATATTTTCAAAGCTAGATGTAGATCCAAAGCAGCCTCATCACCCATTATATTAGTAGCTACCTTATTGGCGCAAGATCCAAAATAACTCCAGTTTCAGTCCAACATTCATCAACACCCTTTTCAGTGAAAAGAGAATGTAACGGGTTACTTGAACCTACCAAGTCTAAGGTATCCACTTTACTACATTATTTACCGCTTGCCCGATGCCCCAAACACGCAGTCGTTGGTGATATTGCTTTTATATCTGATAGTAGAACCTTAAAAGTTTCTGTTGCAGCTAGACAACCAACTGTAGTTGAAGTAGGCTGAACCTTTGAAGTCGGCATTGGAATCTTGGTAGGGTGCGGTTTCCTATCAAGGACTTTTCTAGCCATGAAGCTTCGAAGCGATACTAGGGCAGGAGGTGTAAGTGGAAAAGATGCAGGTGGAGGAGGCGACACAGGTTAAGGAGATGAAAAGAAGAGGGCCGAAGATTAGGTAATTTTAGCATTAGAGGGGGCTATTAACGGGGATTTGTAAATTCCCTTAATGACCTATTTCAACTAAAAACGATTAACAAAAGTTTTAAATTATTATCTAATTATGAATTTACAAATATGATAATGGATTTAGATAATGCAAGCTTTAAATTTAGTAGTGGACGTGGATGATGGATTTAAATCTTATGAATCAATTTTTATAAAGAGATTTATTTATGTGAAATAAACCAAGTTAAATATGATATGAATTCATAAGATAATAGAAGAATGGATTATACTTATTTTGAAATGAATTTCATATGAAATTTATTTAATTTAAGTTAGACTTTTTGAAACTTGAGATATTAAACTTCTATTACACCAAAGATGAGGGTGATGTCAAACCAAGGTCTAAGAGGTAAATAAAATACCCCAACCTGAATGACTTCATCGCTATCCAAGGAATAATATTAATTTGAGATCAAAAGATAATTTTGGTAATTTAATCATTATTTTATTTAATGATTGGTTACTTAAGATACAAAAGTCTTAGAAGTAAAATGTATTGACTTGGGTTAAACTAACCCACTAACTTTGAATTAGAAATGAGAACCCATCTTAATTGGTAATAAAATACATTCTTACATCGGAGCGTTAATTATGTGAATGTTTTAGGATAATAGATAATCAATTTAAGAGATTAACTAAACGATGCTTAGTGAGTTTCTATAGGAAATTAATAACCATAATGATTGTTTTATGTGTGTCATTTAACGGTTAAATAAATGAATCAAGTCTAGACCGTAAATCTTACTCTGAAATATCTAGGGGGAATGCTTGAGCTATAGGCATCAATCATCCTTATTAATGATTCACTATGTGTATAAACCCTATTTTGTTTTCCTAAGACACGTGATAAGAAAATCTGTTTACAAATGGTTAGAAGATGGACTCTACTCTTATTCTTGGCAGTTTATTTTCTAAAGAACCGCCGTAGAGTACACCATGAGCTATCGACTATTGTTTTGAAGATATCGGAATTTGATCAAGTATTCAAAAACCACTTTGATCTGGTGGAGCATCGAATGTGAAGGACTTCGAAGATGAAATCAAGGATAACTTGACGATTAAAGTTGAAGGCGTAGACCTTCGGAGCCGAAAGCGCTGCTTGTTGATGTCTTTGGTTAGCTACTAAGATTATACTGGTAGCAGTGGTACCACGTTATGCGGTTCTGCAAGATGCAAGGATTTCTTGCTAATTATTCTAGGGGTTATTCTTGATAGGATGTGGTAAAAGAGTGCATTTGATTTGTTCTATTCTTGGATAACTTGCATGAATGGATATTTGGCATTGCATTCTTAGATCACATATATTGATTTTAGAAATGTACATCAATTTGGTGGTGGGGATAGAAAATTCTCTTAGCTTGCATGATTTTGTGTTACGTATGAGCTTGGAGGTTGTATTTTTGTGGACGTCATTAGCGATCGATGGAATGGGGCTTCCGAAGATGGGTATGTGCCAGGTATGAAAGGAGAAAACATAGCCTCTAGCCTTATTAACAGGTAACGACTAAAACATGTAATATGCTTTAAGGCTAAGCGGGCAGCACCCAAGTAGGGAACCGTCACCACTTAATCTTAATCGAATTACCCTTTTATTAATATTTGGTTTTTTTGGCTGCTTATCACAAATTAGGGGTAATATTTGGTAAAATCTAGAATGGGTTAGTCAGTCCTAATTCACTGGGCGTCCATGTGAGGCTCTCTGGTACATTTCCGTAGAGGTACAATGATTAGACGATAGTACTTTACCTTGACATTTATGGAATCAAAACTCTGATAAGTGGTATACGGACTTCATTGCTCCCAAATATCTAAAAATATGAGATGCAAGCATTACGACTGCTTTAAAATTTTATTTGTGATTTTCTAGACACTATTATAATATCATTGAGTTTATAATAAAAGTGCTTTGGTTATCGTAAGGTAAAGAATTGTTCGTATTTATATGCAGTGCGGTCTTACGAGATACATTTTATTCAGAAGTTTTTATAAGCTAATAAAAAAATACTATTTCTTGTACTTGAATTTTATCATGTTTGTTTTCCAGACTGACCTAGGCATTATTTCATGATAATGCTCAGGTCAGACAGAGTATATTTGGTATGTTAGATCGGATGCTTGAAGCTTAGATGAGGAACTAGAGCCTAAGAAATACTTCCATTGATTCTTATTTCAGTTGTGCCATTGTTGTTTGTGTTATCTGAATTAGGTCAAACATGTTTTTATAACTATCCTGATTAGCATTAGTTGTTTACTCTAATTTTGTATACGTGTATTAAATAAAAGTTCTTTCAATTTGTAAAGACCAGTTATATATCATATGTTATGCGCTGTGATTGTGAGATTCTGCAATATTTTATTTTTCTTTAACGCCTAATGATTTGGTTTTTTGGCACTTAAGATGTTTCGCATATTGATATTGTGGATGTATTAGTGTTGACTATAAGGATCGGAAAATTGGGTTGTTACAATATGGTATAAGAGCTGAAGGTTGAGCGATAATCTTTGCTCTATGGGGGCAATCTTAGTAAGAGATAAGATAATGAAATGCCTTATTATGAGTTTGAGTGTTTATATATACGAGAGAACGCATCTGTAAATGCAACAACCAGAATTTCAACAGTCTGATTTTTTTCTCAAAAATCCTAATCTATTGAAGTTCAAGTAGCTTGTTTGGTATCCTGCAGAAAAGACAGAGATAATAAATAAATCAGAGCGTAGAAAACATCTTACAGCAGAATGGATAAAATATAATATAATCAAATATAACCTTACCAAAATAATAATACTGCCTAAGCAGTATCCAAAGCTATCCTATCTCTTCCACAAACCTAATCTGCGGACGTGTTATGAGGAGGGGGTCAGAGCACAAAAGTTATGGTGAGTGGAAAAGTTATACATTCTGAAATAACCCTACATATACCATTTAGTTATATTTCCTTATTTATCAGGTTGTTTTGGTTAACTGCGCTCAAGGCTCTATACTCACGTCGTAACCATTCACTTCCCAGTATATTAACCTAATATAGTATATATGTAGCTACCCCCAACATATCAAGTTACTTCCCATAGTACCCTCCTTGCACGGCCTCCACCGTCCTGTCATGGAAGTGTATCCTACACTGAACGATGTACGGAACTCCAAATCATAACACTACATTACCGCACAGAACCCTCCTCGCTATGCCATGCAAGCGTATGGATTAATGCCTTAATGTCTACAATACATCACCCGATGCATGTACCTAGACCCTCACGCGTACGTACTGTCTACTATACCCGAGTCCCATAATAGGGCTACGTCCAATGCATAGAACTCAATCGAGAGCCTTTCATATCTTTATAGACTCGCGTAAAGAACCTATAACAAAGATATACGAGCATGGTCTGCTTTTCACGGTGGCTATGGCCCCATCTAGGCCCCTCCCTTAACTAGTGAAAGGATCCATCAAGAACTAATGACGTACCCCTAACAACCAATCTAGCATCCAATTTGGCATGTCCCATAATCGTGTCTCGATAGTGAAAGGACAATGGTATCTTGGTCTAGCTCTAGTCTTTCCGCATCCCACTGACTGCTGATAAAAGGAATCCGAAACAATTAGTATCGTTAATTTGGTCTTGATCAACCTCCCTCCACGAGCGAGGCAAACAGCCGAATCACCCCAATTCCATACCGCCACAGCCTTCTGACTGCCAAGCTACTATTGTAGTCAAGGTGTATGAACTGGTATGTATCGTGCAGACCCCCACCTCTACGTGTACATCCAGAGCGTGTACAACAACCGAGGGCAACCACATAATAACTTACCATGACCCTCGAAAGACGCATGCTTCCATCTAGTCCCACCAAGAAATCAAGCCACAGTCTAGAAGAGTAATCAAGTGGACGTGCTTCTCCCGTGTTTCTAGACATCCCGATGATCTACCCTGTTGGGTTCTTCGCCTTCGTTCATGCAGACTGGTCCAAGCACATCACATAAATGTGTTATTAGAACCTATGTCTAATCTTTTTATCATGCCTTTATTGACAGTTGTTTACAACTTTTGACCCTGGATTGTAATTAACAAAAGTATTCTACGACCCCTTTTTACTACTATGTCATTTACTGTCAATTACATGTCTCAAGTTCCAAAAGCATGTTTTACTTAATGTATAATTAACTATATCTTATTTCAACCCACCTGTTTTTTGTTAACATGTTATTTACTGTATATAATTAAATACAACTTATTTCATTCCATAAGTCTATCTCATTCTTCCTTATTTAATTATGAATCATACACCGTCATCACAACCTATCGTTGTTGTTTACTTACTAAATTAGTTCTCTTAACTAAGGTTTATTAATATGTTCCATTTTTATTTATTATAACCCATATTATAATTTAACTTGTCCCTAGGACAAGCCTACCTATTATATTGCATTCTCATTAATATAATTAAATATAATAAGTTATATTCCCCATTCCTCACACTTTCCTTAGTTCTTTAACATTAACTAACTTTTACTGTTGTAACGTCCATTTCTTTACCGTATTGTATATTTTCACATGTACCATTTATTTTTGTTGATTACAATTAATGTCATTATGAACCTAACGGTCGTTATTCCTTAAGACATTAATTTACAATTAAGTATCTTTATTTTAACAGTCCGAATTACTAATTTGTCGTACTATAACAGGCATTATTTATAAATTTATTGCATGTTGTGTAACACCCTGAATTTTCCGTGTCTATTAAAAGAACGAATTAAAGAATACTTAATTTTTAAAGTGAAAATTAAGGAAAATGGGTTACGCCATTGCGTTCGTCTCGAAATTTTTCTTGGAATAGAGTCCAAGTTTTCGTAAATCGGACTTCGTATGAGGAAGTTATGACCCTCAGAAGTTTCAGGAATTTAAATAAATTAAAACAGTTCAGATTAAAATTCAAAATTCAAACAGAAAACAAAGAAGCGGGCTGGGTGGGATTTTTTCGCCCCAGGCCAGGTCGACTAGCGGGTCGACCTCCCCTATACAGGTCGACTAGGGGGTCGACCTACCCCCCTCGTCCAGATCCAAAACAGTGACAATTCTGACTAGTTGTTGAGTCTTTTCTGACCTGTTGCTGCGTCACTAGGGCATAGGTGGCAATTCTGGATAACTCTATCTAGTCTGGACGGTTGTGATTGCTCCTTGGATGATCTAACGACTCACATAAGTTTAAACCTCTATAAAAGCAACCCTATTCCTTAACAATAAATCACACAAATTCATTCCAAGGAGCCACCATGCTGTCCATGATCGTCCTAGCCTATCCACCATTCCTTCTTCAACTAGAAAGCAAGTTAAAAGCTACTAATCAAAACTAACTTAGAGAATTGATAGTCTTCGTCAAGGGATTGCTTTTCAGTTTCAGAAAACAGATCCCAGAAAACAAGACTTTCTTTTGTTTGTAACTCCTGTTATTATTTAGATGTGAACGAGTAAAAGTTATGATTTGTAATAAAGTGAAAACTAGAGTTATTCCTAGTTGTAATATAATGATGATGCTGATTCATGTATATTCTTGTAATGATTCTATCGTATATGCTTATGAGACTATTGTGGTTATTATGTTGATGTTAAACCAATCGTGCATTATGTAAATTTGGTGACTTTTTCATGTTATGTTACATGGAAGTTGTTAAGCTAAGACATGTATTATGTTTAGATCTACATTTAGATCTATGAAAATTGGATCTGAGATAAAAGTTTACATTCACATGCCTAGTTGGACTTGTGTAATTCTATATGCTTAAGATTCATGCTTATTGGATCCAAAATTTAAAAGTTCACATTCACATGCCTAGTTGAACTTGTGTAATTCTATATGCTTAAGATTCATGCTTATTGGATCCAAAATTAATAGTTCACATTCACATGCCTAGTTGAACTTGTGTAATTCTATATGCTTAAGATTCATGTTTATTGGACCCAAAATAAAAGTTTACATTTACATGCCTAGTTGGATTTGGGTAACTTCATATGCTTAAGACTCATGTAAATTGTATCCAAAATGCAAGTTCATTATTTTATGCCACATTTACATGACACATTTTTAGTTATATCCTTATTATTTTATGTTGTATGAATGGTACATGCTCTTTTCTTTCCCCTTTTGTATATAAGTTAGGCTAAGTTACGAGCCTAACATTCTATGTGAATTTTGCGAACGTATAACGGGGGTAACGTTGGGAAAACCTTAAAATTATTATTATTGGCATAATTTGGCCCATAAATATATGAATGATTAGTGGCATATAAATGGGATAATTTATATACCTAAAAATATTAAATATGATTTAGAGGGTAAAGGGGGCATGACTTGAATGGCAATAATTATGGATAATTTACATATAAATATGAATTGTAAATATGTAAATTAAGAAAATGACGAATATGCCTAACCCGAGGTTAGATTGAGTTACGGTGTAAGACTGCCCAGAACCGCCCGGCACATCCAACAACCGTTACAATATATATCAAATGTGAGAGGTTAGTGCATCAAGCCCATAAGAACCCGAGGTTAGATTGAGTTGCGGTGTAAGATTGCCCGGAACCGACCGGCACATGTAGCAATCGCAACAATACATATCTAATGTGAGTAGTTGGTGCTTTAATGAATGAATTAAAGCTAAGACAGGAATGGTAGGGTTAAGTTAATTTAGGCAACACTTAACCAATACAACATGTTAACCAAACTGATGGGTGGGGTTAGGTAAATTTGAGAACACTTAACCATTTAAACATGTTGATTAGGAAACCCTAGTAACGGGGACCCATTTCAGCAGTAACCCACATAAATGTATCATGGTACCTTGAACTAGGCAGGGTGGGGCACGATTACTGGGCTTATTATAAGCAGTCAAAACAATGGCGGGTGGTGCGTCAGTATAGGTTCCGACGGAGTGCGGTCGTGCATGTACTCCGGAGTGGAAAAAGCAAGCACTGGGCATCAGCAGTTGTACTCTGTGCATCTTGAATTGTGTCAAGTTGCCACCATAGGACTTGATACACCCCATGGTGGGACCAGCACAGGTATCTACAATCATGCAGGGCCGAATGACACAAGTGGTAAACGTATGCGAGTAGGAGCCGATCGATAAAAAGGGGATCATTTATCTTGAACACATGGTGCTAGTTGAAACACTTGTAAGGGGGTGTAGAGAAGTTGAAGTGAGTGCGATAGCATATTCAGTCTTATTATCTTATTTCTAGGGTGTTGTCCTAGATTCAGTTTATTCAAGTCATAATCCTTTTTCTTGTTTACATGCTAAATAATCACTGGACTTACTAGACTCATGTCTGACCCATTTTCTTTCGTCTTCTTTTCTTCCATTTCCCCTCTCACCCCAGGTCCGCAGGGAGGGAATACTTCAGCTTAGATCGGATCATTTCCAGCTTGAAGAAAGTATATGTATTGCTTGGAATATTTTTCCTTGGGCTATGGCTTTGGATACTCTCTAATTGGGAATTTATGCTGCCTTACTGTTGTTTTAATGCTTCTTTATGTTTTAATTCAAGACAGAGATTTTGTTGTAATAATTTAGAAGTTGGTTTGAGACAGTTGTTGTCATGTTTTAACTGAACCACGTACTTATGAAATAAATTTAGTTTTTCTGATGTTTAGATGTATGTCTTGTAAATTATCTGTATCTTTTACCTATAATGCTCCACCGAAGTTAAGGCATTCCCTTAGTGAATGACCTTAACGAAGGCAGGGTGTTTCACTTGGTATCAGAGCGAGGTTGCTGGATCAGATAAAAAATTTTGGAAACTAATTTTCAAAAAGAAGTTTAAAAAAGCATTTTCAAGAAAAAGTGTTGTTTTAAAAGGCATAATTCCCCCCAAAGCCATATGCACTATCTTCCTATCCTTTGTTTTGAATCTTTTCTTTTTTGTTTCAGCATGTCTGGGGATCTTAACCTTCTAGAGGGTGTACCGGTACCTGGCTGGTTCAGAAGGTGCCTAGAGGCTAGGGCTAATGATGCAGGCCCAGCAGACGTTACTCCTCCCCTAATTACAACTATTCCTCCTCCTCCTCGTGCAAATGCTTTCTCCAAGATATGTATGGATTTTCGAGCCATGGGTGGAAAGAACTTTAATGGGACTGAGTCATTTGTAGAAGCAAGAAACTGGCAAAGAAACCGAGGATTTGTTTGTTATCTTCGAAGTGGATGATAGGCAGGAGATACAGTTGGCCGTGTGGTTGCTTAAAGACGAAGCCTCTTATTGGTGGGAAGTTACTAATGCTGAGAGACCAGTTGAAACTTGGGAGGACTTCAAAATGAGGTTTGAAATGAAATTCCTCTCACAAGATGAACGTAACCTATAGATGGAGAAATTCTTAGCTCTCAAACAGGGAAGTATGTCGTTCAAGGAATACGTCAACCAATTCAACCAGCTGGCTAGATTCGGACTGGAGTTAGTGAACACTCCCCATAAGAATGCTCTCCGTTTTGTTAAAGGGTTGAATGAGCCACTGCACAACCTATCTATGTCCCATATACCTATGGGTGCAACTTATGAGAGACTGGTGGACATGGCACTGCTACAAGAGGAAGACAAGGATGGCAAGAAAGAGGCAAAGGTGGAAGTACCTCAAAATAAGAAAGTGGAGGGATCCTAGAATAAGAAGATAGACTCAAAGAAGAGCGGGAAGAACAACAAACCCCATGACAAGAGGAAGTGTAATTTTTGTGGCATTCCTGGACATCTGATTAAGGATTGTAGAAAGAAAAAGAGGAAGATGGGTGGTTGTTTTCACTACGGCTAGACAGGACACATGGCTAAGGACTGCCCAAGAAAGCAAGGGTAGAGGACTGGATATACTTCTGGAGGGCAGGTTCACGCTCTCATGCCACCTCCGCAAGAACGAGGTAGAAATATTTCTATTGAGAGTTTAGTTTATCTTTTTGATCATCCTATTCGTAAACTCTTTGATTCTATCGCATCGTACTCTTTTATATCCACTGCTTTAGTTGAATCTCTACACCTAGACACTAGTATAGTAGAGGATCCCTTGGTTGTTTCAAATCCAATTGGGGGCTCGGCCTATTTGTCAATGATTTGTTTGGATTTGGAAATTTCTATACTAAGCGTTGGGTTTAGATGTAATGCCTATGTTTTGGGCTTCACGGGCTATGGGTTGATTCTAGGCAAGAATTGGTTATCCAGTAATGGTGTCATCCTCGATTGTGAAAAGAGAGTGGTTAGACTTATGACTCGCCTCGGTAACACTCTTGAAATCTCTTGTAATCCCATACATTCTGTTATGCTTAGAATCTCTTGATGCGTCTGTTGAAAACTTGCAGTCTATTAGAGTAGTTTGTGAATACTTAGATGTATTTAAAGAGGTGAAGGGATTACCTCCGAAGCGGGAGATAGACTTCCGCATATATCTTGTTGATAATGCAAAACCCGTAGCTCTACCCGTTAGACACATGACTCCAAGGGAGAGAAAATAGCTCAGCAAGCAAGTCAAAGAGCTGCTCGAAAAAGGGTTCATAAGGCGGAGTATTTCTGAATAGGGTGCTCCAGTAGTATTTGCAACCAAAGCGGATGGTTCACTTCGCCTATGTGTTGATTATAGGGAGCTAAACAAGTTGACCAAGAAGAATAGGCACCCGCTTCCAAGAATAGACGACTTGTTTGATCAGCTTGTTGGTGCGTCGGTTTTCTCCCAACTAGATCTAGCTACCGAGTTTCATCAGCTAAGAGTGGCTGAAAACAGCATTGATAAGACCGCGTTTAGAACCCCGGATGATTTCGTCGAATGACTTGTCATGCATTTCGGCTTGACAAACGCAACCGCTTACTTTGTTGACATGATGAGCAGGGTATTCCTTAATAAGTTTGTGGTGGTCTTCATAGACGACATTTTGATTTTCTCGAAGAATGAAGAAGAGCATGCTTTGCATTTAAGGGAAGTCATGGATACTCTTCGTGCACATCAGCTGAAAGCCAAATTCTCCAAATGTCATTTCTGGAGAGAAGAAGTGAGGTTTCTTGGGCATGTTGTGTCCAAAGAGGGGATAACTATGGACCCCGCAAAAGTAGTTGCGGTGAAAGATTGGAAGGTTCCACGGAATGCAACCAAAGTCCGAAGCTTTCTCGGGCTAGCGGGCTTTTACTGAAAGTTCATTAAAGACTTTGCAAAAATCTCAGCCCCACTCACAAGATTGACAAAGAAGAACCTAATTTTCATTTGGGATTTGGATTGCGATATTGCTTTCCAACGCTTGAAAAGGACTCTAACGACAACCCCAGTTCTAATATTGCCTGATGGGAGAAAAATGTTTACCGTATACATAGACCCATGCGGTACAGGGTTGGGAACTGTCTTGATGTAAGAAGGCAAGATAGTTTGTTATGGAGGAAGGCAATTGAAGGTACATGAGAAGAACTACCCAACTCATGATTTGGAGCTAGCTGCCATTGTTTTCACTCTTAAGTCATGGCGTCATTATCTACTAGGAGAAAGGTTTGAATTGTTTACTGAAATCGTTAAAGTACCTTTTCTCATAGAAAGATCTTAACTTAAGACAACAAAGGTGGATGGAATTTCTGGCCTCATATGATTTTGAGATTTCCTATACCCCTGGCAAGGGCAATGTAGCAGCAGATGCCCTGAGTAGAAAGAAGCTGACCTTAAGTCCTCTCTTTAGAAAGGCAAAGCTTGGAGTACATAGAAAACTTTAACTTTAGACCCTCCTCTAAAATTGTACCTGGTCTGTTAGCATCACTAGAGGTGTGGCCTACTATTTTGGACTCAATAGGAACCACGCAATGAGAAGACCCTCAACTAGTTGATATGATGGATAAGCTTGTTATGGGTGAGACTTCTAGTCACCTCAATAGATACTCCATCGATGATAAGGGTTGGCTGAGACGGGATGGAAGGCTATGCGTCCCACAAGCAAGGGATTTAGTGAAGACGGTTCTCGAAGAAGCACACCATTCTAAGCTGACCATACACCCAGACGGAGACAATATGTATAAAGACATAAAAAGGGTTTTCTTTTGGAATGGCATGAAGAGGGATGTAGCTGAGTTCATCGCTAAGTGCTTGATATGCCAGCAAGTCAAAGCGAAGCAAAAGAAGCCTGGTGGTCTGCTTCATCCTCTAGAGGTCCCACAGTGGAAATGGGATTACATTTCGATGGGCTTTGTGGATGGGTTGCCTAGGTCAAGAAGGGGCAATACCAGTATTTGGGTAATAGTGGACAGGCTCACTAAAATCGCTCACTTTATACCTGCTAAGAGTAGAAGGACTGCCTCATCCCTAGCATCCATTTATCCTAAAGAGATAGTTCGACTCCATGGGATACCCTCTAGCATGGTGAGTGGTCGAGACCCTATCTTTACGAGAGAGTTTTGGAAGAGTTTGCAAGAGGCTGTAGGCACACAATTATGCTTAAGCACGGCTTGTCACCCCCAAATCGATGGTCAGACGGAAAGGGTGAACAGAGTATTAGAAGACCTCTTGAGATTGTGCATTCTTGACTTTGGAGGAACATGGGAGGATCATCTTCCTTTGGTGGAATTCGCTTAAAACAATAGCTACCAAGCTACCATAGGCATGGAACCCTTCGAGGCTTTATATGGAAGACCATGCCGATCAACAACTTGTTATTGCGAGTCTACAGACAAGATCGTACTTGGACCAGACATGATTAGAGAAACTTCAGAGAAAGTAGACTTGATAAGAAGACAAATGATGACTGCATAAGATAGATAGAAATCTTACGCAGACAAAAGAAGGACCGACCTTGAGTTTGAGGTTGGAGATAAGGTGTCCCTTAAAGTATCTCCTTTGAGGAATGTCATTCGCTCTGGGTCCGTAGGAAAGCTAGCATCAAGATTTGTAGGACCGTTTCCTATCATTGAAAGGATTGGGACGATGGCTTACAGACTAGAGCTACCTGAAAGACTGGCCGGAGTTCATAATGTTTTTCATGTTTCTCAATTACGAAAGTGCTTACATGAGTCTGCGGAAGTTGTGGAGCCTAGTATACTAGAGGAAGTAGAAGTGGAACGAGAAGCGACTATGAGAAGAGTTACAACTCGTATCTTGGGTACAGAAGTCAAAAAGCTACGCAACCGAGAAGTTAAGCTTGTTAAAGTTCAATGGAGTGACGCTGAGGAAGACGCGACTTGGGAAACCGAGAGAAAAATACGCGCAGCCTACCCTTTTCTTTTTGAGGGTACCTCCTTGATCTCTTTTTCCATAAGTTTATTCATGCTTATATCTATCTTTTAAGTATATCTCCTCGGTCCTATTCTTTATCCTTAGGTAAAACCAATGGATGTAAACATGTATTTGAAACATGTTATGATTGATGGTTGCAAGTGGTTTCAAGTGGTTGCTCGTGGATGCATATACACACATTAGGTACTAGATCAACTCAGTCACTTTCATATTGCATATGCATATATGTATTTGTATATGGATTAGAACTTGATGTGTTATCATATGGACGTTGCATTTGTATGAATGATTGTGCACTCATGAAGAAAGTATGATTAGGAATAATTACATGCATAATGGACTCATGGCACTAACATAATTCGCATTAAGGAGGTCAACTGAATCAGTGGACCGCCTGATTTTGCATTAGATAAGGACATGTACACATACTATGCATATGATCATGAAAGCATTAGAAGTCTTTTAAGGACAATGGACGCCTGTGTTTGATGGTTGAGTAGATGGACGATTGAATGGTACGATATACATTCTTCTTGACATGAAGATTTCGGCGACGAAATCCTTTAAGGAGGGGAGAATGTAACACCCTGAATTTTCCGTGTCTATTAAAAGAACGAATTAAAGAATACTTAATTTTTAAAGTGAGAATTAAGGGAAACGGGTTATGCCATTGCGTTCGTCTCAAAATTCTGCTTAGAATAGGGTCCAAGTTTTCATAAATCGGACTTCGTATGAGGAAGTTATGGCCCTCAGAAGTTTCAGGAATTAAAATAAATTAAAACAGTTCAGATTAAAATTCAAAATTCAAACGGAAGAAAAAGAAGCGGGCTGCGCAGGATTTTTCCAGCCCCAGGCCAAGTCGACCAGAGGGTCGACCTCCCCTATACACGTCGACTAGTGGGTCGACCTGGGGGTCGACCTACCCTCCTCGCCCAGATCCAAAACAGTGATGATTCTGACTAGTTGATGAGTCTTTTCTGACCTGTTGCTAAGTCACTAGGGCATAGGTGGAAATTCTGGATAACTCTATCTAGTCCGGACGGTTTTGATTGCTCCTAGGATGATTTATCGGCTCACATAAGTTTAAACCTCTATAAAAGCAACCCTATTCCTCAACCCTAAATCATACAAATTCATTTCAAGGAGCCACCATGCTGCCCATGATTGTCCTAGCCTAGCCACCATTCCTTCTTCAACTAAAATGCAAGTTAAAAGCTACGAATCAAAACTAACTTAGAGAATTGATAGTCTTCGTTAAGGGATTGCTTTTCAGTTTCGGAAAACAGATCCCAGAAAACAAGATTTTCTTTTGTTTGTAAGTCCTGTTATTATTTAGATGCGAACGATTAAAAGTTATGATTTGTAATAAAGTGAAAACTAGAGTTATTCCCAGTTGTAAGATAATGATGATGTTGATTCATGTTTATTCTTGTAACGATTGTATCGTATATGCTTATGAGACTATTGTGGTTATTATGTTGATGTTAAACCAATCGTGCATTATGTAAATTTGGTGACTTTTTCATGTTGTGTTACATGGAAGTTGTTAAGCTAAGACATGTATTATGTTTAGATTTACATTTAGATTTATGAAAATTGGATCCAAGATAAAAGTTTACATTTACATGCCTAGTTGGACTTGTGTAATTCTATATGCTTAAGATTCATGCTTATTGGATCCAAAATTAAAAGTTCACATTCACATGCCTAGTTGAACTTGCGTAATTCTATATGCTTAAGATTCATGCTTATTGGATCCAAAATTAATAGTTCACATTCAAATGCCTAGTTGAACTTGTGTAATTCTATATGCTTAAGATTCATGTTTGTTGGACCCAAAATAAAAGTTTACATTTACATGCCTAGTTGGATTTGGGTAATTTCATATGCTTAAGACTCATGTAAATTGGATCCAAAAATGCAAGTTCATTATTTTATGCCATATTTACATGACACATGTTTAGTTAGATCCTTATTATTTTATGTTGTATGAATGATACATGCTCCTTTCTTTCCCTTTTTTTATATAATTAGGCTAAGTTACGAGCCTAACATTCTATGTGAATTTTGCGAACGTATGACGGGGGTAACGTTGGGAAAACTTAAAATTATTATTAGCATAATTTGGCCCATAAATATATGAATGATTAGTGGCACAAAAATGGTGTAATTTATATACCTAAATTTTTTGAATATGATTTAGAGGGTAAAGGGGCATGACTTGAATGACAATAATTGTGGATAATTTACATATAAATATGAAAGGTAAATATGTAAATTAAGAAAAAGACGAGTATGGTTAACCCGAGGTTAGATTGAGTTACGTTGTAAGACTGCCCGGAACCGCCCGACACATCCAGCAACCGTAACAATATATATCTAATGTGAGAGGTTAGTGCATCAAGCCCAAAAGAACCCGAGGTTAGATTGAGTTGCGGTGTAAGACTTCCCGGAACCGACCGGCACATCCAGCAACCGCAACAATACATATCTAAAGTGAGTGGTTGATGCTTTAATGAATGAATTAAAGCTAAGACAGGAATGGTAGGGTTAAGTTAATTAAGGCAACACTTAAACAATACAACATGTTAACCAAACTGATGGGTGGGGTTAGATAAATTTGAGAACACTTAACCATTTTAACATGTTGATTAGGAAACCCTAGTAACGGGGACCCATTTCAGCAGTAACCCACATAGATGTATCATGGTACCCTGAACTAGGCCGGCTGGGGAACGATTACTGGGTTGACTATAAGAGTTCAAAACAACGGTGGGTGGTGCGTCAGTGTTGGTTCCAACGGAGTGCGGTCGTGCACGTACTTCGGAGTGGAAAAAGCAGGCACTGGGCATCCGTAGTTATACTCTGTGCATCTTGAATTGTGTCGGGTTGCCACCATATGACTTGATACACCCCATGGTGGGACCATCATAGGTATCTACAATCATGCAGGGCCAAATGACACAAGTGGTAAACGTATACGAGTAGGAACCGATCGATAAAAAAGGGATCATTTATCTTGAACACATGGTGCTAGTTGATATACTTGTAAGGGGGTGCAGAGAAGTTGAAGTGAGTGCGATAGCATATTCAGTCTTATTATCTTATTTCTAGGGTGTTGTCATAGATTCAGTTTATTCAAGTCATAATCCTTTTTCTTGTTTACATGCTAAATAATCACCGAACTTACCAAACTCATATCTGACCCATTTTCTTTCGTCTTCTTTTCTTCCATTCCCCCCTCCACGTCCGCAGGGAGGGAATACTTCAGCTTAGATCGGTTCATTTCCAGCTTGAAGAAAGTAGACGTATTGCTTGGAATCTTTTTACTTTGGCTATGGCTTTGGATACTCTCTTATTGGGGATTTATACTACCTTACTGTTGTTTTAATGCTTCTTTATGTTTTAATTCAAGACAGAGATTTTGTTGTAATAATTTGGAAGTTGGTTTGAGATAGTTGTTGTAATGTTTTAACTGAACCACATACTTATGAAATAAATTTAGTTTTTCCGCTGTTTATATGTCTGTCTTGTAAATTATCTGTATCTTTTATCTATAATGCTCCACCGAAGTTAAGGCATTCCCTTAGTGAGTGACCTTAACGAAGGCGGGGTGTTTCATGTTGTATACATATATTTTATATATGTTTAAGCACTAGATGTCTCACATTAAGCTGACCTCTTTTGGATGTTGGATTTGCCAAGCAGTTCCGGGCAGGCTTTCACTACAAGTTGAACTTAACCTCGTGTCTCACTGCGGTTATCTACAATTTCCCAATTACTATAAATTTTAAATACAAATTAGGCATACCTATTCCTTTTCTATTATTCCCAATTTCACTATAATTTAATATACAATATCCAATTTGTTATTAACCACATTTTCAGTAACTTATTCACTTTTATTGTAAATTTCACAATTTCAGTGTTATAGTAATTATTAATCCATTTAACAGATTCATAAAATAGATCTATACAACAGTAATATTCTAAACATAACTGAAAGAAAATTACATGCAATTATCACAATTTACAATTATTCAACATGTTAAGAATGACGGGGAATGTAAACGGTAAATGTACCATTATTAAAAAAGGTGCAATTTAAATCCTCTTACTTAAAAGATTTCCAATCCATGAATCTGATGCAGATTTGTTGTTCCGTGGCATCCCTAACTGAATCTATTATTAAAACAACCCTAGATTCACAAACCAGATACTAAAATAAGAGGGAAAGAAGAAAAGAAACCTAAATAAATCAGATTTAAGAACTTACCTCACACTGATCAGAATTCTGGACACCTATGTTATAGACTTACATTCTTTATCTTCAAATCTTGAATCAGAATTTCCTAAGAACTAATATTCTGATTTCTGAAAAGATTTGGATAGGAAGGAGAATGGAAGATCCTTGGCTGCATTTCAGAAAATATGAGTTAAAAGTTAGACCCCACTAGTCTATTTATAGGCGTACAAGAAAGTCAAGTCCATCGGATTTAACCATGTAAAATCTGAACTGTATAATTCAGAAAAACACGTCATCAACAAATAGATCCGATTCCGGTTGGGTCGGCCCTTGGTTTGACCCATCCTTGGTCCAAACGCATTTTTCTGCTTCGTTTTGATTCCTAGTTTTAATATTAATTAATAACGTTAATTTGTTACTCCATATAATTTATCTAAATTATAATTTTCCATTTATAACACATATATAATTTCAACTTTCAAAATTATGTGTGTATATACTCATGTAACCTTCTAGATTCTTGTCCGTTAATAGCTGCAATTAATGACGCTTTCTTTTACTCCTTTTAATGTATTTTAATTTCAAAGGAAGCTTATTTCTTGTTCATTTTACCTTTATTATGCATTGATCATTTTCAGCTCTTAACTTGCACTTTTCATCTCAACATTTGAATTTATACGTACGTATATACGCGCAATTTTTATTTCTCTTTCAAAATTCAAACGGCATTGTGCCGTCATTTATTTCTTATCTATTTTCATTGAATGCAGGTTTACTTTGGATTTTTCTTTCGTACGTATATATTTTTGGACACATACATACGCACATATTTATTTATGCTTGTATATATATTTATTCATACTCACCTTTATGAATAATTTTCCTTATATGTGCATTTATACATATTTTCCTCTTAGAATATGTATTATTGTAGCTGTTCCTTTAAAATAAAAAAATTGCACCAGCGTGACTCGAACTTGCGCCAACCACTTGGGAGAGACATGTCTTTACACCCCAGGCTATACAGGATTTTTTTCATAAGATTTAAAACAATGGTGATCATTGTTTTTTTAGTTTTCTTCTTATACCTTCTTTTCACATTTGTTGCAATACTTCAGTTAAAGATATCTTTTTCATCTTAAATCTGTTTCCTGCAAACTATAGGTCTAAATTGATCAGAAAATTGCCACGGACGCACTGACGCCAATTCCGTGACCAAATTCTGAAATCCTCTCAAAATTTATTCATTATTTAATTAAAATCACGGGGTTTTACATTCTTCCATCCTTAGGAAATTTCATCCTCGAAATGCGGTAAAGGTAAAATTTAGTAATTCCTCGCATAATTTACAACCATCACGTATACAACCAATTTTGCAACCATTTGTGCAAAGTGTAATACGACACAATAATACAAGAACGAAATGAATGCCTAAGAGATACCTCCTATATGAATACAAATTTTTCTTGAAATTTTTTATAAAAACATGATGCACACAGCCTACATCTACGGACAATTTTTATATGAATGCAATATTTTGAAAATAAAAATATTTTTTCATCCAATGTTTCCTACACTTTTACATAGAAAGAATGTAGTTCATCCAATTTTTACATTCAAACCCTACCAAACAACTTTAAATTTGCGAATTGCAGAAAAATCTAATTTTCTGAATTTGATTTCTTATGTTATAAAAAGTTGGAAAACTTCACATCTTTCGTCTTTCTTTTTACGTACCTTTTCTAACTGTACTTAGATTTTTAAGCAACTATCATACTAATCATTCCTATCTTCCTTCCCAAGCATAGTTTACATAAGAAAATTTTCTTTATTATAAATTTTCTTTTCCAACTTACTTTGGACAAATCCAAAAAAATTCTCGAAATTCTCAATTTTTCATAGTTATCATATTTGT
This sequence comes from Allium sativum, assembly GCA_030737875.1. NCBI lineage: Eukaryota > Viridiplantae > Streptophyta > Magnoliopsida > Asparagales > Amaryllidaceae > Allium > Allium sativum. The sequence continues at coordinate 221,012,901 of CM060912.1, read as the reverse complement.
TTCTTTGTTTTCACAGTTTTCATTATTTTTGTTTCCCTTTAGTTATGTTATTATTTTTTATTAGTTTATTTAACTTAATCCTCAGATCTAAGTTTAATTCTAAATAGGAATTCTAATTCTTTCAAAACTAAAATAAGAAAACAAGAACACTACACAACTACTACCAAGGGCTGAGAATCTTAGGACTATGTCCCCGCTGACAAAGAAATGTCCAAACCACAGGATCTAAACAACTTGCTTGCTCATTACCATCTACTTGTCAAAAATAGTGATTGCTGTGTTTTAACAGTTTTTCCAAGCACCAACCTAGACTCCATAGTGCTTATGCACTCTACAGGAATTTACTATTATTTAAAAATATCTCTTAACATTTACTTAATAGGCACATAAATTTTCACCGTCTTTCCTAGGTACTAATCCTTACCTACTCCATGATTTAAAAACGTGGTTTGGCTCTACCACATTTCCTTTCAAAACTTAAAAGCTTCAAAACTATATATTTTTCTTCATTAAAAAATTATTTTTTCCAAACCATAAAAATATGACACCTCATAAAAAAAAAACTCGTTTTTTTTTCAAATCATATAAACTAGAGTAGACAAGGATAATTATTTTTCAACTAATTTCACAACCGTCCATTTTTACTACACTAGTTTAATTACTCACAAATAGGTGTAAACATCTACTCTATTCTAAAATTTTACAACCTATTTTTTCGCCCATCAAAATTTATGTCAAAACAGTTGTCAAAAGAAGAGGGATTTTCAAAATTTTCCTTATCAAAAATTTTAGTTTATGACAAAATGCAATCTTTTCTAATTTTTCTTATTTAATTATTTCATACTTTAAAACTATCAAGCTATACATGCTCTACAATGTACGATTCTTTCTGAAAGAATTGAATTTTGACAAAAATTTCATAAGAAATCACAGTTTCCAAAATATACTCTGTTTTCCCCAAAACCAATATGACCTTACAAGTATGTTACATACATACGTACATACATATATATATATATATATATATATATATATTTCAAACGTCAAAAATACCTTTTTTGTTTCGAAAATTGTTTCTACACAATTTATCTAGTACATATTTTAACAATTGTAAACTTTTAAGGTCAAAACTTGAAAAACACTGTAAACTACCACCCAAAAGCTTAAAATTTCAAGTTCTTAAAAGTTAACAATGGGTATAGACTCAAAGTTGGTTTCCAACATACTTAGTCCTTCATAAATATTCCCACAAAGTCATTTCTCTGATATATATATATATACACACATATATGTATGTATGTATTCCTAATCCATTTTTTCTTTTTACCATTTCCCAATTTATAATGCTCTACTACCAAACCCACTAATATGAAATATTAACATTTCAGATACAAACATATGTGTCCATCTTTCTTTATTACAAAATGCATTGTACACTTTTCACCCAAACCACCTACGGATCTTTTGTTCTCGAATTCCCATAACCACTCTTTAGTGCACACAACTAATATCCCAATTCTATCCATAGGCTCCTCTTCCTATTTAGTGGGTTCCTTTATGGATCTTGGTGTATATATAAATAATATATTTATATTTCTTTAAAAATACAAATACGTTTACTCACTACCTATATAGGAATCTTAAACCAAAGATCTGATACCAGATGTAACAACCCGAATTTCGACACACTGGATTTTTTTTCTTTTTCTTTTATGAGGAGGGGGTCAGAACACAAAAGTTCTAGTGACTGGACAAATTATACATTCTAAAATAACCTTACATATATCGTTCAGTTATATTTCCTTTCTTTAGGTTGTTTGGGTTAATTTCTCTCAAGGCTCTACACTCACGTCGTACCCATCCACTTCCCAGTATATTAACCTAATATAGTATATATGTAGCTACCCTCCAACATACCAAGGTATTCCCTATAGTACCTTCCTCGCATAGTATCCACCGTCCTTTCACGGAAGTGTATCCTACATCGAACGATGTACGGAAATCCAAATCATAATGCCATGTTACTGCATAGAAACTTCCTCGCTATGCCACGCAAGCATACAGAGTAATGGCCTAACGTCTACGATACACCACATGGGGAGTGTACTTGCGCCCCCACACGTACGTACTATCTATTGTAACTTAAGTCCCATAATATGGCTGTATCCAATGCACAGAACTTAATCAGGAGCCTTTTCATATCTGTATAGGTCCCCAAAAAGAACCTATTACAAAGATATACAAGTCTGGTCTGCTTTCATAGTGGCTATGGCCCCACCCAGGCTACTCCCTCAACTAGTGGAAGACTCAATCAAGAGCTAATGACGTGATCCTAATATTCAATTCAACATCTAATTTGGCATGTCCCTTAAACATGCCTTGATAGTGTAAGGACAATGGTATCTTGGTTTAGCTCTAGTCATTCTACATCCCACTGATTGTCGATGACAGATATTCGACGATTACTATCCTTAATTTGTTCCTGACCAAACTCACTCCATGAGCGAGAAACAGCCGAATCACCCCAATGTCATACCACCACATCCTTCTGACTGTCGAGCTACTGTTGTAGTCAAGGTATACCCATTTGGTGGTATCGCGCAGACCCCTACCTCTGTGTGTACATCCTGAGCGTGTATCGCATCAGAGGACCACCACGGAGTACCCTACCATGTCCCTCGGAAGCCGGGTGATTCCATCTAGTCCCACCACGAAATCAAGCTGTGTGTCGAGTAGAGTCGTCAAGCGGACGTGCTTGGTAACGACCCTCTTTTTTCTTGATTCTCGCTGATAATTAAACCAACTTAAATCGTTCATAAAGACATATGGTTATGGGTACTAACATATTTGAACACAAATAATAGAACTTTATATTTCATTGCGAAAATTTTACATTAGAGTTACAATGAATCAGACTATACCATAAGCTCAACGGAAACAAGTTTGCCCTCAGCGGAAGAAGTAAAACCAAAACAAGACTATATCTCCAAATAGAATCCAAATATGAAACTAAACCTGCAAACTAAACTACTAGCTGGCCATGCAAAAACATGGGCACCAAGAGTTTAGGTATAGGAACAATAAACTCCAGGTTAGTTGTGGGACTGGTGTGAGAACTCAAAACAATTATCAGTCAGGGTTTATTTTAATGTTGGGAAATTCACCGGAACATGTTTTCTCCATGTAAGTTCCCATGCGTAGAAATTCACAATGACTTTGGGAAAATGTAGTTATAATACGGTTGTCCCACATCACACATTGCAAGCACACAACAAATGGGTGAGTTTTGTCTTGTGATAACCAAAAATGCTACATACGTAAAAATCCTCTTTTAATACTATCATTAGTGCATAGTGTTGAAAATCATTTTACAAATAAATATATAAATCTTAGTAGACATAGTAACTATGCCCACGTACATAGTTTACAAACAAAGCGAAAGGTTGATACTAGTTATTGGGTTTCCAACATGATGGCTCCTGGCACGAAAGATCAATCGAGGACACGAAGCTAAGTATCTCCTGGTTAACATCCAGACACGGACACCGAATACATAGCGTGAAGTATATATCCCGGTTTCCATCCAGACTCGGATACCGTATATACTTTATTACCTCAGGTTTCATGGGTAGTACTACCGCCAAAGCTTTTGAATTCAACATAAATTATGTATTTTATACAAACTAACCGCCAGTTTACCATCAATCCGGGGTGTGAGGTTCGTCGAGGTCACGATATACACAAAGCTATGCTTCTGTAGGACCTGCTTTGATCATCACAAGCTCATTTCATAACTCGAGTATGCCACATTGACAATTCACGACATGTCACTAATTTATATCAATACATAACCTCTAAGTTCATATGTCTTAGAGATGAGAATAATTTATTGCCATAAATCCGATATGTATTAAAAGAAATCAGCGCTATGCAATCAATTACAATGTCAGATCTACAATCCATACAAGTTTGTCCTGGGTCTGAACGGAACTACAATGCGAAAATCTCTAAATATAATCAGATCTCATGCCACTTATAACCTCGTATTGAGTGATCGGCCCAAATGAGGCATCAACACTTAATCCAAACAATTCGAAGATTATCAGTCTTCACTTATCGGTTTTCAAGTCTTCAATTTTCTTTATAACGTCGTATTATCACTTGGAATGGTTTTCCAAATATTCGATCCCAATCTTTCCAAGTAATAAGCGCATTTCTTAAAACAATAGCTATGGATTACATGGGTTTTCAATTCAAATCTCCTTCCAAATAGTTATCTATTCATTTATAATCAAGTTTGGATTTATTCTACATCTCATAAAACCCATTACCATTTAACTCTTCTTTGGAGATCCACTATTCAATTTTCCCTCCTTATATTTTAAACATAATTCCTCATTTCGTCTTTACCCTTCCATAAATTTCAAAATTACCAAATCAAAATTTGGTTTTAAATTTCTTTCATGGTAACTCAAACGCTTAATATTTCAAATAAAGTTTTCCACCTTATGATTCGATATCGATTCAAGCAAATATTAGATTGCCTAAAATTTTTATAATTTCCTTCTCATGTCGAATATTTGATAACTTTGACCAACTCATCTCTTTTACGTTTTCAAACTTCTAATATCTTATTTAAAATTGGACGAATTTGAATAAATTTCTTACGAAATAATTTTAAGCTAATCAAAATTCTTTCAAAACATTTACCAAACTCATTTCCGTAATTTAAACAATAATTCATCGGTTAAGATGTAACACCCCACCTCCGTTAAGGTCACTCGCAAAGGGAATGCCTTAACTTTGGTGGATCGATTTTAGTAGACAGAACAGAAATTTACAAGACATATAAAGTAGTACTTGAAAAATTTATAACTTTATTACAAAAGAAACAGAAATAAGTTTGGTTACATCTTTCAAAATCACAATATCGGAATTCAAGTACATAAATATCGATCTTGTACAAAAGCCTTCAGAATGCATAGTTTTTAAAACCCTAACCCCTAACATAAACTGCCATGGAAAGATAGAGTCAAAGCCAAACAATACTCCAACACTTCAAGCAGAGAGAATTTGAATCAAGCTCCTGTGTTTCCAACCTGAGAACCTAGGGGGGAAACGGAAAGAAAAGAGGCAAAACAAACTAGGTCAGACATAAGTCTGGTGAGTCCAATGACTTTCAGCATATAAACAGATAATAGTATCTTGACATGTAAATAAAACTGGATGAGAGATAACCGTAACAGAAATAGCAGGCTAACAAAAGAAACGGAATGATATGGGCTAAGCTAAGCTTCTTACTTAGTTTTCACTTCTCTGCACTAATACTAGTATAACAGGATTAGGTATTACCCTAATGTCTAAACTGAAACAGAAACGGAAACAGAATAATCTCTACAGAAACAGAATGCTAGTAATGGGCCTTTACCACTGTAACAGACAAATGGTACAGAAGCAGAATACTAATAATGGGCCTTTACCACCCCAACAGACAGAAGGTACGGAAACAGAATACTAAAAATGGGCCTTTACCACCCAACTAATGGGCCTTTACCACCCCAACAGATAGAAGGTATGGAAACAGAATCAGAGACGGAAACAGATAATCCCTACGGAAACAGAATGTCAGAATTAGGTGTACACTAGTAATGGGCCTTTACCACCCCAACAGACGGTACTATGAAGAAACAGACAGGTGTTACCACCCAACAGAAACAGATGGTACTAACAGAAACAGACAAAACTAAGTGTACCCTAAGTCCTACCCAAGCGATCGGCTCCTTAATACATAAATACCCTGTGTCAGCCCCACAGTAGGGTGTATCACTCCCTAAAGTGGCAACCTATTGGCACATACCTATTTACAGATGTCACGGTGTCTTACATCCTCAGAGCAGACCGGATTCATGCACACACATGACCCGGTTGTAACGCGCCATCAACACCCCTCGCCATTATCAGAATGAACCGCTTAAAATTAGTTCAGTAAGCGTGCCCGGACCCCTACATAGTGTGGGGTCAAAGTTTTGATACCAGAAAGGGTTACTGACTAATATGGGCCCCAAACAACAGATGACACAAGTATTTCCCCTCCTATCCTCCCCAGACTAACAAACTAATGGATCAGATGTACATATTAACAAGTTCTCAGACTAACGGATTAGATATACAGATTAACAGACTTATAGATTGTTTTACCTAACTTTGTATTGGGCCTACAGATTCACAAAACGAGTTTATTAGATTTATCAGTCCAATTGATTTAACCCTATCCGCCCAATACGTTTTAGGCATCATATTCATCTTAGATTTGCATTAATTAAATATTAATGCATAGACCTCTCTCATTGGGTAGGTAGCTTGTGGCCGCTGGATATGCCGAGCGGTTCCGGGCAGACTTCTTCCACAAGCCAGACCTAACCTCGTGTCTAAGCATATTTTAGTTATGCCTACGACCTCTCACATTAGACTGACAGTTTACAGTCGCTGGTTAAGCCGGTTGGTTCCGGGCAGGCTTCCACCGCAAACGGAGTCTAACCTCGCGTCATAGCCAAATTTATTCCAATACAGATTATACAGATATCAGACTAATTATGTCCATTTAACAGATTAATCTTCTTTATAGGTTACATCAGATTAATCAAATTTCCATGTTTTACTCAATCTTAGATCGAGCCTACGGATTTTCATACCCAAATTACAATTATTTAGCTTTTAACAGATTAGGCAATTCAACAGATAACAGATCTAGCAGATTAGGCGATTCAATAGATTTGGCAGATAATAGATTTTGCAGATTAGGAAATTCAACAGATTTAGCAAATAACAGATTTAGCAGATAACAGATTTAGCAGATTAGGCAATTCAACAGATTTAGCAGATAACAGATTTGGCAGATTAGGCAATTCAACAGATTAACCATTTCTAAAATTCTATTTACATATCTTGCCTAATCATAAATTAAGCGTAAACTTACATGCCCAAATCATGGTCATAATTCATAATACAACATATACCCAAATTTTTAGTTAAACTTTGCACAGTACAGAATGTTCTCTTAAAGCCCTAAATCACGATATACCATATGAATTATGACAAATTATAGCCTTTAATGCCAAATATCCAAAAATCTACTTTTAGGCGTATTCACATTAATAGTTATCCTATTTTAATATAGGTCTTTACGCTTAAGTCACATATTCCTTTTTCAAGTCATGAATCCAAAAATCAAGATCTTTAAATTATATCCTCTCAAAATCAGATCTTAACTTTTATATGCATTATGTCCCCAAGTTTCAAGTCATGTGTTATCATTCAATGATTCCTCTTCTTCCAAATTACAGAGTATACACAGATCTAGATCTAATTTACAACATATGTCCATTTCTCAAATCAGTCAAAGATCAGTCATGTCCAATTATGCATTATCCATTATTTGTCCCAAAATTAAGCGTTCATGCGTTAATCACTTATGAGATTTGGCGCAGGCTCATAGTAGCCTGGCTATAAACAAAAAAAGGAAGAAAAGAGGGAACAAATATAGAACAGTCACAATAATATTAACAAGATAGATCCACAGAAAAGTATGCATAACCTCAGATCCAGATTCACAAAAATGTCAAGATAATAATTAAATTTCATATCTGAAAATAACTGTACTCACAAAAAGGGAACGATTCTTGATTTCTGGGATTTGTATTCTGACACTGAATAGCGCTCCTTTGGCGTAGACTATCGATTAGATTAGAAAATAGTTGTTCTCTCTATTCAGATTGGAAGAAGATGCACTAGTTCTAGTTTTGATTCTAGCAGAGTAGCGACACCATTTTTATTTTTAATTAGAATAGAGGCAGAGTATAGGCAAAATGAAATTGCGTGGAGAGAAAGCTAGGTTTGGGGGTGTTTAAATAGGTTAGAGCTAACGAATCTGGTCAGAAAGGCGTCCAGGTGCAGAAAAGAGGATATGTCTACAGATATGGAAAAGGGGGGAGGTCGACCTTAAGGTCGACCTAAGTGTCGACCTGTTTACCCAGGTCGACCCTAGTGTCGACATGGGTCCTGGGCGGGAATTTTCCCGCCCAGCCCGGGTGTTTGTTTTGAATTTCGAAAATCTAAATTTTTGAATTTCGTGCTGGTTTTTATTGAAACTTCCGAATGCCATATCTTCTTCATACGGAGTCCGATTTACGCAAACTTGGACTCTATTCCAAGCAGAATTTCGAGACGAACGCAATGGCCTAACCCATTTCCCTTAATTATTTTGTTACAATTTAATTATTCTCTGGTTTGTCATTCTTATGTTCACAGAAAATACGGGGTGTTACATAAGATCTGCAAAACCAAATCATTTTCAAAGAAAAGTTAAAATAACGGTTAAAGCGCTATCGAAAGTGCTGAACAATTTCTATTTAAATCAAATAGATTCCAAATTATAAATATTTCAACTTACATCACTTTTAAATAAATAAATATGATTTTTCATTAATTTTCCGAATTTGTATTAATTTTAATAAAATCGTTTATTTTGATTTTCCGTTACGGTCGCCGAACTACACGTATAACGACCTTTTCAAATTTTGTTTTAAACATGATTTGAAAATCGTACGTTGGAATTTGGAAATCCTTTTATATTCAAAACCCATTTTTAATAAAAGTCCGATGTTTCTCGTTTTATGGCAATCCAATTCAAAACGTTCAAGTTATAACCATTTGAAAACTTAAATCGAAATTGCTGCTATGCGATAGGTTCAGTTCAAGCTATATAACGATTCAATATAAAACATCCAATTCTTTTCCAACACATATATATATTTCATAATTTAAATTTAAAACTATAATTCCAAATTTCCATTCCAAAATAGTATTTAACATTCCCATATTGTCTCTAAAAATAACCTCATTTCAAATTCCAAACTTCCATTTCAAGCTAAATTGAAAACTTAATATACCCTAGTAAAATTTGTTTAATCAATTTCACATTTTTAGGTAGTCTCTATAGAAATAATGGAACCAAATTTTCTTACATAAAACAAATTTTTTTGGTTCATATTCAAATCATTTCCTTCGAACTTAACATCAAAACTTGATTCAAACGTTAATAGCTTATACTAGTTGAAAATACTTCCAAAACTCCTTTTCTAATTTAATTGGAACTTAGTAGAATTATTTTCCAATTTATTTAATTATTTCAAGGTTTACCAATTACACCTATAAAATATATGGAACCCAGTGTTTACATAAAACCAACATAACTCGAAATCACCTCCTAAATTAATTTTTTAAAACTTATCGACTTCAAGAGACCAAATTTAAGTTAAAAATTTCCGAAATTGTTTCCATCTTCTGCAGAGTTCTTTTATTATTCGAAATTTAGATTTCCAAATCCTTCGAAAATTAAAGTTTAAAACTAAATTTCCGAATTTTATTTAAATAATGAAATCTTCATGGGAAGGGGATTTAAAATGATTTTCGTCTAATTTCGTAGCTATGATGTGCATGTGATACAACCATAGTCAATCAATAATCAACCATATGAATATGAATTTATCCACTAACATTACAACAATTAAACAACCATTTCATTGTGTGTCAGCACTACGTTTAATAATGCTCAGTGTTCATGTGTTTTTAACTATACACCCATCCATTTAAACATTTCATACAACCATCAATATGCATAAGTAATCAACTAACGTTAACTTATTATAATTATAAACTAATTATAATTCTATAATTTGAACTAATTTAAAAATAATAATAGAATTCTCACCCAAAGTTCTCTAAATTTTACTAACGGACTCCCATATTAACTGCAAATCTCCCATACGGACATCACGCACTACTCCTTTCCGGTAACACACACCACTTTTTTACCCAATAACGCATATATATAATGGATATATAAATTCTTTAACCTCCACTAGCCTAGTTTTCCATTTAACAAAAATACAAAGGCCAATGGACTGGACCAAAGAGGAGGAACAACAGAATTGGGTAGTCGCTGGATGCTTGGCTTGTTGACGTGGCACCGAAGAGGAGAGGGAGAAAGGTGGTGGAAAGCTTTAGGCATGAAGTGTAAAGGGAAAACAAACTATTTAGGTTGTAACATGGGGGAGGCAGTGGTAATGTGTATTAGAAGAAGGGGAGCTTAGGCTTAGAGTCACGAATGGATGGAGTAGGGGTAGCAGAGCGGGTCTGGGTGTTCAAGGTGGTTGTTGGCCGAGCTGATGTGGCGTAGGAGAGAGATAAGATGGTAGGAAGTTTCTTGCATGTAGTATTAAAAGGGATGCTGCTATTAACGGAAAGGAGAGGGCAGAGTAAGGCTTCTTGAGTATAGTGGGGTCGGAATGGACTGGTGGTACGCCGGAGACAACAGTGGACTGGAAGCAAAGAAGATGACATGGCTTAGGAGGAGAAAGAAGGGAGGGCATGAGATATTCTTAAGAAGAGGAGGGTGCTGTTAATTCTTTGAATGAGAAGAGAGAGTGGGTGTACAACGCCAGTTGCCAGAGAGTGGCAGGTAGAGGCCAAAATTGCGGCGGTGGAGCATGACGAGGAGAGTTCGGCTGCGGTGAGGAGTAGAGTGGGATAAAGGGAAAATGCAGGATCTGAAAATGTTTAAGTGGAGATGGGGAGACGGGTAGCACATGGGAGATGGGGTAGCACACATGAAATGGAGAAGGTGTGAAAAAGAAGATGTGATGGGGAAGAAAGAAGCCATACGTTCTCTTTTTCCGATGGGAAGGAAACACGTGTGGAATTGTCACACAAAACAAGGACAAGTGTCTATCTTGCCTACCATTTAAATTACATGTAAAAGTTCCATTGTTCTACTTACTATATGCTTATGCATTTGCATCCATCCCTGTTTATTCATGTGAGTGGAATGGAAATCGGATGCGTGAAATCAAAACAATATAGAGGTCCCCAAGTGAACAATATTTAATTGCAACCTTGTTTTCTTATTTATAGAATTTAAATTTTTGTGACATTCTCATAATACTTACATATGCAAACAATTTCAATACTTATATGTGTAGTTAACAAATGTTTAATTTGTATGAACATCAAAATTTTAATATTAATAATATTTACAACTTATATATTCTTAAAATATTTATAAATATTACTTATAAAATATATACACATTTTCCAAAAATTGTATTAGCCAAAATAAAAAAAAATTAAATACTAAATCTTTATACAATATTTATTATTTTCTCAAACAATATATTTCAATTAGTTTAAAAAACCTTACCAATGTTTAATAGAACAATTTAGATTCAAATAATATTCAAAATTTGGCCTACACAAAATCAATTCAAAACAAAGTTATTAGGGACTAGATTTAAAATTATAAATAAATTTTGATTTCTTAAATACTAAATTCAAATCAATTTCAAAAATTTAAAACATTGAAATTTTTTGGTTCGTTACATGCTTCTCCAGTGTCTCTAGACACCCTGCTTATCTACCCCGTTGGGTTCTCCACCTCCGTTCGTGCGGACTGGACCAAGCGCATCATGCAAACCTAATATTAGACCCTATATCTAATCTTTTTAATCACGCCTTTAATGATAGTAGTTTACAACCTTTTACCATGGATTGTATGTGTCATTTACTGTCAATTACATGTCTACAAGTTCCAAAAGCATGTTCTACTTAATGTATAATTAAGTATATTTTATTTCAACCCACCTGTTTTTTGTTAACATGTTACTTACTGTATATAATTAAGTACAACTTATTTCATTCCATAAGTTTATCTCATTCTTTCTTATTTGATCATGAATCTTACACCGTCGTCACAACCTATCGTTGTTGTTTACCTATTAACCTAGTTCTCTTAACTAAGGTTTATTAAAAAGTTCCCGTTTTATTTATTATAACCCAAGTTATAATTCCACTTGTCCATAGGACAAGCCTACCTATTATATTGCATTCTCGTTAATATAATTAATTATAATAGGTTATATTCTCTGTTCATCACGATTTCTCTGGTTCTTTAACATTAACTAACTTTTTACTGTTCCAACGTCTATTTCTTTACTGTCTTGTATATTTTCACATGTACCATTTATTTCTATTAATTACTATTAATGTCATTTATGAACTTAACGATCATAGTTCCCTAAGACATTAATTGACAATGAAGTATCTTTATTTTATTAGTCCAGATTATATATTTGTTGTACCCTTACAAGCATTAATAATTTATTTATTTATTTATTGCCTATTGTATATATATATTTGATACATGTTTAGGCACCAAACCTCTCACATTAAGATGACCTCTTATGGATGCTTGATTTGCCGGGCGGTTGCGGGAAGGCTTCTACCACAAGTCGAACTTAACCTCGTGTCTCAGTGTGGTTATCTACAATTTTCCAATTACTGTAAATTTTACATACAAATTAGGCATACCTATTCTTTTTTTTTGTTATTCCCAATTTCACTGTAATTTGATTTACGATATCCAATTTGTTATTAACCACATTTTCAGTAAATTATTCACTTTTATTGTAAATGTCACAATTTCAGTATTATAGTGATTTTTAATTCAATTAATAGAATAGATCTATACAACAATAATATTCTTAACATAACTAAAAGTAAATTGCACCACAATTATCACAATTTACAATAATTTAACAAGTTAAGAATGACAGGGAATGTAAATGGTAAATATACCATTATTTAAAAAGGTATAATTTAAATCCACTCATCTGACAACTTTCCAAACCATGAATCTAATATGGATTTGTTGTTTTGTGGCATCCCTAACTAAATCTATTATTTAAACAACCTTGGATTCACAAATCTGATACTAAAAGAAGAGGGAAAGAGGAAGAGAAACCTAAATTAATCAGATTCAAGAACTTACCTCATGTTGATAAGAATTTTGGACACCTATATTATAGGTTTTCATTCTTTGTCTTCAAATCTTGAATCAGAATTTACTAAGAACTAATATTTTGAGTTTTGAAAAGATTTGGAAAGGAAGGAGAATGGCATAGCCTAGGCAGCATTTCAGAAAATATGAGTTTAAGTTAGGCCCTGCTAGTCTATTTATAGGCGTACAAGAAAGTCTGGTCCATCGAATTTAACCACATAAAATTTGAACCATATAATTCAGAAAAATATATCTACAAAAGATCTGATCCCGGTTAGGTCGACCCATGTGTTGACACATGGGTTGACCCACTAAGACCGGGGTCGACCCATCCTGGGTACAAATGCGTTTCTCTGCTTCGTTTTGATTTTTGGTTTTAACGTAAATTTGTTACTTCATATAATTTCTCTGAATTATAATTTTTCATTTATAACACATACATAATTTCAAATTTCAAATTTATGTGTGTATATACTCATATAACCTTCTAGATTCTTGTTCGGTAATAGCCATTATTAATGACGGTTTGTTTTACACCTTTTAATTCATTTTAGTTTCAAAGGCAGCTTATTTCTTGTCCTATTTCCCTTCATTATGCATTAATTATTTTCTGCTCTTAACTTGCATTTTTCCTCTCAGCATTTGAATTTATACATATATATATACACACGCAATTTTTGTTTATTTTTCAAAATTCAAATGGCGTTATGCCGTCATTTATTTCTTACCTATTTTTACTGATTGTAGGTTTATTTTGGATTTCTCTTTCATGTGTATATATTTTTGCACACATACATACGCATATATTTACATATGCGTGCACACATATATTTTCATACTCACCTTTATGTATAATTCTCCTTATATGTGCATTTATACATATTTTCCTCTTAAAATATGTATTATTTTCATCGTTCCTCTAAAATAAGAATATGGCGCCAGCAGTACTCGAACTTGCGCCACTTACTTGAGAGAGACATGTCTTTACCAACTAGGCTACATAGGCCTTTGTTCATAAGATTATAAACAATGGTGGTCATTGTTCTTTTTAGTTTTCTTCTTATACCTTCTTTTCACGTTTGTTGTAATATTTTAATTAAAGATATCTTTTTCATCTTAAATCTATTTCTTGCAACCCACAGGTCTAAATTGATCAGAAAATCATGATGGACGCACTGACGCTAATTCCATTACCAAATTCTAAAAGATTCTCAAATTTTATTTTACTTTTTAATTAAAATCGCGGGGTGTTACAGTTTGTGATATAAATAATGTTTTACATTGTGTTTATTTATCAGTTGAGTAGTATATGAACTCGAGCTGATGCGTCTTGCTAACATTGTCAATAGGAGTTTCTAAACACTTGAACAAGGCAGAAAAAACAATATTGTTTTAAAATTTGGTAAACGAAATAATTTTACGAATTTTTTTATTTTATATACAAAGAAATACATTCTAAATTATTAAAAAGATCCAGGAAATGTTTGTTTAGAAATAATAATATTCACTGGTTATCATAAGTTGGTTGATTTTCTTTAATCAGCCAGTTTATGAGCAATATTCCCTTCTATAAATGGGTTGGATAAATAATAAGTTTTGATAAACATTGAAACGAACAACTGGTGAATTCACTACAAGAAAAATAGTAAATAGCAGCGGCAAAAAACGCTCTACTAATCCATCGCTAAACAGGTATTAGCGACGGATTTCCTACATAAAGGTATAGTCTGCAAAAACCATGACGGTGTCTGTGTCAAATTTTGCGACGGAATTTAACATGAATTTTCCGATAATTTACTGTCATTTTACTAATTTTATAACAAAAATAAATATTATTTATTAATTTACTTTTATTTTAATTTTTATTTATATACCGACGATTTACCGACGAATTATTAATTTAGTATAAAATATTATTTACAAAAACAGTCGGTAAACCCTTACTAATTACCAAGGGATTAGCGACAAAAAGTTTTAACAAAAAATCAGGCTTTTTTTTTGTGGGAAAACCCTTACTATTCAGCATTTAACAGGCGGATGGTATAAGCAAATTATACAAAATAAACATAAACAATATGATAAAATTAACAATACGCTATAAGCAAATTATATAACAAATCATTTCAATCTGTGAATTATTTCTTCCAACTACGAAAACAAAGCTACAAAAATTTAATTTGAACAACATTCTTTACTACAAAACAACAACTCAAAGACATAAACTGCAAATCAATTTCAATCTACACCATTATTTGTAGCATTGTTCCACTTCCTCTTCATTTCGAAGCATAATCAACACCATCTTCCTTTCGAAGCATAATCAATACTGCCTTCAACACACAATCTTTTTCGTCAAAAGAAAGAACAGGAGATCAGAAGCATCATTTATCCTCCTCCACTTCAACCCACAAAAATAAGCCTTAAAGACTTGAAATTCTTTGGATACAGTAAGACCATCTATAGTAGCAAGGCATATGAGCTCCCCTCTAAACACAAAGAGATAGTGAATCTGAAACTCTTCAACCAAGCAGACATTAGCTCATGACAACATAATAGAAACTAAAAAATATGTTTATGTTGTAACCGAGCAGACAGTTTAAATTAAACAAAGGAGATATATTCAATATAGGGGTATGGTATAACTGTAAAGGCTTATATAAAAAGAATACTTTTCTAAAATTAGTACAATTTAGTACTTCATCCAGCAACGCTATCTCTTCTTTTTACCTTAAGTGGTCCCAAGGGCTATAACTAGTAATGTACTATGGGAGAACTTCAATTATATTCAAGTCATCAGTAATTAGTTGGGTAATATTTGCTTATGGAAAAATAGGAGGGTGCCAATTGATTAAGCAGTGGAAAAGATACTTCATCATAACACAATATGGCTTGTCTGCCTCCTTAGTCATAAACACTGAAATAGAAGAAGCCACCCAGAAGCAAATACTGTAATCCATTTGATTGTCAAGTTGTGTTTTTTTCATTTTTTGTTAAATTTAAACACAAAAAAAAAATCATCCCATTGTTTTTGGAAGGTGACAAATACGGTCATCTTTTACCAACTATTAACAATTTTTGTGCAGTGATGTTGCTTAAAGCATATAGAAAGTTAGGACAAAAATAGTGCAATATAGTATATACATACACTATGACTGCATGACCACCGAAAGTATAAAGAATATTGGTGGCACCAGTGAAGTATAGCACCAATTTGGTTGGACCAGAGTGAGTGACATCCTCAACCTATACACAGAATTAGAAAAAATTACACATATTTTACCATAACAAAATCAACAAGAAACAATTAATATGTTCAAGAAGAAAGAACCTGGCTAACACCATTTCAACCTTAAGGTTTCCACAATCTTTCCATGTGCAGAACACAGAACACAATCCTGTTTGTACAAATTCAAAACTAAAATTTCACATTAATTTCAAAGTGAAGAAAAATAAATTTTAGATATAATTTTAGCAATGAACCAAGGACTCATAAAATTAAAAGGAATAATTAGTAAGTCCAATGTCAAATTCAGTAAAGGAAATATCGATAATCCATAAGATTGCAGATGCCATACATTAGTTTGTATGATAGTATCACTTTTACTCTACAGATTTACTACATACACTAAAACATTTAAATATATAATTATATTATAACAATATATATATATATATATATATATATAAGAGACAGCGCAAGCATATATGGATTATACACTGCGCCCTCTCCACTAGCAGATGTAAATAACTCCAAAACTGTCATCTCCAACTTAATTCAGTGAAAATTTTGTTTCCAGCAACATAAAATGACTCAGTTATCAAATGGACCAAATAACATACTTAAGTTCATACAAACTTTCCTTTCATTTAAATACACAGTGCCTAAGTGACCATATAAATGGTTCAGTGAATACATATATGTATATTCGGAAAATTCACATCATTTTAATAGCATACAGTGAGTAACTTATATGTAAATCTATTACCCAGTTTACACAATATAATTAGTACATAACATTATTAAACTCAAATACACAAAATCTTGCATCTGCAATTACATATTGACTTTACACAGCTGAAACAAGCAATCCATACCTGTAAAACAAACCCCGGACTGCCTCGTTCGAATGAGACACCCCAGAGATTGCATGGGCAATCAACAGGGTCAGACATAAAACGTCTGGTATGAGTGTATTTTATAATGTATGGTGTTCTAGGTATACAGATAATTCATTACAGTTTTAAGCAATATTTAATATCATGTTAAAAACTGCCTACCCTATATTACAATAAGTTAAAAGTTCACTTTACAAAGCCCTTACATATAAAACTGTCTAAACGATTTATATTTAGCAGATTATTTGTTTGCTAAATACACACATTTGTGTTAATCAAACTGTCTGAACATACAAATAGCAGGTATTTAAGCTAACAGGGACATACTATATGATACTTGGTTTACAGTTTATTCTAAGCATACAATAGGTTAGGTGTTCATCCTACAATACACATATATGTACTGCAGGTCATGGGCTTACCATTTTATAAACATATATATACTAAACTGCCTAAATGTTTACATAATAGGTCATGTATTCCTTAAATCAACACATATGTATCATTGTTTAAGCAAATATATGTATAGCAGCCCTTGCTTTCTTCAATCAGACACTAATGTATTTCTGTTTAAACAAATATATGTATATATACATAGCAGACCACGAGTTAACATTATGCATGTACTCTAAACTGACTACACAATGCATAGCAAGTCATTTATTCATCATACAATGTGCATATATATATATATATCCATTCGACTCTCATCTGGCATTTCTATCAAAATTAAATTCCTTTTTCTACAGATATATTACCTATCTAAGCATCAACAAAGAATGCATTCAATCATTCAATATACAAACATTTCCCACATTAATCTATATTTATCAACTGGTGTTTGTGCTTGTCACAAACTTCCCTTTCTATAATTTACTGAGGATCACATGATGATCTTTATACTTCAGGTTTTTCTAGCAGGCAAACTAAACAGTTCATATACATAAACCTGTAACCAATCCAATATACAAAATAAATCATGCATTGGAAACCAAGCATCCAAGCACCAGACAACTAATCGAATTTAATTATTCAATTTCCCCAGTTCCTTAAGTTGATCTGGTCTGTATTCCTTATTCTCCTGTATTCGTACCCAATCCTGATATGAATACCCAAATAAGATCTCACTACTTTCACCATTTACTTATGCACAACAATCAGTAATATGCAATTTATTCAAGGGCCATTCATCCCAGGCATAACCCTAATCTATACATTCAGTTTGCAACCATAAAACAACTAGAAAAGCATCAATCACTAACTATATCAGCGTGCCATTCAAGCAATAAAGCATCCATCATAGAAATCAATTTAAAACTAACACACGATTCACGCATTCAGTATATAGCTGTCGCTCAACTGAGCATACAGCAAGCGGTACAAGCAATACGGCTACCTATAGAGGTCTTAGTGCCAAGTAAAACGGGGGAAAATACACTCACCGAGGGTGTAATCTTGATTTCGTGCTTCCCAAGCTTGATTAGGCCTTCGATTTCACAGACTGTTATTGCTTCTCATCCAGAATCCTTTCCTTACGTGAATCCATCTCCAATCTGCAGCGAGACGATTAACATCTGATTTTCCCCAATCCGGTTTTTCCCTAGGGCTTGCGGCCATTTTTGTTTCTATTAATTTTTTTGAACGAGAGGAATGAAAATGAAATGGTCGGCTAATTTTATTTTTCTTTTACCCGTTAAGATATTAGGGTTTTCCCCTTGCCAAATGTCCACTTCGCCCCTAGGTTTTTCATTTAACAATTTTAAACCTATTTTATAATACTTAAGCAAACTTTTATATCACTTAATCAAATCTTTCATGGTTCACACAATACACAACTAATATGTGTATTTTCATATCAACTTAACTACTCAAATTTATACATATGCAAAGAACCATATTATTCTTCATACATATAAATAAATTTACTGATCAAATAATACTATTTTAAAGCTATAAAAATTGGGGTTATCACAAAGTTTCAAATTTTGGTTTATAAATTTTATGAATTTTCAAATTTTAATTTAACAAATTTTAGAATTTTAAAAATAATAAAATATAATTAACAATTATAATTAGCATGTAATAAATAAAAAATTGGAATTAACAAGAGAAAATTAGTTACTAATTATTACTTATTTACAATTAATTATTTAGTTATAATTGTGAGTTCTGGAATTTATGTGAAATTTACCTTTTAATTACTAAGTAAAAACACAAATGCAAAACATTTCACAAACAATAAATACAAAAGTCCAAAAAAAATTCAATTATTTATCAAACAATACGTACCAATCAATTTCTTAAAAGCAAATATGTATTAATAATTTCTTGATATTAATTTAATTAATCGTATTAAAGACTATTAAATAATCATTGATTATCAAAACAAAATTAATAAACATCGAACAACAATGTATTTTATTAATTACTATTACCTCTTATTTATATTATTAATCAGCATTAATTTTCAAAAAAAAAATTAATCAGCATTAACTATTGAATTTTATTTACTTCTAATAGTTATTATTGATTATTAATTACTAATGTATTATTAACATTAATTGTTTAAAATTTAAATTTACTAATTAATTACTAAGTAAAAACACAAATTTAAAACATTTTATAAATAATAAATATAAAACTTCGTTTCAAATCTCTTGGAAAACTGTAGGAAAAATAGCTTCAAAATTATGTCGACGGTAATCCGACTCTATTAGCAACGGTATTTAGCGTTAAATATTTTATGACGGTAAAATGCTGCAATTTCCATTGATTTAGCGACAGAATTACAATTCGATGGTAATAATTTATAATAAGGTGACATATAAAATCCAAAATATTTTCTCTTACAAAGCCCACGAAAATCCGTCGCTAATTAGCGACGGAATTTTCCGCTGCTAAAAATCTGTCGCTATTCTCGGTTTTTCTTTTAGTGATATTCAGTTTCACGATTTGACTATAAGTTGTTCGATATTAATGTTGGACTAGAATTTAAAATTCATAAAGAGTAAATTATAAATTGGGTCTAAAATTAGAAATGAATTTGAAATTGAGAATTCAGGGACTTAAATCCCGATGATATGAAAAAGGGTTTTCAAAGGTTTTGGATAAATAATAATAATATTATTATTTAATGATTTAAATATTCTAAATGGGATTTTGAAGAAATAAAAAGCACTAAACTCTCTATGGTCATTCGAAATCGATGATTATCGTGACATCATCAGTGTTCATTTTTGAGTTTGTATGTAGGAAATTGCTACCATTGAAGTCGAGATGTTTTGGAAAGAGAAGTTTGGTTTAATATACTAAGTTAAAGCGTGAATATACATAAGAAGTATATTTATGATTTCAAGTTGAGTTAAAATAAATTCTAGATGATTGAATTCTTAAATTTTTGGCTAAGACTTATATGGATTCATATAGCTTATACATCAGGATAAGTTAGTTCTACATCTTGATTGATAAATTAATTTGTAATTTCATTAGTTTCATAAAATCAAATGGGGAAATTTGATGATTTTAGACAGCCATGATTTCCAAGTTAATCAAAAATCTGAACTAAGTGTTGAAGAATTAAGAGGAATTAAGTTTTAATAACTTTGAATTATAGAAATAATAAATTGAACTTTAACATTGGAAATGTAAGTCTTAGTCACCTATAAATGGGTAAATAGTTCAAACTAATATGGTAATAGCTGATTGGGATAAGTACGCATGTTAGACATAGAAAATTAGTTCATAATTTTGTTTTTCTTTGAATTTCATGTATATAGCCTTAAGATGTTTCACTTTGACCCAATAAAGATTAATCATTCGATTCTTGATGGAAAACACTATATCATAATATTTGGCTATGCAAGAAGAATTAAGGTTCCTAATCAAGAAGCCTGACCCAAGTCTGCACTAGAGATGTCAAAAAATGATACTAGTCTGAAAAGAAAGTTAAGAATTCGAATATTGATCGAATCGAATTTCATATGGATGATCTTTGTTCATTATATGGGCTTATTATGTTGATAAGCAATATTGGATATTTATTTTGGAGTTGTTTCTAAGAAGGAACGAAGATGAAATTTCGAGGAAGATATTCTTTTTAGGGTGGAAGAATGTAACAACCTGGAATTTTATCAACCCAATTTGTGAATATTTAATTTCTTTAAATACTTGATTTATGCTTCTAGTCATTTAAATTCCATATTAAATGATTATTAAATGGTAAATGTTTTATTTCATTCATTCAAATAATGATTTTAATGGTTTTGTAGCCTTTTCAAATTTGTATACTTAAAAGAGAAAAACTTGGTTTATATTTTTGATAGGAATATAGATATGTATTTCAAAGCAAAAATTTATTTTAAAAATGTATTTATATGTATATATGATAATGTAACAAGATTTTAAGTTTATAAAGTTATATTTTCTAAAATAAAATAATGTTATTTGATATGATAATAGTAAGATCGAAATATTTATATTTTAAAATGTATGATTTATTGTTTAACACTTATTTGCATAATAAAAATAGTTTTATAATATATAAAAATGTGATTTGATGTTTATTTATAATACAAGTTAAAATATTTATAATATCAATATTTTATAATATATTTAAAACTACGATTTGAAGTTTATATATAAAATAATTAAAGTTGTATTTTAGTTTATAGTTATATATATAAAAGTACCCAGATGTGAGGTTAATGAATTAAAAAAAAATTATTATGAAAATTTAAGAAAAAATGTACATTAGGTACATAATGTGAACATTTCTAAGACTAACATTTAATGCATTGTACTATGTTGGCTTTAAATGTAATTAGTTTGAAATGATTTCTATGGAAATATGATCTTTTCCTAATTTCACTACTTTTGCTTGTATAAAATTTGTTTTTAGCCTTATATATACATGTACTTTTATATTCTATCATGCTTTATTTATTTCTTTAACTTTTTATTGTTGCCTCTTCTCATAACAAAATAAAACCATGATGGAAATTCTAGAAGAAAAGAAGAAAAAAAGAGAGGGAAGAGCAGGTTCAAATTTATGTTTACACTAAGCTTTTAGTAAGCTAAAAATGCAAATCCATCAAATTATAAACTTTAAATTATTGTATTATGTCTAGATTAGATTCTATTCGTATATCCTTTGGTTTGGAGTAAGTTGAGTAGTTCGAGTGTTATTTTAGGTGTTCGAAGCTTTTACAGTAATTATGACAGTGGTCGTGGTGGTTTTTCTACAAACTAGGGATTGGTTTTACGCAGGACTGATTTTGGCCCAGGGCAAATAGTGCGTGGGCACGGGGAATCAAAATTGGAAAGGCAACATATTTTATCCTACCATGAACACAATACCACGAACACAAAATAAATAATAAATTAATCATATGAGCAGTTTTCCTCTCCCGCGGGAGAAGAGGCGAATCTCTTTCTATGCCTCCAACTGCTCTGCAAATTTTCTAATATTTTACAAACCCTACAACTTTGTTTAAATTCAACTGTAGATCACGAGGGACAACAATATTTATTCCTTCAGTAGTTCGGATAGTTAGAATCGATGGACCATTTCCGTGACACCTCAAGTCCATTAATGTCACTCACAAAGGGAATGCATTAAGTTTCGTGAAGCTTTATATAGAAATATTACAAGATAGATATAAAATGACAGTGGAATTAAAAACTTTATTAATCATAAAGCATCATGGTTCAAAAACATCACATGTCTGAAATACACAAAAAATAATTACATCACAAAAACTACTGTCTTGTACTTCAAAACATTAGAGTACATAAAAGAAGCAAAATTCCACAAATAAAATATAGCCATAGTAGCAAGGATAGGAGCTTGAGCCATACATCCAAGCAGCTCAAGCAAAATGAAAGCAGAATCATGGTCAAGCCTGAGTATTCCAACCCTGAGAACCTGGGGGAAATGGAAGAAAGAAGAGGAAACAAAAAGGGTCAGACATAAAGTATGGCGAGTTCAGTTACTTTTAACAAGTAAATAAGTAAAAGTAGCATGACAGGCATATAAAGTGGATAAGAAGGATAACACCATAAAAGGTAGGTATGATAAGGTAAACATGATAGAGTGTATGCGCTTCTCTAAATAATCTATGATTCTCTGCACCGATACTAGTATAACTAGAATGAGACGATCCCAACAACTATCAGTTGGTAGGCTTAGGCTTAGGCATACGTCCAGATGTACCCTAACTACCACCCTAATCGATCGGCTCCTGTAACGACCCAGATTTCTGAACAGTTTATTTTAAATATTTAGTATGGTTTTAAAATATTGAATTTATAATATAAATGGTATTTTATTGGGTTATTGTTTAAATAATCAAAATACGATGTATTTTGATAATTATCGAAATACGAGAGGTTTGAAATAATTCAATTCGAAGATAAAACCGAACCATGATAATAGAAATTCATTGATGAAGAATTTATTTGTTTTGAATTTAAAATGATTTAATATGGCTATTTTAAATATACGTTCAAATTAAATTGTATAATCTATTTCATTGAATTCAGAATAGTAAATAACGTTGGGGACATCAGTCATTACGATTAAATAACGGTTCAGAATTTTGAGTAAAGGACCATGAGATATTTCTGTAGAATGTATTAATTAAAATCAAATCAAAAATTTAATACATATCAACTTCAGCCGACCTATATCCTTCTTCATCGCAGACCTCAATTTGTACACATTACGGACCCATCTTTGATTTGTAAAATCACGTATCTGTTGTCTGCCTCGAGCTGTATTTCTTGCTCCCCAGCTTCGCTACAAAGCAAAGCAGGAATCAAAATGGCCTTGGTACTGTGTGACCCTCGCGCATCTATAAATTTAGCTGGAGCTTCATTTTTTTCTTCATTCTGAAATTCTCCTTCCTTCGTTTCTCTTCTCTGTCGAATTAATCCCAAAATCCAATCATCGATCTAATAATAATAAAAAAAATAACCGAAGGCTCGAAATCAGTAATCGTGGGTTTGTACTGGGAGCTGCGGAAGGGGGTCTCGACTTAGGTTATGGTTCGCGATTTATAAAAGGAGTGTCGATCATTAGAAAAGGGGCGACGCGTTTTGGGGTACGGTTTCAGGATTTGGGGGAGGTGCTGATAAGTGTGGCAATGTGAAATGGGAGTTCGATAATGGAAAAAGGGGGTGAGTGGGTGCTGTTCGATCAGGCTTGGGGGTTGCGGTGAAAATCTGGGTGGTCGAGGGGTGTCGGAGGGATACTGATGTCGGAAGGGAGGTAGCCGATGCTGAAATGGATGCTGATTTTGGTGACTGTCGTGGTTAGAAGAGGGCGTTGCTATGTTAACGGTTAGGAGAATGGAAAGTATGTGTGGTGTTCGGTGAAAATGACGAAGAGAGTGAAGGAAATGGCGGGGCAGTCCAAGTGCTCGATAAAATGTCTGAGTATGGAGAAGAAGGGTTATTAGGCTTAAGGTTAAATTGAAAACAATCAAGGAGTTGAAGGCTGATTTGAATTGAGAAAGGAGAGCTGATACTTCTTGGGCAATAAGGTGCGAATTCATTCGGGAAGATTGTAGCCGATGATTTGGGAACAAACGGGATATTCGACAACTGCAAATCTCGGTGAGTAAATCTCACTCACCTTTAGAATTATTTTTATTTCATTAAAAATAATTGTCTGTTGCTTGTGTGAATGTTTTATGGTTGTTTCATATATATTAGTTATTTAGGCTATATATATATATATATATTGGGTTGATTGATGGGTTGGATTCCCGCAGTCTCATTAGCGGATGCCCGCGGTTTCATAGCGGATGATTACCCTATACGCCCCACGCTATGATTAGTGGATGACCTTCTATACCGCGATATTCTGCCACGAAGCAGAATGGGTATTATTTATGTGCTAACAACTGTGGATGCAGGAAAACAGGTTGGAGGAATCCAACTGGATTCCTCAAAAATATGTTATTTGTTTGTTTGTTGTTTGTTTGATTTCATATATATTCATATATGATGTGTTAAAAACCAAATGATTGAAAATTGGGTGATTTGATTGTTTTAAATATCACTGGGCCAATTTTTAATTTATTAAAATATTATGAGAATGATATTTGAAGTTTAAAAGGGGAAATTCTGTTTTCTCAAATAGAATTTGAAATCCAAGTAGAATTTAAAAATATAGGATTTCAAAGTGGAATTTTGGAAATAAGATTTTGAAATGAAATTTCAAAATAGAACTTGAAATAGAATTTTTTAAGTAGAAATATAAATAGAATTTAAATATTAGAAAGGAGTTGAAATATTTGAAATACAAAAGAAATTTCAAATAGGATTTGGAATGAAAATTTTAATATATAATTCAAATAAAATTTGAGTATAACATTTGAATATAGAATTTGAATAAAGAAATTTCAAAATTTGAAATTGAATATAGAAATTCAAATAGAGTTTGAATAAAGGAAATTCAAAAGGGGCATTTAAATAGTAGAATTTGAAATCAAATGGAATTTGAATAAGTGAAATTAGAATGAAATATAGAATTTCAAAGAAGAATTGAATAGAATTTGAAATATAGAATTTCAAAGAAGAATTCAAATGTGAAATTTGAATAGAGGTTTGAATGGAATTCAAACATGAAATTTGAAAAGAGAATAGAATAGAAATTCAAGTATTAAATTTGAACAGGGAATTTAATAAAGAAATTCAAATAGAGATTTGAATGTAGAATTTCAAAATAGAATTTGAAATAAACTTTGAAATAGGATTTTCAAAGTAGAATTTGAAATAGAATTTCAAATAGGATTTCAAAATAGGAAATCCAAATGGTTTTGAAATGGAATTTGAATTCAAGGGAATTAAAATGGATTTGAGTGAAGAAATTCAAATGGTGTAAAAAATAAGTTTGAATATTAGAATTCAAATGGGGTTGAAGATGAATTTGAATATTAGAATTCAAATGGAAATGGAAAATGAAATTTGAATATAAGAGACTCAAATTGAATTCAAATAGGATTTAATCTATGGGATTTGAATATGAAATTCGAATGGGTTTTAAACTATGGACTTTTGAATATAGAATTTAAAAAAGGGTTTGAATATTTGAATTCCAATAGAATTCAAATATAGAAATTGGGATATAGAAGTTCAAATGGAATTTAAATATAGAGTTTGAATAAGAGAATTCAAATGAATTCAAACATAGAATTTGAATATAGGGAATTCAAATAGAAATTCAAGTATTGAATTTGAATATCAAATAGAAAAGGAATTGGGATTTGAAATATAGAATTCAAAAGTGAGATTGGAATTTAAATCAAGAAATTCAAATAGAATTAAAATGGAGTTGAATTCATTTTAAACGAAGTTTAACGTTTATATTTATAAATATAATTAAAGCAAACTCGCCGCAGCACTGCAGTTCGTAAATTGGCGATTCGAACTTCAATTGAATATATAGAACTCGATTGAAGTCGGAATTCTTTGAAACAAGAAACGTCAGGACCGGTTTGATAATAGTTTTCTAATGAAGGAGAAAAATCTGGATTTCGTCGTATAGATTTTGAGTTATGTCAAAATCAAATTTTCAGAAAAGCAGCGCCAGAATCGTTTTAAAACCATAATGGTTTATTTAATATTATTTTAAGCGAGAAAATCCGAAGTTTCTATTTAGAAATTTCGGAGTTGAGTTGTAAAATATATGCGAATTCAAGTTGTGTAAATGAATATGATTTTTGAAACAGAAACCAGATTTTGATTTAGTGAATAGCATTAACTAATTTTGAATAGAAATTAGTTAAGGAGGTTTCGAATGGATATTGGGGTTGAATAAGCAATTTCGATTTGAAAACTTATATTCGAAATCAAAAGGGAAACTGGAATTGAAATTGAAATTCAATTTGAGTGTGAACGAGTTAAATATTTTGTTTGAACATGTTATGTTCAACAAAGGAGTAAAATAGGCAAAATGGCCGATTTAAAAAAATAAATGGGTGAAACTGAATTCAAACGATTAGAGGGTATTGAATTGAATTGAAAACAGGTGAACATGTGTTAGACAGGTTTGATATGAAGTATATGAAGATTTTTATTTATGTGCTCGACAAAAAGGTACATGTTTAATTCATATATGAGATTTTATGCGCCGTATCGGCAGGCCGCTTGGCTTTTTCCTTTTTCTTTTGATTAAGGAAGATACCGGGAAGCTATTTGAAATTTCCCGATGCTCCCGATACAGGGGAAGTTATGGTGAATTTTTCCGGGAATTTAAGGAGTTAGAATATTTTTAAGAAATTTGACAATTAGAAATCTATATATCGATATATATAGAATTCGATAAGGAAATGAAATCAAAAATAGCGTAAAGGGCCAAGATGATTATTGAAAATATTTGATTAACAAATATTGATAGGGAAATGGAAAAGTGATTTAATTAATGAATAATTAATTTAAGAGCCCAGTGATTTATTGATATGTTTGGATGAACACTTGTTTTTATTCGATAGTTAAATCACAGACTATCGAAGTTTTTGACCATCGTTGTCAATATGGAGAGACCGGTTGGATTATTATCCGAAGAACCACTCCGTATTGGCATAAGCGTTGCGAACCAAGTATGCTGAATATATTGAAGACGGAGTGAAGTGCAAGGGCTTTTCTATTAATAGAAATTGTGCCTTCGGTTTCGTTCAATCCCAGAACGAACGTAAATGGACGAATGTCTGACATAGTATTTCCAATGATCAAATGGGTTGGTCTGTATGAATATATATGGTTGCAACGGATTTATCCCTTAGCATAATATCCAGAATATTTGTGCAAACTCAACTAGTGATTAACGAATCTGACAATGTGGCATTCAAAGTGATTGTGCTATCAATGAATGGTAAGTATTCGTAGCCTCAGGCCTCAACAACCGGGAAAGGACAAAAATCGGGCAGGCAGCATGGCTATGTGGGTCGCACCCATTAGGATGTATAATCACCTATCTAGAGGTTCATTTAATTTCTTATTCTATTCGATGCTGTCCCAGTCGGGAGACGGTTGCTGATCCCAACCGTTGGTGATATACATTCGATACACTCAAGCGAAATGAGTGGTCGGTCATGTGTGGGCCGGGTTACAAGATGTTCTTGTTGAACCCAGTGTATTCCTCTCTAGAGATACACTAGCGGAAGGTGGTTCCATACCTTGTCATGTTGGAAATCAAATCTCCAATAAGGGCCATGCGGTTTTTGATTTTATACTATATATGTGGAGCGTGAGATGCAAGCGTTCTGCTATTTGGTTATTTATTTGATGTAGACATTATTATAATATCATTGGATTTGATATCAAAGTGTTTTGGGTTATAGTAAGGTAAAAACCGTCCGTGTTTATGTGTGGGCTGGTCTTACTATTATCTTTTCTTTTGAAAGGATTTTTAAAGTTAAACAAGTGGTTGGAGTTTACTCACACCCGTCCCATGACTGACCCAGAGTTTATTTTGTTTGTTTTCCCTAAACTCTTGGGTGCCCAAATTTGTACGGGCAGTCAAGTAGTCGGGATTTCACAGATTCATTTGGAGGAGCTGGAAGCAGGAGGCTTCACCGGTTAGCTATAGACTATCATATATTCCGCTGTGGACCTTGTTTGTATCTGGAAACGGGTGTTTATAACTGTTCCAGAAATGACTGTTGTGCTCTGATGATGGTATGTACATAAAGTTACTGATTTGTATTTCAAAAGTTATGTTATATAATATATTTTATTCGTTCCGCTGTGAGTTGTGATCTTCGTTCTTCTTCTATTCTAATATTTCTTTCTTTCTATTTCTCATCCTCTAACTTCTTTCTATTAATGGTTCGTATTTCTGTGTTATTTGGGTTGGACGTGTGGTGTATTTAGTCAACTCAGATAGCTCAGATTTGCGGGTCGTTTCAGTTGGTATCAGAGCTTAGGTTGAGCGAACACCTAGGCTTGTGTGGCATGTGCTCATTAGAGATAGGGTCAATAGTACCCTAGAATGAGTTGAGCGTATATATACGAGAGAGCGTATTTGTAAATTGATATAAAATTTGTTTTATATTGTGTTGACTAGTCCGTGAGTGGTTTATGAATTCTGGTCGAATCGTGGGACGCCACGAAGTCGATAGGGATTTCTAAACACTTGAACAGAAAATACGACATGATATTGTTTTTAAGTGGGTAAATGAAATAATTTTACCCAAAATTATATTTTGATATAGAAAGAAATTTTTTTGAAATTATTATATTATATGGATGTGTTGATTGATATCATTATAATCAGATAAGATTATAAAAATTGAAATGGTTATTTATAACCAAACTGAATTTGTATATGAATGAAATATATACAAATGAGATGAATTAGAATTAAATTCAAACCAGAATTAAGAATTCAAAATCCTG
This sequence comes from Allium sativum, assembly GCA_030737875.1. Taxonomy (NCBI): domain Eukaryota; kingdom Viridiplantae; phylum Streptophyta; class Magnoliopsida; order Asparagales; family Amaryllidaceae; genus Allium; species Allium sativum. Next base: position 220,983,491 of record CM060912.1, on the reverse strand, counting down.
GGAAGTTGAAAAATATTTTTCAAAGTATATTAAAACAATATAGATTTGTTTTAGAAGGATTTGAAAGAAAATCATGGATTTTGAAATAATAAGGCACTAAACTCACTTCAGTGGCTGGGAATTTATTCTGATGATGATTGCAACATCATCAGTGTTCATTTCCGAATTTCTAAGTGATGGATTGCTACCTTAGAAATTTTTTGATGGAAATTGGTTTGAGCGAAAACAAATTCAGTAGGAAAATTCAAGTCTTTTGAATGTGAAAAGATTTTAAATATATGTATATATTTATGGGATTTCAAAAGAATTTGAAAAGAAAAACCCAGGGATTTGAATTCTGGAATTGAACTTTAACTTAAACAAGTTAAATGGGTCAAAGTGAGTGAATTGATTAGAATCAATTTGAATAGGTTTATTGGAATATAGATTGGATATAAATGGGTTGATCGTAGATCATTCGAATCAAATGTGTGAAGACCAAAAGTTTTGGTGGAATTAAAATTTGCTAAAATATGAGGAGTTGAGTTTCAACATAAGTGAGATCTTGAAAAATAATGGATTTGTACCAATTTTCCTACCTTAGCAATTTCGAGGACGAAATTATTTTAAGGGGGGAAGAATGTAACGACCCAGATTTCTGAACAGTTTATTTTAAATATTTAGTATGGTTTTAAAATATTGAATTTATAATATAAATGGTATTTTATTGGGTTATTGTTTAAATAATCAAAATACGATGTATTTTGATAATTATCGAAATACGAGAGGTTTGAAATAATTCAATTCGAAGATAAAACCGAACCATGATAATAGAAATTCATTGATAAAGAATTTATTTGTTTTGAATTTAAAATGATTTAATATGGCTATTTTAAATATACGTTCAAATTAAATTGTATAATCTATTTCATTGAATTCAGAATAGTAAATAACGTTGGGGACATCAGTCATTACGATTAAATAACGGTTCAGAATTTTGAGTAAAGGACCATGAGATATTTCTGTAGAATGTATTAATTAAAATCAAATCAAAAATTTAATACATATCAACTTCAGCCGACCTATATCCTTCTTCATCGCAGACCTCAATTTGTACACATTACGGACCCATCTTTGATTTGTAAAATCACGTATCTGTTGTCTGCCTCGAGCTGTATTTCTTGCTCCCCAGCTTCGCTACAAAGCAAAGCAGGAATCAAAATGGCCTTGGTACTGTGTGACCCTCGCGCATCTATAAATTTAGCTGGAGCTTCATTTTTTTCTTCATTCTGAAATTCTCCTTCCTTCGTTTCTCTTCTCTGTCGAATTAATCCCAAAATCCAATCATCGATCTAATAATAATAAAAAAAATAACCGAAGGCTCGAAATCAGTAATCGTGGGTTTGTACTGGGAGCTGCGGAAGGGGGTCTCGACTTAGGTTATGGTTCGCGATTTATAAAAGGAGTGTCGATCATTAGAAAAGGGGCGACGCGTTTTGGGGTACGGTTTCAGGATTTGGGGGAGGTGCTGATAAGTGTGGCAATGTGAAATGGGAGTTCGATAATGGAAAAAGGGGGTGAGTGGGTGCTGTTCGATCAGGCTTGGGGGTTGCGGTGAAAATCTGGGTGGTCGAGGGGTGTCGGAGGGATACTGATGTCGGAAGGGAGGTAGCCGATGCTGAAATGGATGCTGATTTTGGTGACTGTCGTGGTTAGAAGAGGGCGTTGCTATGTTAACGGTTAGGAGAATGGAAAGTATGTGTGGTGTTCGGTGAAAATGACGAAGAGAGTGAAGGAAATGGCAGGGCAGTCCAAGTGCTCGATAAAATGTCTGAGTATGGAGAAGAAGGGTTATTAGGCTTAAGGTTAAATTGAAAACAATCAAGGAGTTGAAGGCTGATTTGAATTGAGAAAGGAGAGCTGATACTTCTTGGGCAATAAGGTGCGAATTCATTCGGGAAGATTGTAGCCGATGATTTGGAAACAAACGGGATATTCGACAACTGCAAATCTCGGTGAGTAAATCTCACTCACCTTTATAATTATTTTTATTTCATTAAAAATAATTGTCTGTTGCTTGTGTGAATGTTTTATGGTTGTTTCATATATATTAGTTATTTAGGCTATATATATATATATATATTGGGTTGATTGATTGGTTGGATTCCCGCAGTCTCATTAGCGGATGCCCGCGGTTTCATAGCGGATGATTACCCTATACGCCCCAAGCTATGATTAGTGGATGACCTTCTATACCGCGATATTCTGCCACGAAGCAGAATGGGTATTATTTATGTGCTAACATCTGTGGATGCAGGAAAACAGGTTGGAGGAATCCAACTGGATTCCTCAAAAATATGTTATTTGTTTGTTTATTGTTTGTTTGATTTCATATATATTCATATATGATGTGTTAAAAACCAAATGATTGAAAATTGGGTGATTTGATTGTTTTAAATATCACTGGGCCAATTTTTAATTTATTAAAATATTATGAGAATGATATTTGAAGTTTAAAAGGGGAAATTCTGTTTTCTCAAATAGAATTTGAAATCCAAGTAGAATTTAAAAATATAGGATTTCAAAGTGGAATTTTGGAAATAAGATTTTGAAATGAAATTTCAAAATAGAACTTGAAATAGAATTTTTTAAGTAGAAATATAAATAGAATTTAAATATTAGAAAGGAGTTGAAATATTTGAAATACAAAAGAAATTTCAAATAGGATTTGGAATGAAAATTTTAATATATAATTCAAATAAAATTTGAGTATAACATTTGAATAAAGAAATTTCAAAATTAGAAATTGAATATAGAAATTCAAATAGAGTTTGAATAAAGGAAATTCAAAAGGGGCATTTAAATAGTAGAATTTGAAATCAAATGGAATTTGAATAAGTGAAATTAGAATGAAATATAGAATTTCAAAGAAGAATTGAATAGAATTTGAAATATAGAATTTCAAAGAAGAATTCAAATGTGAAATTTGAATAGAGGTTTGAATGGAATTCAAACATGAAATTTGAAAAGAGAATTGAATAGAAATTCAAGTATTAAATTTGAACAGGGAATTTAATAAAGAAATTCAAATAGAGATTTGAATGTAGAATTTCAAAATAGAATTTGAAATAAACTTTGAAATAGGATTTTCAAAGTAGAATTTGAAATAGAATTTCAAATAGGATTTCAAAATAGGAAATCCAAATGGTTTTGAAATGGAATTTGAATTCAAGGGAATTAAAATGGATTTGAGTGAAGAAATTCAAATGGTGTAAAAAATAAGTTTGAATATTAGAATTCAAATGGGGTTGAAGATGAATTTGAATATTAGAATTCAAATGGAAATGGAAAATGAAATTTGAATATAAGAGACTCAAATTGAATTCAAATAGGATTTAATCTATGGGATTTGAATATGAAATTCAAATGGGTTTTAAACTATGGACTTTTGAATATAGAATTTAAAAAGGGGTTTGAATATTTGAATTCCAATAGAATTCAAATATAGAAATTGGGATATAGAAGTTCAAATGGAATTTAAATATAGAGTTTGAATAAGAGAATTCAAATGAATTCAAACATAGAATTTGAATATAGGGAATTCAAATAGAAATTCAAGTATTGAATTTGAATATCAAATAGAAAAGGAATTGGGATTTGAAATATAGAATTCAAAAGTGAGATTGGAATTTAAATCAAGAAATTCAAATAGAATTAAAATGGAGTTGAATTCATTTTAAACAAAGTTTAACGTTTATATTTATAAATATAATTAAAACAAACTCGCCGCAGCACTGCAGTTCGTAAATTGGCGATTCGAACTTCAATTGAATATATAGAACTCGATTGAAGTCGGAATTCTTTGAAACAAGAAACGTCAGGGCCGGTTTGATAATAGTTTTCTAATGAAGGAGAAAAATCTGGATTTCGTCGTATAGATTTTGAGTTATTTCAAAATCAAATTTTCAGAAAAGCAGCGCCAGAATCGTTTTAAAACCATAATGGTTTATTTAATATTATTTTAAGCGAGAAAATCCGAAGTTTCTATTTAGAAATTTCGGAGTTGAGTTGTAAAATATATGCGAATTCAAGTTGTGTAAATGAATATGATTTTTGAAACAGAAACCAGATTTTGATTTAGTGAATAGCATTAACTAATTTTGAATAGAAATTAGTTAAGGAGGTTTCGAATGGATATTGGGGTTGAATAAGCAATTTCGATTTGAAAACTTATATTCGAAATCAAAAGGGAAACTGGAATTGAAATTGAAATTCAATTTGAGTGTGAACGAGTTAAATATTTTGTTTGAACATGTTATGTTCAACAAAGGAGTAAAATAGGCAAAATGGCCGATTTAAAAAAATAAATGGGTGAAACTGAATTCAAACGATTAGAGGGTATTGAATTGAATTGAAAACAGGTGAACATGTGTTAGACAGGTTTGATATGAAGTATATGAAGATTTTTATTTATGTGCTCGACAAAAAGGTACATGTTTAATTCATATATGAGATTTTATGCGCCGTATCGGCAGGCCGCTTGGCTTTTTCCTTTTTCTTTTGATTAAGGAAGATACCGGGAAGCTATTTGAAATTTCCCGATGCTCCCGATACAGGGGAAGTTATGGCGAATTTTTCCGGGAATTTAAGGAGTTAGAATATTTTTAATAAATTTGACAATTAGAAATCTATATATCGATATATATAGAATTCGATAAGGAAATGAAATCAAAAATAGCGTAAAGGGCCAAGATGATTATTGAAAATATTTGATTAACAAATATTGATAGGGAAATGGAAAAGTGATTTAATTAATGAATAATTAATTTAAGAGCCCAGTGATTTATTGATATGTTTGGATGAACACTTGTTTTTATTCGATAGTTAAATCACAGACTATCGAAGTTTTTGACCATCGTTGTCAATATGGAGAGACCGGTTGGATTATTATCCGAAGAACCACTCTGTATTGGCATAAGCGTTGCGAACCAAGTATGCTGAATATATTGAAGACGGAGTGAAGTGCAAGGGCTTTTCTATTAATAGAAATTGTGCCTTCGGTTTCGTTCAATCCCAGAACGAACGTAAATGGACGAATGTCTGACAGAGTATTTCCAATGATCAAATGGGTTGGTCTGTATGAATATATATGGTTGCAACGGATTTATCCCTTAGCATAATATCCAGAATATTTGTGCAAACTCAACTAGTGATTAACGGATCTGACAATGTGGCATTCAAAGTGATTGTGCTATCAATGAATGGTAAGTATTCGTAGCCTCAGGCCTCAACAACCGGGAAAGGACAAAAATCGGGCAGGCAGCATGGCTATGTGGGTCGCACCCATTAGGATGTATAATCACCTATCTAGAGGTTCATTTAATTTCTTATTCTATTCGATGCTGTCCCGGTCGGGAGACGGTTACTGATCCCAACCGTTGGTGATATACATTCGATACACTCAAGCGAAATGAGTGGTCGGTTATGTGTGGGCCGGGTTACAAGATGTTCTTGTTGAACCCAGTGTATTCCTCTCTAGAGATACACTAGCGGAAGGTGGTTCCATACCTTGTCATGTTGGAAATCAAATCTCCAATAAGCGCCATGCGGTTTTTGATTTTATACTATATATGTGGAGCGTGAGATGCAAGCGTTCTGCTATTTGGTTATTTATTTGATGTAGACATTATTATAATATCATTGGATTTGATATCAAAGTGTTTTGGGTTATAGTAAGGTAAAAACCGTCCGTGTTTATGTGTGGGCTGGTCTTACTATTATCTTTTCTTTTGAAAGGATTTTTAAAGTTAAACAAGTGGTTGGAGTTTACTCACACCAGTCCCATGACTGACCCAGAGTTTATTTTGTTTGTTTTCCCTAAACTCTTGGGTGCCCAAATTTGTACGGGCAGTCAAGTAGTCGGGATTTCACAGATTCATTTGGAGGAGCTGGAAGCAGGAGGCTTCACCGGTTAGCTATAGACTATCATATATTCCGCTGTGGACCTTGTTTGTATCTGGAAACGGGTGTTTATAACTGTTCCAGAAATGACTGTTGTGCTTTGATGATGGTATGTACATAAAGTTACTGATTTGTATTTCAAAAGTTATGTTATATAATATATTTTATTCGTTCCGCTGTGAGTTGTGATCTTCGTTCTTCTTCTATTCTAATATTTCTTTCTTTCTATTTCTCATCCTCTAACTTCTTTCTATTAATGGTTCGTATTTCTGTGTTATTTGGGTTGGACGTGTGGTGTATTTAGTCAACTCAGATAGCTCAGATTTGCGGGTCGTTTCAGCTCCCTACTCTGTAGATACCATGTGCCGACCCCACAATATGAGGTATCACTTTCCTAAAGTGGCAACCCTTCGTTGATGTGCACAACCATATCTGCTGGTGTCACGGTCGTCTTTGCCCCCTTTACCCGGCCCATGCACGAACATGTCCCCAGTCGGTTTGCACTGCCCCCGTCGTCCTTCTCGTTTGGATTTCTTACAATCAGTCCAGTAAGCGTGCCCCAACTCCGACCTAGTTCGGAGTACTCGTTTGGTACCAATTAAGGTTTACTAACTGAAACGGGTCCCACACAATACGATACAAGCTCTCCCCTTTGTTTTGTATCCCTCTAGGATTTCCACCGGTTATGCTTACCACTAGGTGTTTACATAACCCTACTATTTCCACAAGTTTTTCTTACTTAAAAAGGTGTCTTTAATTACATAACTCCAACATTTTCACAGGTTATGCTTACCACTAGGTGTCTTTAATTACATAACCTTATCAGGTTAAGTTTGTGGGCCTATATGTATATATTACCCACCTCATCATATTTACTTAACCCACCCACTGTTCAACCAACTTTACTTAACACCAATTTAAATCTATGTTCATGCAATCCCCATGGATTCCACTAGGTTAAGTATTCAAGGTTTATTACCATATTTCACTTACGGTTACAATATGCTAGACCTCCCACATTAAGCCTACAATTTGTGGATGCTGGACATGCCGGGCAGGTCCGGGTAGACTTATTCCACAAATCGGGCTTAACCTCGTGTCTTACCACGTCTTGTATTTGTGCACCTAGACCTTTCACATTAGATTCACCACTTGTGGTCGCTGGATATGCCTGGCGGTTCTCGGCAGACTTCCACCACAAGTGTAATCTAACCTTGTGTCTAGGCGCAGATACAGTTCTAATTACTGCAATCCTAGGCATTTCATTATTAGCTAATTTTACCTATGTTGTCATAGGTTATAGGTTTCATGCTCCTTTTTCCCCATTATGAATTATATGCCCACTTTCATATTCATAAACATTACTCAAGTTATGCCAAATTAATATTCACATATTTTATTCAAGCCATGCCTAAACTTCCAATTACCAATTTATGCCAATTTCAATATTTCAACCCTCGTTCCTCGTTTAACGCATTCACTCGTTTTAGCAACATGCCTAGGCTCGAAGGTAGCCTGGCTATATAAAATAAAGGGGAAAGGGTGAAGGGAAGATGACAGAGATGATTATCCTAACAGAACTGACATAAACTTTTCATGGCATAATGTTAAGATGAACACATAAGAACAGATCAATGAACATGTGATAATAAATGAGTTCTAACATAATAGGGATGTCATAATAATCATTATTAGATCTAAACTAGGATTTATATGTCCAACACTTGACAGATCCAAATTAACCACAACATGATAGGTACAAAATGATATAAATATTGAATTGGATCTATAATCAAAAGTAGATCTGACATGACAAAGGTTTAAGATTCTATTCATAGTATGCCAAAATATCACAGATTCACAAGTTATTACAGATCTGAAGTGATTCAAGAACTAACATGCATAGATCCAAATTACAGTCCTACCATGTTTACTTTTTATTTATTTAAATCTAAAAGAAACTTGAAACTCACAACGTTTTTGTCTAGAAATTAGAAGAAGAACAGATCTACACTAGAATCTCTAACTTTGATTTGCAGAAGAAGAAAAAGATTTGATTCAGTCCAGGCACCGACAACATTTAGGCCTCCATTGATTTTCAGTGAAGAATACAAGAGAAATAAGGCCGTATATATAGCTGACAGCCCCTAGAATTTGACTGCCACCTCAGCCCTAGGGGGTCGACCCCCCTTAAGGGGTCGACCTATGGGTCGACACCCCCTTGTGTGGTCGACACCACCTCTATGGGGTCGACTCCCCTGGGGCGGGTGGTTTGCCGCCTACGGAATTTTGAATTTTGAACTGGAATCTGATTTTCTGATTAATTATACATATGTGTATATATAATTTCCTTGCGTGTATACAAACTTCAAACCCTCATTACTTCTTCACACGATGTCCGTTTTTACGCAAACCAATTGTCTATCTTGAGCAGAATTTCGATACGGACACAACGACGCAGTCTATTTCCCTAAATTCTGAATATTAAATTAATTATTATTTAATTTATCCTATTTAGTGTTGTTGAAATTACGGGGTGTTACATTCTCCCCTACTCAAAGGATTTCGTCCCCGAAATCTCCAAGCTAAGAAGAATGTATATCCTACCATCCATCACCCATCTACTCATCCACCCATCACAGGCATCCATTGTCCTTAAAGACTTCTAATTCTTATATGAACATATTCAAAGGTGTGTGTATATGACCCAATACTAATGCAATGATTAGGCGGTCTACTGATTCAATCGACCTCCTTAATGCAATGTATGTTAGTGTCATGAATCCAACAAGTATGCAATAATCCTATTATAACATGTAAGTTCTACATGGGTGCACAAACATCCATCCAATGCAACATCCATATGATGATATATTCAATTTCATCCATAAAAAGAAAAGAAAATGCACACACATCCATATCCAATATGAGAGTGATTGAGTCGATCTAGTGCCTAATGTGTGTGTATATACATCCACGAGCAACAACTAGCAAACAATTGCATCCACTTGCATCTATCAAACATAACATGTATCAAACACATGTTTACATCCATGGGATTCCTACCTAAAGGTCGAAGATTCTATCGATAGGACACACTTTAAATGATAGAAACAAACATAGATAAAAACTTTGGAAAAGGAGTTAAGAACATACCCTCGAAAAGAAAAGGGTACGAAGCATGAATCTTGTCTTCGGTTTCCCAAGTCACATCCTCTGGGTTATCTCCCCACTGAACTTTCATCAACTTGACTTCCCTATTGCGTAGCTTCTTAACTTCTGATCCAAGAATACGGGATGGAACTCGTCCGACTGTTGCCTCCCGTTCTACTTCTACTTCCTCCAATATACTCGGCTCGACTACTTTTGCAATATCATGCAAGCACTTCTGTAGATGAGAAACATAGAAAACGTCATGAACGCCGGAGGATAGTCTCTCGGATAGCTTTACTTTATAGGCTATTTGACCAATCCTTTCTGTTATGGGAAATGGCCCTACGAATCTTGGTGCCAATTTCCCTACAAATCCGAAGTGAACCACATTCCTCAAAGCTGATAGTTTAATGAAAACCATATCTCCTACTTCAAATTCGATGTCAGTCCTTCTCTTGTCTGCATAGGATTTCTACCTATCTTGAGCGATCTTCATTCGTCGTCTAATGAGATCAATCTTCTCGGATGTTTCTCTGACCATATCCGGTCCAATCAATAGTCTTTCTGTAGATTCCCACCAATTCGGTGATCTACAGGGTCGTCCGTACAACGCTACGAAGGGTGCCATGCCAATGCTAGCTTGATAACTATTGTTATAGGCAAACTCTACTAAAGGAAGATGCTTTTCCCAAGTCCTCCCGATGTCTAGGATACACAACCTCAAAAGATCTTCAAGAATTTTGTTTACCCTCTCCATCTGTCAATCGGTCTGAGAATGATAAGCATTGCTCAAACATAACTGTGTACCTAATACTTCTTGCAAATTCCTCCAAAATTCACTAGTGAAGATGGGGTCACGATCGCTTATGATGCTGGAAGGTACTCCGTGAAGACGGACTATCTCACGAACATAAATTGCTACCAACCAAGCTGTCGTCCTCTTGCTCTTAACTGGAATGAAATGAGTGCTCTTAGTAAGTCTATCTACCACAACCCAAATACTGGTGTTGCCTTTCTTTGATCTAGGCACACCATCTATGAAGTCCTTAGAGACGCTCTCCTACTTCCACTATGTAATCTCAAAAGGACGAAGTAAACCACTGGGCTTCTTTTGTTCAGCTTTGACTTGCTGACAAACTAAACATTGAGAAACAAACTCTCCACATCTTTCTTTATCCCAGCCCAAAAGAAAACCCTCTTCATGTCCCTATACATCTTATCACCACCTGGATGAATAGTCATCTTAGAATGATGGGCTTCCTCTGGGACTGCATTTAACAAACTTCCAGTTTGAGGTACACAAAGCCTTCCATCTTGTCACAACCGCCCTTTATCGTCAATGGAATATCTATTGAGGTGACTAGAAGTCAACACTTTACTGAGTTTTTCCAAGATGTCAGAAATCTGTGGATCATCTCGCTGTGAAGTTCCAATCTGATCCAAAGAGTAGGTCGTATCTCTAGCGATGCAAACAAACCAGGCAATAAGTCGGTAGAGGGTCTAAGATCAAAAGTCGACATGAACTCCAACTTTTCCTTTCCACAAACAGAGGACTTAAGGCCATCCTCTGCCTACTCAGTGCATCTGCCACCACATTACACTTGCCAGGGTTATAAGCAATCTCGAAATCATAAGAAGCTAGGAACTCCATCCACCTTTGTTGCCTTAAATTAAGATCCTTCTACGGGAACAAATACTTGAGAGATTTATGATCGGTGTACAACTCGGACCTCTCTCCAGGCAAATAATGATGCCACATCTTTAGTGTGAATACTATGGCAACTAGCTCTACATCATGGCTAGGGTAGTTCCTCTCATGAACTCTTAGTTGTCTACCCCCATAACACACTACCTTCCCACTTGCATCAGAACCGCACCAAGCTCTGTACCACAAGCATCAGTGTAAACTGTAAACACTTTATTCCCATTAGGCAAGGTCAAGACTGGGGCTGTTTTTAGAGCCCTCTTCAGTCGTTGGAAAGTAACATCACAACCTATATCCCATGAAAAAACCAAATTCTTCTTCGTCGGCCTGGTGAGTGGGACTGATATCTTTGCGAAGCCCTTCATGAACTTCCTATAATAGCCTGCTAACCCCAAAAAGCTTCTCACCTCCGTTGTATTCTTTGGAATCTGCCAGTCTTGAATTGCAACCATTTTTGCGGGATCTATTGCTGTCCCTTCTTTAGAAACCACATGCCCTAGGAATCTCACCTCTTTCCTCCAAAAAGGACATTTGGAGAACTTTGCCTTAAGTTGATGCGCACGAAGAGTTTTCAAAACTTCTCTCAAATGTTGGGCATGCCCTTCCTCACTTTTTGAGAAGATCAAGATATCATCAATAAAGACCACGACAAGTTTATTTAGAAACTCCCGAAACACCCTGCTCATCAAATCGACAAAATAGGCGGGTGCATTCGTCAACCAAAAAGGCATAACTAGCCATTCAAAGAAACCAGCTGGAGTCCTAAAAGCGGTCTTATCTATACTGTCCTCAGCCACCCTCAACTGATGAAACCCTGTGGCCAAGTCTAACTGAGAAAATATCGAGGCACCAACAAGTTGGTCGAACAAGTCATCTGTCCTCGGAAGTGGGTGCCTATTCTTCTTTGTGAGTTTGTTCAACTCTTTATAGTCCACACACAAACAAAGTGAACCATCCACCTTAGTCGCAAATACTACTAGAGCACCCCATTCTGATATGCTTTGCCTGATAAACCCTTTCTCAAGTAGCTTACCTACTTGCTTGCTAAGCTCCCTCCTTTCCCTTGGAGCCATATAGCGCACTGCTAATGCAATTGGCTTTGCATTACGAAAATCGATTTTGCGCCTTAGGGATAAGCCCCGTACCTCATCAAAAACATTAGGATAATCTCGGACTACTGGAATAGATTGCAAATCATCAATAAATGCATCAAGATACTCTAGAACACTAAGTATAATAGACCCTTGTGGGTCACAAGAAATCTCGAGGGTCCTTCCATGACAACTCAAAAGTCTAACGACCCTCCTCTCGCAATCTAGAATGGCACCATACATGGTTAGCCAGTCCATCCCTAGAATCAACCCGTAGCCCATAAAACCGAGCACGTATGCGTCGCACTCAAACTCGACGCCTAAGATAGATATTCTCAAACCCCGATAAATCATAGACAAATGAGCCGATCCACCAATGGGGTTTGATACAACAACGGGATCCACTATCATACTAGTATTTAAGTGCAGAGATTTAACGACAGAACTAGACATAAATGAATGTGAAGCACTAGAATCAAAAAGAGTTCTAATAGGATGATTGGAAAGAGAAATCAGACCTTCCACGAAAATTTTCCTACCTCTATTCGGAGCACTGATCGCGAGAGCATGTGCCTGCCCTCCAGAAGCTTCTGCCCTTTGACCTTGTCCCTGTGGTCCCTGTTTCTTCGAGCACTCCCTAGCGAAGTGTCCAACCTCTCCACAATTGAAGCAGGTAATCTTCCTCCTTTGCAGTCCTTGACCAAGTGACCCTCTCGCCCACAACTGTGACACTTCCTATTATCCTTAGCCTTGTCACTCTTTTCGCCTTTCTTTTGTTGCTATTGTTGCTGCTGCCCTTTCTTGGGCCATACCTCCTTGTTTTGCGCTGTTTCCTCATCTTTTAATTCCTTCTTTTCTCCTTTGTCTTCCTCATGCATCAGGGTCATATCAACAAGCCTTTCAAAAGTAGCTCCCATTGGAATATGGGACATAGCTAACCCATGAAGGGGTTCATTCAGCCCTTTAGTAAACCGCAAAGCTTTCTTATTCGGAGTATCTACCAATTCCAATCCAAATCTTGTAGCTAGTTGAATTTGTTCACATATTCTTTGATAGTCATGTTTCCTTGTTTGAGCGCCAAGAACCTCTCCATTTGCATGTTTTTCTCAACTTGGGAAAGAAACTTTAATTCAAACCTCGTTCTAAAATCATTCCATGTCTCCACCGAACGTCCAGCTTGGGTTACTTCCCACTAGAATGAAGCTTCATCTTTCAGTAGCCAGGCAGCTAACTGAATCTTCCTTCGATCTTCCACTTCAAATATTACAAAGAAGTCCTTGGTCTTCTTGAGTCAATTCCTTGCCTCTATGAATGTTTCGGTTCCACGGAATGGCTTCCCTCCCATGGCACAGAAATCTTTGCAGCTCTTAACGAAATTATTTTCTCTTGGAGGAGAAGGAAGAAGAACAGCTGGGGGAGGAACGTCAGCTTGACCACCGACAGGCGTCGTGGCCTCTAGATACCTACGAAACCATCCTGGTATCGAAACACCCTCTGGAATATTAGATTCCCCAGACATGCTAAAATGAAAAGGAAAGAGATTTAGACAAAGGATCGAAGGATATTACATATGGCTTTGGGGAATATGTTTTTCAAAATAGACATTTCTTTTTGAAATGATTTCTTTTAAAACTTCTTGAAAATAATTTTCAAAAACTTTTATCTAATCTAGTAACTTTCAGCTCTGATACCAAGTTTGACACCCCACGTCCGTTATTGTCACTCACAAAAGGAATGCATTAAGTTTCGTGAAGCATTATAGGTAAACAGAAACATAAATATTACAAGACAGATATAAAATGACAGCGGAATTAAAAACTCTATTAATCATAAAGCATTGTGGTTCAAAAACATCACATGTCTGAAATACTCAAAAAAAAAACCATTACATCATAAAAACTATTGTCTTGTACTTCAAAACATCAGAGTACATAAAAGAAGCAAAATTCCCTAAATAAAATATAGCCATAGTAGCAAGGATAGGAGCTTGAGCCATACATCTAAGTAGCCCCAGCAAAAAGAAAGCAGAATCATGGTCAAGCCTGAGTATTCCCACCCTGAGAACCTGGGGGAATGGAAGAAAGAAGAGGAAACAAAAAGGGTCAGACACAAAGTCTGGCGAGTTCAGTTACTTTTAGCAAGTAAATAAGTAAAAGTAGCATGACAGGTATATAAAGTGGATGAGAAAGATAACACCATAAAAGGAAGGTATGACTAGGTAAACATGATAGAGTATACATGCTTCTTTAAAGATTCTAGGATTCTCTGCACTGATACTAGTATAACAAGAATGAGATGATCCCAACAACTATCAGATGGTAGGCTTAGGCATACGTCCAGATGTACCATAACTACTACCCTAATCGATCGACTCACTACTCCGTAGATACCCTGTGTCGGCCCCACAGTAGGAGGTGTCACTTTCCTAAAGTGGCAACCCTTCGTTGATGTGCACAACCATACCTACTGGTGTCACGGTCATCTTAGCCCCCTCTACCGGCCTATGCACGCACATGTCCCAGGTCGGTTTGCGCCGCCCACACCGTCCTTCTTATTTAGATCTCTTACAATCAGTCTAGTAAGCGTGCCCCAACTCCGACCTAGTTCGTAGTACTCGTTTGATACCTATTAAGGGTTACTGACTGAAACGGGTCCCACACAATAAGATACAAACTCTCCCCTTGGTCTTGTGTCTCCTCTAGGATTTCCACCGGTTATGCCTACCACTAGGTGTCTTTAATTACATAACCCTATTATTTCCACAATTTATGCTTACCTAAAAGGTGTCTTTAATTACATAAATCTAACATTTTCATAGGGTATGCTTACCACTAGGTGTCTTTAATTACATAACCTTATCAGGTTAAGTTTGTGGGCCTATATGTAAATATTACCCACCCCTTCAGATTTACTTAACCCACACACTGTTCAACCAACTTTATTTAACCCCAATTTAAATCTATGTTCATACAATCCCCATGGATTCCACTAGGTTAAGTATTCAAGGTTTATTACCATATTTCATTTATGGCTACAATATGCTAGAACTCCCACATTATGCCTACAATTTGCGGAAGCTGGACCTGCAGGGCGGGTGCAGGTAGACTTATTCCACAAATCGGGCTTAACCTCGTGTCTTAGCACGTCTCGTGTTTGTGCACCTAGAACTCTCACATTAGATTCACCACTTGTAGTCGCTGGATATGCCCGGCGGTTCCGGGCAAACTTCCACCACAAGTGTAATCTAACCTCATGTTACTATTCTAATTACTGTAATCATAGGCATTTAATTATTATCCAATTTTACCTATGTTGTTATAGGTTATAGGTTTCATGCCCCTTTCTCCCCATTATGAATTATACGCCCAATTTATGTTCATAAACATTACTCAAGTTGTGCCAAATTAATATTCACTTATTTAATTCAAGTCATGCTTAAGCTTCCAATTACCAATTTATGCCAATTTCAATATTTCAACCCTCGTTCCCCGTTTAACGCATTTCCTCATTTTAGCAACATACCTAGGCTCGAAAGTATCCTGGCTATATAAAATAAAAAAGAAAGGGTGAAGGGAAGATGACAGAGATGATTATTCTAACAGAATTGACATAATTTTTTCATGGCATAATGTTAAGATGAACACATAAGAATAGATCAGTGAACTTGTGATAATAAATGGGTTCTAACATAGTAGGGATGTCATAATAAGCATGTTTAGATCTGAACTACGATTTAGATGTCCAACACTTAATAGATCCAAATTAACCACAACATGATAGGTACAAGACGATCTAAATATTGAATTGGAACTATAATCAAAAACAGATCTGACATGACAAAGGTTTAAGATTCAAGTCATAGTATGCCAAAATATCACAGATTCACAAGTTATTACAGAACTGAAGTGATTCAAGGATTAACATGCATAGATCTAAATTACAGTCCTATCATGTTAACTTTTTATTTATTTAAATCCAAAAGCAACTTGAAACTCACAACGTTTGGATCTAGAAAGATAGAAGAAGAACAGATCTACACTTGAATCTCTAACTTTGATTTGTAGAGGAAGAAAAGGATTTGATTTAGTCCAAGCACCGACAGCATTTAGGCCTCCATTGATTTTCTGTGAAGAAAATAAGAGAAAT
Organism: Allium sativum; assembly: GCA_030737875.1. Taxonomy (NCBI): domain Eukaryota; kingdom Viridiplantae; phylum Streptophyta; class Magnoliopsida; order Asparagales; family Amaryllidaceae; genus Allium; species Allium sativum. The sequence continues at coordinate 220,967,456 of CM060912.1, read as the reverse complement.
GAAGCCTTATATATAGCTATCAGCCCCCAGAATTCGACTGCCACCTTAGCCTTGGAAGGGGGGGGGGGGTCGACCCCCCTTTAGGGGGTCGACCTATGGGTCGACACCCCCCTTGAGGGGTCAACACCCTTTCTATGGGGTTGACTCCCCTGGGGCGGGAGATTTACCACCTACGGAATTTTGAATTTTGAACTGAAATATGATTTTTTGATTAATTATATATATATGTATATATTTTTCCCTTGTGCATATACAAACTTTAAACCCTCATAACTTCTTCATACGCTGTCCGTTTTACGCAAACCAAATGTCTATCTTGACCAAAATTTCGAGACGAACGCAATGGCATAGTCTCTCTAAATTATGAATATTAAATTAATTATTATTTAATTTATACTCTTTAGTGTTGTTGAAATTACGGGGTGTTACATTCTCCCCTACACAAAGAATTTCGTCCCCGAAATCTCCAAGTTAAGAAGAATGTATATCCTACCATCCATCACCCATCTACTCATCCAGCAATCAAAGACATCCATTGTCCTTAAATACTTATAATGCTTATATGAACATATGAAAAGATGTGTGTATATGACCCAATACTAATGGAAAGATCAAGCGGTGCACTGATTCAGTCGACCTCCTTAATGCAATGTGTGTTAGTGTTATGAATCCAACATATATGCAATAATCCTATTATAACATGTAAGTTATACATGGGTGAACAAACATCCGTCCAAATGCAACATCGATATGATGAAACATTCAATTTCATCCATGAAAAGAAAAGAAAATGCACACACATCCATATGCAATATGAGAGTGATTGAGCCGATCTAGTGCCTAATAAGTGTGTATATGCATCCACGAGCAACCAATAGCAAAAACTTGCATCCACATGCATCCATCAAACATAACATGTCTCAAACTCATGTTTACATCCATGGGATTCCTACCTAAATGTCGAAGATTCGATCGATAGGACACACTTTAGATGAAGGATAGATAAAAACTTCGGAAAAGGAGTTAAGAACATACCCTCGAAAAGAAAAGGGTACGAAGCACGAACTTGTCTTCGGTCTCCCAAGTCGCATCCTCTGGCTTATCTCCCCATAGAACATTCATCAACTTGACTTCCCTACTGCGCAGATTCTTAACTTCTGATCCAAGAATATGGGAAGGACTCATCTGACTGTTGCCTCCCGTTCCACTTCTACTTCCTCTAATATACTCGGCTCAACTACTTTTGCAGTATTATGCAAGCACTTCCGTAGATGAAAAAATGGAATACATCATGAACGCCGGATAGTCTCTCGAGCAACTTTACTCTATAGGCTGTTTGGCTAATCCTTTCTGTTATGGGAAATGGCGAACAACTTTACTCTATAGGCTATTTGGCTAATCCTTTCTGTTATGGGAAATGGCCCAACAAATCTTGGTGCCAATTTCCCTACAGATCCGAAGCGAACCACATTCCTCAAAGGTGACACTTTAATGAAAACCGTATCTCCAAGTTCAAATTCGATGTCTCTCGAGCAACTTTACTCTATAGGTTATTTGGCTAATCCTTTGTGTTATGGGAAATGGCCCAACAAATCTTGGTGCCAGTTTCCCTACAGATCCGAAGCGAACCACATTCCTCAAAGGTGACACTTTAATGAAAACCATATCTCCTACTTCAAATTCGATGTCAGTCCTTCTCTTGTCTGCATTGGATTTGTGCCTATCTTGAGCAGTCTTCATTCGTCGTCTAATGATATCAATCTTCTCGGATGTTTCTCTGGCCATATCTAGTCCAAGCAATAGTCTTTCTGTAGATTCCCATCAACAATTCGGTGATCTATAGGGTCGTCTGTACAACGCTTTGAAGGGTGCTATGCCAATGCTAGCTTGATAATTATTGTTATAGGCAAACTCTATTAAAGGAAGATGCTCTTCCCAAGTCCCCCCGAAGTCTAGGATACACAACCTCAAAAGATCTTCAAGAATTTTGTTCACCCTCTCTGTCTGTCCATCGGTCTGAGGATAATAAGCAGTGCTCAAACATAACCGTGTACCTAACGCTTCTTGAAAATTCCTCCAAGTTTCACTAGTGAAGATAGGGTCGCGATCGCTTACGATGCTGTAAGGTACTCCGTAAAGACGGACTATCTCATGAACATAAATTGCCACCAACCAAGCTACCGTCCTCTTGCTCTTAACTGGAACGAAATGAGTGCTCTTAGTAAGTCTATCTACCACAACCCAAATACTGGTATTTCCTTTCTTTGATTTAGGAAAACCATCTATGAAGTCCATAGAGATGCTCTCCCACTTCCACTGTGGAACCTCCAAATGATGAAGTAAACCACCAGGCTTCTTTTGTTCAGCTTTGACTTATAGACAAACTAAACTTAGAGAAACAAACTCTGCCACATCTTTCTTCATCCCAACCCAAAAGAAACCCCTCTTCATGTCCTTATACATCTTATCACCACCTGGATGAATAGTCATCTTAGAATGATGAGCTTCCTCTAGGACTGCCTTTAACAAACTTCCAGTTTGAGGAACACAAAGCCTTCCATCTCGTCATAACCGCCCTTTATCGTCAATGAAATATCTATTGAGGTAACTAGAAGTCCCCCCTTTACTGAGTCTATCCAAGATGTCTAAAATCTATGGATCATCTCGCTTCGAAGTTCCTATCTGATCCATATGAGTAGGTCGTATCTCTAGCGATGCAAACAAACCAGGCAATAAGTCGGTGGAGGGTCTAAAATCAAAAGTATATATGAACTCCAAGCTTTTCCTTTCCACAAACGGAGGACTTAAGGCCATCCTCTGCGTACTCAGTTTATCTACCACCACAATACTCTTGCCAGGGTTATAAGCAATCTCGAAATCATAAGAAGCTAGGAACTCCATCTACCTTTGTTGCCTTAAATTAAGATCCTTCTGCAAAAACAAATACTTGAGAGATTTATGGTCGGTGTACAACTCGAACCTCTCTTCAAGAAAATAATGACGCCACATCTGATTAATTATATATGTATATATAATTCCCTCGCGCATATACAAATTGCAAACCCACATAACTTCTTCATACGGTGTCTTTTTTACGCAAACCAAATGTCTATCTTAACCAGAATTTCGAGATGGATACAATGGCGCAGTCCGTTTCCGTAAATTATGAATACTAAATTAATTATTATTTAACTTATCCTATTTAGTGTTGTTAAAATTACGGGGTGTTATAAGTTCAATCTATAAAATAACCAGACTTTAATGAATTGGGTTTTGGGAGTCAATTTACGAAATTCAATCTTCCCACGATTGATTCTTACGAAAGTCCAGAACTGATAAGCCATGCTTTCTTTCCAATCTACAAAGGATAAACTGTTTTCATGCTCATGACAACTGGATTTAAACGAAGTTACTTTCATTATGACGGAGAAGATTTGTTAGCACCGTACTACAGTTTCTCAACTTCATTAAATCTATAGCTAAAAAACATGTGTAACCTTTTATGTTTTCTAGATGTTGTTTGGAATCATATTTAGGAAAAGATTCATTGGTTCTGTTCTTGTATATGGTATTATCGTGAAGATTAAATCAGTATTTCAGTAACATGAAATCGGTAAGAGTATTAAGCCATGTTTCCTGTAATAAGAAGTTAGGTGCTGTTGTAGACAGTTATGAATGTTAGTGGGATGATGTAAACAAAGTGGGAGAAAATAGTTGTGGCCTAAACTGCAACTGAATGGCGTAGGAACAATGCTTTGCTTAAGATGTGGAAAATTTGGTTTCGTGAATTACTCAAAGAAGTGTTTCTAAATGGAAATCATGTAGCAAAGTAACCATGCAGTAAGCTTGTAGCATTTTGGTTTGTGAGTAGTAGCTGCTTGGGATGTATGGATCTCAGTGCAACATCTATTTCTTTCTTTTTTGTAGCTTCGTTTTTATGGATCCATAGGCTCGGGTTCATGGATTTGCATCTTGGTATGTATAATTTTTCTATTTAAAGATTTCAAGCTTGTAGAATCTCATTACAACATCTTTTTTGCTTTCATGCTATCCAATTTCACAATTTCGTAATGAAATATTTGTTGATTTAATACTAATCTAGAAGTTTATATTCAAAATAATGCACATGTTTTCTTATAAGCAGTAATTTTATTTAATACATTAGAACGATTTTATATAAAAATGGGCATCATTTGAAAATTAGCACCGGGCATTATAAACCTCAGAATCGGCTCTGGTTTTACGGTAAGTGCAGTCGAGTTTAGGAGAATTGGAGCATCGCTTAGTCTTAGGTTAGTGAGGTGAAACTAGGGGTGGAATTTGGTGGCGCTCGATATGTTGTGGTTGATCACATCATTTAGGATGAAGAGGGGAAGGATCAGGTTGAATTTTGATACGAGTGTTCGAGTGTGACTTAGAGACATGGAGATTGTCGAGCAGGAGAAGAGGAGCACGTTGACATCCTTAGTTGTGTTGGTTTAATTTGCTCTTCTCACCCTGGTAATTTGAAAAAACAATCTTCACACCAGTTTTTTCTTTTCTCACCCCTTTTATTCCAAAATTTCCCTTGTTCTTTCATTATCAGTATTTCCTTTCTTTCTTTTTAATTCATTATGCTATTTTTCGTTTCTTCGTCAAAACTATAACAACTTTACAATCTACCACCTGCAATGAAAAAAAATGCAAACAAAGAAGAAACAAATATGCGGAAAAAAGATCAAAACAACAACATCATAATGGTTTTTAATTTGTTTTTTCATCTTGATCGAAGTTAGGAAACAATTTTACTGAGTTGCATTCGAGGACAGGGTTGATTAAATCAACCCGCCTTTGAAATGTTGGTTGATTTCGATCAATGTCTTAGTGAACAAAAATTACAATTATTAATCATATTTAATGAAATATATGATTAATTGTTTGAGGGCAAAATTGGAGTTATTAATTTAATAATTTTGACCCGGTGGGGGGGGGGGAGCAATTAGTGGGGTGCTAATAGACACAACCTTATTGTTATTACCAACTAATGTAATATTTGCCCCCAATTAAATATTATTAGAGGCGTTTAGCTTAATTTGCCTCCAATGCAAGGCCTTTAATAAGTATAAATACGGTAGTGATTAATTTCGATCAATTCTTTCAGCAGAAACTAATAAATTTCATTATTAGTTTTATTAATATAACTAAGGCATCTTCTTTTTAGGCCTATAATCAAGAGACTGTAGGAATTAAGGAATAATACTCTTGTTATTAAGCGTTTGATTAAGGAAATATTTAAATTTGTTTGTTTTTCTCTCTATATGTTATATGCATTAAACATGTGCCTGTATAAAATATGTTAAGTTGCAATATCTATAATTATATGTATTATAAATAAAAGCATAAAATGCTATAATCTTGTATTTATGCTCATAATTTATTACATAAAGAGTATAGATGAATAATAATAATTAGGATTGTAGATTTACTTATTTAAACGTTGCTATATACCATATCCGCTTTGTGTTTTATTCAATGACAACGTTATATAATTTTATTATAGAATTTGATATTCATGTTGTTAACGATCAATTCAAAATCATTTCATTAATACAAGTATAAAATCTACTTTAATGGTCCCTCCTAAAACTCGAAAATGAATTTCGGTGATGTGGCCAATATCGTTGAAATTATTTTTCAGCAATAGAAGTGACACTACCAAATTAGTGGGTAATAAAGGATATCAACTAGGGGTAAAAAAGAGCATAGTGCCTCCAAAAGCAATGAATTAGATACAGATGTAAGAAAGGCCTTAATTGGTTCTGAATAGAGTCACTCTAAAGGGCCCAAGATGCGTAGGGCCGTCAATGTCTAACACGACCTGAAGCACGACTCGTAACCTGCACGGAAAAAACCCGACCCGACCCATTTATAAACGGGTCAATTTTAGGTTAACCCGCTATGACCTGTTTAATAAATGGGTGGGTTTCGGGTTGGCACGTGAACCCATTTTTGACCCTCCATGACCCTTTTAATATTAAATATATTTTTATTCATCATATGGCGTATGCAATTATGCATACACGGACCGTGCTAAGCCTGTTAGACTTAGTGTTGTTACTTTTATTTACCATTTTTGTGAATTCTACTTACAAAACCAATTACAGATTACACCAGTTTACACTTTACACCAAGCCACCACTAACTTCAGGCTTTAGAGTTCAAAGTTTTCGCTCTCCTTATGTGTCGAATTGAGTGTCTATTTTATTTGAATATCACTGTCATGTTAATTACGAATATTTGACTATTTGTATCATTATTATTTGATGACTTGAAATCTTGAATGCCGTAATATGTATGATGTTATTTGTATTGTATCATCTCAAATTAAGTGTATGCATTGTCGTTGCTGGATGCTTATGTGAAATGTGGATTTGAATGCTCATGTATTGTATCTAATGTTTATATTTTTCTAAATGCATTTCTAAAATCAAACTATTTTTAAGAATACAATCTAGTAAACGGGTTTGTGGGTTCATGGGACAACCTGTTTAATCCGGCCCGGCCCGTTTAAATAAACGGGTTACACGGGTCGGGTCGAGTTAACCCGTTTATAAACAAGTTGGATTCGGGTTGAGAAAATATCACCCGTTTGATAAACGGGTTGATCTGACTCGTTTAAGAATTGACCCGAACCCAAGTTAACCCGACCCGAACCCGACCTGACCCATTGATTGCCTTCCCTATGCAACAGTTTCCAATTTACTGTTCTAATTATGGAGAAATATTAGATTATGGAAAAATCGAAAATGGCTAACATACCTTTATCGCAAACCGTCTTGGGTTGTTTTTATCATTTTTCCGACTTATTTGATAGGCGCCTCCATCTAGGAAATATAGTGGAAACTATCTTTCATCATTGATCTGTAGGTAGCAATCGCTGATTAAGATTAGAAGAAGTTCATTAAGCATGCGTTGAACCTTAATTTGGGGGCAACAGACGTAAGCATTCCGAAAATGCAAACTACCGGGCAACAATAAATATCAAGCTTTTCATCCTTTGAGCTATCGATAACATAAGCTACCGACAACGCAAATCTCAGATTCCTCCACTCATCAATCGCAAGGTACCCTCCTCTGAATACTAGTTTGTTCACCTTACTTTAACTGAGGTGAACATAACACCACTAACGGTGTTAATGGTGTGGGGCTATGATTGTCCCCTGATTTCATCTAATTTAATCTCACCCCCACATCGCTAACACCGTTTGTAACACCCTATAATTTTAACAATATTAAAAGGGGATAAATTAAATAATAATTAATTTAATATTCAGAATGAAAGGAAAAGGACTGTGCCATTGCGTCCGTCTCGACATTCTGGTTAAGATAGACATTTCGTTTGCATAAAACGGACACTGTACGAAGAAGATAAAAGAGTTTAAAGTTTGTATAGGCACAGAAGAGAAATATATATACATATGAGTCAGAATCTTACCCAAAATTGTTCAAAAATTGAAAAAAAAAGTGGTGGCGATTTTCCTTCTCTAGGGTGTTGACCCCCTAAAGTGGTGTCGACACCGGGGTCGACCCCCCTTAAGGGGTGTCGACACCAGGGTCGACCCACCCACAGGGGTGTTGACACCCCTAAGGCTGAGGTGGCAGACGATTTTTAGGGGCTGGCAACTATATATACAAGTCCATTTCTCTTGTTTTCTTCAGTGGAAATCAATGGATGCCAAATGCTGTCGGTACCTAGAATGAATAAGATTCTTTTCTTCTTCTTCTGCAATTAAAAGATTAGAGATTCAAGATCCATTCTTCTTCTATTTTCTAATACAAACACTATGAGTTCCTAGTTGCTTTTAGATTTAAATATTTATAAGTAAACGTGATATGACTATAGTTCGGATTTGTTTACCATACCCATTGTAATTTGTGAATATATGACATTCTGAACTGGTTAGGATTTGGATCCCAATCCTTATCTTATCAGATCTATTGTAACTTCTATGATATTCTATGATGTGGGTCTTGGCCTTATTTGTGTTAGATGTATTTTTAACTATTGGATCTAAATTATGTGGACATCTAAATTATTAATCAGATCTAGTTCACTACCTTGTGCCTATCATATTAGATCTAAACCAGTTAGACATCTAAATTGTTAATTTAGATCTTATTATGCTTATTATGACATCTTAGTTAACTATCACAAGTTCATCATATTTATGCTTATATGTCCACCTTATCGCCATGCTAGTTTATGTTTATGCCAGAACAATCACCATTGTCATATTCCCATCACTTTTCCCTTTTTATTGTTTATGACTAAGCTATTATCTAGCCTAGGCATGCTGCGAATTATGTGAATGCGCTAGTTAGGGAACAGGGGAAAAAAGGTTAGAATTGGCATAATTTAAATAATGTTTACATGAATTGGACATATAATTCAAAATAGGGAAAAAGGGGCATAATCACCTGTAAATACATAGGTGAGAATTTGGATAATAATGAAATGTCTAAGATTACAATTAGAAATTGTAATTGCACTTATGACACGAGGTTAGGTTGCATTAATGGTGGAAGTCTACCCAAACTCGAACGGCATATCTAGAAACCACTAATGTCGAACCTAATGTGATAGGTCTAAGGGCATAAATATGGATCGGGCTAAGACACGAGGTTAGGCCCAACTTGTGGAAGTAGTCTGCCCGGACCTGACCGGCATATCCAGCGTCCATAAGTTGTAAGCCTAATGTCGGAGGTCTAGCCCATTATAACCATAAATGAAAATATGGTAATAAATTGAAATACTTAACCTAGTTAAATCCATAGGGATTGTGTGAACATGAACATGAATAAGGGGTTAAGTAAACTTGAACAATTGGAGGGTTAATTTAAGTATATCTGAGATAGGTGGGTAATATCTAAATATAGGCCAATGAAACTTAACCAATTGGGGGGGTTATGTAATTAAAGACACCTAGTGGTATACATAACCGGTGGAAATAATAAAGTTATGAAATTTAAGACACCTTCTAGGGTAAGCATAACTTGTAGAAATGATAGGGTTATGAAATTAAAGATACCTAGTGGTATACATAGCCAATGAAAACCTAGTGGGGGATACAAGAAAAAAGGGAGAGCTAGTATCATATTGCGTGGGACCCGTTTCATCCAGTAACCCGGAGTAAGTATCAAACATGTACTCCGAACTAGGTTGGAGAAGGGGCATACTTACTGGACTGATTGTAAGAGATCCAAACGTGGAGGACCGTGTGGGCAGCGCAAACCGACCAGGCCATGTGCGTTCATGAGCTGGCCAGAAGGAGATAACTATGACACCTATAGTTATGGGGCTGTGCATATCAGCGAGGGGTTGCCACTTTAGGACATGATACATCCTACTGTGGGGCCGGCACAGAGTATCTACGCGGATTAGGGAGCCGATCGATCAGGGTAGTAGTTAGGATACATTTGGACGTATGCCTAAGTTTACCACCTTATAGTGGAAGGGATCATCTCATTCTGGTTACACTAGTAATAGTGCAGAGTAATCATTAGGGAAGCATATACACCTTACCTGTCTACCTTGTCACACCTGTCTTTTATGTAGTAATCTCTCTTATCCACTTTATATGCTTGTGCTGCTTTTATTTATTTACTTGCTAAAAGTAAATGGACTCACCAGACTTTATGTCTGACCCTTTTTGTTTCTCCTTCTTTCTTCCGTCCCCTCTCCCCCACCCCAGGTTCGCAGGGAGGGAATTCTCGGGCTTAGTAAAGACTCGGTTATCATCTAGTTGGAGCTGTTTTCGAAGTATAGCTCAAGTTCTTATCTCTACTATGACTTAGCTCTTTTTGGGGAATTATGTTCTTTTTTATTTAGTACTCTGATAGTGCAAGACAAAAGTTATATTATTGTAATGCTTTTGTGACTTATGGTATTTTGGACCACGATGTTATGTTTTATGTTGAAATAAAAATTTGAAATTTCGCTGTTGCTTTTATATCTGTCTTGTAATATTCTATGTCTGTTTACGTACAACGCTTCACAGCACTTAATTCATTCCCTTAGTGAGTGACATTAACGGACGTGGGGAGTCACACTTGGTATCAGAGCTGAAGGTTACTAGATTAGATAAATGTTTTTGAAAATTATTTTCAAAATAATTTTTATGAAGCATTTTTCAAAAAGAAAAGTCTATTCTGAAAAACATTTCCATAAAAATCTATAAGTAATATCTTTTGATCCCTTGTCTGAATCTCTTTCCTTTTCTTTTTCAGCATGTCTGGGGAACACAATATTCCAGAGGGCGTTACAATACCGAGATGGTTCCTTAGGTATCTGGAGGCCACGACGCCTGCCGAAGGCCATGGAAATGTTCCTCCCCCAGCTGCACTTGTCGTTTCCCCTCCTCCTCCTCCAAGAGCAGATAATTTTGCTAAGATCTGCAAAGTTTTTTGTGCCATGGGAGGGAAGCCATTCCATGGAACCAAAACATTTGTAGAGGCAAGGAATTGGCTCAGGGAGACTGAGGACTTTTTTGTAATCTTTGAAGTGGAAGACCGAAGGAAGATTCAGTTAGGTGCCTGGCTACTGAAAGATAAAGCCTTATTCTTATGGGAAGTCACCCTAACTGGATGTCCGGTGGAAACTTAGGAAGATTTTAGATGAAGATTTGAAATGAAATTTCTTTCCCAAGCCGAGAAAAGCATGCAGATGGAGAGGTTCTTAGAACTCAAACAAGAGAATATGACTGTTAAAGAATATGTGAACAAATTCAACCAGCTCGAAAGGTTTGGATTGGAACTGGTGGATACTCCACATAAGAAGGCGTTGCGGTTTGCTAAAGGGCTAAATGAACCCCTTCATGGGTTAGTCATTTCCCATATTCCAATGAGAGCCACTTTTGAAAAGCCTGTCGATATGGCCCTAATGTATGAGGAAGACAAGGGAGAAAAGAAGGAAGTAAAGGCTGAGGAAACAATGCAAAATAAAAAGGTGTGGCCTAAGAAGGGGCAACAACAACAACAACAGAAGAAAGGTGGAAAGAATGACAAGGCCAAGGATAAGCGGAAATGTCACAGTTGTGGGGAAGAGGGTCACTTGGTCAAAGACTGTAAAAGAAGGAAGAACACTTGCTTCAATTGTGGAGAAGTCAGATACTTTGCTAGGGAGTGCCTAAAGAAATAGGGACAACGTCAGAGGGCAGGAACTTTTGGAGGGTGGGTGCATGCTCTCGCGGTGAGTGCTCCTGAAAGAGGTAGAAAAACTCCTGTGGAAGGTTTAATTTCTCTTTTAAATCATCCTATTAGAACACTTTTTGATTCTGGCGCTTCACATTCATTTATATCTAGTTCTATGGTTGAATCTCTACACTTAATTACTAGTATGGTAGTGGATCCCGTAGTTGTCTCAAACCCCATTGGTGGTTCAGCTCATTTATTGATGATTTGTCGGGGTTTGAGAATGTCTGTGTTAGGCGTCAAATTTGAATGTGACTCATATGTGCTCGGGTTCATGGGCTATGGGTTGATTCTAGGGATGGATTAGCTGACCACGTATGGTGCCATTATAGATTGCGAAAGGAGGGTCGTTAAACTTCTAACTTGCTATAGGAGGACCCTTGAGATTTCCTTGGACCCCCAAGGGTCTGTTATTGTAGCTTCCTAGAGTCTGTTGATGCATCCATAGATGATTTGCAATTTGTTCCGGTAGTCCGAGATTATTCCGATGTCTTCGAGGAGGTCCGGGGCTTACCTCCGAGGCACGAGATCGATTTTCGTATATATCCAGTAGACAATGCAAAGCCAGTTGCATTGCCAGTGCGCCATATGGCTCCAAGGGAAAGGAGGGAGCTGAGTAAGCAAGTAGGGGAGCTACTTGAGAAAGGATTTACAAGAGAAAGCATATATGAATGGGATGCTCCAGTTGTATTCGCAACTAAGGAAGATGGTTCGCTTCGTTTTTGTGTGAACTATAGAGAATTGAACAAACTCACAAAGAAGTATAGGCACCCACTTCCGAGGATAGACGACTTGTTTGAATAGTTTGTCTGGGCCTCAGTATTCTCTTAGTTAGACTTGGCCACGGGGTTTCATCAGTTAAGGGTGGTTGAGGACAGTATAGACAAGACTGCTTTTAGGGCTCCAGATGGTTTCTTTGAATGGTTAGTCATTCCTTTTGGGCTAACGAATGCACCAGCCAATTTTTTTAATCTGACAAGTAGGGTGTTTCGGGAGTTTCTAAATAAATTTGTCGTGGTCTTTGTTGATGATATCTTGATCTTCTCCAAAAGCAAAGAAGAGCATGACCAACATTTGGGAGAAGTTTTTAAAAACTCTCCGTGACCGTCATCTTAAGGCAAAGTTCTCCAAATGCCATTTTTGGAGAAAGGAGGTGAGATTCTTAGGGCATATAGTCTCCAAAAAAAGGACAGCTGTGGATCCCGCGAAAGTAGTTTCGGTGCAAGATTGGTAGATTCCTAAAAATGCAACAGAGGTGAAGAGCTTTCTTGGATTGGCAGAACATTATAGGAAGTTCATTAAGGACTTCACAAAAATATCATCCCCTCTCACCAGGCTGACAAAGAAGACTTTCATCAGATATAGATTGTGATGTTTCTTTCCAACGACTGAAGAGGGCTCTGACAATAGCCCTAGTCTTGACCTTTCCTGATGGAAGTAAAGTGTTTACCATTTACACTGATGCATGTGGTACAGGGTTTGGCGCGGTTCTGATGCGAGAAGGGAAAGTAGTGTGTTATGGGGGTAGACATTGAGAGTTCATGAGAAGAACTACCCCACCTATGATCTAGAGCTAGCTGCCATAGTATTCACACTTAAGACATGGTGACAGTATTTACTTGGAGAGAAGTTTGAGTTATATATCGATCATAAATCTCTCAAGTATCTGTTCTCGCAGAGGATCTTAATTTAAGGCAACAAAGGTGGATGGAGTTCTTAGCTTCTTATGATTTTGAAATCGCTTATTCATCTGACAAGGGTAATGTGGTGGCAGATGCACTGATTAGGCAGAGGATGGCCTTAAGTCCTCGGTTTGTGGAGAGGAAAAGCTTGGAGTCCATCTCAACTTTTAATTTTAGACCCTCTATCGAGATTTTTCCTGATTTGTTTGCATCATTATAGATACTACCAACTCTTATGGATCAGATAGGAGCTTCGCAGCAAGGTGACCCGCAGATTTTAGACATCATGGATAAGCTCCAGAAAGGGGAGACTTCTAGTCACCTCAGTAGATATTCCATAAATGAAAAGGGGTGGTTGCGACGAGATGGAAGGCTTTGTGTTCCTCAAATTGGAAGCTTGATAAAGGAAGTCCTAGAAGAAGCCCACCATTATAAGATGACTATTCATCTAGGCGGTGATAAGATGTAAAGAGACATGAAAAGGGTTTTCCTTTGGGCTGGAATGAAGAAAGATGTGGCAGAATTTGTTTCTCAATGTTTAGTTTGCCAGCAAGTTAAAGTTGAGCAAAAGAAGCCTGGTGGTTTACTTCATCCTTTGGAGGTTCCGCAGTGGAAATAGGAGAGCATCTCTATGGACTTCATAAACGGTTTTCCTAGATCAAAGAAAGGCAACACCAGTATTTGGGTGGTAGTAGATAGACTTATTAAGAGTGCCCATTTCATTCCAGTCAAGAGTAAGAGGACGACATCATGGTTGGTAGCACTTTATGTTCGTGAGATAGTTCATCTTCATGGAATACCTTCCAGCATCGTAAGTGATCATGACCCCATCTTCTCTAGTGAATTTTGGAGGAGCTTGCAAGAAGCGTTAGGAACACAGTTATGTCTAAGCACTTCTTATCATCCTCAGACCGATGGACAGATGGAGAGGGTGAACAGAGTTCCAGAGGATCTTTTGAGGCTGTGTATTCTACACTTTGGTGGTACTTGGTAAGAGCATCTTCCTTTAGTGGAGTTCGCCTATAATAACAGTTACTAAGCTAGCATTGGCATGACACCTTTTGAAGCCTTATACGGACGACCCTGTAGATCACCAACTTGTTGGTGGGAATCTACAAAAAGACTATTGCTTGGGCCCGATACGGTTAGAGATACATCTGAGAAGATTGATCTCATAAGACGGGGAGTAAAGACCGCTTAAGATAGGCAGAAATCTTATGCAGACAAGAGAATGACTGACATCGAGTTTGAAGTAGGAAACATGGTTTTTATTAAGATATCACCCTTAAGAAATGTGGTACACTTTGGATCTGTTGGGAAATTGACTCCGAGATTAGTAGGGTTGTTTCCCATAACAGAAAGGATTGGCCAAATGGCCTACAGAATGAAGCTACCCAAGAGATTATCCGGCGTTCACGATGTTTTTCATGTTTCTCATCTGCGGAGGTGCTTACATGATTCCACAGAAGTGGTTGAGCCAAGTATACTGGAAGAGGTGGAAGTAGAACGAGAGGCAACGGTTTGACGAGTTCCTACCGTATTCTTGGATCAGAAGTTAAGAAGCTACGCAATAACGAGATCAAGTTAATGAAGGTACAACAGGGAAACAACATATAGGATGCAACTTGGGAGACCGAAGATAAGATTCATTCTTCGTACCCTTTTCTTTTTGAGGGTATGTTCTTAACTCCTTTTTCCAAAGCTTTTATCTATGCTTGTTTCTATCATCTAAGTATGTCCTATCGATCGAATCTTCGACCATTAGATAGGAATCCTATAGATGTAAACATGTGCTTGAAACATGTTATGTTTGATGGATGCAAGTGTTTGCTAGTGGCTGCTCGTGGATGCATATACACCCATAATAGGCACTAGATTGGCTCAATCACTCTCATACTGCATATGGATGTGTGTGCATTTTTATTTATTTTAATGGATGGAAATGGATGTACTATCAAATGGATGTTGCATTTGGACGAATGAGTGTGCACACGTATAGAAATTACATATTATAATAGAATTATTTGCATACATATTGGACTTATGGCACTAACATACATTGCATTGAGGAGGTCGACTAGATCAGTAGACCGCCTAATCTTCGCATTAGTATTGGGGCATATACACATACCTTGCATATATTCATTTACATATTTATAGTCTTTAAGGATAATGGATGCCTATGATTTGTGGATGAGTAGATGGATGTGGATGGTAGGATACGTTCTTCTTAACTTGGAGATTTCGAGGACGAAATCCTTTGAGTGAGGGAGAAAATAACACCCTGTAATTTTAACAATATTAAAGAGGATAAACTAAATAATAATTAATTTAATATTCAGAATTAAAGGAAATGGACTACACCATTGCGTCCATCTCGAAATTTTGGTCAAGATAGACACTTAGTTTGCGTAAAATGAACAACGTATGAAGAAGATATGAGAGTTTAAAGTTTGTATACATGCAGAAGAAAAATATATATACAAATGAGTCAGAACCTTATCCAAAATCGTTCAAAAAAAAAAGTGGCGACGGTTTTCCCGCTCTAGGGGGTCGACCCCCCGGGTGTTGACACCCCTAGGGCTGAGATGGCAGACGATTTTAGGGGGCTAGCATCTATATATACGGATCCATTTCTCCTGGTTTCCTCACTGGAAATCAATGGAGGTCAAATGTTGTCAGTGCCTGGATTGAATAGGATTCTTTTCTTCTTCTTCTTCTGTAATTAAAAGATCAGAGATTCAAGATCCATTATTCTTCTATTTTCTAATCCAAACAATGTGAGTAGGGCTATCAATGGATGCTTTCGGATACGGATAGTGCCATATCCGTATCTGTATCCAAAGTAATTTTTTGGATATCATTATCCGCTTAATTTTCAGATACGGATGGATATCGGATATTTATCCGCTCCGTCAGTAATTAATGAACTTTAAAGTGTATAAATAAAAATGTTTGGATCAACATAAAACTATTTTTATACTAATATTTATAAAAACCAAAAAAATAAAGGAATGTGAGAATGAAACATTTTTTTTATACTAATACCCATAAACATATCCAAAAATATTCCAAAATCAAACATTAAGACTACCATTTTTCACTGAAAATGGACAAAAATATATATCATAGTAACATCCAACAGTTACAAAATAATTATTAACTTTATTTTTCTATTTTGATTTATATATATTACATCAATTAGTTGGACGGATATTTTTCGGATACGGATAACACTATAACCATATCCGTATCCGAAAAGCTTTTCGGATATCTGTATCCGCTTTTCGGATAATGACGGATAACGGATATTTCAGATTTGGATTCGGACGGATATCGGATTTTTCGGCTATTCAATGACAACCCTAACTGTGAGTTCCTGGTTGCTTTTAGATTTAAATATTTATAAGTAAACGTCATATGACTATAGTTTGGATTTGTTCATATGACGAAATTATACTAGATCCATTGTTGAATATATGACATTCTAAATTGGGTAGGATTTAGATCCTAATCCTTATCTTATCGGATCTATTGTAACTTTTATGACATTCTATGATGTGGATCTTGACCTTATTTGTGTTAGATCTATTTTTAACTATTGGATATGAATTTTGTGGACATCTAAATTATTAATCAGATCTACTTTACCACCTTGTGCCTATCATATTAGATATGAACCAGTTGGACATCTGAATTGTTAATTTATATCTTGTTGTGCTTATTATGACATCATAGTTATGGTAGAATTAGTTAACTGCCACAATTTCATCAGATTTATACTTATATGTCCCCCTTATCACCATGCTAGTTTATGGTTATGACAGAACAATCACCTTTTTCATATTCCCATCACTTTTCCCTTTTTATTGTTTATGACTACTATTAACTAGCCTAGGCATGCTGCGTATTATGTGAATGCGCTAGTTAGGGAACGAGAGAAAAAGGTTAAAATTGGCATAATTTAAATAATATTTATATGAATTGGACATATAATTCAAAATAGGGAAAAAGGGGCATAATCACCTATAAAGACATAGGTGAGAATTTGGATAACAATGAAATGTCTAAGAATACAATTAGAAATTGTAACTACACTTATGACATGAAGTTAGGTTGCATTAGTGGTGGAAGTCTATCCGAACCTGACTGGCATATCTAGCAACCGCTAATGTTGAACCTAATGTGAGAGGTCTAAGGGCATAAATACGAATCAGGCTAAGACACGAGGCTAGGCCCAACTTGTGGAAGTAATCTGCCCGGACCCAACTGGCATATCCAACATCCCCAAGTTGTAGGCCTAATGTGGGAGGTCTAGCCCATTATAACCATAAATGAAAATGTGGTAATAAATTGAAATACTTAACGTAGTGGAATCCATAGGGATTGTGTGAACATGAACATGAATAAGGGGTTAAGTAAACTTGAACAATGGGAGGGTTAAGTTAAGTATATCTGAGATGGGTTGGTAATATCTAAATATAGGCCCACGAAACTTAACCAATTGGGGGGTTATGTAATTAAAGACACTTGGTGGTATACATAACCGGTGGAAATAATAAAGTTACAAAATTTAAGACACCTTCTAGGGTAAGCATAACTTTTAGAAATGATAGGGTTATGTAATTAAAGATACCTAGTGGTATACATAGCCAATTAAAACCTGGTGGGCGATACAAGACAAATGGCAGAGCTTGTATCATATTGTGTGGGACCCGTTTCATCCATTAACCCGGAGTAGGTATCAAACATGTACTCCGAACTAGGTCGGAGAAGGGGCACGTTTACTAGACTGATTGTAAAAGATCCAAACGTGTAGGACGGAGTGGGCGGCGCAAACCGACTGGGCCATGTGCGTGCATGAGCCGGGCAGAAGGGGATAAGACGACCGTGACACCTATAGATATGGGGCTATGCATATCAGCGAGGGGTTGCCACTTTAGGACGTGATACATCCTATGGTCAGGCTGGCACAAAGTATCTACTCGGATGAGGGAGCCGATCGATTAGGGTAGTAGTTAGGATACATTTGGACATATGCCTAAGTCTACCACCTGGTGGAAGGGATCATCTCATTCTGGTTATACTAGTAATAATGCAGAGTAATAATTAGGGAAGCATATACAACTTATCTTGTCTACCCTGTCACACCTATCTTTTATGTAGTAATCTCTCTTATCCACTTTATATGCCTGTCATTCTACTTTTATTTATTTACTTGCTAAAAGTAAGTAGACTCGCCAGACTTTAAGTTTGACCCTTTTTGTTTCTCCTTCTTTCTTCCGTTCCCCCCTCCCGGTTCGCAGGGAGGGAATTCTCAGGCTTTGTAAAGACTCGGTTATCATCTAGTTGGAGCTGTTTTCGAAGTATAGCTCAAGTTCTTATCTCTACTATGGCTTAGCTCTTTTTGGGGAATTATGTTCTTTTTTATTTAGTATACTGATGGTGCAAGACAGAAGTTATATTATTGTAATGCTTTTGTGACTTATGGTATTTTGGACCACGATGTTATGTTTTATGTTGAAATAAAAATTTAAAATTCCGCTGTTGCTTTTATATCTGTCTTGTAATATTCTGTCTGTTTACCTACAACGCTTCACGACACTTAATTCATTCCCTTAGTGAGTGACATTAACGGACGTGGGGTGTCACACCGTTAGTGGTGTTATGTTCCCCTCAGTTAAAATGAGGTAAACATACTCACTCTCCCTTCCTCTCTCCTTATATGCATGTTGGTGTCTAGCTGCTACTGATTAGTTTTCTTTGACTTTTGATTTCATATCACTACTAAGTCTCGATTGCACCTTTATCCTTAAATCATTAAGACTTTGGCTAATTGATTGTGCGTTCGAATTTTATTTTTGGTATCTTTTATTAAATAACTGTAAATCTGTTCGTGATTCATAAGAAGCTGCTTAATTTACGTTAATGAAAATAAAGAATCCCTTTACTGCAAAATTTTGATAAAATATTCATTTATCTTGTGAATGAATTAAAGATATTTCATTTATTTTGTAATTGATTAAGCACTTTAACATAAATCCTTCCATGTAATATATTGATCTCATGGTTTGTTAAATTTGAATAATTAGTAATTGAGTTGATTGAGTTGATTGAATTGTAGTTGTAATTGTAATTAGGCTAAGAAAAAATGAATCTGGGAAAATGTAACTAAGTTAAATTAAATTATGGTCAGGATACTTATTTTCTTTTTGTAATAAGTCAAGTTTTCACTTCATTTAGAGATTCATTAAAGAAATTTCAACTTTATGAAGGAACTACAAAATTTTCGGCTAATTTTTTTAAAATATAATGATGTGGAATTGAAGAAACATTACATGAACCCAAATTTCCTTTGGAACATGAATGAAAAGCAATATGTTTGTAGTAAAGTGTTATTCAACGAGCTTCAACAATGAAAAAGAGTTATACCATTGAGTGTAACTAAGATATTCTAAATTTCTTGAGATCACATGGAGAATAAGTAAATTTTTATATGTTTCGGTTGCTTATCGAATTTTGCTGACTATTCACATTAAGGCGCTAAAATAAGAAAGCTTTCCCAAATTGAAATCGGTAAAAGGACGTCTTCTTGTCCATACACGATTTCAATTATGTGCACTCAATTTTAAGTTTGTAATAGAATTTACATTTTATTAACATATAAAAGTATTATTGTTTTCAAGAAATAGGGCAACAAAAACAATTTTTCTTAGCTTGTATGGGGAATCAAATGCCTTTTGGATCAGTCATGGTTGTAAGGTAAAGATTACAAGACTTTATATACGAAGGTTTGTGACAATCTTCTCAAGTGGTTCTGTGATTTTCTATTTCATACTTATTATTCGTTTACAAACAGTCCACTTTTTTAGAAATTATTTGGATAATTGGTATTGTAATCAATAATTTCATTGTTACTGTTATACACAAAGTAGTGATGTTTTTACGTCCAAAATTGTTAGTTCATAAATTAGAAAATAATAATAAAGATAATTGGTAGATTGTAAGGAGTAATTGCCAAATTTTCAACTATGTTGCTAGTGATCTCTTACAAGTAAAGCTTTTTCAGCCGATAAAGATGATAGGTCATCAAATTACATACATATAATTATGTTCTAGTTAGATGGTGTGTGTCCCATTTGTTGAATAGATCGTGCCATAAGTTTAAATGGACAAAAAAGTAATGTACGTCACATATACAAAGGGGCTACTAGAACCCACTTAAAAATGAAGCGAGATCGAAGAATGAGAGATGTCAAATGGTTAGTTTTACTCCTTTTATTTTATATTTTGTAATTATCTATTTCTCTTAGGATTTTTTTTTGTGTGCTTGACACCAGGTCTGCGAATGAATGTGGAGCACATGTTTATTGATTGCTCTTTTATGTTGTATATTGCTTGATAAATGACATCTTCTACCACCCTTTGGTTTTGGAGGGACTACACAAACTCCATTTCATGACGTATTTAAAAAAAATCTTATCTTAGTTACGAATGTTACCAAAATTTTGTTTTAGCCAAAATTGTGAGTTTTATTTTTTTAAACAGACGCAATGCGTATGGATGAATATGTTGTACTGGTAGTTGATTATTTGCTTATAAATACCGCATGAGTAAATTTTGTTTATGTAGCATATCTGTTTTAGGGTATTAAGTAATTGATATATGATTCTATGTAATACACAGAGCTAAGTGTATATGTTTATGTTCTGTTATATTAACTTTTTCTAAAGTATAACATCATTTTCTGAAATTTGAAGCTATATGCATACAGAGTACAAGTTGCAACTTGCTCGTAATTTATAATGCGAAATATTTTTTTTATTTTTTATTTTTATGGGAATAAAAATTGTTGTTATTGTTCTAAATTTATACACTTCTAAATTTGTAATTTTCGGATCATATATTTATTATAGTATACCCTTTTGCTGAATATAGTAGGCAATCTCTGAAGTTTTTTGTGTTGGTTTATAAATTGCATATTCAACTCCACATACATTCACATGTTTGTAACTACATGGAAGTTCAGATTTCTAGATTATGCGATAATGATTTTACCATTTAAAGACCAAGATACATTTATTATCGGGGTTTCAGTTACATTATGCTAAAAGTGATAATTGTTGGAAAATATAGCAGTGTAATTTGATTCAGTCATAGTGCCAGCTCCATGATTACAAAATATGGTATTTTGTTGTGTTTTTAGCAGCATAAATTTCAAGTCAGCAAAGAAAGCAATAATTTTCAGTTAGAAGAAAAATAAAAAACTGAAAAACAAAGCATTTTGCAAATTCAAAATCAAGATGAGTTAAATCTGTAACTTTACCAATGCCCAGAGTTACTACATATCAAAATCTATTGTTATTTTGGTTTGTATTTCTGTTATTGCTAATGAGTGTGAAATGTTACTTTTTGTGCCTTGCAAACAAATCCAATTTCTTAAAAAAAACAAGAAAAAATTTCTAATGATTGTTTCTTCATAATAATATGATATCTGCATATTAAGAAACGATCAAAATTTGTGTTACTGAGATTCTCTTTTATTTCTTGCCCCTGATTCCAGCTTATGCCTCAACTTCCAACATGGGAGGGATATTTATCAAATTGAATATCTGTTAATCTTATAGAACCAATTTACATTTTTTTAAACTTTTATGAGGATTAACTTAATTGGTCCCTCCTTTTCTCCATTGTGATAAAAAGTGGGCGACTTGAAGTTTGCTATTAGATCAACATGTTGCATGTTATCTGTTTCGGATTAAGATATTGTCAATGAGTTGTACATCTCCTTCCTCATGCTGCATTGATGATACAATAAAGGGTATTGCAAGTTGTTTTACAATGTGTTTTAGCAGTGAATTTTAATTATGTACCATGCTTTGTAATGCTAATGAATGCAATACATTTATGCTCAATTTTGATTTTCATGGATTTTGTTTTCATTTAAGGTATTAGTGTATTATATAACCGATCATATGTAAATGTGAATGAATATGATTTAATTTAAGTTAGGAGGCTTATAAGCACCTTCAAAATTTTCTTCTTATAATAATTAAACTGAAGGTAGAGGCATTTAGCCTTTTTACCTTTCTTGCATACCTAGGGGTGTCAAATGGGTTGGGTCGGGTGCAAACGGGTTGGTTCAAAAATTGACCCAATCCATTTAAATAAAAATTGACCCAACCCATTAGACCCTTTTATTAAATTGGTCAACCCACCCCACAAATTTTATGGGTCAACCCATCTAACCCATTATGGACAAAACTACATAAAAGCTTGTACAATCTTATAAAATCAATATCAAATATTAAAATGATCATTTCATTATCACCCTTCAATCAAGACAAACAAAGCAAGCATCATTCACATTCAAGTCAAGATAAATTTAGTTCTCATAAGCAAAACATATAATCCAAACTAAATGTTTACAGAATTTAATACATTATTATCCAACATATAATTCAAAACTAAATAGCATAAGCAAAAGCTTGAAATATGATGTGCAATGAGGACTTCTTGAAAGCATTTTCTACAACTTGAATTCAAATCCTTTTTCATTTTAATCTAAAAGACCATATATGTTCTGTCTACATCATTATACATTGCTCAATATGCTTGCAACAGAAACTAAATTTACGTAAGAAAACTATCACATATATCATTATGTTTAACAACCTGATCGACTGGTAATGTAATATTGTGTACAGCCAAACATCAAAATCAAAAAACCTCGCTCAGTCAGTAACATTGCACTCAATTATTTACACAAGCCGCAACAGTAAGATCAGTTGTGTCCTATCACATATTGCCATATAACAAAATAAATAATGCAGTCATGATCATCAAGCAACATGACATGAAGAATTTTTTTTCTTCAGAAAAGCATGTTTACTGAGAAATACATTAACTAGAAAATCAAACTTTCAAGCATGTTTATTGCTAATGCAGAAAACACATAGAAAGGAACAAATAGGGAAAACATATATTTCCTGCATATAACAAATTGTGTAGAAAATACAGGTATTAACCTGCCACTTCATTATGCATACATCTCTTATTTCAATGATAGTGTCAAACATGTATTCCTGCATAAAGTGATAGGTTAATACCTATATTCCTGCATATAATAAGATCAAACATATTTGCAGGGAAATACGTTATGTAGAAAAATGTATAAAAAAGGATTGTGCCAATTAAAAAAGATCGAATAGAAGCAACAAGTGCGACTGATAGTGTCATTTCATTGATGAATTTAATGAGAAATTTTCGAAAATCAAACTTTCAAGCATATTTACTGCAAACGTAGGAACACATATAAATAAATAACACTGAAGAAGGACCATGGAAGTAGTAAAACATGTGTTCACCTTTCACTGACGTACCTTTAATAATAAAAAGCATTAGAGATGCTTTAGGTATACATCTTGATGTACCTTCTCTGAAAAATATTTTAAGATTCAAGATGTAAGGTTAAATAAGTAAATACTATCAGTAAATAAAATATTATATGTACCTAAATAAAATATGATGTAGAATTCCTGTGCGAAGCGTATGCGTTGGATTTTATGGGATATGACCTTATCCTAGGTATGGATTGGCTTTCATTCTATGGGGTCGTCCTTGATTGCGACAAGAGAATCCTTTGTCTTAGGAGCCAAGGAGGACATAGTTTGAGTATTCCTTGTAATGTTAGGAACGAGGATAAAGCCTTATTATATTACTTATCTCCTAGTTCAAAAGGACCAACTTTGGTCCCTATAAAATGTGAGTTCTTGGATGTCTTTGAGGAAGTCACAGGACTTCCACCCCATAGAGAAATATCTTTTCGGATTTACCTAGAGAAGGACGCTAGACAAGTAACTTTACCTTTGAAGTGTATGGTGCCTAAAGAAAGAAGGGAATTAGATAAACAAATTTCGGAGTTACTACAGAAAGGCTTCTTTCGACGAAGTACCTCTAAATGTGGTGCACCTATTGTGTTTGCCACAAAAGTAGATGGTTCTCTAAGACTTTATGTGGATTATACAGAGCTTAATAAGTTGACCAAGAAGAAAAGGTACCCTTGCCTAGAATTGACGATATTTTTTACCACTTGGGAGGAGCCTGAGTATTTTCCTAATTAGACCTTGTCACTGGATTTCACCAATTGAGAATTGTAGAGGACGATAAGGATAAACCCGCATTAAAAACGTTGGATGGATTGTTCCAACGGGAAGTTATGCCCTTCAGATTGACGAATGCACCCGCCTTCTTTGTTGACCTTATGAGTAGAGTATCTAGGGGCATTATAAATAAGATTGTGGTAGTCTTCAAAGATGATATCCTTATATTTTCAAAGGACCATAAAGAGCATGAAAGTCACTTAAGACAGGTTCTAGGGATATTAAGAAGGAACCTATTGAAAGCGAAATTCTCGAAGTGCCATTTCTGGAGGGAATAAGTTAGATTTTTGGGACATATTGTGGCAAGCAAAGGCGTGGTAGTAGACCCAGCGAAGATCGAGGCAATTAAGGAATGGTGGATATCTCGAAATGGCATGGAAGTGAGGAGCTTCCTTGGATTGGCCAGGTATTATCAGAAATTCGTTAAAGATTTCACAAAGATTGCTACTCCTTTAACTCAACTGATAAAGAAGAATTTGGTATTTTCTTGGAGTAATAAATGTGACGTCGACTTCAAGAAATTAAAGGAAATATTAACTAGTGTGCCAGTCCTTATTATACCCAATGGTTCGAAATTGTTTACAGTTTACACTGATGCATGCGGAATCGGTTTAGGAGCGGTTGTTATGCAAGAAGGTAGGGTTGTAGCTTACTCTAATAGACAACTCAAGGACCCCGAGAAGAGAAACCCAGTTCATGACCTTGAGTAGGATGCGGTAGTGTTTTCCCTGAAAATGTGGAGGCATTATCTCTAAAATTAGGGGAGAGATTTGAAATTTTTACTGACCATAAATCTCTAAAATATTTATTCTCTCAACGTGACCTAAATATGACATCAACCATGGATGGAATATAATTCCTTATTTGATTTCATGATCCAGTATACACCGGGAAAATGGCATGTCATGGCAGATGCGTTAAGTATGCAACCTTGAATGCAATATCAGAATAAAGACAATTAGAGTATCTCTCTAATTTTAACTTGCAACCCTCACCAGTAACTTCTAATGGTTTTCTTAGAGATATGATTATTAGACCTACTCTAAAAGAGAGGATTCAAAGTATACATGTCCTTGACGAAGAAATAAGAAACTTGAAAGAGAAAGTGGGAAAGAAGGAGACCTTTCCCCATTTCGTTAGGTATTCGATAAGGAACGATGGAAGTTTACTTAGGAATTTAATTTTGAATAGACATGAAAATAGAAAACTTGTTTTAATAAATAAAACAAGAAGTTATTTATAAACAATGTTTATAAGTCCAAGTTCGAATTTATATTGAAAAGTGGAAAGCGGTTTTAGACCGATATTTCTAATGGGAATTGAATGTAGCAAAAGGAAATTTTAAGCGCGATTATAAATGGATGACATATAAATTAGACTTTTCTAAGGAAAATTCTAAATGGACGTTATAAATGGAAATTGGATTTGAGACATTATATAAAGTATAAAATCAAACGGATTTGATTATATATATAAAGAAATATATGTATGATTAAAGTGAATAATAGTTTAAAGTAAATATTTTGCAAACGAGATATCGATAAAGGAAATTTAGATTTGAAATATAAATCCAAATGGGAACTTGAATGGAAAAGGAAATGGATAATCGTTTTGAGAAAACGATGAGTCTTATCCCAACATTTGGAATATAGAATAAATTGGGATAATGTTTTTGTAAACTGAAATGGGTATAAAGGATCTTGGTAAGAATTTAGAGAGCTTAAATTCAAATGTGAGATTTGGGATTTTGAATTATCCTAAATGGTAGAAAAATTCTGAAGTTCAGAATATAATTGAATATAGATTATTGAGAGAAAGTTATTTATTGAAATTCGATTATATCGAATTGAGGGTAGTATTTTTACTTTCCGGTTTGCATCAAATTTAATTATTTATCTATTTACTTATTAATTTATTTATTGAAATTAATAAGTACAAGTTATATTTGCAAATAGCAATTATAACGCTGTCATTAAAATAAATGTTTTGAAAATTTATATAGCGATTATAATGCTACTACTATAATAAATATTTTGGTAAATCTAAACAGCGATTTTTTTTAACGCTGTCGTTATAATAACTGTTTTGTAGCGATCAAAATGCTATAATAAGTGTTCTATAATTCTAGACAGCGATTGTAACGCTGTTGTTAAAAGCAATGTTTTACGAATCAAATATTTGGAAACAGCAATTATAACGCTACAGTTATAATCAATATTTTTCCCGCAAAAGAAGTGTGTTCTTAGATCGGATCCGAGAGTCGCGTAAGCGATGGGTTGTTTAAAGTTGTGAGCTTTGACTATTTCAAAGTTGAGAATGTTGTTCGATTAAGGTCTTAGAGGTACTTATACCCCAACTTGATTGACTTCATGATCGACGGAGGAATAGTTAAGGTGCGATGGTGAAACGTGGTTAAGCGATATGGTTAGCGAATAAATGATTAGTGGGTTGAGTTATAACAACGATGTTTTATAACATCGCGTTAATTTGAAATGTTTTCCCAAATAAAATGAGAGATATTTTCTACACGTAGAAAATGAAATGAATTGGTCAACGAGGAATTAAAAGACAGGAATTAGGCATAATAATTTAATAAGGAATTAAATAAAAAGGGGCCAGTGTTGTTTGACGGTTGATCAGTAGAATTTCCATTTGGAAATAGGACCGTTGATTGTATGGATGTTTCTTTGATAGTTAAATCACCGGCTATCAAAGTTTTGATTTATTTTATACCTCCGTTGTTAATACGGAGAGACCGGGATTAGATGTAATATCTGAAACCCACTCTGTATTAGCATAAGCGTTACGAATCAACTTATGTTGAAGAGATTATGAAGATGGAGTAAAGTGCAAGGTCTGTTCTGTTAATCCTAGGTAGAAATTGGCCAAGATGTATTATCAGGATAGTGCCTTCGGTTTGTCCAGAACCAGGACAACTTGTAAGGGATATTTCCAAAGGGATTACGTACGTTGATTCTTTCAAACGTACGAAGTTGGTGGCATAGAAGGGAAACTTCTTTAGCCTCACAAACTGAGTATTTTTGTGGGAATCAATTAGTGATTTCCGATGGATCTGACGATGTGGCATTCAAAGTGAATGGTGGCCAGATGTTCTGGAAGATAATTCAAACCTCAAGCCTCACAACCCGGAATTTGACAAAAATCGGGCAGGCAGCATGGCTATGTGGGTCGCACCCATTAGGATGTATAATCACCTATCTAGAGAAATTCCGTTTGTTCTTTAATCTATCAATGGTGTCCCTTTCAGGAGACGGTTGCTGATCCCAACCGTTGGTGATATACATTCGATACACTCAAGCGAAATGAGTGGTCGGTCATGTGAGGGCCGGGATGCAAGACGTTCTTGTTGAACCCAGTGTATTCGTCTCTAGAGATACACTATCGGCAGGTGGTCCCATACCTTGTCATGTTGGAAATCCAATCTCCAATAAGTGCCCTGCGATTTTTGATTTTATATTATATATGGAGCGTGAGATGCAAGCGTTCCACTAGATTCTATTTATTTGATTTAGACACTATTATAATACCACTGGATTTGATATCAAAAATATTTTTGGTTATCATTAGGTAAAAACCATCCGTGTTTATGTGTGGATCGGTCTTACGATTATCATTTCTTTCGAAAGGATTTTGAAAGTTAAACAAACGGTTGGAGTTTACTCACATCAGTCCCATGACTGACCCAGAGTTTATTTTGTTTTTGTTTTCCCTAAACTCTTGGGTGCCAAAATTTGTATGGGCAGACATGTAGTTGGGATTTTACAGATTCATCTGGAGGAGATTGAGGCAGGAGGCTTCACCACTTAGCTATAAACTATCATTTTTTTTCCGCTGTGTACTATGTTGTATTTGGAAACAGGAGCTTATAACTGTTCCAGAAATAGATGTTGTGCTCTGATGATGGTATGTATATACAAATACTGATTTGTGTTTCAAAGTTTATATTATCTAATATATTTTATTCGTTACGCTGTGAGTTTGTGATCTTCGTTTTCTTATATTCTAATATTTCTTTCTTTCTATTTCTCATCCTCTAACTTCTTTCTAAAAATGATTCGTATTTCTGTGCAATTTGGGTTGGAAATGTGGTATGATTAGTTGACTCAAAGGGTATGGAAGTTCGGGTCGTTTCATTTGGTATCAGAGCTGAAGGTTGAGTAGTAACCTTGGCTCTGTGGCGTGACTCAATAGAGATGGGGTTAGTAATACCCTAGATTGAGTTTGATTGTGTATATATGAGCGCGTATTTGTATATTGATATAAAAATTGTTTTATATTGTGTTGGCTAGTTTGTTGAGTGGTGTATGAATTCTGGTCGATACAGGATGTACAACTGTATCGATAGGTGTTTCTAAACTCTCGAACAGAACAATTCAACGCAGTATTGTTTTGAAGTGGGTAAATGAAGTAATTTTGCCCAAAAATTATTTTGATATGAAAAGAATAATTTTTGAATTATTATAGTATATGAATGTGTTGATTGTTATTACAATCAAAAGAAATTATCACATTATGAAATGGTGATATAATTTGTATACGGATAATGTATACAAATGAGATAAACCAAGATTAAGTTCGAACTAGAATTGGAATTTAAATTCTGGGTGTTTAGAAAATATTTTCTGAAACATTATAAAGTAATATAATATTACTTTAAAGTATTTTTGAGTAAGGATGATTTTGAAGGGATTTTAAAAGTGATTAAGCACTGAAATCACTTCAGGGGCGAGAAAATAGTACTGATAATGGGTCGCGACATTATCGGTATTCATTTTAAAGTTTCTGAATGACGGATTGCTACCATAGTAATTTGGGAATGAAAAATTTGTTTGAAAAGGACAAGATTTTTCAGAAATTCAAATGTTTTGAATTGGGTTGATTATAATATATACAATTTCAAACTAATTTGAAATAAAACTCGCGAATTTGAATCCTGAAATTAAAGTTCAACTTGTGTAAGTTAAATAAATTGAAATGGTAAAAGAGAATAAAATAAACTGAAATTTAACTTAGGTTAAATAAAATTGATTAGAAATAATTCCGAATGGAATTAACTAAAGCGAGATATTTGAGATTTGAATTATTAATGTAAATTCGTCTTGTACACAACAAGTTGAATATATAATTTGGAGGTGTTAAATTGGAATCAAGTTGTGATGAATTTGCACCCAAGTGGGTAAGTAGATTGGTTTTAAAATACAAATCAAGTTTGAGCTATAGAATGATAGTGAACTAGCCAGGAGATTGATTAGTGAACTGGAAACCGAGAGTTGAATTGATTTGGAATCAATTGAAGTAGATGTTGAGTTGGCATTGAATGGAAGCAAATGCAAGAGATAGAATTATGTCCGACAAAAAAGTACATGTTTACAGTATTACTTGGGTTTGATAATGTTATGACCCTATGGGGCAAGCTTTTGGCTTTTTGATTTTCTTTTGGATTGGAGAAGGCCTGGAAAGGCGAGTTGTGGTAGTACCGATTGAGCCGTGCAGAGGAGATGCTGCCGATATTTTTCAGAATTTAAAGTTTTAGAAAATTTTCCGAATTTTTGAAAATTTTCGATAGTAAGAATAAATTAATATTTTAATTGAAATAAATTGGTCCAGTTAGACTGAAGTTAAGAAGTGAACAAAAAGGATTTTTGGACCGAGTTAATACGGTATGTAGCATATTTTCCTACCTTAGCAATTTCGAGGACGAAATTATTTTAAGGAGGAAGGAATGTAACGACCCGGATTTTTTCAGTAGTTGAATTCTGAATATTTAAATTGGTTTAAATATTTTAATTGAATTATATATAGGAATTTATTTAATAAAATGATATTTAAACGTATAATTTATAATATAATTAAAACGAGTGCAAAATGGTGCGGTAGTTTGAAAATTTGATTTCAAATTGCAAATTTCAAATTTCAAATGAATGTACAGGATTTAAAATAAATCGGATTTTAGCGAAACAAGAAACGTTTGAATCTATTGAACTATATCTTTCTAATGGAAGTGAAAAATCGAGATTTCGTTTTATAGATTGTAAGTTACGTCCAAATCAAATTTTCAGAAAGTCGTTGTGGAATCGTATATAAGCTATAACGGTTATTTAAATATATTTAAATATCGGTCTCGAATTTGGACAGGATTCTTTTGAGGCGTAGTGATAATTTAATTTTTAGAATTTTACTGAAATTTTTAATTAATTAAATACGCAACTTTTTATTCGGAGTATTTTGCACCCTATGTCAATATTTTGGGGATTTACAATATGAGTTAACCTACTGATATTATTATATTTTTGGGATCGTGACACCTCGCTGGGTACGATCGC
Source organism: Allium sativum (assembly GCA_030737875.1). Classification (NCBI taxonomy): domain Eukaryota; kingdom Viridiplantae; phylum Streptophyta; class Magnoliopsida; order Asparagales; family Amaryllidaceae; genus Allium; species Allium sativum. The sequence goes on along the minus strand of CM060912.1, from coordinate 220,937,039 downwards.
ATTCTTACTTATGTACATGACAACTCATACATTTAAGGTTCGGTACACTGTTCATTTTGAATACCCAGTGTATTCATATCCAAAACATATTTTATAGGACACAAGTTCATGACAATGACTTGTATTAGACATATGCGGTTTTGACACAGATGACTTTGACGATGTCAACTAATACCAACAATGCATATTTCCATATACTAGCTGTTCGAGACTTTGCAACTATGATTGATTTAGGGTAACCCTATACATGTGTTTTCAAATCACGCTGCCTACACTGTGCGAGGGTGAATATGCACATGGTTATACGTGCATCAACCCCAAGATTTCTGTACAATACCAGCACTCCTTGCCGACAAAGTAGCTAAAAATAAACACACCTATACATACTTTACAGCTGCCCTATACACCTAATACTTGCATACCACGGAAATTTCTGCCTATTTAAACACACTAATCCCCTTCGCTCTTTTCCATTCTAAAACCAAAGTGCCAATTCTTTCTCACCTGGAACAGAAATAATACTAGATGTAATCGTATTATTTTGATCCTATTGCCTCTCGCGGTTGAATACTCTTATCAGATACCGTCTGTACCGTGTGCGATGAGGTTTTGGGAATGGAGTTACCTTGAGGTGCGGTCGTAATGGGATATTGGCGGTAGGCTGTCGTGATGTAAGGTTGAGGCAGTGGAGATGAAAGGGAAGATATCGTTGGTTATGGCAGGAAAATAAGGGAAGTAGGGGGGAGCGGTGGCAGTCAAAGAAGTGGTATGATGCCATGTCCCTTTTAGTGTTGTTGCTCATGTTTGAACGGGGTCTGGTCACGTTTTAGGAGGTTCATGGTACCGATGGAAAGTCTTGGAAATGGCCTTGGTTCTAGATACCAAGGAGTGACTAACATGGAAGTATGGATTTATATGGGGACAAGATGGTGCATATTTTTGTGATGTGCAGCATGGTGAAAAAGTGGAGGACGAGTAGGTAATTTTGGGAGAAGGAATGGTGTTCAAAAGTCACAGCATGGAGGGTTGTTTGTTGAAACTGGGCTTGTCACGGTGGTTGTTTGAGTTGAAGCTTGGTTCGCATGTATTAAAGAAGGGTGTGGACTGATTTATTGTACAAGGAGCGAATGGCATTGGTTTGGTAAAAAAAAATAGAAAGGAAAATACTGAAAGCGTGGTACTGGAAGGAGGTATTTGAAAGTTGTGCATTGGGTACTAAAGTTTTGATTGGAGTAGTAGCGTTGGAAGAACGGATGCATGAAGAGATTCAGACGCATTAGGAAATTGGAAAAATTCATGGTGTTGTTTTCGGTGAAAGAATTCACGGTAGTCTACAGCTGTAGCATGTAGCAGGAGACATTGTTGGGAGGAAAGGTCATTTCCACAAAATGAGGTTTAATGAGGTAATTAAAGGAATTTATATTAGTGAACAATTTGATCATATAATATGCATACACGGAAGGAATGAACTAAATAAAGATTGGCCTTGGTTGACATGTGTTTTTAAAGGCCTTATCCTGTAACAGTAAAACAAGGGTGGAAAATTACTTAAACGTAAGGTTTAAGGTTATTAATATAATTAATGATTTAATTAAATAATTAAGGAACAAATTATTTATTTAAAATCATGTATACCACGACGCTAATAACTTTTGATTTCAAGGTCGGAAACGAACGAAACCAGTCACGTTGATATCGTCGCAGCGAGATTGATGATATGGAATTAACACAGCTGAGAATAGAGCCCTTGGGATTTCGAGATAAATCAAACCCTGTTTGATTCTGAAACAAAATAAAGGCAGAACCGTCAATGACAAAATAAGGTGAGTAACCTCACTAACTTTGACTCGGTTATATTTTTATATAAACGAGTTTTTAAATTTATTTTATACTGTGTGATGGTTGCTTGGTTGAAATGGTTGATAAATTGGTTGATAGGATTACATCGTTGATCGATTATTAGTTCTGATATTTCATATTTATGTGAAATGATCTTATTGATGTTATTAACATCTGTGGATGCAGGGAAACAGGTTGGAGGGACCCAACTGGGTTCCTCAATATTTATATTACTGTTTTTCCTTGATTTTTATATGTGGTGTGATTTATACAATCAGTGATTGACTTTGTGTGTTGGTTTACCCTGGCCCTAAAAACTTGGTATTTTACATACCGTAGATTTTTTCGAATATAGAAAAGGAATTTGATATTTAAAAAGGGGAAATTATTTTTCAAAATAGGAATTTAATTTTGAATAGACTTGAAAATAGAAAACTTGTTTTAATAAATAAAACAAGAAGTTATTTATAAACAATGTTTATAAATCCAAGTTCGAATTTATATTGAAAAGTGGAAAGCGGTTTTAGACCGATATTTGTAATGGGAATTGAATGTAGCAAAAGGAAATTTTAAGCGCGATTATAAATGGATGACATATAAATTAGACTTTTCTAAGGAAAATTCAAAATGGACATTATAAATGGAAATTGGATTTGAGACATTATATAGAGTATAAAATCAAACGGATTTGATTATATATATAAAGAAATATATTTATGAAGAAAGTGAATAATAGTTTAAAGTAAATATTTTGCAAACGAGATATCAATAAAGGAAATTTAGATTTGAAATATAAATCCAAATGGGAACTTGAATGGAAAAGGAAATGGATAATCGTTTTGAGAAAACGATGAGTCTTATCCCAACATTTGGAATATAGAATAAATTGGGATAATGTTTTTGTAAACTGAAATGGGTATAAAGGATCTTGGTAAGAATTTAGAGAGCGTAAATTCAAATGTGTGATTTGGGATTTTGAATTATCCTGAATGGTAGAAAAATTCTGAAGTTCATAATATAATTGAATATAGATTATTAAGAGAAAGTTATTTATTGAAATTCGATTATATCGAATTGAGGGTAGTATTTTTACTTTTCGGTTTGCATCAAATTTAATTATTTATCTGTTTACTTATTAATTTATTTATTGAAATTAATAAGTACAAGTTATATTTGGAAACAGTGATTATAACGCTGTCATTAAAATAAATGTTTTGAAAATTTATATAGCGATTATAATGCTACTGCTATAATAAATATTTTGGTAAATCTAAACAGCGATTTTTTTAACGCTGCCGTTATACTAATTGTTTTGTAGCGATCTAAATGCTATAATAAGTGTTCTATAATTCTAGACAGCGATTGTAACGCTGTTGTTAAAAGCAATGTTTTATGAATCAAATATTTGGAAACAGCAATTATAACGCTACCGTTATAATCAATATTTTTCCCGCAAAAGAAGTGTGTTCCTAGATCGGATCCGAGAGTCGCCTAAGCGATGGGTTGTTTAAAGTTGTGAGCTTTGACTATTTGAAAGTTGAGAATGTTGTTCGATTAAGGTCTGAGAGGTAATTATACCCCAACTTGATTGACTTCATGATCGACGGAGGAGTAGTTAAGGTTCGATGGTGAAACTTGGTTAAGAGATATGGTTAGCGAATAAATGATTAGTGGGTTGAGTTATAATAACGATGTTTTATAACATCGCGTTAATTTGAAATGTTTTCCGAAATAAAATGAGAGATATTTTCTACACGTCGAAAATGAAATGGATTGGTCAACGAGGAATTGAAAGAAAGGAATTGGGCATAATAATTTAATAAGGAATTAAATAAAAAGGGGCCAGTGTTGTTTGATGGTTGATCGGTAGAATTTCCATTTAGAAATAGGACCGTTGATTGTATGGATGTTTCTTTGATAGTTAAATCACCAGCTATCAAAGTTTTGATTTATTTTATTCCTCCGTTGTCAATATGGAGAGACCGGGATCAGATGTAATATCTGAAACCCCCTCTATATTAGCATAAGCGTTACGAATCAACTTATGTTGAAGAGATTATGAAGACGGAGTAAAGTGCAAGGGCTGTTCTGTTAACCTATGTAGAAATTGCCCAAGATGGATTATCAGGATGGTGCCTTCGGTTTGTCCAGACCCGAGACAACTTGTAAGGACGAGTGTCTGACAGAGTATTTCCAAAGGGATTACGTACGTTGATTCTTTCAAACATACGAAGTTGGTGGCATAGAAGGGAAACTTCTTTAGCCTCACAAACTGAGTATTTTTGTGGGAATCAATTAGTGATTTCCGATGGATCTGACGATGTGGCATTCAAAGTGAATGGTGGCCAGATGTTCTGGAAGATAATTCAAACCTCAAGCCTCACAACCCGGAATTTGACAAAAATTGGGCAAGCAGCATGGCTATGTGGGTCGCACCCATTAGGATGTATAATCACCTATCTAGAGAAATTCCGTTTGTTCTTTAATCTATCAATGCTGTCCCTTTCGGGAGACGGTTGCTTATTCCAACCGTTGGTGATATACATTCGATACACTCAAGCGAAATGAGTAGTCGGTCATGTGAGGGTCGGGTTGCAAGACGTTCTTATTGAACCTAGTGTATTAGCCCCTAGAGATACACTATCGGCAGGTGGTCCCATACCTTGTCATGTTGGAAATCCAATCTCCAATAAGCGCCCTACGGTTTTTGATTTTATATTATATATGGAGCGTGAGATGCAAGCGTTCCACTAGATTCTATTTATTTGATTTAGACACTGTTATAATACAGCTGGATTTGATATCAAAAATATTTTTGGTTATCGTAAGGTAAAAACCATCCGTGTTTATGTGTGGATCGGTCTTACGATTATCGTTTCTTTCGAAAGGATTTTGAAAGTTAAACAAATGGTTGGAGTTTACTCACACCAGTCCCATGACTGACCCAAAGTTTATTTTGTTTTTGTTTTCCATAAATTCTTGGGTGCCCAAATTTGTATGGGCAGTCATGTAGTTGGGATTTTACAGATTCATCTGGAGGAGATTGAAGCAGGAGGCTTCACCACTTAGCTATAGACTATCATTTTTTTTCCGCTGTGTACTATGTTGTATCTGGAAACAGGAGTTTATAACTGTTCCAGAAATATCTGTTGTGCTCTGATGATGGTATGTATATACAAATACTGATTTGTGTTTCAAAGTTTATATTATCTAATATATTTTATTCGTTCCGCAGTGAGTTTGTGATCTTCGTTTTCTTCTATTCTAATATTTCTTTCTTTCTATTTCTCATCCTCTAACTTCTTTCTAAAAATGATTTGTATTTCTGTGCAATTTGGGTTGGACGTGTGGTATGATTAGTCGACTCAAAGGGTACGGAAGTTCGGGTCGTTTCAGCATAGATCCAATATGCTCCGATAGAGTAGGTCACACCTCCAACGATGCTAACAATCCCAATGTGAAATACATATATGGCCTAAAATCAAAGGTCGAGATGTGCTCCAAGCTCCCCCTTTTACGAATAGAGGATTCAAAGTCATCCTCTGTCTACTCAATGCGTACGCCCCTACATTACCCTTTCCCGGGGTATAAGCTATCTCAAAATCAGAGGACGCTAGGAACTCCATCCACCGTTGCTGCCTTAAGTTGAGATCCTTCTATGAAAATAAGTATTTGAGCGACTTATGATCTGTATATAGCTCAAATATCTCTCCAAGTAGATAGTGTCACTAAGTCTTCAATGCAAACACTATTACTGCTAACTCTAGATCATGGGGAGTGTAGTTCTTCTCATGAACTCTCAGTTGTCTGCTATCATAGCTTATTACCCTTCCCTCTTGCATCAGAACAGCACCAAGCCATGTGCCACAAACATCTATGTAAACCGTGAACATCTTGCTTCCATCTGGGAGAGCCAGAACTGGTGTTGTTGTCAGAGCCCTTTTTAATCTCTAAAAGGCATCGTCACAATCAATGCTCCACGAAAAAGCCAAGTTCTTCGTCAATCGGGTAAGCGGGGTTTATTCCTTTGCGAAATCCTTAATAAACTTTCTATAATATCTCGTCAACCCTAAAAAACTTCTCACCTCCGTCGCATTATTTGGAGCCCTCCAATCTTGAACTGCAATGACTTTAGCAGGGTCCACTGATATCATGTCCTTGGAGACCACAATCCCTAAGAACCTTACCTCCTTTCTCCAAAAGTGACTCTTAGAAAACTTTGCCTTGAGTTGATGTGATCTGAGAGTGCGTAGAACCTCTCCTAAGTGTTGGGAATGCTCCTACTCGTTCTTTGGGAAGATAAGAATGTCATCCACAAAGTCCACCACAAAGTCCACCACAAACTTGTTCAGAAACTCTCTAAACACCCTACTCATTAAGTCCACAAAATATGCGGGTGAATTGGTTAGCCCAAAAGGCAGCCACTCAAAGAAAGCATTCGGAGTTCGTAATGCAGTTTATCAATGCTATCCTCTGCCACCCTCAGCTGATGAAGCCCCATGGCCAAATCCATCTGCGAGAAAACTAATGTACCTACTAATTGATCAAAAAGGTCGTTAATTCTTGGTTGCGGGTGTCTATTCTTCTTGGTGAGCTTATTCAGCTCCTTATAATCCATACATAGACAAAGTGAGTCGTCTGCCTTAGTTGCAAAGACGACTGTAGATTCCCATTCTGAAATGCTTCGCCTAGTAAAACCTTTCTCGAATAGCTCCCCTACTTGCTTGCTAAGCTTTGTCCTTTCCCTAAGAGCCATGTGGCACATTTGTAAAGCAACTGGATTTGCATTCTCTACCAAGTAAATCCAGAAGTTTATTTCATGCCTTGGAGGTAGTCCCTTAACCTCCCCAAACACATCCGGGTAGTCTCTAACTATGGTAATAGATCGCAAATCATCAATAAAAGTATCAAGTGATTCTAGAAAACTAAGCATCACCGACCCAAATGGGTCGCAGGAAAGTTCGAGAGTCCTCTCGTGGCAAGTAAGAAGTCTAACCACTCTCTTTTCGCAATCAATGATGACACCATACATGGCTAGCCAATCCATGCCTAGAATCAAACCATAGCCCATAAAACCTAGGACGTATGCGTCGTATTCAAATTCGACGTCCAAGATAGAAATTCTCAAACCCGTGCACATCATGGATAAATGAGCTGATCCTCCTATGTGGTTTGAGAGCACTATAGGATCAGAGACAATACTACTGTTAATGTGCAAACTATCTACTAAAGAACTGGATATAAATGAATGTTAAGTGCCAGAATCAAACAGGGTTCGAACAGGATAGTCAAAAAGGGAAATCAAACCTTCGACCGTGACTTTTCTACCTCGATTAGGTCCACTAGCCTCTAAGGCATGTACTTATCCAGAATTTCATGTCACTCGTCCTTACTTGGTAGGACATTGCTTAGTAAAGTGTCCCACTTGACCACAATTAAAGTAGGCTTTCTTTATCTTTCTACAATCCTCCGCAAAATGACCCCTGGCTATGCAACCATGACACTTGATATCTTTCTTGATCTGAGCCATGTCAGGCTTTCCACCTTTCTCTTTCTTTTGCCTTCCTTTTCTGGGCCACCATTTTTTTTTCTCGCTTTTAGCCTGTGTCTCCTTAGTCTAAGTGTCTTTCTTCTCATTCTTTCCATCTTCATGCATAAGAGCCATACCAACCAGACTTTTGAATGTCGCCTCCGATGGTATATGAGATAATGCAAGCCCTTGGAGAGGTTGATTCAATCCTCTTGCAAATCTAACAGCCTTCTAGTGGGGAGTACTCACCAAGTCCAGACCAAATCTCTCCAGTTGATTAAAATTATTCACATAATCCTTAATAGACATGTCCCCTTTGTGATGATCCCAAAACCCCGTGACACGGTGTTAAGGATAATCATTGGAATATAACACATTAATCATCATTAGCAGATCACAGATAATAGCATAAACAGAAAATAGAATAATTTACACACATATGACAGCGGAATCATATAGATATCATCACATCAGAGAAGCACAGTACATGATACAACTTAGTGCATAATGATACATAATCAGTCACCATCGCCTGAGGCGGAATCATACATAAAGAGTACACAAAAGGAATATCAGTCTACATCGCCAGTGGCGGAATCATAATATAGATACAATAATGGCGGAGAAAATCCAAGTCAGCACAGTGTAGTCAAGCCTCGCCATGAGCCAAAAGGTGCGTCAGAAACCTGTAACTAGGCTGCCCGTGTGAAAATAAGGGCACCCGAGTTTGCAAGGTGAAACAAACTACGAGTCAGTCATGGGACTGGTATGAGAAATCTACTCGACTTATTAACAACAATAATAAGGCAAATCAAAGGACTACGCCACTTTCGCGGAACGGGTTTACTCCTATGAGTGCTAGTGCATGAAATAAAATAAATGATTAAATCAACGCAATGCTTTTTATAAAATGAAGCCATTATAAGACTCAGGTCCCATCACACAATGCAACGCAAGCCAGAGGATAGAGTTTTCCCTTATAATGGCCAAAAATGCTTCATACGTATAAAACAAAAGTGTTTGATATTATTACTAGTGCATATATGTTTCAAAAGCAAATTCAATCATAAATATCAATCCTAGACGGCATGGGTACCATATATCATGTCGCCATACTAGTAATACAATCACATCCGCATATTTCGTATTGGAAGTTGGATTCCTTCATGAGTCGAGGCAAGGGGCAAGCTCCTCTCCGATTCGAGACACTCTAGCAAATGCCTCGGGACCGCACACAGCAATCCCCTGGATCCTCCAAGGCCGGTCCTCTCTTACTTTTGAGGATTGGCAATTCCTGAACACACGTTTCCCGGTCCTTACAGACCTATAATCGAGGCGCCTCATATTCCAACAACCACACAGGTGAAAAGTAGATATAAATGTCAGGGCTGGGAGGTCACTGACACCACCATAGCTAGAAAGAAACGTCATGCACTCCTTGGGTCCTTCTCCTGTTTTTGACTCATACCGGGGTGTGAGGCTCGCGAATTCACGTTATACACAAAGCTATGTCACACAGACCATGCTTTGATCATCAACCACAAGACTTTGCTTTGCAACAGAAGCCTTGATCATATGCCACTTAGGCGTGCCACACAGGCAATCTACTCCATGTGACTGACTTCTGTCAATACATAACCTCTGAGCTCGTACGTCTCAGAGAAGGGCGTTAAGCAAGAGAATAAATTCTCTGCCGCCAAACAGATATATATATATATAACAGAGATCAATCAACATAGAACAAAATCCAATGTCAGACACACAGTCCATTTACAAGTCCGTTCTGGGTCTGAACGAAACCGGAGGCACCAATTCCTCGCATATCCGTACAATCAACAGTATGTGTGGACGGCTACTACTTCAATTCTTTCATGGTAGCTACTCCAATCACGAGCATCAGTAGCGCCCATCCATCCAATGTGGAGATCGTCGGTCTTCAGTCGTCTTCGACTCTTCGACTTCTCAACATCGATCGATTATTTGAAATGAGTTAAACTCGGCCTTTTCAAATAACCCACGTATATTTAGATTTCCAAATCAACTATTCACATGGTTGGACTATTCAACATTCACACTTCAGTTATTTAGTTATAATTTTCATGTCAAATACATTCAACCATCACATATCAAGCAAACACAACAAAATTGGTTCATTTCCACTCTATATCGCCTATAGTATTTTATAGCGATATATCGCCATTTTTATTTGATTAAAAACGACCATATTTAATTAAACGACGTTTCAGGTCGTGTCGATGCACTGGCGCTGCTTTTCATTAATTTTGTTTTACACATATATGAAAATCTAACCGTTGGATCTTCACAAATTTTACATCATTAGGAAGGTCATTTCAAAACGAATCCAACGGTTTCAGTTTTGGGAAAATCCGACGGTCGGATCTTCCACACTAACCATTTGAAGTTACGATTTCAATTTACGAACTGCAGCGTCGTTATTCGATTTAATTTAATTATATTTATATATATATATAAATATAATCGTTTCTGGCGCTGTTTTTCTTCAGTTTTGAATTAAACATTCCAGACAATCCAACCGTCGGATCTTCACAAAGTTGGTGCCGTTGGAAAGATATTTCCAAGGCGAACCGAACGGTTGAGGTTTCGGGAAAATCCAATGGTCGGATCTTCCGCACTAGTCGTTTGAAATCACGGTTTCAAAACATGAACTGCACGGCCACGTTTCGTTTTAATTCTACTTATATTTATATATTTATATAAATATAGTTCATTCAAAAATTCCTATATCGTTTCCACTTCAATTGTTTCACTAACGCCTTTAAATTTGGGAAAATTTCGCCATAACCTCCTTTGTACGGGAGGGTCTGGGAAAATTCCCAAATAGCCACACGGGCGACTCATATCAAAAAGAAAAAGAAAAAGCCAAGCGGTTAGCCAACAGGCTCATAAAATCATCACCCAAACAAAGCGGTAAATGTGTACCTATTTGTCGGGCACAAAATTCTATTTCTCTTCTCTAGCCCCTTTTTGCTTTAACCTGTTTAATAGATATGCATGTACATATATACAATTTCTAACATTCATCATTTTCCATTCAATTTCATATTTGATTTGCTTTGGTTTAAAAACACCATTCATTCTAATGTTGCATGCATAGGCTAAAATCATATCATTAGCTAGTTAATGTATATTTCAACTCATGCACGTTTATTTGAACAAGTGGCTATTTTTAACACTTCACATTTCAAAGATGATAATTTTGGCGAACTAAAATAGATTTCAACACATGACTATTTTATTTAGTTCCTATGCACGTTAAAAAAAAAAATATTTCTATCACAAATATTTATTTCAACGTCCGCATATCTTTAGCATATCACACATATGATAAAAATGATATTTTTATCACTTAAAATATTTATTCGACAAATAGATGTTTCAGCACTTCATAGTTTCAATAAAAATGTAATTTTTATCGTTCGATCTTTTTATTCAACACAGGAACTTTTCCACTACACACACTTCTCAACAAATGAGCATCTCCACACATGGACATTTTATTTATGTTGTTTATATTAGAAAGATGGGATTTTTATTGTTGAAATTATTTATATAAGGCGAATATTTTTCATACTTCATATATAATAAAAATGTGATTTTTATTGTTTAAACACTTCGTTCATTCAAAAACGAATTCAATTTTCACACCACACTTTTCAACACACAAACATTTCCACACATGGATATAGTTTCAACATATGGCTTTAATTTCAACGCATGAAAATAATTTCAACATATGAAAATAATTCTAACACACAAAGATTATTCAAAATTTCGGCAGCATAACGGCAGGGTAGTTAAAACCGGCACCGTCCCTAGTACGGCTCCTCGCTCTACCTTAAAACCTCGCGGTTTTTGACAATGGGGATTCATGCATCTAATTCGCACGCAGGCGGCATGTTTATTTTTATTTCCACAAATATTTCCAATTCATTTCAATCACCAATGGGTATTTTTCAACCACAACCAAACAATATCAACCACAAACAATTATTCAACCATTCGTAATTTTCATCCAATATTTCACACCAATTCACCACAATAAATATCGTCCATGGTTTGTGGACGAGGGGAGTATATATATGTATATAATTGCTATATTTCACTTGCATTTCAACACATATATCAATTATTCTATGCATGTAAAATTCATACTTCGCTTATATAGCTTACACTACGCATGTACATGAGGTATACAACATGTATGTAATTTATATTTCGCTTATATAAATTATACACGACATTTTTCCATTCAATTTCACGTTAATTTAGATTTCTCACCTTGGTTTTCTGAGCGCTAAAAATCGATACGATGTCAGAAAAATCCGCAGCTTCTTCTATTGGGTAGAGAGCTTCCTTGCGGTCTCGATGTTTCCTATTTCATCGAATTTCGTCAATACACCAAAAAGATATGATTTTTCAAAGTGTAAAGATAAAAAAAAAACTCACTTTCACGAAGCTTCAAAACTAGGTTTATAGTTTTTGCGAAATCAGTGGCACTTGGGGACGATCGGGGGTGCTGACGTGGAAGAGGGAAGAGAGGGCTTTAAATCGGTGGTGGTTTGGTGGCGTTCGGTGGTCGGTGGCGTTCAGGGCGGCGGCGGGAAGTGTTCGACTTCCTGGCGTCGATACGGGCGGAGGAGGCGACGAGGCTGGCGACGGTGGGGTCGGATTTGAAGAGGAGGAGGAGGCGCGTCGAGGTAGGGGGTGGCGCAGGCTGGAATCGCCTGAGGCGGCGGCGATGGAGGAGAGAAGGTAGGGAGCTCGGGTCGCCATTGAACGGGGGGGGGGGGGGGTTCTTTTTTCTTTTTTTTTTTAAAATTATGAATGGAAATTTTTGATTGGTCCATAATTTCAATAAATTTTTAAATAGTGTTTTCTCAAACGAACTCCTTTTTAAACCCAACGACTGTCGCCCCTAGCTAAATACCCCCATTCTGGACACAATGGGATATGTTTCGTAGGCCAATTCGACTGTTACAGTCAGCTATTTTTTAAATTAAAGTATAAAACATTTAATTTTTAACTCTGAACGCACATTTCAATTTGCCAGGGCCACAAACTGATTCGAAAAATTCCAGAAAAATAAATCTAGCTATGTTTTGACGCTACGGTCCCAACAAAACTAGTTTCATCGAATTCTGAGGGTGTTTGAAAAATGGCCATTTTCTGGTCGATCCAATTTAACAGAAATCGACCAAACACATTTTCTTTTGCCACGCTCACATACTAGCTTCAAAAATTATGAAATTTGAAACCTAGCAATAGTTTGACATCCCGGACCCAACAAAAGTGGTTTCGTCGAATTCCGAGGTCGTATGCAAAATATTAATTTTCCAGGGCTATATATTTTATATACCGACTCTTCTGAAAATTCATTCGGCCATAACTTTTGATTCCCGTTATGAAACTTCGATTTTTCAGATTCGTTAGAAAGGTATTGACTAACAGATTTAAATATTTTTGGTTTCGCTAAAATCCGTTATATTTTACATCCTGCATAGTCGGTCAAAGTTTGAATTCAAATTTTCAAACTGACTCACTATTCCTAATTCACTATTTTATTGAAATATTCTATTTCAATTGTTCAAATTCCTTTGAAATAATCAATTTAAAAATTTTAAATTGGCTCGTATTTTCCGGGTTATTACACCCTTGTTTCAAAGCCAAGAATATTTCCATCTGTAATCCCTCTTCCACATGAGATGAAAACTTCATCTCGAATCTCTATCTGAAATCATCCCAAGCTGCTACTGGTTGCCCTAACTGCGTTACTTCCCACCAGTAGGAAGCTTCGTCCATTAATTGCCATGCATCCAATTGTATCTTCCTTCTATCATCGATCTCAAAAGGACCAAACATGTTCTCCGTCTCTCTTAGCCAATTTCGTGCTTCAATAAAGCTCTTGGTACCTCGGAATGGTTTCCTCCCATAGCGCAAAAGTCTTTACATAACTTAGAAAAGTTATCTACTCGTGGAGGTGGAGCTACAACGACTACAGCTGGGGATGGGGAATCTCCTTGACCTTCGGCAGGTGTCATAGCCTCAAGATACCTAAGGAACCATGTTGGTAGAGGAATGCGCTAAGGAAGATTGGGTGCCCTAAAAATGCTAAAAAAAGAGAGAAAGGATTCAATAAGAGATCGAGAGAATGTTAGGTATGACTTAAGGGGATATGTTTTTCAAAAACAGATTTTATTCGAAAATACTTTGCTTTTGAAAACAGTTTTAAAAACTTTTTCTCTGATCTTGTAACTTTTAGCGCTAATACCAAATGTGACACCCCACGTCCGTTAATGTCACTCGTAAGAGAATGCATTAATTTTCGTAAAGCACAATAGGTAAACCATATAGAAATTCACAAGATAGATATAAAATAAGCAGCAGAAAATTTTAACTTCATTATTAAAAATGAAGCATAGTCTCAAACAAGTTACATCAAAACCAGTTACATCTAACCAAGTGTCTCAAATCTGTCTCACAAAACAGCTCAGAAATAAAATATCAGAGTACATAAAATCATATCCCTCATAGTAAGGCATAATAGAGTAGAGAGCAAGTCAAAATGTTACATCTCAAGAAATCCAAGTCCAAGCTATAAGAGAAAGTCCTAGTCACTGTTGAGTGCTTCCACTCCGAAGATCTGGGGGAAAGGGAAGAAATAACCAAAAGAAAAAGAGTCAGACATAAAGTCTAGCGAGTTCCAATGATATCCAAATATGCATAAAATAGAAATGCCAAGATAGGTAAATAAGGCTGGATGAGAAAGGTACAATGTCATATAAGGTATCAGATAAACAGAACATCATGATAGATAGGAATAACAGGAATAAACTATGATCGAGTAAAGTTTATCATTTATATCTAAAACATGTATGTCTACACCAATATTAGTATAACAGGTTCAACAGGATTAGGTATTTAACCTAATTACATATCAAAATGATTAACAGCAGATTAAACAACAGGATTAGGCGTACCCTCATTACATAACAGATTAGGTGTTAAACTAATTACACAATAGCGGTATTAGGTGTACACTAATTACTACCCATGCGATCAGCTCCCTAATACGTAAATACCCTGTGTCATCCCCGATAGTAGGGTGTATCATTCCCTAGCCCAACAACTTATATAACAAAGACCTATTTATTGGTGTTACAGCAGCTTATCTTCCCTATACGGACCCATGTGAAACGCGCCTGTACCCACCTTCCCTATGTGAACCTCTTACTATCCAGTTCAGTAAAGCATGCCCTGGCCCCTTCCAAGTGTGAGGCCCTCTAATGAAACGCTAACAGGGATACTAAGTGATATGGGTTCCAAACAGCAGATTGACATAAGCCAAACCCACTAAGCTTGTGCTCGTAGGTAACTAGGATTTTAGCGTCCCCAAAACCCGATACAACAGCAGAACGAGGGACCTCTTTGGCTTATTGATAATCATGTTTAACCTAGAAGGTTTAGTTTTACTATTAAGCGTGGTTGTAATATTACATGTCATTATGTGTGTACAACCCTTACCCAAAACACTAGCCCAGACGTATGTATAACTACAGTGATTCAGTTTATTAGCCTACATCTTGTACTTACAATATTCCAACATGTTATTTACTAAATGTCTGCATTAAGTCAAACCTAAAATGTTTATACATATGCATACTATTCATCCCATTATGTCCAAAAATTATAGCATGTACAGATTTATGTATATTATCCATTTTTAACCATTTATAGCAAGTACATGCACATTACCCCGTTTTATCAATTTATAGCAAGTTTAAACATGTGCATATTATCCTTTTCCCAAATTTTAGTTAAACAAACCCCAATTTAACAACATGCCTAAATTCTTCTTTTTATGTCATTCATTATTACCCAATTATACACAAACTCTAATCGCATATATGATAGGTTTCCAAAGGCCTAGACTTAGTGTAAAAAAGGGGAAAACGGAGGAAGGAGAATATAATCAAATCACATAGGCATATAGGTGAGACTGGAAATAAAACATAGAAACAGGGAAAAGGAATATGAATACATATAACTTATTAATTATCCAATAGTAAAGGAATATGTTTTACTTATCACAACGACATAGGTGATTAACACTGATAAACATGCATAGAAAATATCTTATAGACACTGTAAATCCAAACTCAATTTTATTTAATTATCATGTTATAGTCTAAGAAATCAGATCTGAAATTGACAGGGAAATCAAAGTGGGTCTTGGTGAAGAAGAGATTAAACCTCTTATATACATAACTATATGTCGTAGAAAAGTCCAATCCAATCCCTTATTGTTGTATGTATGCAAGTCCTGAATGTTGTCTCTGTAGATCTAGGCTTCAGCAGAATTCCCCCATTATATGTTTATATTTTTAGAATAATTCGTAGAGATAGAAGATATGAAGAAATGGTGTAAATTGGAATGGGAGATGCCACCTATTTATAGATTCACGGAGTCAACCTTAACCTTTAGATTCTAGGGTTTTAATCTTAACCGTACATGTAGCACTGAGTCAACAATGAATATAATCTGAGAAACAGTCTAGATTCACAGAACGAACCTGCCATGATCGTTAGTGGTTCGACCCACCGACCCATGGGTTGACCCAGCCGACCTTGGGTTGACCCATAGGTTGACCTAGATGGTATATGGGTTGTCCCGCAATGGTCATGTTTCTCACTTTCCTTTCCCCCATATCTCATTTGAAAATTCTGGAATTATTTTTATATTATATTCATATATAGTCTTCTTATGTGTGTACAAACTTGTGCGGTTCATAACTTCTTCATACATTATCCGTTTTACGAAAACTTGGGGTCAATCTAAACCAGAATTTCGGACGAACGCAGCGATAATGCTGGTTTCACTTAATTCTGAATATTTAATTAAGTAATACCCAATTTATTACCTTTAAAGTATGGTTATAGTGCATTAAATTTTGGGGCATTCCAGAAATTCTAGAGGAGTGTCATAGGTCAAAGATGACCATACACCCCGGTGGAGATAAAATGTATAAAGATATGGAGAGGAATCTCCATTGGGAAGGGATGAAATGAGATGAAGCCGAGTTCGTAGGTAAATGTTTAACATGCCAGAAAGTAAAAGCGGAAGCAAGGAAAGCCCAAAGGATTCCTATTACCTTTATAGATTCCTATGTGGAAGTGGGAAGATATTTCCATGGATTTTTTTCATGAACTTCCTAGTAGACAAAAGGGAAATAAGGTTATTTGGGTTGCGGCAAACCGTTTGACCAAGTATGCCCATTTTATACCAATCGAAAATATTATAACTGCAGCCTCATTGGCCCAATTGTATATAAAAGAAATAGCTAGATTACATGGTATCCCACCCAGTATAATGAGCGATAGAGACCCCTTGTTCACAGGTGAATTTTGGAGAAGCTTACAAGCAGCAATGGAAATGACGCTCAACTTAAGTACAACCTATCACCCGCAAACCGATGGCTAGACAGAAAGAGTAAATCGGATCTTGAAAGACTTACTCAGAGCTTGCCTGTAACGACCCGGATTTTTGAACAGTTTATTTTAAATATTTAATACGGTTTTAAATATTTAATTGATACTTTAAATCGATTTTTATATTGAATTATCGATTAATAATCGAAATATGATTCATTTCAAATATATATTGATCGTAATACGAAATTTAATTGAATTCGAAGTTAGAACTGAACCGAAAATAATTTAGATGATCAGTATAAATTCTATTACAATATATAGACGATAATAATAATAAATTATTATCGAGAGATTTATTTGTTTAAATTTATATTATATTATACTAATTTAATATGGTTATTTTATATATACGTTCAAATTAAATTTTAGAATATTTTCTGTTGAGTTCAGAATAGTGTTGTAGCATTAGATAGTCCGTCGTTACGTTAAAATAGCAGTTTGTAATGTTAAGTGATGAACTCCAATATATTTTAAATGGATAAGCTCGAAGTCGAATCAAAAATCAAATCAGAATCCATTTAAAAAGAACAAAAATCGCTTTATATCAAATCGAATTTAATACAAATCAAATCGAAAATCTTTTTAAAATAAAAAAATTAAAGATTTGTTGTGTACTTTAGCCTACACCAATTTAACACCCTATGTACGAATTTTCTATTGTTATCCCTTTATAAATATGCGATAACATTTCCTTTCCTCTCCTTTTTACCTCTCGTTTGGCTGAAAGGAATTCCAAAGTTTCAGTTAAATGGCCAAACCAAATCCAAGCCTTTGCTTGCGTTTTCCCCAATTCAAAAATAATACCCGTGCTTCTCAACGCAAGAACCAAATCCACTCCTTGTTTGATTCTCTTCCTCTCAGTCATCAAAACCAAAATCGAAATCAATTCGACAGGCGGAAAAAAAGGAAATAGGGAGGGAATAGAATCGCGATACTCCTAGAAGCTCGAGATTTGGTTCGACAGTTTTATTTCAAACGTTAGAGTTTAAATCGTCCTTGGCTCATGTGTTTTCGAAGAAGTTGTAAGGGTTGAAATTGATAATCCGTGGTTCGAATTGAAGCAACTCGAAGTCGCGATGACTTTGGGTCGTTTTAGTGTTGTCGTGGAGGCGAAGTCGTTCTCGAGGGGGGGTGTCACTTGAAGTCGCGATCTGTCCTATAGTGTGAGTTCGATATCGCGATGGGGTCGATGTAGGAGGGGGCGAACTGGAAATCGCGATGTGGGTGGATTGGAAGTGGTGCATGGTGTCTGTCGTTCGTAAGAGGGTCAAGATTGATGGCGTTGGTTGTTGTAGGTGGTGCGACAGATGATATGGATGGTTGAAGAGATCTGGAGTGCGAATGTACTAGAGGATGGAACTATGTTGATACTGTGAGTTTGATAATTGGTTTGTGAGAAGGTACAAGCAATTAGTCGAGGGGTTCAGCGGTGGAGAAAGGTGTTCGATCTATGAATCGAAATGGAGCAGACGTAGAATTAAGGTAATTTTATTCATTTATTTCTAAATTCAATTTTTAAAAAGAAATTAGTTTATAGAAAAAATAAAATGGTTTATATAATTAGTATATAAAGGAAATTGGTTAGTAAAAATAAAATAAAATGTATAGATTAATCATTTAGGTAAAATTAAGATTTTATTTGGAATTGGGTTATACATGGGAAATTAATTAAATTAAATTAGTCTAATTTAATAACTGAAATTTTATTTGTATTATTTTACATTTGAAAACAGACGTTGGAGAAATCACTGTGAAATCTATAAAATTGGCTTCATTGAGTATTCAGCAAAAATAAAATCACAGTGAGTAAATCCCACTCACCTTTTATTTAGAATTATTTTTATCAGTTAAAAATAATTGTTTGTTGCTTGTTTGGTTGCATTTAATATTTTTGTGCATCTTAAATATATTAGTTATTTAGGCTTGGTGTGCTATTATATATATATATATATATATATATATATATATATATATATATATTGGTGGTTGGATATTCCCGCAGTCTCATTAGCGGATGCCCGCGGTACCATTAGTGGATGATTACCCTGTACGCCCCATGCTATGATAGTGCATGACCTTCTATACCGCGATATCCTGCCACGAAGCAGGATCGGTATTATTTCTGTTGGCTAACATCTGTGGATGCAGGAAACAGGTTGGAGGGATCCAACTGGATTCCTCAAATATATTATTATTTCTTTTCTTTCACATATATTATCATATATGATGTGTTGATTGATAATTGAGTGGCTTGATTGTTTAAATATTACTGGGGCCAAAATGTTAATTTATAGAAATATTGTGAAAATAGATTTGGGGATTTAAAAGGAAAATTCTATTTTTTTATAAATAGAATTTGGATTTAGAATGTGCTAAAAATATTTACTTGTTTTAAATAAATTAAACAAGTATTGAATTTATAAACGATGTTTATAAATTGAATAATGTGAGGAATTGAAATAAATTTATAAACGGTGTTTATAAATAAAGTGAAAAAAATTTCATTTGATAATTTGAATATTTAAATTCAAATGTGAATTTAAAAATAGAAATGGGGAAATCGTTTTAAAGAAATAAACGATGGAATTTATTCTGATGTTCAGAATATAAATGGAACTAAAATAAATCCGTAAGTATTTATGATTTGAATTCGATTAATTCGAATTTATTTAAATAGAAGTTAAATAGAATTTGAAAATAGAAAATTCAAATAGAAATTCTAATAGAATTTGAATATAGAAAATTCAAATAGAATTGAAAATAGAATTTGAAAGTAGAAAATTCAAATGGAATTTGAATATGAAAAATTCAAATAGAATAGAAAGTTGAAATCATTTTGAAATGGGAACGACGAAATATATTTCAGAATGTGGATTTTTAAACAGAATAGAAATAAATCCAAAGGATTTATCATTTGAAGAAGGAATTCGAATTGAATATAGAAGATCGAAGTATAAATAAATATATTACCGAGTAAGGAAAATCGACAATTATAGATAATCGAAATTATTATGTTGAATTGGGAAACTGATTTGATATATATATTAAAAATATATCAGAATGGAGTTAGAATTTATATATAAACAAAGTTTAAACGTTTATATATATTAATATAATTAAAACAAACTCGCCGCAGCGTGATAGTTCGTAAATTGGCTTCGAACTTCAATCGAGTGTATAGGACTCAATTTAAGTCGGAATTCTTTGAAACAAGAATCGTCAGGACCGATTTGATAATGGTTTTCTAATGGAAGAGAAAAATCTAGATGTTGTCTGATAGATTTTGAGTTATGTAAAAATCAAATTTTCAGAAAAGCAGCGCCAAAATCGTTTAAAAACCATAACGGTTTGTTTAAATAAATTAAAGGATTTTAAGCAAATAAAATCCGAATTTCTATTTAGAAAAATCCAGATTTGGGTTATAAAATATATTTGAACTGAAGTAAGTAATGTATTGAATTTTTTTGAAACAAAAATCAGATTTTTACTTATTGAATAGAATTAACTAATTTGAATAATAATTAGTTAACGAGATTTTGAAGTGAAATTGGGCTTTGAATAAGTGAATTCGATTTGGGAATTTATATTCGAATTGAATATGGAATTTGAATTGAAAATGGAATTCGAACGGTAATAAGCAAGTTAAAATATATTTGAACGTGATATGTTCAAATAGGAAAAAATGAAATGAGAAAACGAGCTGATTAAAAAATAAATTAACGAATCAAGTTAAAATGGCCAGATTGAGTTGGAATAAATTAGGAACGGAAATTTATGGGTTAGACAGGTATGGAATTAAGTATATGAAGAATATGAAGTTTATAGAGTTAGTGACCGACAAAAAGGTACACGTTTAAATTCCATATGAGGTTTTATGCACCGAATCGGCTAGCTGCTTGGCTTTTTCTTTTTCTTTTTGATTAGAAAGGCCTATGTGGCGATTTGGGGATTTTCCCGATGCTCTTGGTACAAAGGAGGTTATGGCGAAATTTTCTGAAAATTTAAGGAGTTAGAATATTTTTAAGAAAATTTGATAGTTAGAAATCAATCTATCGATATATATATAATTCGATAAGTAAATGAACTTAAAAATAGAATATTATAAACAAAAAGGAAATCTATAAATTAGATTTGTTAAAAATAGAAAGAGAAGCGTATACGTGTTTAGAAATGGATAATTGGTTTTTACGGTGTTGATTATTCAGGAATAATGGTCTTGTCTGTTTTGAAGTTAAGGATGTTTTCAGTCAAGGTCTGAGAGGTAATTTTAACCCAACTCGATTGATTTCACTTATAACCGATAAATAGCAAAGATCCAGTCTCGAAGATCAATGGTTGAATAAAAGATAGTTGAAATGAAATATTTTGGGTGTAACGATGTTTTATACAACATTCGTTTTAAACCAAATAAGTGGAATTTTGGAAATATAATAACATATATTTCCTGAGAGTAGAATTAAATGAGTCGAGCAAGAGATAAGTAAATGGGAATGTTTCCCAATTATAAATAGAAGATATTTTCTAAATATAGAAAATAAAAGAAGACGATATATGGAAATGTTTTCCAAATAGCGTAAGAGGCCAAGAAGATGATTATCGAAAATATCGTGTTAATGGATATGGATAAGGAAATGGAGTAGTGATTTAATTAATGAATGAAATATCAATTAAATGGCCCAGTGATTTGTTTGATGCTTTGGTTGAATGTTTGTTTTTCTTCGATAGTTAAATAACCGACTATCGAAGTGTTTGCCAATATTGTTGTCAATATGGAGAGACCGGTTGGATTAGTATCCGTGAACCACTCCGTATTAGCAGTAGTGTTGCGAATCAGAATATGGGAGGATAATCGAAGACGGAGTAAAGTGCAAGGGCTTTTCCTATTAACAGAAATTGTTCCTTTGGTTTCATTCAATCCCAGAACGAACGTATATGGACGAATGTCTGACAGAGTATTTCCTTTGATCGAATATGTTGGTCTGTATAAATATACGTGGTGGCAACGGATTTATTCCCTTAGCATAATATCCAGAATATATTTGTGCAAATCAATTAATGATTAACGGATCTGACAATGTGTCATAAATGAATGGCAAGTAAGCGTAGCCTCAGGCCTCAACAATCGGGAAATGACAAAAATCTGGCAGGCAGCATGGCTATGTGGTTCGCTCCCATTAAGGTGTATATTCACCTATCTAGAGAAATTCCTTTACTTCTTTAATCTATCGATGATGTCCCTTATCGGGAAACGGTTGCTGATCCCAATCGTTGGTGATATACATTCGATACACTGAAGCGAAATGAGTGGTCGGTCATGTGTGGGCCGAGTTACAAGATGGTCTTGTTGAACCCAGTGTATTCCTCTCTAGAGATTCAATATCAGAAGGTGGTTTCATACCTTGTCATGTTGGAAATCCAATCTCCAATAAGCGCCATGCGGTTTTTGATTTTATATTATATATGGAGCATGAGATGCAAGCGTTCCGCTGGATTCTATTTATTTGATGTAGACCTTATTATAATATCACTGGATTTGATATCAAAGATATTTTGGGTTATCGTAAGGTAAAAACCATCCGTTTTTATGTGTAGATCGGTCTTACGATTATCATTTCTTTCGAAAGGATTTTGAAAGTTAAACAAATGATTGAAGTTTACTCACACCAGTCCTATGACTGACCCAGAATTTATTTTGTTTGTTTTCCCTAAATTCTTGGGTGCCCAAATTTGTACGGGCAGTCAAGTAATCGGGATTTTGCAGATTCATTTGGAGGAGCTGGAAGTAGGAGGCTTTACCAGTTAGCTATAGATTATCATATTTTCGCTATGTACTATGTTGTATCTGGAAACAGGTGTTTATAACTGTTCCAGGAATAACTGTTGTGCTCTGATGATGGTATCTATATAAAGTTACTGATTTGTATTTCAAAAGTTATGTTATATAATATATTTTATTCGTTCCGCTGTGAGTTTGTGATCTTCGTTTTCTTCTATTCTAATATTTCTTTCTTTCTATTTATCATCCTCTAACTTCTTTCAAATAATGATTCGTGTTTCTGTGCAATTTTGGTTGGACGTGTGGTGTTATTAGTCAACTCAGATAGTACGGATTTGCGG
Source organism: Allium sativum (assembly GCA_030737875.1). Lineage (NCBI taxonomy): Eukaryota > Viridiplantae > Streptophyta > Magnoliopsida > Asparagales > Amaryllidaceae > Allium > Allium sativum. Next base: position 220,914,022 of record CM060912.1, on the reverse strand, counting down.
GCCGTTACAATTGGTATTAGAGCTTAGGTTGAACAAATACCTAGACTTTGGTGGGATTGTGCTCATAGGGATAGGGTCAGTAGTACCCTAGAATGAGTTGAGTGTATATATACGAGAGCGCGTATTTGTAAATTGATATCAAAACTGTTTTATATTGTGTTGGCATGTCTATTGAGTGGTTTATGAATTCTGATCGAATTGTGGGACGCCATGACGTCGATAAGAGTTTGTAAATACTTGAACAGAAGATTGAACACGATATTATTTTTAAGTGGGTAAATGAAATAATTTTACCCAAAATTCTACTTTGATAGAAAAGGAATAATTTTCTTAAATTATTATAATATATTGATGAGTTGATTGATATTATTATAATCAAATAAGATTATAAAATTGGATTTGTTATATATAACCAAATAAATTTGTATATAAATGAAATATACAAATGAGATGAATTAAAAATCTAATTCGAACCAGAATTTGGAATTTAATTCCTGGGAAGTTGGAAAATATTTTCTGAAGTATATTAGAATAATATAGCTTTGTTTTAAAAGGATTTTGAGTAGAAATCTTTTCATATGAATTTTGAAAGTAATAAAGCACTGAACTCACTTCAGTGGATGGGAAATAACTCTGATGATGACTGCAGTGTCATCAGTGTTCATTTTCGAGTTTCTAAGTGATGGACTGCTACCTTAGAAAAAAATTTGATGGAAATTTGTTTGGCAGAAAACAAATAGTTTGGAAAAATTCAAATGTTTTGAATTGGAAATGGTTATATATATATATATATATATATATATATCTGTGTGTGTGTGTATGTGTGTGTGTGATTTCGAAAAGATTTGGAATGAAATCCCGGGAATTTGAATTCTGAAATTTAAATTTAACTTAACCATGTTAAATGGATCAAAGTAAATAAATTGATCAGAATCAGTAGGATTGGAATATGAATTGGATATATCAGTTGAAAATCATCTAGACTAAATGGATGTAAGCATATGGTGTGCAAAATAAATGAAAAGCAAAAGTTTTGGTAGAACTAAATTTGTTGAAAGGTGAAATGTTGAGTTTCAAAATAAGTGGGTTTTTGAAAAGTTAATAGGTTTGTACCATTTTCCTACCTTAGTAATTTCAGGGACGAAATTCTTTTAAGGGGGAAAGAATGTAACGATCCGGATTTTTGAACAGTTTATTTTAAATATTTAATACGGTTTTAAATATTGAATTGGTACTTTAAATCGATTTTATATTGAATTATCGATTAATAATCGAAATACGATTCATTTCAAATATATATTGATCGTAATACGAAATTTAATTGAATTCGAAGTTAGAACTGAACTGAAAATAATTTAGATGATCAGTATAAATTCTATTTCAATATATAGACGATAATAATAAATTATTATCGAGAGATTTATTTGTTTAAATTTATATTATATTATATTAATTTAATATGGTTATTTTTTATATATGTTCAAATTAAATTTCAGAATATTTTCTGTTGAGTTCAGAATAGTGTTGTAGCATTAGAACGTCCGTCGTTACGTTAAAATAGCGGTTCGTAATGTTAAGTGATGAACTCTGATATATTTTAAATGGATAAGCTCGAAGTCGAATCAGAAATCAAAACAGAATCCCTTTAAAAAGAATAAAAATCGCTTTATATCAAATCGAATTTAATACAAATCAAATCGAAAATCTTTTTAAAATAAAAAAATTAAATATTTGTTGTGTACTTTAGCCTACACCAATTTAACACCCTATGTACGAATTGTCTGTCGTTATCCCTTTATAAATATGCGATACCATTTCCTTTCCTCTCCTCTTTACCTCTCGTTTGGCTGAAAGGAATTCCAAAGTTTCAGTTAAATGGCCAAATCAAATCCAAGCCTTTGCTAGCGTTTTCCCCAATTCAAAAATAATACCCGTGCTTCTCAACGCAAGAACCAAATCCACTCCTTGTTTCATTCTCTTCCTCTCAGTCATCAAAACCAAAATCGAAATCAATTCGACAAGCGAAAAAAAAGGAAATAGGGAGGGAATAGAATCGCGATACTCCTAGAAGATAGAGATTTGGTTCGACAGTTTTATTTCAAACGTTAGGGTTCAAATCGCCCTTGGCTCATGTGTTGTCGAAGGAGTTGTAAGGGTTGAAGTTGATAATCCGTGGTTCGAATTGAAGCAGCTCGAAGTCGCAATGACTTTGGGTCGTTCTCGGGTTGTCGTGGAGGCGAAGTCGTTCTCGAGGGGGGGTATCACTTGAAGTCGCGATCTGTCCTGTAGTGCGAGTTCGATATCGCTATGGGGTCGATGTAGGAGGGGGCGAACTGGAAATCGCGATGTGGGTGGATTGGAAGTGGTGCGTGGTTTCTGTCGTTCGTAAGAGGGTCAAGATGGATGGCGTTGGTTGCTATAGGTGGTGCGACAGATGATATGGATGGTTGAGGAGATCTGGAGTGCGAATGTACAAGAGGACTGAACTGTGGTGATACTGTGAGTTTGATAATTGGTTTGTGAGAAGGTACAAGCAATTAGTCGAAGGGTTCAGCGGTGGAGAAAGGTGTTCGATCTGTGAATCGAAATGAAGCAGACATAGAATTAAGGTAATTTTATTTATTTCTAAATTCAAATTTTAAAAAGAAATTAGTTTATAGAAAAAAATAAAATGGTTTATATAATTAGTATATAAAGTAAATTGGTTAGTAAAAATAATATAAAATATATAGATTAATCATTTAAGTAAAATTAAAATTTTATTTGGAATTGGGTTATACATGGGAAATTAATTAAATTAAATTAGTCTAATTCAATAACTGAAATTTTATTTGTATTATTTTACATTTGGAAACAGACGTTGGAGAAATCACTATGAAATCTATATAATTGGCTTCATTGGGTATTCAGAAAAAATAAAATCACGGTGAGTAAATCTCACTCACCTTATATTTAGAATTATTCTTATCAGTTAAAAATAATTGTTTGTTGCTTGTTTGGTTGCATTTAATATTTTTGTGCATCTTAAATATATTAGTTATTTAGGCTTGGTTTGCTATTATATATATATATTGGTGGTTGGATATTCCCGCAGTCTCATTAGCGGATGCCCGCGGTACCATTAGCGGATGATTACCCTATACGCCCCACGCTATGATAGTGGATGACCTTCTATACCGCGATATCCTGCCACGAAGCAGGATGGGTATTATTTCTGTTGGCTAACATCTGTGGATGCAGGAAACAGGTTGGAGGGATCCAACTGGATTCCTCAAATATATTATTATTTGTTTGCTTTCACATATATTATCATATATGATGTGTTGATTGATAATTGAGTGGCTTGATTGTTTAAATATTACTGGGGCCGAAATGTTAATTTATAAAAATATTGTGAAAAGAGATTTGGAGATTTAAAAGGAAAATTCTATTATTTTATAAATAGAATTTGGATTTAGAATGTGCTAAAAATATTTACTTGTTTTAAATAAATAAAACAAGTATTGAATTTATAAATGATGTTTATAAATTGAATAATGTGAGGAATTGAAATAAATTTATAAACAGTGTTTATAAATAAAGTGGAAAAAAATTTCATTTGATAATTCGAATATTTAAATTCAAATGTGAATTTAAAAATAGAAATGGGGAAATCGATTTAAAGAAATAAACGATGGAATTTATTCTGATGTTCAGAATATAAATTGAACTAAAATAAATCCGTAAGGATTTATGATTTGAATTCGATTAATTCGAATTTATTTAAATAGAATTTAAATAGAATTTAAAAAGAATTTAAATAGAATTTGAAAATAGAAAATTCAAATAGAAATTCAAGTAGAATTTGAATATAGAAAATTCAAATAGAATTGAAAATAGAATTTGAATGTAGAAAATTCAAATTCAATTTGAACATGGAAAACTCAAATAGAATAGAAAGTTGAAATCATTTTGAAATGGGAACGACGAAATATATTTCAGAATGTGGATTTTTAAACAGAATAGAAATAAATCCAAAGGATTTATCATTTGAAGAAGGAATTCGAATTGAATATAGAAGATCGAAGTATAAATAAATATATTACCGAGTAAGGAAAATCGACAATTATAGATAATCGAAATTATTATGTTGAATTGGGAAACTGATTTGATATATATATTAAAAATATATCAGAATGGAGTTAGAATTTATATATAAATAAAGTTTAAACGTTTATATATATTAATATAATTAAAACAAACTCGCCGCAGCGTGACAGTTCGTAAATTGGCTTCGAACTTCAATCGAGTGTATAGGACTCAATTTAAGTCGGAATTCTTTGAAACAAGAATCGTCAGGACCGATTTGATAATGGTTTTCTAATGGAAGAGAAAAATCTAGATGTTGTCTGATAGATTTTGAGTTATGTAAAAATCAAATTTTCAGAAAAGCAGCGCCAAAATCGTTTAAAAACCATAACGGTTTGTTTAAATAAATTAAAGGATTTTAAGCAAATAAAATCCGAATTTCTATTTAGAAAAATCCAGATTTGGGTTATAAAATATATCTAAACTGAAGTAAGTAATGTATTGAATTTTTTTGAAACAAAAATCAGATTTTTAATTATTGAATAGAATTAACTAATTTGAATAATAATTAGTTAACGAGATTTTGAAGTGAAATTGGGCTTTGAATAAGTGAATTTGATTTGGGAATTTAAATTCGAATTGAATATGGAATTTGAATTGAAAATGGAATTTGAATGGGAATAAGCAAGTTAAAATATATTTGAATAAAATATGTTCAAATAGGAAAAAATGAAATGAGCAAACAAGCTGATTAAAGAAAAAATTAATGAATCAAGTTAAAATGGCCAGATTGAGTTGGAATAAATTAGGAACAAAAGTTTATGGGTTAGGCAGGTATGGAATGAAGTATATGAAGAATGTGAAGTTTATAGAGTTAGTGCCCGACAAAAGGTACACGTTTAAATTCCATATGAGGTTTTATGCACCGAATCGACTAGCCGCTTGGCTTTTTCTTTTCCTTTTTGATTGGAAAGGCCTGTGTGGCGGTTTGGGGATTTTCCCGATGCTCCCGGTACAAAGGAGGTTATGGCAAAATTTTCCGAAAATTTAAGGAGTTCGAATATTTTTATGAAAATTTGATAGTTAGAAATCAATGTATCGATATATATAGAATTCGATAAGTAAATGAACTTAAAAATAGAATATTATAAACAAAAAGGAAATCTATAAATTAGATTTGTTAAAAATAGAAAGAGAAGCGTATACATGTTTAGAAATGGATAATTGGTATTTATGGTGTTGATTATTCGGGAATAATGGTCTTGTCTGTTTTGAAGTTAAGGATATTTTCAGTCAGGGTCAGAGAGGTAATTTTACCCCAACTCGATTGATTTCATTTTTAACTGATAAATAGCAAAGATCCAGTGTCGAAGATCAATGGTTGAATAAAATATAGTTGAATGAAATATTTTGGGTGCAACGATGTTTTACACAACATTCGTTCTAAACCAAATAAGTGGAATTTTGGAAATATAATAACATATAGTTCCCGAGAGTAGAATTAAATGGGTCGAGCAAGAGATAAGTAAATGGGAAAATTTTCCAATTATAAATAGAAGATATTTTCTAAATATAGAAAATAAAAGAAGACGATATTTGGAAATGTTTTCCAAATAGCGTAAGAGGCCAAGAAGAGGATTATCGAAAATATCGTGTTAACGGATATGGATAAGGAAATGGAGTAGTGATTTGATTAATGAATGAAATATCAATTAAATGGCCCAGTGATTTGTTTGATGCTTTGGTTGAATGTTTGTTTTTCTTCGATAGTTAAATAACCGACTATCGAAGTGTTTGCCAATATCGTTGTCAATATGGAGAGACCGGTTGGATTAGTATCCGTGAACCACTCCGTATTGGCAGTAGCGTTGCGAATCAGATTATGGGAGGATAATCGAAGATGGAGTGAAGTGCAAGGGATTTTCTGTTAATAGAAATTGTGCCTTCGGTTTTGTTCAATCCCAGAACGAACGTATATGGACGAATGTATGATAGAGTATTTCCAATGATCGAATATGTTGGTCTGTATAAATATACATGGTGGCAACGGATTTATTCCCTTAGCATAATATCCGGAATATATTTGTGCAAATCAATTAATGATTAACGGATCTGACAATGTGTCATAAATGAATGGCAAGTAAGCGTAGCCTCAGGCCTCAACAACCGGGAAATGACAAAAATCGGGCAGGCAGCATGGCTATGTGTGTCGCTCCCATTAGGGTGTATAATCACCTATCTAGAGAAATTCCTTTACTTCTTTAATCTATTGATGCTGTCCCTTTTCGGGAACGGTTGCTGATCCCAACCGTTGGTGATATACATTCGATACACTCAAGCGAAATGAGTGGTTGGTCATGTGTGGGCCGGGTTGCAAGACGTTCTTGTTGAACCCAGTGTTGTAACAGCCCGCATTTTACGTATCGGAAGATCGTAAAATAATTTTATTTTATTCTCTGAGGGTTGGATCATTCTCATCTTTTAATATGTTGCTTATGGGGATGTGTGACATGTCCATAATTTTTACCGATTTTGTTTGTGACCATTTTGCCCCTGTCAGTCTTGTACAGGGCATAGCTTTTGACTCAGGTCGAATCAGAGGGTGAGACCTGTGCCATTGGAAAGGAATTGATGATTCTCTTTCCGTAGAGTGGTTACATGAAAGATTTGGTTCAGCGGTTTGGGAGAAATCGCTGTTTTAAGGTTTTTCAGTTGGCTGTTCAGGTTTTGGAAGGCTAATGGGCTGATTTGGAGAAGGCCCATTAAGGGGTTGGTGGAGGCTATAAATAGGGGGTGAGGGATATGGAGAAAGGTTGGAATTTTCCATTCTCTTATAGGGAGGCTTTGATCTCCTTCTTCCTCTAACACCTTTCCACCATTAAAATTCCAAATCCGAGAAGGGAAATCGAAGATCTATACCATTCGAGGCTAGATCAACATCGTTTCAAGGGCGAATTCATCGGATTGAAGAGTTTGATTTGAAGTGTTCGCTGTCCGGATTGCTTTTTCATCGTTTTAGCTTTGTTTTGGATAATCAGTGAGGGATTTACATCTCTCATTCGGATTCATGAAAGTATGTGAGTTATAGGATGTTAATTTCATCATTTCCATGTTATTTTCTTTAGATCTACACCGTGCTAAGTCCATTTTACATATGAACCACCTTAGGATCTGATCTAGATAATTTAAATGGTTAATTTCATGATTTCTCTCAAGTTTATGCGAATTAGATCCGTTTTTATGTTCATATGTTCACTTATCATGTTTTGGGAAATTTATGTGTTTTGATGGAAATTGTTAGATTGATGATATTGTTGGTTGCATAAAACTAGTTTGTGGTTGCGTTTGAATGAATCGGATAAGCCGATTTCGTCGGATTCGTCGTTTGGCGAAGTTTTTGTCGAAATCGAAGTCGAAATGGAGCTGTGCAGGACTCGGGTCGGTCTAGAGGGGTCGATCCTAGACTGGTCGGTCAAATCGTGGCTTGGGAAGCAAGACAGGGATTGGGTCGGCTAAGAGGGGGCATGCTAGTCGGATCGGTCGCAAGGAAGTGGTCGGTCGGTCTATACTGGTCAGGTCGAGCCAATCTGGAGTTCTGATTTGGAGTAGGCGGGTCGGTCATGTTCCAAGAAGGGGGTGATCGGGTTGGGTCGCTCTAGGGTGGTTGGTCGAGCAGGCGGTCGGTCGGTCTCAGGTGATAAAGGCTGGTCGGTCTTGGAGCTGGTCGATCTGATCGGTCCAGAAGGTTGAGAAGGGAGTCTGGTCGGTTCATAAGGATTCTGGTCGGAGCAGAAGGAGCTGAGGGAGGTCGGGTCGGTTCAGGAGGGGTCTAATCGGTCCAGAAGGACCAGAAGGGGTCTGGTCGGTCCAGAATTGGTCTGGTTGGCATTTCTAGTGGAAATTTCCGATCGGATACTTCAAGTGATGTTATAACTTCGAAGTAGTTCGAGTGGGAAGGTTCGAAGTGTTGAATGTGTTCGTTGATCAAGGTGGAACAATGAATGAGGTGACAACTCAAAGGTCGTGAGTTGATGGATAATGGTGGCTCGAGAAGGTTGCTTGAGCTATGGAATATCGTCAAGGTTGGACGACTAGAGATGCGAAGGCCGAGAGGTCATCGTTGTCGTAAGTTCTAGCAGGCTCAAAGCAGGGGTACGATGGGGCACCCAAAAGACTAGAAGGATGCTGGTCGAGTACCCTGGGTCTTGGGGAAAAGCCTAGTGTCAAGGTTGGACTTTGTCAAGGTTGGACATATGGAGTTCATGCTAGAACTGGGGTTACCATTAACCCTTGACATATGGCAAGGTTGGCCGTCATACGATAATGGTCGTTTCGAAGCAGGATTGGCGGTGATAGCCAAAGTCTGTCATGTGTGCTGGATGTTTTGCTTGTGCCATCTCACGTGGGTTATCCAATATCGAAGTAGATGTTCCTTGAGTGCTTGTCTGATATTGGTTTCGGCCTCTGGGGCTTGTATTCGAGGGATGTTGAATTTGACTAGGATGATTTGCGTGAGATATATATAATCTGGATGCCATGATTGCTATTGTTGGTTGTTTCTGTTTGCTATGAACAAATGGTTGTTCTGGTTTCTATGGATTAATGGTTGAAATGCTTGGTGTAAAGGCTATCACTGTCCGATGTGGGGAAGATAAGGTTGAGTTCTTCTCTGGCGATGTGGGTAGATAAGTTGTTCATTTACCCATTCTCATATACTTTCTTGTTGAAGTTTGTTAGCTGTTTTATCGCTCACTAAGACTATTGTCTGACTCAAGGTTTTTTGTCTCCTCTTATTACCTTGGGTTGTTCATCCGGTTGTGGATGGGCAGACTAAGTAGCAGGTTACAGGTAATGGAGCTTAGTGAGACGGGGAAGCTGAGCGAAGACGAGCAGGAGGCCGGCGTACCAGTTTTATTACTATCTAGTATTTCTGTTTCCGCTGTTTGAGTTGCTTGAGAGTTATAGTGAGGCCTTATGTACAAACTTTGATATCAGCTGGATAATCTTTCTGGATGTTGAGAAAGTTTCAAAAGTTTGTTATATGATACCTCATTGCTATTACCTATTGTATATGTTCTATTATATTTTATCCTTGCGCTGTGAGCTCTACGACAGGTTAAAGTGTGTTTACCTACTCTGATGATCGTCCATAGCAGCCTGGCACACCTTTCAGCGCATTTTCCACTTGTTTAGCGCGGGGGTTATGGGCGGTCGTCACATTCGGTATCAGGGCTCTGGTCAACGATTTTGGCCAAAGTTCAAAGACGTAATTACGTAGGAGAGACGTATTTGTAGATTTATGTTGGATGTTTACTATATATATTAACATATATAGTAGTAGCGGTTGTATCTGTTTAGCCGTTTTTCTTGGAAGCGGCTAATTATTCTAGATTGCAGATTTAGAATGAGTAGACGACCATCAAGACACGCTGCTAGGAGAGCTAATACTGGAGAGGGAAATGGTGATGAACCAGATTACCCGGCCATGTTTGAAGCCATGGTAGAAGCAATTACACGAAGGGTACCCGCTCCAGTGGCGGCTACAGTAGATGTAGGTGTGCGAGTTCCTAGAGTATATTTTGCAAAGATGTGCAAGACTTTACATCTCTAGGAGGGAAACCATTCAAGGGAACTAAACCAGCTGAAGAGGTTCAGAGGTGGATGGATTCATGTGTTCGAATCTTTGGAGACTTGGGTATTGAGGATGCAATGAAGAGAAAGCTTGCATCAAGGCAGCTGCAGAGCAGCGCTATGGAATGGTGGAATTCTGTCATACTCGAGACTCCGGAAGAGGATATTTCATGGGAGAAATTCCAAGCTAAGTTTGAAGCAAAGTTTATCTCCACTGCTCAGAAGTCCGTTCTCTTCAAGAAGTTTGTAGAGTTGAAGCAGAATGGCAGATCAGTTCTTGACTACATTTCTGATTTTGAGGCTTTGTCTAGATATGCTCGTTCATACATTGATACACCTTATCAGAAGAAGGAGAAGTTGTCTTGGGTTTGGATGCTCATATTGGAAAACCGCTTGTGGACCATCTTGATGATTCATTTGAGAAAATTGTGGAAAAAGCTATTCGCCATGAGAGCTTGTTTCCCAAGGAAGCAAATGTTGTCGCTGCAACCAAGGAAGCTCAGAAACCACAGCAAGGTGGTAATAAAAAGAGGAAGCAGCAACAACAGAAAGGAAAGGATGGCCAAAAGAAACCCAAGAGTGAGGTGGTTTGCTTTAACTACCAACAGAAGGGTCATTATTCAAATGAGTGAAAGAATCCCAAAGCTGAGAATAAGTGCTTCAAGTGTGGAAAGCCTGGGCATAAGAAGAAAGATTGTCTAGAATCAGCTAAGGGCAAACAGATTGTGAAGGCATATGCTTTGGAAGCCGTGCCATCTACTTCAAGAGCTCCTACTGCAGAGGAGAAGGGAAAGGGTGTCGTGGTGCAAGGTACTCTTTCCTTTAACGGTGTTTCAGTTCGAGTTTTGTTTGATACTAGAGCATCACATTCATTCATCTGCAATGAGCTTGTATATCGCTTGGGTTTGGAACCCAAGATTTTTGATAGACCTTTGATCGTGACTAATCCAGTTGGGGGTTCGTCCAGTTTGTGCATGATTTGTCGTGGTCTAGTGTTATCGAGTCATGGTTGCTCTTTTATGTGTGATTGCTTTGTTCTTAACTTCGCTGGGTATGGGATCATCTTGGGCATGGATTGGCTCAAGAGATATGCGGCAAGGGTGAATTGCGAGAAGCTAGAGGTGAGGATCGGGGATGTGGAAGGGCGAAAGGTGTTGATTAGATGTAAGCACGAAGACGGGGTCTTCGTGAGTTATCTATATTCGCTAGGGATTCCACAGGAAGACCTGGCATCAGTGCTGATCGCTAATGAGTATGTAGATGTCTTTGACAAGGTCAAAGGGTTGCCGCCGCATCGTGAGATCGAGTTTAGGATCGATTTGGTCGAAGGTGCAAGACCAATTGTTATGCCCCTTAGGCGGATGGCGCCTAGGGAACAACGAGAGTTAGAGGTGCAAGTTCGTGACCTTTTGAGAAAAGGATTCATTCGGAGGAGTGTTTCCGAGTGGGTTGCACCAGTCGTGTTTGCAACTAAGGCAGATGGCTCGTTATGATCGTGAGTGGACTATCGTGAGCTGAACAAGGTGACTAAGAAGAACAAGTATCTGTTGCCAAGGATTGATGACTTGTTCGATCAGCTTCACGAAGCCAAAGTGTTTTCTCAGATGGATTTGGCAACGGGATTTCACCAATTGAGAGTGGCTAAGGATAGTGTGCCAAAGACTGCTTTTAGGACACCGTCCGGGTTTTTCGAGTGGTTTGTGATGCCATTCGGGTTGACTAACGCGCCAGCGTATTTTGTGGATCTTATGAATAGAGTGTTCAGAGATCAGTTGAGTAAGTTCGTGCTGGTATTCGTGAATGATATACTGGTTTACTCCAGAAATGTGGAAGAACATAAGACGCACTTGAGAGTTGTGTTAGAGATCTTGCGAAAGCATCAGCTTAAGGCTAAGTTCTCAAAGTGTCACTTCTGGAAGGATGAAGTGAGGTTCTTAGGTCATGTTGTTTCTGGAAAAGGTATAGCGGTTGACCCCGCTAAAGTTGCAGCAATCCAGGATTGGGATAGACCTTAGAATGCGACGGATGTTCGGAGTTTCCTTGGGTTGGCTGGTTATTACTGAAGGTTTATCAAGGATTTCTCCAAGATTGCTGCACCATTAATAGGATTGACGAAGAAGAATCAAGTATTCGCATGGGATGCGAAGTGTGAACAAGCATTCAGAATTTTGAAAGAGAGATTGACGAGTGCACCTGTGTTGACCATTCCAAGTGGGAATGAAGAGATGGTGGTGTATACTGATGCATGTGGTACTGGACTTGGAGCAGTGCTAATGCAGAAGGATAAGGTAGTAGCTTACGCAAGTCGACAGCTAAAGCCGCATGAGAGAAAATATCCAACTCATGATTTGGAAGCGATTGTGTTTGCTCTGAAGATGTGGAGACATTACCTGTTGGGGGTACAATTTGAGTTGTTTACAGATCACAAGTCGTTGAATTATCTTTTCTCCCAAAAGGATTTGAATCTTCGGCAGCAACGATGGTTAGCCCCTCTGGCATCGTATGATTTTGGTATAGCCTATACTCCTGGCAAAGGCAATGCAGTTGCAGATGCATTGAGTCGAAGACACGCAAGTTTGGGAGCGATGTTTTCGGAATGGAAGAGCCTCGAGTACTTAGCAAGGTTCGATTTCAGGCCAACGTGCGAGTTGGAACCTGAAATATTGGCAAACTTGTCGATAAGGCCTACTCTTATCGAAAGGATTGGCGAGGGTCAAAAGAAAGATGCGAAGCTTGTCGAGTTCATTCAGAAACTGGAACCAGAGGGTAAAGAGTTCGAGGTCGACCGAGAAGGTTGGCTTCGAAAACAAGGACGATTAGTTGTTCCTGACATCGACGGATTGAGGGATGAGGTTCTGAGAGAATGTCATCACTCGAAGCTAACGATTCATCCTGGGGGTAATAAAATGTATCAGGACATGAAGCGAGCCTACTACTGGGAAGGGATGAAAAGAGATATTGGAAATTTCATTTCCAAGTGTATGAACTATCAGTTGGTGAAAGCTGAACAGAAGAAGCCGAGTGGTTTACTTCAGCCATTAGAGGTTCCTACATGGAAGTGGGAGCAGATATCGATGGACTACGTAACACTAGGACAGGGAATGAAGGGATTTGGGTCATTGTGGATCGTTTGACCAAAAGTGTAAATTTCATTCCTATCAAGACGAATAGGACAGCATCAAAATTGGCTGAGCTTTATGTGAAATGGATAGTTCGATTCCATGGTGTTCCAAAGTGTATAGTAAGTGACCGGGATCCATTGTTCACGAGTGGATTTTGGAAAAGTTTGTAAGAAGCTTTGGGAACCGAATTGTACTTAAGTACGACATATCATCCCCAAACTGATGGTCAGACCGAGAGAGTCAACCGAGTTTTAGAAGATCTCCTGAGGGCTTGTGTGTTAGACTTCGGAGGATCATGGGAGGACCATCTACATCTAGTTGAGTTTACATATAATAATAGCTACCAGTCGAGTATTGGGATGGCACCATATGAGGCGTTGTATGGAAGGCCGTGCAATTCTCTAGCTTGTTGGTTAGAAACTGGAGATAAGTTGGTACTTGGGCCTGAAATGATTAGAGAAACCTCGGATTGTATCGAGATTGTTCGACAACGAATGAAGGCGGCCCAAGATCGTCAGAAAAGTTACGCCGATAAGCGTCGTAAGGATTTGGAATTTGATGTAGGAGATATGGTTTTCGTGAAGATTTCACCGTTGAAGCATGTGGTTCGATTCAGAAGTAAAGGGAAGTTGGCTGCTAGGTTTGTTGGACCATTTCCGATAGTCGAGCGAATAGGAAAGCTCGCATATAGGTTGGAGTTACCCGAGAAGATGTCGAGTGTGCATAATGTTTTCCATGTGTCGTTTCTACGGAATTTTGTGCACGACTCGAATGTGGTGGTATCTCCAGAACAGTATGAAGAGTTAGAAGTCGAGACCGTAGTTGCGAAACCTCATAGGCCACTTCGTGTTGTGGGGAATGACACGAAACAGCTTAGGAGGAAGACGGTTAAGCTAGTCAAGGTACAATGGAGTGAAGATGGCGACGATTGTACATGGGAGACGGAAGAGAGCATGAGGATGACTCATCCAGAACTTTTCATCGGTAGAACCCTTTGATTGTATCGTCGTTATATCGTTGTATCTTGCTGTTGTTTGATAGAATTTTGCGTGCTAGGATAAGGCTATGGATGCATGGCTTGATGGTTGCTAGTTTGGATGATAGGATTGGCTTCTCATGGATGATAGGCATGCGGAATTGTTGTGGTCGCTTGTATTTGCTTGGAATTTCGGGGGCGAAATTCTTAAGGAGGAGAATGTAACAGCCCGCATTTTACGTATCGGAAGATCGTAAAATAATTTTATTTTATTCTCTGAGGGTTGGATCATTCTCATCTTTTAATATGTTGCTTATGGGGATGTGTGACATGTCCATAATTTTTACCGATCTTGTTTGCGACCATTTTGCCCCTGTCAGTCTTGTACAGGGCATAACTTTTGACTCAGGTCGAATCAGAGGGTGAGACCTGTGCCATTGGAAAGGAGTTGATGATTCTCTTTCCGTAGAGTGGTTACATGAAAGATTTGGTTCAGCGGTTTGAGAGAAATCGCTATTTTAAGGTTTTTCAGTTGGCTGTTCAGGTTTTGGAAGGCTAATGGGCTGATTTGGAGAAGGCCCATTAAGGGGTTGGTGGGGGCTATAAATAGGGGGTAAGGGATATGGAGAAAGGTTGGAATTTTCCATTCTCTTATGGGGAGGCTTTGATCTCCTTCTTCCTCTAACACCTTTCCACCATTAAAATTCCAAATCCAAGAAGGGAAATCGAAGATCTATACCATTCGAGGCTAGATCAACATCGTTTCGGATTGAAGAGTTTTATTCGAAGTGTTCATTTTCCGGATTGCTTTTTCATCGTTTTAGCTTTGTTTTGGATAATCGGTGAGTGATTTACATCTCTCATTCGGATTCATGAAAGTATGTGAGTTATAGGATGTTAATTTCATCATTTCCATGTTATTTTCTTTAGATCTACACCATGCTAAGTCCATTTTACATATGAACCACCTTAGGATCTGATCTAGATAATTTAAATGGTTAATTTCATGATTTCTCTCAAGTTTATGCGAATTAGATCCGTTTTTATGTTCATATGTTCACTTATCATGTTTTGGGAAATTTATGTGTTTTGATGGAAATTGTTAGATTGATGATATTGTTGGTTGCATAAAACATGTTTGTGGTTGCGTTTAAATGAATCGGATAAGCCGGTTTCGTCGGATTCGTCGTTTGGCGAAGTTTTGCTCGAAATCAAAGTCGAAATGGAGCTGTGCAGGACTCGGGTCGGTCTAGAGGGGTCGATCCTAGACTGGTCGGTCAAATCGTGGCTTGGGAAGCAAGACAGGGATTGGGTCGGCTAAGAGGGGGCAGGCTAGTCGGATCGGTCGCATGGAAGTGGTCGGTCGGTCTATACTGGTCAGGTCGAGCCAATCTGGAGTTTTGATTTGGAGCAGGCGGGTCGGTCATGTTCCAGGAAGGGGGTGATCAGGTTGGGTCGCTCTAGGGTGGTTGGTCGAGCAGGCGGTCGGTCGGTCTCAGGTGATAAAGGCTGGTCGGTCTTGGAGCTGGTCGATCTGATCGGTCTAGAAGGTTGAGAAGGGAGTCTGGTCGGTTCAGAAGGATTCTGGTCGGACCAGAAGGAGCTGAGGGAGGTCGGGTCGGTTCAGGAGGGGTCTGATCGGTCCAGAAGGACCAGAAGGGGTCTGGTCAGTCCAGAATGGGTCTGGTCGGCATTTCTAGTGGAAATTTCTAATCGGATACTTCAAGTGATGTTATAACTTCGAAGTAGTTCGAGTGGGAAGGTTCGAAGTGTTGAATGTGTTCGTTGATCAAGGTGGAACAACGAATGAGGTGACAACTCAAAAGTCGTGAGTTGATGGATAATGGTGGCTCGAGAAGGTTGCTTGAGCTATGGAATATCGTCAAGGTTGGACGACTAGAGATGCGAAGGCCGAGAGGTCATCGTTGTCGTAAGTTCTAGCAGGCTCAAAGCAGGGGTACGATTGGGGCACCCAAAAGACTAGAAGGTTGTTGGTCGAGTACCCTGGGTCTTGGGGAAAGGCCTAGTGTCAAGGTTGGACATATGGAGTTCATGCTAGAACTGGGGTTACCATTAACCCTTGACATATGGCAAGGTTGGCCGTCATACGATAATGATGGTTTCGAAGCAGGATTGGCGATGATAGCCATAGTCTGTCATGTATGCTGGATGTTTTGCTTGTGCCATCTCACGTGGGTTATCCAACATCGAAGTAGATGTTCCTTGAGTGCTTGTCTGATATTGGTTTCAGCCTCTGGGGCTTGTATTCGAGGGATGTTGAATTCGACTAGGATGATTTGCGTGAGATATATATAATCTGGATGCCATGATTGCTATTGTTGGTTGTTTCTGTTTGTTATGAACAAATGGTTGTTTTGGTTTCTATGGATTAATGGTTGAAATGCTTGGTGTAAAGGCTATCACTGTCCGATGTGGGGAAGATAAGGTTGAGTTCTTATCTGGTGATGTGGGTAGATAAGTTGTTCATTTACCCATTCTCATATACTTTCTTGTTGAAGTTTGTTAGCTGTTTTATCGCTCACTAAGACTATTGTCTAACTCAAGGTTTTATGTCTCCTCTTATTACCTTGGGTTGTTCATCCGGTTGTGGATGGGCAGACTAAGTAGCATGTTATAGGTAATGGAGCTTAGTGAGACGGGGAAGCTGAGCGAAGACGAGCAGGAGGCTGGCGTACCAGTTTTATTACTATCTAGTATTTCTGTTTCCGCTATTTGAGTTGCTTGAGAGTTATAGTGAGGCCTTATGTACAAACTTTGATATTAGTTGGATAATCTTTCTGGATGTTGAGAAAGTTTCAAAAGTTTGTTATATGATACCTTATTGCTATTACCTGTTGTATATGTTCTATTATATTTTATCCTTGCGCTGTGAGCTCTACGACAGGTTACAGTGTGTTTACCTACTCTGATGATCGTCCATAGCAGCCTGGCACACCTTTCAGCGCATTTTACACTTGTTTAGTGCGGGGGTTATTGGCGGTCGTCACAAGTGTATTCCTCTCTAGAGATACACTATCGGAAGGTGGTTCCATACCTTGTCATGTTGGAAATCTAATCTCCAATAAGCGCCATGCGGTTTTTGATTTTATATTGTATATGGAGCGTGAGATGCAAGCATTCCGCTAGATTCTATTTATTTCATGTAGACATTATTATAATATCACTGGATTTGATATCAAAGATATTTTGGGTTATCGTAAGGTAAAAACCATCCGTTTTTATGTGTGGATCGGTCTTACGATTACCATTTCTTTCGAAAGGATTTTGAAAGTTAAAAAAATGATTGGAGTTTACTCACACCAGTTCCATGACTGACCCAGAGTTTATTTTGTTTGTTTTCCCTAAACTCTTGGGTGCCCAAATTTGTACAGGCAGTCAAGTAGTCGGGATTTTACAGATTCATTTGGAGGAGCTGGAAGCAGGAGGCTTCACCAGTTAGCTATAGACTATCATATTTCCATTGTGTATTATGTTGTATCTCGAAACAGGTGTTTATAACTGTTCCAGGAATAACTGTTGTGCTCTGATGATGGTATCTATATAAAGTTACTGATTTGTATTTCAAAAGTTATGTTATATAATATATTTTATTCGTTCCGCTGTGAGTTTGTGATCTTCGTTTTCTTCTATTCTAATATTTCTTTCTTTCTATTTCTCATCCTCTAACTTCTTTCTAATAATGATTCGTATTTCTGTGCAATTTGGGTTGGACGTGTAGTGTTATTAGTCAACTTAGATAGTACAGATTTGCGGGCCGTTACTTTGCATCATCGACTTTGGAGGAGTTCGGGAGTAGCACCCACCGCTCGTAGAATTTACATACAACAATAGTTTTCAAGCGACAGTTGGTATGACCCCTTCTGAAGCCCTTTACGGGAGGCCATGCAAATTTCCAACTTGTTTGTGGGAAACCTACGATAAGGTTCTACTCAAACCAGACTTCGTCCATGATTCCACGGAGAAGACTTCCTCAATTAGGTAGAGGATGAAGGCAGCCCAAGACCATCAGAAACTGTATGCTGATAAGCGAATATGGGAACTTGAGTTCAATGTTGGAGACTTGGTATTCGTGAAGGTATCTCCTCTTAAGAAGGCAGTTCGGTTTGGAAATACTGGGAAGTTGCTTCCTAGATTTATTGGGCCTGTTCGCGTCATCGAGAAGATGGGATCTTTGACCTATCGAGTGGATCTCTAAAATGTCTATCAGGAGTCCATAATGTTTTTCATGTATCTCATTTGAGGAAGTGCCTTCATGATTCTACTATCAGACTCGAGCTTGATGAAATTGGGGACATAGGAAAACTCGAATTGGAGTTCAGGGTGCCCCATGCCACTGTAAAGATTGTAGTGAATGGAATCAAGGGACTCCATTATAAAATTATTTGCCTCGTCCGAGTATAATGGGTAAATGATCTTGCAAAAAGCACATAGAAGACCGAGGATAAGATAATACAAACTCACCCAGAGCTTTTCTCAGGTAATTTTTCCTCTAAATTACGTTTATGGATGCATTGTGGTTGTTGAATTGGATGCTAGGAAATGGATGCAACACAATTGCACAGCGCACTCATATAGAAATATTTGCATATTATGATGTTTTGCATGCATACTGCACCACTTATTACACACACACGCTAGGTTTGAACTCACTTTAGTAATTCAGCAGTTCATAATCACTGGGAGTCATGGATGTACATGGACGAATTAAAAATAACATGGGTATACTACATGGATGTGTATATCGAGTTGTGTTTTTCTCCCCTTCAAACATATTTCGGGACGAAATCTATTTTAAGATGGGGGAATATAACACCACGTAAAATATACCTAAAAATATAAATATTAATAATTAATGGAAATGAGCAATTAAATAGTAAAATATAAATAGGCTGAAAAATAAGATTTTGCAGCATTAAGAATTTAGCTATGAAAATCTTTTATTTGGACTCGTGGATAAATTTTGAGTCATTTTCAAATATAATATGTTAGAAACGGTGATCGTATGAAGAAATTATAGTTCAATGAAGTCAAACGGTAAACGCATATATATATATATATATATATATATATATATATATATATATATATGTGTGTGTGTGTGTGTGTGTGTGTGTGTGTTTGTGTGTGTGTGTGTGGTTTAATAAATAATATATATATCCAAGAAATAAAAATAATTTGATGGATTTGAATTTCAAATGATAAGATAAGAAAGAGAGGACAAGAACAATATAGATAAGGAAAGAAATAACCTGATTGAATTAACATTATATATAATTAATATATCCTGCCCCATATATGTTTATTGGGTGATTCATCGACTAAGAGGTCTACCTTCCCTCTAGGGGGTTGTCGACCGCTTGGTCTTTGAAATTCCCAATAAGGCTAGGTTTTGGGGCTAATTTATATAAACAGACACCTAGGATTAGATCTCAATAATCCAACAGTTCTTGTTTACACAAGCAACTGTAAATAGACCCCTAAACACCATACCTGAGCCCTAGCCATTCTTTCTATTATGCCTCCACTTTGCCACCATTGATTCCAGAAATAGGTTTTCTTCTTCTTCTACAAATATATTCTTCTTTCTCTAATCTTTTATTGTAAAATTTAGATTAGAATATATATTGGAATCACATGAAATATTTATATAAGAGCTTTGATCAATTGATTCTTATGTATATAGATCTCTAGAGTTAGATTTACATCAAACATGCACAACAACGTTAGATCTACGACCTTTCCAATCACTGTGAGTGGAATTAGTATTTTCTTAGGTATATTCCACATTTATAGATTATCGTATAGATTTGTATGCCTAAGAGAATTTGGTATAACAACAATATTAAACTGCAAAACCCCCAAATCCTCTGTTCTTATGTATTTCAAAAGAATTGTCAATTTATATGGGTTTGTGGATTTGGTTTTAGTAGCGGATTAAGAACAACTGGGTGATGTACTTTTATTTTATGTGATTTATCCTTTTTGTCCAAATCATTGTTTGCAACCTAAAAAGGTTTATATTTGATTTGATTCATTATTTGAATAGGTTTGGGTTCTATTCTAATTAGACAATCCAAACGTATTCAGATTTAAAGCTAATCAAATATGAACATTTTTATGTGCAATATGAGAAAGGGATAAATTAGATAAATAAAGGTCTGTGTATATATATATATATCTGTGTGTGTGTGTGTGTGTGTGTTTGTGTGTATGTATGTATATGTATGAAATTACACCTTATTCTTGGTTCATTACTAGAATCATTCCAATAAGCCTAGAATGCAAGTTGTAATTGTATGAATGTTGTATTTTCCATTATTGATGTCTGTTATTATGCAATTATGTCATTATGCCTTGAATGTAGCGGTCAAATGTGGAAATTAACATGTATACCTTAAACTTAGAACAAGTTAACAATTTTCCCTCATTAAAACGTTCTCTTGTTCATAAGAAAACCAACGTTATTTATACGTATTAAATATTTTACTTATATAGTGTAGTTAACGAAATTAGCGTAATAATGATGTATTAATGCGATTAAGATAAGATTTTAGTTTGAAATGTCCCCATATATTGATTGCTTATGTGTGCATATAGAATGGCTTTTGTGTGTGTATATATATATATGTATATATGTATATATTAAATAGTGACACACAGACATGAGGTTATTTCCCATTTATGGTGGAAGACTGTCCGGAACCAACTGGAAAATCCTACAACCACAAATGGGTCCGACTAATGTGAGAGGTTTGGGTGACATGGGCCATTCAAATCTAGTACACTATGGCATGAGATTAGACCTACTTGTAGTAGAAGTCTGCTTGGAACCGCCTGACATATTCAACATCTGCAGGTATATGGTTTAATGTGAGAGGTCTAGTGTGTGTGTATATATATATACACACACCTATTGTGTGTGAGAATAAGTAGGTTTACTACGCCTTAGGAAGGTCTTAAATGGCTGACACTCTTCTTATCTAGATTGGGTCTTAAGTGGTTAGGACTAGGATCCTCTCCGAAGGTTTATTCCTTGGATAGGTACCAAATTCATGGGACCCACCCTTATTAGACGCGAAGTAAGTCTATGGGTCCTCCTTCTCTGAAAGTGGTTAGGCATAGCGATAACAGAGTAGGGTCACGGGGGATGTCTACTTCATCTAGAAGCTTGTAAAGGGTAAACTAAGGATATAATTGGTTCATATTGGATATTTGGCTATTGCATACTCATTAACTATCTAAGGGAAGTCTTAAGTGACATAGTTAGTCTATGATAATATCATTTGAGTAGTAACGTTCTCAATACTACTTCTCATATTACCTGTGAGAGTATAGACTTAAGAACATTGATGTATTAGGACGGGGTCTTAAGGGGCTAGGGTCTGCATCAAGGTTATAAGAGATCATAAGAATCCACCTTTAATAGGGCCATAAGTGACCGAGGTTGCCCACTTCATTGGATCTTTACCCCAAATGAAATAGTGGAGGTCATAAGCGATTGACTTGGATATCCACCTCATTGGTTAGATACTTTATGTTCATGTGAATGTTTGTGTGTTGCATAGAAATACCTTATATATATAACCTGCTAAATCTAGGGTATGATCTTTAAGTAAATACTATATTTCAATCATATAAGACTTTATGTTATGACCTCTCCCCTTAACATATCCAACAGGTTAGTAGGTGGGGTAGGTTCAGTGGAAGAAGCAATGATGGAGAGTGAAGACGAAAATGAAGGTATTATGCTGCTTATGTAAACTTTTAATGATGTGTTTATTGATTTAACTATGCGATAATTTTATCATGACAATGTGTGTTTGAATTCTGTGGCTTCTTAATAAAATGGTACATCATATTTGGTATTATACTTCCTCGTTCCGCTGTGTGAGATTTCCATAACGCAATGTCTATAAATTATTTCTGTGCAAATGTAATTCCTTACAGGAACCAACGACCCGTTTAGAGCGACTCTAAGTTTCGATCGGCGTTATCTAGGTCGAAATTTAGGCTCATTCTGCGCTGGTTGTTACAATTGATATGGCCAATTCAAGTAGGACGGTAATGATAATTTTACAAGTAAATAAACAAAGATACATTGATTGTGAAAAAAAAATTAGCTTCAATATTCGCTAGCACAAAATAGGTCATTTGCGTTGGTTGTTTAAGCCATTTGGGACGGTTTAACAACTGTAGCAAATGCAGCCATCATAACATATGTAAACTTTTTGGGAGTGTTTTTAAATCGTTGCAATAAACTAATTTTTTGCGGTGGTTGTTTTTGTAACACCCCGTAAATTTGTTAACATTAAAGAGGATAACTAAATAATAATAATTAATTTAATATTCCGAATTGAGGGGAATGGACTGCGCCATTGCATCCATCTCGAAATTCTGGTCAAGATAGACATTTGGTTTACGTAAAACGGACATCGTATGAAGTTATAAGGGTTTTAAGTTTGTATAAGCGTATAAGAAATATATATACATATGAGTCAGAACCTTATCCAGAATCATTCAAAAATCAAAATGTCGTATGGCGGCAAGTTTCCCGCTCTAGGGGGTCGACCCCCCTAGGGGGTGTCAACACCGGGGTCGACCCCCCTACAGGGGTGTTGACACCCCTAGGGCTGACGTGGCAGTCGGTTTCAAAGGTGCTGATAGGTATAAATATGTGTTCATTTCTCCTGTTTTCTTCATTGAGAATCCGTGGGGGCTAGACTCTACCGGTGTCTAAACTGAACTGGAACCGTTATCTTCTACAACTATCAACTTAAGCAAATCAGTTAGAGTTTCAAGATCCATTCCTTTTCTATTTTCTAAACCAAACTCTATGAGTTCCTAGTTGCTTTTAAATTTAAATATTTAAAAGTAAACGTGATATGACTATAGTTTGGATTTTTTCATGTACCTATGTTATATTGGATCCACTGTAAATTGCGAACATATGCCATTCTAAATTGATTATAACTTGGATCTAAATTTCTATCTTGTCGGATCTGTTGTAGCTTTTGTGACATTATATGATATGGATCTTGACCTTATTTGTGTTAGATCTATTTTTAGATATTGGATCTAAATTTCTATCTTATTGGATCTATTGTAACTTCTATGACATGTTGTGATGTGGATCTTGACCTTATTCGTGTTAGATCTATTTTCTTTTTATTGGATCTGAATTATATTGACATCTATTGTAGCTTTTGTCGCATTCTATTATGTGGATCTTGACCTTATTTGTGTTAGATCTATTTTTAGCTACTGGATCTAAATTTCTATCTTATTGGATCTATTGTAACTTCTATGATATGCTATGATGTGGATCTTGACCTTATTCATGTTAGATCTATTTTCTTTTTATTGGTTCTGAATTATGTGGACATCTAAATTATTAATCAGATCTAGTCTATCACCTTATGCCTATCATATTAGATCTAAATCAATTGGACATCTAAATTATTAATTTAGATCTTATTATGCTCATTATGACATCATAGTTATGTTAGAATTAGTTAACTGCCATAAGTTCATCAGATTTATGCTTATATGTCCCACCATGCTAGTTTATGTTTATGCCAAAACAATCAACTTTGTCATATTCCCATCACTTTTCCCTTTTTATTGTTTATGACTAGCTACTTTCTAGTCTAGATGTCGCCAAATATTTGTGAATGCATTAGTTAAGGAACGGGGGAAAAAAGGTTAGAATTGGCATAATTTAAATAATGTTTATATGAATTGGACATATAATTCAAAATAGGGAAGTGAGGACGTAATCACCTATAAAGACATAGGTAAGAATTGGATAAGAATGAAATGTCTAATAATTACAATTAGAAATTGTAATTGCACTTATGACACGAGCTTAGGTTGCATTAGTGGTGGAAGTCTGCCTGGACCCGACCGGCATATCCAGCAACCATTAATGTTGTACTTAATGTGAGAGGTCTAAGTGCGCAAATACGAATCGGGCTAAGACACGAGGTTAGGCCAAACTTGTGGAATAAGACTGCCCGGACCCGACCGGCATATCCAGCATCCACAAGTTGTAGGCCTAATGTGGGAGGTCTAGCCCATTATAAACCATAAATGGACATGGTAATAAATTGGACTACTTAACCTAATCTAATCCATAAGGGATTGTATATGAACTTAAATTAGGGTTAAGTAAAATTGGTTGAACAGTGGGTGGGTTAAGTAAATCTAAGGGGGTGGGTAATATTTACATATAGGCCCACAAACTTAACCTAATAAGGTTATGTAATTAAAGACACCTAGTGGTATACATAATCGGTGGAAATAATAAAGTTATGTAATTAAAGACACCTTTTAGGGTAAGCAAAACTTGTAGATGATAAGGTTATGTAATTAAGGACACCTTGTGGTATACATAGCCAAAGAAAACCTAGTAGGGGATACAAGACAAAGGGGAGAGCTTGTATTATATTGTGTGGGACCCGTTTCATCCAGTAACCCGGAGAAGGTATCAAAACATGTACTCCGTACTAGGTCGGAGAAGGGGCACGCTAATTTGATTGATTGTAAGAGATCCAAACGTGGAGGACGGTGTGGGCGGCGCAAATCGACCGGGCCATGTGCGTACATGAGCCGGGCAGAAGGGGATAAGAAGACCGTGACACCTATAAATATGGGGTTGTGCATGTCTGCGGATGGTTGTCACTATAGGGCATGATACATCCTACGGTAGGGCTGGCACAGAGTATCTACGCGGATTAGGGAGTCGATCGATTAGGGTAGTAGTTAGGATACATTTGGACATATGCCTAATTCTACCACCTTATAGTGGAAGGGATCATTTCCTTCTGGTTATACTTGTAATAGTGCAGAGTAATCATTGGAAGCGTATACACCCTATCCTTTCTACCTTCTCACACTTGTCTTTTATGTAGTTATCTCTCTCTTATCCACTTTATATGCCTGTCATGCTACTTTTATTTATTTACTTGCTAAAATTAACTGGACTTGCCAGACTTTATGTCTGATCCTTTTTGTTTCCTCTTCTTTCTTCCATTCCCCCCCCCTCGGTTCTCAGGGAGGAAACACTCAGGCTTGACCATGGTTTTGCTTACTTTTGCTAGAGTTGCTGATATGTATGGCTCAAGCTCCTATCCTTGTTGCTACGGCTATATTTCATTTTTGGGGAGTTTTATTTCTTTTATGTACTTTGATATTTTTGAAGTACAAGACAGTAGTTTTTAAGTTGTAATAGGCGTTTGTATTTCAGACATGTGATGTTTTTGGACCACGGTCTCTTATGATAAATAAAGTTTTTTTATTGTTCCGCTGTTATTATATATGTTTGTTTTGTAAAATTTCGGTTCTGTTTACTATAACACTTCACGAAACTTAATGCATTCCCTTTGTGAGTGACATTAACGGACGTGGGTTGTCACACTTGGTATCAGAGCTGAAGGTTACCAGATTAGATAAAAGTTTTTGAAAGCTATTTTCAAAAAGGTTTTAAAAGAAAGCATTTTCAAAAAAGAAAGGTCTATTTTGAAAAACGTTCCCCAAAAAGCCATAAGTAATATCTTTCGATCCCTTGTTTGAATCTCTTTCATTTTCTTTTTCAGCATGTCTGGGGAACTTAACATTCCAGAGGGCGTTACGATACCAGAATGGTTCCGTAGGTATCTGGAGGCCACGGCACCTGTCGAAGGCCAAGGAAACGTTCCTCCCCCAGCTGCACAAGTTGTTCCTCCTCCTCCGCGTGCAGACAACTTCTCAAAGATCTGCAAAGATTTCTGTGCTATGGGAGGGAAGTCGTTCCATGGAACCAAGACCTTTGTGGAAGATAGGAACTGGCTCAAGGAAACCGAGGACCTGTTTGTAATCTTTGAAGTAGAGGATCAAAGAAAGGTTCAGTTAGTTGCTTGGCTATTGGAGGATGAAACTTCATTTTGGTGGGAGGTAACCCAAGCAGGCCGTCCGGTGGAAACTTGGGACGACTTTAGACATAGGTTTGAGATGAAATTCCTTTCCGAAGCTGAGAAGAGCATGCAGATGGAGAAGTTATTAACACTCAAATAAGGGAACTTGACGGTTAAATAGTATGTGAACAAATTTAACCAGCTGGCAAGATTTGGACTGGAACTGGTAGACACGCCACATAAAAAGGCTTTGCGGTTTGATAAAGGGCTAAATGAACCCCTTCACGGTTAGCCATGTCCCACATCCCAATGGGAGCCACCTTTGAAAGACTTGTTGATATGGCCTTGATGTATGAGGAAGAGAAAGGGGAAAGGAAGAAGGTTAAAGCTGAGGAATCAACACAAAAAAAGAAGACATGGCCCAAGAAGGGACAATAACAACAGCAGCAACAGAAGAAAGAAGGAAAGAATGGCAAGGCTAAGGAGAAGAGGAAGTGTCACAGTTGTGGGAAAGAGGGTCACTTGATCAAAGACTGTACAAGAAGGAAGAACACTTGCTTTAATTGTGGAGAAGTCGGACACTTTGCTAGGGAGTGCCCGAAGAAACAGGGATCACAGGGACCAAGTCAAAGGGTAGGGACTTCTGGAGAGAAGATGCATGCTCTCGCGATCAGTGCTCTTGACAAAGGTAGAAAAATTTCTATGGAAGGTTTAATTCCTCTTTCAAACCATCTTATAAGAACACTTTTTGATTCTGGCGCATCACATTCATTTATATCTAGTTCTATGGTTGAATCTCTGCACTTAATTACTAGTATAGTAGTGGATCCCGTAGTTGTTTCAAACCCCATTGGTGGTTTGGCTCATTTATCTATGATTTGTCGGGGTTTGAAAATATCTGTGTTAGGCATCGAGTTTGAATGTGACGCATATGTGCTTGGGTTTATGGGCTATGGGTTGATTCTAGGAATAGATTGGCTTACCATGTATGATGCCATTTTGGATTGCGAAAGGAGGGCCGTTAGGCTTCTAACTTTGTCATGGGAGGACCCTCTAGATTTCTTGTGACCCCAAGGGTCTGTTATGCATAGTTTCCTAGAGTCTCTTGATGCATCTATCGATGATATGCAATCTATTCAAATAGTCCGAGATTATTCTGATGTTTGTGATGAGGGACAGGGTTTACCTCCGTAGCGCGAGATCGACTTTTGTATATATCTGGTGGACAATGCAAAGCCAGTTGCATTACCAGTGCGCCATATGGCTCCAAGGGAAAGGAGGGAGCTAAGTAAGCAAGTGGGGGAGCTACTTGAGAAAGTATTTATCATACGAAGCAAGTCTGAATGGGGTGCTCCAGCTGTATTCGAAACTAAGGCGGATGGTTCACTTCGTTTGTATGTCAACTATAGAGAGTTGAATAAACTCTCTAACAAGAATAGGCACCCGCTTCCGAGGATTGATGATTTATTTGATCGGCTTGTAGATGCCTCGGTATTTTCCCATTTAGACTTGGCCACAGGGTTTCATCAGTTGAGGGTGGCTAAGGACAGCATAGATAAGACTGCTTTTAGGACTCCGGATGGTTTCTTTGAGTGGCTAGTTATGCCTTTTGGGTAGATGAATGCACCCGCCTATTTTGTTGATCTGATGAGTAGGGTGTTTCAGGAGTTCCTAAATAAATTTGTCATAGTCTTTGTTGATGACATTTTGATTTTCTCAAAGAGAGAAGAAGAGCATGCCCAACACTTGAGAGAAGTTTTGAAAACTCTCTGTGACCATCAGCTTAAGCCAAAGTTCTCCAAATGCCATTTTTGGAGAAAGGAGGTGAGATTCTTAGGGCATGTAGTCTCCAAAGAAGGGATATCCGTGGATCCCTCGAAAGTAGTTACAGTGCAAGATTGGCATATTCCTAAGAATGCAATAGAGGTGAAAAGTTTTCTTGTGTTGGCAAGTTATTATAGGAAGTTCATTAAGGACTTCGCGAAGATATCAGCCCTACTCACCAGGCTGACGAAGAAGAACTTGGAATTTTCATGGGATATAGATTGTGATGTTTCTTTCCAACGTTTGAAGAGGGCTCTTACAACAGCCCCAGTCTTGACTTTGCCCAATGGGAACAAAGTGTTTACAGTTTACACTGATGCATGTGGTACAGGACTTGGTGCGGTTCTGATGTAAAAAAGGAAAGTAGTGTGTTATGTGGGTAGACAGTTGAGAGTTCATGAGAAGAACTACCCCACCCATGATCTAGAGCTAGCTACCATAGTATCCGCGCTAAAGACGTGGAATCAATATTTACTTTGAGAGAAGTTTAACTATACACCGATCATAAATCTCTCAAGTATTTGTTCTCACAGAAGGATCTTAATTTAAGGAAACAAAGGTGGATGGAGTTCTTAGCTTCTTATGATTTTGAAATCTCTTATACCCCGGGCGAGGGTAATGTGGTGGCTGACGCACTAAGTAGGCAGAGGATGGCCTTAAGTCCTCTATTTGTCAAAAGAAAGAGCTTGGAGTTCATCTCAACTTTGGATTTTAAACCCTCCATCGAGATTTTGCCTGACTTGTTTACATCATTGGAGATACGACAAACTCTTATGGATCAGATAGGAGCTTCGCAACAAGGTGACCCACAGATTTTAGACATCATGGATAAGCTCCGAAAAGGGGAGACTTCTAGTCACCTCAGTCGATATACCATAAATGAAAAGGGGTGGTTGCGACGAGATAGAAGGCTTTGTGTTCCTCAAACTGGAAGCTTGATAAAGGCATTCCTAGAAGAAGCCCACCATTCTAAGATGATTATTCATTCAGGCGGTGATAAGATGTACGAAAACATGAAGAGGGTTTTCTTTTGGGCTGGGATGAAGAAATATGTGGCCGAATTTGTTTCTCAATGTTTAGTTTGCCAGCAAGTTAAAGCTGAGCAAAAGAAGCCCGGTGGTTTACTTCATCCTTTGGAGGTTCCACAATGGAAATGGGAGAGCATCTCTATGGATTTCATAGATGGTTTGCCTAGATCGAAGAAAGGCAACACCAGCATCTGGGTTGTGGTGGTGGATGGACTCACTAAGAGCACTCACTTTGTTCCAATTAAGAGTAAGAGGATGGCACCGTGGTTGGCAGCAATCTATGTCCGAGAGATAGTTCGTATTTATGGTGTAATTTCCAACATCGTAAACAATTATGACCCCATCTTTACCAGTGAATTTTGGAGGAGCTTGCAAGAAGCACTAGGTACATAGTTGTGTTTGAGCACCGCTTATCATCTTCAAACCGATGAGCAGATGGAGAGGGTGTACAGAATTCTAGAAGATCTTTTAAGGCCGTGTATCCTGGACTTCGGAGGGACCTCGGAAGAGCATCTTCCGTTAGTAGAATTTGCCTATAACAACAGTTGTCAAGCTAGCATCGGTATGGCACCCTTCGAAGCATTGTACTGACGACCCTGTAGACACCAACATGTTAGTGTGAATCTACAAAAAGATTCTTATATGGAACAGATATGGTTGGAGAAACGTCCAAGAAGATTGACCTTATTCGACGGCGGATGAAGACAGCTTAAGATAGGCAAAAATCCTACGCAGACAAGAGGAGGACTGACATCGAATTTGAAGTGGGAGACTTAGTTTTTTATTAAACTGTCACCTCTGAGGAATGTGGTTCGCTTCGGATTAGTAGGGAAGCTGGCACCTAGGTTTGTGGGACCATTTCCCATAACCGAGAGGATTGGCCAAATGGCATATAGAATAAAGCTTCCAAAAAATTTATTTGGAGTTCATGATGTTTTCCTCGTTTTTCATCTATGGAAGTGCTTGCATGACACCGCAGAAGTTGTTGAGCCAAGCATATTAGAAGATGTAGAAGTAGAACGGGAGGCGACAGTCAGATGAGTCCCTACCCGTTGTAACACCACGTATTTTCTGAGAATATATATAAAAAATGGTTAATTATGAAGAAGTTATTAAGCCTTGAAGTTTATATGCATATGAGAGAAATATATATAGATATATATAAAAATTAAAAAAATAAACATGCAAAAAAGGTTCAAAACAGCAAATTGGGAGGGGGAATAACCGAAACGGCCCATTTTTGAGGTCGACCCAAGCCCCGCTGGGTCGACAAGGGGTTAATCCAGGGTGTTTGGCTGTCATCCCGTGGGCCGATTCGCTCAAATGCAGATTTTGCATTTGAATGGTTCTCATGATTCAGGGTTAATCTAATGGTCCTAAATAACTTCCTACACCTATATATACATCCCTAACCTAAACCTAAATCTCATATACAATTCTCTAGCCTCCATTGCTCTCTTTCTCTCTAAAAAAATAAATAAATCAATGGCGTCTCTACTCTGCTGAAACCTAAGCTAGGACTTATGCTTCTTCTTCCTCCAATTCTGATTAGGACTAAAAGAGAACAGCTACAACACCTTTTTCTTTTAGAATCCAACCAAGGCAAGTACAGTTATTCTCCGCTATAAACGTTAATTATAATTTTGATATGCTTTTAAATCTGAGTTTGAGGTTGTATATATATTCTCTTCTGTTAGATCTGTTTTCTGTGACTGTTCTGTATTCCTTTCTTCTTTTCTGTTTCTATAGCCAGGCTACCACGAGCCTGTGCCCAATCTCAAAAAGAGATTAACGTATGAACGCAAAATTTGGGACAATTAATGAATGATGCGAAATTTGACAAGACTGAATCGAACGTATGACTTTAGATCTGAAGCATAAAATATATTGGACATGTGACTTGGGATTGGATGCATAAATTTGACTATGAACATGTAATTTATATATTGCATGCATGGAGTATGTTGTAATTTAGATCTGTAACTAATTAGAGAAATGAACATATGTTATTTAGATCTGTAATTAATTAGAAAAATGAGCATACGTTGTAAACTAGATTTAGATCTATGCATATTCTGTGATAAAAGAAAAGAGGAACCATTGTATGTTTACATATGATTGGAGACTTTGGACAAAGTGCATATAAAAGTCAAGATCTGATTTTTAGAAGATATAATTTAAAGATTTAGATTGTTGGGTATATTTTGCATTATGATTCATGACTTGAAAAGAAGAAGGATATGGAAAGTTAGGTGTAAAGATTTACATTAATTAGGATATCTATTATTGTGATTACACCTAAATAGGAATTTTTGGATATATGGCATGCATTGTAATTAATGATTATATTTGGTATAATTTACATGTGAATCTGCTATAAAATGCTAGTTTAACAAAAATTGGAACATATGTTATATGGTAAATTATGTCCATATTCTGCGCTATGTAAATTTATGCAAACATGGAATATATGTTCATATTGTGAATCATGACAATTATGTAGGCATATGAATTTAGGCCTAATTTATGATTAGGCAAGGCATGTAAATAGAACCTTTAGAAATATTAAATCTGCTAAATCTGCTAATTTGCTAAGTTGCCTAAACTGCTAGTTCTGTTATATGGCCTAGGCTGCTATTTAGATTGAAATGCCTAATCTGTTAAATTTGTCTGTTGAGATGCCTAATCTGTTATGTGCTAAAATCTGCTAAGTTGCTTAATCTGCTAAATCCGTTAAGTCGCCTAATCTGAAAAATCTGTTATATGTTAAATCTGTTACCTGCTATATCTGTTGTTTTGATATAATTAGTCTGTTATTGGCGTAATTTGAATTGACTATAGTAATGAATAATTGACATGTATATTAGGCATAGGCATAAATGCTAAACTATTAATTAATTGACCGCAAAGATAAACATGGCTAACTCGAGGTTAGAATGAGTTTGCGGCGTAAACCTGCCCGGAACCGCCCGGCACATCCAATGGCCGCAAACAATAGGTTCTAATGTGAGAAGTTAGTCATAACATGCGCAAGACCCGAGGTTAGGTCTGGCTTGTGGCAGAAGTCTGCCCGGAACCGCCCGGCATATCCAGCGGCCACAAGCTACCGACCTAATGTGAGAGGTCTGTGCATTAATAATTAATTAATGCAAATCTAAGATAAGAATGACGTCTAAAACGTATTGGGGAAAATAGGGTTAAACCAACGGGATTAATAGGTGTAGTAAAACCCGTCCATGAATCTGTAGGCCCAATACAAAGTTAGACAAATCTGAAAAATCTGTACATCTGACCCGTTAGTCTGAAAACTTGTTAACTTAATTTGTGAACTAGTAAATCTGAATTCTGTATGTCTGAACTTGTAAACAAGTTAATCTGAAATCTGATAGTCTGGGGACACAAGGTTAGGAGGGGAATTACTTGTGTCATCTGTTGTTTGGGACCCATACTAGTCAGTAACCCTTTCTGGTATCAAAACTTTGACCCAACAGTAAGTAGGGTCCGGGCACACTTACTGAACTAATTATAAGAGGTTCATTCTGATAATGGCGAGGGGTGTTGATGGTGCGTTCCAACCGGGTCATGTGCGTGCATGGATCCCGGTCTGCCTCTGAGGATGTAAGACGCCGTGACATCTGTAAATAGGTCTGTGCCAATTGGTTGTCACTTTAGGGAGTGATACACCCTACTGTGGGGTCGACACAGGATATTTATGTATTAGGGAGCCGATCGCTTGGGGTAGGGTTTTAGGGTACACTTAGTTCTGTCTGTTTGTGTTGGTACCGTCTGTTTCTGTTGGGTGGTAACACCCGTCTGTTTCTGTGTGGTACCGTCTGTTCGGGTGGTAAAGGCCCATTACTAGTGTACACCTAATTCTACATTCTGTTTCCGTAGGGATTAATCTGTTTCTGCTTCTGTCTGTTTCTGATCGGGTAGTAAAGGCCCATTATTAGTATTCTGTTTCGGTTAAAGTATTCTGTACCCGTTCCTGCTTCAATTTAGACATTAGGGTGACACCTAATTCTGCTATACTAGTATTAGTGTAGAGAAGTGTAAAGCAATAGTTTATGTCATTCTGTTCTTCTGTTATATCTGCTACACCTGTTACAGTTATCTCTCATCCAGTTTTATGTTCATGTCATATTATTATTATCTGTTCATATGCTGAAAGTCACTGGACTTGCCAGACTTTATGTCTGACCCTTGTTGTTTCGCCTCTTTTCTTCCGTTTCCCCCCAAGGTTTTCTAAGGAGGGAATACTCTAGCTAGATCCGGACTTCTTCTGCTTGAAGTGCTTAAAGTATGGCTTGTCTTCTTCTGTGGGGATTATGATTTTTAATCATGCATTTTGAAGGCTTTTGTACAAGACTGATATTTTGTACTTGAATTCTGAGATTTGAAAGGATGTAACCATATTGATTTCTGTTTCCGTTGTAATAAAGTCAAAATTTTTCAAGTACTATTTTATCTGTCTTGTAAGTTTCTGTTCTGTTTACTAAAATGCTCCACCAAAGTTAAGGCATTCCCTTCGTGAGTGACCTTAACGGAGGTGGGGTGTTACACTTGGTATCAGAGCTAAAGGTTACCAGATTAGATAAAAGTTTTTGAAAACTATTTTCAAAAAGGTTTTAAAAGGAAGTATTTTCAAAATTAAAGCTTATTTTGAAAAACATGATCCCCAAGAGCCATATATCTTTCTTTCAGTCCTTTTTGTATTGAACCTTTCCTTTTTCGTTTCAGCATGTCTGAATCATCTGAGATACCAGAGGGTGTCCATGTACCCGGTTGGTTTCGTCAATATCTTGAGGCTAGGACCGCCGCTGCAGGTCCAGCAAATGATCCCCCTCCCCCACCCCCTCCTCGTGCAATTGCTTTCTCAAAGATCTGTAGAGATTTTAGGGCCATGGGTGGAAAGGATTTCAAAGGAACTGAATCATTCGTAGAAGCGAGGAATTCGCTCAAAGAAACTGAGGATCTATTCGTTATCTTCGAGGTGGATGATAGGCAGAAGGTACAGTTGGCGGTATGGTTGCTCAAAGACGAAGCTTCCTACTGGTGGGAAGTCACTAACGCCGAGAGGCCGGTTGAGACATGGATGGATTTCAGAACAAGGTTTGAGACAAAATTCCTCTCGTAAGCTGAACGAAGTTTACAACTGGAAAAGTTCTTATCTCTTAAGCAAGGAAGTATGACGGTCAAGGAATACGTCAACCAGTTCAACCAACTAGCTAGGTTCGGATTGGATTTAGTCAACACTCAGCATAAAAAGGCTCTCCGCTTTGTTAAAGGATTGAACGAGCCACTGCACAGCTTAGCCATGACCCACGTACCTATGGGAGCGACTTACGAGAAATTGGTGGACATGGCACTACTGCACGAGGAAGACAAGGGCCCGAAAGAGACAAAGAAGGAAGAACCACCGAATAAGAAAGCGGGGCCCAAAAAGGAAACACAAAGGAAGGATGAGAAGACTGAAGATAAGAAGGGGAAAAAGTGCTTTACTTGTGGAAGCTCGACTCATCTGAACAAGGATTGCAGAAAAAGGAAGGGCGCTTGCTTCAACTATGGGGAGATGGGACACTTCACTAGGGACTGCCCGAAGAGACGAGGACAAGGAGGGCAGGCGAATAATCTTGAGGCTAGTGGCTAGGATAGAAATAGGAAAATTTCTATAGTAGGTTTAATTTCTTTATCTGATTATGGAGTTAAGACTTTTTCTGATTCTGGTATTTTGATTTTGTAATCGATACTCTGCACTTTAATACTAGTATTATTTCTGAATTCCGTTGTAGGCTCAGACCCATAAGGGTTATGGCCCATCTGTTTGAGATTAAGGTTTGAGGGATATCTGTGTTAGGCGTCAAATATGACGCATATATTCCGAGTTTTTGTGGGATATGATTTTATCATGCTTAGCTTCCTAAGAATCATTAGGGAACCTGATCTGTATCAGTAGTCTGTAAATATCTGAATAATTCTGATTTCCAGTTTTGACATTGTCTAAAGAAGGTAATCCTCTGAGTGTCAATCTGATATTGATTTCGGTCTTTGGGGTTGATACTTAGGGGAATTATTTTCTCAACCAATGTCTAATGGGAACCAAGTCTTCATTCTATCTGTACTCGCTTCCATCACTAGACTCTATCCTATCAATCGAGTGTTCAACTTATAGATAGGAATCCTAATGGGTGTAAACATGTGTTTGAGACATGTTATGTTTGATGGTTGCAAGTGGTTGCTAGTGGTTGCTCGTGGACGCATATACACACACCAGGCACTAGATCGGCTGGAAAACACTCTCATACTGCATATGGATGTGTGAGCATTTTCAATTTTTGTGGATGCAAATTGATTGACTCAGCACATGGATGTTGCATATGACTGAATGGTTGTGCACTCATATAGAAATGATATGTATCGAGTAGGAAAATTGCATACATGTTGGACTCATGGCACTGGCATAATTCGCATTAAGGAGGTCAACTGAATCAGTGGACCGCCTGATCTTTGCATTAGATATGGAACATATACACACACTTTTGCATATGTGCATACAGCATTAGAAATCCCTAAGGACAATGGATGCCAGTGATTGATGGTTGAGTAGATGGGTGATTGGATGGTAGGACACATTCTTCTTAACTTGAAGATTTCGGGGACGAAATCCTTTAAGGAGGGGAGAATGTAACACCCCGTATTTTCTGAGAATATATAAAAAAATGGTTAATTATGAAGAAGTTATTAAGCCTTGAAGTTTATATGCATATGAGAGAAATATATATAGATATATATAAAAATTAAAAAAATAAACATGCAAAAAAGGTTCAAAACAGCAAATTGGGAGGGGGAATAACCGAACCGGCCCATTTTTGGGGTCGACCCGAGCCTTGCTGGGTCGACTAGGGGTTAATCCAGGGTGTTTTGCTGTCATCCCGTGGGCCGATTCGCTCAAATGCAGATTTTGCATTTGAATGGTTCTCATGATTCAGGGTTAATCTAATGGTCCTAAATAACTTCCTACACCTATATATACATCCCTAACCTAAACCTAAATCTCATATACAATTCTCTAGCCTCCATTGCTCTCTTTCTCTCTAAAAAAATAAATAAATCAATGGCGTCTCTACTCTGCTGAAACCTAAGCAAGGACTTGTGCTTCTTCTTCCTCCAATTCTGATTAGGACTAAAAGAGAACAGCTACAACACCTTTTTCTTTTAGAATCCAACCAAGGCAAGTACAGTTATTCTCCGCTATAAACGTTAATTATAATTTTGATATGCTTTTAAATCTGAGTTTGAGGTTGTATATATATTCTCTTCTGTTAGATCTGTTTTCTGTGACTGTTCTGTATTCCTTTCTTCTTTTCTGTTTCTATAGCCAGGCTACCACGAGCCTGTGCCCAATCTCAAAAAGAGATTAACGTATGAACGCAAAATTTGGGACAATTAATGAATGATGCAAAATTTGACAAGACTGAATCGAACGTATGACTTTAGATCTGAAGCATAAAATATATTGGACATGTGACTTGGGATTGGATGCATAAATTTGACTATGAACATGTAATTTATATATTGCATGCATGGAGTATGTTGTAATTTAGATCTGTAACTAATTAGAGAAATGAACATATGTTATTTAGATCTGTAATTAATTAGAAAAATGAGCATACGTTGTAAACTAGATTTAGATCTATGCATATTCTGTGATAAAAGAAAAGAGGAACCATTGTATGTTTACATATGATTGGAGACTTTGGACAAAGTGCATATAAAAGTCAAGATCTGATTTTTAGAAGATATAATTTAAAGATTTAGATTGTTGGGTATATTTTGCATTATGATTCATGACTTGAAAAGAAGAAGGATATGGAAAGTTAGGTGTAAAGATTTACATTAATTAGGATATCTATTATTGTGATTACACCTAAATAGGAATTTTTGGATATATGGCATGCATTGTAATTAATGATTATATTTGGTATAATTTACATGTGAATCTGCTATAAAATGCTAGTTTAACAAAAATTGGAACATATGTTATATGGTAAATTATGTCCATATTCTGCGCTATGTAAATTTATGCAAACATGGAATATATGTTCATATTGTGAATCATGACAATTATGTAGGCATATGAATTTAGGCCTAATTTATGATTAGGCAAGGCATGTAAATAGAACCTTTAGAAATATTAAATCTGCTAAATCTGCTAATTTGCTAAGTTGCCTAAACTGCTAGTTCTGTTATATGGCCTAGGCTGCTATTTAGATTGAAATGCCTAATCTGTTAAATTTGTCTGTTGAGATGCCTAATCTGTTATGTGCTAAAATCTGCTAAGTTGCTTAATCTGCTAAATCCGTTAAGTCGCCTAATCTGAAAAATCTGTTATATGTTAAATCTGTTACCTGCTATATCTGTTGTTTTGATATAATTAGTCTGTTATTGGCGTAATTTGAATTGACTATAGTAATGAATAATTGACATGTATATTAGGCATAGGCATAAATGCTAAACTATTAATTAATTGACCGCAAAGATAAACATGGCTAACTCGAGGTTAGAATGAGTTTGCGGCGTAAACCTGCCCGGAACCGCCCGGCACATCCAATGGCCGCAAACAATAGGTTCTAATGTGAGAAGTTAGTCATAACATGCGCAAGACCCGAGGTTAGGTCTGGCTTGTGGCAGAAGTCTGCCCGGAACCGCCCGGCATATCCAGCGGCCACAAGCTACCGACCTAATGTGAGAGGTCTGTGCATTAATAATTAATTAATGCAAATCTAAGATAAGAATGACGTCTAAAACGTATTGGGGAAAATAGGGTTAAACCAACGGGATTAATAGGTGTAGTAAAACCCGTCCATGAATCTGTAGGCCCAATACAAAGTTAGACAAATCTGAAAAATCTGTACATCTGACCCGTTAGTCTGAAAACTTGTTAACTTAATTTGTGAACTAGTAAATCTGAATTCTGTATGTCTGAACTTGTAAACAAGTTAATCTGAAATCTGATAGTCTGGGGACACAAGGTTAGGAGGGGAATTACTTGTGTCATCTGTTGTTTGGGACCCATACTAGTCAGTAACCCTTTCTGGTATCAAAACTTTGACCCAACAGTAAGTAGGGTCCGGGCACACTTACTGAACTAATTATAAGAGGTTCATTCTGATAATGGCGAGGGGTGTTGATGGTGCGTTCCAACCGGGTCATGTGCGTGCATGGATCCCGGTCTGCCTCTGAGGATGTAAGACGCCGTGACATCTGTAAATAGGTCTGTGCCAATTGGTTGTCACTTTAGGGAGTGATACACCCTACTGTGGGGTCGACACAGGATATTTATGTATTAGGGAGCCGATCGCTTGGGGTAGGGTTTTAGGGTACACTTAGTTCTGTCTGTTTGTGTTGGTACCGTCTGTTTCTGTTGGGTGGTAACACCCGTCTGTTTCTGTGTGGTACCGTCTGTTCGGGTGGTAAAGGCCCATTACTAGTGTACACCTAATTCTACATTCTGTTTCCGTAGGGATTAATCTGTTTCTGCTTCTGTCTGTTTCTGATCGGGTAGTAAAGGCCCATTATTAATATTCTGTTTCGGTTAAAGTATTCTGTACCCGTTCCTGCTTCAATTTAGACATTAGGGTGACACCTAATTCTGCTATACTAGTATTAGTGTAGAGAAGTGTAAAGCAATAGTTTATGTCATTCTGTTCTTCTGTTATATCTGCTACACCTGTTACAGTTATCTCTCATCCAGTTTTATGTTCATGTCATATTATTATTATCTGTTCATATGCTGAAAGTCACTGGACTTGCCAGACTTTATGTCTGACCCTTGTTGTTTCGCCTCTTTTCTTCCGTTTCCCCCCAAGGTTTTCTAAGGAGGGAATACTCTAGCTAGATCCGGACTTCTTCTGCTTGAAGTGCTTAAAATATGGCTTGTCTTCTTCTGTGGGGATTATGATTTTTAATCATGCATTTTGAAGGCTTTTGTACAAGACTGATATTTTGTACTTGAATTCTGAGATTTGAAAGGATGTAACCATATTGATTTCTGTTTCCGTTGTAATAAAGTCAAAATTTTTCAAGTACTATTTTATCTGTCTTGTAAGTTTCTGTTCTGTTTACTAAAATGCTCCACCAAAGTTAAGGCATTCCCTTCGTGAGTGACCTTAACGGAGGTGGGGTGTTACACTTGGTATCAGAGCTAAAGGTTACCAGATTAGATAAAAGTTTTTGAAAACTATTTTCAAAAAGGTTTTAAAAGGAAGTATTTTCAAAATTAAAGCTTATTTTGAAAAACATGATCCCCAAGAGCCATATATCTTTCTTTCAGTCCTTTTTGTATTGAACCTTTCCTTTTTCGTTTCAGCATGTCTGAATCATCTGAGATACCAGAGGGTGTCCATGTACCCGGTTGGTTTCGTCAATATCTTGAGGCTAGGACTGCCGCTGCAGGTCCAGCAAATGATCCCCCTCCCCCACCCCCTCCTCGTGCAATTGCTTTCTCAAAGATCTGTAGAGATTTTAGGGCCATGGGTGGAAAGGATTTCAAAGGAACTGAATCATTCGTAGAAGCGAGGAATTCGCTCAAAGAAACTGAGGATCTATTCGTTATCTTCGAGGTGGACGATAGGCAGAAGGTACAGTTGGCGGTATGGTTGCTCAAAGACGAAGCTTCCTACTGGTGGGAAGTCACTAACGCCGAGAGGCCGGTTGAGACATGGATGGATTTCAGAACAAGGTTTGAGACAAAATTCCTCTCGTAAGCTGAACGAAGTTTACAACTGGAAAAGTTCTTATCTCTTAAGCAAGGAAGTATGACGGTCAAGGAATACGTCAACCAGTTCAACCAACTAGCTAGGTTCGGATTGGATTTAGTCAACACTCAGCATAAAAAGGCTCTCCGCTTTGTTAAAGGATTGAACGAGCCACTGCACAGCTTAGCCATGACCCACGTACCTATGGGAGCGACTTACGAGAAATTGGTGGACATGGCACTACTGCACGAGGAAGACAAGGGCCCGAAAGAGACAAAGAAGGAAGAACCACCGAATAAGAAAGCGGGGCCCAAAAAGGAAACACAAAGGAAGGATGAGAAGACTGAAGATAAGAAGGGGAAAAAGTGCTTTACTTGTGGAAGCTCGACTCATCTGAACAAGGATTGCAGAAAAAGGAAGGGCGCTTGCTTCAACTATGGGGAGATGGGACACTTCACTAGGGACTGCCCGAAGAGACGAGGACAAGGAGGGCAGGCGAATAATCTTGAGGCTAGTGGCTAGGATAGAAATAGGAAAATTTCTATAGTAGGTTTAATTTCTTTATCTGATTATGGAGTTAAGACTTTTTCTGATTCTGGTATTTTGATTTTGTAATCGATACTCTGCACTTTAATACTAGTATTATTTCTGAATTCCGTTGTAGGCTCAGACCCATAAGGGTTATGGCCCATCTGTTTGAGATTAAGGTTTGAGGGATATCTGTGTTAGGCGTCAAATATGACGCATATATTCCGAGTTTTTGTGGGATATGATTTTATCATGCTTAGCTTCCTAAGAATCATTAGGGAACCTGATCTGTATCAGTAGTCTGTAAATATCTGAATAATTCTGATTTCCAGTTTTGACATTGTCTAAAGAAGGTAATCCTCTGAGTGTCAATCTGATATTGATTTCGGTCTTTGGGGTTGATACTTAGGGGAATTATTTTCTCAACCAATGTCTAATGGGAACCAAGTCTTCATTCTATCTGTACTCGCTTCCATCACTAGACTCTATCCTATCAATCGAGTGTTCAACTTATAGATAGGAATCCTAATGGGTGTAAACATGTGTTTGAGACATGTTATGTTTGATGGTTGCAAGTGGTTGCTAGTGGTTGCTCGTGGACGCATATACACACACCAGACACTAGATCGGCTGGAAAACACTCTCATACTGCATATGGATGTGTGAGCATTTTCAATTTTTGTGGATGCAAATTGATTGACTCAGCACATGGATGTTGCATATGACTGAATGGTTGTGCACTCATATAGAAATGATATGTATCGAGTAGGAAAATTGCATACATGTTGGACTCATGGCACTGGCATAATTCGCATTAAGGAGGTCAACTGAATCAGTGGACCGCCTGATCTTTGCATTAGATATGGAACATATACACACACTTTTGCATATGTGCATACAGCATTAGAAATCCCTAAGGACAATGGATGCCAGTGATTGATGGTTGAGT
This sequence comes from Allium sativum, assembly GCA_030737875.1. Classification (NCBI taxonomy): domain Eukaryota; kingdom Viridiplantae; phylum Streptophyta; class Magnoliopsida; order Asparagales; family Amaryllidaceae; genus Allium; species Allium sativum. The sequence goes on along the minus strand of CM060912.1, from coordinate 220,873,227 downwards.
AGATGGGTGATTGGATGGTAGGACACATTCTTCTTAACTTGAAGATTTCGGGGACGAAATCCTTTAAGGAGGGGAGAATGTAACACCCCGTATTTTCTGAGAATATATAAAAAAATGGTTAATTATGAAGAAGTTATTAAGCCTTGAAGTTTATATGCATATGAGAGAAATATATATAGATATATATAAAAATTAAAAAAATAAACATGCAAAAAAGGTTCAAAACAGCAAATTGGGAGGGGGAATAACCGAACCGGCCCATTTTTGGGGTCGACCCGAGCCTTGCTGGGTCGACTAGGGGTTAATCCAGGGTGTTTTGCTGTCATCCCGTGGGCCGATTCGCTCAAATGCAGATTTTGCATTTGAATGGTTCTCATGATTCAGGGTTAATCTAATGGTCCTAAATAACTTCCTACACCTATATATACATCCCTAACCTAAACCTAAATCTCATATACAATTCTCTAGCCTCCATTGCTCTCTTTCTCTCTAAAAAAATAAATAAATCAATGGCGTCTCTACTCTGCTGAAACCTAAGCAAGGACTTGTGCTTCTTCTTCCTCCAATTCTGATTAGGACTAAAAGAGAACAGCTACAACACCTTTTTCTTTTAGAATCCAACCAAGGCAAGTACAGTTATTCTCCGCTATAAACGTTAATTATAATTTTGATATGCTTTTAAATCTGAGTTTGAGGTTGTATATATATTCTCTTCTGTTAGATCTGTTTTCTGTGACTGTTCTGTATTCCTTTCTTCTTTTCTGTTTCTATAGCCAGGCTACCACGAGCCTGTGCCCAATCTCAAAAAGAGATTAACGTATGAACGCAAAATTTGGGACAATTAATGAATGATGCAAAATTTGACAAGACTGAATCGAACGTATGACTTTAGATCTGAAGCATAAAATATATTGGACATGTGACTTGGGATTGGATGCATAAATTTGACTATGAACATGTAATTTATATATTGCATGCATGGAGTATGTTGTAATTTAGATCTGTAACTAATTAGAGAAATGAACATATGTTATTTAGATCTGTAATTAATTAGAAAAATGAGCATACGTTGTAAACTAGATTTAGATCTATGCATATTCTGTGATAAAAGAAAAGAGGAACCATTGTATGTTTACATATGATTGGAGACTTTGGACAAAGTGCATATAAAAGTCAAGATCTGATTTTTAGAAGATATAATTTAAAGATTTAGATTGTTGGGTATATTTTGCATTATGATTCATGACTTGAAAAGAAGAAGGATATGGAAAGTTAGGTGTAAAGATTTACATTAATTAGGATATCTATTATTGTGATTACACCTAAATAGGAATTTTTGGATATATGGCATGCATTGTAATTAATGATTATATTTGGTATAATTTACATGTGAATCTGCTATAAAATGCTAGTTTAACAAAAATTGGAACATATGTTATATGGTAAATTATGTCCATATTCTGCGCTATGTAAATTTATGCAAACATGGAATATATGTTCATATTGTGAATCATGACAATTATGTAGGCATATGAATTTAGGCCTAATTTATGATTAGGCAAGGCATGTAAATAGAACCTTTAGAAATATTAAATCTGCTAAATCTGCTAATTTGCTAAGTTGCCTAAACTGCTAGTTCTGTTATATGGCCTAGGCTGCTATTTAGATTGAAATGCCTAATCTGTTAAATTTGTCTGTTGAGATGCCTAATCTGTTATGTGCTAAAATCTGCTAAGTTGCTTAATCTGCTAAATCCGTTAAGTCGCCTAATCTGAAAAATCTGTTATATGTTAAATCTGTTACCTGCTATATCTGTTGTTTTGATATAATTAGTCTGTTATTGGCGTAATTTGAATTGACTATAGTAATGAATAATTGACATGTATATTAGGCATAGGCATAAATGCTAAACTATTAATTAATTGACCGCAAAGATAAACATGGCTAACTCGAGGTTAGAATGAGTTTGCGGCGTAAACCTGCCCGGAACCGCCCGGCACATCCAATGGCCGCAAACAATAGGTTCTAATGTGAGAAGTTAGTCATAACATGCGCAAGACCCGAGGTTAGGTCTGGCTTGTGGCAGAAGTCTGCCCGGAACCGCCCGGCATATCCAGCGGCCACAAGCTACCGACCTAATGTGAGAGGTCTGTGCATTAATAATTAATTAATGCAAATCTAAGATAAGAATGACGTCTAAAACGTATTGGGGAAAATAGGGTTAAACCAACGGGATTAATAGGTGTAGTAAAACCCGTCCATGAATCTGTAGGCCCAATACAAAGTTAGACAAATCTGAAAAATCTGTACATCTGACCCGTTAGTCTGAAAACTTGTTAACTTAATTTGTGAACTAGTAAATCTGAATTCTGTATGTCTGAACTTGTAAACAAGTTAATCTGAAATCTGATAGTCTGGGGACACAAGGTTAGGAGGGGAATTACTTGTGTCATCTGTTGTTTGGGACCCATATTAGTCAGTAACCCTTTCTGGTATCAAAACTTTGACCCAACAGTAAGTAGGGTCCGGGCACGCTTACTGAACTAATTATAAGAGGTTCATTCTGATAATGGCGAGGGGTGTTGATGGTGCGTTCCAACCGGGTCATGTGCGTGCATGGATCCCGGTCTGCCTCTGAGGATGTAAGACGCCGTGACATCTGTAAATAGGTCTGTGCCAATTGGTTGTCACTTTAGGGAGTGATACACCCTACTGTGGGGCCGACACAGGATATTTATCTATTAGGGAGCCGATCGCTTGGGGTAGGGTTTTAGGCTACACTTAGTTCTGTCTGTTTCTGTTGGTACCGTCTGTTTCTGTTGGGTGGTAACACCCGTCTGTTTCTGTTGGGTGGTAACACCCGTCTGTTTCTGTGTGGTACCGTCTGTTCGGGTGGTAAAGGCCCATTACTAGTGTACACCTAATTCTACATTCTGTTTCCGTAGGGATTAATCTGTTTCTTCTTCTGTCTGTTTCTGATCGGGTAGTAAAGGCCCATTATTAGTATTCTGTTTCGGTTAAAGTATTCTGTACCCGTTCCTGCTTCAATTTAGACATTAGGGTGACACCTAATTCTGCTATACTAGTATTAGTGCAGAGAAGTGTAAAGCAATAGTTTATGTCATTCTGTTCTTCTGTTATATCTGCTACACCTGTTACAGTTATCTCTCATCCAGTTTTATGTTCATGTCATATTATTATTATCTGTTCATATGCTGAAAGTCACTGGACTTGCCAGACTTTATGTCTGACCCTTGTTGTTTCGCCTCTTTTCTTCCGTTTCCCCCCCAGGTTTTCTAAGGAGGGAATACTCTAGCTAGATCCGGACTTCTTCTGCTTGAAGTGCTTAAAGTATGGCTTGTCTTCTTCTGTGGGGATTATGATTTTAAACCATGCATTTTGAAGGCTTTTGTACAAGACTGATATTTTGTACTTGAATTCTGAGATTTGAAAGGATGTAACCATATTGATTTCTGTTTCCGTTGTAATAAAGTCAAAAATTTTCAAGTACTGTTTTATCTGTCTTGTAAGTTTCTGTTCTGTTTACTAAAATGCTCCACCAAAGTTAAGGCATTCCCTTCGTGAGTGACCTTAACGGAGGTGGGGTGTTACACCCGTATTCTTGGATCAGAAGTTAAGAGGCTCCGTAATAAAGAGATCAAGCTGATAAAGGTTCAACGGGGAGATAACCCAGAGAATGCGACTTGGGAGACCGAAGACAAGATTCGTGCTTCGTACCCTTTCTTTTTCGAGGGTATGTTCTTAACTCCTTTTTCCAAAATTTTATCTATGCCTGTTTCTATCAACTGAATATATCATATCCATAGTATATTCGACCTTTAGATGGGAATCCTATGGATGTAAACATGTGTTTGAGACATGCTATGTTTGATGGATGCAAGTGGATACAAGTGTTTGCTAGTGGCTGCCTGTGGATGCATATACACACACATTAGGCACTAGATCAGCTCAATCACTCTCATACTGCATATAGATGCGTATGCATCTTCTTTTCTTTTATGGATGGAAATGGATGTATTAGCATATGGATGTTGCATTTGGATGAATGAGTGTGCACGCATATAGAACTAACATGTTATAATAGGATTATTTGCATACATATTGGATACATGGCACTAACATACATTACATTAAGGAGGTCAACTGAATCAGTAGACTTCCTGATCTTTGCATTAGTATTGGGACATATACACACATCTTTGCATATATTCATATAAGCATTAGATTTCTTTAAGGACAATGGATACCAGTGACTGATGGATGAGTAGATGGATGATGGATGGTAGGATATACATTCTTCTCAACTTGGAAATTTCGGGGCTGAAATCCTTTAAGTAGGGGGGAATAACATTAAAGAGGATAAATTAAATAATAATTAATTTAATATTCGGAATTAAGGGGAACGGACTGCGCCATTGCGTCCATCTCGAAAGTCTGGTCAAGATAAACATTTGGTTTGGGTAAAACGGACACTGTATGAAGAAGTTATGAGGGTTTTAAGTTTGTATATGCGTAGAAGATATATATATATATATGTATATATATATATATATATGTCAGAAGATTATAAAGAATCATTCAAAAATCAAAATGTTGTATGGCGGCAAATTTCCCGCTCTAGGGGGTCGACCCCCCTAGGGGGGTGTCAACACCAGGGTCGACCCCCCTACAGAGGTGTTGACACCCCTAAGGCTGACGTGGAAGTCGGTTTCAGAGGTGCTGACAGCTATAAATATGTGTCCATTTCTCCTGTTTTCTTCATTGAGAATCCATGGGGGCTAGACTCTACTGGTGTCTGAACCGAACTAGAACCGTTATCTTCTACAACTATCAACTTAAGCAAATCAGTTAGAGACTCAAGATCCATTCTTTCTCTATTTTTAAAACCAAACTCTTTGAGTTCCTAGTTGCTTTTATATTTAAATATTTAAAAGTAAACGTGATATGACTATAGTTTGGATTTGTTCATGTGCCTACGTTATATTGGATCCATTGTAAATTGCGAACATATGCCATTCTAAATTGATTATAACTTGGATCTAAATCTCTATCTTGTCGGATCTATTGTAACTTTTGTGGCATTCTATGATGTGGATCTTGACCTTATTTGTGTTAGATATTTTTTATCTATTGGATCTAAATCTCTATCTTATTGGATCTATTGTAACTTCTATGACATGCTATGATGTGGATCTTGAACTTATTCGTGTTAGATCTATTTTCTACTATTGGATCTGAATTATGTGGACATCTAAATTATTAATCAGATCTAGTTTATCACCTTATGCCTATCATATTAGATCTAAACCAGTTGAACATCTAAATTGTTAATTGAGATCTTATTATGCTTATTATGACATCATAGTTATGTTAGAATTAGTTAACTGCCACAAGTTCATCAGATTTATGCTTATATGTCCACCTTATCACCATGCTAGTTTATTTTTATGCCAAAACAATCACTTTTGTCATATTCCCATCACTTTTCCCTTTTTATTGTTTATGACTAGGCCACTTTCTAGCCTAGATGCCGCCAAATATATGCGAATGCGTTATTTAGGGAACGGGGGAAAAATGTTAGAATTGGCATAATTTAAATAATGTTTATACGAATTGGACATATAATTCAAGGGAAGTGGGGACATAATCATCTATAAAGACATAGGTAAGAATTGGATAAGAATGAAATGTCTAATAATTACAATTAGAAATTGTAATTGCACTTATGACATGAGGTTAGGTTGCTAGTGGTGGAAGTCTACCCGGACCCGACCGGCATATCCAGCGACCTCTAATGTTGAACCTAATATGAGAGGTCTACGTGCGCAAATACAAATCGGGCTAAGACATGAGGTTAGGCCCAACTTGTGGAATAAGACTGCCGGGACCTGATCGGCATATCCAGCATCCACAAGTTGTAGGCCTAATGTGGGAGGTCTAGCCCATTATAAACCATAAATGGACATGGTAATAAATTGGACTACTTAACCTAATCTAATCCATAAGGGATTGTATATGAACTTAGGTTAGGGTTAAGTAAAATTTGTTGGACAGTGGTTGGGTTAAGTAAATCTTAGGGGGTGGGTAATATTTACATGTAGGCCCACAAACTTATCCTAATAAGGTTATGTAATTAAAGACACCTAGTGGTATACATAACCAGTGGAAATAATAACGTTATGTAATTAAAGACATCTTTTAGGGTAAGCATAACTTGTAGAAATGATAGGGTTATGTAATTAAAGACACCTAGTGATATACATAGCCAAAGAATACCTAGTGGGAGATACAAGACAAAGGAGAGAGCTTGTATCATATTGTGTGGGACCTGTTTCATCCAGTAACCCGGAGTAGGTATCAAAACATGTACTCCATACTAGGTCGGAGAAGGGGCACGCTTACTGGACTGATTGTAAGAGATCCAAACGTGGAGGATGGTGTGGGCAGCGCAAACCGATCGGGCCATGTGCGTCCATGAGCCGGGAAGAAGGGGATAAGACGACCGTGACACCTGTAGATATGGGGTTATGCATGTCAGCTGAGGGTTGCCACTGTAGGACGTGAAACATCCTACGGTGGGGCCGGCACAGAGTATCTATGCGGATTAGGGAGCCGATCGATTAGGGTAGTAATTAGGATAAATTTGGACGTATGCCTAAGTCTACCACCTTATAGTGGAAGGTATCATCTCATTCTGGTTATACTAGTAATAGTGCAGAGTAATCATTAGAAGCGTATACACCCTGTCCTGTCTACCTTGTCACACCTGTCTTTTATGTCGTTATCTCTCTCTTATCCACTTTATATGCCTGTCATGCTACTTTTATTCATTTACTTGCTAAAAGTAACTGGACTAGCCAGACTTTATGTCTGACCCTTTTTGTTTCCCCTTTTTTCTTCCGTTTCCCCCCAGGTTCTCAGGAAAGAAACACTCAGGCTTGACCGTGATTCTGCTTACTTTTGCTGAAGTTGCTGATATGTATGGCTCAAGCTCCTATCCTTGTTGCTATGGCTATATTTCATTTTTGGGGAACTTTATTTCTTTTATGTACTCTGATATTTTTGAAGTGCAAGACAGTAACTTTTATGTTGTAACGGGCTTTTGTATTTCAGACATGTGATGTTTTTGGACCACGGTTCTTATGATAAATAAAGCTTTTTTTTATTTTTCCGCTATTATTATATATGTCTGTCTTGTAATATTTCCGTTCTGTTTGCTATAATGCTTCACGAAACTTAATGCATTCCCTTTGTGAGTGACATTAACGGACGTGGGGTGTCGCAGTTTTTAACAATAGCCATAATAAGTCAAATCATTTTCGATGGTTTCTACTTACAACAATAGAAATAAACCAATATTTCGCTCCAAAACTATAATGTCCCGTACTTTAGCGATATAATAATTAATTTATTTAATTATATAAATTGTTATTTAGAGATTCGAATGGTCGTAGAATTAAATAATATTGAATATTTAATTAAATTAAATAATAGAATAATATATTTAATTTCTCAAATAGTCGGAAATAGTGAATTAACAATATAATGTGAATTGGGCAATTCAAAATATATAATTCAGTTTAGAATTTGAATTAGAATAACGAATATATTATTTTAACGATAGTCTGAACGTATAATTATATTATAATTAAAATCGAGCTCGAAATGGCGCTGCAGTTCGTAATTTGGCGATTTGAACTTCAATTGAATATACAGAATCCGTTTTAAGCCGGATTTCTGTGAAACAAGAAACGTTCGGAGCATGTGAAGGATATATTTCTAATGGAAGAGAAAAATCTGGATTTTGATTTATGTCCAAATCAAATTTTCAAAAAGTCGCTATGGAATTCCTTTATAATTTATAACGATATATAAAAGGAATTTCAATATAAATTGAATATCGATTCAACCGGGATTTGAATATCGAGTTAGAAATCCATATAGGATTATTCTGGAGCTATATGATATTCTGTGTGATTAAATATACAATAATATATATTTATTTATATTTAATTTAATTGTTTTTAAATATATTTATATATTTAAAAGGGTTTATTTAGAGCTTTAAAAATAGCCAGTTTTGCATACGAACTCCGTTCTCGACGAAACTAATTTTGTTGGATCCACAATATTAAATTATTTCTAGATTTCAATTTCCGTGATTTTTGGAGTCAGTATGTGGCCGTATGAGATTTTAATGTGAAAAACAGTCGATTTTCGACGATTAAAAATATGCTGTGTCAGCAAACGGAGTTGGAATTCGATGAAACTGGTTTCGTTGGGTCTATAATGTCGAACTATAGCTGCATGCCAATTTTCATTATTTTTGGGTATCGTGTGTGATCATAGGAATTTTAATTCACAAATACAAGTAGGAGTTGGCTATTAATAAATAAAATAATGAATATTAAAATAATATTTTTATCCTATAAATGCAGGTTAACTCCTTCCTAACCCTAAACCTTTTCTCTTCGGTCAAAATCATTTTCTGCCGCCTCCGTAAGACAAAACGTGAGCAAATTTCAATCTTCCACAAAATATAGAAAATCAAAATGAAATCCATAAATCACGAAACTTATATTTTGGTGATCGTTGAATCCTTCTCTTCCCGCTGGTATATATTTCCATTGAATTCGAACTCAATTTGTTTGCTCCTGTTTTTGAGGCGTGAACTAGGGTTCCGCTTTATGGGAAAGTGGAGCAGTGATTTGAAGTATAGAGAAAGGATCCATGCTTGAGTAAGAGAAACGAGTTGGTTTTGATATTTTTTTGAGGATTTCCGGATTGAATCATGTCGCAACCTGCTATCGGGTGTTCCAACTAGGTTCTGGAACGGGTCCTAAAGTTTGAATTCGAACATTATGTTTGTGGTATTGTTTGGTAGAGATTGTGATGAGAATGGTGATGGTAATTTCTGTTTGAAGATTCGTGAAGTATTGATTGGGAAATGGAGATGGAAAGTCGTGGCAAATGGGTTATTATCGGGTTCGAAGGTCTCTAGGGTAGGAGGAGTTGAGTACTGTGTTTAAGAGTTTAACACGTGGGTTTATTTGTGATAACAAGGTATTAAGAATAATTAATTTTTTTAATGATTAAAAATGTTTACGTATGTGTATAAAAATTATAAGATGCATATCTCTTCCGTACGGTATCAGAATCTAACGAAACAAGATCTGTTGGGATCGTATGAATGGTGGCTATACAATGGAGCTGACTGGGAGTAAAGTGAGGCTCGTTACAATTTATAGCGAAATAAATTGTTCGTCTGAATGAAGCAATGGTTATCGTTATTAACGATGATCGTCCAATGTGAGTAAAACTCACCAACTCTATCAGTTATATTTTTATAACGTATATTTAGAACTGATAAATGATGACTGATTGTTGTGTGTTGACCGTTTGATTGAATTGCTGACAGATTGTTTGAAATTATAGATAACGAGATATATATATATAAATCGTTAATCAAATATTGATTTTGTATATCAGAGTTTTTCATAGTGAAATGAAATTGATGTTAACTATGTTGTTTAACATCTGTGGATGCAGGGAAACAGGTCGGAGGAATCCAGTTGGATTCCTCAACATTTATTTTACTGTTTTTCATATATTGTGTTATATGATGTGATATAAAATCTGTTGTTGATTTTGTATGTTGGAATGATCCCTATCATTGTTATATGGTACGTTAAATCCCATAAGGAATACTGGAATGTTAAAAAGGAAATTTTCAATGTTGTATGGAAAAAGAAATATATATAAAATCAAAGGATTTTATAGGAAGAGATATATATAAAATCAAAGGATTTTATAAAAAGAAATATTTTTAAAAGTAAATAAAATTATATAAAAGGAAATATTTGTAAAACATTTAAAAATTGAATTGAAAGGAAATATTTGTAAAACATTTACAAATAGAATTGAAAGGAATTATTTGGGAAAACAAATAGAAAAGGAAATATTTGTGAAAACAAATTGGAAAGGAAATATTTGTAAACCGTTTACAAATAGAATTGAAAAGAAAATATTTGTAAAACATTTACAAATAAATCATAAATGGAAATATTTATTTATGAAATAGATAGAGTTATAAAAAGAAATATTTATTTAGAAAATAAGTAGAATCATAAAGGAAATATTTATTTAGAAAATAAATAGATTATAAAAGGAAATACTTGAAAATTGAATAGAATTGTATGAAAAGAGAATTTTACACTAGGAAGGTTTAGACCCGTGCTTCACACACGGGTATAACAGAATATGAATTCAAAGTGAACATTTAAGAGAAATCAGTTTTAACAGATAAAGTAAGAAGATTAATTTATAAATAAGGTTTTTTATAAATTAAGTAAAAATATTTATCATTGGATAAATAGAATATATAAGTCAGGACTTATATAGAGAAGTAAGAATCGATTCAACATCGATATTTGAAACTGAATATGGACGAAGAGTATATTGGATAGAGTTAATCAGTTAGAGTTAACCAGTTAGAGTTAATCAGATAGAGTTAACTAGTTAGAGTTAACCAATTAGAGTTAACCAGTTAGAGTTAATCGATTAGAGTTAAATCGAACTAGAGTTATTCGAATAAAGTTAAAGGAGATATCGAATATAGTTTATTCGAAAAGAGATATCGAATATAGTTTATTCGGATGGAGTAATCGAATATTTGTTATTCGAAGTGAGTTAATCGAATATAGTTTATTCTAATTAGAGAAAATTGAATATAGTTATTCGAAGAAAGGAGTTAATTGAATATCGATTATTCGAAGAGAGATAATCGAATATTAGTTAATCGAGGAGAGATAATCGAATATTAGTTATTCGAGGAGAGTTAATCATATATTAGTTTTTCGAGGAGAGTTAATCGAATATTAGTTATTCGAAGAGAGAAAATTAAATGTTAGTTATTCGAAGACGGATAATCGAATATTAGTTATTCGAGGAGAGTTAATCGAATATAAGTTATTCGAAGGGAGTTAATTGAATATTAGTTATTCGAAGGAGTTAATCGAATATAGATTAGAGTTATCGATTAGAGTTATTGAATGGAGTTAATTGAATAGAGTTAAAGGAGTTAATCGAATATAGTTTAATTGAATAGAGTTAAAGGAGTTAATCGAATATAGTTTATCGAATAGAGTTAAAGGAGTTAATCGAATATAGTTTATTCGAATAGAGTTAAAGGAGTTATCGAATATAGTTTATTTGAAAGGAGTTAATCGAATATAGTTTATTTGAAAGGAGTTAAGTGATAAGAGTTAATGAATTAAAGTTAATTGAGTTAAAGTTAATGGAGTTAGTATTAATTGATTTGAGTTAATCGAGTTATATTTTGGAGATAGATATTTCAGAAGTAGGGATTTTAACGCTTTAGTTATAATCAATGTTTTTCAATAAAGAAGTGGATTTGTAAATAGAATCCAAGAGTTTCGTAAGGAAGTTTGTTAAAGACTTAGAAGGTAAATCTTGTCTATTTCGAAGTTAGAAATGTTGTTCAGTTAAGGTATGAGAGTTAGTTATACCCCAACTTGATTGAATTCGTTTTTAACTAAGGAATGTTTAAGGTTCGATAGTGAAGGAGTTAATTGAATTTAGTTAATAAGTGTTAATGGTTTGAGTTGGCATAGCGATGTTTATTTAAACATCTGTTTTTAAATCCAATGAAGGAGTTTTGGAAATATCTTCCAAATAAGAATAAAAAATGTTTTCTAATATAGAAAATAAGAAAGGGTAGTAAATATGCAAATGTTTTCCAATGTTAATATCGTATATTTTCTAAATTTAGAAAATAAAAATTTCTGTATATATACGGAAACAGGAAATGGAGAATGAATAAATTAATGATAAATTAATTTAAGAAATAAATGATGATTGATGATTGATCGATAGAATTTCCATCTGGAAATAATATCGTTGTTTGTACACATGTTTTCCCTTGATAGTTAAATCACCGACTATCGAAGATTTTGACCATTTCCATCGTCAATACGGAGAGACCAGGATCAGATTCATTATCTGAAAACCACTCTGTATGGGCGTTAGCACTGCGAATCAAATATGATGAAGATAATTGAAGAAGGAGTTATGCAACGGTTGTCCTGTTTACAGAATAGTGCCTTCGGTTTGTCCAGTCCCAGGACGACCTGTAGGGAAGAATGTCTGACAGAGTATATTTAATAGATCGCGTAAGTTGATCTCTTCAAACGTATATAGGTTTGGTGGTGGAGGAATTCGTTTCTCTTAGCTGTATAGCCATTGTAGTTTTAGGGAAATCAATTTGGGATTTGGCGGGTATGACGATGTGACATTCAAAGTGAATAAATGTGTGACCTGTTAGAGATAAGCGTGGCTTCTAGCCTCACAACCAGGAAATGACAAAAATCGGGCAGGCAGCATGGCTAAGTGGTTGGCTGCTAATTAGGGTGTATTATTACCTATCTAGAGATATTCATTTCATTCTATAATCTATTGTCGATGCTGTCCCATTCGGGAAACGGTTGTCGATCCCAACTGTTGGTGATATACATTCGATACACTCAAGCGAAATGAGTGGTCGGTCATGTATGGCCGGGTTGCAAGATGTTCTTGTTGAACCCAGTGTATTCCTCTCTAGAGGTACACTATCGGAAGGTGGTTCCTTACCTTGCCATAGTTGGAAATCCATTACCTAATAAGTGCTCGCGGTTTTGATTGTATACTATATATGTGGAACGTGAGATGAACGCGTTTCTGCTAGATGATTATTATATTGTGGTTGATAGACACTATCATAATATGAACAGAGTTTTGATATAAAGATTATTTTGGATTCTCATAAGGGAAAACCCCGTTCCGTTATACGGCGTGGTCTTATGAGATATCGTTTTATTGCTCAAACTGTTTTAAACTGTTTTACTCACTCCAGTCCCATGATTGACCCAGAGTTTGTTTTGTTTTCCCTAAACTCTTGGGTGTCCAATTTTGTACGGGCAGTCAAGTAGTCGAGATTTACAGATACTTGAAGAGCTGGAGCTGGAGGTTTTAGGATTATATAGATTGTTATTTCCGCTGTGTTGTAAGTGTTATACTCTAATAATGGTATTGTATACAGACACTGTTTTATTTCAAAGTTATGTTATGAAATATATTTATTCGTTCCATTGTGAGATTCGTGTTTTACTCATATGTTGTGTGTATTTCTTCTTCTATTCTAAGTTTCTATCTTATCTGTTCTCATCCTCTAATTTCATTAATGGATGATCCGGTATTTTCCGATGCTTGTGTAGTCGACATTGAGTTTATGTCGATAACCAGGATCGCGAAATCCCCGGGTCGTTACAGTGGTATCAGAGCTGAAGGTTAAGTAATTACCTTGGCTCTGTGGCGTGACTCGATAGAGATAGGGTTAGCAATACCCTAGATTGAGTTTGAGTGTATATATACGAGCGCGTATTTTTTATTCAATATAAAGTGGTTTTATATTGTGGAGATTTATTGGTTGAGTTGTTTATGGGTTCCGGTCGATCAATTTGATCCAATGTATCGGTAGGAGTTTATAAACACCTGAATACAATGAACCGACATGGTATGTTTTGAAAGAGGGTAATGAAATAATTTTACCCAAATTATATTTTGATAAAGGATTTATGTTGGAATTAGTATAGTATATTGGATGTGTTGGTTGTGATTGTAATCAGATAGGATAACAATTGAAACGGTTATGTAATAACCAATCAAAATTCGTATAAGTGTTACAAAATGAATAAAATCTGAATTTAAATTAGAATTGAAATTACCACCCTGAAAAGTTGGAGAAGTGGTTGTAAATGGACTTGGATTAAATATATGAGAATTTTAAAATCCTGGGAGATTTTAAATTGTTTTACAAGCACTCTGAATGGTATTTTGAAATGTATTTCAAAATAGAAGTGTCTAAAAATGGTTTTGAAAAGTGATATAGTATTGAACTCACTTTGATCGCTGGAAAATAAATTCTGATGATGACAGCTGCATCATCAGTGTTCATTTTCGAGTTGCTAGGTGACGGATTACTACCAAAGTTTTTGTTTTTGAATTGTTTTGAGAAGACAAGTTGTTTGAAATCCTGAAAGGGAAAGTTTGATTTTTGATATGGTAAACTGTTTAAAACTCCCAAGAAAGAGCTGTTTGAATTAAAAACAATTTAAGTAGAAATTTGGAAAGCCAATTGGAATTAAAATAAAGCCAGTTAAGTGGAAATTGAATTGAAATTTGCAAAAGCAAATTTAAGTTGAAATGGGATTAGAAGGATATCGAGAAATTTGGATTTATTGGATAGAAGTTCGAAATGAGATTCAGTTTGGATGTAAGCGAATGGTTGTGTTGAGGATAAAAACTGATTGGAATTTGATTGGAATGATATTGATATATGTTGAATTGATAACAGATGGAAAGGATATAATGGTATGCCCGACAAAAGGTACAAGTTTATATTTAAATTGGGTATGAGATTTATGAGCCTGTTTGGCAAGACGCTTGGCTATTTGATTTTCTTTTGGGTTGGAGAAGGCCCAGAGAGGCGGGTCGTAATTGTACCGATTGACCAGTACAAAGGAGGTGCTGGCGAAATTTTTCGAAAAGTTAAGGTATTAGAAAATTTTCAGGATTTTTGAAAATTTTCGTTGATAAGAATTAATTAATATTTAATTGAAACTAAATTGGTTCAGTTGAAACTGAAGTTAAGAAGTGAACAAATACGTTCTAACCAGTTAATAGGGGTAGTTTTCTACCTTAGCAATTTCAAGGACGAAATTATTTTAAGGGGGGAAGAATGTAATATCCCGCATTTTAGCGATATAGTAATTAATTTATTTAATTATATAAATAGTGATTTAGAGATTTGAATGGTCGTTGAATTAAATAATAGTGAATATTTAATTAAATAATAGAATAATATATTTAATTTTTGAAATAGTCGAAAATAGTGAATAAACAATATAACGTGAATTGGGCAATTCAAAATATATAATTCAGTTTAGAATTTTAATTGGAATAACGAATATATTATTTTAACGACAGTTTGTATGTATAATTATATTATAATTAAAATCGAGCTCGAAATGGCGCTGCAGTTCGTAGTATGGCGATTCGAACTTCAATTGAATATACAGAATCCGTTTTAAGCCAGATTTCTATGAAACAAAAAACGTTCGAAGCTGGTGAAGTATATTTTTCTAATGGAAGAGAAAAATTTGGATTTCATTGTGTAGATTTTGATTTATGTCCAAATCAAATTTTCAAAAAGTCGCTATGGAATTCCTTTATAATTTATAACGATATATAAAAGGAATTTCAATATAAATTGAATATCGATTCAACTGGGATTTGAATATCGAGTTAGAAATCCATATAGGATTATTCTGGAGCTATACGATATTCTGTGTGATTAAATATACAATAATATATATTTATTTATATTTAATTTAATTGTTTCTAAATATATTTATATATTTAAAAGGGTTTATTTAGAGCTTTAAAAATAGCCAGTTTTGCATACGACCTCCGTTTTCGACGAAACTAATTTTGTTGGATCCGCAATATTAAATTATTTCTAGATTTCAATTTCCGTGATTTTTGGAGTCAGTATGTGGTCGTACGAGATTTTATTGTGAAAAACAGTCAATTTTCGACGATTAAAAATACGCTGTGTCAGCAAACGAAGTCGGAATTCGACGAAACCAGTTTCGTTGGGTCTGTAATGTCGAACTGTAGTTGCATGCCAATTTTCATGATTTTTGGCTATCGTGTGTGATCATAGGAAATTTAATTCACAAATACAAGTAGGAGTTGGCTATAAATAAATAAAATAATGAATATTAAAATAATATTTAATCCTATAAATACAGGTTAACTCCTTCCTTACCCTTAACCTTTTCTCTTCGATCAAAATCGTTTTCTGCCGCCTCCATAAGACAAAACATGAGCAAATTTCAATCTTCCACAAAATATAAAAAATCAAAATGAAAACCATAAATCATGAAACTTATATTTTGGTGATCGTTGAATCCTTCTCTTCCCGCTGTTGTATTTTTCCATTGAGTTCGAACTCAAGTTGTTCGCTCCTGTTTTTGAGGCGTGAACTAGGGTTCTGTTTTTTGGGAAAGTGGACCAGTGATTCGAAGTATAGAGAATGGATCCATGCTTGAGTAAGAGAAACGAGTTGGTTTTGATTTTTTTGAGGATTTCCGGATTGAATCATGTCGCAACCTGCTATCGGGTGTTCGAACTAGGTTATGGAAGGGGCTTAAAGTTTGAATTCAAACATTATGTTTGTGGTATTGTTTGGTAGAGATTGTGATGAGAATGATGATGGTAATTTCTGTTTGAAGATTCGTGAAGTATTGATTGGGAAATGGAGATGGAAAGTCATGGCAAATGGGGTATTATCGGGTTCGAAGGTCTCTGGGGTAGGAGGAGATAAGTGCCGTGTTTAAGAGTTTAACACGTGAGTTTATTTGTGATAACAAGGTATTAAAAATAATTAATTTTATTTTAATGATTAAAAATGTTTACATATGTGTATAAAAATTATAAGATGCATATCTCTTCCGTACGGTATCAGAATCTGACGAAACATGATCCATTGGGATCGTATGAACGGTGGCTACACAATGGAGCTAACTGGGAGTGAAGTGAGGCTCGTTACAATTTATAGAGAAATAAATTGTCCTTCTGAATCAAGCAATGGTTATCGTTATTAACGATGATTGTCCAATGTGAGTAAAACTCACCAGCTCTCTCAGTTATATTTTTATAACGTATATTTAGAACTGATAAATGATGAATGATTGTTTTGTGTTGACCGTTTGATTGAATTGCTGATTGATTGTTTGAAATTATAGATAACGATATATATATATATATCGTTAATCAAATATTGATTCTGTATATCGGAATATTTCATTGTGAAATGAAATTGATGTTAATTATATGGTTTAACATCTGTGGATGCAGGGAAACAGGTCGGTGGAATCCAACTGGATTCCACAAAATTTATTTTACTGTTTTTCATATATTGTGTTTTATGATGTGATATAAAATCTGTTGTTGATTTTGTATGTTGGAATGATACCGATCATTGTTATATGGTACGTTAAATACCATAAGGAATACTGGAATGTTAAAAAGGAAATTTTCAATGTTGTATTGAAAAAGAAATATATATATATATAAAATCAAAGGATTTTATAGAAAGAGATATTTATAAAATCAAAGGATTTTATAAAAAGAAATATTTTTAAAAATAAATAAAATTATATAAAAGGAAATATTTTATAACATTTACAAATAGAATTGAAAGGAAATATTTGTAAAACATTTACAAATAGAATTGAAAGGAATTATTTGGGAAAACAAATAGAAAAGGAAATATTTGTGAAAACAAATTGGAAAGGAAATATTTGTAAACCATTTACAAATAGAATTGAAAAGGAAATATTTGTAAAATATTTACAAATAAATTATAAATGGAAATATTTATTTATGA
This sequence comes from Allium sativum, assembly GCA_030737875.1. Lineage (NCBI taxonomy): Eukaryota > Viridiplantae > Streptophyta > Magnoliopsida > Asparagales > Amaryllidaceae > Allium > Allium sativum. The sequence continues at coordinate 220,855,697 of CM060912.1, read as the reverse complement.
AATAGATAGAGTTATAAAAAGAAATATTTATTTAGAAAATAAGTAGAATCATAAAGGAAATATTTATTTAGAAAATAAATAGATTATAAAAGGAAATACTTGAAAAATGAATAGAATTGTATAAAAAGAGAATTTTACACTAGGAAGGTTTAGACCCGTGCTTCGCACACGGGTATAACAGAATATGAATTCAAAGTGAACATTTAAGAGAAATCTGTTTTAACAGATAAAGTAAGAAGATTAATTTATAAATAAGTTTTTTTATAAATTAAATAAAAATATTTATCATTGGATAAATAGAATATATATGTCAGGACTTATATAAAGAAGGCGATTTCAACATCGATATTTGAATCTGAATATGGGCGAAGAGTATATTGGATAGAGCTAATCAGTTAGACTTAACCAGTTAGAGTTAATCAGATAGAGTTAACCAGTTAGAGTTAACTAGTTAGAGTTAATCAGTTAGAGTTAATCGATTAGAGTTAAATCGAACTAGAGTTATTCAAATAGAGTTAAAAGAGATATCGAATATAGTTTATTTGAAAAGAGATACCAAATATGGTTTATTCGGAAGGAGTAATCGAATATTTGTTATTCGAAGTGAGTTAATCGAATATAGTTTATTCGAATAAGAGAAAATTGAATATAGTTATTCGAAGAAAGGAGTTAATCGAATATTAGTTATCCGAAGAGAGATAATCGAATATTAGTTATTTGAAATCGAATATTAGTTATTCGAGGATAGATAATCGAATATTAGTTATTCGTAAGTTATTCGAAGGGAGTTAATCGAATATTAGTTATTCGAAGGAGTTAATCGAATAGAGATTAGAGTTATCGATTAGAGTTATTGGATGGAGTTAATTGAATAGAGTTAAAGGACTTAATCGAATATATTTTAATTGAATAGAGTTAAAGGAGTTAATTGAATATAGTTTATTCGAATAGAGTTAAATGAGTTAATCGAATATGGTTTATTCGAATTGAGTTAAAGGAGTTAATCGAATATGGTTTATTCGAATAGAATTAAAGGAGTTAATCGAATATAGTTTATTCTAATAGAGTTAAAGGAGTTATCGAATGTAGTTTATTCGTAAGGAGTTAATCAAATATAGTTTATTCAAAAGGAGTTAAGTAATAAGAGTTAATGACTTAAAGTTAATCGAGTTAAAGTTAATGGAGTTAGGATTAATTGATTTGAGTTAATCGAGTTATATTTTGGAGATAGATATTTCAGAAGTAGGGATTTTAACGCTATAGTTATAATCAATGTTTTTCAATAAAGAAGTGGATTCGTAAATAGAATCCAATAGTTTCGTAAGGTAGTTTGTTAAAGATTTAGTAGGTGAATCTTGTCTATTTCGAAGTTAGAAATGTTGTTCAGTTAAGGTCTGAGAGGTATTTATACCCCAACTTGGTTGACTTCGTTTTAACTAAGGAATGGTTAAGGTTCGATAGTGAAGGAGTTAATTGAATTTAGTTAATAAGTGTTAATGGTTTGAGTTGGCATAGTGATGTTTATTTAAACATCTGTTTTTAAATCCAATGAAGGAGTTTTGGAAATATCTTCCAAATAAGAATCAAAAATGTTTTCTAATATAAAAAATAAAAAAGGGGAGTAAATATGGAAATGTTTTCCAATGTTAATATTGTATATTTTCTAAATTTAGAAAATAAGAATTTCTGTATATATACGGAAACAGGAAATGGAGAATGAATAAATTAATGATAAATTAATTTAAGAAATAAATATTGATTGATGATTGATCGATAGAATTTCCATCTGGAAATAATATCGTTGTTTGTACACATGTTTTCCTTTGATAGTTAAATCACCGACTATCGAAGATTTTGACCATTGTCGTCGTCAATACGGAGAGACCGGGATCAGATTCATTATCTGAAAACCACTCTGTATGGGCGTTAGCATTGCAAATCAAATATGGTGAAGATAATTTAAGAAGGAGTTATGCAAGGGCTGCCCTGTTTACAGAATAGTGCCTTCGGTTTGTCCAGTCCCAGGACGATCTGTAATGAAGAATGTCTGACAGAGTATATTTAACAGATCGCGTAAGTTGATCTCTTCAAACGTATATATGTTTGGTGGTGGAGGAATTTTTTTCTCTTAGCTGTATACCCGTTGTATTTTTGGGGAAATCAATTTGTGATTTGGCGGGTATGACGATGTGACATTCAAAGTGAATAAATGTGTGATCTGTTAGAGATAAGCATGGCTTCTAGCCTCACAACCGGGAAATGACAAAAATCGGGCAGGCAGCATGGCTAAGTGGTTAGCTGCCAATTAGGGTGTATTATCACCTATCTTGAGATATTCATTTCATTCTGTAATCTATTGTCGATGCTGTCCCATTCGGGAAACAGTTGCTAATCCCAACCGTTGGTGATATACATTCGATACACTCAAGCGAAATGAGTGGTCGGACATGTGTGGCCGGTTTGCAAGATGTTCTTGTTGAACCCAGTGTATTCCTCTCTAGAGGTACACTATCGGAAGGTGGTTCTATACCTTGTCATAGTTGGAAATCCATTACCCAATAAGTGCTCGCGGTTTTAATTGTATACTATATTTGTGGAACGTGAGATGAAAGCGTTTCTGCTAGATGATTATTATATTGTGGTTGATAGACACTATCATAATATTAATAGTGTTTTGATATAAAGATTATTTTGGATTCTCATAAGGGAAAAACCCATTCCGTTATACAGCGTGGTCTTATGAGATATCGTTTTATTGCTCAAACTGTTTTACTCACATCAGTCCCATGACTGACCCAGAGTTTGTTTTGTTTACCCTAAACTCTTAGGTGTCCAATTTTGTACGGGCAGTCAAGTAGTCGGGATTTACATAGATACTTGAAGAGCTGGAGCAGCAGGCTTCAAGATTATATAGATTGATACTTCCGCTATATTGGAAGTGTTATACTCTAATAATGGTATTGTATACAGATACTGTTTTATTTCAAAGTTATGTTATGAAATATATTTATTTGTTCCACTATGAGATTCGTGTTTTACTCTGATGTTGTGTGTTCTTCTTCTTCTATTCTAAGTTTCTATCTTATATATTCTCACCCTCTAATTTCTTTCATGGACTATCCGGTATTTTCCGATGCTTGGGTAGTCGACATTGAGTTTATGTCGATAACTAGGATCGCGAAATCCCGAGTCATTACAAAAAGTATGGTCTTTTGCTACGATTTTTTAAATAATTGATGTAATAAGTTGTGTATTTATGACTACTCTTTAGTTACAACAGTAGCAATAAACTAGATGTTGCTATATTTTTTATTACAACCAAGACAAAAGATTAACTTATAAATCCAAGGAGCTTACCTGATCACATTTCATCTTGGTATTCTTAATTGTCTATTGTTAGTCCAATTCAACGTTTTTAGGCCTGTATAATGTAATATATAAGCAGTTCACAAAATATATGAATACAAGAAACACATAAACAGTTCACAAAATCTTATATCATTTGAAAAGATGACACTAACGCACATAGTGTACAATAAAATTGGTTTGCATAAGTCATAATTAGTGAAGTGTTAAGCTCTAAACAATACGTGTTAATACTTACAGAATATTTATTTTAACAGTTTTAAATGACACAAATAGATTGCATTTTGGTGTTTACAGTTTTAAAGTTGCCATTTAATTTTAAGGATCCATTGTTTTCACTCCAAAAAACCGGTACACAGTTGACTTAATTATTGATCATTAAAAAAAGAGTTACAAAGATTCTATCTCTCAGTTTTTCATCAATATTTGCAGTCGTTTCAACTCTGTTCAGATGTGAATTTTTCGCTATTGTTTATTCTGTTATCATTCTTTGCATCTGTTTGTGTGTTTTTGTCCTGTTGTTTTTTATTTTCTGATTTCATTTGTAATTTTTCTGTTTCAACTAAATATGAAAGCCAAAAAAAATTTACATTTCAGTTTAATCTTCTTTTATGTTATTTGCTATTTTTGTTATATTTCTTGGTTCAATTTTACTTTCTTGTACATTTATCTTCTACTTTTCAAGCAATCAGTTTCAAACTCCTACCTGATTAGCCTATGATTACTCTGTTGAAACAACCGCTTCACTCTCATCCACAAACAAATTGCAGCAACCTCCTTTCATCTGCATAATTCAGATTGCTACCTCTACTAGCCAGCACAAACCCGCCATCAACCTGACATTGCAACTACTGCAACACTCGCAACATCCTCAGTACACTTATGATTCATAAAACTACCTACGCGTATATCAACTTTTTAACATAGCAGCTACATATTACACCCACGATCTACATCTAGTTTCATAATGCACGAATAACTGCCATCAAGTCACATAAATTCCATTCAACTATGCCTTCCATCACCTTTATTAACCACCCAATCTCTATAATCACTACACTTCATACTCCTATAACCACTGCCATGGTTCTGCCTAAAACCGAGTGGATCAGCAATAACCAAACTAAAATACATCGACTTTAATGTGTAGAAACTTTACTACAACTTTCCGAAGTATATATATTTATGTTCGAATCTAAAATATGTCGTTTTTCAATTTAGTTTTGAAGTATATATATTTGTAGGCATCCAGGTTTACTAAATAATTTATTAATCAACTCGTTTACTGCAAATTTTTGAGCCTTGTATTAAATATTATTAGGTCTATCTCCATGTTTTCTAGTGTACAAATAGAAGGAACAATGATGTTTTTCGGGATATATGTAATAATTAGTTAAATTTCCAACAACAAAGCTAGCACAAAATGATCAAATCACAACTTTTTAACAATCTTGGGATACTAAAGTAGTGGAGTAATCAAGAAAACAAACGTTAAAAGACTAAAAGAGCTAAGCCTATAGTTGTTGTCCCTATTTCGGCGTCCATGATAAGATTGATTTCTTATTCTTTCCCAAATACATAATCTTCAAAAAGATACTTCACAAGCCCAACTACACCTGATCATATAATATTTTTATATAAGATATCAATGTATCATTATTAAACTATTAAAACCATAATTATGCTAATTTTTTAGTTATTTCTAGCTTCCCTTGTAAGCTCTAGATGTGAAACATATACCCATAACTTCTCACTATTTTTTTTTGGCATAGCTGACGAGAATAAATGGACCCCTACCATTTTATTGATATACTGAGACGATTACATAGGAAACAAAGTTAGCAAATAACAAGAAAAGAGAACGAAGAGAACACAGCATATTAACGTTATCGCTAATCGAAGACAGAATGAACACATGGTTACAGAAGGAGACGACAAAAACTAGTAAGTTGCAAAAATCCCAGGGTCATACGTGAACCGGAGATACTTTAGGCCATTTTTAATGTCCTTCCAAACTTTATGCTTCCAAAGATTATAGAAGTGGACGTACTGAGGTTCGAAGATGCAAGAATTGTGTTCCTTCCAAATGTTGTTGACCACCTTTTTGAGCACGAAGTTAAACAGTCTTGACGAGGCTCTTTTTCTCCCCACCTTCCTGCGTAAGTAGTTCCATTGTTCCCTGCTCGTTGTCGGAAAGCAGTTGAAGCCCAAGTGTCTGAGCACATCATTCCATAGTCGCTGTACTTCAGAGCACTGGAAGAAAAGATGCCGGTAGTCCTCAGCGAGCACATTACATAAAGAACACTTTTCATCCATGTTCATGCCATAATGGATGAGCCTATCCTTGGTTAAGAAAGCAGCTTTCAGCACCTTCTAAAAGAATAGATTTTCCTTCGCATTGTTATCCCTTCTCTAGACAAGCCTGTGCCATCTGCAAACAAGATAATCTGAAGTACCTTGCAAAGCAATGTAAAAAGATTTTATTTTGAAGTCCTCACCTGGCCATTGCCATGACGTTGCCTTATCGGTTGATATCATGAAGTTGCTGCCTTCAATAGGGTCCCATATTGATTGAATAGTACTGGTAGAAGAAGTTGGCAAAACAAATCTGCCGTGAGCATGAAGATCCGCCACACGAGCTTTGTTGCTGATACGAGTTTGGGCTTTTTCCAGAAATGTGACTTGTTGATCAATTATGAATCCGCGATCGATCCAAGGATCTTCCCAAAAGGAAGTACTATCAAATGCCACCATTGTGTACTTGAAATAAGGTAGCAATTTAGATTTGAAATCGATGATGCTTTTCTATGTCGAACTATAATGTTGGCGCGATTTCATGGTCCAATAATTTTGATTTTTCACTACATGTTTCATGGACCAACTAACCCATAAACTGTTTTTATTATTAAGAAAATCATCAATGTGCTTACCAATGGCGGCGCAGTTCCAAAGTTTTGTGTTTACGATACACAAGCCACCATTTTTAATCGGCTTTTCCAGCGTAGAGAAGGAAATTGGAGCAATGTATGTAGCGTGAATGTTGCCTTTCCAAAAGAATCTCATAAACGCGGATCTGATCATATTGTGAAGTTTATTCGGGAGGTGGTACGTACGAGACCAATAAATTTGCATAGGTATAGTGACTGATTTGATAAGAGTTAGTCTACCGGCTTGACTAAGAAAACAGTTCGACCAACATTCCGTCCTCTTTGTGATTTTACCATATAATGGTAGGCACTGAGCTGTAGTAACTCTAGACGTAGCCATAGGAAGACCAAGGTAAGAAAGTGCGGAATTACTACATTTCAGACCAGTGATAGAATGTATATGCTCACTACGTTCATTATTTTCCCCAGCAATTAAAATGTTAGATTTATCAAAGTTGACTTTCAAGCTGGTTAATTGATAAAATTTATCAAGAGTTGCCATGATGTAACAAACGATATTGTCGTCAGGTTTACAAAATATAATTAAATCGTCTACGAACATTAGAGACGTAATACGCGGTTCTCTACATTTGGGGTGCAAAGTAAACAAGTTACTATCAACTAGCTTGTCAAGCATTCTCATTAAAAGCTCCATAACAGTTATAAAAAGGTAAGCAGAAATCGGATCGCCTTGGCGGATGCCTTGTTTGCTTCGAAAGAAGCCAACCGGTGTACCATTTACGTTGATCGAAAAATGGGCGGTGCTCATACAAGCATAAACCCATGCATTAAAACACGGAGGAAAGTTCATGATACTCAAAATTCTAATTATCGACGACCACTGAATGGTGTCGAACGCTTTCCTAATGTCAAGTTTGATCAAGGCTCTAGGGGATAAGTTTTTAGAGTTGTAACCCTTAATCAATTCATGAGTCAGCAGAACGTTGTCAAGGATGTTACGGTTAGGTAAAAAAGCAGATTGGTTAACCGATATGATAGATGGCAGGACATGTTTAAGTCTGTTGGAAATAATTTTAGAGATACATTTATAAATTGTATTATAACAAGAGATTGGTCTAAAGTCACTCACGTTAACTGCATTCGCTACCTTAGGGATTAATGCGATAACCGTGTTATTAAATGATTCAAGCATTCGACCTTTTTAAAAAAAATGCCTTATTGCATTGCAAACGTCAAGCTGAAAAACTTGCCAACAAACAATGTAAAAACTGCATTAAAGCCATCAGGGCCACCACAAGACTGTTTGTTTAATGAAAACATCGCTGCTTTAATTTTGTTGTCAGTTATATCATTTCGAAGAAAAGAAGAATACTCATGACTTAATTTAGGCAAAAGCAAAGGGTCTATTTCATCTATCAAAGGAACAAAGTTGTCCTTATTGTCAAACATGTCTGAGAAATAATTAACAAAGGTATTAAAGATACCTGCTTGGGAGTTGTGGACCTGACCTTCCAAATCAGTAATTGTGTGGATGGTCTCTTTGACATGCTTGGCCTTCAGGACTACATGAAAATAGGTAGTGTTCCTATCCCCATCATCATACCATTTGATACGAGCTTTTTGCTTCTTCATCATTGATTCCGTTAGAAGAGCTTCTTTATGCTTGCATGCTAGATCTGCTTCCAGAGTGGCTAAGGTTGGATTCAAGGGATCATTGAGCATTTGCGCTTGAGTACTTTCTAGTTGTTTGAGGGGCAGCTTGAATTTTAGGCTACCGCTACCAAAGGTTTTAGCAGAACAGACTTTCAAAACATTCTTAAGGCCTTTAATTTTCTTAAACAGTACATACATAGGGTTATCAAAGCATTGAGTGTCCCAAGAAACCTTCACTAAATCAAGAAATCCCGGCTCTTTGGCCCAAACATCGAAGAATCTAAAACTAGGCATTCTGACGATGTTATTTTCATTCAAATGAATAACTTGCGGCGTGTGACCAGAGAGAACAGGCAAAGCTAATTCATTAGTAAGGCTCGGCCATATGTTAAGAGCAAGTAGGTTACATAGCGAGTGATCAATTTTAGAAAATGTCCTAACACCATCTCTTTTTGAATTATTCCATGTAAATTCGGAACCGTAAGAGCTTATTTCAATCAGTTCAGAATTCATTATAGCCATATTAATAGAACTAATTTCAGCAAGGGAAACCACAGAGCCTCCTATTCTGTTAGTGAGTTTCATTGGGGTGTTGAAATCCCCGCAGACTATCCAGGGATGTAATTGTTGTTTCAGAGTAGGCAAGGTTTGGAAAAAGTTTTCTCTAGAAGTAGCAGAATTAAAAGCATACACAAAAGTGAAGAAAGAAGTTAAAGACGTTTGTATGTGCAGGTTTTGACAGTGTATGAATTGACTAGTAGCGCTAATTTTAGTGAACATGTGTATCATAGGGTCGAAAATAAGCATAATTCTACCGTAACTAGCATCACTTAAATTGTGAAGTAATACCCAGTTTGGATTAATGTACCTGACGGCTCTCGCTGTAAGAACGTCGTTGAGCTTGGTCTCAAGAAGGACAAGGGCCGACAAGTTGTGTTTCCTGATCAGAAGCTTGCATCTATCCAGCTTAATGTCCTTATGAGCTCCTCTAATATTCCAAACGCAGATGTTTTGCGGCATTTTTAAACTCAAATAGTTTTTCTGCACCCTTTGTCGTTGATCGCGTTTTGACCATACTAGCTTCGGATATTCTATGTGGAGTCACGACTTGTTGCGTATCAGAATTTTGAAGTTTAATGGCTCCTATGTCTATCACAAATTGCAGTCCTTTATTTTTCATATCCTCAATAAAAAGGTGAGAATCAGAAGCCACCAAACGGCCAGGAGGAGGAGGGATTTTGTTGTATGCTTCCTGAGTTGCCGAGTCATTTGATAATTCTGAGCTTTCCTTAGTAGCCTCAGTGGAAATGATTATTTCATGATTAGATTGATTAGTAGATGGTAAGGTACAAATTGTCATCGTGGTGACTTCCGGGATTAGCTTAACAAGCTCAGTTTCAAAGCCATTATCTAGACTGATTAAAGGATCTTCATCAACAATAAGAACATCTGTTGCTTTAGTAACTGCATGCACCTCTAAAAGTTCGCACTCGGCATGTAGATCAGAAACTTGACCTTCAGTTATAGTGGTAATACTATCACAAATTATATCATCAGCTTGCACTTGAAGGCTTGCAAGATCTTGTGAGACAGCAAAAGATGAGTTAATTATTTTACTAGAGCTAGACGATGTAGTATCCTTATCCCGAACCCAATCATTGGCCAAGGTTGTTGTCGGCTCAACGTCAGAGAGATTCACAGCATTATCTACTATAGCCTGGCTACCTTTATTGAGGAGATGTTCTTCTGTCGGGTTTTGCTTAGCTAGCTCAAGATGGTGGTTGTTTGAAACCGTCTCCATTTCGATGTTAAGAGAGGACGGCTCACTAATTTCCAAAAGCTTGCTAAAACTGTTCTTGGTGGGCACTCCAAAGTTATGCTGAGTCGAGGCTTTGATGGCCTTATTATTCATAGCACTATACCTGTTAGTGTCTGGTTTTTCTATCATAAAGTCGGCTAAACTTATTTCCTTTCTTTTATAAAGTGCTTTCTGGGGAGCAAAAAAATTAGCTTTGAAAGGAACTCTAGGAGCTTTGAAGGAAACTTTGTTCTTGCTTCTTTCAACATTGTTCCATGCTGTGTTGTTTTGCACAAGCTCTTTGCTACTTTGATAATTGTTTCTCTTATACACAGTACGTTGTTTAGCAAGATTAGCGCTTTCTTTGCCTTTTTCCATACTAGTGTTTCTAACCTGTTCATGTAACCTGTTTAGTTGCTCCTTGCAGTTATTTCCCTGAGGTGATTCCTTGTTCGTGTTTACGTCACATTCTTCAGTTTTGTGTCCAAAAACACGACAGATGGTGCACTGATGCGGTTTCCATAAGTACGTTACTTTGACACGCTGAGTCCCTCCGTCCAGTAATGTAACTAAGAAATCATCAACAGGGGCATTCATAGGGCTAATTTCAATCTAGCAATTGGCATAATGTAGCCGCTCAATCTTTTCTGTGGATTCGTCCATAGAAATCATTTTTCCAAGCCTACAGGATAGCCAATTTATACCAATGTGTGACCAAAGATAGAGGGGAATGTTAGTGAAGTGCACCCAAACTGGTACAGACTTAACCATGCCTCTCACATTGCTCACGCATGGATCATACGGCCTAATAATGAAGAGCTTACCTTGGATAATGATCGGGTCTCCTGTCAGAGCTTTCTCTCCGTCGTCAGTACAAGCAAATTGGAACATGAACAGTACTCCGTCTGATTTAAATTTTAATTCACCTTTAGGCTTCCAAATAGATCGACATTTTTGATCCACAGTTGAGTATGATAGGGTTTTGTCAAGAAAAAACCCAATCAAGGTATCTTTCCAAATAGCCGTACCAGCCTCCACAATTTCAGATGTGTGCTTCATAGCTCCATTGACATAAACAGGTAGCATATCAACGGGCTTGTACTTCCTGGCGTTGCGAGGCAGACGTTGGATCATGGAAGTCCAAGCGCGTTGATTAGACAGTCGTGGGTTGCTTTGCTCAGAGATCAACGTTTTGCACGGCGGAATTTCATGGCTCTGAGACATAGGGCAGATAGGAGGGAAAGAAATGGACGGTTGATGACAAGGCTGAGGGACTAAGGGGGCGCTGGGTCAGGGGGGCTGGTGGAGGTTCAGGCTCAGGAGGTATTGCTGAAGGGAGGTCGATTTGATAGCTTGAAGAGGGGAGCGGGATTTGGGGAGAGAGAGGATAGGCTGCCATTAATTCAACCGTTGAAAAAGTCTTTACACACTTCTCACTATTATTACCAGTACATTAAAAGATAATTAATAGATGCGCAATAAAAAGATTATTCAATTGTGTTAAATGTTCTGACATCCAACTATGCACTGTGGCTTATGCTAAAGGCTATAAATGCCTGATCTGCCGAGCCATAGAACATGTTGTATGAATCTAAAAGTTGAAAAAAGAAAACCTAAAGTTCAGCAGCATAAATGTTAGAGTAATAGAGATATATCAAAGGTACCAAAAATACTGAACCAAAAGTAAAATTGTAGCAATTATATACAACATAAGGTGGCATGTTCCTAACTATATGTAGCTATATAGCATACGTGAACAGTGGCGTAGCCAGGATTTTATGATGGCGAGGGCACAATTGTAAATTTCAGCCTTCGAAGGCAGCAATTTTGAATCTTTTTTCTAGCGGTTGATGCGGTTCGATCAGGTGCGGTTTGAAGTCCAAACCGCATCCACACTGTATTTAACGGTTAATTAAAACTATTATAATGAGCGTAAAGGCACACGCTCCACGCGTTATGACGGCACCTGTTAAATAGTTTTAATTAACTGTTAAATACAGTGTGGATACTGTTTGGACTTCAAACCGCACCTGATCGAATCGCGTCAACCGCTAGAAAAAATATTCAAAATTGCTGCCTTCGAAGCCTGAAATTTACAATTGTGCCCTCACCAGCATAAAATCCTGGCTACGCCACTGTATATGGGAACTATTTCAAGCAATTTGAACATTGCCCAAGTACTCATGCATATTTATTTGACAAGTAATTGAAATACAATCAGTTTCATATCTTTCAGTGTCAAAAGTGTAACAACCTGCCTTTTCGACCGCTTCAAGTCGGCAATTAAACCAACTCGAACCGTTCAAAATGACATATTGACATTTACTTATGAGGTTTAAATAGTATCAAACATGGAAATCACAGAATAAATAAACTATAATATCTCATAGCGGAAAACTACAATATCTCATAGCGGAAGTATTTTATACAAAATATCGGAGTTATACAAATTTATACAGTGGAAGAATTTACATAAATTTATTTACCAAAAATTTGAGATTTTTAAACCCAACCAAAAGAAAAAGTTTGCATCGCTCTTTATCTTCGTCAGTTGAAATCTTCAAGCTGCAACACTCTGTCTGACTTGAGCATTTATGACATAAAAACACTCTAGTCAGGAATGACTTTATTCAAGTAAACCAACTTCAATAAAACACTAAAATATAATGGTTAATCCTAACTTTTATAAAAAGTTTCTAAACATTCGAATATGTGTCCAGACTGTCAAGAAATCATGATCAGCAAATTTTTTTGACTAGAAATAAAAGCATGGAAAGCATACTAACGTATTTTAGGTTTATACAACAAGGCAAGGTGAGTATATCAACATGTGTAATTCAATTTATATAATAAGGTATGAGAAATACATGATGAGGACACAATGATAACATGAATTTTGACAGCAAAGAGGCAACAACAAAATGCAACTATAAAGCAACCAACAATATCGAAAATTGACTATTATATTTTAATTTCTATCGATGTAAAAATATTTGAAATAATTTAATTGTGAGATAAACTCACCTTGCATGGATTTTAAGACAGATACAAGAAGATACAAGATATCCAATAGAAGACAGCAACAAAAGCAAAATAAAACAAATATTTTTCATTTTTCTTTATTTTTCTTTTTCTTACAACGAGAAGTGAAGTAGGAGAGGACTGGTTTTAAGAGAAAAGGGAAAGCAAGGGAATTGTGAATTGTTTTAAGAGGAAGGAATAAAGGAAGAAGAAAGAATGTATACTTGTGTGAATTTGTTTGAAAAGAGTGTGAATTTTGGGGAAGATGAAGTGGTCGTGAAGTTGGAGAGGAAAAGGGAGGAGACGGGTACATAATTTTTTCCTTATGGAAAGAAATGAATGGGTATAAGAGAAGAGAGGGAGAAAAGGCAGGAAACGAACGTGATTTATTTCTATAATGCGTCTCTTCACATAAAGTAGCTTACAAAGGAAATCAATTAGCTGACTAGGCACGAGGTGTTAATCTAATCAACATTTATTTCTTATTCAAAGTTCAAAAGAAAATTGTGTAAGGAAAGAGAAAATTGGAAAGTAATTAATTCATGATTTATTGTTTAATGCTAATTGTTAGAAAGTTTGTGACTTTTCAATTTTCAAAACACATAATATTAAAATTTCAGAATTTAAGATACCTATTCCATGGACAAATAATAATAAGGTAGAGAAAATGGCTAAAAATACACATAGATAATGTTGACAGTTTCACAGTTATTTTATTCGTCATTCTTTTCTCTTTTGAATGTAAATAATAGTATATAGAATAGAAGAAAAACATATATACATGGTGATTGTTTGTTTATTTTTGGAAAAAAATTAATAGGAAACAAAAGGGGAAAGGAATAATAAAGGGATGAAAATATATATACAAGTACGGTTTTAGAAAAAAAATCATCTAGAATATAACATGTAATGACCCGGATTTTTAGCAATATAATTTTGAACATTTAAATTGTTTAAATGTTGTATTGGAAATATAAAATGATTTTTATAGGAAATTTATTTATTAAAATGAAGTTTGAATGTATAATTTATAATTAAATTTAAAACAAGCTCGTAGCATCACGGTAGTTCGTAATTTTACGTTTTGAACTTCAATTAAATATATTTGATCCAATATTAGTTGGATTTTCTTTGAAAAAAGTAACGTTCAAATCTATTTGACTATATTTTACGAATGGAAGTAAAAAAATATAAAGATTTAATCTTACAGACTGTGAGTTATTTCCAAATCAAAATTTAAGACAGTCGCCACAGAATTATTTATAAACCATAACGATTTATTTAATAAACTAAATGGATTTTAAATATTGTTTAACTTAAAAATGAAAATATCGAGTTTAAAATCCGGATTAGACTATTTTGAAGCTATATGTATTCCGTTTGACCATAATTATTTATTAGATTTGTTTATTTTGGAATTTGATTTATATTAGATCGATTTAATTTCCAAACGATGTCGGATTTTAACGAAATCAATTTTATTTAATTCAAAATAGTTAGTTATTGTAAGATTTTTGAGAAGTATTCTTAATTTAATTTATATAATTTTACTATAAATTTTAATTTATAAAAATAAAACCACTTTTTGTTTAACATAATTGGCACTTTATATCAGCGTTTTGGGAATTTCATAGAATAAGTTAACTTGTCTATTTTATTATATTTTTGGGATCGTGGCACATCACTTGTCAAGATCATATTTTTATTTTTTTTACGTAGTGGCTCGTATGCGAATGGAATTTTTTGTAATAGCATACCGTTAAATTTCATCCTATAAACACTCACATAAACATACATTTTAAAAGGCACATGCATGCACATGCCTATGATTTCTTCTCTGTAGAATTTCACATGCCTAAGCCTTGGGAATCATTAGCTTATATTATTTCAAACCACAACTTTGAATACATGCTTGTTATAAGAAGGACAACTTAATTTGCTTATTACTTGGGATTTCTATTATAATAAACTAGTACATTGGATTTTTGTGGCATCCATTGAATATAGCTGCTTTAAAATCATATGCCTAACTGCAAAATTGGGCATAAAACCCAAATTAATTAGAAACAGTTCCGTTGTCGATTACACTAACTTGCTAGGAATGACATGAAGTTTTATACAACCTCGTTAAAGTACTTCTCAATGATCATCGACATAGTAGTAGAAAGACAAGTTGTCAGTATATTGTTAAAACTTTCAACCTCATACTAGACGCTCCCATATGCTAACCGAACTACAACTCATGTCAATATTTTACTCTTCTATACTTACATCTAGCTCAAGCGTGGATGCTATTGTGACCCAATCTCCAAACTAAAAAAATATATAATAAAAAAATCACGTAGTCCTATGATGTATAGTAACACAAGCCTAAAGCCTAAATTTGTAGGCACCTTACTCTTTGCCCTAAGAAGAGAAAATGCATTACACAGTAGAAATTAAATGAAAGAACACACTAAGCTAAGAGGAAATCAAGCCTATACCACATAAAATTAAATAACACACATGAAACAGCAGCCTAGGTAATAAAAAAAAATTCCTACCCTATTCAATACAATCGAAAATGAAACAGCGTGACCTCCAAGCTTCGTAGTCGTGCCTACCAAGCTACTTCCCTTTATATACTAACACTCTCAATTTTGATTCTCAGACAGAAAACTTAATGAGAGAAAGGGAAATTAAAAAAAATCATATAAAATCTTTATATAAAATAAAATCGCGCGGTCATAGAAACCCCTGCGCCTCTATTTACGTTCGAATGACAGAGGACATCCAAGCTTCCTTCCCTCACATCTCCAAATCCAATGATCAAAATCAAAAACCTCCAACCGCAAAAACGATCAGCTCATCGAGATCCTTAATATCAGCGGTTGTGATCGAATTCGAGCTGTCGTAGTTGCTGGAATTCCACTCGAATACTGGGCCAGTTTAGGGCTTCGTAGGGGCGAATGGCCGAGAGTAGGGGATCGTGACTCAGGACGTGGGTGGAGGAAGGCTAGGCGAGTCGGCTAGTGACCGCTGATGGAATTTCGATTGTTTAAGAATAGCGCAGTAATCGAATTGGGGCAGCTCGTGATGACAAGTCTGGAACAAAAGCTGGTATTTTGGAACATGATGGAAAAAGTAACGAAGGATTTAAAAATGGTTGAATATTGTGTATTCGATTTGAAAAAATGCAGATGC
The DNA here is from genome assembly GCA_030737875.1 of Allium sativum. Taxonomy (NCBI): domain Eukaryota; kingdom Viridiplantae; phylum Streptophyta; class Magnoliopsida; order Asparagales; family Amaryllidaceae; genus Allium; species Allium sativum. The sequence continues at coordinate 220,839,788 of CM060912.1, read as the reverse complement.
GATTTTTATGTTGAGGCTAAACACCCGGGTTAAGTAAGTACTAATGAGGTATTAAAATTTAAAAATTTAACAATGTAATTAATAAGTTTAGGCTATTTTAATATAAATTAAACCTTATAATATATATAACTTGTCTGTATGTTAGCAGAATTTCACGAACTAGATAGCAAATTGGAATCGTAACAATGGAACCTACATTGTGGAAATCTTGTGGTAGATAATAGAGCTATGGGAATTTTGTAATTTAATCAAACACCTGTTTGATTTTAAAGCGAAACAAAAGCAAATCATCAACTGAAACCAAGGTGAGCAAATTCGCTAACTCTGTCCAATTATAATTTTGTAATCTTTTTTATATGATAATTGGATATTATATGATGGTTGTTTGGATGAATTGATGATAATTGGTTGAAATAATTGACTGGTTATATATTTAATCACTGGTTGAATATTGATTCTATTTGTCATAATATCTTATATCGAAATGAAATTGATGTTATTTATGTTGATTAACATTTTTGGATGCAGGGAAACATGATGGAGGGATCCTGTAACATACCATAGTTTAATACATTTTAATTGTATAATAAAGATAATAAAATGGGAATTACTTAAATAAATGTTCATAATTAAGTAAAACCGCCGTTACCGTTGTGTTCATCACGAAATTTTAGTCTAGATAGACCCCAAGTTTGCGTAAATCGGATAACGTATGAAGAAGTAATGTACATAAGAAGAATGTACATAAATAAGGAGGTTATACGTAAATAAATTCAAAATAATTCAAACCTAAAATAAAGCAGAAATATAGCGATTATGTGACGACCCGACCCAAGCCTGGGTCGACATAGTATGTCAGTGGGTCGACCCACCAACACATTGGGCAGGTTCTGAGCGCTGAACCTGGATTGTTCACTACTACAAAAGTGGGCATATTCGAAAATAATTTGTGTGCGTTACATGAAAAGTGTGGCGAAAGCTATGATTTCTTTGATCTTCTGCAACAATATTCATATGTTGTTGCATTATACGTGAATGCACTATTGCGGTGGGAATTCCAGTGTTTTGACGTGCAACACCAGTTAAAAGCGTAGCATTACATATATATAATCCAGCTCAGCGATCCGCGTTATCAACGTATAAAAACCCCAACCGTAGATGCAAGATTAATCCAACGGTTCAAACCATCTATGGGTCTGATGATTCTAAACGTTGGCCATCATCCAATCATTGACAACCACGTCATTGCATTCTTTTGACGAAATTTTGGCGCGATCTTCTCCCTTCACGAAATAATGTAAAATCAATCTGGTCACAAATCATTTTCTTCTCTATCATCTAATCGTTTCCCCCTTTTTACTATTGACAAAAATTAAAACCTAAATTCATGTCAGTGTCGCTTCTCTGCTTGACAACAAATTTTATTCCGAAACGGTTGAAGCTTTGAAATGCTTTCTAGCTTTGATTGCTCAGGGCGTTTACTTCGCCAGTTTTTCCCTCAGATTCAGTTTGTATAGCACTGTGAATTAGTTGCGCTTATTATAGATTGGATTATGAGTAATTAGTTCATTTGTTACATTTTGGAAAACCCATTTTCTTATGAGTAATTAGTTGCTTGGACATCCCAAACTTAGGAAAACCCATTCTCTTATGAGTGATTAGTCGGTGAAAGATTAGATTATGAATAATTAGTTGCGCTTTGACCATTGATTTGGGATTATGCTGATGTTTATTTGAAAATTATACCTAGTAATAAACCAAAAAACGGAGATGGCATGAAAAAGACATTGGTTTATTATAGATGTAATGACCCGCATTGGCAGAGGTGTTATAATTAATTAATTTAATTATATAAATAGTGATATAGTGAATTAAATGGTCGTGGAATTAAACAATGGTAAATATTTAATTAAAATAATAAATTAAATAATATATTTAATTCTGAAATAATCAAAATTGGCTGAAATGGTGATATGGTGTGAACTGGATCATCTACGATATTTAATTCAGCATGGAATTTAATTTGAATAACGAATATATTATATAAACGGCAGTTTGAACGTATAATTATATTATAATTAAAATCGACCTCGAAATGGCACTGCAGTTCGTAAATTAGCGATTCGAACTTCAACTGAATGTGCAGGATTCGTTTTAAGCCGGATTTCTGTGAAACAAGAAACGTGTGGAGCTGGTGGAGTATATCTTTCTAGTGGAAGAGAAAAATCGGGATTTCGTCGTGTAGATTTTGATTTACGTCCAAATCAAATTTTAAAATAGTCGATATAGAATCGTTTATCGACCGTAACAGTTTATTCGATATAACTAGATATCGGGTTTGAATTTAGACAAGGTTCTTTTGGGAAATAGTGATAATTTAATTTTTAGAATTTTACTGTAATTTTTAATTAATTAAATAAGAAACTTTTTATTTGAAGTATTTTGCACCCTGTAATCAACATTTTTGAGGTTTCAAAATATGAGTTAATCTACCGGTATTTTTATATTTTCTGGATCGCAGCACCTCACTGAACACGACTGTATTTTTATCTCAGTCTGCAATGCTCATATATGAATATAATTGTATGGAATGTGGTGTGTAGCTTTTAAAACTTTAAAATAAATAGAAGGAATTCTCCCCCTTGTGTAATCATATACCGTGTTCCCTTAAGAACCAAGTAAATCAGATATTTTAAATACATCAACTACTAAGCCACGTCTCCCTCATACCCAATCTCTTTCCGACCACAAAACCCCACAGTGACCACGTCTTCAAAGAGTTAAAAGGGATGTAAGCTTATAAATACATATCCAATATGACCAAGCTTCTGTTTACAAAACGCAAACAAAACTTCACCAAAAAATGAACTAAACGTGAGGAGATAATGGGGTGGCATTGGACTTAAGATGTGGAGAGGAAAGGGAGGGAATTGCGTGAATAGAAGATTGAAGGGGGTCGTGTTTTGCATGATTTAGTGAAGGGGGCCATACTGTTTTGTTGCGTGAATAGTGTACTGGAGAACGCACGAAGAAGAGGTGTTGCGAGTTTAATAAAAAGGGGTCTGGTCAGAGGAGTTGAGGCGCCGTGGACTGGGGGTTGGAGCAGCAGTCGATGACGGTGGTACAGTGATACATGGCGGCACTGATGGTCAATGAAAGGGGCACGATACTTTGTCTGATGCATAGAAATCGTTCGGGAAGTGGCAATATTTGTTTTGGGTGCGGTTGTGGGTTTTCAAAGAGGGTCAATACGGTGTTCACGGATTGGAGATTTCATTGAGTAGATGGTGGAGGACATTCGGTAGTGGTGGAAAATAGTGCAACGTCGGGATTGTATGGGTTTTGTTTGTGTGGATGGAAAGGCCAGGAAGGAAGGGACGTGAAGAGTATAAGGGAAGGGGAGGCAAGTGTGAAACAGGAAGGCACAAGAACGGTTTTGTTATTAGCAAAGTAAGATGGACCCTATTATAATGAAGTGAAGACAAAAAGGAATTGGGGAAGTGGAAGTCTTGAGTTTGAAATAAGGTAGAGGAGCGGCTGCCGGTTTAATCAGGGAAGAAGTACTATGGATAACGAATACAAGGATTTTTGAGCTGAGCTAAAAACATGAGGTCCATTAAAATAAAAGAAAAGAAACAAATGTCTAAAACGCGGGTTCAAACATGGTTGGAACAAACGATATCAGTTGGGGGAAGAAGCTTCCATGTTCACACGGATCCGAATGTGTATTGGGCCAAGATGGTAAGTAAAGCCCAAATTCTTTAAATAATATAGATTAAAGTTTTAGTTAATTAAATAAATGTATTGACCTTGTAATACCTCATACATATGAAATCAGTTTGACGAACGGGTTGTCACGTTAGGATCGTATGGACGGGAGCTCCACAATGGAACTGACGGGGAGCGAATCGAAGCTCGCTACAATTTATAGCAAAATAAATTGTCCGCTTGAATCAAGCGATGGTTATCGTTATCAACGATGATCGTCCAATGTGAGTAAAACTCACCAACTCTGAACAGTTCTATTTTTATAACGTATATTTAGAACTGATAAATGATGACTGATTGTTGTATGTTAACTGTTGGTTGAGTTGTTTGTGTATTGATTGAAATCATAGATAACGATAGATATATATATAAATCGTTAATCGAATGTTGATTATGTTTAACAGAATATTTTATATTCATGTTGTTTAACATCTGTGATGCAGGGAAACAGGTTGGAGGGGTCCAACTGGACTCCTCAATATTTATAATACTGTTCTGTTCAGATATTGTAATATATGATGTGATATATAATCTGTTTGATTATGAGTGTTTAAATGATATCGATCTTTGTGGTTTGGTATATTGAATACCGTAAGAAATATTGGGAAATAGAAAGGAGATTTTCAAAGTAGATTTTCAAAATAAATTATTCATATAAAATCGATGGATTTTATATATAAAAGGAAAAAAGGATTTTATAAAATAAATTAATTATAAAATAAAAAGAGTTATAAAGAAAATATTTATTTGTTAAATAAATAGGAAAGATAAAGGATTATTTATTGGGAAAATAAATAAAGGAGTTAATCGAACATAGTTAATCAAAATAGAGTTAAACAGAAATTGGAAACTGACTAGAGATTAATAAGTTGAATGGTTTCCTGAGTATCGATCTGATGTTGGTTTCGGCCTTCGGGGTTTATACTTAGGAAGTTGTTCTCTTGTTAGTTTATAGTTAGAGTCTGATAGATGTGGAAGAATAGTGATACGTAATTAAGCCATGGAAATGTTTTCCAGTGTTAATAAAATATATTTTCTAAAACATAGAAAATAAGGATATATATATATATGATTGATGATTGATTGATAGAATTTCCATCTGGAAATAATATCGTTGTTTGCACAACTGTTTTTCTTTGATGGTTAAATCACAGACTATCGATGTTTTGACCATTTTAACGTTGTTAACATGGAGAAACCGGTTGGATTATTATCCAAAGAACCACTCTGTATTGGCATAAGCTTTGCGAATCATATATGCCAAAGATGATTGAAGACGGAGTAAAGTGCAAGGGCTATTGTATAAGTCTTAGATAACAGTGCCTAAGATGGATGTATTGAATAGTGCCTTCGGTTCATCCTGTTCCTGGATGACTGGTATGGATGAATGTCTGACAGAGTATTTCCAGAAAGGTCACGTACATTGATTTCTTCAACCATACCAAGAGTGGAAGCGGAGAAGGAAACTTCTTTAGCTAACACATAATGTATTGTGGTAGACGTCAATTAGTGATTTTCGATGGATCTGACAATGTGGCATTCGAAGTGAATCTGATGTGATGATGAAGCGTAACCTTAATCCTCATCAACCGGTAAATGACAGAAATCGGGCAGGCAGCATGGCTAAGTCGGTCGCTCCAAAGTAGCATGTATAATCGCCTAATCTAGACTTTCATTTATTTCTAAAAATCTATTGGTATTGCTGTCCCATTCGGGAAACGGTTGCTGATCCCAACCGTTGGTGATATACATTCGATACACTCAAGCGAAATGAGTGGTCAGTCATGTGTGGCCGGATTGATGGATGTTCTTGTTGAACCCAATGTATTCCTTTCTAGAGGTACACTAGCGAAAGGTGGTTCCATACCTTGTCATAGATGGGAATCCATTACCCAATACGTGCTTGCGGTTTTGATAGTATACTATATATGTAGAACGTGAGATGAAAGCGTTTCTGCTATATGATTAATATATTGTGGTTGATAGACATTATTATAATATCAAAAGGTTTTTTATATAAAGATAATTTGGATCTCATAAGGGAAAAACCCGTTCCGTTATACGGCGTGGTCTTATGAGATATCGTTTACTTGTTCAAATTGTTTTAAACTATTTTACTCATACCAGTCCCATGACTGACCCGGAGTTTATTTTGTTTTGTTTTCCCTAAACTCTTGGGTGCCTAAATTTGTATGGGCAGTCAAGTAGTCGGGATTTTGCGGATGAACTTGAAGAGCTGGAGCAGGATGCTTCAGGATCATATAGCTATACTTTATTTCCACTGTGTTGTAAGTGTTGTACTCTGATAATGTTATTGTATACATATACTGATTTTATTTCAAGGATATGTTATCTATTATATGTTATTCGTTCCGCTGTGAGGTTCGTGTTACTCTGATGTGTGTTCTTCTTCTTCTTCTATTCTAAGTTTCTACCTTATCTATTCTCACCCTCTGTTTTCTTTCTATTAGTTTTCTGATTTTCCAATGTAATTGGGGTTGGACTTGTGTTATTTGGTCAGCTCAAATTGGACCGGAATTTCGGGTCACTATAGTTGGTATCAGAGCTTAAGGTTAAGTGAATTACCTTTGCTCTGTGGCGTAACTCAGTAGAGATAGAGTTAGTAATATCCTAGATTGAGTTTGAGTGTATATATACAAGTGAACGTATTTGTAAATGATATAAAAATAATTTTATATTATGAAGATTTATTGGTTGAGTAGTTTATGAGTTCTGGTCGACCAGTTTGATCCACTGTATCGGTAGGAGTTTATAAACACTCAAATAAGATGGGTCGACATGATATGTTTTGAAAAGAGGTTAAATGAAAATAATTTAACCCAAAGTATATTTTGATATATATTGGATAAATTGGTTGTTATTATAATCGAGTAAGATTATAAATTAAATGGTTATGTAAATAACCAATCAGAATTCAGATAAGTATAATGAATTGAATTAAATCTGAAATTTTAAATCAGAGTTGAAATTGAAACCCTGGAAATTTGGAACAGAGTTTGTAAATAGACTTGGATTAAATATATGTAAATTTTAAGATCCTGGGAGATTTTAAATTGTTTACAACATTGAAAGGATATTTTGAACTGATTTCAAAATGGAAATATTCAGAAATGGTTTTGAAAAGTGATATAGTATTGAAATCACTTTGATCGCTGGAATATAGATTCCGATGATGAGCTAGACATCATCAGTGTTCATTTTCGAGTTGCTGAGTGACGGATTACTACCAAAGGAATTTGTTTTTGAATTGTTTTGAGAAAAACAAGGCGGTTTAGAACTCCCAGAATTTGATTTATTTAATTTAAGACAAATTAAATAGGAATTTGTAAAAGCAAATTGGAATTAAAGTAAAGCCAGTTAAGTGGTAACTAAGATTGAATTAGAATGATATCAAGACAAATTGGATTATGAGATTCAAATTTGAAGTGTAATGTGATGATCAAGTTAAGAGTTGGGAATCGAGAAGAAACTCGAGTTAAAATGATATTTGTCTTGGTAAAAAGGCGAATGGTTGTGTTGTAGATGAAAGTGATTTCGGAATTTGAGTGGGATAACATTAGCATATGCTGAGTTGATAGCATATGGAAGTGATAGAGTTGATATGCCCGACAAAACGGTACAAGTTTATATTTCATATGGTATGAGATTTTGATGAGCCAAATTGGCAAGCCGCTTGGCTGTTTGATTTTCTTTTGGGTTGGAGATGGCCCAGAGAGGCGAGTTGGAGTTTGACCTACTGACCAGTACAAAGGAGGTGCTGGCGAAATTTTTCGAAAAGTTAAGGAGTTAGAAAATTTTCAGGATTTTTGGAAATTTTCGTTGATAAGAATTAATTAATATTTTAATTGAAATTAAATTGGTTCAGTTGAAACTGAAGTTAAAAAGTGAACCAATATGTTCTAACCAGTCGATAGGGTCGTTCTCTAACTTAGCAATTTCGAGGACGAAATTATTTTAAGTGGGGAAGAATGTAATGACCCGCATTGGAAGAGGTATTATAATTAATTTATTTAATTATATAAATAGTGATATAGTGAATTAAATGGTCATGGAATTAAATAACGGTAAATATTTAATTAAAATAATAAATTAAATAATATATTTAATTCTGAAATAATCAAAATTGGCTGAAATGGCGATATGGTGTGAACTGGATCATCTATGATATTTAATTCAGCAAGGAATTTAATTTGAATAACGAATATATTATATAAACGGTAGTTTGAACGTATAATTATATTATAATTAAAATCAAGCTCGAAATGGCACTACAGTTCGTAAATTGGTGATTCGAACTTCAACTGAATGTGCAGGATTCGTTTTAAGCCGGATTTCTGTGAAACAAGAAACGTGTGGAGCTGGTGGAGTATATCTTTCTAGTGGAAGAGAAAAATCGGGATTTCATCATGTAGATTTTGATTTACGTCCAAATCAAATTTTAAAAGAGTCGCTATAGAATTGTTTATCGACCGTAATAGTTTATTTGATATAACTAGATATCGGGTTTGAATTTAGATAAGGTTCTTTTTGGAAATAGTGATAATTTAATTTTTAGAATTTTACTGTAATTTTTAATTAATTAAATAAGCAACTTTTTATTTGAAGTATTTTGCACCCTGTAATCAACATTTTGAGGTTTCAAAATATGAGTTAATCTACTGGTATTTTTATATTTTCGGGATCGCAGCACCTCACTGAACACGACTGTATTTTTATCTCAGTCTGCAACGCTCATATATGAATATAATTGTATGGAATGTGGTGTGTAGCTTTTAAAACTTTAAGACAAATAGAAGGAATTCTCCCCCTTGTGTAATAATATACCGTGTTCCCTTAAGAACCAAGTAAATCAGATATTTTAAATACACCAACTACTAAGCCACGTCTCCCTCATACCCATTCTCTTTCCAACCACAAAACCCCACAGTGACCACGTCTTCAAAGAGTTAAAAGGGATGTAAGCTTATAACTACATATCTAATATGACCAAGCTTCTGTTTAAAAAACGCAAACAAAACTTCACCAAAAAATGAACTAAACGTGAGGAGATAATGGGGTGGCGTTGGACTTAAGTTGTGAAGAGGAAAGGGAGGGAATTGCGTGAATAGAAGATTGAAGGGGTTTGTGTTTTGCATGATTTAGTGAAGGGGGCATACTGTTTTGTTGCGTGAATAGTGTACTGGAGAACGCACGAAGAAGAGGTGTTGCGAGTTTAATAAAAAGGGGTCTGGTCAGAGGAGTTGAGGCGCCGTGGACTGGGGGTTGGAGCAGCAGTCGATGACGGTGGTACGGTGATACATGGCGGCGCTGATGGTCAATGAAAGGGGCACGATACTTTGTCTGATGCGTAGAAATCGTTCGGGAAGTGGCAATATCTGTTTTGGGTGCGGTTGTGGGTTTTCGAAGAGGGTCAGTATGGTGTTCACAGATTGGAGATTTCATTGAGTAGATGGTGGAGGACATTCAGATGTGGTGTAAAATAGTGCAACGTCGGGATTGTATGGGTTTTGTTTGTGTGGATGGAAAGGCCAGGAAGGAAGAGATGTGAAGAGTAGAAAGGAAGGGGAGGCAAGTGTGAAACAGGAAGGCACAAGAACAGTTTTTTTATTAGCAAAGTAAGATGGACCCTATTATAATGAAGTGAAGACAAAAAGGAATTGGGGAAGTGGAAGTCTGGAGTTTGAAATAAGGTAGAGGAGCGGCTGCCGGTTTAATCAGGGAAGAAGTACTATGGATAACGGATACAAGGATTTTTGGGCTGAGCTAAAAACGTGAGGTCCATTAAAATAAAAGAAAAGAAAAGAAACAAATGTCTAAAACGCGGGTTCAAACATGGTTGGAACAAACGATATCAGTTGGGGGAAGAAGCTTCCATGTTCACACGGATTCGAATGTGTATTGGGCCAAGATGGTAAGTAAAGCCCAAATTCTTTAAATAATATAGATTTTAGTTTAAGTTAATTAAATAAATGTATTGACTTGTAATACCTCATACATACGAAATCAGTTTGACGAACGGGTTGTCACGTTAGGACCATATGGACGGGAGCTCCACAATGGAACTGACGGGGAGCGAATCGAAGCTCGTTACAATTTATAGCAAAATAAATTGTCTGCCTGAATCAAACGATGGTTATCGTTATCAACGATGATCGTCCAATTTGAGTAAAACTCACCAACTCTGAACAGTTCTATTTTTATAACGTATATTTAGAACTGATAAATGATGACTGATTGTTGTATGTTAACTGTTGGTTGAGTTGTTTTTGTATTGATTGAAATCATAGATAACGATAGATATATATAAATCGTTAATCGAATATTGATTCTGTTTAACAGAATATTTTATATTCGTGTTATTTAACATCTGTGATGCAGGGAAACAGGTTAGAGGGGTCCAACTGGACTCCTCAATATTTATAATACTGTTCTGTTCAGATATTGTAATATATGATGTGATATATAATCTGTTTGATTATGAGTGTTTAAATGATATCGATCTTTGTGGTTTGGTATATTGAATACCGTAAGAAATATTGGGAAATAGAAAGGAGATTTTCAAAGTAGATTTTCAAAATAAATTATTCATATAAAATCGATGGATTTTATATATAAAAGGAAAAAAGGATTCTATAAAATAAATTAATTATAAAATAAAAAGAGTTATAAACAAAATATTTATTTGTTAAATAAATAGGAAAGATAAAGGATTATTTATTGGGAAAATAAATAAAGGAGTTAATCGAACATAGTTAATCAAACTGGAGTTAAATAGAAATTGGAAACTGAATAGAGATTAATAAGTTGAATGGTTTCCTGAGTATCGATCTGATGTTGGTTTCGGCCTTCGGGGTTTATACTTAGGAAGTTGTTCTCTTGTTAGTTTATAGTTAGAGTCTGATAGATGTGGAAGAATAGTGATACGTGATTAAGCCATGGAAATGTTTTCCAGTGTTAATAACATATATTTTCTAAAACATAGAAAATAAGGAAATATATATATATATATATGTATATATATATATATATATGATTGATGATTGATTGATAGAATTTCCATCTGGAAATAATATCGTAATTTGCACACCTTTTTTTCTTTGATGGTTAAATCACAGACTATCGAAGTTTTGACCATTTTAACGTTGTTAATATGGAGAGACCGGTTGGATTATTATCCAAAGAAGCACTCTGTATTGGCATAAGCGTTGCGAATCATATATGCCAAAGATAATTGAAGACGGAGTAAAGTGCAAGGGCTATTGTATAAGCCTTAGATAACAGTGTCTAAGATGAATGTATTGAATAGTGCCTTCGGTTCATCCTGTTCCTGGATGACTGGTATGGATGAATGTCTGACAGAGGATTTCCAGAAAGGTCACGTACATTGATTTCTTCAACCATACCAAGAGTGGAAGCGGAGAAGGAAACTTCTTTAGCTAACACATAATGTATTGTGGTAGACGTCAATTAGTGATTTTCGATGGATCTGACAATGTGGCATTCGAAGTGAATCTGATGTGATGATGAAGCGTAACCTTAAGCCTCATCCACCGGTAAATGACAGAAATCGGGCAGGCAGCATGGCTAAGTCGGTCGCTCCAAAGTAGCATGTATAATCACCTAATATAGAATTTCATTTATTTCTAAAAATCTATTGTTATTGTTGTCCCATTCGGGAAACGGTTGCTGATCCCAACCGTTGGTGATATACATTCGATACACTCAAGCGAAATGAGTGATCAGTCATGTGTGGCCGGATTGATGGATGTTCTTGTTGAACCCAGTGTATTCCTTTCTATAGGTACACTAGCGAAAGGTGGTTCCATACCTTGTCATAGATGGAAATCCATTACCCAATACGTGCTTGCGGTTTTGATTGTATACTATATATGTAGAACGTGAGATGAAAGCGTTTCTGCTAGATGATTAATATATTGTGGTTGATAGACATTATTATAATATCAAAAGGTTTTTGATATAAAGATAATTTGGATTCTCATAAGGGAAAAACCCGTTCCATTATACGGCATGGTCTTATGAGATATCGTTTACTTGTTCAAACTGTTTTACTCATACCAGTCCCATGACTGACCCGGAGTTTATTTTGTTTTGTTTTCCCTATACTCTTGGGTGCCTAAATTTGTACGGGCAGTCAAGTAGTCGGGATTTTACAGATGAACTTGAAGAGCTGGAGCAGGAGGCTTCAGGATCATATTGCTATAGTTTATTTCCGTTGTGTTGTAAGTGTAGCACTCTGATAATGTTATTGTATACATATACTGAATTTATTTCAAGGATATGTTATCTATTATATATTATTCATTCTGCTGTGAGGTTCGTGTTACTCTGAGATTTGTTGTTGTTCTTCTTCTTCTATTCTAAGTTTCTACCTTATCTATTCTCACCCTCTGTTTTCTTTCTATTAGTTTTCTGATTTTCCAATGTAATTGGGGTTGGACTTGTGTTATTTGGTCAGCTCAAATTGGACCGGAATTTCGGGTCACTACAGTTGGTATCAGAGCTTAAGGTTAAGTGAATTACTTTGCTCTGCGGTGTAACTCAGTAGAGATAGGGTTAGTAATATCCTAGATTGAGTTTGAGTGTATATATACGAGTGAACGTATTTGTAGATGATATAAAAATAATTTTATATTGTGAAGATTTATTGGTTGAGTAGTTTATGAGTTCTGGTCGATCAGTTTGATCCACTGTATCGGTAGGAGTTTATAAACACTCAAATACGATGGGTCGACATGATATGTTCTGACCAATTTCCCGATCCGGACGAGTCGTTCACCCGTATCTAACACGCACCCGTATCAAACACGCACAGATATGAATCTACTACGTATCATAAAGCGGTCATACAAAAAAGTATCTTAAGGCACTGTACTGCATCAGTTCATACCATACACATCCAAAAAATGGCATACAATTGTATGCTTGAGGTTTTGTGATACAAATACATGTGTAGCACTGCAGTGTGTTTGCACCGTAAAGTTTGTACGAATACATGTGTAGCACTGCGGTGTGTTTGCACTGCGGTATGTTTTCACTATGGTGTGTTTGCACTGCGGTGTGTTTGCACTATGGTGTGTTTGCACTGCGGTGTATTTGCACTGAGATTTTGTGATACAAATACCCGTATCTAACACGCACGCACAAGTATCATCAAGCAGCATCGGTCCATACAATATACAACAGTTCATACCATACACACACAAGTATACACGCACACGCACAAGTATCATAAGGCAGCATCAGTCCATACAATACACATCAGTTCATACCATATACGCACAAGTATCATAAGGCAGCATCGATCAGTTCATACCATACACATCCAAAAAATAACACACACATCCACATCCAAAAGTATCATAAAGTTAACTCAATACATACACATCCAAAAAAATGACATTATAATAGCATCAGTTCATACCAGATCAGGGCTTTGCGGGGCTATGGAACTTCCAACTGATTCGTTAGGGCTTTGCGGCTATGGGAGAGCCAGTCCAAAGTGAGCAGCCGCATGTGATGGACCCGCAGCATCAGGACAAGGGGTAAGGTAGTTTGGGCAGACAAATTCTTGATCAACTTCTATATCTACCCACTGATCATTCCTCAGGTTCATTGGGGCTTGGTTATCAACATGTATGTCATGGGTGGCTTCCGGAAATAAGCTTGGCAAGGGGGTAGCACGGTAGCTTCTTGTATCATTGTGTCAAATCTTTCATCTGAATCCATTTCCCATTCCCATCCGTAATGATGGAAACATGGAACCACCTGATCCTCCCTATTGCTCACAAAAAGAAGTTCAGGCATTGTTCCAGGATGAGCATGGGTACAGCGCTGAACCTTAATGAGGTAAACCTTGTTGTTGAATTGAGCAACAAAAGTATTGATATTTCCAATGTCGTCATAAAATTGCATTTTCAGCTAGAAAGATGTATGTTCATACTGAGACCAGTTGCAATCGTCAATTGCAAGCACACGTCCTATTGGCTTTATTATTTCTTCAACAGCAGGGACATTACTCTTTAGGAACTCGGGGAAGCCATCGACTTTAGCCCATGATTTCACTTCTAAAGCTGGTTCAAGCTCAAATTCTTCATCAGACCATGCTTGCAGGTAAATAGCACCACCAGGTTTTGTAAAAACTTTCAATATTAGCGCATGATCACGCTTACTGTACGATGGGCATGATAGTAGAAAAGAGTTATTGAGTATTACCCGTATAGGCCACGAATTATGATTGAGAGTCACCTTAAGAATGTTATGCACAGCTTCGAAGTTCCAATGTTCCTTAAGAACAGTGGCAGTGATGTATAAAGATGACTCCTCCATTGATTCTTTTTTTTAACTTTCGAAGATTTGTATTTAGGGGATATGGAGATGATGATGTTCTGAAGCTTGAAAGGATATGCGAGGGACCCAATGGATTGTGTCAGGTAAATATGTGAACTGAAAATGCTTGCACAGAAGATGAAGCATACTCAATTCTGAGGTGGCACGATTTACTAATGGTGAATGGTCAACTGTTATAATTGTGTGCGTAACTCACTAAGATTTATAAGTTAATTAGATGGCCAAATGTACACATCATATATATACACTTATCAAATAACTTATAAATTCAAATTGTAGGATCTAAAATGATGAGGAGAGATACAGCCGGCAAGTGGAGGACCTGAAATGACATGGAGAGATATAGTTTTTGGTTCATGGCATTGCTACTTTGTAGAATGCACACTGATCGTATTTGTTGGCACTTGGATTGAAGGAGGTATGTGTTGGCACTTTTGCTACTTTTAAATTATGTATTTGATCGGATGTGTTATATATTTAAAGCGTTGAATTACGTATTTGGTCGTATGTATTGAAGGTGGTATGTATTGAAGGTTTGAATGGTGATGATGAATGTAATAGATGTGTTTTTTCTATGTACAAAACTGATATTGCAAAATTTATATTTAAAACATTGCATTTGCTTTTTTCCTGATGTTGTATTTTAAAATAATGGTGTTGCATTCCATAATACGGTGGTGTTGCATTAATACGGTGGTGTTGCATTACATTAAACAGTAGTAAATCCACATAGCACATAGACACCACAGCTGACGTGGCATGTGACACGTGTGCAGCTGACGTGGAGAGCTAACGTGTCGTGTGACATGTAGGCAGCTGACATGGAAAAATGACGTGGTCGCTGCTATCGTGACCTGGTAGACAGGATCTAACTAATTTTCAGGCAACACTGAATATTGTTGTATTACATGCAAATACTGTTGCATTACATCTATAATGCAACACTTCCTTTCCATGGCAGTAGATATGCAAAAGCGTTGCCTTAGAGGGCTAAGGCAACGGTCGCGGATGCCACGCCCTTTCGGTGTTGCCTATTTGAAAAAAGGGTAAAATGTAACACTTTTTCAATCTAAAGCCACATAAAACTTGTGTCGAATATGCCCACTTTTATAGTAGTGGTTTCTAATATTGGGTTCGTCCGCAGACTCAGCTTTATGTGTATGGCTAAGATTGAAACTCTAATATCTAACGGTGGTGGATTGTCCTAGGTAGTCTACATAAGGGCATGCAACCTCATATTTTCCTACACATAAAATCATTCTTCCTCCTTCTTCCTCTAAAACCATTTCTGAGAATAATATATACATAGAACTACTAAGGTGCTGCCCAAACATAAAATAGCAAGGAAAATTCGGACTTCTCTACAACAATAAAAGATTAAAGTGGACATTTTCTACAATGACATATTCATAAATAAAGAGATATCATCTTCTTCACTAAGTATCATTGTGAGTTTCATGTCATTTTTAGATTTGATTATTTAAAAAGGTTTTGGACTGTCATTGATGTTGGATCTAAAATAAACAGTGCCTAAAGTAATCCCTATATGTGTTTATACATGTTCTTTTATTCGGATTTACTGTTAAATTATGTACTTTCATCTTCCTTATCCCTATTATGCCTTTCATTTATTTACAGTCTTTCTATATGCCTTTTTATTCAGTTTGAGATTTTTTTGCTCCTTTTTTTCCTTTTTATTTACGTTGAATCTAGGGTACTCAAAGCCTAGGCTATTACCATTGATTGCGTACAAAGGAGATAAATTGGAATAATTAGATAATGACATTAAATGGTGAAAATTGGGCATATTGTATATTGGAACCTTTGATTGTAAGACTGGGGTTAATTACATTAAAGGAAGTAAAAGTGGGTTAATTACATGTTAATCTATTAGATTGGGTTAATTACATTTTAGGAAGAACATGCAACAGGTTGATCGGTTAGATTGGACTTAATGTAAGATTAAGTATGACATGTAAGCGTATATGAGTACCAGATGTAAAAACTAAGTAAAATAAATTACTGTAAGTCTAATCATACATCTGGGCAGGTGCTTGTTGGGGAAGGGGTTGTACACCAATAACATTTAGATAATGTCATTTTACAACTGGGTTATTTATGAACTTAAACCTTTTAATTAATAAGCTAAGAGGTCCCAAGTGTAATACTTTGTATCAGTTTTTCGGGACTCTTAAATCCTAGGTACATAGGGGCACAAGCCTAAGGAGTGGCTTGTGTCAAGTTGTGTGGAACCTATATCAGTCAGTATCCCTGTTGGTATCTCGGTAGGGGCCTCGCACTAGGTAGGGGCCTTGGCATGCTTTGCTGAACTGGATTGTAAGAGGTTCAAGGTTTAGGGGTGGGTATGGGTGCATTCCAACATAGTCATGGCATGCATGTGTCCGACTACGGGAAACTAAGATCTTGTAACACCTACCAATAGGCCTGTGTTCTATAAAGTTGTTTGGTTAGGGACTGATACACCCTACTATCGGGCCTAACATAGGATATTTGGGTAATAGGGAGCCGATCGCATGGGTAGTAATTAGGGTAACACCTAATCCAGTTAATACTAGTAAGTTGATGCAGTTAGCTTGATTCCTGGGATATGAATGAGAAGTTTAATATACCTTTATCTTGTTTTGATATCTCGATTACCTCGTATATATATACATGCTTTACTGTACTTTCTCTTCCATTATTATTTATCTGTCTTAACACCTTTTCATGTGCCTATGCTAAATTACCTCACCTCCTTCCGTGGAAATAGTTGACGCAACACAGCATATAGCTAACCTGACGGAACCAATTGGTTTGCGTATTGAACTGGAATTCGCAAGATTTTATGTCTGACCATTTTTGTTTCCATTCTCTCTCTTCCTCCCCCCTCTGGTTCTCAGAGTGGGAGTGATCAGTAGTTGAGATTATAATTCTTCTTGGACTTTGATAGCTCTCCTTTTTCATGTACTTTCTTCTGTTTATTCATATATGATACTTGTAGTGACATTTAAGGCATATTATTATGGTTTATATACTTTGATTATGAGACATATTACTTACGGTATTTGACAAAAATATGATGTTGTAATTTTGGGTTGAAATTATGCTTTCTTGATTAATAAAAGTTTTAAGTTTTCCGTTGCATTATTTATATCTGTCTTGTAAATTTAGTTGTTGTTTACCTATTGCGCTTCACGAAACTTAATGCATTCTCTTAAGAGTGACATTAACGGATGTGGGGTGTTACATTTGGTATCAGAGCCTAAGGTTACAAGATTAGAGGAAATTATTTTGAAAATCATTTTCAAAATAAAATATTTTCAAATAAAAAAATAATTTTTGAAAACATATTCCCTCAAGTCATTTACAATATTCTTTCGATCTCTTCTTTGATCCTTGTTTCTCTTTTTTTGAATATTTGGGGCTCCCAACTTTCCAAAGGGTGTCCCCATCGCTGCATGGTTCCATAGGCATGTTAAAACTACGACACCTACCGAAGGGTAAGGAAGTGTCCAGCCTCCATCAGTAGTCGCGGTAGTGCCACCAGTGGCTAATCTTTCCTAAAGATTTGTAATGATATATGTGCGATGAGAATGACTTTCGAGAGTCTGATTGACATGGCTTTGATACATGAGTATGGTAAGGATGGGAAGAAAGAGGTCGAGACTAAGGAAGAGAAATTCAAGGCTGAGAAAAAGAAATGGTGGCCTAAGAAGAACATAGCTAATAAAGGGGAAAGCACAAAAAAGCTCATATCAATACATAAGTGAAATGTCATGGGTATGGTGCTTTATGACACTTTGTGAAAGATTAAAGAAAGACAAAGAATGCTTGCTTTGGTTGTGGCCAAATTGGACATTTCAAGGGATAGTGCCCTAAAAGACAAGGACAGAAAGCCAGATCGTCCAGAGGGCAATTTAACGCTTTAGAGGTTGGTGAACCGGATCAGAGTAGGAAGGTCACAGTAGAAGGTTTGATTTCTCTTTTAGACTAACTTATTAGAACTCTTTTTGTTTCTTGTTCTTCTCATTCATTTATATCCAACTTTGTGGTAGAAAATCTACACCTAGATACTAGTATTGTTTCTGATCCCGTTATAGTCTCAAACCTCATAGGAGGAACGAATCACTTATCCATGATGTGTAGAGGTTTGAGGATTTCCATTTTAGGCATTGAATTTGATTCTGATGCATATGTTCATGGTTTTATGGGTTGCAGATTAATTCTAGGAATAGATTAGCTAGCCATGTATGGTTCCATTCTTGATTGTGAAAAGAGAGTAGTTAGACTTCTCACTTTCCATGGTAAGACTCTCAAAATTTGTTGTGACCCACGGGGGTCGGTGATGCTCAATTTCCTAGATTCTCTCGATGCTTCCGTTGATGATCTTTGATCAGTACCCACAGTTAGCAGGTTTTCAAACGTGTTCCACGAGGTTAGGGGGTTACCTCCAAAGCATGAAATAGACTTTAGGATATACATGGTGGAAAATGCAAAACCAGTCGCAATGCAAGTGCGCCACATATGGGTGAGTTGGTGGAAAAAGGATTCATTGGACGAAGCATTTCTAAGTAGGGAGCTCTAGCCATTCTTGCAACCAAGGAAGATGGCTCTTTCTATCTATATGTGGACTACAGAGAAATGAATAAACTCACTAAGAAGAATAAGCA
Organism: Allium sativum; assembly: GCA_030737875.1. Lineage (NCBI taxonomy): Eukaryota > Viridiplantae > Streptophyta > Magnoliopsida > Asparagales > Amaryllidaceae > Allium > Allium sativum. The sequence continues at coordinate 220,820,961 of CM060912.1, read as the reverse complement.
CCCACTTCCGAGGATTGAAGACTTGTTTGACCAGCTAGTAGGCACTTCAGTTTTCTCGCAATTAGATCTAGCCACGAAATTTCATCAACTTAAAGTGGTGGATGATAGTATTGACAAGACGGCTTTCAGAACTCCAGATGGCTTCTTTGAGTTGTATGTCATGCCTTTTGGGATGACCGATGCACAATGTTCGTGGACGACATTATGATCTTCTCCTAGAGCGAAGGAGAACCCTGCCCAACACTTAGAGGAAGTTCTAAGTACGCTTAGGGCACATCAACTTAAAGCAAAACTTTCTAAGTGTCATAACTGGAGGAAGGATGTAAGATTCCTAGGTCATCTGGTCTCAAAGGAAGGGATAGCGGTGGACCCTGCTAAGGTAGTCGCGGTTCAATATTGGAAGGCTCCTAAGAATGCGACAGTGGTAATAAGTTTCCTTGGATTGGCGGTCGATGTAACGACTCGGAGAATTTGCGATCCTGGATATCGGCATACAACACTATGTCGACTATTCAAGCATCGGAAACACCAAATAGTCCATGAAAAAAATTAGAGGGTGAGAATAGATAAGATAAAAACTTAGAATAGAAGAAGAAGAACCTACACATCAGAGTAAACACGAATCTCACAGCGGAACGAACAACATATAATAGATAACATATCCTTGAAATAAAATCAGTATATGTTTACGGTAACATTATCAGAGTACAACACTTACAACACAGCGGAAATAACTATAACTATAAAATCCTGAAGCCTCCTGCTCCAAGCTCTCCAAGTGTATCTGTAAAATCCTGACTACTTGACTGCTCGTACAAAATTGGGCACCCAAGAGTTTAGGGAAAACAAAAAAATAAACTCTGGGTCAGTCATGGGACTGGTGTGAGTAAAACAATTTAAAACAGTTTGAGCAATAAAACGATATCTCATAAGACCACGCCGTATAACGGAATGGGTTTTCCCCTTATGAGAATCCAAAACATTTGATTTAACTTTCAAAAATCCTTTTGAAAGAAACGATAAACTTTATATCAAAACTCTTTTGATATTATAATAATGTCTATCAACCACAATATATAATAATCATCTAGCAGAACGCTTTCATCTCACGTTCCACATATATAGTATACAATCAAAACCGCGAGCACTTATTGGATAATGGATTTCCAACTATGACAAGGTATGGAACCACCTTCTGATAGTGTACCTCTAGAGAGGAATATACTGGGTTCAACAAGAACATCTTGCAACCCAGCCACACATGACCGACCACTCATTTCGCTTGAGTGTATCGAATGTATATCACCAATGGTTGGGATTAGCAACCGTTTCCTGAATGGGACAACATCGACAATAGATTATAGAATGAAATGAATATCTCTAGATAGGTGATAATATACCCTAATTGGCAGCCAACCACTTAGCCATGTTGCCTGCCCGATTTTTGTCATTTCCCAATTGTGAGGCTAGAAGCCATGCTTATCTCAGATAGATCACACATTTATTCACTTTGAATGTCACATCGTCATACCCGCCAAATCACAAATTGATTTCCCCAAAAATACAACGGGTATACAGCTAAGAGAAACGAATTCCTCTGCCACCAAACATACATACGTTTGAAGAGATCAACTTACGCGATCTATTAAATATACTCTATCAGACATTCTTCCATACAGGTCGTCTTGGGATTGGACAAACCGAAGGCACTATTCTATAAACAGGACATCCCTTGCATAACTCCATCTTCAATTATCTTCATCATATTTGATCGCAAAGCTAACACCCATATGGAGTGGTTTTCAGGTCATGAATCTGATCCCGGTCTCTCCGTATTGACGACGGAAAAATGGTCAAAAACTTCGATAGTCGGTGAGTTAACTATCAAAGGAAAATACGTGTGCAAACAACGATATTATTTCCAGATGGAAATTCTATCGATCAATCATCATTCATCTTTCTATCTCTTTAGTTCATTTATCATTCATTTTCCATTTCATATATCCATATATTCAACATTTCTTATTTTCTAAATTTAGAAAATATACGTTATTAACATTGGAAAACATTTCCATTTCTTGTTTTATATATTAGAAAACATTTTTTATTCTTGTTTGGAAAACATTTCCAAAACTTCTTCATTTGGGTTTAAACAGATGTTTAAATAAAACATCGCTATGCCAACTTAAAACATTACACTCATTAACTAAATTCACTTAACCAAATCTTCACTGTCGAACCTTAACCATTCCTTAGTTAAAAATGGAGTCAATCAAGTTGGGGTATAACTACCTCTCAGACCTTAACTGAACAACAATTCTAACTTCGAAACAGACAAGGTTCACCTTTTAAACCTTCAACAAATTTCCATACGTATCTCTCGGATTCTATTTTCGATTCCACTTCTTTCACAAAAATCATTTGATTATAACAATAGTGTTATAATCCCATGCTTCCGAAATATAATAACTTAAGTATAACTTTTATTTATTAATTTGGATAAATAAACAAAAACTAATTTATTTATAAATAAATAAATATTGAATAAAAATGGAAAGTGAATAATACTTTCCCGAATTTGATATAATCGAATTCAACGTATAATTCTCTTTCGAATAATCTCTATTCGATAACTCCATTTCGAATAAACTATATTCGATTAACTCTCTTCGAATAACTAATATTCGATAATCTCTCTTTCGAATAAACTATCTTCGATAATCTTCTTTCGAATAAACTATATTCGACTAACACCTTGCTTCGAATAAACTATATTCAATTAACTCTTTTCGAATAAACTATATTCGATAATCTTCTTTCGAATAAACTATATTCGACTAACACCTTTCTTCGAATAAACTATATGTAATGGCCCGCAAATCCATACCCTTTGAGTTGACTAATAACACCACACGTCCAACCCAAATTGCACAGAAATACGAATCATTTTTAGAAAGAAGTTAGAGGATGAGAAATAGAAAGAAAGAAATATTAGAATAGAAGAAAACAAAGAAGACAAATCTCACAGCGGAACGAGTAAAATATATTATATAACATAACTTTTGAAATACAAATCAGTAACTTTATATACATACCATCATCAGAGCACAACAGTTATTCCTGGAACAGTTATAAACACATGTTTCCAGATACAACATAGTACACAGCGGAAATATGATAATCTATAGCTAACTGGTGAAGGCTCCTGCTTCCAGCTCCTCCAAATTAATCTGTAAAATCCCAACTACTCGACTACCTGTACAAATTTGGGCACCCAAGAGTTTAGGGAAAACAAACAAAATAAACTCTGGGTCAGTCATGGGACTGGTGTGAGTAAACTTCAACCATTTGTTTAACTTTCAAAAATCCTTTCGAAAGAAAAGATAATAGTAAGACCAGCCCACACATAATCATGGACGGTTCTTACCTTACTATAACCCAAAACACTTTGATATAAAATCCAGTGATATTATAATAGTGTCTAAATCAAATAAATAGCATCTAGCGGAACGCTTGCATCTCACGCTCCACATACATAGTATAAAATCAAAAACCGTAGGGCGCTTATTGGAGATTGGATTTCCAACATAACAAGGTACGGAACCACCTTCCGATCTGTGTACTCTAGAGGCGATACACTGGGGTTCAACAAGAACATCTTGCAACCCGGCCCACACATGACCGACCACTCATTTCGGTTGAGTGTATCGAATGTATATCGCCAACGGTTGGGATCAGCAACCGTTTCCCGAATGGGACAGCGTTGAATAGAATAAGAAATTAAATGAATCTCTAGATAGGTGATTATACATCCTAATGGGAGCGACCCACATAGCCATGCTGCCTGCCCGATTTTTGTCATTTCCCGGTTGTTGAGGCCTGAGGCTACGATTACTTTCTATTCATTGATAGCACAATCACTTTGAATGCCACATTGTCAGATCCGTTAATCACTAATTGATTTGCACAAATATTCTGGATGTTATGCTAAGGGAATAAATCCGTTGCAACCATATATATTTATACAGACCAACCCATTAGATCATTGGAAATACTTAGTCAGACATTCGTCCATATACGTTCGTTCTGGGATTGAACGAAACCGAAGGCACAATTTCTATTTATAGAAAAAGCCCTTCCCTTGCAATTCACTCCGTCTTCGGTTATTTTCATATAATCTGATTCGCAACGCTACTGCCAATACAGAGTGGTTCACGGATAATAATCCAACCGGTCTCTCCATATTGACATCGATGGTCAAAAACTTCGATGGTCTGTGATTTAACTATCGAATAAAAACAAGTGTTTCGATAGTCGATGATTTAACTATCGAAGAAAAACAAGTGTTCATCCAACATATCAAACAAATCACTGGGCTCTTTAATTAATATTTCAATAATTAAATCTCTTCTCCATTTTCCTATCAATATTTGTTAAACAAATATTTTCAATTATCATCACGGTCTCTTACATTCTTTGGAAAACATTTCTATATCTCGCCTTCTATTATTTTCTACACTTAGAAAATATATTCTATTTGAAATTGAAACAATTTCAATCACTTATCTCTTTCCCGACTATCTTAATTATACTCAGGAAATATTTACCTTTATATTTCCAAAATTCCATCACTTGGGTTAAAGCGAATGCTGTATAAAACATCGTTACAACAATCCAAGATATTTTATTCAACCAACCCTTTTTCAAATACTTCTCTTTCAGACGGGATCCTGCTATTTATCAATTAAAAATGAAATCAATCAAGTTGGGGTAAAATTACCTCTCAGACCTTGACTGAAAAATCCTCAACTTCAAAACGGCAAAACCATTTACCTCGAACAAACACACTGTAAAACCCAATTATTCATTTTTAAAACATGTATATGGTTCGCTTTCTATTTCTAATTTATAGATTTCCTTTTTGTTTACAATATTCTATTTTTGATTTCGTTTCCTTATCGAATTCTATATATATCGATACATTGATTTCTAACTATCAAATTATCTTAAAAATATTCTAACTCCTTAAATTCCCGAAAAATTTCGCCATAGCCTCCCCTGCACCGGGAGCTTCGGGATATTTCAAATAGCCTCCCATGGCCCTCACCAATCCAAAAGAAAAAGGAAAAGCCAAGTGGCTTGCCGATACGGCGCATAAAATCTCATATATGAATTTAAACATGTACCTTTCTGTCCGGCACATAAATTAAAATCTTCATATACCTCATCCCATACCTGTCTAACACATGCTCACCTGTTTTCAATTCAATTCAACTCAATCCAATCGTTTGAATTCAGTTTCGCTCATTTATTCTTTAATTATCTATTTTTGCCTATTTCGCTTCTTTGTTTGAAGATAACATGTTCAAACAAAATATTTAACTTGCTCATAACCAAATTGAATTTTCAATTTCAATTCTAGTTTCCTGTTTGATTTCGAATATAAATTTTCAAATCGAATTTACTTATTCGAAGCCCAATATCTATTCAAAATCTCATTAACTAATTTCTATTCAAATTAGTTAATTCTATTCAATAAATCAAAAATCTGGTTTCTGTTTCAAAAATCATATTCATTTACACAACTTGAATTCGCATATATTTTACAACTCAACTCTGAAATTTTCTAAATAGAAATTCGGATTTTATTTGCTTAAAATCCTTTTATAACATTAAATAAACCGTTATGGTTTTAAAACGATTTTGGCGCTGTTTTTCTGAAAATTTGATTTTGATATAACTCAAAATCTATTCGACGAAATCCTGATTTTTCTCCTCCATTAGAAAACTATTATCAAATCGGTCCTAACGTTTCTTGTTTCAAAGAATTCCGATTTCAATTGAGTTCTGTATACTCAATTGAAGTTCGAATCGCCAATTTACGAACTGCAGCGCTACGGCGAGTTCGTTTTTAATTATATTTATATATATGAACATTTTAAAACTTCGTTTATATAAATTCAACTCCATTCTGATATATTTTTAATATATATCAAATCCATTTCAACGTAACATTGCTGATCTATTTTACTTCCATTTGAAATTATATATTTGAGTTCCATTTCACTTCTATTTGAATTCTATATCCCAATTCCTTTTCAATCTCCATTTGAATTTCTATTCAAATCTATTTTCCAACTTCATTTAAATTTCTATATTCAAATCTATTTCAATTCTATTTTGAAATTCTATTTCAATTTCTATTTCCAATTCTATTTGAATCTTCTATATTCAAATTCTATATTTGAATTTCCTTTATTTTTCTATATTCAAATTCTATTTAAATTTCTATATTCAAATTCTAAAATTGAATTTATATTTGAATTTCTATATCCAACTCCATTCAATCTCTATAAACATATCCCATTTACAATTCTATATTCAAATTCTAAATTTGAATTCCCTATTCAAATCCCGTTTGCATTTCTATATTCAAACTCCATTCAAATTCTATATTCACTTTCTATTTGAATTTCCTTTATTCAAATTAAATTTCTATATTTAACTCCATTTCTCTTCTGTTTTCAAATTCTATATTTTAAATCTCATTTGAACCTTCAAATTCATTTGAATTCCTTTGAATTCAAATTCTATTTGAATCCCTTTAAATTCAAATTCTATTTCAATGCCTTTGAATTCAAATCCTATATTTGAATTCCTTTGAATTCAAATATTCAATTTATCTCTTGATAATTTATTCATTATATTTATAAACACTATTTTATAAATTTCCCTGTTTTATTTAAACAAGCCTATTTCGAAATCCATTTAAAACAAAAATCTTATTTTGGAAATTCTCTTTGCATTTTCTATATTCAAATTCCATTGAATCTCTCATATTCAAAATTCTATTTGTATTTCTCATATTCAAATTCTATTTGAATTTTTCATTTGAAATTTCAAATTCTATTTTATAAAAAAAATAGAATTTCCTTTTAAATCTGCGAAATTCCTTTTCATGATATTTTTAAATATCAATATTTGGGCCCAGTTATATTTAAACATCAAACAACCAATTATTTATTTTTCTAACACATCATATATGGCAGTATATATGCAAACAAATAAACAAACAGATAATATATATTTTTGAGGAATCTGGTTGGATTCCTCCAACCTGTTTTCCTGCATCCACAAACGTTAGTCAACATAGAAAAATACCCATCCTGCTTCGAGGCAGGATATCGCGGTATAAAAGGGGATCCACTTATATACGTGGGCGTAGGGTCATCCGCTAATGATACTGCGGGCATCCGCTAATGAAACTGCGGGAATCCAACCAATCACCAAACCAATATATATATATATATATATATATATATATATATATAACAACAAGCCTATATAACTAATATTTTTAAATCAACCAGAAAGCATTTCAAACAAGCATCAAACAATTATTTTTAACGAATAAAAATAATTCTAAATAAAAGGTGAGTGAGATTTACTCACCTCGCTTTTTATTTGTCGAATATCTCGAAATTCCATATTGTTGAATCTACCCGAGTCATCTTCGAACGGATTTATTTTCACCTATGATTATGTATTTTTACATTTATCGATCAAACATTTATTCATTTAAATTAACTTCTATAATGAATAAATAAGTTACTTTATGTAATTTAAATAAGTAAAAATGAATACCTTATCGTCTTTCAACTTCCCGGCTAACCACAGATCATATCAAACATCATTGACTGTCCTCATCGCAACCAGCCCAAAATACTGCTCCTATGATAAATTAATTTTTATTCTCGATTAACCATTTATTTATTTAAATAACTACAACAAATAAATAAATTGTCATATGAATTTCAAATTTTGGTGAAATATATACCTCTATGCCTTGCCAACCACTCGATTAATAACGCAAAACACCTTCTAACAGCCCTAAATACCGCAGTCACCCAAAAACTGTAGTTTCCCACTTTGGCATTACCTCGAACACATTGCAGACACTCCATTCTTCTCAAAGTGATGACCATTCCTGTCACGCCTGCTTCCACTATCTGCCAAATCACAGACCATACTCATTTATTCTCAAAAGACACATTCTGCATTCCTCAATGCCCTACTGTCACAATCCAAGATCAAAAATCCGAACTCCAGTATTCGCGCCAGTCCAGAACAACACCATCGCACCACTATTGAGTCAAAAGAACAGATGCGTTTTCCCAAATACCAACGAGCTCCTATTTCCCAAATCCGAACTCCATTCAACATCGCAACCTCTTATTCATTGCCAGTCGCCCTCCTCGGGACCAACCCGGTCCTTCTAAAAACGCAGCAACCCACTTCCTTCTCTCGGGCAACTCATCGAGGTCGAAGTTTCCTCTATAACCCATGCCGACAACCTGCGACCGCGACTCCAGTACGTTACTGAGCTTCGGGGGATTAGGTGGATCAAGTCGCGATTTGATTTTGATTCTCTAATATATATTTTTAAAGCGGTGAATTTGATTTTGACAGAGGAATGAAACGAAGGAAAGGGGAATAACTTGAATGGATTTCTGATTTCGGAATGAAGAAAAACGAAGCTATAACTCAATTTATAGATGCGCGAGGAGACAGACAGTACCAAAGCCATTAAATTCTTGGTCGGGTACGTACATAACAAATCCTTTATTTTATTTAAAAAGATTTCGATTTCGATTTTAAATATAATTTAATTTAATTTGATTTGATTTCAAGAGATTTTCACTTTATTTTAAACAGATATTGATTTGATCTCGTGCTTATCCACTAAAATAACATCGGGGTCTATTATTTAAACCGCGAACCGCTATTTTAACGTAACCACTGCCATTTCAACGTTATAACACTATTCTGAACTCAACAGAATAGATTATAAATTTTAATTCGAACGTATATATAAAATAACTATATTTGAATAATATATTTTAAATTTAAATTCCTCGAATTAAATAAATATTATTATTCTAACCTAAACACAATTTTGTGTTAGATCATCTGAATTGTTTCTAATTTAGTTATAACTTTAAATCCAAGTATTTATCGTTTTCGATAATTCGACATACTCGAATTAAATCATATTCGATTATAAATCGAGAAATTCCATATAGTTATCCATTTATATTATCACTCAACATTTAAAACAATATTTAAAGGTTTAAAATAAATCGATAAAAATCCGGGTCGTTACACTATATTTGATTAACTCCTTTTCAATTAACTCTATTCGATTAACTCTAATCGATAACTCTAATTGATTAACTCAATTCGATTAACTCTAATCAATTAACTCTAATCGATTAACTCTAATCGATAAACTCTATTCGGTTAACCCTATTCGATTAACTCTATTTGATTAACTCTATTTGGTTAACTCTATCGATTATCTCTTATCACTTAACTCCTTTAGAATAACTAATATTCGATTAATTCCTTTCTTCGAATTACCAATATTCGATAACTCTTTTCGAATAACCAATATTCAATTAACTTCTTGTAACACCCCGTATGTTGAATAGATTGCTATAATATAAAACAGGGCAGAATTAAATTTAAAATTCTGAATCAAGGGAAACGGGCTATGCCATTGCGTTCAATTCGGAAAAATACGCGAAATAGAGTCCGAGTTTTCGAAAATCGGAGTCCGTATGACCCAAATAAGGCCCAAAGAAGTTTTCAGAAATTTAAAAACAGATTTAAAAACAAAATTTTCAATTTTCAGAAGTGGCGGGAAAAATCTTGCCAGACCCAGGGGGTCGACCTGGGGGTCGACTGGGGAGTCGACCTCCCCCCCAGGTCGACTGGGGAGTCGACCCTAGGGTCGACCTGGGGGTCAACCTCCCTGGTCGAGCCCAGGTGACCTGGGTGCACCAGTTTGGCTTTTTGGCTGAGTTTTGATGGCTAGGACGTGATCCGACGGCTCTAATCTGATTTAGGGTTAATCTAATGGCCTAAAACACCTAACTACTCTATAAATACACACTAAGACTACCCTAATTCATACTAAAAATAGAAACAATGCCGTCATGCCGTCAAAATGCAACTTGAAGGAGCCTCCATCAATTTGTAGAAGAAGATAGCATATCAAATCAATCTCTAATCAACCCTAGCAACTTAATCTTCTTCTTAGGAGTGCTAATCAACAAGTTGTGAGTTTTCTATAGCCTTAATGACCAATTATTGAAATGATTATGATAGGATATAATGAGGTTATGGCTATGAATGTGGATCAATGCATGTAATGCAAGTTATATGCTATGTGTTAATGATGTTATGCATGTTATGCAAGTTATATGCTATGTGTTAATGATGTTATGCATGTTATGCAAGTTATATGCTATGTGTTAATGATGCTATGCAAGTTATGCAAGTCATATGCCACATGTTCATGATGTTATGCAAGTTATGCAAGTCATATGCTACATGTTCATGATGTTATGCAAGTTATGCAAGTCATATGCTATGTGTTTGTGATGTTATGCAAGTTATACAAGTCATATGAGAAACATTGATCCATTATGACACCATGATATGCAAGTTTGGTGTATGATTATATGTAAGTTTATATATGATATGTTATGCAAGTTTGGTGTATGATTATATGCAAGTCCATATATGACATGTTATGCAAGTTTGGTGTTTGATGATATGCAAGTAACATGTGCAAGTTTACACCTTAGAATGATATGCATACATATGCAAGTTAACCCCTTTGTATGTCATACATACATATGCAAGTTTACCCCTTTGTATGACATAAATTACTTACGCAAGTTAACCTCCTTATGACATATGTGATTCATGCAAGTTTGGGTTGATTATTTATGCTAGTTGGGTTGATGCTATATGCATGTTGACACCTTTAAACCCATGTTGATGCTAATGCTATGCAAGTTGAACCCATTATATTTATGATGAATCTTCCCTTTTATGTCATGTTAGCGAATTACGTGGGGAACGATGGGGTTAATATACATGTTAATGAAATGGTGTGAAGTTGGTATGATTATGCATACCATAAAGTGATGGACATAATTGAGTCAATTATGTACATCGTTAAAATTGGAATTAATTAAGGAAAATTAATTCGGGGGTGATTAATTAGGTGTAATTAATCGACTAAGACACGAGGTTGGACCCTTTTGTAGCATAAGACTGCCCGGAACCGACCGGCAAATCCAGCGGCTACAAATGATTGGCCCAATGTGAGAGGTCTTAGGCACAAACTATATACGTGACAAGTGTAAAGACACGAGGTTAGACTCGGTTATGGCGTAAGGCTGCCCGGACCCAACCGGCAAATCCAGCTGCCATAAAAGATAGTCTAATGTGAGAGGTCTTTACAACGGTAACGTTCTTAATCAATTAAGAAACACTTAACCAGATAAGCATGTAATGGGAATGAGGGGTTAAGTGGGTGCCTTGGGTGGCATGTGGAAATCAAGTAAGTGCCTTGGGTGGCATGTGGGAATCTAGTGGGTTGCCTTGGGTGGCAATAGATAATACAATTAGAATACTTAACCAAGTGGAAACATGTAATTAAACATGATTAAAGGGTTAAGTGGGATGCACTAGATAAATTGACAAGCTTAGGTGGTAGCTTGTGGGGGCCCATTTCAACCAGTAAACCATATGTATCTTATTGGGCTCGACCCATGTCGAGGACGGGACACGCGTACTGGGCTTGATTATAAGAGGCCAAAACGGGTTAGCGGTGGCAACGCGAGTCCAACGGGTTTCATATGCGTGTGTGGACCCGGGCCGGTAGGTAAGACGTTGTTGCATCGTGTAGGTATAAGCCGTGCACCATTTGTTGTATCGGGTTGCCACTTTGGGGAGTGATACACCCCATTGTAGGGCCAACACGGGTATCTACGGTAGGGAGCCGATCGCTTGGGAGTAGTGGGTAAACCTAGTGGAGATAGGGGCAGACGGCACCTATGTAGTCAGCTAGGGGTACACGAAACTGCTGGGTAAAATTTTCTAAGTCCTTGGGAGGGATCAACCTTTAAGTAGGAATGACTGGTGTGGTGCAGATAGTAATTATCCTTGGGTGGGTAGATGCGTCTTTACCGTTATCCTAGTTCACCTTATGTCTAGTTGGCTACTTAGTGTAGTCATTTATCCCCAGTCATCCCGTGCCAAGTTTATATCATACCCTAATTACTTTAATAATTGTGTTGTTAAAGTTATAAGGCTTACTCAGACTTATGTCTGACCCCGTTGTTTTTATCTTTTTCCCCCTCAGGTCCTCAGGTTGGGCCTAGCACTAGTGGGCTTTGATCAGACTTCCTTATCTATCTCTTGGAGCTTGGACCGTGATGTAAAGCCCAGCTTATCTTTTCTTTCATGGCTATTGTTTATGTAGTGGGATTATGTACTTATGTTTTTATCAGGATGGATATTTAGTACTTGACTCTTTATGGTGTTGTAACTAAACATGTTTACCTTCTGCTGCTATGAAATGATGTTTTAGATTTTCAAGTAGTTATATCTGTCTTGTTGTAATTTTCTGTTCTATACTCACTGAAAATGCTCCACCGAAGTTAAGGCATTTCCTTAGTGAGTGACCTTAGCGGGTGTGGGGTGTTACACATGGTATCAGAGCGAAGGTTACCAGAACAGATAAATTTTTTAGAAAACTATTTTTCTAAAAACATTTTTGGAAGAAGTATTTTCAAAAACATGTCTTTAAAGTGAAAAGTTTTTGAAAGAAAAGCATAATCCCCAATAGCCATATCTTTATCTTTCGAATTCTCCGTTTTGAATCTTTCCTTTTTCGTTTCAACATGGCTGAGGATCTTAACTTTCTGGAGGGTGTGACGATACCAGTATGGTATAGGAGATTGATGGAGGCTAGGGCCGCCACTGCGGGTCCAACAAATGTCCCTCCACCAACCGTAGCACCCGATCTTCCTCCTCCCTCTCCTCCTCCTCGTACGAATACTTTTGCTAAGACTTGCAAGGAATTTAAAGCTATGGGAGGGAAACCTTTTCAAGGATCAGAAACTTTTGTGGAGGCTAGAGATTGGCTTAAGGAGGTGGAAGAGTTGATAGATATCTTTGAGATGGATGAAGGAAAGAAAGTCAAGTTAGCTGCTTGGTTAATGAAGGGAGAGGCCTCATTCTGGTGGGAGGTCACTAATGGGGAACGCCCCGTTGACTCTTGGGCGGATTTCAGGCAAAGATTTGTGGCAAAGTTTCTCTCAAGGGCGGAGGAAAACTTGTATATGGAAAGGTTCTTGACTCTAAAGCAAGGAAATCTCTCGGTGAAGGAATATGTCAACAAGTTTAATCAATTGGCAAGGTTTGGCATAGACATGGTGAATACACCGGAGAAGAAGGCTTTGAGGTTCGTTAAAGGCTTGAATGAACCGATGCATGGATTGGCTATGACTCATATCCCAATGGGGGCCACCTTTGAGAAGCTAGTTGGCATGGCACTCATGCATGAGGAAGAGAAGGGTCCCAATGCTAAAAAGGCACCCGAGAAGAAGGGAGATCAAAAGAGACCTCAACAGAAACAAAACAAAGGTGGGAAAGGAAACGGTGGCAAGGGGAAGAAGAAGTGCTTCAATTGCGGGATACCAGGCCACATAAGCAAAGATTGTCGGAAGAAGAAGAAGAAGACTGGATGCTACCACTGTGGTGAAGCAGGGCATCTAGTGAAGGACTGCCCGAAGAAGGGGCAAAGGACGGGATCTACCTCAGGAGGACAGGTGCAAGCTCTTATGGCACCGGGTCAGGCAAGGGGGCAAGTTCAGGCTCTCGCGGTTCCACCGATTCAGGAAAGAGGTAGAACTATTTCCGTTGAAAGTCTGGTTTTTCTATTTGATCATCCTGTCCGTACATTGTTTGACTCTGGCGCATCGCATTCGTTTATCTCATCATCATTAGTTGAGTCACTGCACTTAGACACCAGTCTAGTAGATGATCCCTTGGTTGTTTCAAACCCAATTGGGGGCTCCACTTATTTGTCCATGATATGTTTGGGTTTGAAGATTTCTATACTTAGCATTGAGTTTAGATGTGATGCTTTTGTTTTGGGCTTCACGGGCTATGGGTTGATTTTGGGCATGGACTGGTTATCCAGTAATGGTGCCGTTCTTGATTGCGAAAGGAGAGTTGTTAGGCTTATGACCCGCTTGGGGAACACTCTCGAGATCTCTTGTAATCCCATGGAATCTGTTATGCTAAGTTATCTTGAATCGCTTGACGCTTCGGTCGAGAGTTTGCGATCTGTTAGAGTGGTCCGGGAATACTCGGATGTGTTTGAGGAGGTGAAGGGCTTACCTCCAAAGCGGGAGACAGACTTCCGAATATATCTGGTGGATAATGCTAAACCTGTATCTTTACCAGTGTGCCACATGGCTCCTCGTGAGAGGAGGGAACTCCATAAGCAAGTAGGGGAGTTGCTTGAGAAGGGGTTCATAAGATGAAGTATATCGGAGTGGGGTGCTCCAGTAGTTTTTGCTACGAAGGCGGATGGGTCCCTCAGACTTTGTGTAGACTATAGAGAACTCAACAAGCTCACAAAGAAGAATAGACACCCATTGCCGAGGATTGATGATCTTTTTGATCAGTTAGTTGGCGCTTCAGTATTTTCTCAGTTGGACTTAGCCACGGGGTTTCATCAGTTGAGGGTGGCTGAGGATAGCATAGACAAGACTGCCTTTAGGACTCCGGATGGTTTCTATGAGTGGCTGGTGATGCCATTTGGGTTGACGAACGCCCCTGCATACTTTGTTGATTTGATGAGTAGGGTGTTCAGGGAGTTCCTTAATAAGTTCGTGGTGGTCTTTGTGGATGACATCTTAGTATTTTCTAAGAGTGAAGAAGAGCATGCCATACATCTTAGGGAAGTGTTGGAGACTCTTCGAGCGCATAGCCTTAAGGCTAAATTTTCTAAATGTCACTTCTGGAGGAAGGAAGTGCGGTTCTTGGGGCACGTGGTCTCCAAGGAAGGGATAGCTGTGGATCCCGCGAAGGTAGTATCAATTCAAGATTGGAAGGTTCCAAAGAATGCTACCGAGGTGAGGAGTTTCTTGGGGTTGGCTGGCTACTATAGGAAGTTTATCAAGGACTTCACGAAGATATCAGCCCCATTAACTCGCTTGACGAAGAAGAATCTGGTCTTCGCATGGGACGTAGATTGTGATGATGTGTTCCGACGGTTAAAGAGAGCTTTAACCACAGCTCCAGTCTTAGTGTTGCCAGATGGAAGTAAGCCATTTGTTGTCTATACCGATGCTTGTGGGACAGGACTGGGCGCAGTCTTAATGCAAGAGGGAAGGGTAATAGCCTATGGTGGAAGGCAATTGAGAAAGCATGAGAAAAATTACCCTACCCATGATTTAGAGTTGGCCGCTATTGTTTTTGCGCTTAAGATTTGGCGCCATTATCTTCTGGGAGAGAGATTCGAATTGTTCACTGACCACAAATCATTGAAGTACTTGTTTTCTCAGAAGGATTTGAACTTGAGACAGCAAAGGTGGATGGAGTTCTTAGCATCCTATGATTTCGAGATAGCGTATACCCCTGGCAAGGGTAACGTGGTGGCGGACGCCTTGAGTAGAAAAAGGTTGTCCTTGAGTCCATTGTTCGTGGAACGACGAAGCTTGGAATTTATCTCGATGTTTGATTTCAGACCTTCCATTGATTATGTACCCGGTTTGCTAGCATCCTTGGAGGTCAGACCTACTCTTTTGGGGCGGATTGGAGAAGCACAGAGGGACGACCCATAGTTGGTTGAGTTGGTAGAGAGGCTCATAAGGGGGGAGTCGTCCAGTCGTTTGAGTAGGTACACCCTAGACGATAAAGGGTGCTTGCGTAGAGACGGTAGACTTTGTGTACCGCAAGACGAGGGTTTGAGGAAGGCTATTCTTGAGGATGCACACCGTTCTAGGATGACCATTCATCCCGGTGGGGACAAGATGTACCAAGACAAGAGGCGAGTTTTCTTTTGGGCCGGAATGAAGAAAGATGTGGCCGAGTATATCGCTAGATGCTTGGTGTGCCAACAAGTGAAAGCGGAGCAAAAGAAACCAGGTGGGTTGCTTCACCCATTGGAAGTTCCGCAATGGAAGTGGGATAGCATCTCGATGGATTTTATTGATGGGTTACCTAGATCGAGAAAGGGTAATACGGGAATTTGGGTTGTGGTAGACAGACTTACTAAGAGCGCCCATTTCATACCCGTGAAGAGCAAGAGGACTGCTCCATGGCTAGCTTCAATATATCTTCGAGAGATAGTTCGATTGCATGGGGTACCCTCTAGCATAGTGAGTGATCAAGATCCTATCTTCACTAGCGAGTTTTGGAAGAGTTTGCAAGAAGCAGTGGGGACTCAGTTGTGTCTGAGCACCGCATATCATCCTCAGACGGACGGCCAGACCGAGAGGGTGAATCGTGTTCTGGAAGACCTTTTGAGGCTTTGTATCTTAGATTTTGGAGGTACATGGGAAGAGCATCTTCCATTGGTGGAGTTCGCATATAATAACAGCTTTCAGTCGAGTATTGGTATGGCTCCTTTCGAAGCTCTTTATGGAAGGCCTTGTCGATCACCTACATGTTGGTGGGAATCTACGGATAAGATCTTGCTTAGGCCCGATATGGTTAGAGAGACTTCAGAAAAGATTGATTTGATTCGAAGAAGGATGAAAGCAGCGCAGGATAGGCAAAAATCTTATGCGGACAAGAGGAGGACGGATCTGGAGTTTGAGGTTGGGGACATGGTCTTTGTCGAAGTATCTCCATTACGGAATGTAGTTCGCTTTGGGTCCGTTGGGAAGTTAGCTCCAAGATTTGTTGGGTCGTTTCCTATTAAGGAAAGGATTGGACGGATGGCATATAGAGTGGATTTACCCGAGAGACTTAGTGGGGTACAAGACGTATTCCATGTGTCACATTTGAGGAAGTGTCTACATGAAACCGCAGAGGTGGTAGAGCCGAGCTTGCTAAAAGAAGTGGAGGTAGAGCGAGATGCAACTATACGACGAGCTCCTACCCGCATCCTTGGGTCAGAGATTAGGAAGTTGAGGAACAGAGAGGTGCGACTAGTCAAAGTGCAATGGGGAGAGGATGAGAGCAATGCTACTTGGGAGACAGAAGCGAAGATGCGTTCACTATACCCATTCCTTTTTGAGGGTATGTCTTTTAACTTCTCCTTTATCGTTTGTCTAGTACTTATCTTATCTTTAGTATGTCCTCTCATTAGTACCTTTGACCTTTAGATAGGGTAAAACCTATGGTTGAAACATGTGTTTGAGACATGTTATGCTTGATGGATGCGTGTGGATGCAAGTGTTTGCTAGTGGTTGCTCGTGGATGCATATACACACACTCTAGGCACTAGATCGGCTCAATCACTTCATATTGCATATTGCATAAAATTATGTGTAGGTAGCTATATTAATGGATGTATAATGGTTGTGCTATCATATGGATGATGCATTTTGGTGAATGATTGTGCACTCATGTAGAAATAGTATGTGTCGATAAGGTTCTTTCGCATACATATTGGATGCATGGCACTATCATGGTTTGCATTAAGGAGCTCAACTGAATCAGTAGACCGCCTGATTTTGCATTAGACGGGGAACATATACACACACTCTTTGCATATGTTCATACAGCATTAGAAACTCTAAGGACAATGGATGCCAGTGTTTGATGGTTTAGTAGATGGTTGTTTGGTTGGTAGGATACGTTGTTCTTGACTTAAAGATTTCAGGAACGAAATCCTTTAAGTAGGGGAGAATGTAACACCCCGTATGTTGAATAAATTGCTATAATATAAAACAGGGCACAATTAAATTTAAAAATCTGAATCAGGGGAAACGGGCTATGCCATTGCGTTCGTCTCGGAAAAATACGCGAAATAGAGTCCGAGTTTTCGAAAATCGGAGTCCGTATGACCCAAATAAGGCCCAAAGAAGTTTTCAGAAATTTAAAAACATAATTAAAAACAAAATTTTCAATTTTCAGAAGTGGCGGGAAAAAACCCGCCAGACCCAGGGGGTCGACTGGGGAGACGACCTCCCCCCCAGGTCGACTGGGGAGTCGACCCTAGGGTCGACCTGGGGGTCGACCTCCCTGGTCGAGCCCAGGTGACCTGGGTGCACCAGTTTGGCTTTTTGGCTGAGTTTTGATGGCTAGGACGTGATCCGACGGCTCTAATCTGATTTAGGGTTAATCTAATGGCCTAAAACACCTAACTACTCTATAATTACACCCTAAGACTACACTAATTCATACTAAAAATAGAAACAATGCCGTCATGCCGTCAAAATGCAACTTGAAGGAGCCTCCATCAATTTGTAGAAGAAGATAGCATCTCAAATCAATCTCTAATCAACCCTAGCAACTTAATCTTCTTCTTAGGAGTGCTAATCAACAAGTTGTGAGTTTTCTATAGCCTTAATGACCAATTATTGAAATGATTATGATAAGATATAATGAGGTTATGGCTATGAATGTGGATCAATGCATGTTATGCAAGTTATATGCTATGTGTTAATGATGTTATGCATGTTATGCAAGTTATATGCTATGTGTTAATGATGTTATGCATGTTGTGCAAGTTATATGCTATGTGTTAATGATGATATGCAAGTTATGCAAGTCATATGCTGCATGTTCATGATGTTATGCAAGTTATGCAAGTCATATGCTACATGTTCATGATGTTATGCAAGTTATGCAAGTCATATGCTACATGTTCATGATGTTATGCAAGTTATGCAAGTCATATGCTATGTGTTTGTGATGTTATGCAAGTCATATGAGAAACATTGATCCATTATGACACCATGATATGCAAGTTTGGTTTATGATTATATGCAAGTTTATATATGATATGTTATGCAAGTTTGGTGTACGATTATATGCAAGTCCATATATGACATGTTATGCAAGTTTGGTGTTTGATGATATGCAAGTAACATGTGCAAGTTTACACCTTAGAATGATATGCATACATATGCAATTTAACCCCTTTGTATGTCATACATACATATGCGAGTTTACCCCTTTGTATGACATAAATAACTTATGCAAGTTAACCTCCTTATGACATATGTGATTCATGCAAGTTTGGGTTGATTATTTATGCTAGTTGGGTTGATGCTATATGCATGTTGACACCTTTAAACCCATGTTGATGCTAATGCTATGCAAGTTGAACCCATTATATTTATGATGAATCTTCCCTTTTATGTCATGTTAGCGAATTACGTGGGGAACGATGGGGTTAATATACATGTTAATGAAATGGTGTGAAGTTGGTATGATTATGCATACCATAAAGTGATGGACATAATTGAGTCAATTATGTACATCGTTAAAATTGGAATTAATTAGGGAAAATTAATTCGAGGGTGATTAATTAGGTGTAATTAATCGACTAAGACACGAGGTTGGACCCTTTTGTAGCATAAGACTACCCGGAATCGACCGGCAAATCCAGCGGCTACAAATGATTGGCCCAATGTGAGAGGTCTTAGGCACAAACTATATACGTGACAAGTGTAAAGACACGAGGTTAGACTCGGTTATGGCGTAAGGCTGCCCGGACCCAACCGGCAAATCCAGCTGCCATAAAAGATAGTCTAATGTGAGAGGTCTTTACAACGGTTACGTTCTTAATCAATTAAGAAACACTTAACCAGATAAGCATGTAGTGGGCATGAGGGGTTAAGTGGGTGCCTTGGGTGGCATGTGGAAATCAAGTAAGTGCCTTGGGTGGCATGTGGAAATCTAGTGGGTTGCCTTGGGTGGCAATAGAAAATACAATTAGAATACTTAACCAAGTGGAAACATGTAATTAAACATGATTAAAGGGTTAAGTGGGATGCACTAGATAAATTGACAAGCTTAGGTGGTAGCTTGTGGGGGCCCATTTCAACCAGTAACCCATATGTATCTTATTGGGCTCGACCCATGTCGAGGACGGGACACGCGTACTGGGCTTGATTATAAGAGGCCAAAACGGGTTAGCGGTGGCAACGCGAGTCCAACGGGTTTCATATGCGTGTGTGGACCCGGACTGGTAGGTAAGACGTTGTTGCATCGTGTAGGAGTAAGCCGTGCACCATTTGTTGTATCGGGTTGCCACTTTGTGGAGTGATACACCCCATTATGGGGCCAGCACGGGTATCTATGGTAGGGAGCCGATCGCTTGGGAGTAGTGGGTACACCTAGTGGAGATAGGGGCAGACGGCACCTATGTAGTCAGCTAGGGGTACACGAAACTGCTCGGTAAAATTTTCTAAGTCCTTGGGAGGGATCAACCTCTAAGTAGGAATGACTGGTGTGGTGCAGTTAGTAATTATCCTTGGGTGGGTAGATGCGTCTTTACCGTTATCCTAGTTCACCTTATGTCTAGTTGGCTACTTAGTGTAGTCATTTATCCCCAGTCATCCCGTGCCAAGTTTATATCGTACCCTAATTACTTTAATAATTGTGTTGTTAAAGTTATAGGGCTCACTCAAACTTATGTCTGACCCCGTTGTTTTTATCTTTTTCCCCCTCAGGTCCTCAGGTTGGGCCTAGCACTAGTGGGCTTTGATCAGACTTCCTTATCTATCTCTTGGAGCTTGGACCGTGATGTAAAGCCCAGCTTATCTTTTCTTTCATGGCTATTGTTTATGTAGTGGGATTATGTACTTATGTTTTTATCAGGATGGATATTTAGTACTTGACTCTTTATGGTGTTGTAACTAAACATGTTTACCTTCTGCTGCTACGAAATGATGTTTTAGATTTTCAAGTATTTATATCTGTCTTGTTGTAATTTTTCTGTTCTATACTCACTTAAAATGCTCCACCGAAGTTAAGGCATTCCCTAAGTGAGTGACCTTAGCGGGTGTGGGGTGTTACACTTCTCTTCGAATAACTAATATTCGATAACTCTTTTCTCGAATAACCAATATTCGATTATCCTTTCGAATAACTAATATTCGATAATCCTTTCGAATAAACCATATTCGATTTACTCCTTTAACTCTATTCGAATAAACTATATTCGATTTACTCCTTTAGCTCTATTCGAATAAACTATATTCAATTTACTCCTTTCGAATAACTAATATTCAATAACTCCTTTCGAATAAACTATACTCGATTTACTCATTTAACTCTATTCGAATAAACTATATTCGATTTACTCCTTTCGAATAACTAATATTCGATAACTCCTTTCCAATAAACCATACTCGATTTACTCCTTTAACTATATTCGAATATACTATACTCGATTTACTCCTTTCGAATAACTAATATTTGATAACTCCTTTCGAATAAACTATACTCGATTTACTCCTTTAGCCCTATTCGAATAAACTATATTCGATTTACTCCTTTCGAATAACTAATATTCGATAACTCCTTTCGAATAAACTATACTCGATTTACTCCTTTAACTCTATTCGAATAAACTATATTTGATTTACTCCTTTAGAATAACTAATATTCGATTACTCCTTTCGAATAATTAATATTTGATAATCATTTCGAATAACTAATATTCGATAATCTCTTCTTCGAATAACTAATGTTCGATAATCCTTTCGAATAACTAATATTCGATAATCTCTCTTCGAATAACTAATATTCGATAATCCTTTCGAATAACTAATATTCTATAATCTCTCTTCGAATAACTAATATTCGATAATCCTTTCGAATAACTAATATTCGATAATCTCTCTTCGAATAACTAATATTCGATAATCCTTTCGAATAACTAATATTCGATAATCTTTCTTCGAATAACTAATATTCGATAATCCTTTCGAATAATTAATATTCGATAATCTCTAACTGATTAACTCTAGTTCTAATCAATTAATTCTAACTCTTATCGATTAACTCTAACTCTAATGGATTAACTCTAACTCTAATCGATTAATTATAATTCGATTAACGCTAACTCTAATCGATTAACTCTAATTCTAATCGATCAACTATAATTCGATTAACTCTAATTCTAATCGATTAACTATAATTCGATTAACTCTAATTCTAATTTCCAAATATCCCTTTTCATAAACCCTATTTGTTTTATAAATATTTCTATTTATTGTCCAAATAATTCCTTTGATAAAATCTTATTTATTTTATAAATAATTACTTTTATTACTCTATTTATTTCATAAATAAATATTTACATTTATAATCTATTTGTAAATGTTTTACAAATATTTCCTTTCCAATTCTATTTGTAAATGGTTTACAAATATACCCTTTTCAATTCTATTTGTAAATGGTTTACAAATATACCCTTTTCATATTTGTCTTGCAAATATTTTCCTTTTCAATTCTTCTTTGATTTTATAATTTTCTTTTATAAAATCCTTCCCTTTTTATATATAAGCTCCATTGATTTTATATAAATAATTTATTTTCAAAATACACTTTGAAAATCCCCTTTTCTACATTCCCCCTTTTCTACATTCCAGTATTTCTTATGGTATTTAAAATACCAAATAACAATGATTGATATCATTCAAACACACATAATCAACACATATTATATATCACATCATATATTACAATATATGAAAAACAGTAAAATAAATGTTGAGGAATGCAGTTGGATCCCCTCGACCTGTTTCCCTGCATCTACAGATGTTACACAATACAATTAACATCAATTTCATTTCACTATGAAATATTCTGCCAAACCGAATCAATTTATATATATATATATATATATATATATATATATATACATTTATATATATAACCAGATCTATAATTTCAACCAATTACTTAGCAGTTCAACCAAGCAGTCAATACATAGCAATCAATCATCATTTATCAGTTCTAAATATACGTTATAAAAATATGAACTGATAGAGTTGGTGAGTTTTACTCACATTGGATGATCATCGTTAATAACGAAAACCATCGCTTGATTCAGACGGACAAATTATTTTTCTATAAATTGTAACAAGCTTCGATTCGCTCCCCGTCAGTTCCATTGGGTAGTCGCCATCCATACGATCCCAATGGATCTTGTTTTGTTCAATTCTGACTACGTATGACAAAGTTATCGAATTAACAAACTTATACATTAGTTAATTTAAATTAACTTAAATATTACTAAATCGGGCCTCACCCCTTTGGCTCATCCACCCTTGTTAAAGCCCAATCCCGTAAATTCCCATTCCTTCTTCTCATAAGGCCGTCCTCCTCTTCATACGCTCACATTCGAATGCAAATCCATAGCCATTTCCACACAGTTGACCACCCCTTCCTCAATCATTCCTCCATGAATCAACACAAGAAAGACACCATTTCACTTCTCATCAATTTCTCTTCAACCTTTACCCAAAAAGAACCAACTCGTCGTCACTTTAGGGCTCGCATTCGAAGACCAGTTATGCGAGCTACGGTGCATCGAACGACCTACATTTGTGCCGAACTCCCTCAAACTTTGCCTACTCACGCAAAAACATCTCCTCAATCCAATGGTAACAACCGAAACAAGAACGGATGCCTAAATTTCTCGAAATCATAAACCCTAGCATCGCTGTATAAAACAACAGCTAAGAACAGTTGCATCGAATCCCAAACAGGTACTACCAGATTGAAGAGTTCCTCTTCCTAAATGCAACAAAACTTGTTTTGGATTTTTACTATTTCTCTTTGATTTGTTTCAGATTTATTCGTTTGATTTTCTTCCTTACGGTTTTTCATTGAAGTGGAGGCGCGATGTCTGTTGACTTTGGAAGATAGAAATTAGGTTAGAAGGTGTTAAGGGTTTTTTATAGGAAAATTTAATTATTATTATTATATTGATTATTTACTCCTACGCTGTCTATATTTGTCCTTAAAACTTCCTGTGATCACATACGATATCCAAAAATCACGAAACTGGACATACGACTAGAGTTCGACATTACGGACCCAACGAAACTGGTTTCATCGAATTTCGACTTTGTTTGCTCACACAGCGTATTTTCAACCGTCAAAATACTGACTGTTTTTCACATTTAAATAACGTATGGCCACATAGGGACTCTAAAAATCATGGAAATTGAAATCTAGCAATAACTTAATATTTCAGATCCAATAAAATTAGTTTCGTCGAAAACGGAGGTCATTTGCAAAACTAGCTATTTTTAAAGCTCTAAATAACCCTTTTAAATATATAAATATAATTAAAAATAATTAAATTAAATATTTATAAATAAATATTATCGTATATATTCATAATAGAATATCATACAGCTCCAATTGGATTTATAACTCGATATTTCAAAATTCCCAGTTATATCGATATTCGATTTATATATAAAATCCTTTTATAATATAAATATATATTTATAAATTCCAAAGGAATTCCATAGCGACTTTTCTAAAATTTGATTTGGACATAAATCAAAATCTACACAATGAAATCTGGATTTTTCTCTTCCATTAGAAAAATATACTTCACCAGCTCCGTACGTTTCTTGTTTCACAGAAATCCGGCTTAAAACGGTTTCTGTATATTCAATTGAAGTTCGAATCATCAAATTACGAACTACATCGCCATTTCGAGCTCGATTTTTAATTATATTATAATTATACGTTCAACTGTCATTTATATAATATATTCATTATTCGAATTCAATTCCAAACTGAATTATATATATTTTGAATTGTCCAGTTCACATTATATTGTCAATTCATTATTTCTGATTATTTCAGAATTAAATATATTATTCTATTATTTATATTAATTAAATATTCATCGTTATTTATTTAAATGACCATTAAAATATCTAAATCACCTTTTGAATAATTAAATAAATAAATTTTTACATAGTAAAAATACGGGACATTACATTCTTCCCCCCTTAAAATAATTTCATCCTCGAAATTGCTAAGGTAGAAAAACTTACCCTATTAACTGGTTAAAAATTATTTGTTTACTTCTTTTTCAGTTTCAACTGAACCAATTTAATTTCAATTAAATATTAATTTATTCCGATTAACGAAAAATTCTCAAAAATTTTGAAAATTTTCTAACACCTTAACTTTCCGAAAAATTTCGCCAGCACTTCCTTTGTACCGGCCAATAGCTCAGACTCAATCTCACCTCTCTAGGCCATTCCCAATCCAAAAGAAAATCAAACAGCCAAGCGGCTTGCCAATTCAGCTCATCAAAATCTCATGCCCATATATAATATAAACTGGTACCTTTTTGTTGGGCATATCAATACATCATTTCCATCTATTACCAATTCTGCATATACCAATGTCATCCCAATCAAACTCCAATCAATTATTATCCTCAGATCCAACCATTGTCTTATTATTAAGCCAATTTCCATTCTGAAATCAAATTCCATTATCAATTCCAAATTCTTACGACATCAATCCAACTTACTCGATATCATTCTAATCCTATACTATTTCAATTTCAATTTGCTTTTCCCAGTTTCTACTTAATTTGTTTTCAGTTTAAACAATCTCTTCTTGGGAGTTCTAAATAGCTTCAATTTTCAAAATCAAATATTCCCTTTCAAAATTCAAAACAACTTGTTTTTCTAAACAATTTCAACAACAGTCTCTTTGGAAGTAATCCGTCACTTAGAACTCGAAAATGACAATGATGATGTGGCCATCATCATCAGGGTTATTTTCCAGCTATCGAAGTGAGTTCAATACTATAACAATTTCAAAATTTTATCTTAAAACACTTCTATTTTGAAATCAATTTCAAAACACCATTCACAATGTCGTAAAACAATTTAAAATCTCCTAGGATTTTAAAATTCTCATATATTAACTCCAAATCCATTTACAAACACATTTCCATATTTCCAGGGTTTTAATTTCAATTCTGATTTAAATTCAGATTTAATTCATTTTGTAACACTTATACGAATTCTAATTGGTTATTTATATAATCATTTCATTTATAATCAACCAACACATCCAATACTATATTTCAAATATATATATATCTTCTTTATATCAAAATATAATTGGGTAAAATTATTTCATTACCCTCTTTTCAAAACATACTATGTCGGTTCATCGTATTCGAGTGTTTAGAAACTCCTACCGATACAGTGGATCAAACTAATCGACCAGAACCCATAAACAACTCAACCAACAAAATCTCCACAATATAAAACCATTTTATATCAAATAACAAATACGTTCACTCGTATATATACACTCAACTCAATCTAGGGTATTATTGATCCTATCTCTACCGAGTCACACCACAGAGCCAAGGTAATTACTTAACCTTAAGCTCTGATACCACTGTAACGATCCAGGGAATTTGCGATCCTGGATATCGGCATACAACACTATGTCGACTATTCAAGCATCGGAAACAACGGATAGTCCATGAAAGAAATTAGAGGGTGAGAATAGATAAGATAGAAACTTAGAATAGAAGAAGAAGAACCAACACATCAAAATAAACACGAATCACACAGCGGAACGAACAACATATAATAGATAACATATCCTTGAAATAAAATCAGTATATGTATACAGTAACATTATCAGAGTACAACACTTACATCACAGCGGAAATAACTATAGCTATAAAATCATGAAGCCTCCTACTCCAAGCTCTCCAAGTGTATCTGTAAAATCCTGACTACTTGACTGCCCGTACAAATTATGCACCCAAGAGTTTAGGAAAAAAAAAAAAACTCCGGGTCAGTCACGGGACTAGTGTGAATAAAACAATTTAAAACAGTTTGAGCAATAAAACGATATCTCATAAGACCACGCCGTATAACGGAACGGGTTTTTCCCTTATGAGAATCCAAAACATTTGATTTAACTTTCAAAAATCCTTTTGAAAGAAACGATAAACTTTATATCAAAAATCTTTTGATATTATAATAATGTCTATCAACCACAATATATAATAATCATCTAGCAAAACGCTTTCATCTCACGTTCCACATATATAGTATATAATCAAAATCGCGAGCACTTATTGGATAATGGATTTCCAACTATGACAAGGTATGGAACCACCTTTCGATAGTGTACCTCTAGAGAGGAATACACTGGGTTCAACAAGAACATCTTGCAACCCGGCCACACATGACCGACCACTCATTTCGCTTGAGTGTATCGAATGTATATCACCAACGGTTGGGATCAGCAACCATGTCCCGAATGGGACAACATCGACAATAGATATAGAATGAAATGAATATCTCTAGATAGGTGATAATATACCCTAATTGGCAGCCAACCACTTAGCCATGCTGCCTGCCCGATTTTTGTCATTTCCCGGTTGTGAGGCAAGAGGCCACGCTTATCTCTGACAGATCACACATTTATTCACTTTGAATGTCACATCGTCATGCCCGCCAAATCACAAATTGATTTCCCTAAAAATATAACAGGTATACAGCTAAGAGAAGCGAATTCCTCTGCCACCAAATGTACATATGTTTGAAGAGATCAACTTACGCGATCTATTAAATATTCTCTGTTAGACATTCTTCCATACAGGTCATCCTGGGATTGGACAAACCGAAGGCACTATTCTGTAAACAGGACAGCCCTTGCATAACTCCGTATTCAATTATCTTCATCATATTTGATCGCAACGCTAACGCCCATACGGAGTGGATTTCAGGTCATGAATCTGATCCCGATCTCTCTGTATTGACAACGGAAAAATGGTCAAATACTTCGATAGTCGGTGAGCTGACTACCAAAGAAAAATACATGTGCAAACAACGATATTATTTCCAGATGGAAATTCTATCGATCAATCATCATTCATCTTTCTATCTCTTTAGTTCGTTTATCATTCATTTTCCATTTTATATATCCATATATTCAACATTTCTTATTTTCTAAATTTAGAAAATATACGTTATTAACATTGGAAAACATTTCCTTTTCTTGTTTTCTATATTAGAAAACATTTCTGATTCTTGTTTGGAAAACATTTCCAAAACTTCTTCATTTGGGTTTAAACAGATGTTTAAATAAATCATCGCTATGCCAACTCAAAACATTAAACTCATTAACTAAATTCACTTAACCAATCTTCACTCTCGAACCTTAACCATTCCTTAGTTAAAAATGGAGTCAATCAAGTTGGGGTATAACTACCTCTCAGACCTTAACTGAACAACATTTCTAACTTCGAAACAGACAAGGTTCACCTTTTAAACCTTTAACAAACTTCCATACGTATCTCTCGGATTCTATTTATGTATCCACTGCTTTTAAAGAAATCATTTGATTATAACAATAGTGTTATAATCCAATGCTTCCGAAATATAATAACTTAAGTATAACTTTTATTTATTAATTTGGATAAATAAACAAAAACTAATTTATTTATAAATAAATCTTGATTAAAAACGAAGAGTGAATAATACTTTCCCGAATTCGATATAATCGAATTCAACGTATAATTCTCTTTCGAATAATCTCTATTCGATAACTCCTTTTCGAATAAACTATATTCGATAATCTCTCTTTTGAATAAACTATCTTCGACGATCTTCTTTCGAATAAACTATATTCGACTAACACCTTTCTTCGAATAAACTATATTCAATTAACTCCTTTCGAATAAACTATATTCCATAATCTTCTTTCAAATAAACTATATTCGAATAACACCTTTCTTCGAATAAACTATATTTGATTAACTCCTTATCAATTAACTCTATTCGATTAACTCTAATCGACAACTCTAATTGATTAAATCTATTCGATTAACTCTAATCGATTAACTCTAATCGATTAACTCTGATCGATAAACTCTGATCGGTTAACCCTATTCGATTAACTCTATTTGATTAACTCAATTTGGTTAACTCTATCGATTAACTCTTATCACTTAACTCCTTTTGAATAACTAATATTCGATTAATTCCTTTCTTTGAATAACCAATATTCGATAACTCTTTTCGAATAACCAATATTCGATAAACTTCTCTTCGAATAACTAATATTCGATAACTCTTTTCTCGAATAACCAATATTCGATTATCCTTTCGAATAACTAATATATGATAATCCTATCGAATAAACCATATTTGATTTACTCCTTTAACTCTATTCGAATAAACTATATTCGATTTACTCCTTTAGCTCTATTTGAATAAACTATATTCAATTTACTCCTCTCGAATAACTAATATTCGATAACCCCTTTCGAATAAACTATACTCTATTTACTCCTTTAACTCTATTCGAATAAACTATATTCGATTTACTCCTTTCGAATAACTAATATTCGATAACTCCTTTCGAATAAACTATACTCGATTTACTCCTTTAACTCTATTCGAATAAACTATATTCGATTTACTCCTTTCGAATGATTAATATTCGATAACTCCTTTCGAATAAACTATACTCGATTTACTCCTTTAACTGTATTTGAATAAACTATATTCAATTTACTCCTTTCAAATAACTAATATTCGGTAACTCCTTTTGAATAAACTATACTCGATTTACTCCTTTAACTCTATTCGAATAAACTATATTCGATTTACTCCTTTCAAATAACTAATATTCGATAACTCCTTTCGAATAACTAATATTCGATAATCCTTTCGAATAACTAATATTCGATAATCTCTTCTTTGAATAACTAATGTTCGATAATCCTTTCGAATAACTAATATTCGATAATCTCTCTTTGAATAACTAATATTCGATAATACTTTTGAATAACTAATATTCGATAATCTCTCTTCGAATAACTAATATTCGATAATCCTTTCGAATAACTAATATTCGATAATCTCTCTTCGAATAACTAATGTTCGATAATCCTTTCGAATAACTAATATTTGATAATCTCTCTTCGAATAACTAATATTCGATAATCCTTTCGAATAACTAATATTCGATAACCTCTAACTGATTAACGTTAGTTCTAATCGATTAATTCTAACTCTTATCGATTAACTCTAACTCTAATCGATTAACTCTAGCTCTAATCGATTAATTATAATTCGTTTAACTCTAACTCTAATCGATTAACTATAATTCGATTAACTCTAATTCTAATCGATTAACTATAATTCGATTAACTCTAATTCTAATCGATTAACTATAATTCGATTAACTCTAATTCTAATTTCCAAATATCCCTTTTCATAAACCCTATTTGTTTTATAAATATTTCTATTTATTTTCCAAATAATTCCTTTGATAAAATCTTATTTATTTTATAAATAATTACTTTTATTTCTCTATTTATTTCATAAATAAATATTTCCATTTATAATCTATTTGTAAATGTTTTACAAATATTTCCTTTCCAATTCTATTTGTAAATGGTTTACAAATATACCCTTTTCAATTCTATTTGTAAATGGTTTACAAATATACCCTTTTCATATTTGTCTTACAAATATTTTCCTTTTCAATTCTTCTTTGATTTTATAATTTTCTTTTATAAAATCCTTCTCTTTTTATATATATAATCCATTGATTTTATATAAATAATTTATTTTCAAAATACACTTTGAAAATCCCCTTTCTTACATTCCAGTATTTCTTACAGTATTTAAAATACCAAATAACAATGATTGATATCATTCAAACACACATAATCAACACAGATTATATATCACGTCATATATTACAATATATGAAAAAAGTAAATGTTGAGGAATCCAGTTGGAACCCTCCGACCTGTTTCCCTGCATCCACAGATGTTACACAATACAATTAACATCAATTTCATTTCACTATGAAATATTCTGCTAAACAGAATCAATTTATATATATACATTTATTTATATGTATAATCAGATCTATAATTTCAACCAATTACTTAGCAGTTCAACCAAACAATCAATACAGAGCAAACAATCATCATTTATCAGTTCTAAATATACGTTATAAAATTATGAACTGATAGAGTTGGTGAGTTTTACTCACATTGGACGATCATCGTTAATAACGATAACCATTGCTTGATTCAGACGGACAATTTATTTTGCTATAAATTGTAACGAGCTTCGATTCGCTCCCCGTCAGTTCCATTGGGTAGCCGCCATCCATACGATCCCAATGGATCTTGTTTTGTTCAATTCTGACTATGTATGACAAAGTTATCGAATTAACAAACTTATACATTAGTTAAATTTAAATTAACTTAAATATTACTAAATCGGGCCTCACCCCTTTGGCCCATCCACCCTTGTTAAAGCCCAATCCCGTAAATTCCCATTCCTTCTTCTCATAAGGTCGTCCTCCTCTTCATACGCTCACAGTCGAATGCAAATCCATGGCCATTTCCACATCGTTGACCACCCCTTCCTCGATAATTCCTCCATGAATCAACACAAGAAATACACCATTTCACTTCTCATCAATTTCTCTTCAACCTTAACCCAAAGAGAACCAACTCGCCGTCACTTGAGGGCTCGCGTTCGAAGACCAGTTATGCGAGCTACAGTGCGTCGAACGACCTACATTTGTGCCGAACTCCCTCAAACTTTGCCTACTCACGCAAAAACATCTCCACAATCCAATGGTAACAACCAAAACAATAACGGATGCCTAAATTTTTTGAAATCATAAACCCTAGCATCACTGCATAAAACAACAGCTAAGAACAGTTGCGTCGAACCCCGAATAGGTACTACTAGATTGAAGAGTACCTCTTCCCAAACGCAACAAGACTTATTTTGGATTTTTACTATTTCTCTTTGATTTGTTTGGGATTTAGAGGCGCGATGTCTGTTGACTCTGGAAGATAGGAATTAGGTTAGAAGGTGTTAATGGGTTTTTATAGGAAAATTTAATTACTATTATATTGATTATTTACTCCTACGCTGTTATATTTGTCCTTAAAAATTCCTGTGATCGCATACGATATCCAAAAATCACAAAACTGGACATACGAATAGAGTTCGACATTACGGACCCAACGAAACTGGTTTCGTCAAATTCTGACTCCGTTTGCTCACACAGCGTATTTTTACCCATCAAAATACAGACTGTTTTTCACATTAAAATCCCCTATGGCCACATACGGACTCTAAAAATCACGGAAATTGAAATCTAGCAATAATTTAATATTGCGGATCCAACAAAATTAGTTTCATCGAAAACGGAGGTCGGTTGCAAAACTAGCTATTTTTAAGGCTCTAAATAACCCTTTTAAATATATAAATATATTTAAAAATAATTAGATTAAATATTTATAAATAAATATTATCGTATATATTCACAATAGAATATCATACAGCTCCAATTGGATTTATAACTCGATATTTCAAAATTCCCGGTTATAACGATATTCGATTTATATATAAAATCCTTTTATAATATAAATATATATTTATAAATTCCAAAGGAATTCCATAGCGACTTTTCTAAAATTTATTTGGACATAAATCAAAATCTACACAATGAAATCCCTAATTTTCTCTTCCATTAGAAAAATATACTTCACCAGCTCCGTACGTTTCTTGTTTCATAGAAATCCGGCTTAAAACGAATTATGTGTACTCAATTGAAGTTCAAATTGCCAAATTATGAACTGCAGTGCTATTTCGAGCTCGATTTTTAATTATATTATAATTATACGTTCAACTGTCGTTTATATAATATATTCGTTATTCGAATTCAATTCCAAACTGAATTATATATATTTTGAATTGTCCAGTTCGCATTATATTGTCAATTCACCATTTCTGATTATTTTAGAATTAAATATATTATTCTATTATTTATATTAATTAAATATTCAAAGTTATATAATTAAACGACCATTAAAATCTCTAAATCACCTTTTGAATAATTAAATAAATTAATTATTACATAGTAAAAATACGGGACATTACAGGCTATTATTGGAAATTTATTAAAGACTTTGCGTGGATCTCAGCTCCACTTACCCGTCTGACAAAGAAGAATTTGGCTTTTTCTTAAAGCGTGGATGATGAAGACGCTTTTCAGAGGCTAAAGAGGGATCTAATAATTGCCCATGTTCTAACTCTTCTCGATGGAAGCAAGGTTTTTACAGTCTACATGGATGCTTGTGGCACGGGATTAGGTACCATACTAATGCAAGAGGTATGGTGGTCTGCTATGGAAGTAGGAAACTAAGGGTTCGTGAGAAGAACTACCCCACCAATGACTTGGAGTTGGATGCAATAGTGTTCGCACTTAAGTCTTGGCAGCACTATCTACTTGGAGATAGATACGAGCGATATACGCATCATAAGTTGCTCAAGTATTTGTTCACAGAAGGATCTCAACTTAAGGCAACAAAGATGGATGGAGTTCCTAGCGTTCTACAACTTTGAGATTGCTTATCCCCCAGGCAAGGGTAATATGGTGGCGGACGCATTGAGCAGGCAGAGTATGACCTTGAGTCCTCTATTCGTAGAAAGGCAAAGCTGTGAGTAATTATAGATTTGACATTTGGTTTGTTGGCATTTAAGGAATGTGGTCATTTAATTATTATTCAAAAGGTGATTTAGAGGTTTCACAAAAATCGTATGCTGATAAGAGAAGTGACTTAGAATTCGAAGTAAGAGATATGGTCTTCATCAAAGTTTTTCCTTTAAGGAATGTGGTTCGATTTGGCTCAATAGGAAATTGGCACCAAGGTTCGCAGGACCATTTCCCATAGTAGAAGGATAGGCCAAATGGCCTACAGAGTTAGACTGCCAGAGAGATTGGCGGGAGTTCATGACGTATTCCATTTTTTCCATTTGAGGAAATGTCTTCATGATTCAGCGGAGGTAGTGGAGCCAAGTACCCTTGAAAATGTTGAAGTTGAGAAAGAGGCATCAGTTCGAAGAGTTCCTATTTATCTTCTTAAGACAGAAGTCAAGAAGCTACACAACAAGGAGATAAAGTTAGTAAAAGTGCAATGGGGAGAAGAGCGAGACAACAAGACATGGGAACCGGAAAACAAGATTCGTGCTTCTAAGCCTTTTCTCTTTGAGGGTACGTTTTAATTTCCTTTTCTAGCTTTTGAGTTTGAAATCATTTATCTCTATCATTTGAAACATCTGCCATTTAGGATAGAAACCTACATTTGGAAACATGTGTTTGAAACATGCAACGTTAGATGACTGCTAATGGTTTCTAGTTGATGCCCGTGGATGCATATACACACACATCTAGCACTAGATCAGCTCAAGCACTTAAATAATGTATATGGATGTGTGTGCATAATTTTTTCAATAGATAGAAAAATGGTTGAATTATCATATGGATATTGCATTTTGGTGAATGGATGTGCAGATATATAGAACTTATATGTATTATTAGGATTATGCACATACATAATGGATACATGGCACAGTCATACATTGCATTAAGGAGGTTAACTGAATCAGTTGACCGCCGGATCTTCACATTAGCTTAAGAACATACACACAACACTTTTTTGCATATGTTCATATCAAGCATTAGAAATTTTAAGAATAATGGATGCCTGTGGATGATGGTTGAGTAGATGGGTGTAGGTCTAAATAGTAACATTCTTCTTAACTTAGATATTTCGGGGACGAACTCCTTTAAGGAGGGGAATTACTTAATTAAATGTTTAGAATGAGAATTACTTAAT
This sequence comes from Allium sativum, assembly GCA_030737875.1. Lineage (NCBI taxonomy): Eukaryota > Viridiplantae > Streptophyta > Magnoliopsida > Asparagales > Amaryllidaceae > Allium > Allium sativum. The sequence goes on along the minus strand of CM060912.1, from coordinate 220,786,436 downwards.
TAAATGTTCAGAATTAAGTAAAACCGACTTTTTTGTTGTGTTTGTCTTAGAATTCTAGTTTAGATAGACCCCAAGTTTGCGTAAATCGAATAACATATGAAGAAGTAATGGACATAAGAAGATTGTACATATAAGGAGGTTATATGTAAATAAATTCAAAATAATTCAAATCGAAAATAACGTAGAAATATATCGATTATTGGACAACCCGACCCAAGCCTAGGTCGACCCACATATAGGACGTGTCGTCCCATGAGTCGACATAGTATGTCAGTGGGTTGACCCACCAACATGTTGGGAGAGTTTTGAGTACTGAATATGGACTGTTTTTAATACTGGGTTCGTTCACTGACTCAGCATTACATGTATGGTGAAGATTGAACCCTAATATCTAATGGTGGTGGATTGTCCTAGGTAGTCTATAAGGGCATGCAACCTCATTTTTTCTACACACAAAATTATTCATCCTCCTTATTCCTCTAAAGCCTTTTTTGAGAATAATATATATGTAGAACTACTGAGGTGCTGCCCAAATATAATATAGCAAGGACAATTTGGACTGCTCTACGACAATAAAAGATTAAAGTGGACCTTTTCTACAGTGACATATTCTTACATAAAGAGATATCATCTTCTTCACCAAGTATCGCTGTGAGTTTCATGTTATTTTTAGAATTGATTATTTAAAAAGGTTTTGGACAGTAATTAATGCTAGATCTGAAAAAAATAGTGCCTAAAGTAATCCTATATGTGTTTATGCATGTTCTTTTATTCAGATCTATAGTTATACTTTAATCTTCCTTATCCCTATTATTTCTTTCATTTGTTTTCATTCTTTCTATATGCCTTTTTATTCAGTCTGAGATCTATTTTCTCCTTTTTATTTAAGCTGAACCTATGCTATTCAAAAAAGCCTAGGCTATTACCGTTGATTGCGTACAAAGGACATAAATTGGAATAATTAGATAATGACATTAAATAGAGAAAATTGAGCATATTGTATATTGAAACCTTTGACTGTAAATTTTGGTTAATTACATGTTAATCTATTAGATTGGGTTTAATTACATGTTAGGAAGAACATGAAAATTGTTAATCGGTTAGACTGGACTTAATGTAAGATTAAGTTTGACATGTAAGAGTATATGAGTATCAGATGTAAAAATTAAATAAAATAAATTACTGTAAGTTTAATCATACATATGGGCAGGTTCTTGTTGGGGAAGGTGTTGTACACCAATAACATTTAGATAAATGTCATTTTACAATTGGGCTTATTAATGAACTTAATCCTGCTAAGTTACACCTGTTAATTAATAAGCTAAGAGGCCCCAAGTCTAGTAGTTTGTATTAGGTTTTCGGGACTCTTAAATCCTAGGTACATGGGGACACAAGCCTAGGGGTGACTTGTGTTAATTTGTGTGGAACCCATATCAGTCAGTATCCATATTGGTATCTCGGTAAGGGACTCGCACTAGGTAGCAGCCTGGGCACGCTTTACTGAACTGGATTGTAAGAGGTTTAAGGTTTCGGGTGGGTACGGACGCTGAGGCGGAGTGATGAGAGTGCATGGGTCGGACTACGGGAAACAAAGATGCTATAACACCAATGAATAGGTCTTTTTTCTATAAAAGTTGCTAGGTTAGGGACTGATACACCCTACTGTTAGGGCTAACACAAGATATTCAGGTAATAGGGAGCCGATCGCAAGGGTAGTAATTAGGGTAATAACTAATCCTATTAATACTAGTAAGTTAGTGCAGTTAGCTTGATTCTTGGGATATGAATGACAAGTTTAATTTACCTTTATCTTGTTTTGACATATCGATTACCTCGTATGTATATACATGCTTTACTGTGCTTTCTCTTCCAGTATTATTTACCTGTCTTAACACCTTTTCATATACTTATGCTAAAAATTACTGGAACTCCCAAGACTTTATGTCTAACCTTTTTTTTCTTCTCTCTCTTCCTTCCCTCCCCTCAAGTTTTCAGAGTGCGAGTGGTCAGTAGTTTAGATCGTGATTCTACTTGGACTTGGATAGCTCTCCTTTTTCATGTACTTTCTTCCGTTTATTCATTTATGATATTTATAATGAAATTTAAGGGATATTATTATGGTTTTTGTACTCTGATTATGTGACAGAATACTTTTGGTATTTGAGAAAAATATGATGATGTAATTTTGGATTGGAATGATGCTTTATTGATTAGTAAAAGTTTTAAGTTTTCTGCTGCATTATTTATATTTGTCTTGTAAATTTATTTGTTGTTTAACTATTACGCTTCACGAAGCTTAATGCATTCTCTTAAGACTGACATTAACGGACGTGGGGTGTCACAGATCCAACTGGATTTCTCAACAATTATATTACTATTTTTCATTTGTTGTGATATATGATGTGATTGATTATATTGTGTATGAATTACTCTAGCCCTAGAATTTTGATATTTAAATACTGTAAAATAATTTTGAATGTAGAAAGGAATTTGAAATTTAAAAATGAAATTCATTTCCAAAATAGAAATAAAATTTCGAATAGACTTAAAAATAGAAACTTGTTAAAAGAAATAAGTTGATGATAAACGACAGTTATAAATTTAGTAAAATATTTATCTTAGGATAAATTAAAATATGAATTCAAGTTTGAATGTATATAGAAAAGTGAGAATCGGTTTTGAAACTGATATTTGTAATTGGATTTGAGCTTAGCGATTATAAAGGAAATTGTGAACGAGATTATAAATGTTTGGAATAAAAGTGAGATTTTCTATAAAAAAAAATAGAAGTTATAAATGGAATTTGGATTTTCGATGTTATTTACAATTATTAAAGTAAACAGATATGATTATATATAAAAGAAATATTATTCATGACTAAAGTTTATAATGGTTCAACAAATAATTTTGCAAATGAAAATATCTATAAAGACAATTTAAGTTTACCTGAAATGGTAGATTTATTTCGATATCTGGAATATGAATCGAATATAGAATATTGGAAAGAGGGTTATTTACTGAAATTCGATTCTATCGAATTCAGGAAAGTACTTTTTACTTTCTGTTTTAATCAAGGTTTAGTTAATTAATTAAATTAATTAATTATTTTAAAGTTATATTTTAAAATAAAATATTTTGGAAGCAGGGATTATAACGCTATCGTTATAATCAATGTTTCTGTAAAAGAAGTGGATTCTTAAACTGAAACCAAAAGTTGCTTAAGCAATGTTTTGTTAAGATTTAAGTTGTGAGCTTTGACTATTTCGAAGTTAAAAATGATGTTCAGTTAAGATTCGAGAGGTAATTATACCCTAACATGATTGACTTCTTGATTGATGGAGGAATGATTAATGTTCGGTAGCGAGGATTGATTAGCGATACAATTAATTAATATGAACGATTAATGGGTTGAGTTATAATAACAATGTTCTATATGATACCGATTTAATCCAGTAAAAAAGGATTTTGGAAATGTTTTCCAAATAAAATCAGAAATACTTTCTAAGCATAGAAAATGAAGTAGGTCGGTTAATGGGAAGTTTAGAAATGGAAATTGGAAATATTTTCCAATGTTAATATTATGTTTTCTAAATATAGAAAATAAGAAATGTGAAGAGACGGAAATATTTTTCGATGTTAATAACATTTATTTTTTGAAATATGGAAAAATAAGAGTTTATAATATTTGGAGAGGTTTTCAAAGAATTGTGAGAGGCTAAATAGTGTTGGAAGAATATCTCGAAAGATATAGAAAGTTGTGAAATGATAGTTTAATAAGAAATTGATTTAAAAGGGACCAATGTTGTTTGATGATTGATGGGTAGAATTTCCATTTGGAAATAGGATCGTTGGTTGTATCCAAGTTTCCTTTGATAGTTAAATAACCGACTATTAAGATTTTAGTTTATTTTATACTTCCTTTGTCAATACGGAGAATGTGAGATCAGGTTATTATCCGAAAATCACCCTGTATGGGCATAAGCATTACAAATCAACTTATGCTGAAGATGATTGAAGACAGGGTAAAGTGCAAGGGTTGTTATGTTAATCCTAAGTAGAAACTGCCTAAGATGGATTAAGAGAATGGCGCCTTCGGTTTGTTCAGTCCTAGGACAACGTATATGGACGAATATCTAATAGAATATTTCTAGATCGTCACATACATTGATTTCTTCAATATAAAGTTTGGTGACGGAGATGGAAACTTCTCTTAGCTTAACACCTAGAGTGTATTTGTGGACGTCAATTAGTGATCTGACGGATCTGACGATGTCACATTCAAAGTTAATGTGATGTTTCAAAAAGGTAATTGTGACCTCGGGCCTCCCACCCAGGGGAAAGACAGAAATCGAGCTGGCTAAGTGGGTCATACCCATTAGGATGTATTATCATCTAATCTAGAGAAATCTATTGCTTCTTATTTTATTGTTGTTGTAACGACCTGCATTCTACGCATCGGAAGATCGTAGAATATTTATTTCTTTTTCTTAGTAAGTCGTAAGGTCGTGTACTTTTGGGAAACGACTAGTAGGGTCATTTCCCATGTTCATGATTTTTGTCGATTTTTAAATGACCGTTTTGCCCCTAGTTGAACTTGTTTTGACCATAACTTTTGACTGGAAAGGAATTTTGACTTGAAACCACTTCCATTGGATCCGGATGATGGTTTACAATTCCGTAGAGTGGTCATATTAGCCAAACGGACTCACCGTTTGGGAGATATGGCTGAAACAAGTTTCAGATGGTGAAAAACAGCTTAATTGGGCTTAACCGGGTGATTAACAGCTAGGCCCAAAGGGAGATGTCGGGATTAGGAGTTTAAAAGGGCTGTTAGGGTTTGGAGAATACCTTTTTCTCATTTTTCAGCCGTCACTATTCATTCCTCTTAACCTAGCCATGGCCTCCACCCTCTAAATCTCTTCAAAACACCTCTTAATCACTTTCTAATTGAAGATTAAGCTTAGCAAACATCAAATCAAGGAGTATTAGCACGAGAACCGAGGTAGAGCTGCTGTGTAAGATTGGGAACAGCGCCAAATCAGAGAATATTTCGGTTTTGGGGTTTTAGTGGTGGCAAAGGTGAGTGATTAGCTTGCTTTTACACTAATTACGGTTAATTATGGGTAATTAGTGAAGATTAGCGAATTTATACATTAATAAATTCTGGAAAAATTCCTAAAATTCTATAATGATGTTTTATGGCTTTGATAAAAACTTGGGCTAATTTGGATAAGTTTTGCTAATTGTATGCATAATCACGGTTAAGAAGGATTAAGGGGAAAACATGGGTTTCTGGGTATGTTTGTTCTAAAGTATTTCATGTAAATGATGTTTTAATGTTTGTGATTGATTCTATATGTTGTTACTGCTGTTTGGAATGTTTTGCAATGTCATAGGAAGTTTAGAATGGTTGAAAACGCCATCGTTCGGCGAAAATAGCTTGCTGGAAAAAGTTGCAGATTTTCAGAACCGGTTAGGAAGAACACCCGATCCGAACCGGATAGGAGGAGGAGATCCGATCCGAACCGGATAGGAGGAGGAGATCCGAACCGAACCGGATAGGAGGAGGAGATCCAATCCGAACCGAATGGAAGGAGGAGATCTGAACCGAACCGAACAGAACGAGGAGATCCGAACCGAACCGGATAGGAGGAGACACCCGAACCGAACCGGATAGGAGGAGGAGATCCGAACCGAACCGGATAGAGGAGGAGACCCGAACCGAGCCGGATAGGAGGAGGATGCCCGAACCGAATAGGAGGAAGAGACCCGAACCGAACCGAAGAAGACCATAACCCGAGATGCAAAGGTAGTCCAAATGGGAAGTTTGTACCAAGGATTCAGATGGGAATCAACGAGTTAACTTCATGATTGGGCTTTGCTGCGGGACGTGTGCTAAGGGGCTGTCGATGTCTGTAACTTTGGATCACTATGTATAGGGGGTACGTGAACGGATTCAGGGCCACAGTGGTCTAGGTACGACTAAAAGAGCTATAGACCAATGAAGTGGGGTCATTTGTAAAGGTTTAGTCATGACTCCATGGGGTAAGCTTGGTGGTAGCAGTAGTTGTATAAGCCGAACTCCGTCACTACTTCGATGGGTCTAGTGGTTGAAAGCGGTATACATCGTATGCTTTATGCACTGAGTGAGAGATGTGAGGATGGTTGCCATGATTGAATTGTTTGCTATCCCTATGACATGCACACCCCACCCCCGTATTTCTTTACACCATATGTTGATGGCACCTTAGAGTATTGTACAGTATGTAGTGCTAACTCTTTGGTTGCAGGTCCAGGTTCAGGTATGGTTTAGTATACCTGTTATTGTTCTGTTTAGCTGCTTATCGCTCATACCAGACTTTTTGTCTGACCCAGAGTTTTATGTCTCTTCTTATAACTCTGGGTGCTCACACGAGCAGACTAGAGACAGGTTAGCTGGTGATGCACGGGTAGATGATCCGGAGACGAGCAGGAGGCTTCCACGTAATATATATATAGTATTCTCCCTGTGTTGTTGAAGATCACTGCTTGGGCATTGGTGGTGCATCTTCCACTTTAGCTTTCTTTTGTTTAGAGACAGTAGATTTTGAAAAGTTGTAATAAACTGTATTTGGATTTTCGCTGCTCTGATGTTGACATTTATTATTAGTTATCAGCTTATGCACTGTCTCACCTGTTTTATGTCAAGTATGTTATTATTATATTTTATTCCATGCGCTGTGAGACATTCTACAGGTTCCTTGATTAGTTCATTCTCTTCTTTCTTTTCTTATGACGACTGTTCCGTGCCAGTTGGACATGTGTACAGCGCACACTTGGAGGAAGTGTCGGTTGGTGCGGGGCGGGCCGTCACACTTGGTATCAGAGCTCTAGGTTGCGTAGTTAACCTAGGGAAGTTATCAGGGAGAGATAATATACGTATACGAGAGAGCGTATTTGTGGTTATTTTGGTTTTCAAAAGCTATATATATACTGTTAGTAGTATAAGAATGAAGTCGTACTGCACTAGCACCACTATGGAATCTTTAATCGTTTCCTTTTTCAGATTGACGATGAGCCGAGATACTAGAGGTGCTGGTAGGGGAGCCAATAACGGGAATGTTGCTGACATGAGGACGATGTTTACTGACCTCATGAGAGAGATGCTTAGAGATGTATGGAGGGCAGCTCCAAATGGTGGAAATGGTGGTGGTCCAATAGTGCAGGCGCCAAGATTCGACTTCGCCAAGCTGAATAAGGATTATACTAGCCTTGGTGGGAAGCCGTTCCACGGAACAGAGTCGGCCACAGATGTTCAGGATTGGTTGGATAGTTGCGAACGTATCTTCGAGGATTTGGGTATCGAGGATGCGATGAAGAGAAAGCTAGCGTCCCGTCAGCTGCAAGGGAGGGCAATGAATTGGTGGAATGCTATAAAGGCAGCTACTCCCGAAGATCAGATTACTTGGGAGCAGTTTAAAGCTCGCTTTAGCGAGAAGTTCATTCCAGCTGCTCAAAAGTCAGTGCTGTTTAAGAAATTCTTGGAGCTCAAGCAGAATGGCAGAGCTGTCTCGGAGTACATTGCTGAATTCGACACTTTGTCAAAGTATGGGTTATCTCTTATTGATACTGCCGAGAAGAAGAATGAGAAATTCATAACTGGGTTAGATCAGTACTTAGGGGAAAGGCTTATTAACCACATCGATGAGACGTTTGAATCGATTGTGGGGAAAGAATTAAGATCAGAGAGTCTCTACCCTAAGCTGAAGACTGAGGTTGCATCCGCAGATAAGCCAAAGCCACAAGCAAGTGGTGGAGGCAAGGGTGGTTCCCAGAATAAAAGAAAGCAGAGTCAGACTAAGGATGGCCAGAAGAAAAAGAATAAACAAGATGTTGAGTGCTTCAGCTGTGGTAAGAAGGGCCATTATGCTAGTAATTGTCGGGCCAAGCCAGCGGATAGGAAGTGCTTCAACTATGGCCAAATGGGACATCACAAGGACAAGTGTCCGCAACCCCCTAAAGAAAAGCAAATGGTGAAAGCATACGCCCTTAATGCTATTCCTTCTTCGTCGAATGCCCCAACTGCGGCGGAGAAGGGAAAGAATGTCGTCATTCAAGGTATGCTCTCTGTTTATGATGTTCCTGTTAGAGTTTTGTTTGATACCGGAGCTTCCAGTTCTTTCATATCTAGTGACCTGGTAGATAGGTTGGGATTAGAGCCCGAGATTGTCGATAGACCTTTAGTAGTGACGAACCCGATTGGTGGTTCTACTAGCCTTAGCATGATTTGTCGTAATGTGGTCTTATCGAGTCATGGATGCATGTTTGTTTGTGATTGCTTTGTTTTGGGCTTTACTGGGTTTGGCATTATTTTGGGAGTAGATTGGCTCCGAAGATACGGGGTGGTGGTAGACTGTGAGGGCTTTTTGGTGACAGCTAGAGCGGATGATGGGCGGAGGATAGTGTTTGGTGGTCTACCCAGTGAGGGGGTATTGGCTAGTTTTCTAAACTCCCTCGACATTCCGCATAGTGAGTTGTCAGGTTTGCCCGTGGTTGGCCAGTATCCGGATGTTTTCGAAGAAGTGACCGGACTTCCACCACACCGAGAGATTGAGTTCCGTATTGATTTGGTAAAAGATGCCAGACCTATAGTGATGCCACTTCGTCGTATGGCACCAAGGGAGCAGCGAGAGCTCGAGGTGCAAGTCAGCGATCTTTTGAAGAAGGGATTTATCAGAAGGAGTGTCTCTGAATGGGGAGCACCAGTTGTGTTTGCTACCAAGGCGGATGGTTCCCTTCGTTTGTGTGTAGACTACCGCGAGTTGAACAAGGTGACGAGGAAGAATAAGTATCCTCTCCCGCGGATAGATGATTTGTTCGATCAGTTGAGTGGCGCGAGAGTGTTCTCCCAGTTGGATCTCGCGACAGGTTTTCATCAGCTTAGAGTGGAAGCTGAGAGTATAGCTAAAACGGCATTTCGAACGCCGTCTGGATTTTATGAATGGTTGGTTATGCCATTTGGGTTGACTAATGCCCCGGCATATTTTGTGGATCTTATGAATAGGGTATTCAGAGATCAGTTGAATAAGTCTGTTCTTGTGTTCGTGGATGATATTTTGGTTTACTCAAGGAACGAGGAAGAACACAAGGAACATTTGAGGACAGTGATGGAGGTATTGAGGAAACACCAATTGAAAGCAAAGTTTTCTAAGTGTCACTTCTAGAGGAAGGAAGTGAGATTCTTGGGCCATGTTGTTTCAGAAAATGGTATCGCCGTGGATCCTGCTAAGGTGGCTACGGTGCAAGATTGGTCTACGCCCAAGAATGCAACAGACGTAAGAAGTTTCTTGGGATTAGCGGGATATTATCGTAAGTTTATCCAAGATAGCAACATCGTTGACTCAGTTGACAAAGAAGAATCAAGCTTTTGTTTGGAACGAAAGGTGCGAGGATGCATTCAAGAGTCTAAAAGAAAAGTTGACAAGTGCACCAGTGTTAGTCATTCCCAAGGGGAGTGAAGAGATGACGGTATATACAGATGCTTGTGGTACCGGACTAGGTGCTGTGTTGATGCAGGGTGGTAGGGTTGTAGCTTATGCAAGCAGGCAACTGAAACCGCATGAGAAGAGGTATCATATCCATGATTTGGAATTGGCAGTGATCGTATTCGCATTGAAGATGTGGAGACATTATCTCTTGGGAGAAAGATTCGAGCTGTTTACTGATCATAAGTCGCTGAAGTATCTTTTCTCTCAAAAGGATTTGAATCTTCGTCAGCAGAGGTGGTTAGAGTTCTTAGCTTCATATGATTTCGACATCGCATATACACCGGGAAAGGGCAATGCGGTAGCCGATGCGTTGAGTCGAAGACATGCCAGTTTAGGGGCTATGTTCCTTGAATGGAAGCAACTGGAGTATATCGCGGGGTTTGATTTCAGACCAAAGTGCGAATTGGACCCAGAAATGTTAGCAAGTTTGACGATCAGACCCACTTTAATTGAGCGGATCGGCTCTAGTCAGAGGGACGATCCTAACCTATTGGAAATCGTCTCCAAGTTAGAGATGGGTATCGATGAGGAGATGAGCAAGTATGGGCTTGATCAAGATGGATGGCTTAGAAAGAATGGAAAGCTCGTTGTACCCAATGTCAATGGATTGAGAGATGAAGTGCTTAGAGAATGTCATCACTCAAAACTGACTATACACCCCGGTGGTAATAAGATGTATCGAGACATGAGACAGACTTACTACTGGGAAGGGATGAAAAGAGACGTTGGGGAGTTTATATCCAAATGCATGAATTGCCAGCTAGTTAAAGCCGAGCAAAAGAAGCCTAGCGTGTTGTTACAGCCATTAGAAATTCCCGAATGGAAATGGGAGCAAGTCTCGATGGATTTCATTGATGGTTTACCAAGGACTAGATCGGGACATGATAGCATTTGGGTGATTGTGGACCGATTAACCAAAAGTGCAAGATTAATACCAGTCAGATCGACCAGAACGGAAGCTAAGTTAGCAGAATTGTATATGAAGTGGGTAGTGAGATTCCATGGAGTACCTAAAAGCATTGTGAGTGACCGAGACCCGTTGTTCACTAGTGGGTTTTGGAAGAGCTTACAAGAAGCTCTAGGGTCAGAGTTACATCTCAGTACCGCATATCATCCTCAGACCGACGGTCAGACGGAGAAGGTGAATCGTATTTTGGAAGATCTCTTGAGAGCATATATATTGGATTTTGGTGGATCATGGGATGACCATTTGCATCTAGTAGAGTTTGCATATAATAATAGCTACCAATCCAGTATCGGTATGGCTCCGTTTGAAGCTTTGTACGGAAGACCATGCAACTCACCATCATGTTGGATAGAGTCTGGCGAGAAGTTTATGCTTGGACCAGATGTGGTGAGGGAAACTTCAGATAAAATCAAGACCATTCAACAACGAATGAAGGCTGCCCAAGATAGGCAGAAGAGTTATGCCGATAAGAGGAGAAGAGACTTAAAATTCTCCGTTGGCGACTTGGTGTTTGTCAATATTTCTCCGTTGAAGAGCGTAATACGATTTGGCAGGAGAGGAAAGTTGGCACCAAGATTCGTTGGCCCATTCCCTGTTCTTGAACTAGTCGGGAATTTGGCATATAGAATTGACTTACCAGACAAGATGGCGGGAGTTCACAACGTATTTCATGTTTCCCAGTTAAGGAAGTTTGTGCACGACCCTAATGTGGCTATTTCACCTGATCAGTTGGACGATATCGAGGTTGAACCTGAGGCGGTTGGGAACCGTAGGCCTATGCGTATCGTTGGGGACGATACGAAGCAACTTCGAAGGAAGGCGGTGAAATTAGTCAAAGTCCAGTGGGGTGAGGATGAGAAAGACTGTACTTGGGAAACAGAGGAGGACATAAGGAAGAAGTATCCAGAACTCATTGCCTGGTAAGATTTAATTAGCGATTTAGTTTTCCGCATGCTAGGTTATGTTTGTTTTGCTTGTTTTGCATGTTCGGTTGCTGTGAATGATTGTTAGGCATGCGGGATTCATTATTTGTTTCTTTGTTAAGGAATTTCGGGGGCGAAATTTCTTAAGAGGGGGGGGGGGGGGGGGGAGAATGTAACGACCTGCATTCTACGCATCGGAAGATCGTAGAATATTTATTTATTTTTCTTAGTAAGTCGTAAGGTCGTGTACTTTTGGGAAACGACTAGTAGGGTCATTTCCCATGTTCATGATTTTTGTCGATTTTTAAATGACCGTTTTGCCCCTAGTTGAACTTGTTTTGACCATAACTTTTGACTGGAAAGGAATTTTGACCTGAAACCACTTCCATTGGATCCGGATGATGGTTTACAATTCCGTAGAGTGGTCATATTAGCCAAACGGACTCACCGTTTGGGAGATATGGCTAAAACAAGTTTCAGATGGTGAAAAACAGCTTAATTGGGCTTAACCGGGTGATTAACAGCTAGGCCCAAAGGGGGATTTCGGGATTAGGAGTTTAAAAGGGCTGTTAGGGTTTGGAGAATACCTTTTTCTCATTTTTCAGCCGTCACTATTCATTCCTCTTAACCTAGCCATGGCCTCCACCCTCTAAATCTCTTCAAAACACCTCTTAATCACTTTCTAATTGAAGATTAGGCTTAGCAAACATCAAATCAAGGAGTATTAGCACGAGAACCGAGGTAGAGCTGCTGTGTAAGATTGGGAACAACACCAAATCGGAGAATATTTCGGTTTTGGGGTTTAGTGGTGGCAAAGGTGAGTGATTAGCTTGCTTTTACACTAATTACGGTTAATTATGGGTAATTAGTGAAGATTAGCGAATTTATACATTAATAAATTCTGGAAAAATTCCTAAAATTCTATAATGATGTTTTATGGCTCTGATAAAAACTTGGGCTAATTTGGATAAGTTTTGCTAATTGTATGCATAATCACGGTTAAGAAGGATTAAGGGGAAAACATGGGTTTCTGGGTATGTTTGATCTAAAGTATTTCATGTAAATGATGTTTTAATGTTTGTGATTGATTCTATATGTTGTTACTGCTGTTTGGAATGTTTTGTAATGTCATAGGAAGTTTAGAATGGTTGAAAACGCCGTCGTTCGGCGAAAATAGCTTGCTGGAAAAAGTTGCAGATTTTCAGAACCGGTTAGGAAGAACACCCGATCCGAACCGGATAGGAGGAGGAGATCCGATCCGAACCGGATAGGAGGAGGAGATCCGAACCGAACCGAACCGGATAGGAGGAGGAGATCCGATCCGAACCGAATGGAAGGAGGAGATCCGAACCGAATAGAAGGAGGAGATCCGAACCGAACCGGATAGGAGGAGACACCAGAACCGAACCGGATAGGAGGAGGAGATCCGAACCGAACCGGATAGAGGAGGAGACCCGAACCGAGCCGGATAGGAGGAGGATGCCCGAACCGAATAGGAGGAAGAGACCCGAACCGAACCGAAGAAGACCATAACCCGAGATGCAAAGGTAGTCCAAATGGGAAGTTTGTACCAAGGATTCAGATGGGAATCAACGAGTTAACTTCATGATTGGGCTTTGCTGCGGGAGGTGTGCTAAGGGGCTGTCGATGTCTGTAACTTTGGATCACTATGTATAGGGGATACGTGAACGGATTCAGGGCCACAGTGGTCTAGGTACGACTAAAAGAGCTATAGACCAATGAAGTGGGGTCATTTGTAAAGGTTTAGTCATGACTCCATGGGGTAAGCTTGGTGGTAGCAGTAGTTGTACAAGCCGAACTCCGTCACTACTTCGATGGGTCTAGTGGTTGAAAGCGGTATACATCGTATGCTTTATGCACTGAGTGAGAGATGTGAGGATGGTTGCCATGATTGAATTGTTTGCTATCCCTATGACATGCACACCCCACCCCCGTATTTCTTTACACCATATGTTGATGGCACCTTAGAGTATTGTACAGTATGTAGTGCTAACTCTTTGGTTGCAGGTCCAGGTTCAGGTATGGTTTAGTATACCTGTTATTGTTCTGTTTAGCTGCTTATCGCTCATACCAGACTTTTTGTCTGACCCATAGTTTTATGTCTCTTCTTATTACTCTGGGTGCTCACACGAGCAGACTAGAGACAGGTTAGCTGGTGATGCACGGGTAGATGATACGGAGACGAGCAGGAGGCTTCCACGTAATATATATATAGTATTCTCCCTGTGTTGTTGAAGATCACTGCTAGGGCATTGGTGGTGCATCTTCCACTTTAGCTTTCTTTTGTTTAGAGACAGTAGATTTTGAAAAGTTATAATAAACTGTATTTGGATTTTCGCTGCTCTGATGTTGACATTTATTATTAGTTATCAGCTTATGCACTGTCTCACATGTTTTATGTCAAGTATGTTATTATTATATTTTATTCCATACGCTGTGAGACATTCTACAGGTTCCTTGATTAGTTCATTCTCTTCTTTCTTTTCTTATGACGACCGTTCCGTGCCAGTTGGACATGTGTACAGCGCACACTTGGAGGAAGTGTCGGTTGGTGCGGGGCGGGCCGTCACAGTTGTTCTATGCTTTCGGTGATAGTCGTTGATCACAACCGTTTGTGATATACATTCGGTACACTCAAGCTGAATGAGTGGTCAGTCTTGTGTGGCTGGGTTGCAATGTGTTCTTGTTGAACCAGTGTATTCCTTTCTAGAGATACACTATCGGAAGGTGGTCCCATACCTTGTCATGGTTGGAAATCCATTCAGCAATACATCCCCTGCGGTTTTTTGTTATATTATGTATGTGGACCGTGAGATGCAAGCGTTCCTCTAGATTGCTATTTATTTGATTTAGACACTATTATAATATCACCAGATTTGATATCAAAAATATTTTAGGTTATCGTAAGGTAAAACCATCTGTGTTTATGTGTGGATCAGTCTTACGATTACCATTTCTTTTGAAAGGATTTTGAAAGTTAAATCAAATGGTTGGAGTTTACTCACACTAGCCCCATGACTGACCCTGAGTTTATTTTGTATTGTTTTACCCTAAACTCTTGGATGCTTAAATTTGTACGGGCAGTCAAGTAGTCGGGCTTTTTCAGATATACTTGGAGGTGCTTGGAGCAAGAGACTTCAGCATTAGATAGCTAATATTTATTTCCGTTGCGATGTGTTATGTTGTACTCAAATAATGGTATGTATATATAAAACAGATTTGTATTTCAAAATTTCTATTATCTAATATATTTTATTTGTTCTGCTGTGAGATTCTGATCTTTTTATTCTTCTATTCTAACATTTATTTCTTTCAACTTCTCACACTCTAACTTCTTTCTATAAATGATCCACTAATTTCTGATGCTTGGTTAGTTGACATGGTATTTGTGTTGACGATCAGGATTGGGAATTGGTCGTTTCGTTACATAAAATTATTTTCAATCAATCTTTAAGTCAAAATTAAAAAAATTCATAATAACATCATAATTTTATATAAAAACCATTTTAATTCATTAATTAAATTTAATTCAACAACTTAAATGGTCATAATTTACGGGATGTTATGATCTCCTCTACTAAGAACTTTTCGTCGTCGAAAAGGAGAGGTTGTTAAAAATATGCTTATGTATACAACAAAATACTAATACAAAATTTAGTTTAAACAAAATAACGATAGGCTTTTAAACTTCAAAACTCCCTAAAACTTAATTTATCCAAATTATTTCTTAATAAAACTTAAAGTCAAAATATGAAAAGGTTTCTTTGACTTAAAATACCGGTTTCATTTTAAAATTATTGAAATACTATTATTTCTTTCATATTGAATCATGCTTCACCTTGAGATTTAAAAAAAAAATCATTTTTGGAAACTCTTAAATATTTCACAAGCATATCAACATATATGCTACCCAAATCGAGAGGTTTCTCCTTAATGACAAGGCCAAGGCACGGCATATGCATGTATCAATATAATTGAATGATGTCTCCCCGCAGAGCAGACCATCATCAAGGGCTTACTGCCCACATCATACCTTCCTTTAGTCCAGAATACTCGCATCTTGGTAACATATCAAATCAGTTCATATCCCGAAGTTATAAATCGTTTCGCATAATAATTACAAATACTTTCAAATTATTGTATCATTGTTATTTTTTTCAAAATCCTTTAAAATATCGGGATTTAAGTCATCGAAATTTGTCCTTGTTTATAAAACACTTTAAAATCCATTTATCATATTCCTAATAGTTGGAAAATAAATTTTCATTCAATAATAAAAAAAGAAATATTATTTCTGTCAAATTTTTAATCAAGTATTGTACAAATTCAAGCTTTTCAAATTCTAAATCAAATGTTCCATAAAATCTTTTAAAATTGAGAAAAATATGTATGTATATATGTATATATATATCAGGTACTTATGACAATAAGTTTCTAATCATTTTAAAATATTCTTGATTTCCAAATACATTAAACAAAAAGGCATATTTCGAAAAGTTTACCAATTTCAAAATAATTTGTTTCAAAATTTATTAATTTCAAAATAACACCACGCTCCAGCTGTGCTACTCTTTCAAAATATTAGTTTCATAATAATTTATATTTCAAATTACGCTCTCTCAATAGTGATTTCTAGTGATGGATTCTTGTTAAACATCATAAGCTAAGCTTTGTGTAAACAAAAGCTCTGATATCAACTGTAACGACCTGCCTTTTCGATCGCTTCAAGTCGGTAATTATTAAACCAACTCAATCCGTTCAAAATGACAGATTGTTATTTACTTATGAGGTTTAAACAGAATTAATCACAGAAATCACATAATAAATAACCTATAATATCTCACAGCGGAAGCATTTTATACAAAGTATCAGAGTTATACAAATTTATACCGTGGAGGAATTTACATAAATTTATTTATAAAAAATTTGAGTTTTTTATACCTAACCAAAAGCACAAGTCTTCATCACTCTCCAACTTCGTCAGTTGAAATATATATGCTGCAACACTCGGTCTGACCCGAACGTTTATGGAAAACACAAAAACACTCGAGACATGATTAATTTTATTCAAGTAAATTAACTTCAATAAAACACTAAAAATAATAGTTAATCCTAACTTGTATAAGCACACATATATTTAAATGGTCACCCTCTCATTTATATTTACAAATTTTATGCATATAAATATGTATATGCCCTGTGTGCACATACACTCTGGGATACATAATTCATTCACACACATTTTTATTCAATTCTTATAAATTACTTTATTTCAATGTATATATGAAAAGTTTGGGTCATTGTAGGGTTAAAGCCTCATTCTTTTCCATTCAAATCTATAGAGGCAGCGAAGCTCTGCCATTTTTTTCATCTTCTAACCTAATTTCTAAAATAAAAATATGTTCATACATATCAAATCAAATTCATATGCAATTGGGAAGATTATTAGATTCAATGGAAGAGGATGCTCAATGATAGATATTTTGCACTCTTTCCTTTTTCTTACATTTCTATAGATCTAGAATTTTCCGCTCTCTAGATAGATTGAAGATTTATAAGAATTTGTGGATTTTTGGATTAAAGGATTCAAAATTTAGAATTTGAAGGCTAAAGGTGAGTGAGAAATCTACTAATACAATTATAATGACTTATCTATTTCGTTTGAATCCAATTTATGTTTTATTCGTATCAGATATGTTTATTAAAATAATTGTGAATTGTTGGCAACCATCAGATCTAATTATGAATATGGTTAAATTTGGTAAATGATAAGTTGTGATTATGTATAACATGAATTGTAGGATTCTTAAATATTTTTCCCACCTATTCCTACAGTTATTCCATGAAATATGTTGTACATGTTACATCGCACTGTGGATCTGAAAATCAGTCCCATTGAACACAAATTTGTTGTAGTTATGTTCTAGATCTTTGGTTCAGTGCTGAAATATGATATATGTGAATTTGGGTAAAAGGATGAAATTTGTATATTATGTGATTGTAAGAATAAAAGAAATACTTCTATTTATATTCAATATTGTTGGATTTTGGCTTAAGCATTGTGAAATATGCCTTTTTCCTCCTTAAATATAAAGATGCATTATTTTGGAACCATAAGCAGTATGAAAAAAAGGATTAAAAAGGGAAAAGTGGTGCAAATATACATATAAATATAAAAACATATATTTGTATGTAATTTGCATTGACTATTCCAATATATACATATTACATATATTTCTTATGATCTGAAAATATGTCAATTCCACAAAATAGACATTATTTATAACGATTACGACTAATGGTTCTTTGTGAGACTTGAAACCTTTTGACAAGTTTGAATATAAAAAGAAAATGTTTGGTTAATTGATTTGACCAAATCATGATGAACATCGACTTTAAATTGACTACTATATGATGAACATCAACTTTAACATGGTGACAAAGGCACAATGATAACATGAAATTGGACAGCAAAAAGGCACAACAAAATGCAACCATTAAACAACAAACAACATCAAAAATTGACTACTATATATTAGTTTCTATCGATGTCAAAATACTTGAAATAAATTAATCGCGAGATAACTCACCTTGCATTGATTTGAAGATGAATATAAGAAGATACAAGATAGCCAATGGAAGCAAACAACAAAAGCAAACCAAATCAATTTTTTTTCTCTTTTCTTTTTTTTCTTCTTTTCTTTACATAGAGAAGTGGAGATGGAGAGGACTGGTTTTAAGAGAAAAGGAAAAGAAAGGGAATTGTGAATTGTTTTAAGAGGAAGGAACAAAAGAAGTTATAATGTATACTTGTGTTAATTTGTTTGAAGAGAGTGTGAACTTTGGGGAAGATGAAGTGGTAGCACATTTGGAGAGGAAAAGAGAGGAGATGACTACATAATTTTTTTCCTTCTACAAATATATCTACAAATAAATGAACCGATATAGGAGAAGAGAGGGAGGGAAGGCAGGAAACAGAATGTTATTTATTTCTCTAACTTATCATAGTAGGTTCTAAAGGAAATAAATTAGCTAACTAGGGATAAGGTGCTAATCTAATCGACATTTATTTCTTATTCAAAATTCAAAAGAAAATTACGTAAGAAAAGAGAAAAAAAAGGAAAGTAATCAATCATGATTTATTGTTTAATGTTAATTGTTAGAAAGTTTGCGACCTTTTGAATTTCAAAATAAATAATATTAAAATTTCTGAATTTAAGGAACCTATTCAAAAACATACAAGAATTAGGTAGAGAAAATGGCTAAAAATACACATAGGTAATGTTGACGGTTTTATAGTTTTTTTATTCGTCATTCTTTTCTCTTCTGAATGTAAACAACAATATATAGAATAGAAGGAAAATATATATACATGGAAATAGTTTTTTTTTTTTTGGAAAAAATAAGGGTATTGTTATTGACACTCCAACTATTGTTAAGGGGATCATTTTTTAAAAACACTCCATTATTTGTAAATTTGTTAAGGAGATACACAAACATATTATTTCACACTACTCAATATTTATGGATTACCCCTTTAAACCAGATTAAAAAAACTTATTCGACAAGGGAAACCAAATTAAAATAAGCAGTTAATCACCACTGCGCCAAATGCAGCACCAAATCAAGTATATATGTATTAGACAGTGATATGTCGAAAATTAATATTTATTTCCGTGTATTACCTTCGTAATTATAAAATTTGTCATATTTATGTCGATAAAAAAAATAGTTCGATCCTGTTCTTCCGACAACGCTCATCTTTTTCGTTCATATTTTTTTGTTAGGATTTGATTTCTCCACAACTAATGGTGTTGATTAATCATTAAAAAATAGATTAATGAATAAAAGAGTGAAATTAAGCCTAAATGGGTAATAAGGTAAAATTACCTTTATTTGTTAAGGGATTACTTTCTTCATTGGTACTCCTCTTAACAAATTTTTATCTTTTAAAAAAGTGACGTCCCCTTTAACAATATTGGGAATGTCAATAACAATGTCCAAATATAATAGAAAACAAAAGGGGAAAGGAATAATAAGGGATGGAAATACATATACAAGTAAGTTTTCAGAATTTTTTCATCTAGAATATAACATTATCTTCAACCAATTTTTAAGTAGAAATTAATAAATTCCATTGATAACATCATAATTTTATTTATAAACCATTTAATTCAACAACTTAAATGATCCCAATTTACGGAATGTTACAAAAAGTATAAGCCATTACTACATGAATATTGTTTATTCAAATGTAACAAAAACAAACAATAACATATTTGAGAAATTATGAGTAGCTAACAACTTAACATAATTAAACTAAAAAAAACCACAATTATCTTAATATCATGACATGATAGCATAATATAATGAGCCACATTGCATACTGCTAATGAAAACACTGCATGTTCCCTAGTTGAAAAATATTACCTAGGCATAAAAAACATCATGTTGTTGCTCTCTATATATAGAAATCTCAAGTAGTCATCATTTCCATTAAATCAGCACCTTTAAAAAAAATCAATAATCAAGTTTCCTTCACGAAGTGACTATAAGGAATTGCAAATTGAGGGAAATGGAAAAGAATAAAGGTTGGAACAAAATCTAAATCATCAACATAAAAGTTTTAAAGTACACCGTCAATGCATAAACAAAACATAGAAAAAGACGGTGAATGTAACTACAACACAGGATATAAAATCCGTTAACCTTGTTACTCACAACAATACATAACCTTTACTACTTAATGATATAAATACATTATTCTCTACTATTTTGTTGAACACAATAATGATGTTGCATCCCATTCATATATATCTCATTAATTATCATATTATCATATTAATTATGATATTGCAGTTCTTTCACATATGTCTTAAATATGCAGTTTCTTTGTTCTTTTTTTTTCCTTGCCAACCGTTTTCATCTTTTAGTCAGAACCAATGAGTTTTAAAAAATATTAATTTCAAGCAAATAACAGAATCGTTAAATTTATAGCATGCTTAATAAAGCTAAAATAAACTAAGCAAAGCAGTAAGATTCGATACCCTCTCATTAGTATTCTCAACTTAAAGAACAATGAATCAAGTTATAAAGCAATTAAAGTATTTTTTTTCTTTCAAATAGCTAAACCATTTAATATATGATTAGACGTAGAAACATTCCAAATAAAGTAGTGTACTAAAGGATCATCTATCTAGGTTTGGGTCGGTCAGAAGTGAGCAGATTGACAAGAGAACCTTAGACATAGTGAGAGCAGGGCACTATTTTTCCTTCAGAATGTCAAGACAACTACTGCCATTGCTATTGATGTTTGGAGGGAAAACTTTTGTGCCAAAAGACACCTTTGGTGGTTTGGATGGGTAATCTGGCTGGAAATGGATGGCCACCAAAATAACTTGCCAGAGGTCCTATGACAGTAGCTTGCCAGTGAAACATGTCTTCACCAACAGGATCTGCATTGCATGAAGTAGGAGGATATTTCTACAATTCCTTCAACTCCTTAAAAATCCTCTTTTACGCCATTGATCGTGATTTCGTGAAATTTGAAGCAAAGTGCCGTGGGCAATTAAGGTATGAATGGAATAATATAGACTTTAAAATAGTAAATGTTATAAGATGCAAGGTGGTTTATTTATTCCTTTCCATTCATTATTCAAGAAATGACATTTATTTATGAGCATTACATAAAGGAAATTTTCATTGTACATTATGTTTTGAATAAAATTGATAAAAGAAAAAAAACATATTGTGTTATAATTCTATTATCCCAAAACAGAGAATAATCAATTATAAACTCGTCGCACAAGTTTATAAGTCGAATTTCCACTACTCTGCAATTCAATATTAGCTAATAATAGCAATAAGTATGTTGTAATCAATTTACAACAACAACGTTGTACTATTTTAAGAAATAGCACAATGTAGAGAAATGAGAGATTATAGAATAATGTATATAAATATAAAAATAAACAAGAAATCTAACCGGATGATGTCTGAGGCTTGTCGTAACAATATCCTTAAGAATTTTATTTTAAAATTCTCTCAAGATATAACAGACGTGTATTTTGCACGAGATTGTAATGAATATGTCATTCTATGATTATATATAAGAATATTAGAGGGGTGTTGTTATTGACACTCCAACTATTGTTAAGGGGAGAACATTTTTTAAAAACACTTCACTCTTTGAAAAAATGTTAAGGGGCTACACAAACATATTATTTCACACTACTCAGTATTCCCAGATTGCCCCTTCAAAATAGATTAAGAAAAAACTTATTCAACAAGGAAACCGAATCAAAATAAACAGTTCTTCATCATTGCAGCGAATTCAACATGTAATCAATTATATATGTATTCAACAGTGGTATGACGAAAATTAATAATCATTTCGGTACATTGCCTCCGTAATTATAAACTTCGGGATATTTATGTCGACCAAAAAAAATTGTTCGATCATATTCCTCCGAAAACTGTTATCCTTTAGGGTTTAAAAAAATCGATATATGCAAATCAGAAAAAAAAATTAAAAATACTACGGCCCTTGCAGTATTTATTAAGGTAAAATTACATTTATTTGTTAAGGGGCTAAATGGGTAATAAGGTAAAATTACCTTTATTTGTTAAGGGGCTACTTTCCTCATTAGTACTCCCTTTAATAAATTAAAAAAAAAAAATTGATCCCCCCTTAGCAATATTTGGAGTGTTAATAACAATGCCCTATTAGAGAAGAGAGAAGGAAGATCGGATTGGAATGAGTGAGGAAAGTGACCAGGTTTCCTCTTTAATTGTAGTTTATCCGCATCCCTTCGAACAGTCGCACCCGTATCTATTCGTAGAGTCGCATCTCTTCTGAATAGTCGCACTCATACCTCTTCATGCAGTCGCATCTCTTTCGAACGGTTGTGCTTATACCTCTTCATACAGAGCATCTCTTTCAGTGAAACGAAGTGTTTACTGTGAAAACCCGTAACTTCCTCGGTAAGGAAAGCGCGGATAGTTCGAGAACAAGCCACAACAGAACGCAGACGGAAGAACATTTCATTGTATATTACAACAATGCATCAGATTACAAGAATATACAGAGTATAAATGAATATTACACAGAAATATCAGAGATTTAAATTACATTTAAATACATAGCAGCGGAAAATAATACAATACACAACTGAAGGAGATATACGGATACAAAGCTTTCCGGATATCGTTCCAGCTGTAAACCAGGATCCTGTGAATATAAATCTGCAAAACCAAAACTACTAGATGCCCGTGTCGAAAATAGGGGCACCCAGAGTTTAGGTTAAAACAATAAACTCCAGGTCAGTCATGTGACTGGTGTGAGAACTAAAACAGTTGTAAATCTTTATTTTAAAGTTAGGTAAATCAAGGGACCACGCCGTATAACACGGAACGGGCTTCCTCCCAAGAATACCAGTGCATATAAGTAAACAACGCAATGCTTTTCTAAAAATGAAGCTATTATAAGACCCAGGTCCCATCACACAATGCAACGCAGCCGGAGGATAGGGTTTTCCCTTATAATAGCCAAACATGCTTGGTACGTTTTAAAAATCAAATCATTTGATACTATAATAAGTGTATAGTGTCAAAACAATTTCAATCATAAATATCAATCATAGATGGCATGGGTACCATATATCATGTCGTCATACTAGTTCTACAATTAAAACCGCAATACACGTATTGGAAATTGGATTTCCATCATGGTGGCTACTGATTCGAAAGATCGATCGCGTAATGCCAATTCACCACGGCTTACGTCCCAATAAGAGAAAACACCGTCTGCACATCATAACATTTGGGACCAGAGTATCACCGCGGCTTACGTCCCAGCGAGAGAAAACACCGCTTACTCTATATATCCCTGAGCACTAAGCTCATCTCGGTCGACCGAATCCACGACACCACTAAGGTGCCCATCCACTAAAAAGCATACTGATCAAACCATCAGTTTACCACCATACCGGGATGTGAGGCTCGCGAATCAACGCTATACACAAAGCCATGCTATATTAAAGCTGCGCTTTGATCATCATCCACCAAACTTTGCTTTTCAACAAAAGTCTGGATCACTGCATCTCAGCATGCCACACTATCAATCCATATCGTACCACTGATTTCTGCCAATATATAACCTCTGAGCTCGTATGTCTCAGAGAAGGGCGTTAAGCAAGAGAATAAATTCTCCACCTCCAAACAGATATATATTTAGCAGAGATCAACGAATACAATATAAAGGAATACAATGTCAGACACACCATCCATTTACAAGTTCGTTCTGGGTCTGAACGAAACCGGAGGCACTTTCCTCGCATATCCATCCATCTCCAAGTACGTCTGGACGACCACCAACTCTTTCCATCCTCTTGGGTGTAGAGCCCAATCAGGATCGTCAGTAATTATCCCAACGATGTGAAGACTTCCGGTCTTCAACCACCGTCTTCATCTTCGACATATCGTCGAATCGGTTATTCAGAATGGGTATAAACCCGGCCTTTCCGAACAACACGCGTATATTAAAAACGAATGTTACACAAACACAACATACGACTCATTCCAATTCAGTAGCTACTAACCGTAAATCGACAAGAGAACAATTTCCCAAATATTAACCCCGAAGGCCGAAACCAACATCAGATCAATACCCAGGAAACCATTCTTCTTAGCTAACCTACAGCTAGTTTCTAAATTTCAATTCTTAGGGAAAGGTTCCCATTAATTTTATCCAAGATAAATTCTTTAAAATTTATCCTTTAATCTTCCTTTGAATGTCATTTCAAACCAAATTATTGTTTTCCAAACTAGTCGAGATTAGCGAACCACACCGAAGTAATTATTTATTTTATTTTCCAATCCCAACCTATTCATCCCCTGAAGCAAAACTGGTAATACTCCATATCTGATACCATGGTGTTATCGGTAAAATTAATTACCATTTCACGTTCAAATCTAATTAAAGATTTAACTATCGCTTTGGAGCAAAACTGGTGATACTTCATTCTCGCTCATTTTCTAAAGTTGATAATTTAAATTATCAATCCACATTTCAATTTAATTGAAGATCCATTAAAACTCTTTTTACTGGGTTAAAGAACTAGTGTCATTTAAAACACAGTTCACGATAAACCCAAATCACATTCTATTTATCATCGGGTTAAAGAACTAGTGTTATTTAAAACACAGTTCACGATAAACCCATGAATCAATTCTATTTAAACCCATTTCAAATCCAATTTATTTATTTAAAAATAAATGGGTTTTAATTTCAGTTCAAAACTAGTTCATTTCGATAAAAATATATTTTTATCTTTTCAAACATGGAGTTTTCATCCCAATTTTTCCCAAATCATTTCTTATGATTTTACACTAATTATTGATATTTTTAATAATTTTATCAAGGCCCGTATAGTCGATTTCCATCAACGACCATCGAACTGCACTTACAACGACCTTTTCCAAATTTGATTTGGACGTATCTCCAAATCCAACCGTTAGATTTCAAATTTCTAATATTTTTAAGAAAGCTCTTTTCGATACGAACCCAACGGTTCCGGTTTTAGGAGAATCCGACGGTCGGATCTCCCGTAATATCCGTTCGAAGTTAATGGTCGAAATTCGCGAACTGCCGCGGCGCGGCGCGTTCTATTCAGGCCATTATATTATATATATAATATATATTTCGTCGATTATTATTTAAAATGAATTTTATAAATAGTTTTGAATTCGTTTCGAAAACAATTTCAACCTTTATTTCAAATTCAAATCGAAATTGAATTTTCTATTATAAATCCTTTTTACTTTCATTTCTATTTGATTTTAATTCAAATCGATTTTAATTCGATTCGAATTCATTTTCTTTTCAATTCGAATTCGAATTCGTTTTCTTTTCAATTCAATTCGAATTCATTTTCCTATTCAATTCAAATTCAATTCATTCTCTATTCAATTCAAATTCAATTCATTTTCTAATCAAATCAAATTCACTTCATCTTCTATTCAAATCAAATTCAATTCATTTTCTAATCAAATCAAATTCAATTCATTTTCTAATCAAATCAAATTCAATTCATTTTCTATTCAAATCAAATTCAATTCATTTTCTAATCAAATCAAATCAAATTCAATTCATTTTCTATTCAAATGAAATTCAATTCATTTTCTAATCAAATCAAATCAAATTCAATTCATTTTCTAATCAAATCAAATTCAATTCATTTTCTAATCAATTCAATTTGTTATATATTCAATTGAAATCAAATTCGTTATATATTCAATTGAAATCAAATTCGTTATATATTCAATTGAAATCAAATTCGTTATATATTCAATTGAAATCAAATTCGTTATATATTCAATTGAAATCAAATTCGTTATATATTCAATTCGAATTCGTTTTCTTTATATATTCAATTCGAATTCGTTTTCTTTATATATTCAATTCGAATTTCATTTCAAAATATTCGATTTCGAAATCACTTTTCAATATTCATTTTAAAATGAATAAAATCGATATAAATATCGTTCATGTCAAAATGGCGTCAATCTAATCAACACGGCTTCATATATTTCTATTTTCAAATATTCTATTTCAAATATTTCTATTTCAAAATATTTCTATTATCAAAATGTTTCGTTCAACACATGACTAATCTCAACGAATGAGTACTGTCAACACATGAACCTTTATTTTATAATATGAAGATGTAAATTTTATTATTAAAATATTTCGTTCAACACATGACTAATCTCAACGGATGAGTACGGTCAACACATGAACCTTTATTTTATAATATTCTTTATTTTTCCGATTGGAATGAGGCCCAATCAATTACCATATAAAGTTAATTATATGGATTCCATACAACAAATGTATATAATAGCAACGATAAATAATCAACCATCATCCAAAGTGCACTACACTGTATAGGCATCAAATATAGATATCTAACGCTTATAACAGCCTGTCGATCCATCGACCGACATATTTAATCAATCAGGATGAGTGAACTTCAAATTTCATCCCAACACCCGTGTGGGGTTTCAAACAATCAAACACAGATTTTATTTGTGCAGTTGGGCGATGTGTAAAATTTATCGACCCAATCAATATCAGTCAAATCAGTGTAGATGAACAAATCGGCCGATTTGTTTATAAATATTTATTCATTCACTTTCACGTTGAAAAATATATTTTTAACGATAAAACATTTTATTCAACCTATGAAAATATTCTATTCAGTTCATTTATTAAACAAAATGATTTCTTTATTTTTCTAACTTATTTTAGAAAATTTCGGCGGCATAACGGCACGATACTAGAAACGGGACGAGGCCTAGCCTTATCCCCAGTCTAGTGAAGGCCCACGTCATTCACACATCAATCAAATCCATTCATTTCCCAAAACAATTCAATTCAAACCAAATAATCTAACCAACTACACAAGCAAACAAACAAGTCCATGGTCTGTGGACGATTGTGTCGGATGTTACTAAACACCGTCTGCATCCTAGTATATATATATATATATATAACTAGAAAAAGAAATTGAAGAATGAGAAGTTCTCACCAATAGCTATCCTAACTCCACGGCACTTCCTATGTAGAACATCTCCACCGTGCTCGCCTTTCTTCAATTTCGTTGCCCGTAGCCACTACATATATATAAAAAAAATCACATTTCTATTTCGAAATTTAAATTATAAAAATCGAATTTTTACTTCGCTATTCAATATATAAAAACGAATTTTTACTTCGCTATTCAATATATAAAAATCGAATTTTTACTTCGCTATTCAATATATAAAAAACGAATTTTTACTTCGCTATTCAATATATAAAAATCGAATTTTTACTTTGCTATTCAATATATAAAAATCGAATTTTTACTTCGCTATTCAATATATAAAAAACAAATTTTTACTTCGCTATTCAATATATAAAAAACGAATTTTTACTTCGCTATTCAATATATAAAAATCGAATTTTTACTTCGCTATTCAATATATAAAAATCGAATTTTTACTTCGCTATTCAATATATAAAAAACGAATTTTTACTTCGCTATTCAATATATAAAAAACGAATTTTTACTTCGCTATTCAATATATAAAAATCGAATTTTTACTTCGCTGTTCAATATATAAAAATCGAATTTTTACTTCGCTATTCAATATATAAAAATCGATTTTTTTTTTACTATATGAATAAATAAAAATCATATTTTGCTTTGCCTTCTACATAAGGAAAAAACATATTTTTATATCGATGTCTTCATTATAAAAATTATACTCTTATACCGATTTTATTTATATAAAAACATATTTTTACATCGTTGTTAGATATATAAAAATTCTATTTCTAAAACAGTGATTTTATTTTCAAAGAAATCTATTTTTACTTTCAAAACAAATCTATTTCTATTTTGCTTTATACATTTTATAAAATCAACTTCATATATATTTTTTAAAAACAACTTTTTGTATTTTTCAAATCAAAGTATTCTATATAAAAATTCATAGCAAAGTATTTTATATTTTTCAAAGCAAACTATTTTATATAAAAATTCATTTACTTCCAATTTCGTAAATAAAATAAACTAAGTAAATAAAAAAAACTCACGGTTGTTCTTCAAATCTCGTTCCAGCACCCTGCTCGAACCTTAGGGTTCGGATTCGCGCCACCAATGTCAGCCCAGGCGTCGATCCGTCACCTGCCCCCGAAGCCCCTCCGTGACGCGCACCTACCCCCTCCACGATGGCCAGTTCGATCGTCGTACAACGCCGGAGTTTTCCACTGAACGACGTGAGTTCATGAACGAATTTCGAGAAGAATAGGTAGTAGAATTCGATCCTCTCCACACAAATCTGAAGGGCTCTCGAAGACGAACGATTCTTGCTTTGGAGTTTTTTGAAATCCATCGATTGAATGATGAGAATGAGAGGGAAGAAGAACTAAATGATTTCCGCCCTTGATTTTATTAGAACGGCAGATTTTCAGAAATGAATTTCTAGGGTTTCTGATTGGCCGAGATTATATATATATTATATTATTTTTAATTCATTTATTTCCAAAAGTACTAGTGTAATGAGACGAACCTCAAATCAAACCCAACGACTGCCGCCACTAGCCAAATACCCCCATCCCGAACACAATGGGATATGCCCCGTAAGCCAATTTGACTGTTTCGATAAGTTTTTCTTTGAATTTAAAATATAGATCACTATATAATAAATTTAAATGTACATTTTTATTTACCGGGGCCACATACGAACTCTAAAAATTCCTGAAAAATATTTTCTAGCTTTGTATTGACGATACGGTCTTAACAAAACTAATTTCGTCAAATTCTGAGACCGTTTGAAAAATGGCCATTTTCCCGTCGATTAAAATCAACTAAAACTGGTCAAACGCGTTTTCTTTTGCCACGCTCACATATTGAATCGAAAAATTATGAAATTTGAAACCTAGCAATAATTTGACATCACGGACCCAACAAAAGTGGTTTCGTCGAAATCCGAGGTCCTTTGCAAAATTTCCATTTTTAAGGGCCTGAATTCCATAGCGACTATTCAGAATTTTCAACTGGACATATCTTTTGATTCCCGCAATGAAATTTTGATTTCTCAGATTCGTTGGAAAGATATCATCAATTAGATTTCATTATTTTTGGTTTCACTAAAATTCGGATTATTGTGCACTCGGTATGTTCAATTGAAGTTTGAAATCGAATTATCGAACTACCGCGCCATTTTCAATTCCTTTTTATAATTATATATAATTATTTATATTCTAACGACGACGTATATAATATATACGTTCGAATTATATTCAAAATAAATTTCTCGTCGTTTTTATTTAAAATAATCTATTTTAAATATTCTAAATTCATTAAAATTGCCGAAATAAAAATTTTAAACTGGCCCAGATTTTCGGGTTGTTACAATCTCCCCCACTTAAAACTTTTCGTCCCCGAAAAGGAACAAAGTTGAAAGTGGTTTGATTAATCAACTCTACGTTCGATCTGCCTTTCATTCCCCAACTTTTCAGTTTCTGAGAATTTTCAAATTCTTCAAAAATTTGGCTAACACCCTAAATTTTCGAAAAATTTCGCCATAACCTCCCCTGCACCGAGAGCCATGGGAAAATCCCGAAATTGCCATACAGGCCTTCTGATCTCAAAAAGAAAAAGAAAAAGCCAAGAGGCTAGCCAATAGGCTCATAAAATCATCATCACCCAAACAAAACAGTAAATTATGTAGTAAACATGTACCTATTTGTCGGGCAAACAAATTTTATTCTCTGCTCTAGCCTCCTTGCTATGACCTGTTCAATGTAAGTACATGTATATGCAAGAAAATGCGACCAATTTTCAATATTATTCAATATTTGATTCAATTAGGCATAATGGTTAAAATTTCAACTAATCAAAACAGTAATCAAACAACACAACCATCAATCAATTAGTTGATTAGCTTTTCAAATTCATAACTTTGATATATAGTCAAAATCACATTTTTGATGCCAAATCACAACAATAAGCCCTATCGAATTTTGGTTCTCACACCAGTCAATAGGAAATATATAGAAATCTCACTTTCGTCACTCGAACATAAATTCTGATGATGATGCATCAATCATCAGAATTCCCTCCGGGCGACTAGAAGGTGATTCTATATCTACCCAATATATCAAAACTTCGAATACACGCGGATCAGACGTATAGGCAAAATCTATATATACTGGATTGTCCACATCAATATAAATAAATAAGCAAATACGAATAATTGATTTATAATTCAAAACCAGATTTGTTTTCATTTTCAAAAATATACTCTTCACACTCGTTCTAGGATACTACCGATCCCATCTCTAACGAGTCATTCCATTGGATATTACTAATCCAATATCTGATGAATTCTTTCGTATGGTTCTAATGTGTCTTGTTCTCTGAGCTTTGTAAACCAAAGCTCCGATACCAACTGTGAAAACCCGTAACTTCCCCGGTAAGGAAAGCGCGGATAGTTCGAGAACAAGCCACAACAGAACACAGACGGAAGAACATTTCATTGTATAATACAACAATGCATTAGATTACAAGAATATACAGAGTATAAATGAATATTACACAGAAATATTAGAGATTTAAATTACATTTAAATACATAGCAGCGGAACATAATACAATACACAACTGAAGGAGATATACGGATACAAAGCTTTCCGGATATCGTTCCAGCTGTAAACCAGGATCCTATGAATATAAATCTGCAAAACCAAAACTACTAGCGGCCCGTGTCGAAAATAGGGGCACCCAGAGTTTAGGTTAAAACAATAAACTCCAGGTCAGTCATTTGACTGGTGTGAGAACTAAAACAGTTGTAAATCTTTATTTTAAAGTTAGGTAAATCAAGGGACCACGCCGTATAACACGGAACGGGCTTCCTCCCAAGAATACCAGTGCATATAAGTAAACAACGCAATGCTTTTCTAAAAATGAAGCTATTATAAGACCCAGGTCCCATCACACAATGCAACGCAACCGGAGGATAGGGTTTTCCCTTATAATAGCCAAACATGCTTGGTACGTTTTAAAAATCAAATCATTTGATACTATAATAAGTGTATAGTGTCAAAACAATTTCAATCATAAATATCAATCATAGACGGCATGGGTACCATATATCATGTCGCCATACTAGTTCTACAATTAAAACCGCAATACACGTACTGGAAATTGGATTTCCATCATGGTGGCTCCTGATTCGAAAGATCGATCGCGTAATGCAATTCACCATGGCTTACATCCCAACAAGAGAAAACACCGTCTGCACATCCACACATTTGGGACCAGAGTATCACCGCGGCTTACGTCCCAGCGAGAGAAAACACCGCTTACTCTATATATCCCTGAGCACTAAGCTCATCTCAGTCGACCGAATCCACGACACCACTAAGGTGCCCATCCACTAAAAAGCATACTGATCAAACCATCAGTTTACCACCATACCGGGATGTGAGGCTCGCGAATCAACGCTATACACAAAGCCATGCTATATTAAAGCTGCGCTTTGATCATCATCCACCAAACTTTGCTTTTCAACAAAAGTCTGGATCACTGCATCTCAGCATGCCACACTATCAATCCATATCGTACCACAGATTTCTGCCAATATATAACCTCTGAGCTCGTATGTCTCAGAGAAGGGCGTTAAGCAAGAGAATAAATTCTCCACCGCCAAACAGATATATATTTAGCAGAGATCAACGAATACAATGTCAGACACACCATCCATTTACAAGTTCGTTCTGGGTCTGAACGAAACCGGAGGCACTTTCCTCGCATATCCATCCATCTCCAAGTACGTCTGGACGACCACCAACTCTTTCCATCCTCTTGGGTGTAGAGCCCAATCAGGATCTTCAGTAATTATCCCAACGATGTGAAGACTTCCGGTCTTCAACCACCGTCTTCATCTTCGACATATCGTCGAATCGGTTATTCAGAATGGGTATAAACCCGGCCTTTCCGAACAACCCGCGTATATTAAAAACGAATGTTACACAAACACAACATACGCCTCATTCCAATTCAGTAGCTACTAACCGTAAATCGACAAGAGAACAATTTCCCAAATATTAACCCCGAAGGCCGAAACCAACATCAGATCAATAACCAGGAAACCATTCTTCTTAGCTAACCTACAGCTAGTTTCTAAATTTCAATTCTTAGGGAAAGGTTCCCATTAATTTTGTCCAAGAAAAATTCTTTAAAATTTATCCTTTAATCTTCCTTTGGATGTCATTTCAAACCAAATTATGGTTTTCCAAACTAGTCGAGATTAGCGAACCACACCGAAGTAATTATTTATTTTATTTTCCAATCCCAACCTATTCATCCCCTGAAGCAAAACTGGTAATACTCCATATCTAATACCATGGTGTTATCGGTAAAATTAATTACCATTTCACGTTCAAATCTAATTAAAGATTTAACTATCGCTTTGGAGCAAAACTGGTGATACTTCATTCTCGCTCATTTTCTAAAGTTCATAATTTAAATTATCAATCCATATTTCAATTTAATTGAAGATCCATTAAAACTCTTTTTACTGGGTTAAAGAACTAGTGTCATTTAAAACACAGTTCACGATAAACCCAAATCACATTCTATTTATCATCGGGTTAAAGAACTAGTGTTATTTAAAACACAGTTCACGATAAACCCATGAATCAATTCTATTTAAACCCATTTCAAATCCAATTTATTTATTTAAAAATAAATGGGTTTTAATTTCAATTCAAAACTAGTTCATTTCGATAAAAATCTATTTTTATCTTTTCAAACATGGAGTTTTCATCCCAATTTTTCCCAAATCATTTCTTATGATTTTACACTAATTATTGATATTTTTAATAATTTTATCAAGGCCCGTACAGTCGATTTCCATCAACGGCCATCGAACTGCACTTACAACGACCTTTTCCAAATTTGATTTGGACGTATCTCCAAATCCTACCGTTAGATTTCAAATTTCTAATATTTGTTAGAAAGCTCTTTTCGATACGAACCCAACGGTTCCGGTTTTAGGAGAATCCGACGGTCGGATCTCCCGTAATATCCGTTCGAAGTTAATGGTCGAAATTCGCGAACTGCCGCGGCGCGGCACGTTCTATTCAGGCCATTATATTATATATATATTATATATAATATATATAATATATATTTCGTCGATTATTATTTAAAATGAATTTTATAAATAGTTTTGAATTCGTTTTGAAAAAAATTTCAACCTTTATTTCAAATTCAAATCGAAATTGAATTTTCTATTATAAATCCTTTTTACTTTCATTTCTATTTGATTTTAATTCAAATCGATTTTAATTCGATTCGAATTCATTTTCTTTTCAATTCGAATTCGTTTTCTTTTCAATTCAATTCGAATTCATTTTCCTATTCAATTCAAATTCAATTCATTCTCTATTCAATTCATTTTCTAATCAAATCAAATTCAATTCATTTTCTATTCAAATCAAATTCAATTCATTTTCTAATCAAATCAAATTCAATTCATTTTCTAATCAAATCAAATTCAATTCATTTTCTATTCAAATCAAATTCAATTCATTTTCTAATCAAATCAAATTCAATTCATTTTCTATTCAAATGAAATTCAATTCATTTTCTAATCAAATTCAATTCATTTTCTAATCAAATCAAATTCAATTCATTTTCTAATCAATTCAATTCGTTATATATTCAATTGAAATCAAATTCGTTATATATTCAATTGAAATCAAATTCGTTATATATTCAATTGAAATCAAATTCGTTATATATTCAATTGAAATCAATTTCGTTATATATTCAATTGAAATCAAATTCGTTATATATTCAATTGAAATCAAATTTGTTATATATTCAATTGAAATCAAATTCGTTATATATTCAATTCGTTTTCTTTATATATTCAATTCGAATTCGTTTTCTTTACATATTCAATTCGAATTTCATTTCAAAATATTCGATTTCGAAATCACTTTTCAATATTCATTTTAAAATGAATAAAATCGATATAAATATCGTTCATGTCAAAATGGCGTCAATCTAATCAACACGGCTTCATATATTTCTATTTTCAAATATTCTATTTCAAATATTTCTATTTCAAAATATTTCTATTATCAAAATGTTTCGTTCAACACATGACTAATCTCAACGAATGAGTACTGTCAACACATGAACCTTTATTTTATAATATGAAGATGTAAATTTTATTATTAAAATATTTCGTTCAACACATGACTAATCTCAACGGATGAGTACGGTCAACACATGAACCTTTATTTTATAATATTCTTTATTTTTCCAATTGGAATGAGGCCCAATCAATTACCATATAAAGTTAATTATATGGATTCCATACAACAAATGTATATAATAGCAACGATAAATAATCAACCATCATCCAAAGTGCACTACACTGTATAGGCATCAAATATAGATATCTAACGCTTATAACAGCCTGTCGATCCATCGACCAACATATTTAATCAATCAGGATGAGTGAACTTCAAATTTCATCCCAACACCCGTGTGGGGTTTCAAACAATCAAACACAAATTTTATTTGTGCAGTTGGGCGATGTGTAAAATTTATCGACCCAATCAATATCAGTCAAATCAGTGTATATAAACAAATCGGCCGATTTGTTTATAAATATTTATTTATTCACTTTCACGTTAAAAATTATATTTTTAACGATAAAACATTTTATTCAACCTATGAAAATATTCTATTCAGTTCATTTATTAAATAAAACGATTTCTTTATTTTTATAACTTATTTTAGAAAATTTCGGCGGCATAACGGCACGATACTAGAAACGGGACGAGGCTTAGCCTTATCCCCAGTCTAGTGAAGGCCCACGCCATTCACACATCAATCAAATCCATTCATTTCTCAAAGCAATTCAATTCAAACCAAATAATCTAACCAACTACACAACCAAACAAACAAGTCCATGGTCTGTGGACGATTGTGTCGGGTGTTACTAAACACCGTCTGCATCCTAGTATATATATATATATAACTAGAAAAAGAAATTGAAGAGTGAGAAGTTCTCACCAATAGCTATCCTAACTCCACGGCACTTCCTATGTAGAACATCTCCACCGTGCTCTCCTTTCTTCACTTTTGTTGCCCGTAGCCACTACATATATATAAAAAATAATCACATTTCTATTTTGAAATTTAAATTATAAAAATCGAATTTTTACTTCGCTATTCAATATATAAAAACGAATTTTTACTTCGCTATTCAATATATAAAAATCGAATTTTTACTTTGCTATTCAATATATAAAAATCGAATTTTTACTTCACTATTCAATATATAAAAATCGAATTTTTACTTTGCTATTCAATATATAAAAATCGAATTTTTACTTTGCTATTCAATATATAAAAATCGAATTTTTACTTCGCTATTCAATATATAAAAAAGGAATTTTTACTTCGCTATTCAATATATAAAAAACGAATTTTTACTTCGCTATTCAATATATTAAAATCGAATTTTTACTTCGCTATTCAATATATAAAAATCGAATTTTTACTTCGCTATTCAATATATAAAAAACGAATTTTTACTTCTCTATTCAATATATAAAAAACGAATTTTTACTTCGCTATTCAATATATAAAAATCGAATTTTTACTTCGCTATTCAATATATAAAAATCGAATTTTTACTTCGCTATTCAATTTATAAAAATCGAATTTTTACTTCGCTATTCAATATATAAAAATCGAATTTTTATCTACTATATGAATAAATAAAAATCATATTTTGCTTTGCCTTCTACATATGGAAAAATCATATTTTTATATCGATGTCTTCAATATAAAAATTATACTCTTATACCGATTTTATTTATATAAAAACATATTTTTACATCGTTGTTAGATATATAAAAATTCTATTTCTAAAACAGTGATTTTATTTTCAAAGCAAATCTATTTTTACTTTCAAAACAAATCTATTTCTATTTTGCTTTATACATTTTATAAAATCAACTTCATATATATTTTATAAAAACAACTTTTTGTATTTTTCAAATCAAAGTATTCTATATAAAAATTCATAGCAAAGTATTTTATATTTTTCAAAGCAAACTATTTTATATAAAAATTCATTTACTTCTAATTTCGTAAATAAAATAAACTAAGTAAATAAAAAAACTCACGGTTGTCCTTCAAATCTCGTTCCAGCACCCTGCTCGAACCTTAGGGTTCGGATTCGCGCCACCAACGTCAGCCCAGGCGTCGATCCGTCACCTGCCCCCGAAGCCCCTCCGTGACGCGCGCCTACCCCCTCCACGATGGCCAGTTCGATCGTCGTACAACGCCGGAGTTCGCCACTGAACGGCGTGAGTTCATGAACGAATTTCGAGAAGAATAGGTAGTAGAATCCGATCCTCTCCACACAAATCTGAAGGGCTCTCGAAGACGAACGATTCTTGCTTTGGAGTTTTTTGAAATCCATCGATTGATTGAAGAGAACGAGAGGGAAGAAGAACTAAATGATTTCCGCCCTTGATTTTATTAGAACGGCGGATTTTCAGAAATGAATTTATAGGGTTTCTGATTGGCCGAGATTATATATATATTATATTATTTTTAATTCATTTATTTCCAAAAGTACTAGTGTAATGAGACGAACCTCAAATCAAACCCAACGACTGCCGCCACTAGCCAAATACCCCCATCCCGAACACAATGGGATATGCCCCGTAAGCCAATTTGACTGTTTCGATAAGTTTTTCTTTGAATTTAAAATATAAATCACTATATAATAAATTTAAATGTACATTTTTATTTACCGGGGCCACATACGAACTCTAAAAATTCCTGAAAAATATTTTCTAGCTTCGTATTGACGATACGGTCTTAACAAAACTAATTTCGTCAAATTCTGAGACCGTTTGAAAATGGCCATTTTCCGGTCGATTAAAATCAACTAAAACTGGTCAAACGCGTTTTCTTTTGCCAAGCTCACATATTGAATCGAAAAATTATGAAATTTGAAACCTAGCAATAATTTGACATCACGGACCCAACAAAAGTGGTTTCGTCGAAATCCGAGGTCATTTGCAAAATTTTCATTTTTAAGGGCCTGAATTCCATAGCGACTATTCAGAATTTTCAACTGGACATATCTTTTGATTCCCGCTATGAAATTTTGATTTCTCAGATTCGTTGGAAAGATATCATCAATTAGATTCCATTATTTTTGGTTTCACTAAAATTCGGATTATTGTGCACTCGGTATGTTCAATTGAAGTTTGAAATCGAATTATCGAACTACCGCGCCATTTTCAATTCTTTTTTATAATTATACATAATTATTTATATTCTAATGACGACGTATATAATATATACGTTCGAATCATATTCAAAATAAATTTCTCGTCGTTTTTATTTAAAATAATCTATTTTAAATATTCTAAATTCATTAAAATTGCCGAAATAAAAATTTTAAACTGGCCCAGATTTTCGGGTTGTTACATTTTCGTTGAAATATGATCATTTGATGAAAGGAAGTGTATTTTTGTGAAGTTTCTTTTCGTTGAGATATGACCGTCGGGAAATATGACCGTTGGTGAAAGGAAGTGTCTTTTCATTAAAAAACCATGCTGTTATTAGTCACGTCCTTTCACTCGCACTTGTTTGCTTAAATTATGTGGGACAATAGACAAAGTATATTTTATTCAATACTTACGAATTTCAACATATTCTTTGTGCGTAATGATTCATATATGATTAAATATATAGAAGTCTAAAATGCAAGGAAAACTCAGGCTTCCATGACCTGGTATATTGTTGGTGTGTACTGATTCATATTTTGATCGAACAATCATATCTTCATGCAACCAACAGACTAGAACAACCCCATCATGCATGCATTCTAAATATCTCATGTTTATTTCTGTATTAAGAGCCACAGAACCCCCAAAACCATTCATGATAGTCGCATCCTCACAAAACTTAACATGCCCAGCATCTGATCCCATAACCAACTCCTTTCCATGCATATCAAAATCTAAGGCAGTGTTTGGTTTATTTTGTATTTTGAGTTTTCAACGTTATTTTCAAAAGACGCAAAGATTTGAAGGTTATCGGAGGTGACGGACTAAAGACGGAGGTGATGATGGAGGATATGGAGGATAGCGGATGGATGAATTTGATATTGTTATTCCATTGTTTTTTAAAACACAGAAAATGATAAAAAGTTGTTTTTTGTTTTGTGTGTTAACTTCGTTTTGTAAAATGATCGTTTTTCATGATACGTGTGCGTTGTCCATACTTTTGTAGCTACGAAAACCGAAAAGTAAAAAATAGAAAGAGAACACACCCTAAGAATCTAAACCGCATTCATATACAACCGAAGAAGCTTGCGTATCTATAAAAAAAACCAATGCCACCTATATTGCCTTTTCTATAAAACAAAATATTTAATTGTCACTCAAAGAGGCTTGCGTATCCAAAACAAAGTTTGAAGGAACTCACATGATGATAAACTTGCCCGTATAACCCAAATTTGACGTTAATATTCCGAATCTCCAATATACTGTTGTTTATATCCCAGAAAGCATTAAGTTTGAAGCTAAAAAAATGTTTGCTATTTTAAAAACCACCATATAATAGATCACCATAATGCAAACAACTGATTATAGAGAAAATAGCATGATGTATTCAGTTAACTGATTGAAACCTAATGGACAATTTTGCAACGTCTCTTTTAAACTTATTAACAATCTCCCCCACTGATATATTCAGTTAATCATATATGTAGTGATTGACATAGATTATGTTAATCCTTATTATGATATTTATTATATTTTAATTAATGACATTCCATATATACAAAGATTATGTCAATCCTTATCATCATGATATTTATTATATTTCAATGACATGTCATATTTGAAAAGATTGACATAGATTACGTCAATCCTTATGAAAGACCGATTTTGCTAATTAATGTTGTGAAGGAGGTACGTGGTAGTGGCTTGGTGA
Organism: Allium sativum; assembly: GCA_030737875.1. Taxonomy (NCBI): domain Eukaryota; kingdom Viridiplantae; phylum Streptophyta; class Magnoliopsida; order Asparagales; family Amaryllidaceae; genus Allium; species Allium sativum. The sequence goes on along the minus strand of CM060912.1, from coordinate 220,747,397 downwards.
AAACATCCCGAATAAAGTTTGAAGGAACTCACATGATGATCAACTTGCCCGTATAAACCGAATTTGACATTAACATTCCGAATCCCTAATATACGGCTGTTTGTATCCCAAAAAGCATTAAGTTTAAAGCTAAAAAAATGTTTGCTATTTGAAAAACCAAAATACATTAAGTTTGAAGCTAAAAAAATGCTTGCTATTTGAAAAACCACCACCATAATGCAAACAGCTGAATATAGAGAAAATAGCAAATGGTATTCAGTTAACTGATTGAAACCTAATCGACAGTTTTGCAACGTCTCTTTTAAACTTATTAACAATCTCCCCAACAATTAATATTACTCGTAGAAAAAAGAATCCGACTACAAAAGAGTGGCGATGAGTTACCGAGATCTATCCACGGTTCACCTAGTTCTATCGGTTAGTGCAATCGATTCTTCACCCAATCTATCAACAGCAGGAGATGTGGGCAACGGAACCAGTTAATGGACAAATTTTCCCCCTTTCTAGAAACACATAAGTCAGAAGACGAAATTGAAAGGTAGGCTAACGTCGTTGTTCAATAAATAGGTTGGTAGAATTAGATCACAAGTAGGCTACTCAACTTTACTACTGATGCAAACAAAACAGTCGCATACAACTCTTTTTGCCTAAAAGTTTGCTATGATTGTAAAATAAAACAGTTGCAAATTATTCATCCACTTACAAGATTTTAAATTCTATTGCCAGTTGTAAAATAAAACAGTCGCCTGTTTAAGATAGTGAGGTGAGGACATGTTTCACTGCCATATACAGTTACGTACAGAGAAAGAAATGCAGAAATAGGGAAGGCCTTTGATTTTGTTTAAGGTTCAACTTCTTCTATGATTTTAAATAAAACAATAACTCTTTTTGCCAATGAACAATTATCTCATTGAACCGTCTGGATATTGCAAGTAGTATGATATCAACTTCAATAACACATCTAGATATTACAACTCTGCAAATTGGGTGATTTAACAACATAATTGAACAAACTTAACTTTTTTCCACACCCTTTCATTTATTAGTCATTCTTTGTAGTACAATCTAAACCATTGCTGCTTATACCTCTACCAATATATTATGGCATATGCCGCCAGATCAGGTAATGTTCCTTGCACACATTTCTAAACTATTTTCATATTCGTTCACATTACATGCAAACAATTTTTTTTATATAATACATGTAAATTCCACTTCATTAATTGTACTTTTTATATCTGTTCACATTACATATAAACACAATTTCTTTTGATTACATATGTCAATGTCACATCACTAACTATATCATCTTCCCGTTTGCGAAGCACAAGCCTCATTCTAGTAATATGCAGATGATGGGAAGAAAGGGTAGTATAAAATATTTAAGATACGGAAAATACCACATATAGGGCTTCTTTAACAACAACTGAAACTATATAAATGTAGATGATGGCAATAAACTACAAGAGGAACAGGGGTTTCCAACGATCAGGGGCCGTTGGAAACCCCGTTGGAAGCCGTTGGTCAATCCGTTGATATACGGATCAACGGCTTCCAACAACTTCTAACGCACACGATGCTTACTTTCCAACGGCTTCCAACTGATACATTAGGACACGTGTATTATGTTTTTGGCAAACAGGCCGTTGGAAACCGTTGGTATGGCATGACCATATAGCCGTCGCAATCCGTTTAACGCCGTTGGAAATATGTGTATTTTTTTTTTTACAGATTTCAGATTTTCCACTTCAAGCCACACACCACATATATAACATTCTGAACTGCTCCATTTCGAGCATATAACTCACAATCTCAACCATATATACACCTAAACACAATATAAAATAAAAAACAAATACAAAACACAAAAATTAACCAATATTTATATAACATAACAACCAAACGTCGCCAAGGCCGGCCTTTGCATAAAGCGATAGAAGCGGCTGCTGGGGCATCAGAATTTCAAGGGCACCAAATTTTCGTCCGCTTCTTCTACCCAAAAAAAAAAATCCAATTAGCGTAGCTCCTCCGGCAGCAGGCATAGTTAAACTTGAAGCTTCTAATCGATTTAAACCTGAAGCTTCTAATCGCGTTTAACCTGAAGCTTCTAATCACGATTTTATTCTGAATTGACTGATTCGCGGAGCTCCTCCTCTGACGACGGCGACTGGCGCTCCAAATTGCGCAGGTGAATAGGCGATCCAAAAGTGAAATAGCAAACTTCAGGTCTTCTTCTGTTGAGATTTGTGATACGCAAATCACAAAATTGTATGCAATAAATTTTCTATGTGGATCCATTTTTGGTGGAGATATTTGTTGCTACTTTTGTGGGATATTTGAAAATGAAGGCAAGGATTATTTGGTGCTTATCCAAATAGATATATTTGAGATATATGAGGATATATTTGAGATATATGAGGATAATTTGGGTGACATGTTACTCTATAAAAGGCCTACATGATATCTTCATTATGTGGTGGAAAAATTTGCCATTGTTCTTCATTATCTTTCTCCTCAAATTGTTTAGCCATTAGATATTCTCTACCTATTTCTCAATAAGATTATTGATTCAAGTTGTGTTTGTTTAACGATAGTTGAGATCGGTTGTAAACAATATTTTGGTGAATCAATAAAGAGGGTGGTTGGGTGGAATATCGTGTGTTCATATTTCCGATATTTTTTTGTATTGTTGTTTGTTATTCAATCACATTCATCTTCAAGTGATTGGGTGAAAAAGATTCATTTTGTTTTTGGGTGTTTTGTCAAAACTTCCGCTGCGCACAAAACCCCAACAGTTGGTATCAGAGCTCAGATCACCGCATAGCTTGGAGTGTTTGTTGGATTGAAAAAAAAATTGATTTTTTGTTTGAAAAAAAAAATTGATTTTTTTTATGTCGGAGATGATGACGTTGTTGAAGATGACTATTTTGAATGGGAGGAATTGGGGTATATGGAAGCCAAAGATGGAGGACGTTCTATATCTCAATGATTTGCATGATCCCTTTGATGGAAATGGGGAGAAGCCCTCGAATATGGATGAGGGAAAGTGGAAGAAAATGGACAAAAAGGCGATTGCGTTGATTCGCCAATATTTGGATGATTATGTGTTCCACCTTGTGGCTAGTTGTGAATCCGCAAAGGCGTTGTAGGACAAATTAGTATCGCTGTATGAGTCAAAGAGTGCTACAAGCAAGGCTTTTCTGGTTCGAAAGTTGGTGCAACTTCGATTGGATGAGGAGAAGTCTGTTGCAGAGCATTTGAACGAGTTTCAAGATGTCATCAATCAATTGGCAAACATGAAGGTCAATTTTGATGATGAGTTGCATGCTCTTTTGTTGATGAGTTCTCTTTCGGAAAGCTGGGAGACTTTGGTTGTTTCATTGAGTAATTTCAATGCTAATGGAACTATCTCTTTGGAAACGGTTCGAAGCAATCTTTTGAATGAGGAGCTAAGGAGAAAAGGGTCGGAGTTGAAATCGGTTCAAACTGAGGCGATGGTAGCAAGGGACTCGGTTAAAGACACAAGGAAGAAGAAAGGTGCTATCTTTTGTCATTATTGTGGTAAGAAAGGCCACAAGCGCAATGATTGCTATTCATATATACGAGATATGAAGAAGAAGAAGGCGCAAGGTGATAATAATAGTGATGAGGCACAGGCAGGCTTTGCTGAAGGTACCGAAGGCAATTCTTCATGTGATGTCCTACTTAGTGTTGTGGAGCCTTGGAAGATGGATTTAGGAGCCAGTTTTCACATATGTCGAGATGTGAAAAGTTTTTCTTCGTATGAGAAGATTGTTGGCATGATAAAGACGGCCAATGGAGTAGAGCTACCAATTTGTGGAGTTGGAGCTGTTAGATTTCAGATGCATGATGGAGTGGAGAGAGAAGTTGTCGGTGTGAGGCACATACCCACTTGTTCGCATAACCTCATATCTCTCGGTCAGTTAGATCGCCGCGGTTAGACTCGAGGTGGAGTTTTGAGAGTGAAGAAGGGCGGTCGTGTGATGATGCGAGGAGTTTTGGAGGAGGGAAACCTATATAGTTTGGTCGGTTCAGTGTTCAACAGTGGAAGGCGGGTGACGGTTGAAGAACCTAGTCCACAGCAAGGTGGAGAGGTTAATATGGTCGCTGCTGATGGTCCTAAGGTGGAGGATCATGGTATCGACAAGGGTCTAGATGTTGATGATGCTCGAGGGATCTCGGAGATGAAGAGATCATGTCAAGCGGAAGACGGATGTCGAGTTGTGAAATCCACAAAGACAAGATGGAGGTCTTTGTGGTATTACAAACGCTTTTGAAGATCGCTATTGGCGTGGTGCACGATGAGGGAGGTGCACCATTAGTGGGCGATGGTGGAGGTTTGTAATGATGTAAATTGAGAAAAGAAGGTTGAAAGTGAGAGCTAAGTTGGCTTGTGTTGAGTGGAGGAGATGTTGTGATTTGGTATCAAGGTGGAGTGTTGAGATTTGTGATACGCAAATCACAAAATTGTAGACAACAAATTTTCTATGTGGATCCATTTTTGGTGGAGATATTTGTTGCTACTTTTGTGGGATATTTGAAAATGAAGGCAAGAATTATTTGTGCTTATCCAAATAGATATATTTGAGATATATGAGGATATATTTGAGATATATGAGGATAATTTGGGTGACAAGTTACTCTATAAAAGGCCTATATGATATCTTCATTATGTGGTGGAAAAATTTGCCATTGTTCTTCATTATCTTTCTCCTCAAATTGTTTAGGCATTAGATATTCTCTACCTATTTCTCAATAAGGTTATTGATTCAAGTTGTGTTTGTTTAACGATAGTTGAGATCGGTTGTAAACAATATTTTGGTGAATCAATAAAGAGGGTGGTTGGTTGGAATATCGTGCGTTCATATTTCCTATATTTTTTTGTGTTGTTGTTTGTTATTCAATCACATTCATCTTCAAGTGATTGGGTGAAAAAGATTCATTTTGTTTTTGGGTGTTTTGTCAAAACTTCCGCTGCGCACAAAACCCCAACATGTTCTTCCTTCAGGACAAGGAAACCGGTTATGGTTTGTAATTGTAATTCATAACCTAGATTTTGTGTTAAAGTTTATTTACTGTGTTTGAAACCAAACTACTTCGTTTGAAATTGAATTGTAATGTTGAAATCAAATTATTATGTTTAAAATCTAATAACTGTGCATCAGTCATCAGTGTATACAATAGCTTGGGATTCAAGTTACTACATTTTTATTTACTGACTTCTGAAAGTCTGGAACTCAACTGTTGTAGAAATTAATTTACTGTCTGATTTTGGTTCTGGAATCGAATTATTGTTCAACAATTCAAAAAAATATGCTACTGTTTTGTACAATCTGTAATCAAATTACTATATAATTTGATTTTTTAAATTAGCCGTTCAAAAAAATATGCTCAATTTGACTTCATGAATTATTATCCTTAATTTTGTTGTTTTCAAAAAAATATGGTCAATGAAGTTGAATATGATAATATCGTTAGCAATTTTGCAAGTCAGAAAGCTAGAAAATTGTTCATAAGTAATTAGTATGTTTTTGTTATATAACTTTGACTTTTAATACGAATAAAGTTATTTACTTTTTTTTTTTTTTACCTTTTCGTTGTTTCTAAATTGTATAAATTGTTTTGATGTCATACATCAGCATCAGTAGAAGGGTCTCTTTTTCGCTTTCCGCTTTAGGTACCAAAAGTCATAGGACCGGCCATGAACGTCGCCAAAACAACATAATCACGTCCAAACAACATAACCAACACCATGTCCAAACTGTACCATTACCAAACCATCATAAAATCATGTCCAAACCATCATAACAATATATACAAATACCATGTAGCAAGCCTCACCAACTCTCAAAACACATCAAAACAAGCTAACCTGATCAACTCTCTCCACCTAAAGATGAAGGTGTCGTACAGTGCTGGGCAATGTACTCCGCCAATCGCTGGTTAAGCAACTCCATCTGCTGTTCACGGCGATGATCACGCTCATGAAGCTCTGCAATCTCTGCTTTCAACTGTGCGATTTCTTCTTTTTCCTGAGCCTTCTGATACATCTGCTGAGATGCTGTAATCTGTATATAATTTCAGATTTTCAGTATTTCATAATAGTATTTCAAGTACATTAGAGTTTGTATTATAAATTTTAGAATTACCTCTAGATTTCCATAACCATATCGTCTGTTTCGGGTAGCAGGATCCATGACAGCATCAAATATCTTGTCCTCATCTTCCTTGGTCAGCTCAGTCCTCCCTGTAGATTCCAGTACATGCGCCCTTTGTTCCTGAAATTTCTCCTGTTAAAAAAAAAATTAGATAACACTATTTTAATTAAATTATAAGTCTACTTAACTATTTTATACTTACATATCTCTCACGTGCCTTATCATCATTGTCCCAAGTGTATGAAACTGAGCATGTGTCGTCAGTCTGACTCAATGCATGTGTATGCTCGAAAACATCCCACTACGACACAGGAGCCATACGCGCTCTCTCCTGAAATAAGCATGCACATATGTAAATTAAAACTTAAACTTAAATCAATTATTAATTTTAACAAGTTATGAATTAAAATTTTAAAATTTGCAATTACAAAATATACCAGATTCTCACGAAGATGCTGAAATGACTTGGACCCACCTCGATGCGTAACCGGATTCTTGCTCCTATTAGCTGCATTTATCCCAGACGAGGCTAATACGTTTAAATTAAAAAAATGTATTATTCTAAATCACGTATTGAATGAATAGAATATATTTGAATAAAATATGCAGTAAAATTTACTAGAAAGTCCTCATTACTATTCCAATAAGTAAGTAAACCATTCCACACCGATTCGCTCACCCACTACTGCCTTTTCCCACCTGTTTTTAAAGTATTCATTATTTGTCTGTAATTTGTTGTCGTTTTGCTGTTTCAGTGGCGCTTAACGAGATCCAAATCTGTCTCCTGAAGATCCACCGCAACCTGCGTTGTTTATAAAAATAGCATACATATGAACTTATCAAATAGGAGCATGACAACTTAACGTAATAAATGTTATATTATACATACGTACCAAAAAATCCTGCCATATGGTCTCCTTAACTATGTCGGGTATCGAGCTCCATGTGGGCCAACTTACAGTCATGCGGGCCTGATAAGCACGTTTTGATATCCTCAAAATGGTATTGGACGGCTCCAACTCAAACCCCCTGTGTTAAACGGAAAAAATACATGGTTACTAGAACAACAATTTAAATAATTTATTGTACTTAAATTAAATTTATACTAAAAACTTAGTTTTTACCCTCTGGATGCTTTTGCCTTAAGCCAGACCACAGGACGGGATGACTCCGACGATGGACCACCCTCATCGCCACCTGACGCCACACCTGTTACAGACGACAACATAAAGTAACATAACATAGCATAACATAACATAGCATGACATAGCATAACATAACATGAACGAGCTATATGTAAAAACATGGTATTAGATAACATGAGTACTTGATAATAGAAATGTCATAACATATGTCTAGTTAACATTACAAGTTTGATTCATAGAAGTGTTAAATATAAGTTTGATTCATAGTTTTGTGTAGTTAACATATGATTTTGATTCATAGAAGTGTTAAATATAAGTTTGATTCATAGATATGTCTAGTTAACATATGAGTTTGATTCATAGAAATGTCATAAAAATAAATATGAATTTGAGTGTTACTATGTAAAAATGAACATAAAATTACCTTTTGAAAATGAGGAGTATTAGCTAGTCGTCCTCATCACTTTCAAATTCCGACTCTATTTCCTCCTCTATATATGGTTCATCTGTGGTCTCAAACACATCAATTAATGCATTCGATTCATCGTTTAGAGGTCCAAAATCTGTTTGATCATCGGTTATTACTGTTTCTGCATTTTCCTCGACGTCTGCTTGATAAGCTTGGTCATCGGGAATATTACGCCCATCAAATGTAATCCTTGCTTTTGTTTTGAAAACAGACCACCAATCTATTTTGTCTCTTCTCATAAAAGGATAAGAAGCATAATATATTTGAAGAGCCTGTTTGGAAAGTACAAAAGGATTGTACTTATAATAATGAGAAGTATGTCTTACTTCTATAAGATTATATTTTGTGTACACGTTGATTCCAGAACCTGGAACGTTGCTGAACTAGTTGCATTAAACAAAAATACTTCTTCCGCAGGTCTTGTGAAAAATGTCACTTGCAGAATCTAGTTTAGAACGCCATAAAAATCGTGTATATGGTTGTTTGGATCATCACTACCCTTAACAAATACACCGCTATTATCAGTTAATTTTTCAGCACCATATTCTATAGTGTTAAATTTATATCCATTGACAAAGAATATTGGATATGTCTTCACATTTCTTTTAGGTCCCAATGCCAAATGTTTCAATCTTTCATCCACAATACAGTTTGTTGGAACAAAAACATAATGAGTAAACCAACTAGCGAATTCTTTGCATATATCGCCGTTTGGATACTGTGATTCATAAATGCTGCAATTATAGGACATACGTTACATATATGATTAAAGATACAATACATGTATACATAGATGCATAAGTTCGCATTATCTAACGAACGGTGCAACTTCGGTGCAACTGAGAAGAATATACGTGTGTGCTGCATTATAATCTTTATCATTCAGCCATTCTTCCACACATCTACCAGAAGGTCGACCATGTTTTTAAAAAATAGATAAAGTCGCTTTATAGTCATCTTGATCAATGCCTTCATCATTATGTGCAGTACTTGCAAATGAGATGTTCACGTGATCACTAAAATAATAAGAGAAGAAAAATAAAGCTTCTTCTTCGATGTATGATTTGCAAATAGAACCTTCAACTCGAGCTTTCTGCCTCACTTTTTTCTTTAGATGATTTAAATACCTATTTAGAATTATTGTAAATTATTTTTTCATACATTTCATTAACCAAAATTTAATTAACTGAATATTAATATACCTTTCAAATGGATACATCCATCTGTATTGCACAGGCCCTCGAAGACGTGCTTCTGATGGAAGATGAATAGGTAAATGCTCAATAACATTGAAAAACCCTGGAGGAAATAGTTTTTCCAATTTGCAAAGTAATATTTGGATTTCTTCCTCTAGTTTACATAGATGGGCAATTTTTAATGTAGATGAACAAAGCTCTTTACAGAACAAACTAAGCTATGTTACAACAGTCCAAACTTTTACAGGCAATAGTTTTTTGAAAATGACGGGCAATAAATTTTCCATCATAACATGACAGTCGTGGTTTTTCATCCTGCTAAGTTTACTGTTTTTATAGTCAACACATCTTCGAAGATTGGAAGATATACCATTCGGGAATCTTAATCCTTCCATCCATTTTAAAAATATTTTTATTTGATTACTACCCAGTTCATAGCACGCTTTCGGTTTTCTGGTGTCATTTGGCTTTATATGAAGCTCCGGACGATTACATATTACTTCAATATCACGTCTTGATTTCAAATCAACTTTCATCTTCCCTTTAACATTCAAAATTGTATTGATTACATTATCAAACACGTTTTTCTCATTATGCATCACATCAATATTATGATGAATCAGAAGATCTTTCCAATAAGGCAACTCCCAAAATATGCTTTGTTTCCACCAATTATGAATTGTTGATTTACCTTGAATTTCTCTGTACTCCGGTTTCATGAATCTTGGGAAAATCTTGTGCAAGTTCATAAATTTCCTCACTTGTCCATAATTTAGGTGCTCGTAAAGTTTCAAGTCTATTAGATGTAAAAAAATTCTTATCTCTTCTAAAAGGATGATTAATACGAAGAAAACATCTATGACATTCAAACCATTAAATTTTCTATCTAATAGGTAAAAAAAATGCTCTTGTTTCTTCCATACAGTACGGACAAGCTAGACGACCAGCCGTACTCCGACCTGAAAGCATTGCATAAGCAGGAAAATCGCTAATTATCCACAACAGAGAAGCATGTATTCAGCAGTTACTGATAATTGAGTTCTGCTTTTACAGCCTTCCCAAAGGGGGTTTTTCGCGGCATCTAACACTACAAGAAAAACAGCAAATAGCAGCGGCAGAAAACGCTGCTAATCCGTCGCTAAACAGGCATTAGCGACGGATTTCCTACATAAAGGTATGGTCGGCACAAACCATGACGGTATCTGTATCGGATTTTGCGACGGAATTTAGCATGAATTTTCCGACAATTTACCATCATTTTACTAATTTTATAACAAAAATAAATATTATTTATTAATTTACTTCTATTTTTATTTTTATTTATATACCGACGGATTTTTAATTTAGTATAAAATATTATTTACAAAATCTGTCGGTAAACCCTTACTAATTACCAAGGGATTAGCGACAAAATGTTTTGACAAAAAAATCTGGCTCTTTTTATTTGTCGGTAAACCCTTACTATTCAGCAAAGGTTTAGCGACGGAAATTAATTAGTGTATATTATCTTTTAGCTTTCCAAATTAATTTGATTCTGCTTATTCAGTTACAAATATTGATACTAAAAGCGAGCAAAAAACAGTATAAAATTGTCCTCCACGTACAAATTACACTCTTAAGCAACAACACAACGTAGATAATATTAACATATCACATAAAAAACATCCACAATCCTTCATTTCGTTCACCAAGCTGAAATATGAACAACAAAATTATTCAGCTGGTGTGAACGTTAAACCACATACAACCCATGACCATCACAACAATATTAAAACCCATAACTACCAAAATAACAAACAAGTCCATAGTTGTACTACAGCCACATCACTACAAAATATGTCATAACATACCAATCAAGCTACGCTGATGGCGAAGGCGAAGGCGAACGAGACATAGATGGCGAAGGCGAACGTGAAACTCTTTCTTGGCCCTTGAGTATTCCCATCACCTTTGCCAGTTGTGCTTCAAAGGCCTCCTTGTTTGCCTTCTGTTGTTCTGAGAGTCTTGCTCGTTCTGCTCTCTTACTCTCAAGCTCGATGCGCATCTCCTCGACATTTTTTTATAGCTCGTGGATGCCATCTTCATTGCTAACAAGCTGACGTTTTGATTGCTGAGAAGACGATGGAAGCTGCATTGTAAAAATGACATTAAGGCATTATATAAAAAACCATATAATATTCATTGGGCGGTTCTTATTCATGACCATTATATAACAAAACCATATAATAATCGTACGTTAATTGAAGTTGATGTTTTCAAAATATGTCCGCTTACATATGGCATGACATACTTTGAGTTTGAGTTGCTTATCCAGATATTAATATGCATTAGTAATTTAACATTACACATTCATGTACGTGTTTCATATTCTAACTGATTTCAGCTGAACTCACTCTTCATAGCCCACATATTTTTCTAAAGTTAGGTGATAACCTTATAGAATAATCTGATAACAAGTAACAAACCCTATAAATGCCAGCTATAGTTTTGGTGTGCATAATTATGAATAAAAGATTGTAATTAAGAACAAAAGAATCCACGCATTGATATAGGGCATTTACAATCTAATTGTATAACAATTAGAGAAAGCACACTTTTCTTCAAAAGAGTATGCTTGTACTTGCAAACTTTTAGTCAAAATGAATAAACAATGGTTGATGACATATTAACAATCGATGGATCTACATTCTGGATTAAAGCACTAGCAATTGTAATATAAAATATGTGCTTGGTTGAGAAAATAAACCTTTAACTAATTATAAATTTGCTTCTAACAATGCTCTTTGTAGTCTTTACCTTACAATCATAATTTGTTTCTATTCGATCAAAGATGCTTTGATTATGAAAGGTCAACTTGAAGCCCCTGATCTGTATATTAAAATTAAGTCGGGTAATAGGAATTTAATACTTTTGAAGAAAATGCGTCAAAATTTGATATATTCTCTGATTTATTAATTAAACCAATGCATATTATGTCATCAAAAAGAAGCGAGAATATAAAACAAATACATTGATGATATATTTAAAATTTTGAAGCGTGCCAGGCTTTGAAACACAAACTGGAAGTGAAATAAAATTCTTAATGTCTAACTGAAAAAAATATTTGAAGAGAAATTATTAGAAGTTATTGACTGGATAGTTAATAGGAATAATGAAGAAGGCTACCAAATATAATACTGTCGTTAATGTAGCTGTCAGCGATTCAACAAGTAATTAACTCATAAATAATCAAGATCATAGAAGAGTCTCCAAACTCATATATGAGGTATTTTCATTTAAAATCTATGTGTTAATGGTTACTACACATTGCTAAGAGAAAGTAAAAGCACTTGACATTCTGTTTTATGTTTTTATCAAATTAAAAAGTGTAAATGAACTAAAAAATGCATAGTTGTAATTTATAGTATGAATTATATAGATTTTGTTACTAACTATTTGACAACAAATTTGGGCAATAGAGGCAGTGAAGTGAATATTACCGCTTGAAAAAATTTCATGATGCGAGGCTCCTTTAATTTCCACTGAGGATCCTTTTCAAGTGCCTGAAAGTATTGTGACAATGAGATATTCAAAGGCATAAAAATGAAGTATTGTGATAATGAGATATTCAAAGGCATTGCAGTGCACAAATTTCATTATAATGCATAAACGTAGAAGGCAATAGTTAAAACAACCATTTTAAATCGCGGGTGAGTAATTTATCAAATTATTTTTCCACTAGTTGAATTATATCTAATTTGTAGTCTAAACTATAATTGAGAGCTAGTCATCTAGTTAAATTGTAAGGCATTTTTAAGTCCACTTCTACGGGTTTGACGTTCATCTGCCACTTATTCGATTAGCTTGATTTGTTTGTATAATTGAGAGAATGGTATAAATGAATCAAGAGGTTAGCTAAGTATGTTTATACAAACTAAGGGCTCAGCTGTAGAGCTCAGTTTGTTTGTACAAGCTCGGTTTTTAACCAAGCGGTTGTGCTTAGTTGCTCATTTGTATAATAACCCCATATAAACAAAGCATTGTAATACAGTTAGTTCTGGTTGCTGCCATTGAAATTGTTACCAAGTAAATCTTATGTAAAGTGAGACATTTTCCTTTTTAACAAGAGTGAATTGAGAAGCTCCTAAGAACAGAAGCCAGTACTGTATTAACAACCAATGGAATTTGATGATATGACTTTGAAAGTATTTTGCCTGATCAGTGTTTTTCTATATTTTTGTGCACACAAACGTTCATAAATTGGACTTTGGATTAAAGTTCATTTTATTTGCTACAATGCTTTAGCATGTATGGAACTTAACATTTTTATGCTTTATCTTTATTCATGTTCTTAAAATAGAATCTACAATGTGTTTGTTTACACTTACAGGGAGATAATCGATCAAAATGAAAAAAATTAACATGTACCTAACTTGATTGTGGTTCCTCTGTCACCCGATATCCAACTGCTCTACCAGGCCTCCTTCGAATTCGAACCCAATCAAAGAAAAAAACCACAAACAAATCCCCTACCCCAAATTCAAATGCAACAACAATCTTCAAGCGCAGCTTCAATTACTACCGAATCCAAAATCAACATAACAGTATAAGGGGTTCTTCTTGGTTTCGCAACCAAACCCAATTTGAATTCTCGCGTGTCGTCTTCTCCCTGGTTTCGCAATTCAGGAGAGCACGTCGTTTCTAGTCGCGATTCCCAATTTCGAAATTAGGGGTTTTTCTTTTAATCCACAGGGATTGCCCCCATTGCCTAGTGCCGGCTCTGCCTGAAGGTCGAGGAAGGGACGATGGGAGAGAAGGTTAGGGAAATATAATTTATGGTTACGCTGCTGAAAAGTGAATCGAAGAGATTAATTCAGGGGCAAACATAGCTTAGGGTTGTGTTAAGCGGGAAAATGAAATTGAAGTGGGATCTGGAGCAAAAAATTTCGAGGTTAAATTAAAAAGTTTGGATTTGGAGCGATTTTATAATATACAGCATTTGGGTTACACAGAATTGCAAAACTCATAATACGTTTTATAGTAAAATTTATTTTCAAATTTTATGAATTTGCTTAAATGCTCTACAGAAAAACTGAATTTAAGTCAATATATTAATTTAATTAATCATATTAAAGACTATTAAATAATCATTGATTATCAAAACAAATTTAATAAATGTAACACCCCACTCCCGCTATGATCACTCACTAAGGGATTGCCATAGCATCGGTGGGGTATTTTAGTGAATATAGAACAGAAAAATTACAACAAGACAGGTATAAATAGTACTTGAAATTTTAAAACATCATCTCATAACAGCAGAAGTAAAACATGTCTGGTTACATCATAAAACCACAATAAAAGTCAAGTACAATATCCATCAAAATAAAGAAGTACATAATCCCACTCTCATACAATAGCCATGACAAAAGAAAAGATAACTAGGTAACTGGAGCTTTACATCTATCCAAGCTCCAAAAGACTGGAACAGCAATCCGATCAAGCTCCACTACTGCTAGGATCCACCGTAGGACCTGAGGGTTGGGAAAAAGATAAAAACAACGGGGTCAGACATAAGTCTGAGCGAGTCCTATAACTTTAACAATACAATCGTTAAAGTAACCAGAGAAGACATAAACTGATATACGGTAACTAATGGGGATGAATGGCTACACTAAGCAGTCAACTAAACTAAGATAAAAGTTAAAGACGCATCTACCCTTCCAAAGGTAAATTACTAAACTGCACCACACCAGTCATTCCTAACTTAAAGGTTGATCCCACCCATGGACTTATAAAATTAACTTAATAGTTCTCGCGTACCCCTAGGAGACTAAGTAGACGCCACGGGGCCCTACAATCCACTAGGTGTACACACTACTCCCATTCGATCGACTCCCTAACGTAGATACCCGTGCTGGCCCCACCGTGGGGTGTACCATTCCCCAACGTGGCAACCTGATAAAATTAACGGTGCACGGCTTACATCTACACGATGCAACAACGTCTTATTTACCAGCCCGGGTCCACACACGCATATGAAACCCGTTGGTCATGCGTTGCCACCGCTAACCCATTTTGGCCTCTTATAGTCAAGCCCAATATGCGTGTCCCGTCACTCGACTAGAGTCGAGCCCACTAAGATACGTTTGGGATATTGGTTGAAATGGGCCCCCAGCACAAGCCATCCCCCTAAGCTTGGCCCACACACTAGTGTTTCCCACTTAACCCTTTAATCATGTTTAATTACATGTTTCCTCTTGGTTAAGTATTTAATCATATTTTCTATTGGCAACCACTAGCAATTTCCACATACCACCCAAGGTACCCACTTAACCCCCATGCCCCACTACATGATTATCTGGTTAAGTGTTTCTTAATTGATTAACACCGTAACCGTGTAAAGGACCCCTCACATTAGACCGTTATTTGTAGATGCCTGGTTAAGCCGGTAGGTTCCGGGCAGTCTTACACTACAAACGGGTCCAACCTCGTGTCATTTACCCTTGTTACGTATTTAATTTATGATTAAGACCCCTCACATTGGACCGTCATTTGTAGATGCCTGGTTAAGCCGGTAAACTCCGGGCAGTCTTACACTACAAACGGGTCCAACCTCGTGTCTTAATCGATTAATTACTCCTAATTAATCACCCTCCTAATTTATATTAATTATCCTTAATTAATTAATCATGTTTTCCAGAATATGGGTAGACCTAACTCAATAGGTAAATTCCCAACTCCGTAGTGTGGGTACACCTAACTTAATAGGCAAATTCCCAACACATAGTATGGGTACACCTAACTAAATAGGCAAATTCCCATACTATGTTCATTTATTCTATGTTATGCATAATTATATTAATTTCACACAATCTTATTAACATATGCATTTAATTAACCCCATCGTTCCCACGTGATTTCGTTCTCATGACATAACACATATAAAAGGTGTCAACTTGCATATGTATGAACATGTTTCAAAGGTGCCATCTTGCATATTAACAAACACATAACTTGCATATGAACTTGCACAACATGTCACATAACTTGTATATAATCTTGTATAACATGTCACATAAACTTACATATTAACAAACACATAACTTGCATATAATATGTCACATAACTTGCATATGAACTTGCATAACATACTTGCATATAAACTCATAAACTTGCATATGAACTTGCATAACATACTTGCATATAAACTCATAAACTTGCATATGAACTTGCATAACATACTTGCATATGAACTCATAAACTTGCATATGAACTTGCATAACATACTTGCATATAAACTCATAAACTTGCATATGAACTTGCATAACATACTTGCATATGAACTCATAAACTTGCATATGAACTTGCATAACATACTTGCATATGAACTTGCATTTTATCATACATGTAACTTGCATATTAATCATATGATCACAAAACACAAAACTTGCATAACCCACATACATTAGCAAACTAACATCATGTCATATGACGTAAAATCCATTAATCCCCAAACAAAACCATATGATCTCATCATATCTCATCTACTTAATTTAGCAATCGGTTATTAAAGTGATAGAAACTCACAACTAGCAAATTTGCACTCGAAATGAAGAAGATTAAGATGCTTAGAATGGATTAGAAGTTGATTAGAGAGTGATTAGCTTGCAACCCTCTTCATAAATTAGTGGAGGCTCCTTCTAAGATTTAATTTGGCGGCATGTAGCCCTCAATTCTATTTTTAGTATGGATTAGGGTAGGTTTAGGGTGTATTTATAGATTAGGTGAGTGTTTTAGGCCCTTAGATTAACCCTAGATTAGATTAGGACCCTTAGATTTCGGAAATCTCTAGAACACAGCCCAAGACTAACCCAAAAACCAGATCTGGTGCACCCAGATCAACAGGGCCGACACCCTGTGTCGACACCCCTGTCGACAGAGCTGTCGACACCCCTGTCGACATGCTGTCGACACCCCTGTCGACATGCCTGTCGACACGGGGCTAGGCGGGAACTTTCCCGCTACCTCCGCTTTTGGCTCCAATCCTGTTTTAGAACTGAATTTTAAATCTGTTTTTAACTTTGAATTTTCTGAAAACTTCTTTGGGCCTTAACTGGGTCATACGGACTCCGATTTACAAAATTTCGGATTCTGTTCTGCGTATTTTTCCGAGACGAACGCAATGACGCAGCCCTTTTCCCCTGATTCTCATATCTGAGATTAATTATACTTTAATTACTAACCATTAGTGTTAATTGAAATTCGGGGTGTTACATTCTCCCCTACTTAAAGGATTTCGTCCTCGAAATCTCTAAGTCAAGAAGAACGTATCCTACCAACCAAACAACCATCTACTAAACCATCAACCACAAGCAACCATTATCCTTAGAAACTTCTAATGATGTATGAACATATGCAGAAAGTGTGTGTATATGTCCGTATACTAATGCAAAATCAGGCGGTCTACTGATTCAGTCGACCTCCTTAATGCAAACCATGATAGTGCCATGCATCCAATATGTATGCGAAACCCTATAGACACATACAATTTCTATATGCGTGCACAACCATACACAAAAATGCATCATCCACATGATAACACAGCCATGATACATCCATCAATTTAACTACCACATCCATTTATGCGATATGCAACATGAAGTGACTGAGCCGATCTAGTGCCTAATGTGTGTGTATATGCATCCACGAGCAACCACTAGCAAACAATTGCATCCACATGCATCCATCAACCATAACATGTTTCAAACACATGTTTCAACCATAGGTTTTACCCTATCTAAAGGTCATAGGTACTAGCGAGAGGATATACTAAAGATAAGATAAGCACTAGACAAGCGATAAAGGAGAAGTTAAAAGACATACTCTCAAAAAGAAATGGATACAAAGAACGCATCTTCGCTTCCGTCTCCCAAGTAGCATTGCTTTCATCATCTCCCCATTGCACTTTAACTAGCTGAACTTCTCTGTTCCTCAACTTCCTAGTTTCTGACCCAAGGATGCGAGTAGGAGCTCGTCGAATCGTCGCATCACGCTCTACCTCTACATCTCTAAGCAAGCTCGGCTCTACCACCTCTGCGGTCTCATGTAAGCACTTCCTCAAGTGTGATACATGGAATACATCATGCACACCACTAAGTCTGTCGGGCAACTCCACCCTATATGCCATCCGTCCAATCCTTTCCTTAATAGGAAACGGCCCAACAAACCTTGGTGCTAACTTCCCAATGGACCCAAAGCGAACAACATTTCTCAACGGAGATACTTTGACAAAAACCATGTCCCCAACCTCAAACTCAAGATCCGTCCTTCTCCGATCCGCATAAGATTTCTGTCTATCTTGCGCTGCCTTCATCCTTCTTCGAATCAAATCAATCTTCTCTGAAGTCTCTCTAACCATATCTGGCCCAAGCAAGATCTTATCCGTAGATTCCCACCAGCATGTAGGAGATCGACAAGGCCTTCCATAAAGAGCTTCGAAAGGTGCCATGCCAATACTAGACTGAAAGCTGTTATTGTATGCGAACTCCACCAAAGGAAGATGTTCTTCCCATGTACCTCCAAAATCCAAGATACAAAGCCTCAAGAGATCTTCTAAGATACGGTTCACCCTCTCGGTCTGACCGTCCGTCTGAGGATGATATGCGGTGCTCAAACACAACTGAGTCCCTACCGCCTCTTGCAAACTTCTCCAAAACTCACTAGTGAAGATAGGATCTCGATCACTCACAATGCTGGATGGTACGCCATGCAATCTAACAATCTCTCTAACATAGACTGAAGCAAGCCATGGAGCGGTCCTCTTACTCTTCACGGGTATAAAATGGGCACTCTTGGTAAGTCTGTCTACCACAACCCAAATTCCCGTGTTGCCCTTCCTCGATCTTGGTAACCCATCGATGAAATCCATCGAGACACTATCCCACTTCCATTGCGGAACTTCCAATGGGTGTAGCAACCCACCGGGTTTCCTTTGCTCCGCTTTAACTTGTTGGCACACTAAGCATCTAGCCACATACTCGGCCACATCTTTCTTCATACCGGCCCAGAAGAAAACTCTCTTCATATCTTGGTACATTTTTGTCTCCACCGGGATGAATCGTCATTCTTGAACGATGTGCATCATCCAAAATAGTCTTCTTCAAACCCTCATCTTGCGGTACACAAAGTCTACCGTCTCTATGCAACCATCCCCTACCATCTATGGTGTATCTACCCAAATGGCTGGACGACTCCCCCCTTATAAGCTTCTCTACCAACTCAACCAACTGTGGGTCGTCTCGCTGAGCCTCGCCAATCCGTCCCAAAAGAGTAGGTCTAACCTCCAAGGATGCCAACAAACCAGGTACAAAGTCAACAGAAGGTCTGAGGTCGAACAAAGAAAGAAATTCCAAGCTTCGCCGTTCCACGAACAATAGACTCAAAGATAGCCTTTTTCTACTCAAGGCGTCCGCCACTACGTTACCCTTGCCAGGGGTATACGCTATCTCGAAATCATAGGATGCTAAGAACTCCATCCACCTTTGCTGTCTTAAGTTTAAATCCTTCTGAGAGAATAAGTACTTCAATGATTTATGGTCAGTGAACAACTCGAATCTCTCACCAAGAAGATAATGGCGCCAAGACTTAAGTGCGAAAAC
This sequence comes from Allium sativum, assembly GCA_030737875.1. Classification (NCBI taxonomy): domain Eukaryota; kingdom Viridiplantae; phylum Streptophyta; class Magnoliopsida; order Asparagales; family Amaryllidaceae; genus Allium; species Allium sativum. The sequence goes on along the minus strand of CM060912.1, from coordinate 220,727,768 downwards.
AATAGCGGCCAACTCTAGATCATGGGTAGGGTAATTCTTCTCATGCACTCTCAATTGCCTCCCTCCATAGGCTATTACCCTTCCCTCCTGCATCAAGACTGCGCCTAATCCTGTCCCACAAGCATCGGTATAAACAACAAACGGCTTACTCCCATCTGGAAGCACTAAAACTGGAGCGGTGGTCAAAGCTCTCTTTAACCGTCAGAAAGCATCATCACAATCTACGTCCCATGAGAAAACCGGATTCTTTTTCGTCAAGCGGGTTAACGGGGCAGATATCTTCGCGAAGTCTTTGATGAACTTCCTATAATATCCTGCCAACCCCAAGAAACTTCTTACTTCGGTAGCATTTCTAGGAACTTTCCAATCCTGGATAGATACTATCTTTGCGGGATCCACAGCTATCCCTTCCTTAGAGACCACATGCCCTAAGAATCGCACTTCTCTTCTCCAAAAATGACATTTAGAGAATTTAGCTTTAAGACTATGTGCTCGAAGAGTCTCCAACACTTCTCTGAGATGTAAGGCATGCTCTTCTTCACTCTTGGAAAAGACCAAGATGTCATCCACAAAGACTACTACAAACTTATTCAGATACTCTCTGAACACTCTACTCATCAGATCAACAAAGTATGCAGGGGCGTTTTTCAACCCAAATGGCATCACAAGCCACTCATAAAAACCATCCGGAGTCCGGAAAGTTGTCTTCTCTATACTGTCCTCCGCCACTCTTAACTGATGAAACCCTGTAGCTAAGTCCATCTGCGAAAACACTGAGGCGCCAACCAACTGATCAAAGAGATCATCTATCCTCGGTAATGGGTGTCTATTCTTCTTCGTGAGCTTATTCAGTTCTCTATAATCCACACAAAGTCTGAGGGACCCATCCGCCTTCGTGGCAAACACTACTGGAGCTCCCCACTCCGATATACTCCGCCTTATGAACCCCTTCTCAAGCAAATCCCCTACTTGCTTATGAAGTTCTCTTCTCTCACGAGGAGCCATGTGGCGCACTGGCAAAGACACTGGTTTGGCATTATCCACCAAATAAATTCGGAAATATATCTCCCGCTTCGGAGGCAAACCCTTCACCTCTTCAAACACATCCGGATATTCCCGGACCACTCTGACAGAACGCAAACTCTCGACTGAAGCATCGAGCGATTCAAGATAACTTAGCATAACAGATTCCATGGGATTACAAGAGATCTCGAGAGTATTACCCAAGCGGGTCATAAGCCTGACAACTCTCCTTTCACAATCAAGAACGGCACCATTACTGGATAACCAGTCCATGCCCAAAATCAACCCATAGCCCGTGAAGCCCAATACAAAAGCATCACATCTAAACTCAATGCTAAGTATAGAAATCTTCAAACCCAAACATATCATAGACAGATATATGGAGCCCCCAATTGGGTTTGAAACAACCAAAGGATCATCAACTAGACTGGTGTCTAAGTGCAGTGACTCAACTAACGATGATGAGATAAAAGAATGCGATGCGCCAGAGTCAAACAAAGTACGAACTGGATGATCAAACAGAAAAACCAGACTTTCAACGGAAATAGTTCTACCTCTCTGCTGAATCGGTGGAACTGAGAGAGCCTGAACTTGCCCCCCTGCCTGAGGTGGTGCCATAAGAGCTTGCACCTGTCCTCCTGAGGTAGACCTCATCTTCTGCCCCTTCTTTGGGCAGTCCTTCACAAGATGTCCTGCTTCACCACAATGAAAGCAACCGGTCTTCTTCTTTTTACGACAATCCTTGCTGAAGTGGCCTGGGGTCCCACAATTGAAGCACTTCTTCTTCTTCTTCTTGTCACCATTGCCTTTTCCACCCTTGCCTTGTTGTTGTTGTTGCGGTTTCTTCTGATCCCCCTTCTTCTCTGGTGCCTTAGAACTCTTATCATCCTCATGCATAAGTGCCATGTAGACAAGCTTCTCAAAGGTGGCCCCCATAGGAATGTGAGTCATAGCTATTCCTTGCAATGGTTCGTTCAAGCCTCTAACGAACCTCAAAGCCTTCTTCTCCGGTGTATTCACCAACTCTATGCCAAACCTTGCTAATTGATTGAATTTGTTGACATATTCTTTCACCGTGAGATTCCCTTGCTTCAAATTCAAGAACTTCTCCATAAACAGATTCTCTTCCGCCCTTGAGAGAAACTTAGCCCCAAACCTTTGCTTAAAATCTGCCCAAGAGTCAACAGGGCGTTCTCCATTAGTGACCTCCCACCAGAATGAGGCCTCTCCCTTCATTAACCAAGCCGCCAACTTGACTTTCTTTCCCTCTTCCACTTCAAAGATATCTAGCAACTCTTCCACTTCCTTAAGCCAATCTCTAGCCTCTACGAAAGTCTCTGAACCTAGAAAAGGTTTTCCTCCTATAGCCTTGAACTCCTTGCAAATCTTAGCAAAATTATCTACTCTAGGCTGAGAAGGAGGAGCGGTTGCCTCTAGTGTAGTAGCATTGGCTGGACCCGCAGCCGCGGCCCTAGCCTCTTGTAACCTCCTATACCATAGTGGTATAACTAAGCCCTCCGGGATGTTAAGATCTTCAACCATGCTGAAACGAAAGAGGAAAGATTCAAAAAGGAGATTCCGAAAGATAAAGATATGGCTATTGGGGATTACGCTTTTCTTTTTCAAAAACTTTTCTCTTAAAAGACATGTTTTTGAAAATACTTTTTCCAAAAATAATACCTTTACTATTTTCTAAAAAAATGTATTTTTCTCAAAAATTTATCTGTTCCGGTAACCTTAAGCTCTGATACCACGTGTAACACCCCACTCCCGCTATGATCACTCACTAAGGGAATGCCATAGCATCGGTGGAGTATTTTAGTGAATATAGAACAGAAAAATTACAACAAGACAGATATAAATAGTATTTGAAATTTTAAAACATCATCTCATAACAGCGGAAGTAAAACATGTCTGGTTACATCATAAAACCACAATAAAAGTCAAGTACAATATCCATCAAAATAAAGAAGTACATAATCCCACTCTCATACAATAGCCATGACAAAAGAAAAGATAACTGGGTAACTGGAGCTTTACATCTATCCAAGCTCCAAAAGACTGGAACAACAATCCGATCAAGCTCCACTACTGCTAGGATCCACCGTAGGACCTGAGGGTTGGGAAAAAGATAAAAACAACGGGGTCAGACATAAGTCTGAGCGAGTCCTATAACTTTAACAATACAATCGTTAAAGTAACCAGAGAAGACATAAACTGATATACGGTAACTAATGGGGATGAATGGCTACACTAAGCAGTCAACTAAACTAAGATAAAAGATAAAGACGCATCTACCCTTCCAAAGGTAAATTACTAAACTGCACCACACCAGTCATTCCTAACTTAAAGGTTGATCCCACCCATGGACTTATAAAATTAACTTAATAGTTCTCGCGTACCCCTAGGAGACTAAGTAGACGCCACGGGGCCCTACAATCCACTAGGTGTACACACTACTCCCATTCGATCGGCTCCCTAACGTAGATACCCGTGCTGGCCCCACCGTGGGGTGTACCATTCCCCAACGTGGCAACCTGATAAAATTAACGGTGCACGGCTTACATCTACACGATGCAACAACGTCTTATTTACCAGCCCGGGTCCGCACACGCATATGAAACCCGTTGGTCATGCGTTGCCACCGCTAACCCATTTTGGCCTCTTATAGTCAAGCCCAATATGCGTGTCCCGTCACTCGACTAGAGTCGAGCCCACTAAGATACGTTTGGGATATTGGTTGAAATGGGCCCCCAGCACAAGCCATCCCCCTAAGCTTGGCCCACACACTAGTGTTTCCAACTTAACCCTTTAATCATGTTTAATTACATGTTTCCTCTTGGTTAAGTATTTAATCATATTTTCTATTGGCAACCACTAGCAATTTCCACATACCACCCAAGGTACCCACTTAACCCCCATGCCCCACTACATGATTATCTGGTTAAGTGTTTCTTAATTGATTAACACCGTAACCGTGTAAAGGACCCCTCACATTAGACCGTTATTTGTAGATGCCTGGTTAAGCCGGTAGGTTCCGGGCAGTCTTACACTACAAACGGGTCCAACCTCGTGTCATTTACCCTTGTTACGTATTTAATTTATGATTAAGACCCCTCACATTGGACCGTCATTTGTAGATGCCTGGTTAAGCCGGTAAACTCCGGGCAGTCTTACACTACAAACGGGTCCAACCTCGTGTCTTAATCGATTAATTACTCCTAATTAATCACCCTCCTAATTTATATTAATTATCCTTAATTAATTAATCATGTTTTCCAGAATATGGGTAGACCTAACTCAATAGGTAAATTCCCAACTCCGTAGTGTGGGTACACCTAACTTAATAGGCAAATTCCCAACACATAGTATGGGTACACCTAACTAAATAGGCAAATTCCCATACTATGTTCATTTATTCTATGTTATGCATAATTATATTAATTTCACACAATCTTATTAACATATGCATTTAATTAACCCCATCGTTCCCACGTGATTTCGTTCTCATGACATAACACATATAAAAGGTGTCAACTTGCATATGTATGAACATGTTTCAAAGGTGCCATCTTGCATATTAACAAACACATAACTTGCATATGAACTTGCACAACATGTCACATAACTTGTATATAATCTTGTATAACATGTCACATAAACTTACATATTAACAAACACATAACTTGCATATAATATGTCACATAACTTGCATATGAACTTGCATAACATACTTGCATATAAACTCATAAACTTGCATATGAACTTGCATAACATACTTGCATATAAACTCATAAACTTTCATATGAACTTGCATAACATACTTGCATATGAACTCATAAACTTGCATATGAACTTGCATAACATACTTGCATATAAACTCATAAACTTGCATATGAACTTGCATAACATACTTGCATATGAACTCATAAACTTGCATATGAACTTGCATAACATACTTGCATATAAACTCATAAACTTGCATATGAACTTGCATTTTATCATACATGTAACTTGCATATTAATCATATGATCACAAAACACAAAACTTGCATAACCCACATACATTAGCAAACTAACATCATGTCATATGACGTAAAATCCATTAATCCCCAAACAAAACCATATGATCGCATCATATCTCATCTACTTAATTTAGCAATCGGTTATTAAAGTGATAGAAACTCACAACTAGCAAATTTGCACTCCAAATGAAGAAGATTAAGATGCTTAGAATGGATTAGAAGTTGATTAGAGAGTGATTAGCTTGCAACCCTCTTCATAAATTAGTGGAGGCTCCTTCTAAGATTTAATTTGGCGGCATGTAGCCCTCAATTCTATTTTTAGTATGGATTAGGGTAGGTTTAGGGTGTATTTATAGATTAGGTGAGTGTTTTAGGCCCTTAGATTAACCCTAGATTAGATTAGGACCCTTAGATTTCAGAAATCTCTAGAACACAGCCCAAGACTAACCCAAAAACCAGATCTGGTGCACCCAGATCAACAGGGCCGACACCCTGTGTCGACACCCCTGTCGACAGGGCTGTCGACACCCCTGTCGACATGCTGTCGACACCCCTGTCGACATGTCTGTCGACACGGGGCTAGGCGGGAACTTTCCCGCCACCTCCGCTTTTGGCTCCAATCCTGTTTTAGAACTGAATTTTAAATCTGTTTTTAACTTTGAATTTTCTGAAAACTTCTTTGGGCCTTAACTGGGTCATACGGACTCCGATTTACAAAATTTCGGACTCTATTCTGCGTATTTTTCCGAGACGAACGCAATGACGCAGCCCTTTTCCCCTGATTCTCATATCTGAGATTAATTATACTTTAATTACTAACCATTAGTGTTAATTGAAATTCGGGGTGTTACAATAAACATCGAACAACAATGTATTTTATTAATTACTATTACCTCTTATTTATATTATATAGTAATTAATAATTAATCAGCATTACTTCAAAAAAAATAAGCATTAACTATTGAATTTTATTTACTTCTAGTAGTTATTATTTATTATTAATTACTAATGTATTATTAACATTAATTATTTAAAATTTAAATTTACTAATTAATTACTAAGTAATAACACAAATTTAAAACATTTTATAAATAATAAATATAAAAGTTCGTTTCTAATCTCTTGGAAAACTACAGGAAAAATAGCTTCAAAATTATGTCGACGGTAATCTAACTCTATTAGCAACATAATTTCGCGTTAAATATTTTATGACGGTAAAGTGCTGTAATTTCCATTGATTTAGCAGCAGAATTAGTATTCGACAGTAATAACTTATAATAAGTTGACATATAAAATCCAATATATTTTCTCTTACAAAGCCCAGGAAAATCCGTCGCTAATTAGCGACGGAATTTTCCGCTGCTAAAAATATGTGGCTAATCTCTGTTTTCCTTCTTCATCATTAACATCGTTATCATTACCATCGTTTTCATTAAATTGTTGAACCGGGAACATAGAACGTGCAGCATCTTCAACCATTTATTCTACGAGATTCGTCGTTGCAATTTCATTATTCGCTACCTCCTCAACTTGTATAGAAGTAGATGCTAACGGTTCTCCATGACGATCCCAAATTAAATCGTTCGGCATAAAACCATACTGATGCAAATGAACTCTAACTATTTGCGGTATCAAATGCTTCAATAACTTGCATCTACTACATGGACAACGGATTTTGACGACGTTTCCGTTGTTACTTAAAGCGAAATCAATAAACACGCTGATACCATTAATAAAATGTTTGTTTATTGTGCCATCAGTTTCTCTTCGTTTGTACATCCAGCTTCGATCATTAAAATAATCGTCCATTTTTCCTAAGTACATATAAAATTAGGAAGTATGATATAAAATTAGATTCATAATTTCTGTGTCTGATCGTTCAAACGCTAAGATTGTATTTTAATGAAAATATTTCTTTTACGTATTAATTATGATGATAAAATTTGCATTGACAATGTGTTAAAACAATTTTAGTGCATAATGCATGTTATGTTAATTGATCATTTACTGGTGGGTTATCCTACCTCCCATTACAAATACAATAACGTAATTAAATTACGTAAATCTTTTCAATTTAAATGATTCAACAAAATTTCGGCAGCACTTCCCTTTAGTTCCCTGAATAGTACACAATTGCATGTACACAGGGAACATAAAGGAAGTGCTTTTGAAATTTTGAGAACCGTTTAAAATGAAATATTTTATGAGATTTAATTTCGTTATTGTATTCGTAACTTGTCCAATACAAAGGACAAATCCAACAAATATTGTATACAATGAATATGAATGTTCGTTCCGTTAATAAAACGAACATTCATATAACGATTATATATAATACTTGTCAGATGGGGCCAAAAAAACTCTGTAAGGCTTTATGAATACAACATATTAGGAATTTTTTCGTGAATTTAGGTTTTTTTTTTCAACTTCAATTTCGAAAATTCAACTTACACGTATATTTTCAACATATATGAATTTTATCACATGCACGTATACTTTCAACATTAAATCGAAGTATATAACAGTACGTTAAAATTAAATGTCGTTTTCACTAAATTTCTATAAAACATAAAATTAAATATTTTCATTTCCACTACACGTTTTCGACAAATTAAATATCGTTTTCAATGAATTGGGGCTCAACCAAATAAACAAAAAACATAGATTGATTACCAACTATATATACATACAACGCTACATATAAGCATGTATACATATACAACTTGAACTAATTAAAACCTAGATTAGCAACATAATCAAATAAGTGTATAAATACAAACTCATTAACAACAACTAATTAAACTAATTAAACTAATTAAACCCTAGAGTAACAACTAACTAATTTATTAATAAAACCCTAGATTAGCAACTAAAATGATTGAACTCTATATTAGCAACTAATTAATAGCAATTGACACACAATTACATTCTAATTATGCTTAAATTACTAAATTTATAGGGTATTAAACAAAATTAGGTTAATTCATACCTTGAAATCGGAGATTAGAAAGGAGGAGAGAGTGCCTTGAATGAGCTGGAGAGATCCTAGGCGGTTGATGGCGTGGAGGGGTTGATTTCAGAATCGGTGGGGGGAAGAATTGGTGGAAAGTGAAAAGAATTCGTGGGTTTGAGGAATGAGGAAGGAGGAGCAGGGTTTGGGAAATTTCTGCTCGATCCATGTATCGGTTATCAACGGCCTCCAACGGCCTTAAAATCAACGGCTTCCAATGGTGTATTTTTGTACCCATAAGAAATTTTCAAAATTTTGCTTCCGTTGGAAGCCGTTGGTCAACGCCATTTGAGGTCGTTGGAAAGCTCCGTTGCTATACTGTTTAATTCTTGTTGTGATAGTGTATGTACCATGCAATATATTTGCAGAATAACGTTAAAGATGATGCATGGTGATACTCTGATTTTGTATCAAAATAAAATAATCAGAGCAACGTCTTTTGCTAGTGGAATATGTTTGCATATTTTATGAAGACAAACACGCTGCATATATGCATATGCACATCATTCGACGAAAGGTGGTGGCATTATCTCAACCTACTGCAATTTCTCATATGCTCCGGTTATACAAATTAATCATCAGCTTAACTGCAATTATGTTGTGCATGAATTACATACAAGCTTATTTGCTCCTTAACCTCCTTAAATATATACATAAAGCCTAGCTCTTTAAGAGTTTCACAATGTCGTTATAAGAAGTATGCAGTCTGCTTTCCCACCACGACTTGTAGGATGCTACTTCGTTTCTTTAAGAATTTGAGTTTATCATCAGTTATGCAAACTTTTCAGCCTTTTTTGGAGCATCAACAAATCAACAACAGTGTTTATATTCTCTGCTCATTGCTTGAATTGGCCAAATCAACCAAAAAAAACTAGTCAAACTCAGTCGGGGTCACTTTTCAAGAATAATTGGATGCAAATCTATATGGAATCGCGCAAACTCCGTAATTGGTTTTGATTTGAGTGTGGGGAGGACGAAGTAGTACTGATGGAGACTGCCTCTCCATTAACCTCTTGTTAAATCAAGGAATTCAACTAATTTGTTTACAATTGAGACAATAGCTAACTTGATCATCTTAACTCACTCATTTCTTCAAATAGAGAATGGTGCACTTTTCTTTTTAGCTTCCTTCTCGCAAACAAATACCATACTTGTAAAATTGGAGATGTGAATTTTGTATGGAAATCTCCAGTTATAACGCTCAGCATTCACTTCTCATGTCTTTAGAATTAGAACAACCGACTTTACCTTCAAATTTTTAACCAGATGTTTAATCATTAGTTTGTAGAAAAGGAAGAAATAAATTAAATATCTTATGACTAATCCGATTCATCTAAGAAATTATAGGGCTTGGAATTGTCAAGAGTCTGTATTGCTATTTTTGCATTTTTTATTGTAACTCTTGATGTTGTGAATAATAAAGTTTTCACTTGCCTTTCAAAAAAAATTGAATAGAAATCAAAGCAACACAGGAAAGCATGACATGTTTTAATAAAACAAAGCAAGCGTGCATACTAACGTATTTCAGATTTACACAACAAGGCAAGAAGAGTATATCAACATGTGTACTTCAATTTACATAATAAGTTATGAGAAATACATCAAGACAACATGATGAACATCAGCGTTAACATGATGACAAAGACACAATGATAAACAGCAAAGAGGAAACAACAAAATGCAACCATAAAGCAACCAACAACATCGAAAATTGACTGCTATATTTTAATTTCTATCGAAGTCAAAATACTTGAAATAAATTAATCGTGAGATAAACTCACCATACATGGATTTGAAGATGGATACAAGGTAGCCAATGGAAGACGGCAACAAATTAGAAGCAATCCAAATCAATTTTTTTCTCTTTCCTTTTTTTTTACATCGAGAAGTGGAGGAGGAGAGGACTGGTTTTAAGAGAAAAAGAAGAGCAAGGGAATTGTGAATTGTTTTAAGAGGAAGGAACAAAAGAAGAAGAGATAATGTATACTTGTGTTAATTTGTTTGAAGAGAGTGTGAATTTTGGGGAAAATGAAGTGGTCGTGAAATTGGATAGGAAAAGGGAGGAGATGGCTACGTAATTTTTTTTCTTATGGAAAGAAATGAACGAGTATAAGAGAAGAGTGGGAAATTTTTTCCTTAGGGGAATTTTGAAACTCGTTTGACCTGCCCCTGTTTTGACCCATTTAGACCCGCCCCATAGGGACTTCGGGGCAGGTAGACTCGTGACCCGCTTTTAGAGGTCCGGGTCTAGGATTGGGTCTAGGGCACGGCTAACCCGCCCCGCCCCAACCCGTATGATTGAAACATCATTTAAACACTCTATAACTATAATGATTACTCGTTAATCTTCTTAGGTATACATGATTATATCTTCAATATTATATTCTTTCAATCAACAAACTATAAAATTTTCATAATATTAAGTTGCATCAATGATAATCATACAATAACAAATGCATTTTGTTATATTCTCTTATCACTGTGAACACATTATAATAGGTATATAATTTATCATTTATTAACAAAAAATAATAATTAAGTATATAAATTTGTGTACATTAGAACATGATTAATTACAAATCTGCACCGGGTCTACGGGCGGGTCAGATGCGGGATTTAAAAAGTCCGAGTCGGGTCTGGGGCACGAGAAATCCGCCCTAGTCTGCCCCATTGTCATTTCTAAGTAGGAGGATATTTCTACAATTCCTTAAAATCCCTCTTTGACGCCATTGATCGTAATTTCGTAAATTTGAAGCAAAGTGGCATGGGCAATTAAAGTATGATTGGAATAATATAGACTGTAAAATAATAAATGTTAAAAGATGAAAGGTGGTTTATCTATTCCTTTCCATTAATTATTCAAGAAATGACATTTTTTTTATAAAACATTACATAAAGAAAATTTTCATTGTACACTATGTTTTGAATAAAATTGATAAAAGAAAATAAAAATAAAAAATATTGTTCATGCTTAATGATTCATATATGATTAAACATATAGTAGTCTAAAATGCAAGGAATATTCAGGCTACCATGACCTGGTATATTGTTGGTGCGTACTGATTCATATTTTGCTAGAACAATCATATCTTCATGCAACTAACAGACTAGAACAGCCCCATCATGCATGCATTCTAAATATCTCATGTTTATTTCTGTATTAAGAGCCACAGAACCCCCAAAACCATTCATGATAGTCGCATCCTCACAAAACTTAACATGCCCAGCATCTGATCCCATAACCAACTCCTTGCCATGCATATCAGAATCTAAGAATCTAAACCGGATTCATATACAACCGAAGAAGCTTGCGTATCTAAAAAAAAAACCAATGCCACCTATATTGCCTTTTCTATAAAACAAAATATTTAATTGTCACTCAAAGAGGTTTGCGTATCCAAAACAAAGTTTGAAGGAACTCACATGATGATAAACTTGCCCGTATAACCCAAATTTGACGTTAATATTCTGAATCTCCAATATACTATTGTTTATATCCCAGAAAGCATTAGGTTTGAAGCTAAAAAAATGTTTGCTATTTGAAAAACCACCATACAATAGATCACCATAATGCAAACAACTGATTATAGAGAAAATAGCATGATGTATTCAGTTAACTGATTGAAACCTAATCGACAGTTTTGCAACGTCTCTTTTAAACTTATTAACAATCTCCCCAACTGATGTATTTTGTTAATCATATATGTAGTGATTGACATAGATTATGTCAATTCTTATTATGATATTTATTATATTTTAATTAATGACATTCCATATATGCAAAGATTATGTCAATTCTTATCATGATATTTATTATATTTCAATGACATGTCATATATGAAAAGATGGACATAGATTATGTCAATCCTTATCACGTCCCCTCAAAACGGACGGTCAAGATGAAAGACCGATTTTGCTAATTAATGTTGTGAAGGAGGTACGTGGTAGTGGCTTGGTGAAAACATCCCGAATAAAGTTTGAAGGAACTCACATGATGATCAACTTGCCCGCATAAACCAAATTTGCCATTAACATTTCGAATACCCAATATACGGCTGTTTGTATCCCAAAAAGAATTAAGTTTGAAGCTAAAAAAATGTTTGCTATTTGAACAACCAAAAAGCATTAAGTTTGAAGCTTAAAAAAATGTTTGCTATTTGAAAAACCACCATATAATAGATCACCATAATGCAAACAACTGAATATAGAGAACATAGCATGATGTATTCAGTTAACTGATTGAAACCTAATCGACAGTTTTGCAACGTCTCTTTTAAACTTAATAACAATCTCCCCAACAATTAATATTACTCATAGAAAAAAGAATCCGACTACAAAAGAGTGGCGAAGAGTTACCGAGATCTATCCACGGTTCACCTAGTTCTATCGGTTAGTGCAATCGATTCTTCACCCAATCTATCAACAGCAGGAGATGTGGGCAAAAGATCCAGTTAATGGACAGTTTTTCCCCCTTTCTAGAAACACATAAGTCAGAAGACGAAATTGAAAAGTAGGCTAAAGTCGTTTTTCAATAAATAGTTGGATATAGAATTAGATCACAAGTAGGCTACTCAGCTTTGCTACGGATGTAAACAAAACAGTCGCATGCAACTCTTTTTGCCTAAAAGTTTGCTATGATTGTAAAATAAAACAGTTGCAAATTGTTCGTCCACTTACAAGATTTTAAATTCTATTGCCAGTTGTAAAATAAAACAGTCGCCTGTTTAAGATGGTGAGGTGAGGACATGTTTCACTGCCATATACAGTTACGTACAGAGAAAGAAATGCAGAAATAGGGGAAGGCCTTTGATTTTGTTTAAGGTTCAACTTCTTCTATGATTTTAAATAAAACAATTAACTCTTTTTGCCAGTGAACAATTATCTCATTGAACCGTCCGGATATTACAAGTAGTATGATATCAACTTCAATAACACATCTAGATATTACAACTCTGCAAAATAGTTGGAAAATATATTTTCATTCAATAATAAAAAAAAAGAAATATTATTTTTGTCAAATTTTTAATCAAGTATTGTACAAATTCAAGCTTTTCAAATTCTAAATCAAATGTTCCATAAAATCTTTTAAAATTGAGAAAAACATGTATATATATATATATATATATTAGGTACTTATGACAATAAATTTCTAATCATTTTAAAATATTCTTGATTTCCAAATACATAAAACAAAAAGGAATATTCCAAAAAGTTTACCAATTTCAAAATAATTTGTTTCAAAATTTATTAATTTCAAAATAATACCACGCTCCAGCTGCGCTACTCTTTCAAAATATTAGTTTCATAATAATTTATATTTCAAATTACGCTCTCTCAATAGTGATTTCTAGTGATGGATTCTTGTTAAACATCATAAGCTAAGCTTTGTGTAAACAAAAGCTCTGATATCAACTGTAACAACCTGCCTTTTCAATCGCTTCATGTAACAACCCGAAAATCTGGGCCAGTTTAAAATTTTTATTTTGGCAATTTTAGCGAATTTTGATTATTTAAAATGAATTATTTTAAATAATATCGACGAGAAATTTATTTTGAATATAATTATAACGTATATATTATATACGTCGTCGTTAGAATATAATAATTATATATAATTATAAAAGGAATAGAAAATGGCGCGGTAGTTCGAAAATTCGATTTCTAATTTCAAATGAATATACAGAATTCAATATAAGTCAGAATTGAACGAAACAAGAAATATTTGAATCTGTATAAGGATATCTTTCTAACGAAGTTGAGAAACTGAGATTTCACTTTAGAAGTTGAAAGATATGTCCAGTTGAAAATTCAGAAAAGTCGCTGTGGAATTTATATATATTTTAATATATATAAAGGCCCTTAAAAATGGACATTTTACAAACGACCTCGGATTTCGACGAAACCAGTTTTGTTGGGTCCGTGATGTTAAGTTATTGCTAGATTCCAAATTTCATAATTTTTCGAATCAATATGTGAGCGTGGCAAAGGAAAACGCGTTTGACCAGTTTCAGTTGATTTTAATCGACTGGAAATTGGCCATTTTTCAAACGGTCTCAGAATTCGGCGAAACTAGTTTTGTTAGGACCGTATCGTCAATACGAAGCTAGAAAATATTTTTCTGGAATTTTTCTAGTTAGTATGTGACCCCGGTAATTTGAAATGTACGTTTAAAATTCAATATAGAAATTTAAATGTAAATTCAAAGGAAACTGATCGAAACGGTCAAATCAGCTAGCGATACATATTCCATTGTGTTCGGAATGGGGGTAAAACGCTATGGACGACAGGCGGTGGGCCTCGTTTAGAGGTCGTAAATAAAAGTTGCTTTTTAGTGGTAAATTAATTAATTAAATAATAAAAAAATATCTTAAAATCTTATCTCCTCCCCCTTTAACCGTCTGGCCCCCCCCTTTTCTATTATTCGTCAGGTTCGAGAGAAAAAAAAAAACACTGTAAGTTCTTAAACTGATTTTTATTTTATATGAAAACTGTTTTTTTTATTTTATTTTATTAGAAAACTGATTTTATTTTTGTTTAGAAAAACTGAATTTTATTTAGGTTAAAAACTGAATTTTATTTTGTTTAAAATCTGAATTTCATTTTGTTTAAAAACTGATTTTATGTTAATGATAAAACTGATTTTTTTTTTGTTAATTTTTAAAATTAAATAAGAAAAAGGTTTAATTTTTAAATAAGAAAAAGGTTTAATTTTTAAATAAGAAAAAGGTTTAATTTTTAAATAAGAGAAAGGTTTAATTTTTATATTTATGCAAAGAATAGTTTTTTTTAAAAACTAGCAAAGATTTGAACTTTAGAAATATAAGGGAAAAGATTTAAACTTTAAAAAGGAAAAGATTTAGATTTTAAAAAGGAAAGGATTTGAACTTTTAGAACTAAAAAACATATTTTTATATATTGAGTAGCGAACTAAAAAACATATTTTTATATATTGAGTAGCGAACTAAAAAACATATTTTTATATATTGAATAGCGAACTAAAAAAAAAAAAAACATATTTTTATATATTGAACTTTGAAGTAAAAATTCGATTTTTATATATATAGTGACTACGGGCAACGAAGATGGCGAAGATAGGATAACGGCGAAGATTTCTATCAAATGAAGAGCCGTGGAGCTAGGATAGCTATATGTGAGAACTCCTCACCTTTCAATTTAATTTTTCTAGTTATATATATATACTAGGATGCAGACGGTGCTTATTAGAAGCACCCGACACCCGTCCACATACCATGGACTTGTTTGTTTGGTTGTGTAGTTGGTTAGATTATTTGATTTGGATTTGATTGATTGGTTGAATTGGAAATTGATTAGAATTGATATGTGAATGGCGTGGGCCTTCACTAGACCGGGGATAAGGCTAGGCCTTGTCCCATTTCTAGTATCGTGCTGTTATGCCGCCGAAATTTTCTAAAATATGTTAGAAAATAAAAATATCATTTTATTGTGTAAATGAATAATAGAAATTCATATGTTGGAATAAAATGTTTTATCGTTAAAAATATAATTTTTAACGTGAGAATGAATATAGTGAAAGTGAATAAAATAAAATATTCATTTACAAACCAGATGGTTTGTTTATGTACACCTATTTGAAGGACATTGATTGGGTCGATAAATTTTACACATCGTCCAACGGCACAAACAAAATATGTGTTTGATTGTTTGAAACCCCACACGGGTGTTGGGATGAAATTTGAAGTTCACTCATCCCGATTGATTGAATATGTCGATCGGTTGATTGACAGGCTGTTTTAAGCGTTGGATATCTATATTTGATGCTTATACAGTGTAGTGCACTTTGGTTGATGGTTGATTATTTTTCCATGCTATTATATACATGTGTTGTATGAAAATCCATATAATTAACTTTATATGGTAATGGATTGGGCCTCATTCCAGTTTTAAAATAGAATATTTGAAATAAAAATATTTGAAATAGAATATTTGAAATAGAAATTATGAAGCCGTGTTGATTAGATTGACGCCATTTTGACGTAAACGATATTTATATCGATTTTATTCATTTCGAAATGAATTGAATTGAAAGTGATTTCGAAATGAATTGAATTGAAAGTGATTTCAAAATGAATTGAATTGAAAATGAATTCAAAATGAATTGAATTGAAAACGATTTCGAAATGAATTGAATTGAAAACGATTTCGAAATGAATTGAATTGAAAACGAATTCAAATTGAATTGAAAACGATTTCGAAATGAATTGAATTGAAAACGATTTCGAAATGAATTGAATTGAAAACGATTTCGAAATGAATTGAATTGAAAACGATTTCGAAATGAATTGAATTGAAAACGATTTCGAAATGAATTGAATTGAAAACGATTTCGAAATGAATTGAATTGAAAACGATTTCGAAATGAATTGAATTGAAAACGATTTCGAAATGAATTGAATTGAAAACGATTTCGAAATGAATTGAATTGAAAACGAATTGAAATGAATTCAAATTGAATTGAAATTTGAATTGAATAGAAATGAATTTTGAAACGAATTTATAAAGAAGAATTCAATTTTGATTTGAATTGAAATGGAAGTTGAAAATGTTTTTGAAACGAATTCAAAACTATTTATATAATTCGTTTTAAATAGAAATCGACGATATATATATTATATATATATTATATATAATATAATGGCCTGAATAGAACGCGCCGCGCCGCGGCAGTTCGCGAATTTCGACCATTTATTTCAAACGGGCATTACGGGAGATCCGACCGTCGGATTCTCCTAAAACCGGAACCGTTGGGTTCGTATCGAAAAGAGCTTTCTAACGAATATTAGAAATTTGAAATCTAACGGTTGGATTTGGAATTATGTCCAAATCAAATTCGAAAAAGGTCGCTGTAAGTGCAGTTCGATGGCCGTTGATGGAAATCGACTGTACGGGCCTTGATAAAATTATTAAAAATAGCAATAATTTGTGTAAAATCATAAGAAATGGTTTAGAAAGATTTGGGGTGAAAGACTCCATATTTGAAAAGATAAAAATAGATTTTTATCGAAATGAACTAGTTTTGAACTAGAAATATAATTCTATTTATTTTTAAATAAATAAATTGAATTTAAAAAGGATTTTAAAAATAACCAAAATTTCCAATGATTGCATTGGAGTGGATTTGAATCGAAATTGTCTTCGGAATATTTCGATGTTGGAATTCGTGATTATACAGGTGTTGTTATGGAAATTTGAAAGATATATATATTTATATCGTTATTTCCAATACGACATTTGTTAGTCGTAGAATTTGATATTGAATATAAGCCGATATATTTTCTATTCAGAGCCTTGTATTGAATATCGAATGTGATTTGGGTTTGTCGTGAATGGTGTCTTTACTAACACTGTTCTTGAACCCAGCTGAGAAAAGATTAAATCTTTTGATTTAGATTTAATGAAGTGTACCAATTAAATGATATTTAATTGGAATTAAATCGGTATTGATTTTTGGGTTTATCGTGAACAGTGTTTTAAATAACACTTGTTCTTTAACCCGATAATTAATGGGATGTGACTTTGGGTTTATCGTGAACCGTGTTTTAAAATGACACTGATTCTTTAACCCAGTCACAGTTTAAAACTAAGTGGAGTTTTAATGAATCTTTAATTAGATTGAAAAGATCGAGAATGGAGTATCACCAGTTTTACTCCAGGCGATAGTTAAATCTTTAATTAGATTTGAACGTGAAATTTAGAAACTAACTGTCGGTTAGCTAAGTAGAATGGTCTTCTGGATATTGATCTGATGTTGGTTTCGGCCTTCGGGGTTAATATTTGGGGAATTATTCTCTTGATTAATTTACGGTTAATGACTAATGAGTTGGAATGAGGCGTATGTTGTGTTTGTGTAACACTTTTATAATATATACGCGAGTTATTCGGAAAGACCGGGTTTATCCCATTCTGAATAACTGATACGACGATAAGTCGAAGATGAAGACGATGGTCGAAGACCGGAGGTCTTCACGTCGTTTGGGTGATAACTGATGATCTTGATTGGGCTGTACACCCAAGAAGATGGAAACAGTTAGTGATCGTCCAGACGTGCTTGGAGATCGATGGATATGCGGGGTACTAGGTGCCTCCGGTTTCGTTCAGACCCAGAACGGACTTGTAAATGGACTGTGTGTCTGACATCGGATTTCATTCTGTGTGACTGATATCGGTTGCATAGGATGGTTTGCCTGTGTGGCATGCTAAGATGCAAATGATCAAGGCTTCTGTTGAAAAGCAAAGTCTTGTGGTGATGATCAAAGCACGGCCTTTGTGGCGTAGCTTTGTGTAACGTTTACCTCGCGTGTTTCACACCAGGTATGAACCAAAAACGGGAGACGGACCTCAGGGAGGACTTGCGTTTCTTTCTAGCTAGAAGTGGCGTCAGTGGTTTTACACGCCCTGACGAGTTTGACTTATGTTGTTGTTGCTGTTGCGAGGCGCCTCGGTTATATCGGTTTCGGCCGATGCATTCTGGTCGACTGACGGACCAGACTTACACCCCATAGGGTGGGGAAACGTAGTGTTCAGGCATTTTAATCCACATCGGTGGACCGGCCCTGTCGCTCCAAGGCTTGACTGAGTACTTGCCTGTGGCTCGGGCTAGAGAGTCACGAATCGGTTGAGGACTGTCTTTTGCCTCGGTTCATAGACGGAAATCCAATTTCCAAATACGTGACTTTGCGGTTTTATTTGTAAACCTATATATGGCGACATAGTGGCATGGGACGCTCATGCCGCCTATGATTGATACTTATGATTTGAAGTTGTTTTATACACTATGCACTTACCATAGTATCAAATGATTTGTTTTAAACGTATCAAGCATTCTTTGGCTGTTATAAGGTAAAAACCCTATCCCCCGGCTTGCGTTGCATTGTGTGATAGGACCTGGGTCTTATAACAGCTTCATCTTTCTTTATTTAGCATTGCGCTGTTTGTTTTAAGCACTGGTATTCTTGGGAGGAAACCCGTTCCGTGTTATACGGCGTGGTCCCTTGATTTACCTAATGATTTACAATAAAGATTAATAACTGTTTTAGTTCTCACACCAGTCACATGACTGACCTGGGGTTTATTGTTTTAACCTAAACTCTGGGTGCCCTTATTTTGACACGGGCAGCTAGTAGTTTCGGTTTTGCAGATTTATATTCACAGGTTCCTGGTTTACAGCTGGAATGATATCCGGAAAGCTTTGTATCCGTATATCTACTTCTAGTTGTGTATTGTATTATTTTCCGCTGCTATGTATTTAAATGAAATTTAAATCTCTGATATTTCTGTGTAATATTCATTTATACTCTGTATATTCTTGTA
Organism: Allium sativum; assembly: GCA_030737875.1. Classification (NCBI taxonomy): domain Eukaryota; kingdom Viridiplantae; phylum Streptophyta; class Magnoliopsida; order Asparagales; family Amaryllidaceae; genus Allium; species Allium sativum. The sequence goes on along the minus strand of CM060912.1, from coordinate 220,708,361 downwards.
ATCTGATGCACTGTTGTTATATATAGTGAAATGTTCTTCTGTTTGCGTTCTGTTGTGGTTTGTTCTCTAACTATCCGACGCTTTCCTTTACGGGGAAGTTACGGGTCTTCACAGTTGGTATCAGAGCTTTGGTTTACAAAGCTCAGAGAATAAGGCACATTAGAAGTATACGAAAGAATTCATCAGATATTGGATTAGTAATATCCAATGAGAATGACTCGTTAGAGATAGGATCAGTAGTATCCTAGAACGAGTGTGAAGAGTTTATTTTTAAAATAAAACAAATTTTTGTTTTGAAAATTTAAATCAATTATTCGTGTTTGATTATTTATTTATATTGATGTGGACAATCCAGTATATATAGATTTTGCGTATACGTCTGATCCGCGTGTATTTGAAATTTTAATATACTGGATAGATATAGAATCACACTCTAGTCGCCCGGAGATAATTTTGGTAATGCGGCCGCATTATCAATATTTATATTCGTGTTTCGAAGGTGTGATATCTATATATTTCCATTAGACTGGTGTGAGAACCAAAACTAATATAGATAGATTTATTGTGGTGATTTGGCATCAAAAATCAGATTTTTGTATATGTATCAAAATTATGAATTTGAAACGTTAAATTCACTAATTGATTGATGTTTGTGTTGTTTGCCTACTTGTTTGCTAATTTTGAACCATTATGCCTAATAGCATCAAATATTGAAAATTGGTCGCATGTGCTTGCATATACATATACTTACATTGAACAGGTCATAGCAAGGAGGCTAGAGCCGAAGAATAAAATTTGTTTGCCCGACAAATAGGTACATGTTTACTACATAATTTACTGTTTTGTTTGGGTGATGATGATTTTGTGAGCCTATTGGCTAGCCGCTTGGCTTTTTCTTTTTCTTTTTGAGATCTGAAGGACCGGGGAAGCTATTTGAAATTCCCCGATGCTCCCGGTGCAGGGGAGGTTATGGCGAAATTTTTCAAAAATTTAGGGTGTTAGCCAAATTTTTGAAATTTTGAAAATTCTCAGAAACTAAAGAGTTGGAGAGAGAAAGCCAGGTCGAGCATAGAGTTAATTAATCAAACCACTTTCGACTTTGTTCCTTTTCGGGGACGAAAAGTTTTAAGTGGGGGAGATTGTAACAACCCGAAAATCTGGGCCAGTTTAAAATTTTTATTTTGGCAATTTTAGCGAATTTTGATTATTTAAAATGAATTATTTTAAATAATATCGACGAGAAATTTATTTTGAATATAATTATAACGTATATATTATATACGTCGTCGTTAGAATATAATAATTATATATAATTATAAAAGGAATAGAAAATGGCGCGGTAGTTCGAAAATTCGATTTCTAATTTCAAATGAATATACAGAATTCAATATAAGTCAGAATTGAACGAAACAAGAAATATTTGAATCTGTATAAGGATATCTTTCTAACGAAGTTGAGAAACTGAGATTTCACTTTAGAAGTTGAAAGATATGTCCAGTTGAAAATTCAGAAAAGTCGCTGTGGAATTTATATATATTTTAATATATATAAAGGCCCTTAAAAATGGACATTTTACAAACGACCTCGGATTTCGACGAAACCAGTTTTGTTGGGTCCGTGATGTTAAGTTATTGCTAGATTCCAAATTTCATAATTTTTCGAATCAATATGTGAGCGTGGCAAAGGAAAACGCGTTTGACCAGTTTCAGTTGATTTTAATCGACTGGAAATTGGCCATTTTTCAAACGGTCTCAGAATTCGGCGAAACTAGTTTTGTTAGGACCGTATCGTCAATACGAAGCTAGAAAATATTTTTCTGGAATTTTTCTAGTTAGTATGTGACCCCGGTAATTTGAAATGTACGTTTAAAATTCAATATAGAAATTTAAATGTAAATTCAAAGGAAACTGATCGAAACGGTCAAATCAGCTAGCGATACATATTCCATTGTGTTCGGAATGGGGGTAAAACGCTATGGACGACAGGCGGTGGGCCTCGTTTAGAGGTCGTAAATAAAAGTTGCTTTTTAGTGGTAAATTAATTAATTAAATAAAAAAAAAATATCTTAAAATCTTATCTCTTCCCCCTTTAACCGTCTGGCCCCCCCTTTTCTATCATTCGTCAGGTTCGAGAGAAAAAAAAAAAAAAAAAAAAACACTGTAAGTTCTTAAACTGATTTTTATTTTATATGAAAACTGTTTTTTTTATTTTATTTTATTAGAAAACTGATTTTATTTTTGTTTAGAAAAACTGAATTTTATTTAGGTTAAAAACTGAATTTTATTTTGTTTAAAATCTGAATTTCATTTTGTTTAAAAACTGATTTTATGTTAATGATAAAACTGATTTTTTTTTTGTTAATTTTTAAAATTAAATAAGAAAAAGGTTTAATTTTTAAATAAGAAAAAGGTTTAATTTTTAAATAAGAAAAAGGTTTAATTTTTAAATAAGAGAAAGGTTTAATTTTTATATTTATGCAAAGAATAGTTTTTTTAAAAAACTAGCAAAGATTTGAACTTTAGAAATATAAGGGAAAAGATTTAAACTTTAAAAAGGAAAAGATTTAGATTTTAAAAAGGAAAGGATTTGAACTTTTAGAACTAAAAAACATATTTTTATATATTGAGTAGCGAACTAAAAAACATATTTTTATATATTGAGTAGCGAACTAAAAAACATATTTTTATATATTGAATAGCGAACTAAAAAAAAAAAAACATATTTTTATATATTGAACTTTGAAGTAAAAATTCGATTTTTATATATATAGTGACTACGGGCAACGAAGATGGCGAAGATGGGATAACGGCGAAGATTTCTATCAAATGAAGAGCCGTGGAGCTAGGATAGCTATATGTGAGAACTCCTCACCTTTCAATTTAATTTTTCTAGTTATATATATATACTAGGATGCAGACGGTGCTTATTAGAAGCACCCGACACCCGTCCACATACCATGGACTTGTTTGTTTGGTTGTGTAGTTGGTTAGATTATTTGATTTGGATTTGATTGATTGGTTGAATTGGAAATTGATTAGAATTGATATGTGAATGGCGTGGGCCTTCACTAGACCGGGGATAAGGCTAGGCCTTGTCCCATTTCTAGTATCGTGCTGTTATGCCGCCGAAATTTTCTAAAATATGTTAGAAAATAAAAATATCATTTTATTGTGTAAATGAATAATAGAAATTCATATGTTGGAATAAAATGTTTTATCGTTAAAAATATAATTTTTAACGTGAGAATGAATATAGTGAAAGTGAATAAAATAAAATATTCATTTACAAACCAGATGGTTTGTTTATGTACACCTATTTGAAGGACATTGATTGGGTCGATAAATTTTACACATCGTCCAACGGCACAAACAAAATATGTGTTTGATTGTTTGAAACCCCACACTGGTGTTGGGATGAAATTTGAAGTTCACTCATCCCGATTGATTGAATATGTCGATCGGTTGATTGACAGGCTGTTTTAAGCGTTGGATATCTATATTTGATGCTTATACAGTGTAGTGCACTTTGGTTGATGGTTGATTATTTTTCCATGCTATTATATACATGTGTTGTATGAAAATCCATATAATTAACTTTATATGGTAATGGATTGGGCCTCATTCCAGTTTTAAAATAGAATATTTGAAATAAAAATATTTGAAATAGAATATTTGAAATAGAAATTATGAAGCCGTGTTGATTAGATTGACGCCATTTTGACGTAAACGATATTTATATCGATTTTATTCATTTCGAAATGAATTGAATTGAAAGTGATTTCGAAATGAATTGAATTGAAAGTGATTTCAAAATGAATTGAATTGAAAATGAATTCAAAATGAATTGAATTGAAAACGATTTCGAAATGAATTGAATTGAAAACGATTTCGAAATGAATTGAATTGAAAACGAATTCAAATTGAATTGAAAACGATTTCGAACTGAATTGAATTGAAAACGATTTCGAAATGAATTGAATTGAAAACGATTTCGAAATGAATTGAATTGAAAACGATTTCGAAATGAATTGAATTGAAAACGATTTCGAAATGAATTGAATTGAAAACGATTTCGAAATGAATTGAATTGAAAACGATTTCGAAATGAATTGAATTGAAAACGATTTCGAAATGAATTGAATTGAAAACGATTTCGAAATGAATTGAATTGAAAACGAATTGAAATGAATTCAAATTGAATTGAAATTTGAATTGAATAGAAATGAATTTTGAAACGAATTTATAAAGAAGAATTCGATTTTGATTTGAATTGAAATGGAAGTTGAAAATGTTTTTGAAACGAATTCAAAACTATTTATATAATTCGTTTTAAATAGAAATCGACGATATATATATTATATATATATTATATATAATATAATGGCCTGAATAGAACGCGCCGCGCCGCGGCAGTTCGCGAATTTCGACCATTTATTTCAAACGGGCATTACGGGAGATCCGACCGTCGGATTCTCCTAAAACCGGAACCGTTGGGTTCGTATCGAAAAGAGCTTTCTAACGAATATTAGAAATTTGAAATCTAACGGTTGGATTTGGAATTATGTCCAAATCAAATTCGAAAAAGGTCGCTGTAAGTGCAGTTCGATGGTCGTTGATGGAAATCGACTGTACGGGCCTTGATAAAATTATTAAAAATAGCAATAATTTGTGTAAAATCATAAGAAATGGTTTAGAAAATTTTGGGGTGAAAGACTCCATATTTGAAAAGATAAAAATAGATTTTTATCGAAATGAACTAGTTTTGAACTAGAAATATAATTCTATTTATTTTTAAATAAATAAATTGAATTTAAAAAGGGTTTTAAAAATAACCAAAATTTCCAATGATTGCATTGGAGTGGATTTGAATCGAAATTGTCTTCGGAATATTTCGATGTTGGAATTCGTGATTATACAGGTGTTGTTATGGAAATTTGAAAGATATATATATATTTATATCGTTATTTCCAATACGACATTTGTTAGTCGTAGAATTTGATATTGAATATAAGCCGATATATTTTCTATTCAGAGCCTTGTATTGAATATCGAATGTGATTTGGGTTTGTCGTGAATGGTGTCTTTACTAACACTGTTCTTGAACCCAGCTGAGAAAAGATTAAATCTTTTGATTTAGATTTAATGAAGTGTACCAATTAAATGATATTTAATTGGAATTAAATCGGTATTGATTTTTGGGTTTATCGTGAACAGTGTTTTAAATAACACTTGTTCTTTAACCCGATAATTAATGGGATGTGACTTTGGGTTTATCGTGAACCGTGTTTTAAAATGACACTGATTCTTTAACCCAGTCACAGTTTAAAACTAAGTGGAGTTTTAATGAATCTTTAATTAGATTGAAAAGATCGAGAATGGAGTATCACCAGTTTTACTCCAGGCGATAGTTAAATCTTTAATTAGATTTGAACGTGAAATTTAGAAACTAACTGTCGGTTAGCTAAGTAGAATGGTCTTCTGGATATTGATCTGATGTTGGTTTCGGCCTTCGGGGTTAATATTTGGGGAATTATTCTCTTGATTAATTTACGGTTAATGACTAATGAGTTGGAATGAGGCGTATGTTGTGTTTGTGTAACACTTTTATAATATATACGCGAGTTATTCGGAAAGACCGGGTTTATCCCATTCTGAATAACTGATACGACGATAAGTCGAAGATGAAGACGATGGTCGAAGACCGGAGGTCTTCACGTCGTTTGGGTGATAACTGATGATCTTGATTGGGCTGTACACCCAAGAAGATGGAAACAGTTAGTGATCGTCCAGACGTGGTTGGAGATCGATGGATACGCGGGGTACTAGGTGCCTCCGGTTTCGTTCAGACCCAGAACGGACTTGTAAATGGACTGTGTGTCTGACATCGGATTTCATTCTGTGTGACTGATATCGGTTGCATAGGATGGTTTGCCTGTGTGGCATGCTAAGATGCAAATGATCAAGGCTTCTGTTGAAAAGCAAAGTCTTGTGGTGATGATCAAAGCACGGCCTTTGTGGCGTAGCTTTGTGTAACGTTTACCTCGCGTGTTTCACACCAGGTATGAACCAAAAACGGGAGACGGACCTCAGGGAGGACTTGCGTTTCTTTCTAGCTAGAAGTGGCGTCAGTGGTTTTACACGCCCTGACGAGTTTGACTTATGTTGTTGTTGCTGTTGCGAGGCGCCTCGGTTATATCGGTTTCGGCCGATGCATTCTGGTCGGCTGACGGACCAGACTTACACCCCATAGGGTGGGGAAACGTAGTGTTCAGGCATTTTAATCCACATCGGTGGACCGGCCCTGTCGCTCCAAGGCTTGACTGAGTACTTGCCTGTGGCTCGGGCTAGAGAGTCACGAATCGGTTGAGGACTATCTTTTGCCTCGGTTCATAGACGGAAATCCAATTTCCAAATACGTGACTTTGCGGTTTTATTTGTAAACCTATATATGGCGACATAGTGGCATGGGACGCTCATGCCGCCTATGATTGATACTTATGATTTGAAGTTGTTTTATACACTATGCACTTACCATAGTATCAAATGATTTGTTTTAAACGTATCAAGCATTCTTTGGCTGTTATAAGGTAAAAACCCTATCCCCCGGCTTGCGTTGCATTGTGTGATAGGACCTGGGTCTTATAACAGCTTCATCTTTCTTTATTTAGCATTGCGCTGTTTGTTTTAAGCACTGGTATTCTTGGGAGGAAACCCGTTCCGTGTTATACGGCGTGGTCCCTTGATTTACCTAATGATTTACAATAAAGATTAATAACTGTTTTAGTTCTCACACCAGTCACATGACTGACCTGGGGTTTATTGTTTTAACCTAAACTCTGGGTGCCCTTATTTTGACACGGGCAGCTAGTAGTTTCGGTTTTGCAGATTTATATTCACAGGTTCCTGGTTTACAGCTGGAATGATATCCGGAAAGCTTTGTATCCGTATATCTACTTCTAGTTGTGTATTGTATTATTTTCCGCTGCTATGTATTTAAATGAAATTTAAATCTCTGATATTTCTGTGTAATATTCATTTATACTCTGTATATTCTTGTAATCTGATGCACTGTTGTTATATATAGTGAAATGTTCTTCTGTTTGCGTTCTGTTGTGGTTTGTTCTCTAACTATCCGACGCTTTCCTTTACGGGGAAGTTACGGGTCTTCACACTTCAAGTCGGTAATTATTAAACCAACTCAATCCGTTCAAAATGACAGACTGTTATTTACTTACGAGGTTTGAACAGAATTAAACACAGAAATCACATAATAAATAAACTATAATATCTCACAGCGGAAGCATTTTATACAAAGTATCAGAGTTATACAAATTTATACCACGGAGGAATTTACATAAATTTATTTATAAAAAATTTGAGTTTTTTATACCTAACCAAAAGCACAAGTCTTCATCACTCTCCAACTTCGTCGGTTGAAATATATATGCTGCAACACTTAGTCTGACCCCGAACGTTTATGGAAAACACAAAAACACTCGAGACATGATTAATTTTATTCAAGTAAATTCACTTCAATAAAACACTAAAAATAATAGTTAATCCTAACTTGTATAAGCACACATATATTTAGATGGTCACCCTCTCGTTTATATTTACAAATTTTATGCATATAAATATGTATATGCCCTGTGTGCACATACACTCTGGGATACATAATTCATTCACACACATTTTTATTCATTTCTTATGAATTACTTTATTTCAATGTATATATGAAAAGTTTGGGTCATTGTAGGGTTAGAGTCTCATTCTTTTTCATTCAAATCTATAGAGGCAGCGAAGCTCTGCCATTTTTTTCCTCTTCTAACCTAATTTCTAAAATAAAAATATGTTCATACATATCAAATCAAATCAAATTCATATGCAATTGGGAAGATTATTAGATTCAATGGAAGAGGATGCTCAATGATAGATATTTTGCACTCTTTCCTTTTTCTTACATTTCTATAGATTTAGAATTTTCCGCTCTCTAGATAGATTGAAGATTTATAAGAATTTGGGGATTTTTGGCCTAAAGGATTCAAAATTTAGAATTTGAAGGCTAAAGGTGAGTGAGAAATATACTAATACAATTATAATGACTTATCTATTTCGTTTGAATCCAATTTATGTTTTATTCCTATCAGATATGTTTATTAAAATAATTGTGAATTGTTGGCAACCATCAGATCTAATTATGAATATGGTTAAATTTGGTAAATGATAAGTTGTGATTATGTATAACATGAATTGTTGGATTCTTAAATATTTTTCCCACCTATTCCTATAGTTATTCCATGAAATATGTTGTACATGTTACATCGCACTGTGGATCTGGAAATCAGTCCCATTGAACACAAATTTGTTGTAGTTATGTTCTAGATCTTTGGTTCAGTGCTGAAATATGATATATGTGAATTTGGGTAAAAGGATGAAATTTGTATATTATGTGATTGTAAGAATAAAAGAAATACTTCTATTTATATTCAATATTGTTGGATTTTGGCTTAAGCATTGTGAAATATGCCTTTTTTCCTCCTTAAATATAAAGAGGCATTATTTTGGAACCATAAGCAGTATGAAAAAAAAGGATTAAAAAGGGAAAAGTGGTGCAAATATACATATAAATATAAAAACTTATATTTGTGTGTAATTTGCATCGACTATTCCAATATATACATATTACATATATTTCTTATGATCTGAAAATATGTCAATTCCACAAAATAGACATTATTTATAACGATTACGACTAATGGTTCTTTGTGAGACTTGAAACCTTTTGACAGGTTTGAATATAAAAAGAAAATGTTTAGTTAATTGATTTGACCAAATCATGATGAACATCGACTTTAAATTGACTACTATATGATGAACATCAACTTTAACATGGTGACAAAGGCACAATGATAACATGAAATTGGACAGCAAAAAGGCACAACAAAATGCAACCATAAAACAACAAACAACATCGAAAATTGACTACTATATATTAGTTTCTATCGATGTCAAAATACTTGAAATAAATTAATCGCGAGATAACTCACCTTGCATTGATTTGAAGATGAATATAAGAAGAAACAAGATAGCCAATGGATGAAAACAACAAAAGCAAACCAAATCAATTTTTTTTCTCTTTTCTTTATTTTTCTTCTTTTCTTTACATAGAGAAGTGGAGATGGAGAGGACTGGTTTTAAGAGAAAAGGGAAAGAAAGGGAATTGTGAATTGTTTTAAGAGGAAGGAACAAAAGAAGTGATAATGTATACTTGTGTTAATTTGTTTGAAGAGAGTGTGAACTTTGGGGAAGATGAAGTGGTAGCACATTTGGAGAGGAAAAGAGAGGAGATGACTACATAATTTTTTCCTTCTACAAATAAATGAACCGATATAGGAGAAGAGAGGGAGAGAAGGCAGGAAACGGAACGTTATTTATTTATCTAACTTATCATAGTAGTTTCTAAAGGAAATAAATTAGCTAACTAGGGATAAGGTGTTAATCTAATCGACATTTATTTCTTATTCAAAATTCAAAAGAAAATTACGTAAGAAAAGAGAAAAAAAAGGAAAGTAACATTTGCATGATTTATTGTTTAATGTTAATTGTTAGAAAGTTTGCGACCTTTTGAATTTCAAAATAAATAATATTAAAATTTCAGAATTTAAGGAACCTATTCAAAAACATACAAGAATAAGGTAGAGAAAATGGCTAAAAATACACATAGGTAATGCTGATAGTTTTATAGTTTTTTTATTCGTCATTCTTTTCTCTTCTGAATGTAAACAACAATATATAGAATAGAAGGAAAATATATATACATGGAAATAGTTTGTTTGTTTTTTTTTTCGGAAAAAAAATAAGGGTATTGTTATTGACACTCCAACCATTGTTAAGGGGATCATTTTTTAAAAACACTCCATTATTTGTAAATTTGTTAAGGAGATACACAAACATATTATTTCACACTACTCAATATTCATGGATTAGCCCTTCAAACAAGATTAAAAAAAATTATTCGACAAGGGAAACCGAATTAAAATAAGCAGTTAATCACCACTGCACCAAATGCAGCACCAAATCAAGTATATATGTATTAGACAGTGATATGTCGAAAATTAATATTTATTTCCGTGTATTACCTTCATAATTATAAAATTTGTCATATTTATGTCGATAAAAAAAATAGTTCGATCCTGTTCTTCCGACAACGCTCATCTTTTTCGTTCATATTTTTTGTTAGGACTTGATTTCTCCACAACTAATGGTGTTGATTAATCATTAAAAAATAGATTAATGAATAAAAGAGTGAAATTAAGCCTAAATGGGTAATAAGGTAAAATTACCTTTATTTGTTAAGGGATTACTTTCTTCATTGGCACTCCTCTTAATAAATTTTTATCTTTTAAAAAAGTGATGTCCCATTTAACAATATTTGGAGTGTCAATAACAATGTCCAAATATAATAGAAAACAAAAGGGGAAAGGAATAATAAGGGATGGAAATACTTATACAAGTAAGTTTTCAGAATTTTTTCATCTAGAATATAACATTATTTTCAATCAATTTTTAAGTAGAAATTAATAAATTCCATTGATAACATCATAATTTTATTTATAAACCATTTTACATTCAATAATTTAATTTAATTCAACAACTTAAATGATCTAAATTTACGGAATGTTACAAAAAGTATAAGCCATTACTACATGAATATTGTTTATTCAAATGTAACAAAAACAAACAATAAAATATTTGAGAAATTATGAGTAGCTAACAATTTAACATAATTAAACCAAAAAAAACCACAATTATCTTGATATCATGACATGATAGCATAATATAATGAGCCACATTGCATACTGCTAATGATGTTGCAGCCCATTCATATATATCTTATTAATTATCATATTATCATATTAATTATGATATTGCAGTCCTTCCACATATGTCTTAAATATGCAGTTTCTTTGTTCTTTTTTTTGCCTTGCCAACCGTTTTCATCTTTTAGTCAGAACCAATGAGTTTTAAAAAACATTAATTTCAAGCAAATAACAGAATCGTTAAATTTTTAGCATGCTTAATAAAGGTAAAATAAACAAAACAAAGCAGTAAGATTCGATACCCTCTCATTAGTATTCTCAATTAAAGAACAATGAATCAAGTTATAAAGTAGTTAAAGTATTTTTTTTCTTTCAAATAGCTAAACCATTTAATATGTGATTAGACGTAGAAACATTCCAAATAAAGTAGTGTACTAAAGGATCATCTATCTAGGTTTGGGTCGGTCAGAAGTGAGCAGATTGACAAGAGAACCTTAGACATAGTGAGAACAGGGCACTATTTTTCCTTCAGAATGTCAAGACAACTACTGCCATTGATATTGATGTTTGGAGGGAGAACTTCTGTGCCAAAAGACACCTTTGGTGGTTTGAATGGGTAATCTGGCGGGAAATGGATGGCCACCAAAATAACTTGCCAGAGGTCCTATGACAGTAGCTTGCCAGTGAAACATGTCCTCACCAACAGGATCTGCATTGCATGAAGTAGGAGGATATTTCTACAATTTCTTCAACTCCTTAAAAATCCTCTTTTACGCCATTGATCGTGATTTCGTGAAATTTGAAGCAAAGTGCCGTGGGCAATTAAGGTATGAATGGAATAATATAGACTTTAAAATAGTAAATGTTATAAGATGCAAGGTGGTTTATTTTTTTCCTTTCCATTCATTATTCAAGAAATGACATTTATTCATAAGCATTACATAAAGGAAATTTTCATTGTACATTATGTTTTGAATAAAGTTGATAAAAGAAAAAAAATATTGTGTTATAATTCTAGTATACCAAAACAGAGAATAATCAATTATAAACTCGTCGCACAAGTTTGTAAGTCGAATTTCCACTACTCTGCAATTCAATATTAGCTAATAATAGCAATAAGTATGTTATAATCAATTTACAACAACAATGTTGTACTATTTTAAGAAATAGCACAACGTAGAGAAATGAGAGATTATAGAATAATGTATATAAATATAAAAATAAATAAGAAATCTAACCGGATAATGTCTGAGGCTTGTCGTAACAATATCCTTAAGAATTTTATTTCAAAATTCTCTCAAGATATAACAGACATGTATTCTGCACGAGATTGTAATGAGTATGTCACTCTATGATTATATATAAGAATATTAGAGGGGTGTTGTTATTGACACTCCAACTATTGTTAAGGGGGGAACATTTTTTAAAAACACTTCACTCTTTGAAAAAATGTTAAGGGCTACACAAACATATTATTTCACACTACTCAGTATTCCCAGATTGCCCCTTCAAATTAGATTAAGAAAAAACTTATTCAACAAGGAAACCGAATCAAAATAAACAGTTCTTCATCATTGCAGCTCAACACGTAATCAATTATATATGTATTCAACAGTGATATGACGAAAATTAATAATCATTTCAGTACATTGCCTCCGTAATTATAAAATTCGGGATATTTATGTCGACCAAAAAAAATTGTTCGATCCTATTCCTCCGAAAACTGTTATCCTTTAGGGTTTAAAAAAAATCGATATATGCAAATCAAAAAAAAAAAAAAAATACTACGGCCCTTGCAATATTTATTAAGGTAAAATTACATTTATTTGTTAAGGGGCTAAATGGGTAATAAGGTAAAATTACCTTTATTTGTTAAGGGGCTACTTTTCTCATTAGTACTCCCTTTAATAAAATTTTAAAAAAAAAGTTGATCTCCTCTTAACAATATTTGAAGTGTTAATAACTTAATAACAATGCCCTATTAGAGAAGAGAGAAGGAAGATCGGATTGGAATGAGTGAGGAAAGTGACCAGGTTTCCTCTTTAATTATAGTTTATCCGCATCCCTTCGAACAGTCGCACCCGTATCTATTCGTAGAGTCGCATCTCTTCTGAATAGTCGCACTCCTACCTCTTCATACAGTCGCATCTCTTTGGAACGGTTGTGCTTATACCTCTTCATACAGAGCATCTCTTTCGGTGAAACGAAGTGTTTTTCATTGAAATATGATCATTTGATGAAAGGAAGTGTATTTTCGCGAAGTATCTTTTTGTTGAGATATGACCGTCGGGAAATATGACCGTTGGTGAAAGGAAGTGTCTTTTCATCAAAAAACCATGCTGTTAATAGTCACGTCCTTTCACTCGCACCTATTTGCTTAAATTATGTGGAACAATAGACAAAGTATATTCATTCAATACTTACGAATTTCAACATATTCTTTGTGCGTAATGATTCATATATGATTAAACATATAGAAGTCTAAAATGCAAGGAAAACTCAGGCTTCCATGACCTGGTATATTGTTGGTGCGTACTGATTCATGTTTTGATCGAACAATCGTATCTTCATGCAACCAACAGACTAGAACAGCCCCATCATGCATGCATTCTAAATATCTCATGTTTATTTCTGTATTAAGAGCCACAGAACCCCCAAAACCATTCATGATAGTCGCATCCACACAAAACTTAACATGCCCAGCATCTGATCCCATAACCAACTCCTTCCCATGCATATCAGAATCTAAGAATCTAAACCGGATTCATATACAACCGAAGAAGCTTGCGTATCTATAAAAAAAAACCAATGCCACCTATATTGCCTTTTCTATAAAACAAAATATTTAATTGTCACTCAAAGAGGCTTGCGTATCCAAAACAAAGTTTGAAGGAACTCACATGATGATAAACTTGCCCGTATAACCCAAATTTGACGTTAATATTCCGAATCTCCAATATACTGTTGTTTATATCCCAGAAAGCATTAGGTTTGAAGCTAAAAAAATGTTTGCTATTTGAAAAACCACCATATAATAGATCACCATAATGCAAACAACTGATTATAGAGAAAATAGCATGATGTATTCAGTTAACTGATTGAAACCTAATCGACAGTTTTGCAACGTCTCTTTTAAACTTATTAACAATCTCCCCAACTGATGTATTCAGTTAATCATATATGTAGTGATTGACATAGATTATGTCAATTCTTATTATGATATTTATTATATTTTAATTAATGACATTCCATATATGCAAAGATTATATCAATCCTTATCATGATATTTATTATATTTCAATGACATGTCATATATGAAAAGATTGACATAGATTATGTCAATCCTTATCACGTCCCCTCAAAACGGACGGTTAGGATGAAAGACTGATTTTTCTAATTAATGTTGTGAAGGAGGTACGTGGTAGTGGCTTGGTGAAAACATCCCGAATAAAGTTTGAAGGAACTCACATGATGATCAACTTGCCCGCATAAACCGAATTTGACATTAACATTTCGAATCCCTAATATACGGCTGTTTGTATCCCAAAAAGCATTAAGTTTGAAGCTAAAAAAATGTTTGCTATTTGAACAACCAAAAAGCATTAAGTTTGAAGCTAAAAAAATGCTTGCTATTTGAAAAACCACCATATAATAGATCACCATAATGCAAACAACTGAATATAGAGAACATAGCATGATGTATTCAGTTAACTGATTGAAACCTAATCGACAGTTTTGCAACGTCTCTTTTAAACTTAATAACAATCTCCCCAACAATTAATATTAATCGTAGAAAAAAAGAATCCGACTACAAAAGAGTGGCGATGAGTTACCGAGATCTATCCACGGTTCACCTAGTTCTATCGGTTAGTGCAATCGATTCTTCACCCAATCTATCAAAAGCAGGAGATGTGGGCAAAAGAACCAGTTAATGGACAGTTTTTCCCCCTTTCTAGAAACACATAAGTCAGAAGACGAAATTGAAAGGTAGGCTAAAGTCATTTTTCAATAAATTAGATCACAAGTAGGCTACTCAGCTTTGCTACGGATGTAAACAAAACAGTCGCATGCAACTCTTTTTGCCTAAAAGTTTGCTATGATTGTAAAATAAAACAGTTGCAAATTATTCATCCACTTACAAGATTTTAAATTCTATTGCCAGTTGTAAAATAAAACAGTCGCCTGTTTAAGATGGTGAGGTGAGGACATGTTTCACTGCCATATACAGTTACGTACAGAGAAAGAAATGCAGAAATAGGGGAAGGCCTTTGATTTTGTTTAAGGTTCAACTTCTTCTATGATTTTAAATAAAACAATAACTCTTTTTGCCAGTGAACAATTATCTCATTGAACCGTCTGGATATTACAAGTAGTATGATATCAACTTCAATAACACATCCAGATATTACAACTCTGCAAATTGGGTGATTTAACAACATAATTGAACAAACTTAACTTTTTTTCCACACCCTTTCATTTATTAGTCATTCTTTGTAGTACAATCTATACCATTGCTGCTTATACCTCTACCAATATATTATGGCATATGCCGCCAGATCAGGTAATGTTCCTTGCACACATTTCTAAACTATTTTCATATTCGTTCACATTACATGCAAACAATTTTTTTTATATGATACATGTAAATTCCACTTCATTAATTGTACTTTTCATATCTGTTCACATTACATATAAACACAATTTCTTTTGATTACATATGTCAATGTCACATCACTAACTATATCATCTTCCCGTTTGCGAAGCACAAGCCTCATTCTAGTAATATGCAGATGATGGGAAGAACGGGTAGTATAAAATATTAAAGATACGGAAAATACCACATATAGGGCTTCTTTAACTACAACTGAAACTATATAAATGTAGATGATGGCAATACACTACAAGAGGAACAGGGGTTTCCAACGATTAGGGGCCGTTGGAAACCCCGTTGGAAGCCGTTGGTCAATCCGTTGATATACGGATCAACGGCTTCCAACAACTTTCAACGCACACGATGCTTACTTTCCAACGGCTTCCAACTGATACATTAGGACACGTGTATTATGTTTTTGGCAAACAGGCCGTTGGAAACCGTTGGTATGGCATGACCATATAGCCGTCGCAATCCGTTTAACGGCGTTGGAAATCTGTGTTTATTTTTTTTTTACAGATTTCAGATTTTTCACTTCAAGCCACACACTACATATATAACATTCTGAACTGCTCTATTTCGAGCATATAACTCACAATCTCAACCATATATGCACCCAAACACAATACAAAATAAAAAACAAATACAAAACACAAAAATTAACCAATATTTATATAACATAAGAACCAAACGTCGCTAAGGCCGGCCTTTGCATAACGCGATAGAAGCGGCTGCTGGGGCATCAGAATTTCAAGGGCACCAAATTTTCGTCCGCTTCTTCTACCCAAAAAAAAAATCCAATTAGCATAGCTCCTCCAGCAGCAGGCATAGTTAAACCTGAAGCTTCTAATCGATTTAAACCTGAAGCTTCTAATCGCGTTTAACCTAAAGCTTCTAATCACGATTTTATTCTGAATTGACTAATTCGCGGAGCTCCTCCTCTGACGACGGCGACTGGCGCTCCAAATCGCGCAGGTGAATAGGCGATCCAAAAGTGAAATAGCAAACTTCAGGTCTTCTTCTTCCTTCAGGACAAGGAAACCGGTTATGGGTTGTAATTGTAATTCATAACCTAGATTTTGTGTTAAAGTTTATTTACTGTGTTTGAAACCAAACTACTTCGTTTGAAATTGAATTGCAATGTTGAAATCAAATTATTATGTTTAAAATCTAATAACTGTGCATCAGTCATCAGTGTATACAATAGCTTGGGAATCAAGTTACTACATTTTTATTTATTGACTTCTGAAAGTCTGGAACTCAACTGTTGTAGAAATTAATTTACTGTCTGATTTTGGTTCTGGAATAGAATTATTGTTCAACAATTCAAAAAAATATGCTACTGTTTTGTACAATCTGTAATCAAATTACTATCTAATTTGATTTTTTGAATTAGCAGTTCAAAAAAATATGCTCAATTTGACTTCATGAATTATTGTCCTTAATTTTGTTGTTTTCAAAAAAATATGGTCAATGAACTTGAATATGATAATATTGTTAGCAATTTTGCAAGTCAGAAAGCTAGAAAATTGTTCATAAGTAATTAGTATATTTTTGTTATATAACTTGGACTTTTATTACGAATAAAGTTATTTACTTTTCTTTTTTTTACCTTTTCGTTATTTCTAAATAGTATAAATTGTTTTGATGTCATACATCAGCATCAGTAGAAGGGTCTCTTTTTCGCTTTCCGCTTTAGGTACCAAAAATCCTTGGATCGGCCCTGAACGTCGCCAAAACAACATAATCACGTCCAAACAACATAACCAACACCATGTCCAAACTGTACCATTACCAAACCATCATAACATCATGTCCAAACCATCATAACTATATATACAACTACCATGTAGCAAGCCTCACCAACTCTCAAAACACATCAAAATAAGCTAACCTGATCAACTCTCTCCACCTGAAGATGAAGGTGTCGTACC
Organism: Allium sativum; assembly: GCA_030737875.1. Lineage (NCBI taxonomy): Eukaryota > Viridiplantae > Streptophyta > Magnoliopsida > Asparagales > Amaryllidaceae > Allium > Allium sativum. The sequence goes on along the minus strand of CM060912.1, from coordinate 220,690,957 downwards.
GTGCTGGGCAATGTACTCTGCCAATCGCTGGTTAAGCAACTCCATCTGCTGTTCACGGCGATGATCACGCTCATGAAGCTCTGCAATCTCTGCTTTCAACTGTGTGATTTCTTCTTTTTCCCGAGCCTTCTGATACATCTGCTGAGATGCTGTAATCTGTATATAATTTCAGATTTTCAGTATTTCATAATAGTATTTCGAGTACATTTGAGTTTGTATTATAAATTTTAGAATTACCTCTAGATTTCCATAACCATATCTTCTGTTTCGGGTAGCAGGATCCATGACAGCATCAAATATCATGTCCTCATCTTCCTGGGTCAGCTCAGTCCTCCATGTAGATTCCAATACATGCGCCCTTTGTTCCTGAAATTACTCCTGTTAAACAAAAAAAAATTAGATAACACTATTTTAATTAAATTATAAGTCTACTTAACTATTTTATACTTACATATCTCTCACGCGCCTTATCATCATGGTCCCAAGTGTACGAAACTGAGCATGTGTCGTCAGTCTGACTCAATGCATGTGTATGCTCGAAAACATCCCACTACGACACAGGAGCCATACGCGCTCTCTCCTGAAATAAGCATGCACATATGTAAATTAAAACTTAAACTTAAATCAATTATTAATTTTAACAAGTTATGAATTAAAATTTTAAACTTTGCAATTATAAAATATACGAGATTCTCACGAAGATGCTGAAATGACATAGACCCACCTCGATGTGTAACCGGATTCTTGCTCCTATTAGCTGCATTTCTCCCAGACGAGGCTAATACATTTAAATTAAAAAAAATCTATTATTCTAAATCACGTATTGAATGAATAGAATAATTTGAATAAAATATGCAGTAAAATTTACTAGAAAGTCCTCATTACTATTCCAATAAGTAAGTAAATCATTCCATACTGATTCGCTCACCCACTACTGCCTTTTCCCACCTGTTTTTAAAGTATTCATTATTTATCTGTAATTTGTTGCCATTTTGCTGTTTCAGTAGCGCTTAACGAGATCCAAATCCATCTCCTGAAGATCCACCGCACCCTGCGTTGTTTATAAAAATAGCATACATATGAACTTATCAAATAGGAGCATGACAACTTAACGTAATAAATGTTATATCATACATACGTACCAAAAAATCCTTCCATATGGTCTCCTTAACTATGTCGGGTATCGAGCTCCATGTGGGCCAACTTACAGTCATGCGGGCCGGATAAGCACGTTTTGATATCCTCAAAACGGTATTGGACGGCTCCAACTCAAACCCCCTGTGTTAAATGGAAAAAATACATGGTTACTAGAACAACAATTTAAATAATTTATTATACTTAAATTATATTTATACTAAACACTTAGTTTTTACCCTCTGGATGCTTTTGGCTTAAGCCAGACCACAGGACGGGATGACTCCGACGATGGACCACCCTCATCGCCACCTGTCGCCATACCTGTTACAGACGACAACATAAAGTAACATAACATAACATAACATAACATAGCATGACATAGCATAACATGAACGAGCTATATGTAAAAACATGGTATTAGATAACATGCGTACTTGATAATAGAAATGTCATAACATATGTCTAGTTAACATTACAAGTTTGATTCATAGATATGTGTAGTTAACATATGATTTTGATTCATAGAAGTGTTAAATATAAGTTTGATTCATAGATATGTCTAGTTAACATAAGAGTTTGATTCATAGAAATGTCATAAAAATAAATATGAATTTGAGTGTTACTATGTAAAAATGAACATAAAATTACCTTTTGAAAATAAGGAGTATTAGTTAGTCGTCCTCATCAGTTTCAGATTGCGACTCTATTTCCTCCTCCTTATATGGTTCATCTGTGGTCTCAAACACATCAATTAATGCATTCGATTCATCGTTTAGAGGTCCAAAATCTGTTTGATCCTCGGTTATTACTATTTCTGCATTTTCCTCGACGTCTGCTTGATAAGCTTGGTCATCGGAATATTACGCCCATCAAATGTAAACCTTGCTTTTGTTTTGAAAACAGACCACCAATCTATTTTGTCTCTTCTCATAAAAGGATAAGGAGCATAATATACTTGAAGAGCCTGTTTGGAAAGTACAAAAGGATCGTACTTATAATAATGAGAAGTATGTCTTACTTCTATAAGATTATATTTTGGGTGCACGTTGATTCCAGAACCTGGAACGTTGCTGAACTAGTTGCATTTAAACAAAAATACTTCTTCCGCAGGTCTTATGAAAAATGTCACTTGCAGAATCTAGTTTAGCACGCCATAAAAATCGTGTATATGGTTGTTTGGATCATCACTACCCTTAACAAATACACCGCTATTATCAGTTAATTTTTCAGCACTATATTCTTTAGTGTTAAATTTATATCCATTGACAAAGAATATTGGATATGCCTTCACATTTCTTTTAGGTCCCAATGCCAAATGTCTCAATCTTTCATCCACAATACAATTTGTTGGGACAAAAACATAATGAGTAAACCAACTAGCGAATTCTTTGCTTATATTGCCGTTTGGATACTGTGATTCATAAATGCTGCAATTATAGGACATACGTTACATATATGATTAAAGATATAATACATGTATACATAGATGCATAAGTTCGCATTACCTAACGAACGGTGCAACTTCGGTGCAACTGAGAAGAATATACGTGTGTACTGCATTATAATCTTTATCATTCAGCCATTCTTCCACACATCTACCAGAAGGTCGACCATGTTTTTTAAAAATAGATAAAGTCGCTTGATAGTCATCTTGATCAATGCCTTCATCATTACGTGCAGTACTTGCAAATGAGATGTTCACATGATCACTAAAATAATAAGAGAAGAAAAATAAAGCTTCTTCTTCGATGTATGATTTGCAAATAGAACCTTCAACTCGAGCTTTCTGCCTCACTTTTTCCTTTAGATGATTTAAATACTTATTTCGAATTATTGTAAATTATTTTTTCGCACATTTCATTAAACAAAATTTAATTAACTGAATATTAATATACCTTTCAAATGGATACATCCATCTGTATTGCACAGGCCCTCGAAGACGTGCTTCTGATGGAATATGAATAGGTAAATGCTCAATAACATTGAAAAACCCTGGAGAAAATAGTTTTTCCAATTTGCAGAGTAATATGAGGATTTCTTCCTCTAGTTTACGTAGACGGTCAATTTTTAATGTAGATGAACAAAGCTCTTTACAGAACAAATTAAGCTATGTTACAACAGTCCAAACTTTTACAGACAATAGTTCTTTGAAAACGACGGGCAATAAATTTTCCATCGTAACATGACAGTCGTAGTTTTTCATCCTGCTAAGTTTACTGTTTTTATAGTCAACACATCTACGAAGATTGGAAGATGTACCATTCAGGAATCTTAATCCTTCCATCTATTTTAAAAATATTTTTATTTGATTACTATCCAGTTCATAGCACGCTTTCGGTTTTCTGGTGTCATTTGGCTTTATATGAAGCTCCGGACGATTACATATTACTTCAATATCACGTCTTGATTTCAAATCATCTTTCATCTTCCCTTTAACATTCAAAATTGTATTGATTACATTATCAAACACGTTTTTCTCATTATGCATCACGTCAATATTATGACGAATCAGAAGATCTTTCCAATAAGGCAACTCCCAAAATATGCTTTGTTTCCACCAATTATGAATTGTTGATTTACCTTGAATTTCTCTGTACTCCGGTTTCATGAATCTTGGGAAAATCTTGTGCAAGTTCATAAATTTCCTTACTTGTCCATACTTTAGGTGGTCGTAAAGTTTCAAGTCTATTAGATGTAAAAAAATTCTTATCTCTTCTAAAAGGATGATTAATACGAAGAAAACAACTATGACAATCAAACCATTAAATTTTCTATCTAATAGGTAAAAAAAATGCTCTTGTTTCTGCCATACAGTACGGACAAGCTAGATGACCAGCCGTACTCCGACCTGAAAGCATTGCATAAGCAGGAAAATCGCTAATTGTCCACAACAGAGAAGCATGTATTCAGCAGTTATTGATAATTGAGTTCTGCTTTTACAGCCTTCCCAAAGGCGTTTTTTCGCGGCATCTAACACTACAAGAAAAACAGCAAATAGCAACAGCAGAAAACGCTGCTAATCCATCGCTAAACAGGCATTAGCGACGGATTTCCTACATAAAGGTATGGTCGGCAAAAACCATGACGGTATCTGTATCGGATTTTACGATGGAATTTAGCATGATTTTCCGACAATTTACCATCATTTTACTAATTTTATAAAAAAATATTATTTATTAATTTACTTCTATTTTAATTTTTATTTATATACCTACGATTTACCGACTGATTATTAATTTAGTATAAAATATTATTTACAAAATCTGTCAGTAAACCCTTACTAATTACCAAGGGATTAGCGACAAAATGTTTTGACAAAAAAATCTGGCTCTTTTTATTTGTCGGTAAACCTTTACTATTCAGCAAAGGTTTAGCGACGGAAATTAATTAGTGTATATTATCTTTCAGCTTTCCAAATTAATTTGATTCTGCTTATTCAGTTACAAATATTGATACTTAAAGCGAGCAAAAAAACCGTATAAAATTGTCCTCCACGTACAAATAACACACTTAAGCAACAACACAACGTAGATAATATTAACATATCACATAAAAAACATCCACAATCCTTCATTTCGTGCACCAAGCTGAAATATGAACAACAAAATTATTCAGCTGGTGTGAACGTTAAACCACATACAACCCATGACCATCACAACAGTATTAAAACCCATAACTACCGAAATAGCAAACAAGTCCATAGTTGTACTACAGCCACATCACTACAAAATATGTCATAACATACCAATCAAGCTACGCTGATGGCGAAGGCAAAGGCGAACGAGACATAGATGGCGAAGGCGAACGTGAAACTCTTTCTTGGCCCTTGAGTATTCCCATCACCTTTGCCAGTTGTGCTTCAAATGCCTCCTTATCTGCCTTCTGTTGTTCTGAGAGTCTTGCTCGTTCTGCTCCCTTACTCTCAAGCTCGATGCGCATCTCCTCGACATTTTTTTGTAGCTCGTGGATGTCATCTTCATTGCTAACAAGCTGACGTTTTGATTACTGAGAAGACGATGGAAGCTGCATTGTAAAAATGACATTAAGGCATTATATAAAAAACCATATAATATTCATTGGGCGGTTCTTATTAATGACCATTATATAACAAAACCATATAATAATCATACATTAATTGAAGTTGATGTTTTCAAAATATGTATGCTTACATATGGCATGACATACTTTGAGTTTGAGTTGCTTATCCAGATATTAATATGCATTAATAATTTAACATTACACATTCATGTACGTATTTCATATTCTAACTGATTTCAGCTGAACTCAATCTTCATAGCCCACATATTTTTCTAAAGTTAGGTGATAACCTTATAGAATAATCTGATAACAAGTAGCAAACCCTATAAATGCCAGCTATAGTTTTGGTATGCATAATTATGAATAAAAGATTGTAACTAAGAACAAAAGAATCCATGGATTGATATAGGGCATTTACAATCTAATTGTATTACAATTAGAGAAAGCACACTTTTCTTCAAAAGAGTATGCTTGTACTTGCAAACTTGTTAGTCAAAATGAATAGACAATGGTTGATGACATATTTACAATCGATGGATCTACATTCTGGATCAAAGCACTAGCAATTGTAATATAAAATATGTGCTTGGTTGAGAAAATAAACCTTTAACTAATTATAAATTCGCTTCTTACAATGATCTTTGTAGTCTTTACCTTACAATCATAATTTGTTTCTATTCGATCAAAGATGCTTTGATTATGAAAGGTCAACTTGAAGCCCCTGATCTGTATATTAAAATTAAGTCGGGTAATAGGAATTTAATACTTTTGAAGAAGATGCATCAAAATTTGATATATATTCTCTGATTTATTAATTAAACCAATGCATATTATGTCATCAATAAGAAGCGAGAATATAAAACAAATACATTGATGATATATCTAAAATTTTGAAGCGTGTCAGGCTTTGAAACGCAAACTGGAAGTGAAATAAAATTCTTAATGTCTAACTGAAAAAAAATATTTGAAGAGAAATTATTAGAAGTTATTGACTGGATAGTTAATAGGAATAATGAAGAAGGCTACCAAATATAATACTGTCGTTAATGTAGCTGTCAGCGATTCAACAAGTAATTAACTCATAAATAATCAAGATCATAGAAGAGTCTCCAAACTCATATTATTTTCATTTAAAATCTATGTGTTAATGGTTACTACACATTGCTAAGAGAAAGTAAAAGCACTTGACATTCAGTTTTAAGTTTTTATCAAATGAAAAAGTGTAAATGAACTAAAAAATGCATAGTTGTAATTTATAGTATGAATTATATAGATTTTGTTACTAACTATTTGACAACAAATTTGGGCAATAGAGGCAGTGGAGTGAATATTGCCACTTAAAAAAAATTCATGATGCGAGGGTCCTTTAATTTCCACTGAGGATCCTTTTCAAGTGCCTAAAAGTATTGTGACAATGAGATATTCAAAGGCATAAAAATGAAGTATTGTGATAATGAGATATTCAAAGGCATTGCAGTGCACAAATTTCATTACAATGCATAAATGTAGAAGGCAATAGTTAAAACAAGCATTTTTAATCGCGGGTGAGTAATTTATCAAATTATTTTTCCACTAGTTGAATTATATCTAATTTGTAGTCTAAACTATAATTGAGAGCTAGTCATCTAGTTAAATTGTAAGGCATTTTTAAGTCCACTTCTATGGGTTTGACGTTCATCTGCCACTTATTCGATTAGCATGATTTGTTTGTATAACTGAGAATGGTATAAATGAATCAAGAGGTTAGCTAAGTATGTTTATACAAACTAAGGGCTCAGCTGTAGAGCTCAGTTTGTTTGTACAAGCTCAGTTTTTAACCAAGCGGTTGTGCTTAGTTGCTCATTTGTATAATAACCCCATATAAACAAAGCATTGTAATATAGTTAGTTTTGGTTGCTGCCATTGAAATTGTTACCAAGTAAATCTTATGTAAAGTGAGACATTTTCCTTTTTAACAAGAGTGAATTGAGAAGCTCCTAAGAACAGAAGCCAGTACTGTATTAACAACCAATGGAATTTGATGATATGACTTTGAAAGTATTTTGCCTGATTAGTGTTTTTCTATATTTTGTGCACACAAACGTTCATAAATTGGACATTGGATTAAAGTTCATTTTATTTGCTACAATGCTTTAGCATGTATGGAACTTAACATTTTTATGCTTTATCTTTATTCATGTTCTTAAAATAGAATCTACAATGTGTTTGTTTACACTTACAGGGAGATAATCGATCAAAATGAAAAAAATTAACATGTACCTAACTTGATTGTGGTTCCTCTGTCACCCGATATCCAACTGCTCTGCCAGGCCTCCTTCGAATTCGAACCCAATCAAAGAAAAAAACCACAAACAAATCCCCTACCCCAAATTCAAATGCAGCAACAATCTTCAAGCGCAGCTTCAATTGCTACTGAATCCAAAATCAACATAACAGTATAAGGGGTTCTTCTTGGTTTCGCAACCAAACCCAATTTGAATTCTCGCGCGTCGTCTTCTCCCTGGTTTCGCAATTCTGGAGAGCACGTCGTTTCTGGTCGCGATTCCCAATTTCGAAATTAGGGGTTTTTCTTTTAATCCACAGGGATTGCCCCATTGCCTAGTCTCGGCTTTGCCTGAAGGTCGAGGAAGGGACGATGGGAGAGAAGGTTAGGGAAATATAATTTATGGTTACGCTGCTGAAAAGTGAATCGAAGAGATTAATTCAGGGGCAAACATAACTTAGGGTTGTGTTAAGCGGGAAAATGAAATTGAAGCGGGATCTGGAGCAAAAAAATTCGAGGTTAAATTAAAAAGTTTGGGTTTGGAGCCATTTTATAATTTACAGCATTTGGGTTACACAGAATTGCAAAACTCATAATACGTTTTATAGTAAAATTTATTTTCAAATTTTATGAATTTGCTTAAATGCTCTACAGAAAAACTGAATTTAAGTCAATATATTAATTTAATTAATCGTATTAAAGACTATTAAATAATCATTGATTATCAAAACAAATTTAATAAACATCGAACAACAATGTATTTTATTACTTACTATTACCTCTTATTTATATTATATAGTAATTAATAATTAATCAGCATTAATTTTAAAAAAAATAAGCATTAACTATTGAATTTTATTTACTTCTAATAGTTATTATTTATTATTAATTACTAATGTATTATTAACATTAATTATTTAAAATTTAAATTTACTAATTAATTACTAAGTAATAACACAAATTTAAAACATTTTATAAATAATAAATATAAAAGTTCGTTTCAAATCTCTTGGAAAACTATAGGAAAAATAGCTTCAAAATTATGTCGACGGTAATCTGACTCTATTAGCAACATAATTTCGCGTTAAATATTTTATGACGGTAAAGTGCTGTAATTTCCATTGATTTAGCAACAGAATTAGTATTCGACGGTAATAATTTATAATAAGTTGACATATAAAATCCAAAATATTTTCTCTTACAAAGCCCACGAAAATCCGTCGCTAATTAGCGACGGAATTTACCGCTGCTAAAAATATGTCGCTAATATCAGTTTTCCTTCTTCTTCATCATTAACATCGTTATCATTACCATCGTTTTCATTAAATTGTTGAACCGGGAACATAGAACGTTCAACATCATCAACCATTTATTCTACGAGATTCGTCGTTGCAATTTCATTATTCGCTACCTCCTCAACTTGTATAGAAGTAGATGCTAACGATTCTCCATGACGATCCCAAATTAAATCGTTCAGCATAAAACCATACTGACGCAAATGAACTCTAACTATTTGCGGTACCAAATGCTTCAATAACTTGCATCTACTACATGGACAACGGATTTTGACGTTGTTTCCGTTGTTACTTAAAGAGAAATCAATAAACACGCTGATACCATTAATAAAATGTTTGTTTATTGTGCCATCAGTTTCTCTTCGTTTGTATATCCAGCTTCGATCATTAAAATAATCGTCCATTTTTCCTAAGTACATATAAAATTAGGAAGTATGATGTAAAATTAGATTCATAATTTTTGTGTCTGATCGCTCAAACGCTAAGATTGTATTTTAATGAAAACATTTCTTTTACGTATTAATTATGATGATAAAATTTGCATTGACAATGTGTTAAAACAATTTTAGTGCATAATGCATGTTATGTTAATTGATCATTTACTGGTGGGTTATCCTACCTCCCATTACAAATATAATAACGTAATTAAATTGCGTAAATCTTTTCAATTTAAACGATTCAATAAAATTTCGACAGCACTTCCCTTTAGTTCCCTGAATAGTACACAATTGCATGTACACAGGGAACAAAAAGGAAGTGCTTTTGAAATTTTGAGAACCGTTTAAAATGAAATATTTTACGAGATTTAATTTCGTTATTGTATTCGTAACTTGTCCAATACAAAGGACAAATCCAACAAATATTGTATACAATGAATATAAATGTCTGTTCCGTTAATAAAACAAACATTCATAATTTCATATAATGATTATATATAATACTTATCAGACGGGGCCAAAAAAACTCTGTAAGGCTTTATGAATATAACGTATTAGGATATTTTTTCGTGAATTTAGGTTTTTTTTTTCAACTTCGATTTCGAAAATTCAACTTACACGTATATTTTCAACATATATGAATTTTATCACATGCACGTATACTTTCAACATTAAATCGAAGTATATAACAGTACGTTAAAATTAAATGTCATTTTCACTAAATTTTTATAAAACATAAAATTAAATATTTCCATTTCCACTACACGTTTTCGACAAATTAAATATCGTTTTCAATGAATTGGGGCTCAACCAAATAAACAAAAAACATAGATTGATTACCAACTATATATACATACAACGCTACATATATGCATGTATACATATACAACTTGAACTAATTAAAACCTAGATTAGCAAGATAATCAAATAAGTGTATAAATACAAACTCATTAACAACAACTAATTAAACTAACTAAACCCTAGAGTAACAACTAACTAATTTATAAATAAAACCCTAGATTAGCAACTAAAATGATTGAACTCTATATTAGCAACTAATTAATAGCAATAGACACACAATTACATTCTAATTATGCTTAAATTACTAAATTTATAGGGTATTAAACAAAATTAGGTTAATTCATACCTTGAAATCGGAGATTAGAGAGGAGGAGAGAGTGCCTTGAATGAGCTGGAGAGATCCTAGGCGGTTGATGGCGTGGAGGGGTTGATTTCAGAATCGGTGGGGGGAAGAATTGGTGGAAAGTGAAAAGAATTCGTGGGTTTGAGGAATGATGAAGGAGGAGCATGGTTCGGGAAATTTCTGCTCGACCCATGTATCGGTTATCAACGGCCTCCAATGGCCTTAAAATCAACGGCTTCCAACGGTGTATTTTTGTACCTGTAAGAAATTTTCAAAATTTGGCTTCCGTTGGAAGCCGTTGGTCAACACCATTTGAGGCCGTTGGAAAGCTCCGTTGCTATACTGTTTAATTCTTGTGGTGATAGTATATGTACCATGCAATATATTTGCAGAATAACGTTAAAGATGATGCATGGTGATACTCTGATTTTGTATCAAAATAAAATAATCAGGGCAACGTCTTTTGCTAGTGGAATATGTTTGCATATTTTATGAAGACAAACACGCTGCATATATGCATATGCACATAATTCGACGAAAGGTGGTGGCATTATCTCATCCTACTGCAATTTCTCATATGCTTCGGTTATACAAATTAATCATCAGCTTAACTGCAATTACGTTGTGCATGAATTACATACAAGCTTATTTGCTCCTTAACCTCCTTAAATATATACATAAAGCCTAGCTCTTTAAGAGTTTCACAATGTCGTTATAAGAAGTATGCAGTCTGCTTTCCCACCACGACTTGTAGGATGCTACTTTGTTTCTTTAAGAATTTGAGTTTATCATCAGTTATGCAAACTTTTCATCCTTTTTCGGAGCATCAACAAATCAGCAACAATGTTTATATTCTCTGCTCATTGCTTGAATTGGCCAAATCAACCAAAAAAAACAAGTCAAACTCAGTCGGGGTCACTTTTCAAGAATAATTGGATGCTAATCTATACGGAATCGCGCAAACTCCGTAATTGGTTTTGATTTGAGTGTGGGGAGGATGAAGCAGTACTGATGGAGACTACCTCTCCATTAACTTCCTGTTAAATCAAGGAATTCAACTAATTTGTTTACAATTGAGACAATAGCTAACTTGATCATCTTAACTCACTCATTTCTTCAAATAGAGAATGGTGCACTTTTCTTTTTAGCTTCCTTCTCGCAAACAAATACCAAACTTGTAAAATTGGAGATGTGAATTTTGTATGGAAATCTCCAGTTATAACGATCTGCATTCACTTCTCATGTCGTTAGAATTAGAACAACCGACTTTACCTTCAAAATTTTAACCAGATGTTTAATCATTAGTTTGTAGAAAAGGAAGAAATAAATTAAATATCTTATGACTAATCCGATTCATCTAAGAAATTATAGGGCTTGGAATTGTCAAGAGTCTGTATTGCTATTTTTGCATTTTTGATTGTAACTCTTGATGTTGTGAATAATAAAGTTATCACTTGCCTTTCAAAAATTTTTGAATAGAAATCAAAGCAACACAGGAAAGCATGACATGTTTTAATAAAACAAAGCAAGTGTGCATACTAACGTATTTCAGATTTACACAACAAGGCAAGAAGAGTATATCAACATGTGTACTTCTATTTACATAATAAGGTATGAGAAATACATCAAGACAACATGATGAACATCAGCGTTAACATGGTGACAAAGACACAATGATAAACTGCAAAGAGGAAACAACAAAATGCAACCATAAAGCAACCAACAACATCGAAAATTGACTGCTATATTTTAATTTCTATCGAAGTCAAAATACTTGAAATAAATTAATCGTGAGATAAACTCACCATGCATGGATTTGAAGATGGATACAAGGTAGCCAATGGAAGATAGCAATAAATTAAAAGCAATCCAAATCAATTTTTTTCTCTTTCCTTTTTTTTTTACATTGAGAAGTGGAGAAGGAGAGGACTGGTTTTAAGAGAAAAAGGAGAGCAAGGGAATTGTGAATTGTTTTAAGAGGAAGGAACAAAAGAAGAAGAGATAATGTATACTTGTGTTAATTTGTTTGAAGAGAGTGTGAATTTTGGGGAAAATGAAGTGGTCGTGAAATTGGATAGGAAAAGGGAGGAGATGGCTACGTAATTTTTTTTCTTATGGAAAGAAATGAACGAGTATAAGAGAAGAGTGAGAAATTTTTTCCTTAGGGGAATTTTGAAACTCGTTTGACCTGCCCCTATTTTGACCCATTTAGACCCCCCCCATAGGGACTTCGGGGCAGGTAGACCCATGACCCGCTTTTGGAGGTCCGGGTCTAGGATTGGGTCTAGGGCACGGCTAACCCGCCCCGCCCCAACCCGTATGATTGAAACATCATTTAAACACTTTATAACTATAATGATCACTCGTTAATCTTCTTAGGTATACATGATTATATCTTCAATATTATATTCTTTCAATCAACAAACTATAAAAATTTTATAATATTAAGTTGCATCAATGATAATCATACAATAACAAATGCATTTTGTTATATTCTCTTATCACTGTGAACACATTATAATAGGTATATAATTTATCATTTATTAATAAAAAATATAATTAAGTATATAAATTTGTGTACATTAGAACATGATATCACCGGGTCGTGGGTCGGGTCTACCCTGACCCGTACGGTTTCGGGTACGGGGTGAAATTACAAATCTGCACCGGGTCTACGGGTGGGTCAGATGCGGGATTTAAAAAGTCCGAGTCGGGTCTGGGGCACGAGAAACCCGCCCTAGTCCGCCCCATTGTCATTTCTAAGTAGGAGGATATTTCTACAATTCCTTAAAATCCCTCTTTGACGCCATTGATCGTAATTTCGTAAATTTAAAGCAAAGTGGCATGGGCAATTAAAGTATGATTGGAATAATATAGACTGTAAAATAATAAATGTTAAAAGATGGAAGGTGGTTTATCTATTCCTTTCCATTAACTATTCAAGAAATGACATTTTTTTATAAAACACTACATAAAGAAAATTTTCATTCACTATAAAAGGCAGCTTAAATAGCGACGGGGTGGGGCAACGGTTAGCGACGGCTAAAAAAGCGGCCGTCGCTTGCCGTCGCAAACCGTTGCTCGATTTGCAGAATAATAACTGTCGAGCCATCCTCTTCCTCATTATATTTTTTTCCCCAAAATCACTCCTAAACCCTACCCGTCGCCATTTCTTGCTGCTCCGATTCCAAGCCTCCAATTTCACTTCCAAGGTATTGATTTCATTCTTCTATTTCTTCTAACTCTAGTTTATGCTTAATTAGGGTTAATTAGAGGCTTTGGTTGCTAATTTATATGAGTTTGCAAAATTGAATGTTTATGGATATGAAATTGGTTGTCTTGAGGGATGTTTATGATAACGGTTGTGTTGTGAGTTGATTTGGGGATAAGTGTAATTGATTAGGAGGGTAAAATCGATGAATATTACATATGTAATTGATTTAGGAAGTTGAAAACAATGATTATCACGTGTTTAATTAGACATACGATGATTGTGTTGTATGTAGAATGTGTGGTATGATGATTTGAAAATGAATGGAATTAATGTAATTGTTTAATGGTAGTAAATTGATTATTATTCAAATGGTGCAACGATGTCCCTAGCCTACATGCATGCACTGTTATGTCCCCATCGGATGCAAGAATGGTCGGTCCAAAAGAATGCACTTGCAATTGAAAAAAAATTGTTTTGTTACTATAATATTTAGTAATCAAATGTTGATTAAAAATGTTAATTCAAAATGGTTCTTAATTTAGGTTTAGATCGGTAAGAATCTTGTTAAATGTGATGAAAATCATATTACTCAACTCTTTGAATTTTTTATGAATTGAAATAATTAACTTGAAAGCTTAGTTTATCTTTCAAAAATTTAAACTAACTAAAATTAATTTTATAATTTATACACTAAACTAAAATGAATCAAAACTTACTAAAACTAATTGTCATGTTACTTTACAAATTGAAATTATGAAAACTTATTATGTAGACGCCATATAGTCAAGGCGCGCACATAGGCGCAAAAAGGCGTAAGGCGCAAGTACGGGTCTTTTTTGAAGTTTAAGGCGCATCTTTTACTGAAGCGCAAAAAAAGCGCAAAAAGGTCCAAAGTGCAAAAGGCATGCTTTTTCATTTGATGTGTGTGTTTCTTGTTTTAAACTTAGGTTGAATGTGTTTTGACTAATTATGTGAACCCCTTAGATAAATTTGGCCCCGTCCGACAAGTGTTGTATATGATCGTTATATGGATATTCGTTTTTCCATAAAACGGAAATCTATATTCATATGATACAATATTCGTTGGATTTGTCTTTGTATTGGACAAGTTACAAATATAATAACGTAACCATATTTTATAAATCATTTCAGTTTAAACGGTTAACAAAATTTCGATGGCACTTCCTTTCTGTTCCCTGTGTACACGAATTTGTGTATGATACAGGGACCAAAGGGAAGTGCTGCCGAAATTTTGTTGAACCGTTTAACCTGAAAGGATTTATAAAATATGCTTACGTTATTATATTTGTAATGGGAAGTAGGTAGACCTGCCGTCAAAGTAGAAAGAAATAAACAAAAAAAACTGAAAACATGATGTAGTTGTAAATGAAATTGTACAAGATTTCAATTAATACAAAGTGTTTGATCGAATTTTCTAACATTTTTGTTGCAAATCAGGAAAATGTTCGATTATTTTCGTGATCGTAGTTGGATGTATCAACCGCGTACCGGTAAGAAAGGGTCGATAAAGGAACATTTTTGTAACGGTGTCCAATAATTTATTAGATTCGCTAAATCTAATAATTGGAGTAACCTAGACATTCGATGTCCGTGTAGTAAGTGCAAACATTTGAGGCATTGGAAGCCAGATGTAGTAGAAGTACATTTGTATAAATTTGGTTTTGTGTCGAATTATTACTTATGGGATCGTCATGGAGAGCTTGTTCAACCTACGTCTAACCCTTAGTGGTAGAGGACGATAGTACAATGATGAACGATAATACAACGACCAATCTGATAGAAAATATGGTGCAAGATGCAGCACGATCAATGTTTCCCACCATTGATCAAGGCGGCGATGAGAATGAAAATGCTGAAGAACCAACGGAGGAAGCAAAAAAAATTTATGATTTATTGAATTCTGCTAAGAGGCCGTTGTGGGAAGGGTGTACAAGCGGAACCGAATTATCTGTAACCGCTGAATTCATCACTATGAAATCAAAATTCAATCTTACAGAAGCTGCATTTACAGCAGTTGTACAAACTGCAAAACGTCATATGCTTCCTAATAATTTGATGTGCGATAGTCATTATAAAGTGAAAAAACTTATGTCTGCTTTTGGACTACCGTATCAGAAGATAGATACATGTGTTAAAGGTTGCATGTTGTATTGGAAAGAAGACGCTTATCTTAGAAAATGCAAATTTTGCAACGAAGATAGATATAAACCAAGGAAAAAGAAAGGAAAAGAAGTTCCATATAAAAGAATGCATTATCTACCGATAACTCCCAGACTTCAACGACTGTATGCATCTTCTGCTACAGCGTGTCATATGCGATGGCATAGCGTGAGAACAGAAGAAGAAGGAAGGTTGATACATTCGTCTGATGGTGAAGCATGGAAACACTTTGATAGGACTTATCCAGAATTTGCTGCAGAGAGCCGTAATGTTAGGCTCGGTTTATGTACGGATGGATTTTCGCCGTTTTCTCAACTTGGTAGTAAATATTCATCATGGCCTATCATTGTTACTCCATATAACTTACCTCCATGGATGTGTATGAAAAATCCATATATGTTTCTAACGGTTGTCGTCCCTGGTCCCGATGATCCGACACAAGGAATTGATGTTTATCTGCAACCGTTGATTAAAGAGTTGAAAACACTGTGGAATGAAGGGGTCGAAACATACGATATTTCGAGAAAAAGGAATTTTCGTATGTTTGCTTCTGTATTATGGACTATTAGTGATTTTCCTGCGTATGGAATGCTTTCAGGTTGGAGCACATCCGGACGTCTGGCTTGTCCTCATTGTATGGATGAGTCACGAGCATTTTCATTAAAGTATGGGAAAAAATATCTTGGTTTGATTGTCATCGATGCTTTCTACATCCTAATCATAAATTTAGAATGGATAAAAAGAACTTCAAAGCTAACAGAGTAGAGAATATGCTACCGCCTAAAGTTTGGACAAGTGAAGAGATATATGAAATTGTAAGTGAGTACCCAAAGATACACGAAAATGGTAAGCAGGTTGAAATTCCAGGTAAATCGGACATTCATAATTGGTATAAATTTAATAGGAAGTAGCACAAAGGAATAAAGAAATTAGAGCTAAGAATCCTGGTTTACATCGCGGTGGCTCAAAGTCATTCCAGCAGCATATGAGAGAATTGGTATAAATTTGAAATAGTTTTTAGCATATGTTCACGTAAAAATTGAGTGCATATCATTCATTTTTATTTTTAGTAATTTTATTACTGTATATATACTCAGATGGAAAAGTATAGAAGGGAGCCTACGATGGCAGAGGTTTTCAGGCATATTCATGCGGTGGAGCATACTGATGACGAAGGGAACGTGACATATGATTGGGCGGATGACAAGGTTGCAGGCGTAATGGTAAATATACTTATTAATAATTAAAATATTTCATATTCGTTCATATCACATTATTTTATTAAATTATATGACATTTGTATTGAAATTATATTGGTATTGTAGGAGAGATATGATGCAGAGTCAGCTAGAGTGTCGCAGTCCAGTGGACGAGATGAGCTTACGGTTGAAGAGTGCGATTGTATTTGGGAAGCTATTATTAAGCCGCCTACTCGTAATAGGCGATACAGCTTCGGCAATCAGGAGGTACCTTTTTTAATTTAAGTTTACATTTAAAATGTATTCAATTAACATGCATTCTTTTACCTTCTTTTTATATTAACATGTTAAATTGACATTATAAATATAGAAGCTTCAAATTGACATGTGTATTGATCTTCAAAGTCCATGTATATATTACAAGGCCATTTATAAATGTGAAATTGAACTATTTCGCAGGCTATTGATTTTCAGCGAGGATATAGGAAGTCCGTGGAGCAGGAGACTATAGCTCAGTTGAAGGAGCAACTGGAAGAGATGAACGATTGGAGAAGAAGTCAGCTGGCTCAGGAGATAGACGAGCGCATTGCACGCTATTATGATGAGCATGGATCGATGCCAGACGAGGACGATGGCGGGGATGCTACAAGCGAAGAAGAAGAAGACAACGAGTAGTTTGTTTGTTCTTGTGCTTGGGTATGTATATACACTTACTTTTTTATTTGCTTTATGTACGTACGATGATATTTGATGAAGGTAGTGTGTAGTTTGATGTATTTTGATGTTTTGTGATGATGGGACGATGATATACGGTGATGATATTGTTTTTTTGGATGTATGACGATGGTATGTTATGGTATTGTGATGAATTCAGTAATGTTTTGGATATATTGATGGATTTGGAATGATATTGATGGATTTGGAATGATATTGATGGATTGATAGTGGATTGGGTTTGATGTGGAGGCTTGTTGGAAAGGTATGGCTGTGTAGTGTAGAAAAAATGCTTCAGATTTGCGACGGCTAGTAACAGGTAGCGACGGAATTTTGGTCATTACTTAGCGACGACATGCGACGGAAAGCGTCGGCTAACAACAAAGAAGAGCGACGGATAGTGACGGCGTTTTGAACAAAAATAGCCATGGCTTTTGCAACGGCTTGCAACGGCTTCGCGGCAAAAAAACCACCTGACTTCTGATGATGCCACGTGGCAAGTATCCGTTGCAAGCCGTTGCTAATCGAGTGACGGAGCCGTCGCTTTTTCCGTCACTTTTTCCTCTCGCGACGACATTTATAGCGACGGCAAATAGCGACAGCTTGCGACGGGGTGCGACGGCCGTCAACGCCTATTTGTCGTCGCTATTCACTGTTCCTTTTGTAGTGATTGTACACTATGTTTTGAATAAAATTGATAAAAGAAAATAAAAATAAAAAATATTGTTCATGCTTAATGATTCATATATGATTAAACATATAGAAGTCTAAAATGCAAGCAGGTCCGGCCCTAGGTGTAGGCCAGCTAGGCGGCCGCCTAGGGCAACACCTCGGAAGGGGGCAGTGGAGAAAGAGGAGGAAGGCTTATGCGCTAATATTTAGATGAACATTGTATACAAAACTTCAGAAAAAGAAGTGGTCTAGTGGTTTGATATGCAGTTCTTTCGGATGCGGTCTTAGGTTCAACGCTTGGTGATTCCACATTGTGTGTTGTGGCATTTTTTTCAGCGGTGGGACAGCAGCTCATGGCAAATTTTTGTGTATGGGGCACCATTTTTTACCATTTTACCTTAAATCCAATTAGCGTAGCTCCTCCAGCAGCAGGCATAGTTAAACCTGAAGCTTCTAATCGATTTAAACCTGAAGCTTCTAATCGCGTTTAACCTGAAGCTTCTAATCACGATTTTATTCTGAATTGACTAATTCGCGGAGCTCCTCCTCTGACGACGGCGACTGGCGCTCCAAATCGCGCAGGTGAATAGGCGATCCAAAAGTGAAATAGCAAACTTCAGGTCTTCTTCTTCCTTCAGGACAAGGAAACCGGTTATGGTTTGTAATTGTAATTCATAACCTAGATTTTGTGTTAAAGTTTATTTACTGTGTTTGAAACCAAACTACTTCGTTTGAAATTGAATTGCAATGTTGAAATCAAATTATTATGTTTAAAATCTAATAACTGTGCATCAGTCATCAGTGTATACAATAGCTTGGGAATCAAGTTACTACATTTTTATTTATTGACTTCTGAAAGTCTAGAACTCAACTGTTGTAGAAATTAATTTACTGTTTGATTTTGGTTCTGGAATAGAATTATTGTTCAACAATTCAAAAAAATATGCTACTGTTTTGTACAATCTGTAATCAAATTACTATCTAATTTGATTTTTTGAATTAGCAGTTCAAAAAAATATGCTCAATTTGACTTCATGAATTATTGTCCTTAACTTTGTTGTTTTCAAAAAAATATGGTCAATGAACTTGAATATGATAATATTGTTAGCAATTTTGCAAGTCAGAAAGCTAGAAAATTGTTCATAAGTAATTAGTATATTTTTGTTATATAACTTGGACTTTTATTACGAATAAAGTTATTTACTTTTTTTTTACCTTTTCGTTATTTCTAAATAGTATAAATTGTTATGATGTCATACATCAGCATCAGTAGAAGGGTCTCTTTTTCGCTTTCCGCTTTAGGTACCAAAAATCCTAGGACCGGCCCTAAACGTCGCCAAAACAACATAATCACGTCCAAACAACATAACCAACACCATGTCCAAATTGTACCATTACCAAACCATCATAACATCATGTCCAAACCATCATAACAATATATACAACTACCATGTAGCAAGCCTCACCAACTCTCAAAACACATCAAAACAAGCTAACCTGATCAACTCTCTCCACCTAAAGATGAAGGTGTCGTACCGTGCTGGGCAATGTACTCCGCCAATCGCTGGTTAAGAAACTCCATCTGCTGTTCACGGCGATGATCACGCTCACGAAGCTCTGCAATCTCTGCTTTCAACTGTGCGATTTCTTCTTTTTCCTGAGCCTTCTGATACATCTGCTGAGATGCTGTAATCTGTATATAATTTCAGATTTTCAGTATTTCGAGTACATTTGAGTTTGTATTATAAATTTTAGAATTACCTCTAGATTTCCATAACCATATCTTCTGTTTCGGGTAGCAGGATCCATGACAGCATCAAATATCCTGTCCTCATCTTCCTTGGTTAGCTCAGTCCTCCCTGTAGATTCCAGTACATGCGCCCTTTGTTCCTGAAATTACTCCTGTTAAACAAAAAAAATTAGATAACACTATTTTAATTAAATTATAAGTCTACTTAACTATCTTATACTTACATATCTCTCACGCGCCTTATCATCATGGTCCCAAGTGTACGAAACTGAGCATGCGTCGTCAGTCTGACTCAATGCATGTGTATGCTCGAAAACATCCCACTACGACACAGGAGCCATACGCGCTCTCTCCTGAAATAAGCATGCACATATGTAAATTAAAACTTAAACTTAAATCAATTATTAATTTTAACAAGTTATGAATTAAAATTTTAAACTTTGCAATTACAAAATATACCAGATTCTCACGAAGATGCTGAAATGACTTGGACCCACCTCGATGCGTAACCGGATTCTTGCTCCTATTAGCTGCATTTCCCCCAGATGAGGCTAATACATTAAAATTAAAAAAATGTATTATTCTGAATCACGTATTGAATGAACAGAATAATTTGAATAAAATATGCAGTAAAAATTACTAGAAAGTCCTCATTACTATTCCAATAAGTAAGTAAATCATTCCATACCGATTCGCTCACCCACTACTGCATTTTCCCACCTGTTTTTAAAGTATTCATTATTTATCTGTAATTTGTTGCCATTTTGCTGTTTCAGTGGCGCTTAACGAGATCCAAATCCGTCTCCTGAATATCCACCGCACCCTACGTTGTTTATAAAAATAGCATACATATGAACTTATCAAATAGGAGCATGACAACTTAACGTAACAAATGTTATATCATACATACGTACCAAAAAATCCTGCCATATGGTCTCCTTAACTATGTCGGGTATCGAGCTCCATGTAGGCCAACTTACAGTCATGCAGGCCTGATAAGCACGTTTTGATATCCTCAAAACGGTATTGGACGGCTCCAACTCAAACCCCCTGTGTTAAACGGAAAAAATACATGGTTACTAGAACAACAATTTAAATAATTTATTATACTTAAATTAAATTTATACTAAAAACTTAGTTTTTACCCTCTGGATGCTTTTGGCTTAAGCCAGACCACAGGACGGGATGACTCCGACGATGGACCACCCTCATCGCCACCTGACGCCATACCTGTTACAGACGACAACATAAAGTAACATAACATAGCATAACATAACATAGCATGACATAGCATAACATAACATGAACGAGCTATATGTAAAAACATGGTATTAGATAACATGAGTACTTGATAATAGAAATGTCATAACATATGTCTAGTTAACATTACAAGTTTGATTCATAGAAGTGTTAAATATAAGTTTGATTCATAGATATGTGTAGTTAACATATGATTTTGATTCATAGAAGTGTTAAATATAAGTTTGATTCATAGATATGTCTAGTTAACATATGAGTTTGATTCATAGAAATGTCATAAAAATAAATATGAATTTGAGTGTTACTATGTAAAAATGAACATAAAATTACCTTTTGAAAATGAGGAGTATTAGTTAGTCGTCCTCATCACTTTCAGATTCCGACTCTATTTCCTCCTCCATATATGGTTCATCTGTGGTCTCAAACACATCAATTAATGCATTCGATTCATCGTTTAGAGGTCCAAAATATGTTTGATCATCGGTTATTACTATTTCTGCATTTTCCTCGACGTCTGCTTGATAAGCTTGGTCATCGGAATATTACGCCCATCAAATGCAAACCTTGCTTTTGTTTTTAAAACAGACCACCAATCTATTTTGTCTCTTCTCATAAAAGGATAAGGAGCATAATATACTTGAAGAGCCTGTTTGGAAAGTACAAAAGGATCGTACTTATAATAATGAGATGTATGTCTTACTTCTATAAGATTATATTTTGGGTGCACGTTGATTCCAGAACCTGGAACGTTGCTGAACTAGTTGCATTTAAACAAAAATACTTCTTCCGCAGGTCTTATGAAAAATGTCACTTGCAGAATCTAATTTAGCACGCCATAAAAATCGTGTATATGGTTGTTTGGATCATCACTACCCTTAACAAATACACCGCTATTATCAGTTAATTTTTCAGCACCATATTCTTTAGTGTTAAATTTATATCCATTGACAAAGAATATTGGATATGTCTTCACATTTCTTTTAGGTCCCAATGCCAAATGCTTCAATCTTTCATCCACAATACAATTTGTTGGGACAAAAACATAATGAGTAAACCAACTAGCGAATTCTTTGCTTATATCGCCGTTTGGATACCGTGATTCATAAATGCTGCAATTATAGGACATACGTTACATATATGATTAAAGATACAATACATGTATACATAGATGCATAAGTTCACATTACCTAACGAACGGTGCAACTTCGGTGCAACTGAGAAGAATATATGTGTGTGCTGCATTATAACCTTTATCATTCAGCCATTCTTCCACACATCTACCAGAAGGTCGACCATGTTTTTAAAAAATAGATAAAGTCGCTTGATAGTCATCTTGATCAATGCCTTCATCATTACATGCAGTACTTGCAAATGAGATGTTCACATGATCACTAAAATAATAAGAGAAGAAAAATAAAGCTTCTTCTTCGATGTATGATTTGCAAATAGAACCTTCAACTAGAGCTTTCTGCCTCACTTTTTCCTTTAGATGATTTAAATACTTATTTAGAATTATTGTAAATTGTTTTTTCGCACATTTCATTAACCAAAATTTAATTAACTGAATATTAATATACCTTTCAAATGGATACATCCATCTGTATTGCACAGGCCCTCGAAGACGTGCTTCTGATGGAAGATGAATAGGTAAATGCTCAATAACATTGAAAAACCCTAGAGGAAATAGTTTTTCCAATTTGCAGAGTAATATGAGGATTTCTTCCTCTAGTTTACGTAGACGATCAATTTTTAATGTAGATGAACAAAGCTCTTTACAGAACAAACTAAGCTATGTTACAACAGTCCAAACTTTTACAGGCAATAGTTCTTTGAAAACGACGGGCAATAAATTTTCCATCATTACATGACAGTCGTGGTTTTGAATCATGCTAAGTTTACTATTTTTATAGTCAACACATCTACGAAGATTGGAAGATATACCATTCGGGAATCTTAATCCTTCCATCCATTTTAAAAATATTTTTATTTGATTACTATCCAGTTCATAGCACGCTTTCGGTTTACTGGTGTCATTTGGCTTTATATGAAGCTCCGGACGATTACATATTACTTCAATATCACGTCTTGATTTCAAATCAACTTTCATATTCCCTTTAACATTCAAAATTGTATTGATTACATTATCAAACACGTTTTTCTCATTATGCATCACGTCAATATTATGACGAATCAGAAGATCTTTCCAATAAGGCAACTCCCAAAATATGCTTTGTTTCCACCAATTATGAATTGTTGATTTACCTTGAATTTCTCTGTACTCCGGTTTCATGAATCTTGGGAAAATCTTGTGCAAGTTCATAAATTTCCTCACTTGTCCATACTTTAGGTGGTCGTAAAGTTTCAAGTCTATTAGATGTAAAAAAATTCTTATCTCTTCTAAAAGGATGATTAATACGAAGAAAACAACTATGACAGTCAAACCATTAAATTTTCTATCTAATAGGTAAAAAATGCTCTTGTTTCTTCCATACAGTACGGACAAGCTAGACGACCAGCCGTACTCTGACCTGAAAGCATTGCATAAGCAGGAAAATCGCTAATTGTCCACAACAGAGAAGCATATATTCAGCAGTTGCTGATAATTGAGTTCTGCTTTTACAGCCTTCCCAAAGGGTTTTTTTCGCGGCATCTAACACTACAAGAAAAACAGCAAATAGCAGCAGCAGAAAACGCTGCTAATCCGTCGCTAAACAGGCCTTAGCGACGGATTTCCTACATAAAGGTATGGTCGGCAAAAACCATGACGGTATCTGTATCGGATTTTGCGACGGAATTTAGCATGAATTTTCCGACAATTTACCATCATTTTACTAATTTTATAAAAAAAATATTATTTATTAATTTACTTCTATTTTAATTTTTATTTATATACCGACGATTTACCGACGGATTATTAATTTAGTATAAAATATTATTTACAAAATCTGTCGGTAAACCCTTACTAATTACCAAGGGATTAGCGACAAAATGTTTTGACAAAAAAATCTGGCTCTTTTTATTTGTCGTTAAACCCTTACTATTCAGCAAAGGTTTAGCGACGGAAATTAATTAGTGTATATTATCTTTCAGCTTTCCAAATTAATTTGATTCTGCTTATTCAGTTACAAATATTGAAACTAAAAGCGAGCAAAAAACTGTATAAAATTGTCCTCCACGTACAAATAACACACTTAAGCAACAACACAATGTAGATAATATTAACATATCACATAAAAAACATCCACAATCCTTCATTTCGTGCACCAAGCTGAAATATGAACAACAAAATTATTCAGCTGGTGTGAACGTTAAACCACATACAACCCATGACCATCACAACAGTATTAAAACCCATAACTACCAAAATAACAAACAAGTCCATAGTTGTACTACAGCCACATCACTACAAAATATGTCATAACATACCAATCAAGCTACGCTGATGGCGAAGGCAAAGGCGAACGAGACATAGATGGCGAAGGCGAACGTGAAACTCTTTCTTGGCCCTTGAGTATTCCCATAACCTTTGCCAGTTGTGCTTCAAAGGCCTCCTTATCTGCCTTCTGTTGTTCTGAGAGTCTTGCTCGTTCTGCTCTCTTACTCTCAAGCTTGATGCGCATCTCCTCGACATTTTTTTGTAGCTCGTGGATGTCATCTTCATTGCTAACAAGCTGACGTTTTGATTGCTGAGAAGACGATGGAAGATGCATTGTAAAAATGACATTAAGGCATTATATAAAAAACCATATAATATTCATTGGGCAGTTCTTATTCATGACCATTATATAACCAAACCATATAATAATCGTACGTTAATTGAAGTTGATGTTTTCAAAATATGTCTGCTTACATATGGCATGACATACTTTGAGTTTGAGTTGCTTATCCAGATATTAATATGCATTAATAATTTAACATTACACATTCATGTATGTATTTCATATTCTAACTGATTTCAGCTGAACTCACTCTTCATAGCCCACATATTTTTCTAAAGTTAGGTGATAACCTTATAGAATAATCTGATAACAAGTAGCAAACCCTATAAATGCCAGCTATAGTTTTGGTGTGCATAATTATGAATAAAAGATTGTAATTAAGAACAAAAGAATCCATGCATTGATATAGGGCATTTACAATCTAATTGTATTACAATTAGAGAAAGCACACTTTTCTTCAAAAGAGTATGCTTGTACTTGCAAACTTGTTAGTCAAAATGAATAGACAATGGTTGATGACATATTAACAATCGATGGATCTACATTCTGGATCAAAGCACTAGCAATTGTAATATAAAATATGTGCTTGGTTGAGAAAATAAACCTTTAACTAATTATAAATTCGCTTCTAACAATGCTCTTTGTAGTCTTTACCTTACAATCATAATTTGTTTCTATTCGATCAAAGATGCTTTGATTATGAAAGGTCAACTTGAAGCCCGTGATCTGTATATTAAAATTAAGTCGGGTAATAGGAATTTAATACTTTTGAAGAAGATGCGTCAAATTTGATATATATTCTCTGATTTATTAATTAAACCAATGCATATTATGTCATCAAAAAGAAGCGAGAATATAAAGCAAATACATTGATGATATATTTAAAATTTTGAAGCGTGTCAGGCTTTGAAACGCAAACTGGAAGTGAAATAAAATTCTTAATGTCTAACTGAAAAAAATATTTGAAGTGAAATTATTAGAAGTTATTGACTGGATAGCTAATAGGAATAATGAAGAAGGCTACCAAATATAATACTTTCGTTAATGTAGCTGTCAGCGATTCAACAAGTAATTAACTCATAAATAATCAAGATCATAGAAGAGTCTCCAAACTCATATATGAGGTATTTTCATTTAAAATCTATGTGTTAATGGTTACTACACATTGCTAAGAGAAAGTAAAAGCACTTGACATTCAGTTTTATGTTTTTATCAAATGAAAAGGTGTAAATGAACTAAAAAATGCATAGTTGTAATTTATAGTATGAATAATATAGATTTTTTTACTAACTATTTGACAACAAATTTGGGCAATAGAGGCAGTGAAGTGAATATTAGCACTTAAAAAAAAATCATGATGCGAGGCTCCTTTAATTTCCACTAAGTATCCTTTTCAAGTGCCTGAAAGTATTGTGACAATGAGATATTCAAAGGCATAAAAATGAAGTATTGTGATAATGAGATATTCAAAGGCATTGCAGTGCACAAATTTCATTACAATGCATAAACGTAGAAGGCAATAGTTAAAACAACCATTTTAAATCGCGGGTGAGTAATTTATCAAATTATTTTTCCACTAGTTGAATTATATCTAATTTGTAGTCTAAACTATAATTGAGAGCTAGTCATCTAGTTAAATTGTAAGGCATTTTTAAGTCCACTTCTATGGGTTTGACGTTCATCTGCCACTTATTCGATTAGCTTGATTTGTTTGTATAACTGAGAATGGTATAAACGAATCAAGAGGTTAGCTAAGTATGTTTATACAAACTAAGGGCTTAGCTGTAGAGCTCAGTTTGTTTGTACAAGCTCAGTTTTTAACCAAGCAGTTGTGCTTAGTTGCTCATTTGTATAATAACCCCATATAAACAAAGCATTGTATTATAGTTAGTTCTGGTTGCTGCCATTGAAATTGTTACCAAGTAAATCTTATGTAAAGTGAGACATTTTCCTTTTTAACAAGAGTGAATTGAGAAGCTCCTAAGAACAGAAGCCAGTACTGTATTAACAACCAATGGAATTTGATGATATGACTTTGAAAGTATTTTGCCTGATCAGTGTTTTTCTATATTTTTGTGCACACAAACGTTCATAAATTGGACATTGGATTAAAGTTCATTTTATTTGCTACAATGCTTTAGCATGCATGGAACTTAACATTTTTATGCTTTATTTTTATTCATGTTCTTAAAATAGAATCTACAATGTGTTTGTTTATGCTTACAGGGAGATAATCAATCAAAATGAAAAAAATTAACATGTACCTAACTTGATTTTGGTTCCTCTGTCACCCGATATCCAACTGCTCTGCCAGGCCTCCTTCGAATTCGAACCCAATCAAAGAAAAAAACCACAAACAAATACCCTACCCCAAATTCAAATGCAGCAACAATCTTCAAGCGCAGCTTCAATTGCTACCGAATCCAAAATCAACATAACAGTACAAGGGGTTCTTCTTGGTTTCGCAACCAAACCCAATTTGAATTATCGCGCGTCGTCTTCTCCCTGGTTTCGCAATTCTGGAGAGCACGTCGTTTCTGGTCGCGATTCCCAATTTTGAAATTAGGGGTTTTTCTTTTAATCCACAGGGATTGCCCCATTGCCTAGTGCCGGCTCTGCCTGAAGGTCGAGGAAGGGACAATGGGAGAGAAGGTTAGGGAAATATAATTTATGGTTACGCTGCTAAAAAGTGAATCGAAGAGATTAATTCAGGGGCAAACATAACTTAGGGTTGTGTTAAGCGGGAAAATGAAATTGAAGCGGGATCTGGAGCAAAAAAATTCGAGGTTAAATTAAAAAGTTTGGGTTTGGAGCCATTTTATAATTTACAGCATTTGGGTTACACAGAATTGCAAAACTCATAATACGTTTTATAGTAAAATTTATTTTCAAATTTTATGAATTTTCTTAAATGCTCTACAGAAAAACTAAATTTAAGTCAATATATTAATTTAATTAATCGTATTAAAGACTATTAAATAATCATTGATTATCAAAACAAATTTAATAAACATCGAACAACAATGTATTTTATTAATTACTATTACCTCTTATTTATATTATATAGTAATTAATAATTAATCAGCATTAATTTAAAAAAAATAAGCATTAACTATTGAATTTTATTTACTTCTAATAGTTATTATTTATTATTAATTACTAATGTATTATTAACATTAATTATTTAAAATTTAAATTTACTAATTAATTACTAAGTAATAACACAAATTTAAAACATTTTATAAATAATAAATATAAAAGTTCGTTTCAAATCTCTTGGAAAACTACAGGAAAAATAGTTTCAAAATTGTGTCGACGGTAATCTGACTCTATTAGCAACATAATTTCGCATTAAATATTTTATGACGGTAAAGTGCTGTAATTTCCATTGATTTAGCAACAGAATTAGTATTCGACGGTAATAATTTATAATAAGTTGACATATAAAATCCAATATATTTTCTCTTACAAAGCCCACGAAAATCCGTCGCTAATTAGCGACGGAATTTTCCGCTGCTAAAAATATGTCGCTAATCTCGGTTTTCCTTCTTCTTCATCATTAACATCGTTATCATTACCATCGTTTTCATTAAATTGTTGAACCGGGAACATAGAACGTGCAGCATCTTCAACCATTTATTCTACGAGATTCGTCGTTGCAATTTCATTATTCGCTACCTCCTCAACTTGTATAGAAGTAGATGCCAACGGTTCTCCATGACGATCCCAAATTAAATCGTTCAGCATAAAACCATACTGACGCAAATGAACTCTAACTATTTGCGGTATCAAATGCTTCAATAACTAGCATCTACTACATGGACAACGGATTTTGACGTCGTTTCCGTTGTTACTTAAAGCGAAATCAATAAACACGCTGATACCATTAATAAAATGTTTGTTTATTGTGCCATCAGTTTCTCTTCGTTTGTATATCCAGCTTCGATCATTAAAATAATCGTCCTTTTTTCCTAAGTACATATAAAATTAGGAAGTATGATATAAAATTAGATTCATAATTTTTGTGTATTATCGCTCAAACGCTAAGATTGTATTTTAATGAAAACATTTCTTTTACGTATTAATTATGATGATAAAATTTGCATTGACAATGTGTTAAAACAATTTTAGTGCATAATGCATGTTATGTTAATTGATCATTTACTGGTGGGTTATCCTACCTCCCATTACAAATATAATAACGTAATTAAATTGCGTAAATCTTTTCAATTTAAACGATTCAATAAAATTTCGACAGCACTTCCCTTTAGTTCCCTGAATAGTACACAATTGCATGTACACAGGGAACATAAAGGAAGTGCTTTTGAAATTTTGAGAACCGTTTAAAATGAAATATTTTACGAGATTTAATTTCGTTATTGTATTCGTAACTTGTCCAATACAAAGGACAAATCCAACAAATATTGTATACAATGAATATAAATGTCCGTTCCGTTAATAAACAAACATTCATATAACGATTATATATAATACTTATCAGACGGGGCCAAAAAAACTCTGTAAGGCTTTATGAATATAACATATTAGGATATTTTTTTGTGAATTTAGGTTTTTTTTTTCAAATTCGATTTCGAAAATTCAACTTACACGTATATTTTCAACATATATGAATTTTATCACATGCACGTATACTTTCAACATTAAATCGAAGTATATAACAGTACGTTAAAATTAAATGTCGTTTTCACTAAATTTTTGTAAAACATAAAATTAAATATTTCCATTTCCACTACACGTTTTCGACAAATTAAATATCGTTTTCAATGAATTGGGGCTCAACCAAATAAACAAAAAACATAGATTGATTACCAACTGTATATACATACAACGCTACAAATATGCATGTATACATATACAACTTGAACTAATTAAAACCTAGATTAGCAACATAATCAAATAAGTGTATAAATACAAACTCATTAAAAACAACTAATTAAACTAATTAAACCCTAGAGTAACAACTAACTAATTTATAAATAAAACCCTAGATTAGCAACTAAAATGATTGAACTCTATATTAGCAACTAATTAATAGCAATAGACACACAATTACATTCTAATTATGCTTAAATTACTAAATTTATAGGGTATTAAACAAAATTAGGTTAATTCATACCTTGAAATCGGAGATTAGAGAGGAGGAGAGAGTGCCTTGAATGAGCTGGAGAGATCCTAGGCGGTTGATGGCGTGGAGGGGTTGATTTCAGAATCGGTAGGGGGAAGAATTGGTGGAAAGTGAAAAGAATTCGTGGGTTTGAGGAATGAGGAAGGAGGAGCAGGGCTCGGGAAATTTCTGCTCGACCCATGTATCGGTTATCAACGGCCTCCAATGGCTTTAAAATCAACGGCTTCCAACAGTGTATTTTTGTACCCGTTAGAAATTTTCAAAATTTGGCTTCCGTTGGAAGCCGTTGGTCAACGCCATTTGAGGCCGTTGGAAAGCTCTGTTGCTATACTGTTTAATTCTTGTAGTGATATTGTATGTACCATGCAATATGTTTGCAGAATAACGTTAAAGATGATGCATGGTGATACTCTGATTTTGTATCAAAATAAAATAATCAGAGCAACGTCTTTTGCTAGTGGAATATGTTTGCATATTTTATGAAGACAAACACGTTGCATATATGCATATGCACATCATTCGACGAAAGGTGGTGGCATTATCTCAACCTACTGCAATTTCTCATATGCTCCGGTTATACAAATTAATCATCAGCTTAACTGCAATTATGTTGTGCATGAATTACATACAAGCTTATTTGCTCCTTAACCTCCTTAAATATATACATATAGCCTAGCTCTTTAAGAGTTTCACAATGTCATTATAAGAAGTATGCAGTCTGCTTTCCCACCACGACTTGTAGGATGCTACTTCGTTTCTTTAAGAATTTGAGTTTATCATCAGTTATGCAAACTTTTCAGCCTTTTTCAGAGCATCAACAAATCAGCAACAGTGTTTATATTCTCTGCTCATTGCTTGAATTAGCCAAATCAACCAAAAAAAACAAGTCAAACTCAGTCGGGGTCACTTTTCAAGAATAATTGGATGCTAATCTATATGGAATCACGCAAACTCCGTAATTGGTTTTGATTTGAGTGTGGGGAGGACGAAGCAGTACTGATGGAGATTACCTCTCCATTAACTTCCTGTTAAATCAAGGAATTCAACTAATTTGTTTACAATTGAGACAATAGCTAACTTGATCATCTTAACTCACTCATTTCTTCAAATAGAGAATGGTGCACTTTTCTTTTTAGCTTCCTTCTCGCAAACAAATACCAAACTTTTAAAATTGGAGATGTGAATTTTGTATGGAAATCTCCAGTTATAACGATATGCATTCACTTCTCATGTCTTCAGAATTAGAACAACCGACTTTACCTTCAAATTTTTAACCAGATGTTTAATCATTAGTTTGTAGAAAAGGAAGAAATAAATTAAATATCTTATGACTAATCTGATTCATCTAAGAAATTATAGGGCTTGGAATTGTCAAGAGTCTGTATTGCTATTTTTGCATTTTTGATTGTAACTCTTGATGTTGTGAATAATAAAGTTTTCACTTGCCTTTCAAAAAAAATTGAATAGAAATCAAAGCAACTCAGGAAAGCATGACATGTTTTAATAAAACAAAGCAAGCGTGCATACTAACGTATTTCAGATTTACACAACAAGACAAGAAGAGTATATCAACATGTGTACTTCAATTTACATAATAAGGTATGAGAAATACAACAAGACAACATGATGAACATCAGCATTAACATGGTGACAAAGACACAATGATAAACTGCAAAGAGGAAACAACAAAATGCAACCATAAAGCAACCAACAACATCGAAAATTGACTGCTATATTTTAATTTCTATCGAAGTCAAAATACTTGAAATAAATTAATCGTGAGATAAACTCACCATGCATGGATTTGAAGATGGATACAAGGTAGCCAATGGAAGACAGCAACAAATTAAAAGCAATCCAAATCAATTTTTTTCTCTTTCCTTTTTTTTTACATCGAGAAGTGGAGGAGGAGAGGACTGGTTTTAAGAGAAAAAGGAGAGCAAGGGAATTGTGAATTGTTTTAAGAGGAAGGAACAAAAGAAGAAGAGATAATGTATACTTGTGTTAATTTGTTTGAAGAGAGTGTGAATTTTGGGGAAAATGAAGTGGTTGTGAAATTGGATAGGAAAAGGGAGGAGATGGCAATGTAATTTTTTTTCTTATGGAAAGAAATGAACGAGTATAAGAGAAGAGTGGGAAATTTTTTCCTTAGGGGAATTTTGAAACTCGTTTGACCTGCCCCTGTTTTGACCCATTTAGACCCGTCCCTATGGGACTTCGGGGCAGGTAGACCCGTGACCCGCTTTTGGAGGTCCGGGTCTAGGATTAGGTCTAGGGCACGGCTAACCCGCCCCGCCCCAACCCGTATGATTGAAACATCATTTAAACACTTTATAACTATAATGATTACTCCTTAATCTTCTTAGGTATACATGATTATATCTTCAATATTATATTCTTTCAATCAACAAACTATAAAATTTTCATAATATTAAGTTGCATCAATGATAATCATACAATAACAAATGCATTTTGGTATATTCTCTTTTCACTGTGAACACATTATAATACGTATATAATTTATCATTTATTAATAAAAAATATAATTAAGTATATAAATTTGTGTACATTAGAACATGATATCACCGGGTCGTGGGTCGGGTCTACCCTGACCCGTACGGTTTCGAGTACGGGGTGAAATTACAAATCTGCACCGGGTCTACGGGCGGGTCAGATGCGGGATTTAAAAAGTCCGAGTCGGGTCTGGGGCACGAGAAACCCGCCCTAGTCCGCCCCATTGTCATTTCTAAGTAGGAGGATATTTCTACAATTCCTTAAAATCCCTCTTTGACGCCATTGATCGTAATTTCGTAAATTTGAAGCAAAGTGGCATGGGCAATTAAAGTATGATTGGAATAATATAGACTGTAAAATAATAAATGTTAAAAGATGGAAGGTGGTTTATCTATTCCTTTCCATTAATTATTCAAGAAATGACATTTTTTATAAAACATTACATAAAGAAAATTTTCATTGTACACTATGTTTTGAATAAAATTGATAAAAGAAAATAAAAATAAAAAATATTGTTCATGCTTAATGATTCATATATGATTAAACATATAGAAGTCTAAAATGCAAGGAATATTCAGGCTACCATGACCTGGTATATTGTTGGTGCGTACTGATTCATATTTTGCTAGAACAATCATATCTTCATGCAACCAACAGACTAGAACAGCCCCAACATGCATGCATTCTAAATATCTCATATTTATATCCTTATCAAGAGCCACAGAACCCCCAAAACCATTCATCACAGTCGCATCCTCACAGAACTTAACATGCCCAGCATCTGATCCCATAACCAACTCCTTGCCATGCATATCAGAATCTACGAATCTAAACCGCATTCATATACAACCGAAGAAGCTTGCGTACCTATAAAAAACCCAGTGCCACCTATATCGCCTTTTTTATAAAACAAAATATTTAATTGTCACTCAACATGAGGCTTGCCTATCCAAAACAAAGTTTGAAGGAACTCACATGATGATCAATTTGCCCGTATAAACCAAATTTGACGTTAACATTCCGAATCCCCAATATACCGCTGTTTGAATCCCAAAAAGCATTCAGTTTGAAGCTAAAAAAAATGTTTGCTATTTGAAAAACCACCATATAATAGATCACCATAATGCAAACAACTGAATATAGAGAACATAGCATGATGTATTCAGTTAACTGATTGAAACCTAATCGACAGTTTTGCAACGTCTCTTTTAAACCTACTAGTGTGTAACCCGTGCGTTGCACACGTTATTTTTTAAAATGTAACATTTGCACTATTAATGATAAAAAAATAAATTCTTATTATGCATCATTCGATGATTTAAGTAAAATAATTTATTTTTAGAATAATTTTTTTAAAATTATGATGTATAATTTTGTGTTATACATCTTACACGATAGTTGTGAAAGAAAATGTCTTTATTATTTTTACTTAAACAATCAAGTGATTTTTCCAAAATATGTTAAATTTTTAGTTGTTATCGGTTTAAGTAGTTGACTCAAATGCAGATATTAAGAAAAAACAAAGAAGGGATTAATAAAAAAATCGAATAATATGATATTGTTGTTTACGTTAATAATTTTTGTTTTCTATTTAATAATTTTTATATTTGATTGAAAAATTAATTTTGTCTTCTTGGTTAATATGAAAGTGGCATGCAAATTGAAATTATTTGTTTTGAATAATTTATCAAATAAATTAATATAGATAACTTAATTGTTTTGAATATGTAACATTTTATAATTTCTAGTTAAATAAAATATATTTACCTAAATGACAAAATTCAAAAGTGAGTTATGGAGAACATTCTTGATCTAGGTTGGAATGTGGGGTTTAAAAAGTAGTTCTCCGTCAAAAGAAAATATATTTGAATGGTGTTGATCTT
Source organism: Allium sativum (assembly GCA_030737875.1). Lineage (NCBI taxonomy): Eukaryota > Viridiplantae > Streptophyta > Magnoliopsida > Asparagales > Amaryllidaceae > Allium > Allium sativum. The sequence goes on along the minus strand of CM060912.1, from coordinate 220,656,391 downwards.
TTGTGTTTACAAAAGTATATCACATTACATGTTTTGAATTTGTATTGGTTATTTTTTCATAATGATTTGCCATAATATTTTAGTTTATGAAATAATAATAATCATAATCATAAGTTTATTTAATTTAATATATCTTTCTTAATATTCCATCCGTTAGGCGATGCTTTTTTGATTGGGCTAAGTATGTACAATTATTTACCGTGCATAAAATAAAATTGATTTTTCATGATCGATCTTACATTGCCTTACAAATTTTGAGGTGCCCAAGTATTTAGAGTACATTTTGAAATCAGTCTGGATCTTTTATACGTCTTTTTTCACTCATAAGTAAACTTGCTACGCAGTTCAAAATAATTGTTCGAAAAAGTAGCATCCACATGTTTATAGCTTCTTTATTTTGGTAGCTCATTTGCATTGTGCTAGAGAATGGTTATTGTAATTTGCTAGAGCCTAAAATCTGTGCAGTAGGCACCGAGCTTCTTGGACATTTTCATAAAGACAACAGTTCATGTTTATAATGTGACTTGAATTCTAAACATATATATTTGACTTACATGCAACCATCATATTCACTTGTTTTCAAAAAGAGCATTTAGTGCAGATTAAACATATATATTCAAGAATATTTTAGCTTTATCATATGCAAATCTTATGTTATTTAATTGTTTGACAATGCTGGTATAATGATGCATTCCAACAATGTTTCATCAACATACAAAATAACTAAAATCATCAAGGATTGCAACCGTAGAGCACATTAAAACTGTAAACCAATATAACAAAAATACTACTTGAGTAGGTGAGATTCAAATAAAAGTCAAGCATTTACTCAGCTTTAAAATCTAAAAAGATTTTCTTCACTTACTTTAGACAAAATGACCAATACATAACTACAACAACAAAATGTACCAGTTTCAAGGGTCGTTCGAAGCAAATTCTAAAAACTCTATTTTTTTTTTTGAATTTTCTCAGGAGGTAAACCGACCAAAGTCGTAAAATCCTCTCTAGTGCACCTAGCCCGGTCCGCGAGCACCACATAAGTGGTTGAACTTAGCGTATGCATATGGTAAGCTCTTAGCATGTCATTCTGAACTACTGCAAAACTCTAAATTTAGACATTGATCATTCTTCCAACATAAAAAGATTTTTTTCCTCTTACTTTAACTATTTATCAACTTCCATCCTCTTGTTAACTACCATTCTCAATGTGTTTTCAGACATTATTTAAAAGTTTTTGCAGGGGTAAATGCTGTATGAGCTACACTATAGAGTATTGTCAATTGTGTAACAAACAAATCAGGTTTCTCAAATTGACTTGGTTGGAAAACTCCCAAACATTTAAAGTCGTGAAAGTGAAAATACATCCCGTCTTTATTCCAAACCTAATCAAACCAGAAATTAAATATTAATATCTAACCAAAAACCTGTAGTATCATGATATTTGCTCCTACTTTATGGAAAAGAAGCTCTCAAATTCATTGGTGACGACATTAATCCCTTCTTTATACCATTCATTCCTAATAAATATGTGTTGGCATGGATAATTAAGAAAAACCATTCATTTTTTATACACAACTATGATAGAAATACAAATATGATTAATAAGGATCTAAATTTATCAATTGTAGAATAGTATAACAAAAGTAAAAGATCATATTAGTCCTTAATGCATGCAAATGTAAATAAAAGAGTCTAAGAATAAAACATATACTATATAATGCTACAATATACAACTACCATGCTAAAAAGAAAAAAAATCATAAAATATTTCATCTTAATTATCTTCATTGTCACCATCCAATTTTCTCCATATGATTTACCTATAAGAAAAAAATATGATTAGATAATATAATTAAATAATGAATGTGTTGTAAATTATATTCATATGCAGCTTACCAACTCAGAAGTAAAACTTGCATCCCAACCGTACTCACCTACCAATGGATCTATTGATTGTTGGGCAATTGCTCTTGCACTTTTTTATCGTTTTCCACTGATGTAGCTTTGGATGGTGTTGTATTATCTTTGATCAATTTTTGTTTATCGGACGGTTTAGCATCCATTATTTGGTCTATAATTTGTTTTCAATTAACAAACCAATCCTTGTTAATAAATACGTTGCATACATTGAACATCCACTTGTTCATTTAATCAGTTTCTAGTTTAATTATGAAATTACAACAACAATAACATACATTAGATGCACTAACTATTATGGCAATGTTTCCTGAATAATTTAGGAAGCAACATGCATAACAATACACTAATATATTATACATGTATGCAAGTTTCATGCATAAAGCACGTAAATATTAATTTTTCATATGCGTGTTTCATGCATAACATTACACTTACACATGCATAACACATGTAGATGTTAATTTTACATATGCATGTTTAATGCATAACAATACGCTTGTATATTATACATGCATGTTTCACTTGTGAAGTGGCACTCAAGCACGATTGCTGAATTTCAACATGATATTAGTACACATGCTTGAGGAGTTGTAATGCACAATGAAACTCTAAAGCATGATTGTTAGTCAAATAATTTTAAGAAAGTGTTGGCTGTTGGGCCATAAAATAAAGGATCTGAAAAATGATACAAAATATCTCTCAATATAATACATCCATCAAAATGATGTGGCATAAGGCTATGAACGGATACTCATGCAAACCATGATGAAGATGATGATGATGATGATGTCTCAAAAGTTGACATGTGAAAATTATTTGTGAGTTAGATTTAAAAAAAAGAGTTTTATGTCTAAAATAAAAAATGATGGTAGAACATATATAAATTAGTAGCATATAACATTAAAATGTTGTTGCAGCAGTTTCTCAGTTTAAACCAGTACATCACGCAAATGGATGTATGAACAAAAGCTGTGACAATCTGAGGAACATCACGTAAAATTTTCATTGTAGACTAAAGCTTTTAATGAGAAGGCCAAAACTCAACATGGTATTAATGCTCAAAGGGACAATAGAGGGAAAAAAATAAACATAATGATATGTAAATATGACTACGAAATGAGAGCTAAATGATCATACATACATTTCCTAAGCATATGAAATTATTAAAATAAGCATCAAAATGGTATATCTGAAGGTGTAGGAATCAATGTGATCCAAAGTGTAGACTGTTAGAAACTCAACATCGTATTAAAGCTCAAAGGGATGATCGAGAAAAAAGAAAGAAAAAAGCATAATGATATGTAAATATGATAGTGAAATGAAAGCTACATGATCGTGTTACGTGTATACATTTCCGATGTACATGAAATTATTAAAATAAGTTTCTATATGATATAAGATCAAAATGGTATATCAAAAGGTGCATGATTTAATGTGACCCAAAAAGTAGATTCTTAAAAACTTATAATTCCAACAGGTCTATGGATATTTGCACATAGGCTGCATAAGAATCACTTCAATTAAAAAAATAACGAAGATGAACTGCTACATAACAAATGTTGGTTTCATTTAACATTGAGAAAAGAGAAAACTGTTGGAAGAATGAGTAAAGTGGTTGAGGCAAACTAAGTCCCACCTCGGGGAAATTTGTGCCTTATGCCACTACTTATACTAATGTTTGATGTATTATATCAATAGAAAGAGGAGATAGAAGAGGGAGAGGCAATGGCATGATTATATATTCATGTTAATATTAAAAAGGTCAAAGATTAGGGCCTTGGGCCTTGGGGCTCTTGGGGTCTCGTGGTCGTACAGGCCTCCGAATGGCGCCAGGCCTGCTTGCGCTGTTCAAACGGCTATTTTTTGAACATAGCCACCAAATACCAACGGAAATGACTGTTGGTAAAGGGTCGCAACCTTTCCAACAGTCGTTGCCGTTGCAATTCGAATAGTGGCACCCTTTCGCGAATAAAAACCTCTTCACAGCCTATATAAGGACTAGCGAAAAATCAAATCATTATCGATTTTTGCTTTTGCCCTCTTCTTCCTCATACTCTCTGTTCTGTACATACAACTCTCTTGAGTTCGCCGTTGCTTCGACTACTGCACTGCACGTCGAAGTTGATCCGTTTTATCTTGGGAATCGATTTGCATCACAGCCCTCCAGTGCTACCAACGGGCGCAAATACGATTTAAAGAAACAGTCGATTTGGACTGGACTCGGATTACTACATATTTTCTGATCAACTGCGACGGTATTCTTTCCTCCCTTTTGATCTCTATTGCATTCATATTGCAAAGTTTCCAGATTATTTTTATATAATCTGCAGATTACTGTACCGACACAGTTTCCACTGTCGTTGGTGATAACAATTTTAAATCGTATTTGTGCTGTGGTTGTTTGTACAGGCGAATATGTCTAAACAAACCGACACCGCGGCACCAGTGCTGGCTGTGACTCAGCCTCCGATAATCCATCCACCTACGGTCCTTCCAACGCTGTCCCACGGCGAAAAGCCCGAAAAATTCACAGGGATGGATTTCAAGAGGTGGCAGCAAAAGATGTTGTTCTATTTGACAACTCTGGGCCTAGCAAAGTATCTGACAGAAGATGCTCCGACGGTGGCTGAATTGGAACCAGATGCAACGAAGGTTGAAGCCCTCAATGTCTGGAAAAATGCAGATTTTATGTGCAAGAATTATATACTTAATGGCCTGGACAATTCTCTGTATAATGTCTACTGTACTGCTACGACTTCAAAGGAACTATGGACTGCACTCGACAAGAAATACAAATCTGAGGATGCAGGAATGAAGAAGTTCATAGCAGGGAAATTCCTCGATTTCAAAATGATTGATAGCAAAACTGTTATCAGTCAAATGCAGGATTTGCAAGTCATCTTCCACGAATTAAATGATGAAGGAATGACGCTCAGCGAATCATTCAAAGTGGCGGCTGCAATTGAAAAACTTCCCCCTTCATGGAAGGATTTCAAAAATTATTTAAAGCACAAACGCAAGGAGATGACTGTTGAAGAACTGGTGGTTCGATTGAGGATTGAGGAAGACAACCGAAAATCAGAGAAAAAGGGGTCCTTCAACATGGCTGCTAAGGCGAATGTAGTTGAAGAAGAAAAGCCCAACAAAAGAAAGCGCGAAAATGGTCCTAATAAAAAGGCTAAAAGGTTTAAAGGATCTTGTCATAACTGCGGAAAGAAAGGACACAAGGCAGCAGAATGTCGAGGAAAGAAGAAAAAGTCTGAAGCAAATGTGACTGAAGTTTCTGATGGCATTACTGACATGGACTTATGCGCGGTAGTTTCTGAATGTAACCTTGTTGGCAACAACAAGGAATGGTTCGTGGACACAGGGGCTATGTTAGTGATGGCTTGTTTAAAGCTAATGTAACTACCATTGTACCAAAAGACGATATGAATAAAGTTGAATCTTCTGTTTATATCGTAGACTCTTCTGACATTTGGCATTCTAGATTAGGGCATGTTAATTTTGAAACATTGCGAAAGATGATTAATCTAGACTTTATACCAAAATGTAACATAGACTCCAACTATAAATGTCAAATCTGTGCAGAAGCAAAAATGACTAGAACCTCGTTTCATCACGTTGAACGAGAGACCGAACCTCTAGAATTAATACATACTGATGTATGCGATTTGAAAATGTGTCAAACTAGAGGTGGAAAGAGGTACTTTATCACATTCATTGATGATTGTACCAGATACTGTAATGTATATCTCCTTAGAAGTAAGGACGAAGCAATCGACATGTTTAAACAGTATAAGGCAGAAGTTGAGAATCAACTCAATAAGAAAATAAAATCTTTAAGAAGTGATAGAGGAGGAGAATACGAGTCTCCGTTTGAGGAATTTTGTGCTGAGCATGGAATTATACATCAAACTACAGCCCCGTATTCACCTCAATCCAACGGTATAGCCGAACGGAAAAACAGAACTCTTAAAGAAATGATGAATGCCTTACTAATTAGTTCTGGATTGCCAGATAACTTTTGGGGAGAAGCTATTCTTTCGGCAAATCACATCTTGAATAAAATACCACGAAAGAAAACATCAAAATCTCCACATGAACTTTGGAAAAATAGACCACCATCCTACAAATACTTGAAAGTGTGGGGGTGTCTTGCCAAAGTAGAAATACCAAAGCCGAAAAAGGTCAAAATTGGACCAAAGACTATAGATTGCATATTCATTGGATATGCTCATAATAGTAGTGCATATCGATTTTTGGTGTACAAATCTGAAATTGATGATATTCATGAAAACACCATTATCGAGTCTCGAAATGCAAGATTCTTTGAACACATTTATCCTCTAAAGACCTCTATTGAAACTAGTGTTCAAAAGAGGCCAAGAGATTCAGATACTCCCGAGGATAATGCTGATCAAAGAGAAATGAATGATGAAACTGAGATAGAGGAACCGAGAAGGAGCAAGCGACAAAGGACCTCTAAATCCTTTGGACCTGATTTCTATGCATATATGATAGAAAATGAACCTCTAACTTACCAACAAGCAATGTCATCTCCCGATGCTCCTTATTGGAAAGAAGCCGTTAATAGTGAAATAGAATCCATTCTACAAAACCATACGTGGGAACTAGTGGATCTCCCTAAAGGATCAAAACCACTAGGATATAAATGGATATTTAAGAAAAAATTGAAAGCTGACGGCTCAATAGACAAGTATAAAGCGAGACTTGTAATAAAAGGATTTAGACAGAAGGAAGATCTAGATTACTTTGATACATATTCACCAGTAACTAGAATAACATCGATTAGGATGCTTATTGCAATCGCATCCATATTAAATTTGGAAATACACCAAATGGATGTGAAAACTGCGTTTTTGAATGGTGAACTAGAAGAAGAAATATATATGCAGCAACCTGAAGGGTTTCTAAGCCCAGGAAGTGAAAATAAGGTATGCAAATTAGTAAAATCACTTTATGGCCTTAAACAAGCTCCGAAACAATGGCATGAGAAATTTGATGAAACTATGTTATCAAATGGATTCAAAATAAATGAATCAGATAAATGCGTATATGTAAGATATACGGATATTGGATATGTCATTGTATGTCTTTATGTTGATGATTTGTTAATCCTAGGAAGTAATAAGGCCATAATAAAATCTACGAAGGATATGTTATCCTCTAGATTCGATATGAAAGACCTAGGAGAGGCCGATGTAATCTTGGGTGTAAAAATTATAAAAACACCACAAGGATATGCCTTATCTCAGTCACATTACATAGCCAAATTACTTGAAAGGTTCAAGCAGTATAATATAACCATTGCAAAATCACCAGTGGATATGAACCAAAATTGGGTAAAGAACACCGGTGATGGAATATATCAACTTGAATATTCTCGCATACTGGGAAGTATCATGTATGTCATGAATTGCACTAGGCCTGATATTGCATACGCTATAAGCAAGCTGAGTAGATATACCAGTAATCCTGGTAAACATCACTGGAAAGCAATAATAAGAGTCCTAGGATATCTGAAGTACACACAAAACTATGTGTTACAATATGAGAAGTATCCTTCAGTGATAGAAGGATATAGTGATGCCAATTGGATAACTGGCTCAAATGACACAAAATCCACAAGTGGATATGTGTTTACATTAGGAAATGGAGCAATCTCATGGAAATCATCCAAACAGACTTGCATCGCAAGGTCAACAATGGAATCTGAGTTCATTGCTCTAGATAAAGCCGCAGAAGAAGCAGATTGGCTTAGGAGTTTCTTGGAAGATATTCCAAACTGGGAAAAACCGGTACCTCCAATATGTATACATTGTGATAGTCAATCTGCTACAGGAAGGGCAAATAGTACATTGTATAATGGTAAGTCTCGACATATTCGTCGTAGACATAAAACCATAAGACAACTTCTCTCTAATGGAGTTATCACTATAGACTATGTAAGGTCAAAGGATAACATAGCGGATCCACTAACCAAAGGCTTGCCAAGAGAGAAAGTTCAAACCTTATCGATGGGAATGGGTTTAAGACCTATGAATTAAAAGTTTTCTAAAATGGAAACCCCACCTAGTTGACTGGAGATCCCAAGATCTAGGTTCAATGGGACAACTAAGTTTAAGATAAACTTGATGGCACTGTTAAATTCAAACCATTCCTATGATAAGTCAGTGCACTACCCGTCGGAGAATAGGATAAGCTTGACTTTTAATGATGTCTATACTGTGGTGTTATAAAGAACCAAGTGGAGTATTACGGGATACTCCTTATAGAATCACCTATGTGAGTGCGAAGGCGCCGCTTCAAGAAGAATTGTAAGGTCGAATTCTTCAAGCACTCATGAAACCAAGGTGGTGTTCATGGCAAAAACGAACACAAACAGAGAACCAAGGGGTTAAAGAGCATTTATCATGTGTTTTCTTTATAGACTTACACAAACGGCTTACAGTTCAAAGACAGTCTAGTCTACTGATTCGCCAGTTAGTTATAATGATATAACACTAGGAAAAGTTCAAGGCCTCTATGCTACTTTTACCGATATGATAAATGTTACACAAAGTTTCAGAACAGATTATACAACCACTCACTCATGTGGGGGATTGTTGGAAGAATGAGTAAAGTGGTTGAGGCAAACTAAGTCCCACATCGGGGAAATTTGTGCCTTATGCCACTACTTATACTAATGTTTGATGTATTATATCAATAGAAAGAGGAGATAGAAGAGGGAGAGGCAATGGCATGATTATATATTCATGTTAATATTAAAAAGGTCAAAGATTAGGGCCTTGGGCCTTGGGGCTCTTGGGGTCTCGTGATCGTACAGGCCTCCGAATGGCGCCAGGCCTGCTTGCGCTGTTCAAACGGCTATTTTTTGAACATAGCCACCAAATACCAACGGAAATGACTGTTGGTAAAGGGTCGCAACCTTTCCAACAGTCGTTGCCGTTGCAATTCGAATAGTGGCACCCTTTCGCGAATAAAAACCTCTTCACAGCCTATATAAGGACTAGCGAAAAATCAAATCATTATCGATTTTTGCTTTTGCCCTCTTCTTCCTCATACTCTCTGTTCTGTACATACAACTCTCTTGAGTTCGCCGTTGCTTCGACTACTGCACTGCACGTCGAAGTTGATCCGTTTTATCTTGGGAATCGATTTGCATCACAGCCCTCCAGTGCTACCAACGGGCGCAAATACGATTTAAAGAAACAGTCGATTTGGACTGGACTCGGATTACTACATATTTTCTGATCAACTGCGACGGTATTCTTTCCTCCCTTTTGATCTCTATTGCATTCATATTGCAAAGTTTCCAGATTATTTTTATATAATCTGCAGATTACTGTACCGACACAGTTTCCACTGTCGTTGGTGATAACAAAAACTGGGTCATACTTGGTATTCATACGGATAATACGACCAAATATTTATACGGATGCATAGCATTGTTTAAGATGGGAGAGCATCAAGTATGACCCAGTATTCATTTGAAGCCTGTGACCCATATGTGTTTGTAAGTTTAGTCTCGTGAACTCTCTTTGGTGATGTATTAGAGGCTAAAGCATAATATTTCTTTAGCAAATATTCGAAAGGATCATTGAGTGGAACTTCTCATGTTGTAGACTTTTCTGTTTCTGTTGAGAAACTCGTTCAGTAGCCATGTAATCAATATTGTTATGTTGAACATCTCGTTGTCCAGTAGATGCACTTTTATAATTTGCCTATGTCCCCGTCATTTTTGCTTTATCCAATGTTGACACGGTCTTTTCAGTCCACGGATATGTGATGGGTTCTCCATCACTTTCCATGTTTGTTCTTTATCCCCTATTTAAGTAGCTACGAATCTTATAACATTAGAAAGTTAGCTTGTGGCACCTGAAGAAGAAGTATAGAACGGAGAGATAGAGACTTTGGTAGTTGTGCAGTGTTGATCGGAGGTCGGGTAATGAAGAAATATCAATTTGAGTGTTTTCCATTTAACTTGGTTTTCCAGGCGAAATGACGATCATTGAAGGTCGGGTCTAAGGAGGAGGCGGAGGCGAGGCTGTAGTGGATGGGTTGTTAGTCCACCAATTAAATTTCTTACTCACGGAAAAAAGACAAACATACACAAAAATAGAAATAGAAGGGGATTTAAAAAACTACCATGCTATCTACAATCAGACGCAAACACTCACAGAAAGAGAATAGATCATGCTCAAGAAAAAAAAACCATTTTTTTAGAGGAAAAATTACCTGCATCAAATTGACTAAGTTTTGCATTGGAGACCTCTGTGTTTAGATGAAACGCTCATAGAAAGAGAATGGATCATGCTCAGGGGAAAAAAAACATTTTTTTTAGAGGAAAAATTACCTGCATCAAATTGACTAAGTTCTGCATTGGAAACCTTTGTGTTTGGATGAAAGGAGAAGTTCTGAGATGAGAGAGTAATTTATTAAATGAGAAATTTATAAGATTCTATTTTTACTCGTCGTATGGGTTGAATGTAAAATTTGTATGGGATTTTCATTTTAATTTAATAAAAGTAGGGCATTGTTATTGACACTCCAAATAATGTTAAGGGGAGGTCAAATTTTAAAAATACTCCAATCATAAAAATAATGTTAAGGGGGGTCACGTACTTAATTTTTTACGTTCCCTTTTACCCTCATAGTAACGTCTGGTAATAACATCAGTTACCATCCCAAATCCAAATCAATTTCAAATGCAAAAAAAAACCTAATCCCTAAATTATTAGAAAACAAAAAAAGCGATTGTTAGAGGAGAAATATTGGTATGAACAAAGAACGTAATACCATATTAAAAAAATAATTATTCGATATATGTATATCGATTTCCTATCAATGATATTTTTTCATCTGATATGACCAATGAAATTATTAATAATTTGATATAAAAATCTGATGCAGTTCGACTAATATACCATATAAAAAATTTTGATTATAAAAAAGAGATTATTTTAAAGAAAGCTAGTTTGGTAAAATAAACTTTATTTGTTAAGGGGGTGCTCTGTCCATTGGTACTCCCCTTAACAAATTTTATTTAAAAAAAATTGACCTCCCCTTAACAATATTTGGAGTGTCAATAACAACTCCCTAAAAGTATCTTTAGAGATTTAAGGAGAATCGAGAGAACTGAGAGAATTAAGGATAATTAAGAGAAATGAGAGAATTAAGGAAAGAGCTAGAAATTCTTCTGCTTTACTATTATTTAATAGATTAACAATCTCCCTAACAATTAATATTACTCGTAGAAAAAAGAATCCGAATACAAAAGAGTGGCCATGGGTTACCGAATCTATCAACGGCTGAAGATATGGGCAAAAGAACCAGTTAATGGACAGTTTTCCCCCTTTCTAGAAACAGATAAGTCAGAAGACGAAATTGAAAGGTAGGCTAAAGTCGTTTTTCAATAAATAGGTGGATATAGAATTAGATCACAAGTAGGCTACTCAGCTTTGCTACGGATGTAAACAAAACAGTCGCATGCATAATTGGATAATTTAACAACATAATTGAACAAAATTAACTTTTTTCCACACCCTTACATTTATTAGTCATTCTTTGTAGTACAATCTATACCATTGCTGCTTATACCTCTACCAATGTATTATGGCATATACCACCAGATCAAGTAATGTTCCACGCACACATCTCTAAACTATTTTCATATTTGTTCACATTACATGCAAACAATTTTTTTTTATGATACATGTAAATTCCACTTCATTAATTGTTCTTTTCATATCTGTTCGCATTACATAAAAACACGATTTCTTTTGATTACATATGTTAATGTCACATCACTAACTATATCATCTTCCCGTTTGCAATAGGGCTTCTTTAACAACAACTGATACTATATAAATGTAGATGATGGCAATAGTGTATGTACCATGCAATATGTTTGCAGAATAACGTTAAAGATATGCATGGTGATACTCTGATTTTCCTATCAAAATAAATTAATCATAGTAACCCCTTTTGCTAGTGGAATATGTTTGCATATCTTATGAAGACAAACACGCTGCATATATGCATATGCACATCATTTGATAAAAGGTGGTGGCATTATGTCAACCTACTACATTTTGTCATATGCTCCTGATATACAAATTAATCTTCAGCATAACTGCAATTATGTTGTGCATGAATTGAGATCAAATCTCCTGTCCCCAAAATTCCCTATCCGTCTATACTCAATCAATCAGAGCTTTTGATTTCCAATTTTTAAAGAGAGTTCAATTACAAAAAGATGAAAATCAAGGGTTTTGATTGGTTGGATACAGTGTGACAGGGGGTTTTGGAGACACAGGATTTGATGTGGAATTACATACAAGCTTATTTGCTCCTTAACCTCCTTAAATATATACATAAACCTAGCTCTTTAAGAGTTTCACAATGCCATTATTATAAGAAGTATGCAGTCTGCATTCAACCACGACTTGTACGACACTACTTTGTTTTTTCAAGAATTTGAGTTTCTCATCAATATGCAAACTTTTCAGCCTTTTTTGGAGCATCAACAAATCAGCAACCGTGTTTATTTTCTCTGCTCATTGCTTGAATTGGCCAAACCAACTAAAAAAAACTAGTCAAACTTAGTCGGAGTCACTTTTCGAGAATAATCGGATGCAGATCTATATGGAATTGCCCAAACTCCGTAATTGGTTTTGATTTGAGCTAGTGAGGGGAGGATGAAGCAGCACTGATGGAGACGGCCTCTCCATTAACTTCCTGTTAAATCAAGGAATTCAACTAATACGTTTGCTATTGAGACAATAGCTACGTTGATCATCTTAACTCACTGATTTCTTCAAACAGAGCTTTTAAGTTATCTTTCCTAGGACTTAGTTTCTGCCTCTCTTTTGTTGAAGTATGCGATACTATTGTAGAGAATATTTTGGATCTGGAGAATATTTTGGATCTAGAGGATATTTTGGAGGAAATTTTGGGAATTTCCATATAGTTCTCTATGCCTATATAAGCTACATCGAATACAAAAGGAGGTGGATCACAAATCAAGAGATTAGATCTAAGTTTATTCTAATTAGGGTTTAGGCAACCCTAATCTTCTTCAATTCCTTTCTCCACAAAATCAATTTTTTCTAGTAAATTTGATCATTGTAATCAATCTCTTGTACTCTTCTATTGATATTAATAAAGGTTTCTCTCTCAAAGTGGACGTACACTGACAAGACGTCGGTGGAACCACTATAAATCCCTGTGTGATTTAGTTTCTCGTTATTGCTATATTATTTCCATTGTTTGGTGATTGTGATTGGCTTGGATAAGATTGAGATTGTTCGATTGGTTGTTTTTGCACTATTACCACGATCTCGTTTTCCGTGGCGTTGGGGATTTTTTTTATTTAAGCGGTCTTGAATCAAAATTTCTCCACAACATTTAGTATCAGAGCATTGGTGTTGGTAGATAGTTGTAGAAATGTCGGAATCATGTTCAAATAATCCATCAACAGGTGGTCCAAGTGGTGTAGCTCCTTATGTATGTGGGTCTTATGCAGCTGCTGGTTCACAATTGGTTATCGACAAGTGGAATGGCGATAATGATTTCGAAAAGTGGCAATGGAAGATGAAAGCGGTTCTTAGGCGGAATCGGGTACATCGCGTAGTGTTTGATACACATTTATTTCCAGAGGACATCTCAGATGTGGAGAGAGAAGAAATGGAAGAGTGGACATTCACTACACTTCAACTTGCCATGAGAGAGAATGTTATTTCCGAAATTAGTGGTGAGACGACTGCTAAAGGTATTTGGAACAAGTTGGAGGAGTTTTATATGAAGAAATCACTCACAAATCGACTGATCTTGTTGCGGACTTTCTTTACCTACAAGATGAAGGAAGGAACTGTTAGTTGTGGCTCGCATTGAAATGGAGTGGGTGCGTGGATTGAACGGGCAAATTGTCCCACATCGCAAGATATTAAGGAAAATCGTGGTATATATATGGTATTGGTGGCATGTAACAATGGGGATTCCTTTTGTTACAACAAGTGTTTGCCAATACCAAATTATATGCTCGATGAGAGGCGATGGGGGATGTTCAATCGGGACGCCGGCATGAGAGACTTCGACCGTTGACTTCGATAGACACGGTGAAGCGCGTACGGTACGCAGGGAATGCCGAAACTCAACATGGTATCAGAGCTCCATGGTTCGATGGGACCAGTATGTGTAGCATGACCGAAGCATGGCTCCAGAGGGGCTTGAGCATGGGATGCTCGTCAAGGTGGAGATACAGCAGTCTGTCTCCCCCACTGCTTATGAGAACTCGGGCTAGCAGCCTAGCCAACTGTGAAGAGTACTCAAGGTGTAACTCCAAAGGTGACTTGAGCAAATGCTCGCCAAGGTGGAGATTGTTAGGTGTGGCTCGCATTGAAATGGAGTGGGTGCGTGGATTGAACGGGAAAATTGTCCCACATCGCAAGATATTAAGGAAAATCGTGGTATATATATGGTATTGGTGGCATGTAACAATGAGGATTCCTTTTGTTACAATAAGTGCTTGCCAGTACCAAATTATATGCTCGATGGGAGGCGATGGGGATGTTCAATCGGGACGCAGACATAGGAGACTTCGACCGTTGACCTCGGATAGACACGGTGAAGCGCGTACGGTATGTAGGGAATACTGAAACTCAACATCTTTGTCATGCACAAGAGACAAATTATCATCGGAGATTGTACCTTCAAATTTTTGACCAAAAGATTAATCATATTAGTTTGTTGAAAAGGAAGAAATAAAATATCTTATGACTAATCCCATTCATCTGATATTCCGGATCCTAAAGAAATATCAGTTAACTTATATTACCAACTAATTGTACCATGACTATCCTTTAAAAGAAGAAAAGAAGAATAAAAACATTGGTTGTTAACAATGTCGATTAACAAGATTAATTACAATAGTCAGGGTATAGTGCATTCATACCTGAGGTCCAGAGCCATCGACTTTAACATCTGTGTCCACAAGCAAATGGGAACATCTTCGATGCTTCTTGCGCTCCTTCTTTTTCCTTGACGCCAACTTCATCATCTTTATAGATTTCAATACTTCGAGTCTTGATACCTCTTTCTCTACCTACACACATAACTTGAACTTTTCATCATAAGGAAAAGTAATGTCAGGCTCATCATAAATTACTAGTATTTAATTTACATCATCTAAAAAATCCGAAGAGAGAATGCAAGGCTCTATAATTTCATGTTCAGAAGAATCCACATGGCGTGCAATGATATGAAATTGTTGCTGCCCTTCAGTTGGAGTATCCAGCAAATTCCACATTTCAATCAATTTTCTTCCAAGTTCCTACAGCTGTAAAAGAATTTTGGAAATTTTATGATTTATTTAAAATATGAAATAAGTTTATGATGCCTCCTATTTGTGAATAGTCCCACATCATGGGATTATAAGAAAGATGCAAATATTTATACTTGTTTCTAAGAAGTCACATTGGGGCCTTGGGCTCCCAATGCATGCTTTGTTGTGAGGAGGGAGACCATGCATCATGACCACCACACACACGCGCGCGACCGACTCGGTTAGGCCCGGCCCGTTTCAGGTCGGGTCGGGTCGGGATTGGGCTTGGGCCTTGGCCATGTGGTGTAGACACTTATATTTTTGGTCCAGAAAACACTACATTTTTCGAACCAGTTTTTAAATACGGAAAATATTTCTGAGCCGACTTTTATATGAAGCAGTAAACTTTTGACCAAGTATTTCGCAGATCCTATTTTCCTCCACTGACCAGTATTTTCGTTCAGCCCTAATCCCGTCTATATATTATCTTTAGTTGTAGACGAGATTGGTACAGGAAAAAAACTGTTTTCTCTTCCTCCGCCATTACAAAAATATTCTTTCAGAAATTTTCGAGCAGTTAAATTCGAAAGTGCAAATCTTCACTGATTTGTTTGTGCAAAGCAAATCAGTTATTCATTTTAAAGAGGCTGTTTTATCCTAGAGGCGGCGGCGGAAGTACGAACTGGTTTTGCACCACCGACCAGCTCGCCGAATCGTCTTCAAGAAAGCGACAAAGTACGTGACTCAGCCATTGTTTTCCAACAATTTGAAGATGAAAAGAAACAATGGCTTCGACAACAACCATAGATGATGTTGCCCCTCCCTCTGCATTCCATATCCCATTGGTGACTGCTGCCCCGTTTCGTTTCGAAGGTCTGCACTTCAAACGATGGCGTCAGAAGATGGAGTTCTACTTGACGATGAGGAAGGTGGCTGCTGCTCTCACCACCGACAAACCGCAGCTGCCAGACAAGCCTGACGGAACTGATGAAGCGCAGATGACATCCTGGACTGAACAATCAAAGCAGTTGCAGACCTGGACTGAACAGGATTATCTGTGCAAGAATTTTATTCTGAACGGATTGAGCGATGATCTGTACGATTACTATAACTTAGAGGACAAGACAGCAAAACAGATATGGGAAGCGCTGCATAAGAAATACGATACAGAGGAGGCAGGGGCAAAGAAGTATGCTTTAAGCCGCTATCTCAAGTACCGGATGATAGAAGCAGAAAATAGCTCATGAGATCATCTCCGAAGTTATGGTTTTGGATGAACAGTTTCAAATTGCTGTTATTATTGACAAACTGCCCCCAAGTTGGAAAGATTTTAAAATTTTCTTACGGCATAAGACTAAGGAATTTTCCTTAGAAAGTTTGATCACTCGCCTTCGCATTGAGGAGGCGGCACGCAAACAGGACCAGAAAGAGGAAGTGTTGTTTGTTTCAAACAACAACACTAAAAAGACCAAACCTGCAGTTCTGAAACCAAACCAGAAGTCTTTTAAGAATCAGAACAGACGCAACAAACAGAATGGGAATCCGCAAGGAAACCCAAAAGGACAGCAAAAATCATCTCAAAAGAATGACTCTGGAAAGTTGTTTCTATGTTACAACTGTGGAAAACTAGGTCATATGGCACGAAAGTGTCGGAACAAGCCTAGCTCTGTACCACAAGCTAACTTGACTGAGGAGGAGCCTCTTATGGCTATGATTACTGAGAGTCACCTTGTTGGTGGATCAGAGGGTTGGTGGGTAGACACTGGTGCTTCTCGCTATGTCTGCTATGATCGTGCTATGTTTTCCACATACACGGCTGCTGATGATCAGAAAGTGTTGCTGGGAGATTCTCACACCACTAAAGTTGCAGGGATTGGAAACATTGAGATCAAGTTTACCTCTTGAAAGACTGTGATCCTCAAAGATGTTTTGCATACTCCAGAGATGAGGAAGAATTTGGTGTCTGGCTATCTCCTCAACAAGGCAGGGTTTAGTCAATTTATTGGGGCTGATTTGTATACCATAGTGTATAAGGGAAACTTTGTAGGAAAGGGTTAAGCTTGTGAGGGAATGTTCAAATTAAATGTTGAATCTAATAAAGTGAATAATGCTACTTATATGTTGTGTGATTTTAATATTTGGCACTCTAGATTATGTCATGTTAATAAATAGATAATTCATAACATGAGCACTCTAGATATGATACCTAAGATAGCAGAATCTGAATCTGATAAATGTGAATTCTGTACACAAGCAAAAATCACAAAGAAACCTCATAAATCTGTTGATAGAGAATCTGAACCCTTAGACTTGATTCATTCTGACATATGTGAACTTGATGGCACATTGACTAGACATGGACATCGTTATTTTATCACTTTTATCGATGATTGTTCTGATTTCACATATGTTTATTTTATGAAAAATAAAAGTGATGCTTTTGACATGTTTAAAACATTCAAAACTGAGATTGAGATTCAAACAAATAGGAAAATCAAGAGATTACGTAGTGATAGAGGAACAGAATATGAATCTAATTCAATTCTGGACTTCTATAAATTACATGGTATTGTACATGAGAGAACTGCACCCTATTCACCTGAAATGAACGGTAAAGCTGAAAGAAAAAATAGGACTTTTACCGAATTAGTAGTTGCCATCCTACTGAATTCTGGTGCAGCAAAACATTGGTGGGGGGATATTTTATTGACTGTATGTTATGTTCTAAATAGAATCCCTAAATCTAAGAATAAAATTTCACCTTATGAAATTTTAAAGAATCATAAACCCAATGTCTCATACTTTAGAACTTGGGGTTGTCTAGCATATGTTCGCATTCCAGACCCTAAGAGAATAAAATTAGCAAGTAGAGCATATGAATGTGTGTTTGTAGGCTATGCTACTAATAGCAAAGCATATCGATTTTATGATATAAATGCACATAACATAATTGAATCAAATGATGCTGATTTTATGAAACTAAATTTCCTTTTAAATTAAGGAATAGTGGGGGCATATCAAGTACGCCTATTAGAACAGAACTTGATAAAAGTTCTGAAGCTGAACCTAGAAGAAGTAAAAGAGCAAGAACCGTAAAAGATTTTGGTTCGGATTTTAGCGCTTTTACTATAGAGGAGGATCCCTCAAACCTCCAAGAGGCCTTATCTTCTTTAGATGCCGATTTCTGGCGAGAGGCTATAAATGATGAGATGGATTCTCTTGAATCCAATAAGACTTGGAATTTGGCAGATTTACCCCCTGGTTGTAAATCTATAGGCTGTAAATGGGTACTTAAAAAGAAACTAAAACCTGATGGTACTATAGATAAATACAAAGCACGACTAGTAGCTAAAGGTTTTAGACATAAAGAAAATATAGATTTCTTCGTTACTTTTTCACCTATAACTAGAATAACATCCATATGAGTATTAATCTCACTTGCTTCCATTCATAATTTACTAATACACCAAATGGATGTTAAAACCGCTTTTTTGAACGGTGAATTAGACGAAGAAATTTATATGGACCAGCCTGAAGGATTTGTAGTACATGGTCAAGAACATAAAGTATGCAAATTAGATAAATCATTATACGGTTTAAAACAAGAACCTAAACAATGACATGAAAATTTTGATAACTTAATCATTTCAAATGGTTTTAAAGTTAATGAAAGTGACAAATGCATTTATTACAAATTTGACAATGACATTTGCACTATTATATGCCTTTATGTAGATGACCTACTCATCTTTGGGTCAAACATTCATGCCATAAATTCAGTCAAATCCTTAATAAGTGCCAATTTTGACATGAAAGATCTAGGTGAGGCAAGTGTAATCCTTGGTATTAAAATTACTAGATCAGAAAAGGGAATTTCTTTGGATCAGTCTCAATACATTGAGAAGATACTAAAGAAATATAATTACTTTGACTGTAAACCTGCATGTGCACCATACGATCCAAGTGTAGAGTTATTTAAGAACACTGGTGAAGGTGTAAGACAGTCTGATTATGCGAGCATCATTGGCAGCCTTCGGTATGCCACTGATTGTACTAGACCCGACATTGCCTGGGACTATTGTGCAGGTTTACCAGTAGACCTAGTATAGAGCACTGGCATGCTATTGAAAGGGTAATGAGATACCTTAAACGAACTATGAACCTTGGATTACATTATGAAAAGTTTCCAGTTGTACTTGAAGGATTCTCAGATGCAGACTGGAACACTTTATCAGATGATTCTAAAGCGACCAGTGGTTATATATTTAGCATCGCTGGAGGAGTTGTTTCTTAGAAATCCAAGAAACAGACTATTTTGGCTCAGTCCACTATGGAGTCTGAGATGATACCACTAGCTACAGCTAGTGAAGAAGCAGAGTATTTGAGAAATCTGCTAGCAGAGATTCCTTTATGGGAAAAACCAATACCGGCTGTGTTGATACATTGTGATAATACCGCGGCTATTGCAAAAGTTCAGAACCGTTATTATAACGGTAAGAGACGAAAAATACATCGTAAGCACAACACGGTTAGAGAGCTAATCTCTACAGGTACCGTTAGAGTAGATTACGTACGTAGCGAAGAAAATTTGGCAGATCCTTTGAAGAAAGGACTGTCCAGAGAGAAAGTCCATAATTCTTCTAAAAGAATGGGACTATTGCCGTTAGATTGTTGTGTCACGCACAATGGTAACCCGACCTAAATGACTGGAGATCCCAAGAAATAGGTTCAATGGGTAAAAACAAGTTGTGTAGTGATAGAAGTTGAACATGCTATATAGTAAACTAAGAAGCATGTATTCCTGAAGTGATAGAGGATGAGTTAATAGAAACTCTTAATGAGATATATACTCTATTTGGAGTGGAGTACCTACCTTCAGCAGTACTCTTGATAGACTCACCTATGTGAATGTGGAAATGTGGCCGTTTCCTATGGAGTTTTGGGCAAAACTTCTAGAGCGTTCACTAAACTGGGATAGACGTGTATGGCCATAAATGCACGGGCTTAATTGATTGCACTATAGAAGAGATTGTGTGTGGTTTGATGTCAGGAATAGTGTTCAAGACTACGTGTCACTCTAGTAAAAACTGAATCTTATTCACTATGCAAAGGTTCAAGTCGGATGACACCTTTGTTTATGCACAGTCTTATATTTTTAGAAACTGCTCGATAATATTTTAAAAAATTCAAGTGGAGGATTGTTGGAAATTTTATGAATTATTTAAAATATGAAATAAGTTTATGATGCCTCCTATTTGTGAATAGTCCCACATCATGGGATTATAAGAAAGATGCAAGTATTTATACTTGTTTCTAAGAAGTCATATTGGGGCCTTCGGCTCCCAATGCATGCTTTGTTGTGAGGAGGGAGACCATGCATCATGACCACCACACACGCGCGCGCAACCGACCAACCGACTCGACTCGACTCGACCCGGCCCGGCGCGGCTCGGTTCGGTTCGGGATTGGGCTTGGGCCTTGGGCCTTGGATATGTGGTGTAGACAATTATATTTTTGGTCCAGAAAACACTGCATTTTTCGAACCGGTTTTTAAATACGGAAAATATTTCTGAGCCAACTTTTATATGAAGCGGTAAACTTTTGACTAAGTATTTCGCAGATCCTATTTTCCTCCACTGACCAGTATTTTCGTTCGGCCCTAATCCCGTCTATATATTATCTTCAGTTGTAGACGAGATTGGTACAGAAAAAAAAACTGTTTTCTCTTCCTCCGCCATTACAAAAATATTCTTTCAGAAATTTTCGAGTAGTTAAATTCAAAAGTGCAAATCTGCACTGATTTGTTTATGCAAAGCAAATCAGTTATTCATTTTAAAGAGGCTGTTTTATCCTAGAGGCGGCGGCGGAAGTACGAACTGGTTTTGCAGCACCGACCAGATCGCCGAATCGTCTTCAAGAAAGCGACAAAGTACGTGACTCGGCCATTGTTTTCCAACAAAGAATAACATTAGCACATATATAATATACTAAGTTACTTACACCATAACATCATGCACATATATTATATACTAACACCATGTCATTGTATACAGTGTACATTTCTAGTTACCTTGTGCATTCTTTGTATCTTGATCTCCTGTGATGAATGCATTAAAGATGTCAACTTCTTTATTGCTTTCTTGCTGATGTTTTTTGACATCCTGTTCTCATCAAAACAAGGATGTGCCGCTAGCATAGTAAATTTGAAATGGAACCCGAGAACTAAACACAACGATCTTAACATAACAATGAGATCAACAACAATCTTGAACCGATCAGCCTGCAAGAGAAGAACAATGAAAAACACATTAGTTTGATAACTGATATATGTTCCATGCGTATAAGTCTAAAAACTGTAGAAGAAAATTAGGCTAACATTACCTTAGTCTCATTTGAAGATTCTTTTTTCCAATTCTTGCTTACACTACAACAAAAAGATCCACTTAAGACTAACATTTGAAACCCCGTCCTTTTTTGTCTCTAGGGAAGGACTTGTTAGGGACAAAATATTTATGTCTTAAATAATTTTACATTTAAAAAAAATAAGCGTGACTATCCGTGACTACTAGGTCTTAATACACGAGGTCCCAACATTTACGCATCCACTTTTGTCATATCCCTTTATCTCGCTCGTAAATGGCCACTCTTCCAGCGAAACTCGGTACTCAAATTCGAAAAAACCCTAAATCACTCTTCATTTTAATTTCTTGTCAAAATTTTTCGATCGGCCATTCTTAATTTTTCTAAAGCTTCAAAGTTCCACATACCGATAACTCATACCTGCGCAAGTGGAAGGTTACTCGAAACAAAGGTTAGTTTCTCGATCTAATTATACATAGGTGTGAATTTCCTACAATTGACATTAATTTAATTGTGACTTTCGATCGACAGAGACATGGTATTTCACAGGAAAAAAAAAGAGGGAAAATATGAGCTATGGATAATCGACTGTGAAGGTGGAAGAACGAGGTATGCTATTTCAAAATTTATTTTGATATCTGCTTAAGCTACAATTCTCTTGATTTATTATAGAAATTACAAAGGCCAGCAGTCAAGCATTAAAGTTGTGTTGTTTCGAAATTCTCTTATACCTCTTATATCCGTATAATCCTCTTCAAACTTCTGTCCGAAAACAACCCATACTTTATTTAGTTTTTACTGTGTGCGTAAATCTACTATGTGATGAAAGTAGTACTAGTATTTATAGCTAGTAGGTACAGTTTGTATGTAGTCTACAAAGCATCATTTTTTATGTATTTCTAATGAATTGATGAAATATGTATGTATGAAATGATGAATTAATCAATCTTGTTTGTGTTAATTTGCATAGGCTGAACCCAGTGAGGGTAGAAAATATACATATGAACAGAAAAAAGTAAGCACATGTTAGATGCTGTATCATTAGAAGCAGTAGGTTGGGTAACCATGTCAGTTGCTATTTTGAATCCTAGTTCGTTTGGATAGACTTTTTTTTTACAATAAAAAAATATTTTATTAAATAGATAGATGATGATATAATGGATTGAACACACGACATTGTTGGTTAATATGTTGATATTAAACTTTGTAGACTATAACCTATGTAAAATAAATAATTTTACATAGGATATACGTGTTTATCTATGATATGTTTCAAGTTTGTGCGCAAATATAATGAATACGTTGTTTTATTAATATAGTAGAGTAAAATTGGGTCTTCATTCTCTTTACATAACCCTCATTCAAAGTATAGAGAAATGAAGAAAGGATAATATAGAATGAAAATACCCAAAAAATAAATTTTGTCCAATATTTTTTACATTAAAAAATAATCAAATTTGCATACATTTTTCCTTTCTTAAAAAGACCCAAACTATGTTAAGGTGAACATATAGCTAGTTCCAAATTTTTTTTATTGGCCATTATTAATGAAGAATAGAAATGAATTGTATGAGTCGGCTACATACATACATGTGTGTGTATATACAGATAAACACACACACACACACACACACACACACACACACACACATATATATATATATATATGAATCACTTATTTTCATAAATCTATGAATCATTTATTTTCATATGTATATATACATGTATATATGTGTACACATATGTACATATATATATACACATATATACATGTGTGTGTATATGTGTGCATATGATCGTTAATTGTGTTAATAAATAAATGATCAAAGAAGCAAGCAAAGAATAGAATCACACAAGATTTAACGTGGAAAAACCCTTTTCGGGAAAAAAACCACGGGAGAACGGCAAACTTTATTAATTAATTGTTGAAGTTTTTACAAGCTTACATTCATTACAAACCATAGCAATGAATTTATATTCTACTTTCATGCAGCCAAATAAGGAGAGAAAGAATAAAATAAAGATCTCCTTTATCCTTTAAATGAGGTTGCTGAAAATATCTCAATCAAGAGAATAAATTAAAGATCTCCTTTATCCTTTAAATGAGGTTGCTGAAAATATCTCAATCAAGAGAATAAATTAAAGATCTCCTTTATCCTTTAAATGAAGTTGCTGAAAATATCTCAATCAAGAGAATAAATTAAAGATCTCCTTTATCCTTTAAATGAGGTTGCTAAAAATATCTCAATCAAGAGAATAAATTAAGGATGTAGATAAGATCCTTTAGGTGACATCAGCTGGACCAATTCTAATGAGAATTTCGGATCACAAATTAACAAATTGTAGCCCATAAATTGTAGATAGTTGAAATAATGAAGAAGAAAAAATGAATTGCGTAGATATTACACGTAAACAAAACAGGATGGAACTTTTATCCTATCATCATACACGGTATGTAGTGAGATTATCTAATGTTGATTATTCTAGATATCACTGGCATGAAGATAATACATGATACGTTTAATTTTATGATGTCAAAAACAATTTGAGGTTATCATAAAGAAATTATAAATGAAAATATATCCATTTGCAATGCTACATATATGAAATGTTAATACCCTTTCACAACAACAACTACTTCAAGAAAAAATAAGATTAAGCAATCAATTAACAATGTAAAGGTTTCCCAAGTCTATTCAACAATGGTGTTGAGCACCTCAATTCGTACAATTTTTACCAATATCACAAAAAATTAATTGGCCCAAAACATTCAGATAATTTTATTCTCTCTTACCTATATGTATATAGCTACCGTTGGATTAGGAACCTATTGTGATGTAACTATAAACTGGACTACCTGAATGTTCATATTGTTAGGTCTTATATGGTTTATTTCATTATTTTGTATTCTTTGGAATAGTTATAGTTACATGATTGCTAATCTATTGACCTTCTTTCTATGAATTTTTTTGCTATAAAATCTCCAACAGGAGGGATCCAGTTGGAAGCATTATTTATCTCATTTTCTTTTATTTTCTCATGCTATGGTACTGTCAATTTGAGCGTGGTGAAAGAAATGGATAGGGATTTGCCTCATTTCCGTAAATATTGATTTACAGATGGAATTGTGAAAGCTTATTTATGTTTTAACGCTTTTAACGACCCCTATTTTTCTTAGTTTTAGGTCTTTTGTCATACCAAAAAATGGATTTCAAAAAATCTTTTTCGACACTAAGCGATTTTCAAAAATTAGTTTTATGATTTTTTTTAAATTATGGTATACTACTGGTGGCGATATAAGAATTTCCCATGCTTTTTTTCAATTACTCGTGCCAAATGTCATTTCCTGCTATAAATGCTCATATAATGGGACAACTTCAATTTTTCTTAACATGAGCTGAAGTTGTGCATACTTGAGTTGATTTAGAGTGAGATACTCCAGCTATGTTTTCTCCTACATGCAAGTGACTTGGAATGTGCTACAATAATATCACGCCAAATAACCAAATTACGATTTTTCTGCATGCATAATTAATTTTCTAAATTGACATGCTACATTTGACATCTGCTTACAAAAAGTTAGACATATATAAATTATAATTGCCATAAAAAATTGTGCAGCAAGAAAACATCTAACTTTTGGTAGTTACGAATTTGATAGACATATTACTGTTTGAATCTTTTCAATATTATTTATGATTTTTTTACCATTTTGGGAAACAAATTAACCAGTGGTACTCATATTTAAAAAATTTGTTTGTACATGTAAAGAATCATTTCATTTAGACAACTGAAATGAATGATTTCAAAACTGGCTGCATATCCAACAGTTAAAGTGCATAATATTTATTAGACATAAAGTATTGCGTGAGATGTTACTGGATAATGTTTTAAGAAATCCTTTATTTTGGTGCCAATTTTGTTAGAGTAAGTATTGTTGTAGTAGGAGATGGTTACAGTCGACATAATGTAGTTATTGAGCTAAGGAAATCAGCTATACCAATGGAGAATATAATTTATATATAGATTAATCGTAGTTATGAAGTATGAACTGAGTGAACTTATAAGAAAATTTTTATGTTTCTTCTAAAAGAGTTAAGCTTTAAAGTAAAAGCATAACTACTCAGATGCTTTAGCTTTCCATAGCCTAGGATTGGTATCATCACTGCCAAATATTACGTATGTCCCATCACAGCTGAACTTCACGCAAAATACCCTTTGCATTTTGTTTGTATGGTAAAATTTTCTACTGTGGTCACTGTTGTATGGAAAAATCCTCATTGTTCTATCATAAGATCCAGTAACAAATTCGCTGCCTGTTGGAGAATAGTCTATATTCATCACTGTAGAAACATGATCTCTGTGAACACACTTGGCTTCTTGCAATTTTCTAGCGTCATAACTATAACAGTTGCAGTCCTCATTTACAGCTGTAAATTTTTTTGGTTCAATTGGATTCCATGATACTGGATTTGTTTTTGTCATAATGATTGATTTCAAAGTTGGAGTTGACATGCGTAGATCATATAGCATTATGCTGCGATCATTCCCTGACGTCGCCATTATGTCGGGTTCTCCTGGTTTAAACTGATGTGATGTATGCGAAAGAAACACTAATTGGTGCAGTGGTAAAAATAGAAGGGCAATTTTGAATGGTATTTAATATTTAATTGCAATTAAATATGCCAAAGTGATATTTTCAGTAAAGTTTTTAATTGAAGGCTGCAATTAATTGTAGAAAAAATTGTATTTGGTTGCTTACATGAAAAGTCACCTGACATATTACCGTAACCTAGAAGGAGAAAATTAATGTGTCATGTGTGTGCAGCATATTATAGCAACGATGTGAGGACTTGATTGTTTATATGGTATTATATTTTTTTACAACAAAAAAGAATTCATGTTCGATTGCACATGACAGTTTCCAAACCAAATAAACTTCTTAATATATCAGCTAATATAGAGGTCTTGGTTACCATAACGTTGCTAGCAAACAGTCCCACTATTTTTTTAATGACCGTACTGATTTACAAATGTTTTTACAAATTGTAAGCTTGTGATAAAAGACATGAAAATGCATGAAGATATATTGTTTATATGTTTGTGACAAATTGTAATCTTGTGATATGTTCAATTCTTAACATTGGATATCATTTGTAGTTTTAAATCAGCGTTTTTTGTCTCATACAAAACCAATGCTTTTTTTGTTTTAGGATTGATATCAAAATGAGCGATCGATCATGGATGTATCGTAGACTTAAAGATGGATATATAAACATAGAGTTTGTCGATGGTGTCAAAATTTTTGTTGATTTTGCATTTCTACAAGTAGAATATGGCTGAACAGTTAGATGCCCATGTTCTATTTGCAAAAATGAAAAATTTTAGATAAAAGAAGAAATCTCTAAGCATTTACTACAAAAAGGGTTTGTTCCCTTTATTCTACTTGGATTTTTCATGGGGAGGAAGAAGTTGAGGAGTTAGCAATGTCTGAATCACAAAATAGTGATTTGAATGATGAGAACCCATATAGGGATATGGTCTTAGATGCAATGGGTATTGATCACAATACATAAGAGCAACTACCCAATCTCGAAGCTAAAAAATTTTTAGACATACTAAAAGCCGCTGATGAACCCTTATGGGACGGATGCAAAAAAGAGACGAAATTATCTGCATGTGCAAAAATGATGGCCCTTAAATCTCGAAGAGGTTTAACTAAGGAAAGTTTTAAAGATATGAGTACATTGATTGGTAATATGTTGCCAGAGGGGCATAAGCTAGTTCATAATTTTTATGAAGCTAAACTGTTGTTGAAACCTCTTGGGCTTGATTATGAGAAAATTGATGTTTGTCCCAATTTCTGCATGTTGTATTACAAAGAAAATAGTGCAAAGGTTTCTTGTGATATTTGTAGTAGTTCTCGTTATAAACCTTGTCAAAACAACATGAAAAATATTGCTAAAAACAAGTTCGTTACTTTCCAATCATCCCAAGGTTGAAAAGGTTATATATGTCACCAAATCATGCTAAAGACATGACTTGGCACTATTATAATCAATCCAATGATGGTACAATGGCGCATCCAGTTGACGGTGAGGCATGGAACGATTTTGATTGTCGACATCCAGAGTTCGCTTCTTCTGAAAGAAATGTTCGATTAGGCTTATGCACCGCCGGTTTTAGCCCATTTGGAGTTTCTGCAAAAGTTTATTCATGTTGGCCTATAATTTTAACAGTTTATATTTTACCACCTTGGAAATGCATGAAACAACCATTTCTATTCCTAAACACGATTATCCCGGTACCTAAAAATCCTACAAAGAATTTAGATATTTTTTTACGACCATTGATTGATGAACTACTAGATCTATGGAATGGTGTTTTAGCATATGATGTGCATAAAAAGGATAACTTTATCCTAAGAGCAGCTTTGCTATGGACTATAAGTGATTTTCCTGCATATGGTATGTTGTCTGGTTGGAGCACTCATGGAAGATTAGCGTGCCCTTACTTTATGGAGAGAATAAAGTCCTTCACTCTTGAATATAGTGGAAAAGCATGTTTTTTAGATTGTCATCGACAGTTCTTGCCATTGGATCATTCATATAGAAGACAGAGGGACAAGTTTAGAAGGAATAACATTGAAAATGATATATTACCCTTTCGACGTTCTGGTGCTGAAATGAAAAATATAATGTCTAGCTTGCCTAATGTTGTATTTGGATTTAAAAGTGGAAATCAAAAAATAGCAGGATTCGGTGAATCACACAACTGGGTACATAGGAGTATTTTTTGGGATCTTCCATATTGGGATTCAAATTTGATTCGTCATAATTTAGATGTCATGCATATTGAGAAGAACTTTTTTGACAACATATTCCACACATTAATGGACACTGACAAGACAAAAGATAATTTAAAAGCTAGACTTGATCTTGAAAAAATCTGCAGCAAATCACGATGGATGAGTTTAATTCAACGGTCGAATGGTAATTATTACAAACCAAAAGCTCCTTATTGTCTCTCAAAAAATGAACAGAAAATGGTTTGTAAGTGGGTAAAAGGTTTAAGTTTCCCCGATGGTTATGCCTTAAACATTCAAAGATGTGTCAATGAGCGTGAAAATAAAATCGGCAGGTTTAAGAGTCATGATTGTCATGTGTTCATGCAAAGACTTCTTCCCATTGCATTTCATCCGTTTTTACCAAAAAATATATGAGAAACTTTAATTGAACTCAATAATTTCTTCCGTGATCTTTGTGCAAAAAATCTAAGTGTTGAAAATATGAATTCACTAGAAAAAAACATCGTTGAAATAATTTGTAAACTCGAAAAAATATTTCCTCCTTCTTTTTTTGATTCTATGGAGCATTTGTCCATTCATCTTCCTTATGAAGACAAAGTAGGCGGTCCTGTTCAGTACCGATGGATGTACCCTTTTGAAAGGTATGTTTAATTAATATTTTTATTTTTTATCGATCAATTTTCAACCATTTATAAATTATGTAGTTACTTGTTTTATTTAAAAAAGAAAGTGGGTAATAAGGCGCATGTAGAAGGTTCGATAGCTGAAGCATATCTTATTGATAAGATTTCAAATTTTGCATCATGTTATTTTGGTCCAAACGTTGAAACAATATGGAATCAAGCACCAAGAAATGATGATGGTGGAGAAGTTTCACTTGATGAACGATTATCAATTTTTCGACATCCGGGTAGAGTACTATCAAATGCGTTCACTAAAAGGAAGCTCACCGCAAAAGAACACCTTGCTGTACATACGTGTTATTCAATTGCCTTGAATTTAAGGATTTAATGATGTAAGCAATGCTAACTTTTATTGTAGCTAAATATATAGTTGCATAATCATGTTAACAAAATTATTTCTTATATATAGCAAGTGCAAAGAAGAACTACGAGGGCAATATCCCCATAAAGATGAAAATTTCATTGATACATTGTTGGAAACATTATTTTCTGATTGATTAAAATCAAATGTAAGTTTATTGTCTTGATGGAAAAATAAATTATATCATATAGTTTCTGAATTTTTAATTGCTAGCGTTAAGAAAATTTTCTACTTTTATTCTATAGGTTCCATTTCACGCTGATGGTATTCAACATCAATTATATTTGCTTGCACAAGGACCAAATTTTATAGTCGAGTGTTACAATGGGTTTTTTGTAAATGGTTATAAATTTCACACAATGCATGTAACACCCCACATCCGTTAAGGTCACTCACAAAGGGAATGCCTTAACTTCAATGGAGCATTATGGGTACTATAACAGAAATATTACAAGACAGACAAATATAAAACAGCGGAAAGTAAAGTAAAAGTGCTTTAAATCATTTATTAAATATAATTGTCTACAATAAAAGCCCATCAACTTCCAATACCCAATTACTTAGCTAAAATATCTGTCTTGCTCAAAAACAAAGAAGCATAAAAATAAATTGTAGTATTCCCCAATAAAGCAAAGCAAGCCATAGGCAAGAGAAATTCAAGCAGCACATGAAAGAGCCTTGGAGCTTGGTAAGATCCGAACTAAGCTGTATTCCCAGCCTGCGAACCTTGGGGGGGAACGGAAGAAAAAGAGGCGAAACAAAACGGGTCAGTCATAAAGACTGAGTAAGTCCTAGTGACTTTCAGCATAAAAACAGGTAAAGAAAACATGGCATGAATAAACTGAAAGTAAACATAAGCATGATGACAAGATAAGCCACAGGCACGATAACTAAGAATAACATCATAGGATTTCTGTCATGTATAACATTGCAAGGTTCCCATTCAAGATGAACTAAGTATAGTTTCGCAAGATTTCTATCAAGCATCGCAAGATTTCTCTGCTTCACCATTAAAATGATATCTATTTTCTCTGCACCACCTAACTAGTGTCCCAACTAGTAATCTATATAAAATGATAAAATCATAACGTGATCCCAATCCCCGAAATTAAGGTTGCTTTCACGTGTACATCTATTATTTATTTCCTATATCCAATCTAGGGTTTTCTATCGAGCGCTTCCTAGATTCAATCAGGATTTATGCCACTTAGGTCCAACCTAGGGATTATGTTACCTATTGAACGCTTCTTGGATTTAGGGTTTATGCCACCTAGGTCCAACCTAGGGATTATGCTAACTATGTGTATCATACGGCCCCCAATGATTGTAGATACCTATACTGGTCCCACCATGGGGTGTATCCAGTCCCATGGTGGCGACCCGACACAATTCTAGAATGCATAGGTATACTACTGGTCCCTCCAGTGCCCTGTTTTTCTGCTTCGGAGTTGCGTGCACGCCCGCACTCCGTTAGAATCACACTGTGCACCCACCGTCGTCGCTTTTGACCGCTTACAATCAGCCCAGTAATCGTGCCCCACCCTGCCTAGTTTCAGGGTACCATGATACATCTAGTGGGTTACTGCTGAAATGGGTCTCCGTTACTAGGGTTTCCTACTGGTTAAGTTTGTGGGCCTATATTTACTAATATTACCCACCAACCCGATATGTACTTAACCCTCTCTGTCCATCACGTTAAGTTGGTTAAGTGTTTTCTCTTGTTTTACTTAACCCTACCACACATCATGTTATATCGGTTAAGTATTGTTCCTTGTGTTACTTAACCCTACCGCAAGCCTTGTTATACTGGCTAAGTGTTCTCCCTTGTGTTAACTTAACCCCACCGCGTGTCATGTCATATTGGTTAAGTGTATATTGATTTAGCCCACCTACTTATCATGTTGTGACGGTTAAGTGTTACCCTCTGTGGTTACTTAACCTTACCACGCATCACGTTATATTGGTTAAGTGCATGTTAACTTAACCCCATCCACCAGTCATATTATAATGGTTAAGTGTCATTAGCCTAGCCACATTACTTAACCCACCCATTCATATCATATTGGTTAAGTGTCATTAATCTACTCATATTACTTAACCCACCCATTGGTATGATTAACAATTATGTTGGTTGAGCCTACACTTATAAGTTTTTCATGATCTTAACTCATACCGGTTAGGTCCACGTTTATATGTCAAATTTCCATGTCATTCCACCTAACCCTCTAACAATACCCACGTCTTATTATGGTTAGTATTCCTTAATTCATTCATTATGACGAACGAATCATGACCTCTTACATTAGACCGTGCATTTTGTGGACACTGGATTTGTCGGGCGGTTCCGGGCAGATTTACACCACAAACTGGGTCTAACCACGTGTCATAAACCGTTACGCCTACAATTTGGCCTTCGACCTCTCACATTAGACTGACACTTTGTGGCTACTGGATTTGCCGGGCGGTTTCGGGCAGATTTACACCACAAACTGAGTCTAACCTCGTGTCAAAGGTTCATTAATGGTCGCATTCCACCCAAAACCCCAATATCAGTTCATGTGTTTAACATATAGAAATGTTCATGATTCACGTTTTTGCCCCAAAACGTATTCCCAAATTATTATCATAATTCACTATAAGGTTATGCCAAGTTATAGCCTTTTATTTACAATACATGCCAATTACCCAAAACCCAACTTAGGCGCGTTCATATTAAACCTCTACTAAGTCATAAATTATCATATATGCTTCAACTCCAAATTTTACATAATTAGCATATGCCCAAGTTCTAGATTACATGTAAATTTTACATATGCCCAATTCGTACCAAATTTACATATGTTCAATTTATGCCGTTTTACATGTATGCCAATTTTATGCCATTTTACACATATACCAAATTTCATGTCGTTTTACATATGTCAAGATTCATGATCTACATGTTTACAAAGTTATGCTTAATTTACATAGATCCAGTTTTATACCCAAAATTACATGTATAACATGTTTACACCAATTTACCCATAACGAGTTCTAGCCAAATTACATATATCAAGATCCATATCATATTACATATATCAAGATCCATGTCAAACTATATATGCCAGTCCCCATTCTTGCAATTACTATTATAATGACAATACCCAAATATTCAATTTCATGTTAATGATAGTAATACCCAAATATCCAATTTTTATGTTATGCCATCAATTCCACCAAACACATATATCCAAATAGGTATTATCCCAATATTCCCCCGTATTCAATCGTACGCAAATCGCGTTTTAGGCCTAGGTCTGAAATTGACCAAGGTTCATCAAAAGAAAATAAATAGGGGGAGGTAGAAGTTGCAATAAGAACAAGATCAGAAAGAAAACAGCATAAATCATCATGATAGGCATAAAGATTACAACTTGATGATAACGTCATTACGAATCAAGAAAACTACTGAATAAATCATAAACTTGTCATGAGCATAAAGATAGACAAGTCCCAAAACACAAGATTAAAGGAGCAACAGAAATAGATCAGAATCGATAAACATACTTAAATCCAATTCCACTTTTTTCCATGGCCACATTAAAATTAAATGTTTAAATCTAAAAACAACTAGAACTTATAGAGCATGGCAAGTGAATTAGGAACTGAATTTGTTGAAAAAATGTTGCGGCGTTGTTAATTTATTGTCTTGAATCATTGTTGAAGCTTTGTTCTTCGAATTGATTTGAGTTTGAATGCTTAAGCTTTAATTTGGGGGCGGCGGCCATGGATCAAGAGGTATTTTAGCAGCATAATGGTGTAAGAATGATTTGATATGAATTAGGTTAGGTCTAAGGGTGTTTTTATAGGTGTAGGAACTAGTTTAGACCCTTAGATAAACCCTAGAATCAATCTGGACCGTCAAAACACGTCTTAGGCTTCAAAAATGAGTTCTGAGTCAAACCAGGCCGACCAGGTCGACCTATAAGGGGGGGAGGTCGACACTATGGTCGACCTGGGGGGTAGGTCGACCCTATGGTCGACCTGGGGGGGGGGGGGGGGGGTAGGTCGACCCCCGAGTCCAGTCCTGCCTGAAAACTGCTGAAACTTGTACAGGCCATAACATCTTCATCCGGACTCCGATTTTCGAAAACTCAGACTCTATTTCATGTAAAATTTCAAGACGAACACAATGGCATAACCCGTTTCCCCTTATTCTGACTTTAAAATTTAATTCTGCCTTGATTTCTTGTTTTAACATGTTATAAAAATACAGGTTGTTACATTCTCCCCTCCTTAAAGGATTTCGTCCCCGAAATCTTCAAGATAAGAAGAATGTGTCCTACCATCCAATCATCCATCTACTCAATCATCAATCATAGGCATCTATTGTCCTTAAGAGAATTCTAATGTTGTATGAACATATGCAGAAAGTGTGTGTATATGTTCCTTATCTAATGCAAATGATCAGGCCTGATTGATCTTCTTAATGCAAAATCTGTTTAGTGCCATGAGTCCAACATGTATGCAAATAGTCCTAGTCACATAAACATTATATGTGTGCACAAACATCCATCCATATGCATCATCCATATGATAACACATCCAATTTCATCCATAAACAAGTATAAACACTCATGCATATGCAATATGGAAATGTGTCTGAGCCGATCTAGTGCCTAATGTGTGTTATGAAATCACGAGCAACCACTAGCAGCCACTTGTAACCACTTGCAACCATCAATCATAACATGTCTCAAACACATGTTTACACCCAATTGTTCCTACCTAAAGGTATAGTCGAACGATAGAAGCAAGTAAAAACCTTGTGCCCATTAGGCAATGTCAAAACTGGAAATCTATATCACATATATACAGATTTGGAGAAGAACTCCCTAAGCACCAGCCTCGAAGACCGAAATCAACATCAGGCCGACACCCAAAGAATCACTCAACACAACCAATATACATGATTCTAGGAAACTAAGCATGATGGACTCCTTTTAGGTCACAAGGAAATCCCTTCTAAAACCGACTCGTATCCTATAAAACCCAAAGAGTTTAGTCAACCCAACGGACACCCTCAAGCCCCAAAATGTATTACTAACAGACGAGTCATCCTCCCTATGGGGTTTCTAACAGAAATGGGATTGAGAATAGGACCGAGAGGATATACTTGAAAGATAGTATGCAAATTAGCTCTATAGGAAAAGAGGGATCGAGGATATACCCTTAAAAAGAGATATGATGCGCGTGTCTAGTCTTCAATCTTCTAAGTCGCATTTCCTTGAGCTTAACTCCATTGTGCTTTCACCGTCTTTAACTTCACAATTTCGTAGCTTCTTAATTCTCATTTCCAAAATATGAGTTGGAACTCATTCCATTGTCGCCTCTCGTTCCACTTTCACTTATTCTTTTTCTAGTATACTCGGCTTAAACATAACTGCGTACTCATGGTTTCATGCAAGCTCTCCAAAATTCATTAGTGAATCCTGGACCTCTTTTATAGGGTATTCCACGCAGAAAAATTATCTCTTGCAAATAGACAAATGTCAACCATGTTGCCAAGTGTACTTACTAAGGTGATTTTCTATAATTCATGCATAAATGAGATGAACCATCCGCCTTAGTGGCGAACACTACTCGAGCGGATCAATAAATATATTAAGAGATTCTAGGTAACTAAGCATGGCAGAACCCTAAGGGTTACACTAGACTTCGAGGGCATTACCGGGGCAAGTCAAGAGTCTAACTACCCTTTTTTCATACTCGATAATGGTATCATTTCTGGACAACCACTCCATCCCTAGAATCAACCCATTGCCCAAAAACATAAGCTTTACTTTTAAACTCAACACTTAGCATAAACTTTCTCAAATCCAAACAAGTCATGAATAAATGAGCCGATTCCCCAACAGAATTGGAGACAAAAACGGGATCCTCTACTACGCTAGTACTAAGGTGCAGAGACTTCAACTATCGAAGCAGAATTAAAAGGATGCGATGTACAAAAAAACAAAGTTCTAACGGGATGATAGAAAAGAAAAGCTAAGCCTTTAACAGAAACGTTACTACCTCTCTTAGGTACGCTAGTAGTGAGAGCATACAATTGCTGTAACACCCCGTATGTTGAATACCTTGTTATAATAGAAATCAGGGCAGAATTAAATTTAATAATTTGAATCAGGGGAAACGGGCTATGCCATTGCGTTCGTCTCGGAAAAATACGCGAAATAGAGTCCGAAATTTTGTAAATTAGAGTCCGTATGACCCAGTTATGGCCCAAAGAAGTTTTCAGAAAATTCAAAGTTAAAAACAGAATTAAAATTCAGTTCTAAAACAAGTTTGGAGCCAAAAGCGGAAAGGGCGGGAAAGTTCCCGCCTAGCCCCGTGTCGACAGGCATATCGACAGGGGTGTCGACAGCCCTGTCGACAGGGGTGTCGACACAGGGTGTCGGCCCTGTTGATCTGGGTGCACCAGATCTGGTTTTTGGATTAGTCTTGGGCTGTGTTCTAGAGGGTTCCGAAATCTGATGGTCCTAATCTAACCTAGGGTTAATCCTATGGTCTAAAACACACCCTAATCCTATAAATATACCCTAATACTACCCTAATTCATACTAAAAATAGAAATGATGCCACCATGCCGCCAAAATCAAACTTGAGAGGAGCCTCCACTAGTTTATGAAGAAAGTTGCAAGCTAATCAACCTCTAATCATCATCTTCCTCTTGTATAGCAACTAGTTCTACTACATAAGTTTGCTAATCTTGGTTTTGGTGAGTTCCTATAGCTTTAATAATCAATTGTTAAATTGATTATGGTAGGATGTGATAAGACATGGCTATGTTTGTGGATAAATGTGTTTATGCAAGTTTGTATGATATGTGTTTTGCAAGTTTTATGCTATATGCAAGTTTAATGCCATGTTTTATGATGCAAAACACTATGTTGAACATTTATGCATATGTAACATGTTATGCAAACTATATGTGAGAGTATATGCAAGTTATATGTAACATGATATGCAAGTTATGCATGTGGTTTTATGCATGCTAAGTATTTGATTGTATGCATGCTAAGTATTTGGTTTTGTGCATGCTAAGTATGTGGTTTTGTGCATGCTAAGTATTTGATTTTATGCATGCTAAGTATTTGATTTTATGCGTGCTAAGTATTTGATTTTATGCGTGCTAAGTATTTGATTTTATGCATGCTAAGTATTTGATTTTATGCATGCTAAGTATTTGATTTTATGCATGCTAAGTATTTGATTTTATGCATGCTAAGTATTTGATGGTATGCATGCTAAGTATTTGGTTTTATGCATGTTAAGTGTTTGGTCATATGCAAGTTATGATGCAAGTTCATATGCAAGTTATGATATATGTTCATATGCAAGTTATGATATATGTTCATATGCAAGTTATGATATATGTTCATATGCAAGTTATGATATATGTTTATATGCAAGTTATGATATATGTTCATATGCAAGTTATGATATATGTTCATATGCAAGTTATGATATATGTTCATATGCAAGTTATGATATATGTTCATATGCAAGTTATGATATAAGTTCATATGCAAGTTATGATATATGTTTATATGCAAGTTATGATATATGTTCATATGCAAGTTATGATATAAGTTCATATGCAAGTTATGATACATGTTCATATGCAAGTTATGATGCAAGTTCATATGCAAGTTATGATATATGTTTATATGCAAGTTATGATGCAAGTTCATATGCAAGTTATGATATATGTTTATATGCAAGTTCATATGCAAGTTATGACGCAAGTTCATATGCAAGTTTATGTGCAAGTTCATATGCAAGTTGTCTCTTTTATGATATGCATAATGCAAGTTTGGGTTAAATACTAGTTGGGTTTAATGTATGCTCATATATGCAAGTTGACACCTTTTGAACCCATGATAAAGTTATAAGCTATGTTGGTTAAACCCATGACATTTGTGATGAATCTTCCCTTTTATTATGTCACGTTACGAGAGCGAATTACGTGGGGAATGATGGGGTTAATATGCATGTTAATAAAATGATGTGGAATGGGTATGCTTAAGAGTAACATAAATTAAATGGACATAATTGGGAATTTACCTATTGAGTTAGGTCTACCCATATTATGGAGTTGGGAATTTACCTGTTGAGTTAGGTCTACCCATACTACGGAGTTGGGAATTTACCTATTGAGTTAGGTCTACCCATATTCTGGAAAACGTGATTAATTAATTAGGGATAATTAATATAAATTATGAGGGTGATTAATTAGGTGTAATTAATCGACTAAGACACGAGGTTGGACTCAGTTGTAGCGTAAAACTGCCCGGACCCAACCGGCTTAACCAGTTGCTACAAATGTTAGCCCAATGTGAGAGGTCTTAGGCACAAATTAAATATGTGATTAAAGTAAAGACACGAGGTTAGACCTTTTTATGACAGAAGTCTGCCCGGAACCAACCGGCATATCCAGCAGTCATAAAAGATGGTCTAATGTGAGAGGTCTTTATGAGGTCATGATCTTAATTAATTAAGAAACACTTAACCATATTAGCATGTAGATGGACATGAGGGGTTAAGTGGGTGCCTTGGGTGGCATGTGGAAATCTAGTGGGTTGCCTTGGGTGGCAATAGAAAATACGATTAGAATACTTAACCAAAGAGGAACATGTAATTAAACATGGGTAAAAGGGTTAAGTAAGTGCTTTGGGTGGCATGTGGAAATCTAGTGGGTGCCTTAAGTGGCAATTGATTTATGATTAGATGACTTAACCAAACCTTAACATGTAGGTGGGCATGATTATAACAGGGGTTAAGTGGGATACACTAGATAAAATAACAAGCTTAGGCTGTAGCTTGTGGGGGCCCATTTCAACCAATATCCCAAACGTATCTTAGTGGGCTCGACTCTAGTCGAGTGACGGGACACGCATATTGGGCTTGACTATAAGAGGCCAAAATGGGTTAGCGGTGGCAACGCATGACCAACGGGTTTCATATGCGTGTGTGGACCCGGGCTGGTAAATAAGACGGTGTTGCATCGTGTAGATATAAGCCGTGCACCGTTAGTTTTATTAGGTTGCCACGCTGGGGAACGGTACACCCCACGGTGGGGCCAACACGGGTATCTACGTTAGGGAGCCGATCGAATGGGGAGTAGTGTGTACACCTAGTGGATTGTAGGGCCCCGTGGCGTCTACTTAGTCACCTAGGGGTACGCGAGAACTATTAAGTTAATTTTATAAATCCAGGGGTGGGATCAACCTTTAAGTTAGGAATGACTGGTGTGGTGCAGTGTAGGAATTACCCTTGGGTGGGTAGATCTGGGGTGGTGTAATCCAGTAATTATCCTTGGGTGGATAAATGCGTCTTTTCGGTTATCTTATTACATCCTGTGTTTAGTTGGCTACTTAGTGTAGTCATTATCCCCAGAGGTACCGTACCTTGTTTATATCATACCCTAATTACTTTAATGATTGTATTGTTAGGGTTATAGGACTCACTCAGACTTATGTCTGACCCCGTTGTTTTTATCTTTTTTCCCAACCCTCAGGTTATCAGAGTGGGCCCAGTACGAGTGGGCTTAGATCAGGCTGCTTTATTATCTTTTGGAGCTTGGACCATAGATGTAGAGCTCAGCTTACCCTTTCTTTTATAGCTATCAGTTCATGTATTGGGATTATGTACTTTTATTTATCAGGATGGATATTTTGTACTTGACTCTTATTATGGTTTTGAGATGTAACCAAACATGTTTTACTTTCCGCTGCAATTGAAATGATGTTTTAAAATTTTCAAGTATTACTTATATCTGTCTTGTTGTAATTTTTCTGTTCTATATTCACTTAAAAATACTCCACCGATGTTATGGCATTCCCTTAGCGAGTGACCATAGCGGGTGTGGGGTGTTACACGTGGTATCAGAGCTTAAGGTTACCAGAACAGATAAATTTTTTAGGAAAAACTATTTTCTAAGAATATTTTTGAAAGGAGTATTTTCAAAACATGTCTTTTAAGAGAAAAGTTTTTGAAAAAACAAGCATAATCCCCAATAGTCATATCAATATCTTTCGAATTCTCCGTTTTGAATCTCTTCCTCTCTCGTTTTGAGTTTCCCCTCCGCGTATAGATGACCTTTCTAAGATAGATAAGAACGGAAAACCACTTTAAGGGACTTAGACGTTAGTCAGATTAGAAGTCGGTTCAGGAAGGAGGAGGACTGGTAGGTATCTATTGGATAGACGAAGGGAGGAAGGCTCAAATAGTTGTTTGGTTAATGAAGGATGAAACCTCATTGGTGGGAGGTTACGAGTGGAGAATGGGATGAAGAAGGCGAGTAGTTATCCTTTTGAGAGGAATAGGACACCTTATTAGGATTGTCCAAAGAGGCAAGGGCAAGGTACGGAATCTCCTAGAGGGTAGTTGTATTCCCTCACGACTAGGGTACCAAATGGGGATAGACCGTCTAGGTTGGAATCTGGATTTCTTTATTATCCGATTCAAACTTTATTTAGTTCTGACGCATCGAGTTCGTTTATCTCATCATTGTTAGTTGAGTCACTGCACTTAGACACCAGTTAGTAGGTGATTCCTTAGTTGTTTCAAACCCAATTGGGGCTCCATGAAGTGTTTGGGTTTGAAAGTTGCTATACTTAGCGTTGAGAGTAGATGTGATGCTTTTTGGGCTTCACGGGCTATGGGTTAGTTTGGGCATGGACTGGTTATCCAGTAATGGTGTCGTTCTTATTGTAGAAGGAGAGTTGTTAGGCTTATGACCCGCTTGGGTAACACTCTCGAGATCTCTTGTAATCCCATGGAATCTGTTATACTAAGTTATCTAGAATCGCTTGACACGTCGGTCGAGAGTTTGCGATCTGTTAGAATGGTCCGGGAATACTCGGATGTGTTTGAGAAGGTGAAGGGCTTACCTCCGGAGTGGGAGATTGACTTCCGAATATATCTGGTAGACAATGCTAAACCTGTATCTTTACCAGTGCGCCACATGGCTCCTCACGAGAGGAGGGAACTCCATAAGCAAGTAGGGGAGTTGCTTGAGAAGGGGTCCATAAGACAAAGTAGATCGGAGTGGGGTGCTCCAGTAGTTTTTGCTATGAAGGCGGATGGGTCCCTCAGACTTTGTGTAGGCTAAAGAGAACTAAATAAACTCATAAAGAAGAATAGACACCCATTGCCGAGGATTGATGATCTCTTTGATCAGTTGGTTGGCGCCTCAGTATTTTCGCAAGTTGGACTCAGCCACGGGGTTTCGTCAGTTGAGGGAGGCTGAGGATAGTATAGAGAAGATTGCCTTCAGGACTCCGGATGGTTTTATGAGTGGCTGGTGATGCCATTTGGTTAGAAGAACGCCTCCACATACTTTGTTGATTTGATGAGAAGGATGTTCAGGGAGTACCTAAATAAGTTCGTGATGGTCTTTGTAAATGACATCTTGGTCTTTCCTAGGAGCGAAATAAGTTTCCGTATGTGCTCAATAGGTTGAGCAAAGCCCGTTATGGGATAAACGGTGGTTTTGGAGCGAGACTGGCAAGGACATTCAGAATTGGACAAGGACTTAATTATTTAGCCGTTTTTACTAGTATCAACTCACGTAGGTCGTCTGAATTCGAATAAGGTATCCCTTGGGTGTTTGTCTGATATTGGTTTAGGCCTTTGGGGCTTGCATTTGGGGGATGTCGAGTTCGACTAGGGTGGTCTGCGTGAGAGATGGATAGTTGTGACGATTTTGCATGGGAGAATATCCTGATTTTCTCTAGAAGTGGAGAAAAGCATGCCCTACATCTTAGGGAAGTGTTGGAGACTCTTTGAGCACATTGTCTTAAGACAACAATGGTGGATGGAATTCTTAGCATCCTATGAGTTTGAGATAGCGTATACCCCTGGCAAGGGTAACGTGGTGGCAGACGCCTTAAGCGGAAAAAGGCTGTCTTTGAATCCATTGTTCGTGGAATGGCGAAGCTTGGAGTTTAATTCTATGATTGACTTTATACCTTCCGTTGACTTTGTACCCGGTTTGCTAGCCTCCTTGGAGGTTAGGCCTACTCTTTTGGGGCGGATTGGCGAGGCACAGCGAGACGACCCACAGTTGGTTGAGTTAGTAGAGAAGCTCATAAGGGGGGAGTCGTCCAGCCATTTGGGTGGATACACCATAGATGATAGGGGATGGTTGCATAGAGACGGTAGACTTTGTGTACCGCAAGACAAGGGTCTGAGGAAGGCTATACTTGATGATGCACATCGGTCAAAGATGACCACTCATCCTGGTAGGGACAAGATGTACCAAGACATGAAGCGAGTTTTCTTTTTGGGCCGGTATGGAGAAAGATGTGGCCGAGTATGTCGCTAGATGCTTAGTGTGCCAACAAGTTAAAGCGGAGCAAAGGAAACCCGGTGGGTTGCTACACCCATTGGAAGTTCCGCAATGGAAGTGGATAGTGTCTCGATGGATTTCATCGATGGGTTACCGAGATCGAGGAAGGGCAATACGGGAAATTGGGTTGTGGTAGACAGACTTACCAAGAGTGCCCATTTTATACCCGTGAAGAGTAAGAGGACCGCTCCATGGCTTGCTTCAGTCTATGTTAGAGAGATTGTTAGATTGCATGGCGTACCATCCAGCATTGTGAGTGATCGAGATCCTATCTTCACTAGTGAGTTTTGGAGAAGTTTGCAAGAGGCGGTAGGGACTCAGTTGTGTTTGAGCACCGCATATCATCCTCAGACGGACGGTCAGACCGAGAGGGTGAACCGTATCTTAGAAGATCTCTTGAGGCTTTGTATCTTGGATTTTGGAGGTACATGGGAAGAACATCTTCCTTTGGTGGAGTTCGCATACAATAACAGCTTTCAGTCTAGTATTGGCATAGCACCTTTCGAAGCTCTTTATGGAAGGCCTTGTCGATCTCCTACATGTTGGTGGGAATCTACGGATAAGATCTTGCTTGGGCCAGATATGGTTAGAGAGACTTCAGAGAAGATTGATTTGATTCGAAGAAGGATGAAGGCAGCTCAAGATAGACAAAAATCTTATGCGGATCGGTGAAGGACGGATCTTGAGTTTGAGGTTGGGGACATGGTTTTTGTCAAAGTATCTCCGTTGAGAAATGTTGTTCACTTTGGGTCCGTTGGAAAGTTAGCATCGAGGTTTGTTGGGCCGTTTCCTATTAAGGAAAGGATTGGACGGATGGCATATAGGGTGGAGTTGCCCGACAGACTTAGTGGTGTTCATGATGTATTCCATGTATCACATTTGAGGAAGTGCTTACATGAGACCGCAGAGGTCGTAGAGCCGACCTTGCTTAGAGATGTAGAGGTAGAGCGTGATGCGACGATTCGACGAGCTCCTACCCGCATCCTTGGGTCAGAGACTAGGAAATTGAGGAATCGAGAGGTTCAACTAGTCAAAGTACAATGGGGAGAAGACGAGGGCAACGCTACTTGGGAGACGGAAGCGAAGATGCGTTCTTTGTACCCATTTCTTTTTGAGAGTATGTCTTTTAACTTCTCCTTTATCGCTTGTCTAGTACTTATCTTATCTTTAGTATATCCTCTCGCTAGTACCTATGACCTTTAGATAGGGTAAATCTATGGTTGAAACATGTGTTTGAGACATGTTATGTTTGATGGATGTGTGTGGATGCAAGTGGTTGCTAGTGGTTGCTCGTGGATGCATATACACACACTCTAGACACTAGATCGGCTCAATCACTTCATATTGCATATTGCATAAAATTGTGTGTAGGAAGCTATATTTATGGATGTATAATGATTGTGTTATCATATGGATGATGCATTTTGGTGAATGATTGTGCACTCATGTAGATATTGTATGTGTCGATAGGGTTCTTTCGCATACATAATGGATGCATGGCACTATCATGGTTTGCATATGTTCATACATTAGATAGGGAACATATACACACACTTTTTGCATATGCTCATACATCATTAGAAATTTTGATTTAAGGACAATGGATGCTCGTGATTGATGGATTGAGTAGATGGTTGTTTGGATGGTAGGATATGCATTCTCCTTAGCTTAGAGATTTCGGGGACGAAATCCTTTAAGGAGGGGAGAATGTAACACCCCGTATGTTGAATACCTTGTTATTATAGAAATCAGGGCAGAATTAAATTTAATAATTTGAATCAGGGGAAACGGGCTATGCCATTGAGTTCGTCTCGGAAAAATACGCGAAATAGAGTCCGAAATTTTGTAAATTAGAGTCCGTATGACCCAGTTATGGCCCAAAGAAGTTTTAAGAAAATTCAAAGTTAAAAACAGATTTAAAATTCAGTTCTAAAACAAGTTTGGAGCCAAAAGCGGAAAGGGCGGGAAAGTTCCCGCCTAGCCCTGTAACGACCCAGATTTTTCGTCGATTAATTTTAAATATTTAATATAGTTTTAAATATTGAATTCATAATATAAATGGTAATTTATTGGGTTATCGATTTAATTATCGAAATACGAGAAGTTTGAAATAATTCAATTCAAATATAAAACTGAATAGAAACAGTTCAGTTAATTCATATTAAAATTAGAACGATAATAGTAATTTATTACCGAAGAATTTAACTGTGTAAAAATGATTTATATATTTAAATCAGATTTCATTTAAATCGTTTATTTAAAATTGTTATCTCTTTTATACAGTTGAAATGAATTCCAGAATCAGTTCCGTGGAGTTCAGAATAACGCCATAATCTGTTAACGTAAGTCGTTACGTTAAAATAAGCAGTTCGGGGTTTCAAAGTAAGGGGACCGTGAGATATTTAGTCATTTAATTAAAACTAATTCAAAAAAAAAACAAAATTTTTTCGTCTGACCTATTCCTACTCCGCAGACCTAAAACGAAAAACCGCAGACCTAATGGTTTTCTCGAGCAAAATGTTTTGTCTCCCAACTTCATTACTGAAGCAAACATGATACAATGGCCTTCGTACCTGTTGTCTGCTTTCGCGTCTATATAAATCGAACCCATGCTCTTTGTTTTCACCATTCTTGAAATTCCAGGAAAACGAATTCGATTTCTTTCCCAATCTCATAACAAAATCAAATCCTCCGATCAAAAAAAAAAAAAAAAAAAAATAGAATCAAAATCGCGATTTCAACTTGAGCGTTCTGAAGCTCGACACCATGCCAGGGCTGCTCGCAATTTGGGGAAAAACATGGTCGCGATTAAGGAAGAAACCCACATCGAAATCGTATGGTTCCCTGAGCCGACATCGAGCTTGAAGCGCTCGCGAATAAGAAGCGCTCGCGTATGTTTTTGAAGTTGTTCTGAGGGGTGCGGTTGCTTTCATTCGAGCCGAGTTGTAATTGGGGATTTTGGAGCGGTCGAGTTTGAAAACGGTGGTGTGGTGTTGGGATTACAGGAGTACAACTGTAGACGATTAAGGGAAGT
Organism: Allium sativum; assembly: GCA_030737875.1. Taxonomy (NCBI): domain Eukaryota; kingdom Viridiplantae; phylum Streptophyta; class Magnoliopsida; order Asparagales; family Amaryllidaceae; genus Allium; species Allium sativum. The sequence goes on along the minus strand of CM060912.1, from coordinate 220,611,483 downwards.
CTTAGGGCTGGTAGAACGAGGGTATTGGGGTTTTGAGCTGACGCTGATGAACTGAAGGCTAGGCGGTGTCAGGTGTCGAACTGAGGTGATTTTGTAAAGTTCGGTCTTTGATTTTGAGGGTGAACGCGATGATGGATGTGAGGAGATGATTGAAGCTAGTGTCCACGGAGCTGTGTTATTCAAGTTGTTGGGTTTTTGTTCAAATTAGAGGAAATGGCTCGAGGGTAATGGAACTAGTAAGAAGAAGGGCGAACTGACCAGGACAAAGGTTTACCACAGGGTTGAGGTCAACCTAAGTGGTGCAGCATTGGCACGACAGTAGCGAGAGGCGATAGAGAAAGGAATGGTGATTGATAATGAGGTATTCGATGAAATTCCAAGGTGGTGAAGGCCAGTGTTTGGGGCTGATTTCAACAGGCAAGGACCGATGATTTTTAGTTAGCTTTTTGATTGATGGAAGCAGCAAGGTATACATTTTTAATAAAATTTAAAAATACTTCGGAGAGTTAATTAATTCATTTAGTAGTTTATTTAAATTGATAAGATGTTAAATGGATTCGATAGGAGATAATAGAGGTAGGACGAGGTGTCTAGTCAGAAATGGATGGTGGGAATCTTTGGGAACTGTTCGTAAGTTTGTCCCATGGATTGATCGAGTAGTTTGAAATAACCGGTAAGATATACTCTTTACATAATTTAAATATACATGGGATAGTTTATTTATTTATTTTAATAACCGTTTAATCGATGAATTAAAGTAAAATCGTAGGAACCTGATAAATTCAGTTAAGACGATTGAAGACGATTCATGGAAAGCAGGATATGGAAATAAAATGGATATTCGACAAGGGAAAATCATTTGTGAGTAAATCTCACTCACCTTTTATTCACAATCATTTTTATTTCGTTAAAAATAATTGTTGTTGCTTGTTTGAATTTTTCTGCTTGTTTTATATATGTTAGTTATTTAGGCTATATATATATATTGGGTTGATTGATTGGTTGGATTCCCGCAGTCTCATTAGCGGATGCCCGCAGTTTCATAGCGGATGATTACCCTATACGCCCCACGCTATGATTAGTGGATGACCTTCTATACCGCGATATTCTGCCATGAAGCAGAATGGGTATTATTTATGTGCTAACATCTGTGGATGCAGGAAAACAGGTTGGAGGAATCCAACTGGATTCCTCAAAAATATATTATCTGTTTGTTTATTTGTTTGCATATATATTTTTATATATGATGTGTTAGAAAAATAAATAATTGGTTGCTTTGTGTGTTTTATCACTGGGCTTAAGGAATGATATTTAAAAATATCGTAAAAAGGATATTTGAGATTTAAAAAGGGGAAAATTCTATTTTTAAATAGAATTTGAATTTTTATGGGAATTAAAAATATAAACTTGTTTTGAAAAAATAAAACAAGTAGTTCCTTTATAAACGAAGTTTATAAACAGTTCTTTTATAACGAAGTTATAAATGAAGTAAAAAGAATTATCATTTGATAATTCAGAAATAGAAGTACCAGTGTGAAATTGGAATTTGAAATGAAATTTCAAATAGGATGTGAAATGAAATTTTTAAATATATAACTCAAATGAATTTTGAGTATAACATTTGAATAATAGAATTAGAAAAAGGAGTTTAAATATTTGAATTTTACAAGGAGATTGAATATTAGAAATTCAAATCGAAGTTCAAATAGAATTTGAATTCAAGGAATTAAAATAAGATTTGAACTCAAAGGGATTCGAATAAGGAAATTCAAATAGAGATTCGAAGGTAGAATTTCAAAATAGAATTTGAAATATAGAATTTCAAAGAAGAATTGAATAAAATTTGAAATATAGTATTTCAAAGAAGAATTCAAATGTGAAATTTGAATGGAATTTAAATATGAAATTTGAATTGAGATTTGAATATAGAAATTCAAGTAGAAATTTGAATATGAGATTTCAAATAGAATTTGAAATAAACTTTGAAAGTAGGATTTCAAAGTAGGATTGAAATAGGATTTCAAAATAGGGAATCCAAATAGTTTTAAAATGGAATTTGAATTCAAGGGAATTCAAATGAATTTGAATATTTGAAATTCAAATGGTGTTGAAAATGAATTTGAATATTTGAAATTCAAATGGTGTTGAAAATGAATTTGAATATTAGAAATTCAAATGGTGTTGAAAATGAATTTGAATATTAGAAATTCAAATGGTGTTGAAAATGAATTTGAATATTAGAAATTCAAAAGGGGGCGGAAATGAAAAATGAAATTTGAATATAAGAGATTCAAATTGAATTCAAATAGGATTTAATCTATGGGATTTGAATATGAAATTCAAATGGGTTTTAAACTATGGAATTTTGAATATAGAATTTAAAAAGGAGTTTGAATATTTGAATTCCAATAGAATTCAAATATAGAAATTGGAATATAGAAAGTCCAAATGGAATTTAAATATAGAGTTCGAATAAAAGAATTCAAATGAATTCGAACATAGAATTTGAATATAGGGAATTCAATATAGAAATTCAAGTATTTGAATTTGAATGTCAAATAGGAAGGGAATTGGAATTTGAATATAGAATTCAAATAAAAGTGAGATTGGAAATTTAATCAAGGAGTTCAAATAGAGTTAAATGAAATTGAATTTATTTTAAAGAAGTTTAAAAAGGTTTATATATATAAATATAATTAAAACGAACTCGCCGCAGCGCTGCAGTTCGTAAATTAGCGATTCGAACTTCAATTGAGTATACAGAACGCAGTTGAAGTCGGAATTCTTTGAAACAAGAAACGTCAGGACCGATCTGATAATAGTTTTCTAATGAAGAAGAAAAATCTGAATTTCGTCGTATAGATTTTGAGTTATGTCAAAATCAAATTTTCAGAAAAACAGCGCCAGAACCATTTAAAATCCATAACGGTTTATTTCATTTATAAAAGGATTTTAAGCAAATAAAATCCGCATTTCTATTTAGAAAATCTCAGAGTTGAGTTGTAAAATATATATGCGAATTCAAATGTGTAAATGAATAGGATTTTTGAAAACAGAAACCAGATTTTGATTTATTGAATAGCATTAACTAATTTTGAATAGAAATTAGTTAATGAGATTTCGAATGAATATTGGGTTTTAATAATTGAATTCGATTTGAAAATTTATATTCGAAATCAAAAAGGAAACTCAAATTGAAATTGAAATTCAATTTGGTTGTGAGCAAGTTAAACATTTTATTTGAACGTGTTATGTTCAACAAAGAAGTGAAATAGGCAAAAAGGGCTATTTAAAGAAAAATTGAGCGAAACTGAATTCAAACGATTCGACATTAAATTCAAACGAATGGATTGAGTTGAATTGAATTGGAAACAGGTGAACAGGTGTTAAACAGATATGGGATGAAGTATATGAAGATTTAAATTTATGTGCCCGACAAAAAGGTACATGTTTAAATTCATATATGGGTTTTATGCGCCGTATCGGCAAGCCGCTTGGCTTTTCCTTTTTCTTTTTGATTGGGGAAGATACCGGGAAGCTATTTGAAATTTCCCGATGCTCCCGATACAGGGGAGGTTATGGCGAATTTTTCCGGAAATTTAAGGAGTTAGAATATTTTTAAGATATTTTGATAATTAGAAATCATTGTATCGACGTATTGAATTCGATAGTAAAGTGAATATAAAAATCGAATGTTGTAAAAGAGATAGAGATAACTGATTGGAATTGTTTCAAATTGCAAATAGAGATATTTTCTAATATATAGAAAATAAAAGAAGTTAATATTTGGAAACGTTTTCCAAATGACATAAGAGGCCAAGAATGATTATTGAAAATATTTGGTTAACAAATATTGATAAGGAAATGGAGAAGAGATTTAATTAATGAATATTAATTAAAGAGCCCAGTGATTTGTTTGATATGTTGATTGAACACTTGTTTTTATTCGATAGTTAAATCACAGACTATCGAAGTTTTGACCATCGTTGTCAATATGGAGAGACCGGTTGGATTATTATCCGAAGAACCACTCCGTATCGGCATAAGCGTTGCGAACCAAGTATGCTGAATATATTGAAGACGGAGTAAAGTGCAAGGGCTTTTCTATTTATAGAAATAGTGCCTTCGGTTTCGTTCAATCCCAGAACGAACGTAAATGGACGAATGTCTGACAAAGTATTTCCAATGATCAAATGGGTTGGTCTGTATGAATGTATATGGTGGCAACGGATTTATCCCTTAGCATAATATCCAGAATATTTGTGCAAACTCGACTAGTGATTAACGGATCTGACAATGTGGCATTCAAAGTGATTGTGCTACGAATGAATGGTAAGTATGCGTAGCCTCAGTCCTCAACAACCGGGAAAGGACAAAAATCGGGCAGGCAGCATGGCTATGTGGGTCGCACCCATTAGGGTGTATAATCACCTATCTAGAGAAATTCCTTTTGTTTCTAAATCTATCGATTCTGCCCATTAGGGAAACGGTGGTTTGAGTCCAACCGTTGGTGATATACATTCGATACACTCAAGCGAAATGAGTGGTCGGTCATGTGTGGGCCGGGTTACAAGATGTTCTTGTTAAACCCAGGTGTATTCGCCTCTAGAGATGCACTGTCGGAAGGTGGTCCCATACCTTGTCATGTTGGAAATCCAATCTCCAATAAGCGCCATGCGGTTTTTGATTTTCTAATATATATGTGGAGCGTGAGATGCAAGCGTTCTGCTATTTGGTTATTTACTTGATGTAGACATTATTATAATATCACTGGATTTTCGTATCAAAGTGTTTTGGGTTATAGTAAGGGAAAAACCGTCCGTGTTCATGTGTGGGCTGGTCTTACTATTACCTTTCCTTTTGAAAGGATTTTTGAAGTTAAGCAAGTGGTTGGAGTTTACTCACACCAGTCCCATGACTGACCCAGAGTTTATTTTGTTTTGTTTTCCCTAAACTCTTGGGTGCCCAAATTTGTACGGGCAGTCAAGTGTTTCAGGCTTTTACAGATACACTTGGAGGAGCTTGAAGCAGGAGGCTTCAACGTTAGTTATTTAGAGTTACTTCCGCTGGATCAAATGTTATGTGTACTCTGATGATGGTATGTATATATGTACAAAACAGATTTGTATTTCGAAGCTTAGGTTATATAATATATTTTATTTGTTCCGCTGTGAGTTGTGATCTTCGTTTTTCTTCTATTCTAATATTTCTTTCTTTCTATTTCTCATCCTCTAACTTCTTTCTATTAATGGTTCGTATTTCTGTGTTATTTGGGTTGGACGTGTGATGTATTTAGTCAACTCAGATAGCACGGATTTGCGGGTCTCTACAGTTGGTATCAGAGCTTAGGTTGAGCGAATACCTAGGCTTGTGTGGTATGTGCTCATTAGAGATAGGGTCAGTAGTACCCTAGAATGAGTTGAGTGTATAGATACGAGAGAGCGTATTTGTAAATTGATATTAAAGTTGTTTTATATTGTGTTGGCTAGTCTGTGAGTGGTTTATGAATTCTGGTCGAATCGTGGGACGCCACGAAGTCGATAGGAATTTCTAAACACTTGGGCAGAAGAATCGACATAATATTGTTTTAAAATGGGTAGATGAAGTAATTTTACCCAAAATTCTATTTTGATATAGAAAGAATAATTTTCTAGAATTATTATTATATGGATGTGTTGGATGTTGACTTTATAATCAAACGAGATTATAAAATTGAAATGGTTATATATAACCAAATAGAACTTGTATATGAATTAAATATACAAATGGGATGAATTAGAATTGGATTCAGAATTAGAATTAAGAATTCAAAATCCTGGGGAGTTGAAAAATATTTTTCAAAGTATATTAAAATAATATAGATTTGTTTTGGAAGGATTTGAAAGAAAATCATTTTAGAAGGATTTTGAAATAATAAAGCACTGAACTCACTTCAGTGGCTGGGAAATAATTCTGATAATGATTGCAACATCATCAGTGTTCATTTCCGAGTTTCTAAGTGATGAATTGCTACCTTAGAAAAAGTTTTTGATGGAGATTTGTGTGAAAGAAAACAAATTGGTTTGAATATTCAAATGTTTTGAATTTGAAATGAAAATAAATATATGTATATATTTATGGGATTTCAAAAGAATTTGAAAAGAAAAACCCGGGGATTTGAATTCTGGAATTTAAATTTAACTTAAACAAGTTAAATGGGTCGAAGTGAATGAATTGATTAGAATCAATTTAAATAGATTTATTGAAATAAATTGAAATAAATATGAATTGAATGTGAAGGCATATGAAAGGAAGAAGATCAAAAGTTTTGGTTGAAAATAAAGTCATAGAAATATGAGGAGTTGAGTTTCAACATAAGTAAGATGTTGAAAAGAAATAGATTTGTACCCTTTTTCCTACCTTAGCAATTTCGAGGACGAAAATATTTTAAGGGGGGAAGAATGTAACGACCCAGATTTTTCGTCGATTAATTTTAAATATTTAATATAGTTTTAAATATTGAATTCATAATATAAATGGTATTTTATTGGGTTATCGATTTAATTATCGAAATACGAGAAGTTTGAAATAATTCAATTCAAATATAAAACTGAATAGAAACAGTTCAGTTAATTCAAATTAAAATTAGAACGATAATAGTAATTTATTACCGAAGAATTTAACTGTGTAAAAATGATTTATATATTTAAATCAGATTTCATTTAAATCGTTTATTTAAAATTGTTATCTCTTTTATACAGTTGAAATGAATTCCAGAATCAGTTCCGTGGAGTTCAGAATAACGCCATAATCTGTTAACGTAAGTCGTTACGTTAAAATAAGCAGTTCGGGGTTTCAAAGTAAGGGGACCGTGAGATATTTAGTCATTTAATTAAAACTAATTCAAAAAAAAAAAAAAATTCATCTGACCTATTCCTACTCCGCAGACCTAAAACGAAAAACCGCAGACCTAATGGTTTTCTCGAGCAAAATGTTTTGTCTCCCAACTTCATTACTGAAGCAAACATGATACAATGGCCTTCGTACCTATTGTCTGCTTTCGCGTCTATATAAATCGAACCCATGCTCTTTGTTTTCACCATTCTTGAAATTCCAGGAAAACGAATTCGATTTCTTTCCCAATCTCATAACAAAATCAAATCCTCCGATCAAAAAAAAAAAAAAAAAAAAAAAAAAAATAGAATCAAAATCGCGATTTCAACTTGAGCGTTCTGAAGCTCGACACCATGCCAGGGCTGCTCGCAATTTGGGGAAAAACATGGTCGCGATTAAGGAAGAAACCCACATCGAAATCGTATGGTTCCCTGAGCCGACATCGAGCTTGAAGCGCTCGCGAATAAGAAGCGCTCGCGTATGTTTTTGAAGTTGTTCTGAGGGGTGCGGTTGCTTTCATTCGAGCCGAGTTGTAATTGGGGATTTTGGAGCGGTCGAGTTTGAAAACGGTGGTGTGGTGTTGGGATTACAGGAGTACAACTGTAGACGATTAAGGGAAGTCTTAGGGCTGGTAGAACGAGGGTATTGGGGTTTTGAGCTGACGCTGATGAACTGAAGGCTAGGCGGTGTCAGGTGTCGAACTGAGGTGATTTTGTAAAGTTCGGTCTTTAATTTTGAGGGTGAACGCGATGATGGATGTGAGGAGATGATTGAAGCTAGTGTCCACGGAGCTGTGTTATTCAAGTTGTTGGGTTTTTGTTCAAATTAGAGGAAATGGCTCGAGGGTAATGGAACTAGTAAGAAGAAGGGCGAACTGACCAGGACAAAGGTTTACCACAGGGTTGAGGTCAACCTAAGTGGTGCAGCATTGGCACGACAGTAGCGAGAGGCGATAGAGAAAGGAATGGTGATTGATAATGAGGTATTCGATGAAATTCCAAGGTGGTGAAGGCCAGTGTTTGGGGCTGATTTCAACAGGCAAGGACCGATGATTTTTAGTTAGCTTTTTGATTGATGGAAGCAGCAAGGTATACATTTTTAATAAAATTTAAAAATACTTCGGAGAGTTAATTAATTCATTTAGTAGTTTATTTAAATTGATAAGATGTTAAATGGATTCGATAGGAGATAATAGAGGTAGGACGAGGTGTCTAGTCAGAAATGGATGGTGGGAATCTTTGGGAACTGTTCGTAAGTTTGTCCCATGGATTGATCGAGTAGTTTGAAATAACCGGTAAGATATACTCTTTACATAATTTAAATATACATGGGATAGTTTATTTATTTATTTTAATAACCGTTTAATCGATGAATTAAAGTAAAATCGTAGGAACCTGATAAATTCAGTTAAGACGATTGAAGACGATTCATGGAAAGCAGGATATGGAAATAAAATGGATATTCGACAAGGGAAAATCATTTGTGAGTAAATCTCACTCACCTTTTATTTACAATCTTTTTTATTTCGTTAAAAATAATTGTTGTTGCTTGTTTGAATTTTTCTGCTTGTTTTATATATATTAGTTATTTAGGCTATATATATATATATATATATTGGGTTGATTGATTGGTTGGATTCCCGCAGTCTCATTAGCGGATGCCCGCAGTTTCATAGCGGATGATTACCCTATACGCCCCACGCTATGATTAGTGGATGACCTTCTATACCGCGATATTCTGCCACGAAGCAGAATGGGTATTATTTATGTGCTAACATCTGTGGATGCAGGAAAACAGGTTGGAGGAATCCAACTGGATTCCTCAAAAATATATTATCTGTTTGTTTATTTGTTTGCATATATATTTTTATATATGATGTGTTAGAAAAATAAATAATTGGTTGCTTTGTGTGTTTTATCACTGGGCTTAAGGAATGATATTTAAAAATATCGTAAAAAGGATATTTGAGATTTAAAAAGGGGAAAATTCTATTTTTAAATAGAATTTGAATTTTTATGGGAATTAAAAATATAAACTTGTTTTGAAAAAATAAAACAAGTAGTTCCTTTATAAACGAAGTTTATAAACAGTTCTTTTATAACGAAGTTATAAATGAAGTAAAAAGAATTATCATTTGATAATTCAGAAATAGAAGTACCAGTGTGAAATTGGAATTTGAAATGAAATTTCAAATAGGATGTGAAATGAAATTTTTAAATATATAACTCAAATGAATTTTGAGTATAACATTTGAATAATAGAATTAGAAAAAGGAGTTTAAATATTTGAATTTTACAAGGAGATTGAATATTAGAAATTCAAATCGAAGTTCAAATAGAATTTGAATTCAAGGAATTAAAATAAGATTTGAACTCAAAGGGATTCGAATAAGGAAATTCAAATAGAGATTCGAAGGTAGAATTTCAAAATAGAATTTGAAATATAGAATTTCAAAGAAGAATTGAATAAAATTTGAAATATAGTATTTCAAAGAAGAATTCAAATGTGAAATTTGAATAGAGATTTGAATGGAATTTAAATATGAAATTTGAATTGAGATTTGAATATAGAAATTCAAGTAGAAATTTGAATATGAGATTTCAAATTGAATTTGAAATAAACTTTGAAAGTAGGATTTCAAAGTAGGATTGAAATAGGATTTCAAAATAGGGAATCCAAATAGTTTTAAAATGGAATTTGAATTCAAGGGAATTCAAATGAATTTGAATATTTGAAATTCAAATGGTGTTGAAAATGAATTTGAATATTTGAAATTCAAATGGTGTTGAAAATGAATTTGAATATTAGAAATTCAAATGGTGTTGAAAATGAATTTGAATATTAGAAATTCAAATGGTGTTGAAAATGAATTTGAATATTAGAAATTCAAAAGGGGGCGGAAATGAAAAATGAAATTTGAATATAAGAGATTCAAATTGAATTCAAATAGGATTTAATCTATGGGATTTGAATATGAAATTCAAATGGGTTTTAAACTATGGAATTTTGAATATAGAATTTAAAAAGGAGTTTGAATATTTGAATTCCAATAGAATTCAAATATAGAAATTGGAATATAGAACGTCCAAATGGAATTTAAATATAGAGTTCGAATAAAAGAATTCAAATGAATTCGAACATAGAATTTGAATATAGGGAATTCAATATAGAAATTCAAGTATTTGAATTTGAATGTCAAATAGGAAGGGAATTGGAATTTGAATATAGAATTCAAATAAAAGTGAGATTGGAAATTTAATCAAGGAGTTCAAATAGAGTTAAATGAAATTGAATTTATTTTAAAGAAGTTTAAAAAGGTTTATATATATAAATATAATTAAAACGAACTCGCCGCAGCGCTGCAGTTCGTAAATTAGCGATTCGAACTTCAATTGAGTATACAGAACGCAGTTGAAGTCGGAATTCTTTGAAACAAGAAACGTCAGGACCGATCTGATAATAGTTTTCTAATGAAGAAGAAAAATCTGAATTTCTTCGTATAGATTTTGAGTTATGTCAAAATCAAATTTTCAGAAAAACAGCGCCAGAACCATTTAAAAACCATAACGGTTTATTTCATTTATAAAAGGATTTTAAGCAAATAAAATCCGCATTTCTATTTAGAAAATCTCAGAGTTGAGTTGTAAAATATATATGCGAATTCAAATGTGTAAATGAATAGGATTTTTGAAAACAGAAACCAGATTTTGATTTATTGAATAGCATTAACTAATTTTGAATAGAAATTAGTTAATGAGATTTCGAATGAATATTGGGTTTTAATAAGTGAATTCGATTTGAAAATTTATATTCGAAATCAAAAAGGAAACTCAAATTGAAATTGAAATTCAATTTGGTTGTGAGCAAGTTAAACATTTTATTTGAACGTGTTATGTTCAACAAAGAAGTGAAATAGGCAAAAAGGGCTATTTAAAGAAAAATTGAGCGAAACTGAATTCAAACGATTCGAAATTAAATTCAAACGAATGGATTGAGTTGAATTGAATTGGAAACAGGTGAACAGGTGTTAAACAGATATGGGATGAAGTATATGAAGATTTAAATTTATGTGCCCGACAAAAAGGTACATGTTTAAATTTATATATGGGTTTTATGCGCCGTATCGGCAAGCCGCTTGGCTTTTCCTTTTTCTTTTTGATTGGGGAAGATACCGGGAAGCTATTTGAAATTTCCCGATGCTCCCGATACAGGGGAGGTTATGGCGAATTTTTCCGGAAATTTAAGGAGTTAGAATATTTTTAAGATATTTTGATAATTAGAAATCATTGTATCGACGTATTGAATTCGATAGTAAAGTGAATATAAAAATCGAATGTTGTAAAAGAGATAGAGATAACTGATTGGAATTGTTTCAAATTGCAAATAGAGATATTTTCTAATATATAGAAAATAAAAGAAGTTAATATTTGGAAACGTTTTCCAAATGACATAAGAGGCCAAGAATGATTATTGAAAATATTTGGTTAACAAATATTGATAAGGAAATGGAGAAGAGATTTAATTAATGAATATTAATTAAAGAGCCCAGTGATTTGTTTGATATGTTGATTGAACACTTGTTTTTATTCGATAGTTAAATCACAGACTATCGAAGTTTTGACCATCGTTGTCAATATGGAGAGACCGGTTGGATTATTATCCGAAGAACCACTCCGTATCGGCATAAGCGTTGCGAACCAAGTATGCTGAATATATTGAAGACGGAGTAAAGTGCAAGGGCTTTTCTATTTATAGAAATAGTGCCTTCGGTTTCGTTCAATCCCAGAACGAACGTAAATGGACGAATGTCTGACAAAGTATTTCCAATGATCAAATGGGTTGGTCTGTATGAATGTATATGGTGGCAACGGATTTATCCCTTAGCATAATATCCAGAATATTTGTGCAAACTCGACTAGTGATTAACGGATCTGACAATGTGGCATTCAAAGTGATTGTGCTACGAATGAATGGTAAGTATGCGTAGCCTCAGGCCTCAACAACCGGGAAAGGACAAAAATCGGGCAGGCAGCATGGCTATGTGGGTCGCACCCATTAGGGTGTATAATCACCTATCTAGAGAAATTCCTTTTGTTTCTAAATCTATCGATTCTGCCCATTCGGGAAACGGTGGTTTGAGTCCAACCGTTGGTGATATACATTCGATACACTCAAGCGAAATGAGTGGTCGGTCATGTGTGGGCCGGGTTACAAGATGTTCTTGTTAAACCCAGGTGTATTCGCCTCTAGAGATGCACTGTCGGAAGGTGGTCCCATACCTTGTCATGTTGGAAATCCAATCTCCAATAAGCGCCATGCGGTTTTTGATTTTCTAATATATATGTGGAGCGTGAGATGCAAGCGTTCTGCTATTTGGTTATTTACTTGATGTAGACATTATTATAATATCACTGGATTTTCGTATCAAAGTGTTTTGGGTTATAGTAAGGGAAAAACCGTCCGTGTTTATGTGTGGGCTGGTCTTACTATTACCTTTCCTTTTGAAAGGGTTTTTGAAGTTAAGCAAGTGGTTGGAGTTTACTCACACCAGTCCCATGACTGACCCAGAGTTTATTTTGTTTTTTTTTCCCTAAACTCTTGGGTGCCCAAATTTGTACGGGCAGTCAAGTGTTTCAGGCTTTTACAGATACACTTGGAGGAGCTTGAAGCAGGAGGCTTCAACGTTAGTTATTTAGAGTTACTTCCGCTGGATCAAATGTTATGTGTACTCTGATGATGGTATGTATATATGTACAAAACAGATTTGTATTTCGAAGCTTAGGTTATATAATATATTTTATTTGTTCCGCTGTGAGTTGTGATCTTCGTTTTTCTTCTATTCTAATATTTCTTTCTTTCTATTTCTCATCCTCTAACTTCTTTCTATTAATGGTTCGTATTTCTGTGTTATTTGGGTTGGACGTGTGATGTATTTAGTCAACTCAGATAGCACGGATTTGCGGGTCTCTACAAGCCCCGTGTCGACAGGCATGTCGACATGGGTGTCGACAGCCCTGTCGACAGGGGTGTCGACACAGGGTGTCGGCCCTGTTGATCTGGGTGCACCAGATCTGGTTTTTGGATTAGTCTTGGGCTGTGTCCTAGAGTGTTCCGAAATCTGATGGTCCTAATCTAACCTAGGGTTAATCCTATGGTCTAAAACACACCCTAATCCTATAAATATACCCTAATACTACCCTAATTCATACTAAAAAATAGAAATGATGCCACCATGCCGCCAAAATCAAACTTGAGAGGAGCCTCCACTAGTTTATGAAGAAAGTTGCAAGCTAATCAACCTCTAATCATCATCTTCCTCTTGTATAGCAACTAGTTCTACTACATAAGTTTGCTAATCTTGGTTTTGGTGAGTTCCTATAGCTTTAATAATCAATTGTTAAATTGATTATGGTAGGATGTGATAAGACATGGCTATGTTTGTGGATAAATGTGTTTATGCAAGTTTGTATGATATGTGTTTTGCAAGTTTTATGCTATATGCAAGTTTAATGCCATGTTTTATGATGCAAAACACTATGTTGAACATTTATGCATATGTAACATGTTATGCAAACTATATGTGAGAGTATATGCAAGTTATATGTAACATGATATGCAAGTTATGCATGTGGTTTTATGCATGCTAAGTATTTGATTGTATGCATGCTAAGTATTTGGTTTTGTGCATGCTAAGTATGTGGTTTTGTGCATGCTAAGTATTTGGTTTTGTGCATGCTAAGTATTTGATTTTATGCGTGCTAAGTATTTGATTTTATGCATGCTAAGTATTTGATTTTATGCATGCTAAGTATTTGATTTTATGCATGCTAAGTATTTGATGGTATGCATGCTAAGTATTTGGTTTTATGCATGCTAAGTTTTTGGTCATATGCAAGTTATGATGCAAGTTCATATGCAAGTTATGATATATGTTCATATGCAAGTTATGATATATGTTCATATGCAAGTTATGATATAAGTTCATATGCAAGTTATGATATATGTTTATATGCAAGTTATGATATATGTTCATATGCAAGTTATGATATAAGTTCATATGCAAGTTATGATATATGTTCATATGCAAGTTATGATATATGTTCATATGCAAGTTATGATATATGTTCATATGCAAGTTATGATATAAGTTCATATGCAAGTTATGATATATGTTTATATGCAAGTTATGATATATGTTCATATGCAAGTTATGATATAAGTTCATATGCAAGTTATGATACATGTTCATATGCAAGTTATGATGCAAGTTCATATGCAAGTTATGATATATGTTTATATGCAAGTTATGATGCAAGTTCATATGCAAGTTATGATATATGTTTATATGCAATTTCATATGCAAGTTATGACGCAAGTTCATATGCAAGTTTATGTGCAAGTTCATATGCAAGTTGTCTCTTTTATGATATGCATAATGCAAGTTTGGGTTAATTACTAGTTGGGTTTAATGTATGCTCATATATGCAAGTTGACACCTTTTGAACCCATGATAAAGTTATAAGCTATGTTGGTTAAACCCATGACATTTTTGATGAATCTTCCCTTTTATTATGTCACGTTACGAGAGCGAATTACGTGGGGAACGATGGGGTTAATATGCATGTTAATAAAATGATGTGGAATGGGTATGCTTAAGAGTAACATAAATTAAATGGACATAATTGGGAATTTACCTATTGAGTTAGGTCTACCCATATTATGGAGTTGGGAATTTACCTGTTGAGTTAGGTCTACCCATACTACGGAGTTGGGAATTTACCTATTGAGTTAGGTCTACCCATATTCTGGAAAACATGATTAATTAATTAGGGATAATTAATATAAATTATGAGGGTGATTAATTAGGTGTAATTAATCGACTAAGACACGAGGTTGGACTCAGTTGTAGCGTAAAACTGCCCGGACCCAACCGGCTTAACCAGTTGCTACAAATGTTAGCCCAATGTGAGAGGTCTTAGGAACAAATTAAATACGTGATTAAAGTAAAGACACGAGGTTAGACCTTTTTATGACAGAAGTCTGCCCGGAACCAACCGGTATATCCAGCAGTCATAAAAGATGGTCTAATGTGAGAGGTCTTTATGAGGTCATGATCTTAATTAATTAAGAAACACTTAACCATATTAGCATGTAGAGGGACATGAGGGGTTAAGTGGGTGCCTTGGGTGGCATGTGGAAATCTAGTGGGTTGCCTTGGGTGGCAATAGAAAATACGATTAGAATACTTAACCAAAGAGGAACATGTAATTAAACATGGGTAAAGGGTTAAGTAAGTGCTTTGGGTGGCATGTGGAAATCTAGTGGGTGCCTTAAGTGGCAATTGATATATGATTAGATGACTTAACCAAACCTTAACATGTAGGTGGGCATGATTATAACAGGGGTTAAGTGGGATACACTAGATAAAATAACAAGCTTAGGCTGTAGCTTGTGGGGGCCCATTTCAACCAATATCCCAAACGTATCTTAGTGGGCTCGACTCTAGTCGAGTGACGGGACACGCATATTGGGCTTGACTATAAGAGGCCAAAATGGGTTAGCGGTGGCAACGCATGACCAACGGGTTTCATATGCGTGTGTGGACCCGGGCTGGTAAATAAGACGTTGTTGCATCGTGTAGATATAAGCCGTGCACCGTTAGTTTTATTAGGTTGCCACGCTGGGGAATGGTACACCCCACGGTGGGGCCAGCATGGGTATCTACGTTAGGGAGCCGATCGAATGGGGAGTAGTGTGTACACCTAGTGGATTGTAGGGCCCCGTGGCGTCTACTTAGTCACCTAGGGGTACGCGAGAACTATTAAGTTAATTTTATAAATCCAGGGGTGGGATCAACCTTTAAGTTAGGAATGACTGGTGTGGTGCAGTGTAGGAATTACCCTTGGGTGGGTAGATCTGGGGTGGTGTAATCCAGTAATTATCCTTGGGTGGATAAATGCGTCTTTTCGGTTATCTTAGTACATCCTGTGTTTAGTTGGCTACTTAGTGTAGTCATTATCCCCAGAGGTATCGTACCTTGTTTATATCATACCCTAATTACTTTAATGATTGTATTGTTAGGGTTATAGGACTCACTCAGACTTATGTCTGACCCCGTTGTTTTTATCTTTTTTCCCAACCCTCAGGTTATCAGAGTGGGCCCAGTACGAGTGGGCTTAGATCAGGCTGCTTTATTCTCTTTTGGAACTTGGACCATAGATGTAGAGCTCAGCTTACCCTTTCTTTTATGGCTATCAGTTCATGTATTGGGATTATGTACTTTTATTTATCAGGATGGATATTTTGTACTTGACTCTTATTATGGTTTTGAGATGTAACCAAACATGTTTTATGTTCCGCTGCAATTGAAATGATATTTTAAAATTTTCAAGTATTACTTATATCTGTCTTGTTGTAATTTTTCTGTTCTATATTCACTTAAAAATACTCCACCGATGTTATGGCATTCCCTTAGCGAGTGACCATAGCGGGTGTGGGGTGTTACAATTGCCCTCTCGACGATCTTGTTCTTTGCCCTTGTCCTTGTCCTATAATACTTAATTACATGTCCCTTTTTACCGTACTAAAGATATTCTCTCTTGTCATGGGTTTTTATTATTCTTTCACTTGGCCTCTTTCCTTTCACCTTTTTCCTCTTCATGGATTAAGCTATATCAACAAGTTTCTCATCCTTAGACTTGTGTTCTTTATCCTCGTTCCTACTATCCTTATATAACTTGTTGAAAAGTTTCTCGAAAGCTACTTCCATCGCACGGCAACCCTACAAAGCTTGAGATAAGATTAGTCGCAAGTAAAACTACTGCGGCTACAGATGGAGGTTGGACACTACTTTGCCCTCCGACATGTGTCGCATGCCTACAAACTATGGTGAAAAAGAAAGAGAGAAGAGACTCAAGGAGAGAATCAAAAGAAAGTGCATATGGCTTTGGGGAATATGCCTTTCGTAAAAAAAAACTTTTCTTTATAAAAATGCTTCTTTGTAAACGTTTTGAAAATAATTTCAGAAGGTTTATAAAAGCTTTTGCCCAGTCTGGTAACCTTCTGCTCTGATACCAAATGTAACATACCACATCCGTTAAGGTCACTCACAAAGGGAATGCCTTAACTTCAATGGAGCATTATGGGTACTGGAACAAAAATATTACAAGACAGACATATATAAAACAGCGGAAAGTAAAGTAAAAGTGCTTCAAATCATTTATTAAATATAATTGTTTACAATAAAAGCCCATCAACTTCCAATACCCAATTACATAGCTAAAATATCAGTCTTGCTCAAAAACAAAGAAGCATAAAAATAAATTGTAGTATTCCCCAATAAAGCAAAGCAAGCCATAGGCAAGAGAAATTCAAGCAGCACATGAAAGAGCCTTGGACCTTGGTAAGATCCGAACTAAGCTGTATTCCCACCCTGCGAACCTGGGGGGAAGGGGGGAAACGGAAGAAAAAGAGGCGAAACAAAACGGGTCAGTCATAAAGACTGAGTAAGTCCTAGTGACTTTCAGCATAAAAACAGGTAAAGATAACATGGCATGAATAATTATGTTAACAAAATTATTTCTTATATATAGCAAGTGCAAAGAAGAACTACGAGGGCAATATCCCCATAAAGATGAAAATTTCATTGATACATTGTTGGAAACATTATTTTCTGATTGATTAAAATCAAATGTAAGTTTATTGTCTTGATGGAAAAACAAATTATATCATATAGTTTCTGAATTTTTAATTGCTAGCGTTAAGAAAATTTTCTACTTTTATTCTATAGGTTCCATTTCACGCTGATGGTATTCAACATCAATTATATTTGCTTGCACAAGGACCAAATTTTATAGTCGAGTGTTACAATGGGTTTTTTGTAAATGGTTATAAATTTCACACAATGCATGTAACACCCCACATCCGTTAAGGTCACTCACAAAGGGAATGCCTTAACTTCAATGGAGCATTATGGGTACTATAACAGAAATATTACAAGACAGACATATATAAAACAGCGGAAAGTAAAGTAAAAGTGCCTTAAATCATTTATTAAATATTATTTTCTACAATAAAAGCCCATCAACTTCCAATACCCAATTACTTAGCTAAAATATCTGTCTTGCTGAAAAACAAAGAAGCATAAAAATAAATTGTAGTATTCCCCAATAAAGCAAAGCAAGCCATAGGCAAGAGAAATTCAAGCAGCACATGAAAGAGCCTTGGAGCTTGGTAAGATCCGAACTAAGCTGTATTCCCACCCTGCGAACCTTAGGGTGAACGGAAGAAAAAGAGGCGAAACAAAACGGGTCAGTCATAAAGACTGAGTAAGTCCTAGTGACTTTCAGCATAAAAACAGGTAAAGATAACATGGTATGAATAAACTGAAAGTAAACTTAAGCTTGATGACAAGATAAGCCACAGGCACGATAACTAAGAATAACATCATAGGATTTCTGTCATGTATAACATTGCAAGGTTCCCATTCAAGATGAACTAAGTATAGTTTCGCAAGATTTCTATCAAGCATCGCAAGATTTCTCTGCTTCACCATTAAAATGATATCTATTTGCTCTGCACCACCTAACTAGTGTCCCAACTAGTAATCTATATAAAATGATAAAATCATAACGTGATCCAAATCCCCGAAATTAAGGTTGCTTTCACGTGTACATCTATTATTTATTTCCTAGATCCAATCTAGGGTTTTCTATCGAGCGCTTCCTAGATTCAATCAGGATTTATGCCACCTAGGTCCAACCGAGGGATTATGCTACCTATTGAACGCTTCTTGGATTTAGGGTTTATGCCACCTAGGTCCAACCTAAAGATTATGCTACCTACGTGTATCATACGACCCCCAATGATTGTAGATACCTATGCTGGTCCCACCATGGGGTGTATCCAGTCCTATGGTGGCGGCCCGACACAATTCTAGATTGCATAGGGTATACTACCGGTGCCCTCCGATGCCCTGTTTTTCCGCTCCGGAGTTGCGTGCACGCCCGCACTCCGTTAGAACCACACTGTGCACCCACCGCCGTTGCTTTTGACCGCTTACAATCAGCCTAGTAATCGTGCCCCACCCTGCCTAGTTTCAGGGTACCATGATACATCTAGTGGGTTACTGCTGAAATGGGTCCCCGTTACTAGGGTTTCCTACTGGTTAAGTTTGTGGGCCTATATTTACTAATATTACCCACCAACCCGATATATACTTAACCCTCTCCGTCCATCACGTTGAGTTGGTTAAGTGTTTTCTCTTGTTTTACTTAACCCTACCACACATCATGTTATATCGGTTAAGTGTTGTTCCTTGTGTTACTTAACCCTACCGCAAGCCTAGTTATACTGGCTAAGTGTTCTCCCTTGTGTTAACTTAACCCCACCGCATGTCATGTCATATTGGTTAAGTGTGTATTGACTTAGCCCACCTACTTATCATGTTGTGACGGTTAAGTGTTACCCTCTGTAGTTACTTAACCTTACCATGCATCACGTTATATTGGTTAAGTGCATGTTAACTTAAACCCATCCACCAGTCATATTATAATGGTTAAGTGTCATTAGCCTAGCCACGTTACTTAACCCACCCATTCATATCATATTGGTTAAGTGTCATTAGTCTAGTCATATTTCTTAACCCACTCATTGGTCTAATTAACAATTATGTTGGTTGAGCCTACACTTATAAGTTTTACATGTTCTTAACTCATACCTTTTAGGTCCACATTTATATGTCAAATTTCCATGTCATCCCACCTAACCCTCTAACCATACCCACGTCTTTTTATGGTAAGTATTCCTTAATTCATTCATTATGACGAACGAATCATGACCTCTCACATTAGACCGTGCATTTTGTGGCCACTGGATTTGCCGGGCGGTTCCGGGCAGATTTACACCACAAACTGGGTCTAACCTCGTGTCATAAACCGTTACGCCTACAATTTGGCCTTCGACCTCTCACATTAGACTGACACTTTGTGGCTACTGGATTTGCCGGGCGGTTCCAGGCAAATTTACACCACAAACTGAGTCTAACCTCGTGTCAAAGGTTCATTAATGGTTGCATTCCATCCAAAACCCCAATATCAGTTCATGTATTTAACATATAGAAATGTTCATGATTCACGTTTTTGCCCCCAAAACATATTCCCAAATTATTATCATAATTCACTATAAGGTTATGCCAAGTTATAGCCTTTTATTTGCAATACATGCCAATTACCCAAAACCCAACTTAGGCGCGTTCATATTAAACCTCTACTAAGTCACAAATTATCATATATGTTTCAACTCCAAATTTTACATAATTAACATATGCCCAAGTTCTAGATTACATGTAAATTTTACATATGCACAATTCGTACCAAATTTACATATGTTCAATTTATGCCATTTTACATGTATGCCAATTTTATGCCATTTTACACATATACCAAGTTTCATGCCGTTTTACATATGTCAAGATTCATGATCTACATGTTTACAAAGCTATGCTTAATTTACAAAGATCCAGTTTTATACCCAAAATTACATGTATAACATGTTTACACCAATTTACCCATAACGAGTTCTAGCCAAATTACATATATCAAGATCTATATCATATTACATATATCAAGATCCATGTCAAACTATTTATGTCTATCCCCATTCTTGCAATTACTATTATAATGACAATACCCAAATATTCAATTTCATGTTATTGGTAGTAATACCCAAATATCCAATTTTTATGTTATGCCATCAATTCCACCAAACACATATATCCAAATAGGTATTATCCCAATATTCCCCCGTGTTCAATCGTACGCAAATCGCGTTTTAGGCCTAGGTCCGAAATTGACCAAGGTTCATCAAAAGAAAATAAATAGAGGGAGGTAGAAGTTGCAATAAGAACAAGATCAGAAAGTAAACAGCATAAATCATCGTGATAGGCATAAAGATTACAACTTGATGATAACGTCATTATGAATCAAGAAAACTGCTCAATAGATCATAAATTTGTCATGAGCATAAAGATAGACAAGTCCCAAAACACAAGATTAAAGGAGCAACAGAAATAGATCAGAATCGATAAACATACTTAAATCCAATTCCACTTTATTCCATGGCCACATTAAAATTAAGTGTTTAAATCTAAAAACAACTAGAACTTACAGAGCATGTCTAGTGAATTAGGAACTGAATTTGTTGTAAAAATGTTGCGGCGTTGTTAATTTATTGTCTTGAATCATTGTTAAAGCTTTGTTCTTCGAATTGATTTGAGTTTGAATGCTTAAGCTTTAATTTGGGGGCGGCGGCCATGGTTCAAGAGGTATTTAAGCAGCATAATGGTGTAAGAATGATTTGATATGAATTAGATTAGGTCTAAGGGTGTTTTTATAGGTGTAGGAACTAGTTCAGGCCCTTTGATAAACACTAGAATCAATCCGGACCGTCAAAACACGTCTCAGGCTTCAAAAATGAGTTCTGGGTCAAACCAGGCCGACTAGGTCGACCTGTAAGGGGGGAGGTCGACACTATGGTCGACCTGGGGGTAGGTCAACCTGACGGGGGGGGGGGGGGGGTAGGTCGACCCTATGGTCGACCCCCTGGTCCAGTCCTGCCTGAAAACTGCTGAAATTTGTACAGGCCATAACTTCTTCATCCGGACTTCGATTTTCGAAAACTCGGACTCTATTTCATGTAAAATTTCGAGCCGGACACAATGGCATAACCAGTTTCCCCTGATTCTGACTTTAAAATTTAATTCTGCTTTGATTTCTTGTTTTAACATGTTATAAAAATACGGGTTATTACAATGCACTATGGAAAGAACAAAAAAACAATGAATAGTGGTGTATGTGTGAAAGGAAGTTGTTACGATGATTTGAAAAGTGATTATTATGGGATGATTAAAGAAGTTATCAAGCTGACATACCTTGGAGACAAAAATGAAATATTTTTATTCAATTGTGACTGGTTTGACACTGTAATAAGAGATGGAATAAGAGTGCACTATACAAATGGATTGATTGAACTAAAGAAAAATTCCAGACTTCGAACAGATGATGTTTTTTTGTTTGTTCAACAATGCCAGCAGGTTTATTTCACTTGTCAACCTAATACATCAAGTGAATGGTTAATAGTTATTAAAACTGTCGCAAGAAGTCGTTTTGCACTTAATGCACCTAACTTAGAGGAGGATGTAGATGTGGATCAAGTAGATGAGATGTGTCAACAATCTACAGTTCACCTTGACGACAGTCTTGATCAACCAATAACATTTGACCATTATGACGATGTTGATAACGAAGAACTAGAGCTGGCAATGGAAAATAGTGACGAAAGCGATGAATCAGAAGAGGATATAGAAGTTGATGACGACGACGATGATGAATTTGGAGAGAGTGATGATGATGTGGTAGAAATGGACGAAGAAGTTGCTATTGAAGATGATTATTCTCTTTATCAGTTCGAGAACACTATTGGACGATGTCATAAGTAACATTTTGTATTTTTGTTGAAATCTAATAAAAAACATGTCAGATTTTGCAGCTTTGTTTTTGAATGCATTAATAATTTATGCAGTTATTTTGACGTAACATTTGAGTTCACATTATATATGGTCATGTACATCACTAGAATTCAAACTTACTAGGTATGTATTCATTTTCCACCGTTCGTGCATGTTTATGTATTACAATGGAATGCACGTTACAAAGTATCGCTTTCATATTAATTTGTGATCAAGTTTCCTTAGCTCTTCAATATAATATGCATTTGAGAATTTTTTATCCATACATTATATTACAATTATTTGACTGTTTTTTATTTCAGTTTTCTGAAGTGGATTTGAAGCTTATTGAAGAACTAGGAAAATATTGGATATCAGTACAAATAGGTTCGCTTTCTAGATTAACTATAGGTAAATATCTATATTTTATTCAACTAGCTATCGTACATAACATGCTTGCACAAAAATATTTAGATAGCGTACTAAAATATTATTGGCCATTTTCTAATTTTATGATAATACCAAGTCTTTGATAATTTTTTCAAATAATCAAATTTATGTGTAGTTACAATATAATGACTGGTTCAACTTTTCGAAGTCTTATAAGAAAGATGACAAATACACATTCAGCACAATCCGAATGTGTAGATAACATGCCAAGACAGTTTATTCCAAACACAATCACAAATGCAACGACTGACATATGTGAGGAGAGACTAGAAGTTGTAGATGAAAGAGGCGAAGAGGGACTTGAAGTACAACAAGAGGCGAGAGACGGTCCACTAGGAATTGAAGAGGATAGTGAGGAAGAGGAAGATGATCCAAAGGTGAGTAAGAGGAGCCATATTCCAGTTGGAGGATATGGCACTCCAATCGACCCTGTTACACAAAAAAGATCACTTGAGTGGACTGGAAATCAGTAAGAATTAATGACACTTCTTTTTTATATTTCTTCCTATGAATATTCTATGAGGTATTTCAATATGTTGTTTAGATTTAAGAACAAATCCGCCTCTCGTCTTATTGGACGTATCTGGAACTTACGGTTTACAGAGCCATGGTATACGTTTTCTAAAGTGCCTCATGAAAAAAAAAGCAATACTGTTTAATGAGTTTAAGGTATGTTTATGTTCTTTTGATTTGAATTACTGATTTTTCTCTAGTGAAATTTATTTACAATACATTTCAATGTATAGCGGGCATACACATATGATGCTGTTTATGAGCAAAGAGTTTATGAGATTTGGACCAAAAACGCTTCCTCTATCCTAAAAAAGAAATTGTATCGTGCACGAAAAAAGGCAAAAGAATTAAGGCAAACTAAAAGAATGATTAGCTGTCGAGATACGCAACCGAGTTGGATTCAAAAAAATATTTGGAATCAAATGATTGATATGGAATGGCATAAGAGTACGTATGATGGCAAAGGTAACAAGATGAGAAATAATCGTTTGACACCAAAGAAGGGACTCACTCTCGTCATACTGCTGGTTCGGTGTCTATTGTGTCACATGATGCTCAAATGGTAAGCTAGTATCATTTTTCGTGCTCATTACATAAGAATAACGACATATGTTTCGTCAAAATTAGTTTTTTTTTAGTAAAAAAAACAATGCATAATAATAATGAAATATATAAACTGAAAATTACTTGCTATGCCCTCCTTTTAATCAGTGCAAAAAACTATTGGTCGACTCCCTCTTGGTTATCATAAATCTTAATTGGAACTTAAATTACTTGTACAGTAGTTTCCGATTTTATAAACTTTTGACCAGTCTTGCATGTTTACATGTGTTAAATATATCCATGCTTACTATTTATACTAAATGTTTTTAATATCCAATTTTGAAGGAACTCGAGACAGGCCATTCTGTATCATTTGCTGATAGCTTCTATTACTGGCATACTAAAAGAGAGAAAGGAAAAGGCAAAGTAAAAGGATCGTTGATGCCAAACAGCTCGTTTGTTGACAACAAATCAAAAAAAGCTTATGTAAGTTTTTTTGTTGGAAAATTAATTGTTGACTATCTTTTACTGATTCATCTAATTCATTTTAACTTATAAGTGTTAGGGTATTATAATCTACCATTGAATACAACAGCGGTTACAAACTGTGTGAATAACCTAGTTTGGTTGACAAAAGCTGAGCCTCTGCTTAGTTAAAAACTGTGTGAATTTGCTTAGTTAAAAACTGAGCATAGGCTAAATTTACAATTGAGTGTTTGCACTGTCAAAAACTGAGCCTATGTATGCACTGTAAAAAAACCGAGTGAGGTTGTAATTTAAGGAGCTTGTCTACCCATTAGCTGTAACATTCATGCTACAGTAATAGCACATTCTCTAGCTTTTAGAATTTATTTCATAGTACATGAAAATTTATTATTGATAGCCATCACCCAGAATGTTCACGATGAAGATACCTACTGGACATCTACACTCACCACTAGCAGTCTATAATTTACGGAGTCCTTATTAATTTTACCACCGCTATTTTTCTTAAATTAATCAATTTTTTTAGGCCAATTTCACCTTCATATTTCGGCCTACACAATAATTCCCATGCTATTTAATGATTTTTGCCTCCCTAAAAAATGTTTGCATGCATTTTATCTATTTTCAGTAAAAAAGAAACAGGGAGGTGGTGATAAATATATCTGAAAACCTACTCATTCATACAACAAACTCATGTCCTAAACTTTCGACTGAAACCTACTCATATATGTGTGTGTATATATATATATATATGCCATGTAATAGAGCGACTTGCACAGCTCCTCTTATATCTACGTAATAATTTACAACAACAAAAGAGATCCTATGCTGATGAAGGCATGAACTCCTAGACCAATACTTATTACTAGCTACCAGATTTATGTATTAAGGAAGCAGAGGTGGATTTTATATCCAATCTATCTTGGGCTTAAAACTTGGTCAAAAATCTTAATATGGACCATCCGTAAACTAGGCTTTCAGCACTGGTGGAGAATCTTGTAGCTGAATATAGAATTTATGGCTCCGTAAGCATCAAAAAACTGTGCTATCTTTTCTTCCCCTGATTTATAATCTTCTACCTCTAGTAATTATTAGACTCGGGTAATGTCCTTGCATTGACGTCGTCTATGAAAGAAGTAGAATGCCTAATATCTATGATTTGTTCTTTACTCCATTTGCTTGTTTCCATGGATAGTATCAGGGTTAAGATCATTGATTGTTTCTTTAAAGTCGTCTTCTTGAAGGGCACTGACTGCTTTATTGCTTTGATACAGCATTTTTTCTTGATTGTATGTCTCTAATAGTTCAACCACTTCCTTCATTAAAGGCCTAATTTTTGGGTTTTTTGTTAAGGCATCTACGAGATAAACTGGCAATTCTGACTGCAGCTTTACTAGAATACTGTCCTTGCATTTTAGGATCTATTATTTTCAATAATTTCGTGGTTCGGATTAAAAGAGGACGAGCCCAGTCAGCAAGATAATGTTCGGGGTTCGGGCGTCGCTTGTCAAGTGCTTTTTTCTGACCATGATTTCCAGCATTACTCCAAAGCCATATGCATCACTTTTAGCAGTAAGATGACCTGTTTTAACATATTAAGGATCGGCATAACCGTAAGTACCCATGATCCTTGTAGAAACATGTGTATGATCACCCATAGGTCCGTCCTTTGCAAGCTCAAAATCTGAAAGTTTGGCATTGAACTCTCCGTCTAACAAAATATTCGATGTCTTTAAATCACGATAAATGATGGGTCTTTCTGCTCCATGAAGAAAAGCAAGTCATTTTGCTGCATCTGGTTAAATTTTCATCCTCATAATAGGCTATGTCAATATATTACGTCTTCGGAAAAGCTGTCTCTAAGCTTCCATATGGCTTGTACTCATAGACTAATAAACGGTATGTATCTTCACAGCAATAACCAACCAAGTTTTACTAGATTAGGATAACTAAAACTGCCCTAGATAGTTGATTTCAGCCAACCACTCCCTGCCTCCTTGAAACCCATATGGGTTGAGCTCTTCAACAGCAACTTTAGTAGACTTAAAACCTGGTCTTATTTTTTCGTCTATAACACCTTTATATACAAGCCCAAAACCATCTTCACTGAGTATTAGATCTCGACTGAAATGGTTAGTTGCTATCATCAATTCTTTATAGGACAATATGCTGACATTTATCAAATTATTAATTTGGTTCAGTTTTATTATCTCTTTTGGGCCCTCAACTGCAGTTACAAAATATCCAGATGCTGGCACACTACCTATAGCACTTATAATGGTTGATTTATTTAAATCACCGGTATTTGTGCTTAGTTGTACATTTTCCTTTTCAGAACTGTTTTTCGCCTTAATTCTTGAGCTTTTTGTGGAAGATTGGGAAACTTTTTTTTTTCCAATACATTGAACTTGGTTGAAGCAACTCCAGGGATCGTTGTAAGAGAGGCAGTTACCCATATACAAATTCCGTCAAATTATATTGCCCTTCATATTCCAACAATTAGACTATGACAATGAAAGCGGATATCTTCTGATGCTGTAACACCCCGCCTAAGCTAGGGTCACTCACAAAGGAATGCACTAGCTTTAGAGGGGCATTATTGGTAAACATGCACATAAATATCACAAGACAGAACATATAAAAATAGCGGAAGTAAAATCAAACTTTCATAACATGAATAAATAAGGTCTAAAGCCTTTTACATCAGAGTACATCAAAACCTGTCTTGCAATAGTAAAGAAGCATAAAGACATTTTCATAAATTATTCCCTAAGTAAAAACAGTAAAGTAGCCATTAGCCAAGAAAAGTCCAAGCCATCCATGATGACCTTCGAGCAGAAGAAGTCCGAACTAAACAGCAGTGTTTCCTCCCTGTAACCTGGGGGGGAAACGGAAGAAAAGAGGCGAAACAAAACTGGTCAGTCAAAAAGACTGAGTAAGCCCTATCTACTATTAGTATAAAAACTAGTAAAGTTAACTGACATGAGAAACTGAGATGAACATAAGCATGATAACAAGATAGATAAGCTAAATCAAAATAACAGGATGAACTACTGAACTCAGATAAACTAAGATGTCATGATAAATTACGATGTTAAGACAAAACAAGGTATCACATCGTCAGGTTCCTATCAAGTATAATATCCCAAGATATCTATCACGTATAACGTCCCATGGTAGCTATCCTGTATATCTGCTCTGCACCTCTCGTACCAGTATCCCAACCCGCGTCATGTGTTAACCATGAATGTCCCTTGCCCAACGTCATGTAATGGTCCATGTCAACCTAATATATAGCATATGTAGGTTTTCCCAACTCGTATGCTTCTTTCCATGTATAAGTTCAATCCTTTGCCGTAGGCCATACGGGCTTCCCCTGTAAACGTTTTATCCTTGAAGTTGTTTTGGACTGCAACCCTTGATCTAGTTGTGTTTCCTTACCATGAACTATCGTGCGTCCACTTAGGATTTATGCCACCTAGGGCCGCTAGGGATTATGCTACCTAATGAACGTTTCCGTGTCTCGGTTTGGGTTTTGGCCACCTAGGACCACTAGGGATTATGCCACCCGTCAACCGCGCCCTTGATCCCACGTATGTATCGTGAATCGTTTTCCATGTCTAGATGCACATGTTCCCCAATGTGCCATCCGAGTTCCGTGCCAGGGCAAATCAAGAAATACGGAACTCGGGCGGGAGCTTTAAATCGTCTGCCGATGCAGATATCAAGGTCTGTTTTTGTACCCGTGGCTATGGTCCCACGTGACCCCTCCCTCAACTACTGAAAGGCAATCCACGAAAAATCATGTATAAGAACCACTCCATGGCCCCACTATAGCCCACTTTCCTACGGGCCAACCTCACCCATGACTCGATAGCAAGCACATGGTCTGTTGGGGGTTCCCTGCCTTTCCGCACGTACACGATTGACTAAAGATGGTAGGTAGTCGGCGATGCGCTATCCAGGGCAAAAACAAGAATCGTCGACTCCACGCTAATTCATCCCAGTCTTTAGGTTGCTCGCATAGCAACCAAGGCATACTCTTGGTCCTTTTAACGCAGACCTTAACCTCTCATGGGCCTAGTATAATTACCTGGCAGCCCACAGAGGGATCCCAAGAATATCCTCACGTCCCCCGAAGCTTCCACTTCGGCACCCAGTGCGCTGGAGCTTTTATCCAAGTCAGATAACTTGCTCCACCTCATATACTAAGCGATGACCTACCGTATCAGGTTACTCATCGTTTTGAGAATTAGTCCTATGCCCTTAGCTAAGAATTATTACTTAGTTACCCTTAACTAAGGTTTACCACTTAGCTTCCTTTCCCGTTATCCTTGATTAACCACGGTTTTCTACCTAGTTCTTCTAGCTAGGGTTTGTCTATTGGGTTAAGTGTTATCATTCAAGTCCATGACTTAACCCGCCCACGAATCACGTCAAAGATTGGCTAAGTATTTAAGTTCAAGACTTAGTCCCACAAGTTGGTTAAGTGTACCCAGAAGCTCATGACTTAACCTTATCAAGTCAAATTGGTCAAGTACTAGCTTACCTTAATCCTATCGGATTATCTTGCTAGATCGATTAAGCATATATTATCTTAATCCCATCAAATTATCGAGTCGGATTGGTTAAGTATAGGTTGGCTTAACCCCATCCTCTAATCGTACTATAATGGTTAAGTATATTCTAAAAAGGTCTTGTGACTTAACCTTATCAAGTCCGCGTATTAGATTGGTTAAGTGTAAGTTACTTAACCCCATCAAATCATCATGTATAATTGGTTAAGTATAAGTTGCTTAACCCCATTAAATTATCACGTTAAGTTGGTTAAGTATTGGTTACTTAACCTCATTGAATTACCGAGTTTAAATTGGTTAAGTGTTTAACTTAACCCCATCGAATTACCGTGTTTAGATTAGTTAAGTGTGGATTACTTAACCCCATCTAATTACCGTGTCGGATTAGTTAAGTGTAAATTACTTAACCCCATCCCCTAATCATCTTGTATGGTTAAGTGTCATTAAGAAAACTTACTTAACCTTGCCAAATTATCATGTTGGATTGATTAAGTGTTGGTTAACTTAATCCCCGTCCACTAGTCGTATAAAAATGGTTAAGCATCATTAGGCAAATCAAATCACTTAACCTACCCAACCTTGTCATGTTTTGTTAAGTATCATTAGCCTAACCAATTTACTTAACCCATTTACCCATGTCATATTTGGTTAAGAGTCATTAATCAAATTAACTTAACCCTATCATGTGGCATTAATTACTTAATGCACCCCAACCTCTCACATTAGACTTTGTTGTGGTTACTAGTTAAGCCGGTCGGTTCCGGGTAGCTTTACACCACAACTTGGTCTAACCTCGGGTTCAAGCACAACATGACCAACTTCTCACATTAGGTCTTATTGTTTGCAACTACTAGTTAGGCCGGTCGGTTCCGGGTAGTTTTACGTTGCAAACTCAACCCAACCTCGAGTTGGCCACTTTCATGTTTAGTCTAGTGTCATGTTCATAGTCAAGTTTTCAAGCAATTGGGTAGACCTAACTTAATAGGTAAATTCCCAATGGGTAGACCTAACTTAATAGGTAAATTCCCAAGCTTATGTTTTTATGCATACTTACATGTCAACTTCCATGTTATATTTCAAGTCATGTTTTCAAGTATAAACACATGTCATATTTAACGTTACATGTTGTCATGTTTATACCCATTTACCCAAGTCGTATTCGTGTCATTATGTTTCCCCATAATGTGACCCCAAGGCTTTTTAAACTAGCATATACGATCGCAACAACGTGATGGATTAAAAGAAGAGACTTGGCAAAGGAATGACAAAAATGGGTATTAAGCCACAAGTTAATCATGGTGGCAAATGAGGCACAAATGTGTTCATTAGCTTGCATGTTACATTCTTAAGCCTCAAAAACATGCATAAACCCAAACTTGGTACATAAGCGAATCATGGTGACAAAAGACATGGAATGATGGCTAGAAACTCGCATATATCATCATATAAGGATTATGACTTCATATGCAAGTTGACATAATGATTATGAAGATTCTCATGTTGCATAATGCAACATTTCAACATAAAGGTTGTAGCTTTTAGCTCATAAGATCAAGATAATGACTTCATAAACTTGCATGACATGATAGCATATATCATTCTCAATGATCAAACCCCAAACTTGCAACATGAACATTTAACTTCATAGTTAATATCTAAGAGTAGGGAAAGGGCTTACATTGCTATGAAGGCCTAAATCGATTAAACTAAAGCTTGTAATGAAGCCTATGCATGCCATCACCCAAAAAACCCAAAGATGGATGCTCCAAATCAACAAAAACACCATCTTTATGAACAAAGATCAAAGCTTTTGCCTTGGAATCAACTTGAGAAGCTCTCATACTAACATAGGGACTCTCTAACACTCTCAAGATCATGAAACCTTTCATAGAAATGAAGTGGAGGCTAGGATAGTTGAGTGGAGGCCATGAGAGTAGAAATTTGGCCATAGTTTAGTTACATGAGTGAATAATGAGGGTTTAGGGGGGGTTAGGGGCTTATTTATAGAAGATTAGGCTAGTTAGGACCCTTAGATTAACCCTAGGACCAACCTGAACCGTCAGATTTCAAACCAGGCCCAAAAACCTAGCCAAGATAGAAAATAGGTGCACCAGGCCAGAACCAGCCGACAGGGCAAGTCGACAGCCCTGTCGACTTGCCTGTCGACATGCCTGTCGACTTGTCTGGACGGGAATTTTCCCGCCTGGCCCCATCTCTGCATGTTTCGAAATTCAAATTTCCCGAAAACTTCTTTGGGCCTTAACCGGGTCATACGGACTCCGATTTACAAAATTTCGGACTCTATTTCGCGTATTTTTCCGAGACGAACGCAATGGCATAGCCCGTTTTACTTGATTCAGAATTTAAAATTAAATTCTGCCTTGATTCTCGTTTTAACCTGTTATCGAAATACGAGTTGTTACATTCTCCCCACCTTTTAGGATTTCGTCCCCGAAATCTCCAAGTTAGGAAGAACATATCCTACCATCCATCATCCATCTACTCAAAACATCATCCACAAGCAACCATTGTCCTTAGATGATTTCTAATGCTGTATGAATATATGCAAAACGTGTGTGTACATGTTCCTTAGCTAATGCTAATGATCAGGCCTGAATAATCTTTCTAATGCAAAAATATGTATAGTGCCATGAATCCAACATGTATGCAAATAGTCCTAGCCATATAGATACTATATGCGTGCACAATCATTCATTCATATGCAACAACCGCATGATAACACATTCGATTTCATCCATAAACAAGTATAAATACTCGTGCATATGCAATATGAAATGTGACCGAGTCGAGCTAGTATCTAATGTGTATTCGCGCATCCACGAGCAACCACTTGCAACCATATCAATCATAACATGTTTCAAATACATGTTTACATCCATAGGGTTCTACCTAGGATTCCCTGAAATAGGGTCGAGAAAATAAACAAGACAAACTCCTTACGGGGTTTGTAACAGAAAATAGGACCGAGAGGGTGTCCACAAAAGATAGCCTACAAGTAAGCTCTACAGAAAACAGGGATCAAGGATACACTCCCAAAAAGAGATAGCATGCGCGTATCTAGTCTTTGACCATCAAAGTCGTACTTCCTTGAGCTCAATTCCGTTGTGCCTTGACCGTCTTTTAACTTCGCGATTTCGTAGCTTCTTATTTCCTGTTTCCATAACATGAGCTGGAACTCATTTCTTCATCGCCTCTCGTTCCACTTGCACTTATCCTCTTTCTAGAATACTTGACGCAAACATGACTGCATACTCATGATCTCATGCAAGCTTTCCAAAATTCACTAGTGAATCTCGGACCTCGTACCATAAGGTATTCCACGTAGAAGAACTTTCTCTTGAAAGTAAACAGATGCCAACCAGGTTATCAAGCGCACTTACTAGGGTGACTTCAATAACCCATGCATAAGTGAAATAAACCATCCGTCTTATCGGCGAACACCACTCGATCGGGCTTCAATATTTCCAATAAAGGTATCAAGGGATTCTATGTAACTAATCATGACCGAACCCAAAAGGTTCCACGAGACTTCGAGGGTATTACCAAGGCTAGTCAAAAGTCTAACTACCCTCCTATCAAAACTGGGAGTGGCACCCCTTACTGGATAACCACTTTATTCCTAGAATCCATCCATAGCTTATAAACATAAGCATTATTTCCAAACTCAACACTTGGCCTAGACATTCTCAAATCCAAACAAGTCATGTATACATGGACTGACTCTCCAATAGGACTTTGAGACAAAAATTGGGATTCTCTATTACGCTAGTACTTAAGGTGCAGAGACTCCACTATCGAAGAAGACTTAAATGATACGATGATCAAAACAAAGTCCTAACGGGATGATAGAGAAGAAAAGCTAAACCTTTAACAAGATCGTTACCCTCCTTCCGAGGTACCCTAGAAATGAGAGCATACTACTGCCCTCCCGATGATCTTGTCCTTGTCCCATGATACTTAACTATCCACCCCGTTTTACCGTGCCAAAGGTACTCTCTCGTCATGGGTTTCATTGTTCATCTTTCTTTCTCATTCTGGGCTGAGCCATACCAACAAGTCGCTCATCCTTAAGCTCGTATCCTTTATCCTCTTTCTCACAATCCTTTCTTATATCGCGGCCACTGGTCTCTCGAGAACCACCTCCATCGCATGGAAAGCACTTTCGTAGATGGAAAAGACTAGTCGCAGTTAAAACCACTGTGACTACAGATGGAGGAAAGAAAGGAAAAGAGATTAAATTAAGGAAACAAGGATAATGCTAATGGCCTTTGGGGAATAGCTTTTTTTTCTTCTGAAAGAAAATTTTCTTGAAAATGCTTCTTTGTAAATGGTTTTCAAATAGTTTTCAGAAGGTCTTTAAAAACTTTTGCCCAGTCTGGTAACCTTCTGCTCTGATACCAAATGTAACACCCCGCCTCCGCTAGGGTCACTCGCAAAGGAATGCACTAGCTTTAGAGGGGCATTATTGGTAAACATGCACAGAAATATCACAAGACAGAACATATAAAAATAGCGGAAGTAAAATCAAACTTTCATAACATGAATAAATAAGGTCTAAAGCCTTTTACATCAGAGTACATCAAAACCTGTCTTGCAATAGTAAAGAAGCATAAAGACATTTTCATAAATTATTCCCCAAGTAAAAACAGTAAAGTAGCCATTAGCCAAGAAAAGTCCAAGCCATCCATGATGACCTTCGAGCAGAAGAAGTCCGAACTAAACAGCAGTGTTTCCTCCCTGTAACCTGTGGGGGAAACGGAAGAAAAGAGGTGAAACAAAACGGGTCAGTCAAAAAGACTGAGTAAGCCCTATCTACTATTAGTATAAAAACTAGTAAAGTTAACTGACATGAGAAACTGAGATGAACATAAGCATGATAACAAGATAGATAAGCTAAATCCAAATAACAGGATGAACTACTGAACTCAGATAAACTAAGATGTCATGATAAATTACGATGTTAAGACAAAACAAGGTATCACATCGTCAGGTTCCTATCAAGTATAATATCCCAAGATATCTATCACGTATAACGTCCCATGGTATCTATCCTGTATATCTGCTATGCACCTCTCGTACCAGTATCCCAACCCGCGTCATGTGTTAACCATGAATGTCCCTTGCCCAACGTCATGTAATGGTCCATGTCAACCTAATATATAGCATATGTAGGTTTTCCCAACTCGTATGCTTCTTTCCATGTATAAGTTCAGTCCTTTGCCGTAGGCCATACAGGCTTCCCCTGTAAACGTTTTATCCTTGAAGTTGTTTTGGACTGCAACCCTTGATCTAGTTGTGTTTCCTTACCATGAACTATCGTGCGTCCACTTAGGATTTATGCCACCTAGGGCCGCTAGGGATTATGCTACCTAATGAACGTTTCCGTGTCTCGGTTTGGGTTTTGGCCACCTAGGACCACTAGGGATTACGCCACCCGTCAACCGCGCCCTTGATTCCACGTATGTATCGTGAATCGTTTTCCATGTCTAGATGCACATGTTCCCCAATGTGCCATCCGAGTTCCGTGCCAGGGCAAATCAAGAAATACGGAACTCGGGCGGGAGCTTTAAATCGTCTGCCGATGCAGATATCAAGGTCTGTTTTTGTACCCGTGGCTATGGTCCCACGTGACCCCTCCCTCAACTACTGAATGGCAATCCAAGAAAAATCATGTATAAGAACCACTCCACGACCCCGCTATAGCCCACTTTCCTACGGGCCAACCTCACCCATGACTCGATAGCAAGCACATGGTCTGTTGGGGGTTCCCTGCCTTTCCGCACGTACACGATTGACTAAAGATGGTAGGTAGTCGGCGATGCGCTATCCAGGGCAAAAACAAGAATCGTCGACTCCACGCTAATCCATCCCAGTCTTTAGGTTGCTCGCATAGCAACCAAGGCATACTCTTGGTCCTTCTAACGCAGACCTTAACCTCTCATGGGCCTAGTATAATTACCTGGCAGCCCACAGAGGGATCCCAAGAATATCCTCACGTCCCCCGAAGCTTCCACTTCGGCACCCAGTGCGCTGGAGCTTTTATCCAAGTCAGATAACTTGCTCCCCCTCGTATACTAAGTGATAACCTACCGTATCAGGTTACTCATCGTTTTGAGAATTAGTCCTATGCCCTTAGCTAAGAATTATTACATAGTTACCCTTAAATAAGGTTTACCACTTAGCTTCCTTTCCCGTTATCCTTGATTAACCACGGTTTTCTACCTAGTTCTTCTAGCTAGGGTTTGTCTATTGGGTTAAGTGTTATCATTCAAGTCCATGACTTAACCCGCCCACGAATCACGTCAAAGATTGGCTAAGTATTTAAGTTCAAGACTTAGTCCCACAAGTTGGTTAAGTGTACCCAGAGGCTCATGACTTAACCTTATCAAGTCAAATTGGTCAAGTACTAGCTTACCTTAATCCTATCGGATTATCTTGCTAGATCGATTAAGCATAGATTATCTTAATCCCATCAAATTATCGAGTCGGATTGGTTAAGTATAGGTTGGCTTAACCCCATCCTCTAATCGTACTATAATGGTTAAGTATATTCTAAAAAGGTCTTGTGACTTAACCTTATCAGGTCCGCGTATTAGATTGGTTAAGTGTAAGTTACTTAACCCCATCAAATCATCATGTATAATTGGTTAAGTATAAGTTGCTTAACCCCATTAAATTATCACGTTAAGTTGGTTAAGTATTGGTTACTTAACCTCATTGAATTACCGAGTTTAAATTGGTTAAGTGTTTAACTTAACCCCATCGAATTACCGTGTTTAGATTAGTTAAGTGTGGATTACTTAACCCCATCTAATTACCGTGTCGGATTAGTTAAGTGTAAATTACTTAACCCCATCCCCTAATCATCTTGTACGGTTAAGTGTCATTAAGAAAACTTACTTAACCTTGCCAAATTATCATGTTGGATTGATTAAGTGTTGGTTAACTTAATCCCCGTCCACTAGTCGTATAAAAATGGTTAAGCGTCATTAGGCAAATCAAATCACTTAACCTACCCAACCTTGTCATGTTTTGTTAAGTATCATTAGCCTAACCAATTTACTTAACCCATTTACCCATGTCATATTTGGTTAAGAGTCATTAATCAAATTAACTTAACCCTATCATGTGGCATTAATTACTTAATGCACCCCAACCTCTCACATTAGACTTTGTTGTGGTTACTAGTTAAGCCGGTCGGTTCCGGGTAGCTTTACACCACAACTTGGTCTAACCTCGGGTTCAAGCACAACATGACCAACTTCTCACATTGGGTCTTATTGTTTGCAACTACTAGTTAGGCCGGTCGGTTCCGGGTAGTTTTACGTTGCAAACTCAACCCAACCTCGAGTTGACCACTTTCATGTTTAGTCTAGTGTCATGTTCATAGTCAAGTTTTCAAGCAATTGGGTAGACCTAACTTAATAGGTAAATTCCCAATGGGTAGACCTAACTTAATAGGTAAATTCCCAATGGGTAGACCTAACTTAATAGGTAAATTCCCAAGCTTATGTTTTTATGCATACTTACATGTCAACTTCCATGTTATATTTCAAGTCATGTTTTCAAGTATAAACACATGTCATATTTAACGTTACATGTTGTCATGTTTATACCCATTTACCCAAGTCATATTCGTGTCATTATGTTTCCCCATAATGTGACCCCAACGCTTTTTAAACTAGCATATACGTTCGCAACAACGTGATGGATTAAAAGAAGAGACTTGGCAAAGGAATGACAAAAATGGGTATTAAGCCACAAGTTAATCATGGTGGCAAATGAGGCACAAATGTGTTCATTAGCTTGCATGTTACATTCTTAAGCCTCAAAAACATGCATAAACCCAAACTTGGTACATAAGCGAATCATGGTGACAAAAGACATGGAATGATGGCTAGAAACTCGCATATATCATCATATAAGGATTATGACTTTATATGCAAGTTGACATAATGATTATGAAGATTCTCATGTTGCATAATGCAACATTTCAACATAAAGGTTGTAGCTTTTAGCTCATAAGATCAAGATAATGACTTCATAAACT
The DNA here is from genome assembly GCA_030737875.1 of Allium sativum. Classification (NCBI taxonomy): domain Eukaryota; kingdom Viridiplantae; phylum Streptophyta; class Magnoliopsida; order Asparagales; family Amaryllidaceae; genus Allium; species Allium sativum. The sequence continues at coordinate 220,574,465 of CM060912.1, read as the reverse complement.
TGCATGACATGATAGCATATATCATTCTCAATGATCAAACCCCAAACTTGCAACATGAACATTTAACTTCATAGTTAATATCTAAGAGTAGGGAAAGGGCTTACATTGCTATGAAGGCCTAAATCGATTAAACTAAAGCTTGTAATGAAGCCTATGCATGCCATCACCCAAAAAACCCAAAGATGGATGCTCCAATTCAACAAAAACACCATCTTTATGAACAAAGATCAAAGCTTTTGCCTTGGAATCAACTTGAGAAGCTCTCATACTAACATAGGGACTCTCTAACACTCTCAAGATCATGAAACCTTTCATAGAAATGAAGTGGAGGCTAGGATAGTTGAGTGGAGGCCATGAGAGTAGAAATTTGGCCATAGTTTAGTTACATGAGTGAATAATGAGGGTTTAGGGGGGTTAGGGGCTTATTTATAGAAGATTAAGCTAGTTATGACCCTTAGATTAACCCTAGGACCAACCTGAACCGTCAGATTTCAAACCAGGCCCAAAAACCTAGCCAAGATAGAAAATAGGTGCACCAGGCCAGAACCAGCCGACAGGGCAAGTCGACAGCCCTGTCGACTTGCCTGTCGACATGCCTGTCGACTTGTCTGGGCGGGAATTTTCCCGCCTGGCCCCATCTCTGCATGTTTCGAAATTCAAATTTCCCGAAAACTTCTTTGGGCCTTAACCGGGTCATACGGACTCCGATTTACAAAATTTCGGACTCTATTTCGCGTATTTTTCCGAGACGAACGCAATGGCATAGCCCGTTTTACTTGATTCATAATTTAAAATTAAATTCTGCCTTGATTCTCATTTTAACCTGTTATCGAAATACGAGTTGTTACAGATGCAGTCAATAATATATTTGCTGATGACTAGAGGAGCTTCGACCACCTTGATGGCGATACGCTGAGATGGTGGATCGCCGTAATAGCGGGAATTATTGGTCGGTTTCGAAATAGAACAGCGCTCGATTCGGGATGGATGAATTACCCTACTCGTATCTATTGGTGTCAAGTATTATTACATGACCATAGGTTTAGAATAAAAATGAATTTGCATTCGATTTTATTTGTACATGTCTAATGTTTAAATACATTCATACTATTGACTTCTTAGTTGGTTTCAAGAGGTACTAACACAAGTAAAAAAGATACCATATAAAACCCTACAATTTTTAAGACTGTGAATTGAGCATGAACCACATACATATTTAAGCTCATATCGTATGGACGTTCCAATGTAAAGTTATAGATGTTCTTACTTTAATTTCATTCATTGCAACACACATACTCGGAACAGTCCAACTATATTTTCAGAACAAATCAATGTCCATAATTTTTTATTAATTCCATGCTGCATTTATGCAGCAATCAGGAAAGGTAAACATCTACACAAATGTACACATCATTTACCCACAACCTCTTTCACCAAATTAATAATTCACACTTAAAAAGTCCAACCAAAAACACCATTCTAATGGAACTCACTAGTGCTAATTTAAAGTTACTTTTTTTTCAGTTTAAATTAGCAACTGCCACTGGATGATGATGAAGACAATGACATAATTAGCATACCTGATTATATATGTACCATTTTTCAGCTTCATTTATTTAAGCTGCCAGCAATAATAATCTAATATAAGCATGTTTTTTTTTCTTTCAGGAAACATACTTGAAAAAGAAGGCGGAGTTAAACGAGGATCCAACGGAATGGAATCCACGGCTTTGGATAGAGGCATCCGAGGGACAAGCAAGAGGCAGAGTATACGAAGCTCCATACATTGACACAAGTAGTCTGGTAAATAAAGGATCCCAATCTTCTATTTTACCGGGTAATATCACTGGTCAAGAAAATTCTACACAGCCCAATTCATCTACAAGCACCTTGTTGACACCGGAGATCAGAAAATTCATTGAAAAGGAGGTCGAACTGGCAATCGCTAACAAATATAGTTCCGTTGCACCACCACAGCCACCACAACCGCCACAGCGACCACAACTGCCACAGCCACAAGAAACAATCCCACAATTTTCATTTTTCCAAAATGCTAATCAAATTTCTCAACCACTAGGACAATTTCCGCAGCCTTCGTTTCAGTTTGCGGGACCATCAGTTCCGTATCGCCAAACACCTACAAGCTTCCAATCTATTCCTGTGTCTTGCCAGCAAATTTTTGGAAACTTTTCACAGCAGCCTGGGCCATTTACACAGCTACTCGGACCTGTTACAAATGAGTATAACATGGAACCTGGGCAATATCAAGCAACATCCCGTCATGGTACATTTCAGCAATCTCTTAATGATAACATAGAATGAAACTGTTTCTTTTCCTCTTACATGTTCAGTGTTTTGTTTTCATTTTAGCTTTGACGTGAATACTAGGACATTGTTGTTTGTATTTTAGTGTATTATGTTGTACTTTGTATTCGGTGATTGGGATTTCTTTATTGCATTTTTGTTTCAGTTAAGTGTGTTTCAATTTTTTATATCTTACAGGCTGTTTTCAGTTTCTGTTATTCAGATTTTTGTATCATATAGGCTGTTTACATGTCATATTCTGCGCTGTACATCATTGATTATGTGAAAAAATCTTTTTGTACATGTTGTGATTTGAATATTAGGTTGTCTGTTGCATTCATTTTTGTATTATATGTATAGTGTTGGTGCTGTTGTACTGTAGGCTATTCTGAGCTGTTGTAGTAGGCTACTCTGAGAGCATATATGAGACAGATTCATTTACTAATAATCAGGTTGTATTTATACGTGGTGAAAAGGCTACTGTTAGTATGGCGATTTGAGCCATCTTTATCACCATATTCGTGGTCCTAACTGCATGTGTTTATGTTTAGAGAGTTTTAAGTTTAGTAACAAAGTTAAGACAAACTGGATGGTATTAAATTTGATTGAGACAAATATTTGTTGTCTTTACAATATTTGGGACTTGATTTTAAATACCAAATTATTTGTATTAATTGGGTCTTAAGAAGAAATTAGAGACAGAATAACTTAAATTAATACCAATATACAAAGTATTAAACTACCATAATTTTTGTAGTGTAGTGATTTCCGAAATTTTGATTCGGAGAAGCAACCAAAAATAAATATATTGAATTGAACTATTTGCAAATTATTGAAATTGACTTGATGGTTTCAAAGCTAAAACAAATCCCTATTGTTGAAATGTTGGTTCAGTGGTTTCTGTATTTATACATGATTTTATAATCAATGAAAGAGGTATTTCAAGGTTATGGCAATAAATTTTGCGACAAACCAAACTACAGCTGGCGATTCATTCGATTTCACAAGCAATACGAATCTCTTTTCAAATTCAATGGCGGACACATATGGCGATTCCCTCTTTCTACTCTTCCATTTCCACATCATCTAAACACTTCTGAAACTACTTCGCCGCCACGTTCTTCCTTATCATTTCCTTATCTCCATCTCCTGCTTCTTCCGATGCCAAAAAATAAAAAGTCCAAGACTCGTTTCTTCAAAAGCGTTACCAGATCTGGCCGTACCTTCTCTGCCCCGTCTGAGTCAACTGGTCAACTGTTGCTGGATCTTGCTGTAGACCGTGTTGTGATCGAACGCAAAACGCCCTTATCTGGTCTGAAATCCCTTGTTGAGTCGCCGGTCTCCCCTTTGCTTGCTGGACCTCGGTCTGACTTGAGATGGTCTGATGTTAATATATCAGCGAATTTTGAATCTTTTAGCAAGGAAAACAATACTGGTACGAATTCTGATAACTCGGTTCATGAAATTTTGGATGTTGGGGTTGAGAGAAACAATTCTACTGAGGCTTTGGACGTTGCAAATAAAGAGAGTGTGGGTAACTTAGATAGTGAACTCTGTAATTCTATTAAGGAGAGTGTGGATGGACTTTTAGCAACAAAAGTGATAGTGGATAAAGTAGAAGTATCTCACATGGCTGACGCCATCCATTCCCCATCCTATGTGAACAATTGCACTCAAAGTGCTCGTGAAAATGCCTCACAGAAACCATTATCTGCAGCGGCTGTTCCCTCTTCTTTTTTAGCCTCTGGTAGTTGTCTTCCTTCACAGCCTGTAACACCCCCTATCAAACAATCCAAACTAAGCTATGTCTCTTGCTTCTCCTCCCTTCCTAGATGTGCTGGATCGTATACTCCCCGTGTATTCACATCATCCCTTGATAACCCGAATCCACCTCCTGATATTGTTCTAGAGGGAGCAAAAGTTTGGAAAGATCACTTGGTTGGCTTTTTTCTTGACTCTGAGATTCCTAATCTTGATGTTCGGACCCTATGTCGCAAAGCTTGGAACTTGAGAGGTGGCTTAAGTGCTAATATTGTGAATGGAATTTACTACTTTAAATTTACAATTTTTGAGGAGAGACGGAAGGTATTGGAATCGGATCCGACAATAATTGGAGGGAAGCCTTTCATTATTACTTCGTGGACTCCTACGGTTGAGAGAGCAAGAGAGCGTGTGCCTTCCATTCCAGTATGGACTATTTTTACTAGAATTCCGTCAGTTCTACAGACTCTTTCAGGTATGAATTGGCTAGCGAGTAGAATTGGGAATTTTAAATGTTTTGATGCGAACACAGAAACGAGGAAAAATCTCATTTTTGCTAAAGCCTTAATTGAAATATCACCATCAAAGCCATTACCAAAAAAACTCAAAGTATCAATAGATGGCTATGATTTCTTTGTTGATGTTCAATACTCTTGGCAACCGGAAATATGCACAAAATTTCATTGTTTTGGTCATCTTCTTGAATCATGTAAGCTTGTATGTCATTCTAAGGTACGTACTCCTCTCATGAAACCTCCTCCTAGTATTTGGGTTCGAAAGGAAAAGGAAATAGACAATCTAGTTGAAAAAGAACCAAGTGTAGATATAGCTTCGAAGGGTAATGAATCGATCAGTGACGATGAATTAAAGAAAAATGAAGTGGTATCATCGGATGAGGCATCTGTAGATGATGGGATTTGTTGGATGTCAGATGATCGTGCTTGGGTACATGAAGTTTCTGGAATGAGATATGATCCGCATGAAGATGAATACTACAAATATGTATCAGATGCAGTGGAGGATGCTAGAAGATTGGAATATCATGTAGTTGGTGATAGTTTTGAGCTTATTCAGGAGGGTGTTCTTGGGGAGAAGAACCAGACGCTTTTCCATGATTCTTCTTGGGATTGGAAGTGCGAGTTTCGCAGTCCTAATCCGTGCTTTGTTCCTAACCTTGCTGTACTTTTCTCTGAGTATGTCAATGTTATAGGTAGCGATGGTGACTCCTCCAGTTATTCCACCCTTGTGGGGGATTAATTGTTAGGTTCTTGCTAGTAGTTGAAACTTTATGTTTCACTCCTGTACTTTATTGTTAGAGTGTTATGGCACTTCAAACCATATGGAGTTTCTTGTGCCTGTACAGAACTTCACTTCTTTCTATGCTTTTCTAATAAACAGTGGTACGACCACTATAAAACCGGCTTGCCATGAAAAAAAAAAAAAAAAAACTACAGCTGTGAATAAACCTAGAAAGTCCATTTTAAATGCAAATTAATACCTGACTTAAAACCATATATGAAATGTTCAATGGAAGCTGACACCAAGAGAAATTAGAGCTGTAAATTTCTAAATGTTACTCAATTAAAAGTTCGGTGAATAGAATATTTGCATATTTGTTAAAATTTAACAAAAAATGTACCTGGATCTTTATATTATTCTAAACTCATAAGACTAACGTAGTAAAACCAAAAGTAATTATACCTGACATAATATTGGCATACAGGAGGAAAGTCAGATTGCAAGGAAATTGACATATAGAGAGAACTGAATTGTACACGTCATAGGGAGAACTAAATCTATAAATTTAATCAATAATGGCGGTGTATACAAAAAAAATAAAATAAATAAATAAATAAATAAATGTTATCAATATTTTAAGATTTTACTAATTTAGTATTGTGGGATATTTGTTTCAAGGACACATTTTAGAAAAAAATTAGATCAAAGGACAAACGACTTTTGCTATGTAAATTAAGGACTACTTTCATGTTTTAATTGGAAAAAGTCCAAATATTTTAAACTAAGGACATGTGTTGTCATTTCACGAATAATAAAAATTAATATAAAAATATTTTTCTGTGATTATAAGATTAAAAAATAATAAAAAATAATTATGAAATGTTTTTTTGTTGTAAACATGGAAGAACAAGCAATATTAGAAAATTCTGGACGGAAAGCTAAATGCATATAGCTTCGTTATTTACGGTATAGCTTTTTTATGGTGTAAATGATATTAGCTTTAAAATGACTTAATTCTGTATTTGGATGATACAATATAAAGCTATATTTTTAAGTTATAAAGCTATACTCATTTAGCTTTCCGAACTGATTATTTTTATATGTTTATAATAACATAAACTGACTAAAATAATTTTAAAATCATATTTTTTTCTTTCATTTTTGAGGATTGTTTTTTATTTCATAAATTAATTCGTTAATAACGAGAGTTAAAGTGAATTTTATGTTGCATAATAAAATTTGGCCTTTGTCCTTAATTTAATTATGAAACTTAGTTGTCCTTTGATCTTTTTTTTTTTTTTTTTTTTGAAACTTGTCGTTCAAACTAAATACCCCTTTAGTATTCTTTTTAGAAAATGTAATAAAATTACTAGTTGTCCATAATGTCATATAGGAAATTCCAATTTTAAAGGACATAAAGTTTAAGAAGAACTAAATTATACACGTAAACAGATAAATGTTGAAACAAATATTGGTTGTCTTATTTTTGTTAGAATTTTACCAAAAATGATACCCTGGTCATTAAATTTTGTAAGACTAAAATTATGACTGAGAAAACTTGTAGTTGTGAATTTAAATGTTACTCAAATAATAGTTTTGAAAATAAAAATATTTGCATATTTTTCAAAATTTAATAAAAATTGTTACCATGATTGTAAAATTATATAAAAGCAGTTTAATTAACTAATCCAGTAAGACTAGTGCCCAACATAATCGCATATAGAAAGGTCACATTATAAGGAAAGTAGGAAACCGACATCCAAAAAACATACGTATGAATCTACAAATGTTATGTGAATAACAGTTGTATATACATAAAATTGAGATAATTTACATTATTTTTTCCTCTGTAAATGTTACCATGGCCATTAAACTATTGCAAGGCTGCTTTAAAAATATAATAAAATCATTGTCTGCCATAATGGTACGTAGGAATTTCAGATTTTAGAGGACTTAACATTGAGAAGAATAAAACTGTACACGTAAAATGTTATTAAACGAATATTACTTGTCTTATATTTGTTAATATTTTACGAAAAAAATGATACCATAGTCAATAAATTTTGCAAGATCATTTGACAAATCCTGTAAAATTAATACTTGATATACTGACATATAAAAATTGTTAGTTATTTTTTGCCTTTTTGATACGATGCTTGTCATTTACCATTTCCATGTTCTTTTATTGTATAATATCAGACTAATTTTTATGACCATATATTGGTTTTGGATATCATTATTAGTCTTATACTGAATATCGTTTATTCTGGATATTTCTTATTTTACCTTTCTGTACATGTTAATTTTATGTAGTATTCTCGACACAAATTGGAAGCTCATATCCGCAAAAATATTACAATATCTAAAATAACAAAAATAGGAAAATATTGGGAAAGACAAATTGTCTGAAAAATTTATACATAAGAACAAAAGCCTAAAAATTTATTCAAAAGAATAAAACAAAGGACATTTTTGTGATTTTTTTTTAAAAGATTTTTAGGTATTGGTTTTTTGTATTTGTGTACGTATCGTTTTGCTTTCTGCAGCTAATAGGTAGCAATTTTGTATGTCTGAATGTATCAGTTTTTAGCTTACAGCTTGTAGATAAGGGAGGTGTTGGTCGATATAGGTGCAAAAAAAATTAGTGTATATAACAATTCTTTAGATGAGAAAAATATAAGAGAATCAGTCGGGCTGAGATAATATAATTCATTGTAAATAATAACCTGAAGTTAGAGCTGCAGGCATGAGTTGGCCCCAAACTTCATCTCCACATCCTCGTATACTTGAACAGCCCACCAACAAACCACCACTATACATCCATAAACAACATCTCTTTGCAATCTCATTAGACATCAACCGTTAAACATAAAAACCCCATATATATCTACAATCTCATCACACTACCAAACATGCAGGTCAGATCCTCTTTTCTGACAACGTTTCAAATGTATCTACATGTAAAATTGATACCATAAACAATATAAAACTGATATCTAAAAACTGTAAAATCAAAAACTGATATCCAACTACATGCAAAACTGATAACTAAAAATCTGCCCAAAAAAGGGAAAAAAAAAAAAATAGTTTTCCTTTTGAATTTTCTTTTGTTCTTTTGAATAAATTTGTGCTATGTTTTGTCCTTTTGAATAAAGTTTTAGTCACTTTTTCTTGTGGTTTAAATTTTCGAACCATTTGTTCTTGTGTTAAAATCCCCTAACAAAAAAGAAGGTTTCTAAGGAGGGAATAAATAAAAAGACACAGAAGAGATTTAGTGAGACATATTAAATACGTGTTTATTTTTGTTTGCTTTACGCAGTTTGATTTTGCAAATCTACGCCAAACGAATCTCCCTAACAGTCGGCTTAAACAAACTTTGGATTCATTTGTCTTTTTACGTTGAGTGAAATTCAAGGGAAGATATAATAATTGATATTGTTTGTTTAATTAGTTGTCATCGTTTCGTGTCTAAATAGACTTTCATATATATATATATATATATATATATATATATATATATATATATATATACACACACACACACACACACATATATATATATATATACACATATACGTATATATATACATATACATATATATAAGTAACATAGAGTTTATTCAATTGTGAAAACAAAACAAAATATGCATAATATTACAACTCTAAATTTAATTTAGTTTTTCTTTTTGAATTTTCTTTTGTCCTTTTGAATAAATTTGGACTATGTTTTGTCTTTTTGAATAAATTTTTAGTCTCTTTTCCTTGTGGTTTAAATTTTCAAACAATTTGTCCTTGTGTTAAAATACCCTAACAAAAAAGAAGGTTTCTATGGAGGGAATAAATAAAAGTGTGGTGCTAAAGGCACCCCAATATGTTCTTCCTAATACCGCAATTAAAAAATTAAAACTCATTAAATTTTGTATGCTTCCTAATACCACATTACCTCTTCATTCCCATCGCTCACTAATCATTATTTGCCGAACTAATCACATACTAAGCTAATCTAAAAACCCTAATCTTTCGTAATCGTTGTCTTCACTGCATCTCTCGCGGGAAAATTCAAATTCGTACGGTAATCACCCAATTGTTTGGTGATCTGAAAACCCTAATTTCTCTTTTTCTCTTCTAATTTGCTTAATTCAAACCTTATTCACGGTTTTTTTATATTCCTCGGCATTGCGATGTCGAATTCATTGATCGGTTATAGATCTAGGGTTTAACTCGTTGATCGGTTTCAGAAACGAGGACGAACAAATATCGAGCGAAATAAAAATAAGGTAAAACAGTGTGGTAGCCCCTATTTTTAGGTGTGTGGTATTAAGAAGCATGTAATACTAATTGTTGTGATTTTTTTAGTCGCGGTATTAGGAAGAAGATATTGGGGTTCCCTTAGCACTACACTAAATAAAAAGACACTGAAGAGATTTAGTGAGACATATTAAATACATGTTTATTTTTGTATGCTTTACGCAATTTGATTTTGCAAATCTACGCCAAACGAATCTCCCTAACAATCGGCTTAAACAAACTATTGATTCATTTGTCTTTTTACGTTGAGTGAAATTCAGGGGAAGATATAATGATTGAGATTGTTTATGTCTAACTAGCTGGTGTGAACTTGTGCTATGCACACGGGTAATAGTTATGTGTTGCTTTTAAAACTATTGCTGAATCTTCATTTATTTTCCTTATAATAATATTATTCAACTGAGTCCAACATCATTAGTAATAGTAAAAAGAAGAATATTTTTTTAGGTGATCAAATTTGAAAAACAAAGCGCAGACCATGATAGACTTGAAACCATAATAGCATAGTTGAAGGCTAACATATATATGTATTGTTTGGCAGTAAACCTAGATCAGACTATGCTAGTAAAATTTTCCATTGCAGAAAAAACCCAAGATTTTTGTGCTAATGATGAAAAATCTAGTTAACTCAGCAAGTAACAGCACTACAGCAACAGTCTTTGAGCAAGATGTTCATGCATATCCTTTCAACTGAACCGATAAGATAAGCAAAAATTGTCTATAGTCACGATCAATCACTTTGATCTACGCAGGAATATATTTACAGCCAAGCATGCTACATAACCTTTGTCACCCTCAATTCACAAAGTGAACAAATTATCGTTTTCAAGTCCTAACAGTATTATATGTGTATCAATAGGCATGGATTTATAAACTCACCAAAAGTAGAAGAAAAACAGTGACGGTGCAGATGAGTGCACTTATGCAAAAACGGACTGCTGTTACAATGTCTGCCTCATATACATGGAATATGGATAACGTTGTGAGACTAATCACATAGATTCAACTTTAAATAAATAAATAGTCAACTTATATTCATGGAAGTATGCAAAAGGAGCCCAGAAAGTATATATATGCCTATACCAATTACAACAGAAATGCCTACACGTGATTTTCTAGCATAAATAAATTTCAACCACCTATCACTATTTAAAGCAGTCATACTATACAGGGTCCCAAATCTTAAGCTACGACAAGATGGTTCTTGAGTTCATCCTGGCTTTCCTTCTTCTTTAACACCTGCAAAAATATTTAAACTTCCTTTAACCAAAAAACAAAATAATTAACTAGTCCAATGTAAAGCCAACAAATATTGCTAAAATTATGTTTGATTGTGTAAAATCTTGGCATATTGTAGCATTAGGAAAAACAACAAAGAACATTTTCTAACAGTGTATAATGACCTTCATATATGCACTAATAGTTGTAATGATCATTTGGTGTTAATGTTGGACATGTGTTGCACTGGAATGCAACACCTGGAAAATTGTAATCACAATATGGACATGTGTTAATGTTGGAGAAAAAGGGAAATAAACTTCCGCAAAGCTGAGATTGTTTGCTAAGCTAACTACAACATAGGGTAAATGCATATGAAACTTCAAATTTAATCACAAACATCTATACTGGCCATGGAACTGCTTTTGTTGATATAAGCAGGGTTTAAAATGAAATCAAAATTTTCGAATCTAGGTGTGTAGCTAATTCTCATAATCTTTGACTAGTTAATCATGAAGTGTCAAATATTAGTTCACAAAATTGACGGTGCAATCATTTTTTGCCTATATTTTGTTAAAGAGAAAGGAAGAATTGCACGCACCACGTATCATCTCAGAATGCATGCTTTAAGCAGGCCCGGCTCTTGGCCCAGGCGAACTAGGCGGCCGCATAGGGTTTCGGGCTGTGGATAGGCCTCAATTTTTTTATTTAATATGCATGTATTGTGACAGATTGCTAATTTCGAAGGATATCCTCACTTAGAGAGGATGTGTTGGTCCAGTGGTTAGTTGTGTGGCTCTTTCCCATAAGACGTGAGTTTGAATGTGGGAAGTACAATTATCTAGAACAATTTTTTTTTTTTCACCTTATACTGCCAAGTTTTTGGGCATAGGGCCCCGTGTGAGCCAGGGCTGGCCCTGGCTTTAAGGTCGAAAAAGAACACAATGCAAACTTAAATAACACAATGCTTTGGTGTAAATTATTACATTAATTGTGTATATTCATATTTTTTGAGCAAAAATGGCGAAGATAGCAGAGGCTTTGTGCATTTCACATTTCTACCTTATCAAAGCGTGCTTCTTAAAAAAGTCAATAGTTTTTCTCATTGTTTAATGGGTAAAAAATAAAATGTAACCGTGTCATGGATTCAACTTGTTATGCAAAAATTTCTCCGATACCAAATTATTGGGGTTTTGTGCATAGCGGAAGTTTGACAAGACGCCTGAAAAACAGAATCTTTATCATCCAATCACTTGAAAATGAATTTGATTGAAAAACAAAAACAATACAAATAATATCGAAAATATGAGCACACGATATTCCATCCAACCTCCCTCTTTATTGATTCACTAATAACAAAAAAAATTGTTTACAATGAATCTCAACTATCATTATAAACAATTACAAGTTGAACCAATAACCTTATTGAGATAGATAGAATATCTAGATGACTACAAATATTGTTGGAGCAAAAGAGCGATGAAGAACGACGACAAACCCTTGGACAATCTGGAGGCACCAACTACGTCTTTCAGCAGTAAATAGAAATAGCTACCCTCAGCCCAAATTCCTACATCTTCCTCTCCAGGGCGCAAGCCCATGAAGGCACACAACCTCACCAGATATTCTCACATGGTTTCTTGTTCTTTTTTTTTATTGTCACAATCTAACCAAGAAGGGTGCATATATATAGGAGAATAGAAAGTCTAGACAAATATCCAAGTTTCCCCTTCAAGATATCTCCAAAATATAATCATTCATTTTTTTCCTTCTATGATCAAATCAATCAAGTAACCAATAAATCAATCAATCAACCAATTAGTCAATTAATTAATCAATCAATTAATCAATCCAATCAATCAATCATTTAATTGATTACATCCTCTTCATAACATATTTGAATCAAAAAATTCATCACTCCATCTTGATTCAAATATCATATATCTCCAGCAATTCACAAACAAGTCAACCTAGCTCTTTCAACAACACCTACTCTCAATTAAAACCAACATCGATTTCAAGGCAAAGAAATATACCCCAGTCGATTTGAAAGGACAACAACCACGCCTCAATTACAAACACAACCCACCGCCTGCAAAAGATGCATCTACCATCTGAGCTATACCATGCAAAAATCAACGGTCTAAAAAGTGCTTGTAATACCTCAAGATCTCCATCATCTTTGTGGATTTCAAAACTCGACATCCGTCTTCTGTTTGACATGATCTCTTCATCTCCGGGATTTCTCGAGCATCATCAACATCTAGACCCTTGTCGATACCATGACCCTCCACCTTAGGACCATAAGAAGTGACCATGTTAACCTCTTCACCTTGTTGTGAACTAGGTTCTTCAACCGTCACATGCCTTCTTCTTCGTCTTCTTCCATCTTCCCTCATCCATATCAGAAGGCTTCTTCACATCTCCATCAATTGGACCATTGAGGCATGGAACATCCACCATTATAGGCTTCTAAATCCGCTCAATATCTACCATAAAAAATAGTCACCCATGAAAGCAACATCATCTCCGACATCTACAATCTTCAATCCAAACTCACTCCAAGCTATGCGATGATCTGGCTCCGATACCAAACTGTTATGCAAAATTTGCTCTAATACCAAACTGTTGTGCAAAAGTTGCTCTGATACCAAACTGTTGGGGTTTTGTGAGCATCAAAAGTTTGACAAAACGCCCGAAAACAGGATCTTTATCACCCAATCACTTGAAAATGAATTTGATTGAAAAACAAAAAACAACACAAATAATATTGGAAATATGATCACACGATATTCCACCCAATCACCCTCTTTATTGATTCACTAATAAAAAAAATTTATTTACAATCAATCTCAACTATCGTTATAAACCATTACAACTTGAACCAATAACCTTATTGAGATAGGCAAAGAATATCTAGATGACTACAAATATTGTTGGAGCAGAAGAGAGATGAAGAACGACGACAAACCTTGGACAATCTGGAGGCACCAACTGCGTCTTTTAGCAGTAAATAGTAGTAGCTAACCTCAGCCCAAATTCCTACATCTTCCTCTCCAGGGCCCAAGCCCATGGAGGCATACAACCGCACCAGATATTCTCACATGGTTTCTTGTTCTTTTTTTAATTGTCACAATCTAACCAAGAAGGCCGCATATATGTAGGAGAACAGAAAGCCTAGACAAATATCCAAGTTGCCCCTTTAAGATATCTCCAAAATATAACTATTCATTTCTTTCCTTTTATGATCAAATCAATCAATTAACCAATAAATCAATCAATCAATTAATCAATCAATCAATCAACCAATTAATCAACTAATTAATCAATCAATTAATCAATCCAATCAATCAATCATTTAATTGATTACATCCTCTTCATAAAATATTTGAATCAAAAAATTCAATACAACTAACATGAACATTTTCTTGTTCGCTAACTACAAACTCATCACTACGTTTAGCTATCTTATCCCTCAATGATGCAAATTTTGCCTCATTAATGTATTCTAACATCACATTGTAAGTCGCTCCACACGTGTTCCGCTACAATCTTTGTAGCCGAGCATAATAAAGAAATTTCTTTAAAATTATATAAACATGAAAATGCACCAACAGTTTTCCTATTGCACATCAACATCAGTGAAAGTAGATGCTTAAATCATCAAAGTATTCACATATTCAAGAAAATGAAAACTCTTCCGGTGCCTCCAATTATTAGTTAGAACTCTAAAATAATATTTGCTTATTTTCCACAATGGTTGATATGCATACAAAAAATAAATTAAGTCTAATTAAAATATATAATGCACAAACTCCAGCCGGTTTAATTAAACTATATACTTATTGAGTTAAATTTAAACTCATGTCTAATACACTTACTAAGCAGTAAATAAATATTAGTCCAGCTCCCAAAATATTTTCTAAGCCAGAAAGTGATAAAGATAAATGAAAAGATTCAGATCTATGGAAAGAAAATCCATTGAATAATTTTCATTCAAAAGCATGTCCACTCTGATCGAGTAAAACAGTACAACCGTTCAAAATCAAATCAGAAAATATAATTCTGGTCATTCTTTGATCAGCACTCCAAAATATTCATAGGCCACATTCCAGATTCAAACACAAAGAGCTTTTTCAGCATATTAGCTTATATATCTATGTGTGTATGAATATTAGGGTGAACAAAATTCTATAGAATTAAAGTGTAAAGAGGAAAGAAAATATAGATTTAAAGGAAATAGTTGGAATCTAATCATATATATAGGAGGGTTCCGCTACACCTCTTATGTTGCACATGAACTCTCACCGTTAATCTCCACCACCCATTTTCCCACTCATTCTCTTTCTTCTCATTTCAATGTTATTTCTTAGTGGGAAGAAAGAATGAGTGGGGGAATGGGTGGTGGAGATTAAGGGGGATAGTTCACGTGCAATATAAGAGGTGTAGCGGAACCATATATATATATATATAATATGGGATTGTCAATAGTAAGGAAGTATGAAATAAATGAGAAAACTATAGTCAAAGCATATTGTAAGGTTATGTAAAAATAAAATTAGAAAAAGAAGTGAACTTTTACTTATATGCTTGTAAGAATGGCTGTCAATTATGTTGGACACAACATACTATTTAATGATCAAGCATCCAGCATAGAGCAAAAAAGGTATTAAAAATTTGAATTAGTTGACAATGTGATAAAAGGATTATCGAGGCAACTTAATATAGCTCTAATGCATAAGACAATGGCATGTGAGATTGATAAGCCACAATCCTACATTCGTTTCTAAAATTTGAAAAATGATGATGCAAATGTAAATCTATTAATCTGTTGGATATATATGAAGATAAGCAAGCTATGTTCCCAATTTAGGTTTTACCATATGGTAAATTTGACCAAAAAAAACCATATGATTGATAAACAGATGTGTGGTGTCTACAGATGACTCCACCTAATTCAGCAATACCCATTTTTATAATATCAACCAATTCATAGTGGTTTTCTATATAATAAAATGGAAATCTAAAACTGAAATATTAACCAAAAAATTATCCTAACCTTCTTTATTTGCAAATCCTACAACTTTATTATTTTAGACTTTTCAAAATATAGTAAAATTTCAAGAACTATTCATTTCAATGATAAAAACACACAGAAATGCTGTAAATGATTTGATCAAATTTTCCAACACCTATTGAAAATTAGAACAAATAAGGTGATTTACGGTTTCTTTATGTATTATAAAGGTAAGTAAATCATAATGTAGTCTTATAAGTTAAAGACAACTGACACTCATGGTTTGAAATAATGCTCAAAATTGGAAATTTTCATTTATACACCTCATTACCGAAATTAGAAAAAAATATTCACTTAATAAAACCGCTAATTGATGAACATAATACAAACAGTTGTAAGAGAAAGCAATATTTTGTGTTCTCTTAATCGTTTATTGACGGTTGGCCAAAAAAGTACAATCCATTATATATATTTGATGTATCCAGACGGAGATGATTTTTCAATTTGTCCTCGAAATTGTGATAACATGTAAAGAAGTATATAACTGGTAAAATTTAATCAATTTCTTCCATACTATGTTGTGCAGCCATCTTAAGCAATTGACCTTGGTTAAAGTAAATAAAAAAAACACGTATGAAGTAGTAGTTGAATTTCTATTTCTTAGTAGGGGAGCATTTTAGTAGTTTTTCAATTTGAATAAAAGGCTCGTTAGCATGTGTTATTGAGCTGTCATATATAAATTTTATTAAGAAAAATAGAAAACACATTTTGTTGAGTAGATTGTATATAAGTTTGCAATGCGCGAATTTCATATGGCGTTGAAATCTAGAACCTAATAAGCACAATGGCACTTATCTTCTTAAAAAATAGCATAAATGTTGCTCATAACCTAGTTATATGTTTGTCGCATGTATTCTAGAAGTTCATATGTATGCATAATTAAAAAAACATTCACAATATTTGACACTTCTATTTCTTCTACTTTGTTAAATCAAGTTGAGAAGACCATGGGTTTTGATTACGTAAATAACTTTCTTAACATATATTTACCACCATCCTTATAAATTTCAGCAAATAATCTATCTACGATTGCATCATTCGAGTTTTTCATGGTTATTAACATATGCCTAAAGCTCGTCCCACTTTACCTAGTTTAATGTTTTATGCTTGTCCAACCTTTAAGTTGTATCAAGTTTAATCATTCACCGTAAATCTCAAATGGACCATTAAAAGGAATGCCGGAATTAACAAAAATAATCGTCCCTTCAAAATCCACATCTATCTATTCAATTTTGTTTATTATTTAAAACTAACAATGGTTTTACTGTCCTCAAATTTTGGAAATTTATAGTCAACATCTTCCTCAATTATTTGTATCAATCTAGCATCTCTACCCAATCCATAAAAAAAGTTGTAGTAAATAGTTGCAATTTAGAAAACATGTCCTATATTCATTATTGAAAGCATGTATGATGTTGGATCATAGTAATAGCACATTAAAAAAAAATATAGTTTGATGTATATAAGGATAAAACCGAGGGGTTCAAATGTTTTAATCTTGATTTAATTTGAGTAAAATTTAGAGTGACATGTTTGGAAATTAATATTTTTCTCCCTACCGCACACCCTTTTACGTATAAATACATACATACATGCACATATGCATACTATATACATAGATATGAATATATATTCACAAAAATATACACATATATATATATATATGTGCAATATGTGTCTATATATGTTTATATTTTTTGATCATTTAATTTGAATAAAATATGTACTCCATTCAGTAATTTTTCTATGGAAAAGAAATGGGAGAGGCTATTGGCATACAAAATAAAACACATAATTTGACAAATATATTTTTACAGCAGTATGTTTTTTTTTTTTTTTTTTGTTTACATGAACGCTGAAGTTCGAAAGACATCCAATAGTCAAGATATAAAATGTAAATTTTGGGTTTATCTTATATCCTGGTAAAATGACCAAAAAGTACCTATCATAACATATTTATATATTGTCACAATTTTATTTATTACCAACTAAGGATAAAATTTTCCTAATGTTGAAAATATTGTATTCTCAGATTCAAATATATCTACAACGTGATACACTTCCTTGAAATAAAGAAATCTGCCTTTAATTAAGAAAATCTTTTTGCAGATATGGGCGTCTAATAAGTCTCATATCAATTCTCCTATTTCATAATTTTACCAACAATTTCAACTTTTTTGAAAGGAAATAAAAATCAAAATTAGAAGAACATTTGTAATACAATAAAGTTTGTAGATAATTAAAGCATCTTGGTATAAAAAAGTAACCGATCTATGTTGTTGAAATTAAATTTTGCTAACAACTACTGTTCACACAATCTTTGCTTATTTATAAGTTCAATAACTGTATTTCGTAATAGATTGGTGATTACTCAATGTATATTACTCTTTATTAATTTTTTTAAAATAAAAGTGTACATATTCATGAAATTTGAATGGTATGTTTTATTTACAAAATTTAACAAGCAGAGTAAGCTTATGTATATCTACATTCATTCAAAAAGGACATAAATGGGATAAGGATCGAAGAATTGTAAACATTAATTGAAACCGATCAAGCATTGCAATCAATAAGGAATACATTCGAGTTAGAGCAAAAATAGTTTGACCTTGATCACCTGCTACCGACATTGATCACCCTATATTCATTCTAGTTACAACAATAAATTAAACAACTTTGTCACATAACACTAAAATTTGTCACTTTGTAGTCTAGACATGAAAAAATCGGAAAATTAAAGATATACAATTATAATACTATATGTTGAGAGAGCAAAACTTGTAGAACACATATTTTCAGCAAACTCCATATATCCTATCACAATTTCATTCTGTTGTTTCCCTCTCTTTCTTTTTTTCCTCTGGCCCAACCCAACAACCCAGCAAAGAGATGAGAGATGATATCCTCCAAGCATCGATGTATATGATATGGCGTATCTTATGAAGACATGCTATATGACGCTTTTGTCAATGGTAAGAAGAATTTTGGTTGGTGATGAGGCTATAGTGTTATGCTGCTGATTAACATGTAAAAGTGTTAATTTTTATGCTCTATTTTATCTTTATTGTAAATAAATAAATTTTATATTGGGTATTTTTCGTATATTTTCACAGGCCATTCATCAATCCTCATGCACCCCAAAAAGCAAGATATTAAACAAGAAAAAGATCAATGTCGAAGATTTTATCTCATGTGCTTTTGGAGTCTAATCAGAGTCCATGTTTGGAAGAATTGATTACATATAATATGATTACCAATCAATTAGCCACATGGAAGATTTGAAGATTTCATGCACTTTTGGAGTCTAATCAGAGTTCGTGTTTGGAAGAATTAATCACATGCAAATCTTTTGTCAATCAATTAGCCACATGGAAGATTTGGAATATATGGAAGATATTCAACATGATATGCTCAGATATTCTTAAAGATTATTTCCAAACAAGCTTGGTCAAGAAAGGCATGAGATATGATAAGAATTCTTAGGAAAAGAGGCCCATTCATTCATAGATATGATTAGGGTTTGGCCTATCCAACCTATAAATATACGTTGTACTCATTGTAAATGTTCATGTCATTATTTTGTATTCTCGTTTATGAATAATAAAGTTTTTCTTCATTTTAGTTGATTGTCCTTTTCTTTCATAACAATTTGTGTGTCTACTCAATTAGTTTTGGTAGAAAACATATTGTTATTTTCTTTTATTACTATGTGTTAGCGATTGACCGTTGATTAGATTCAACGGCAGTCCTACTTTTAATTTTCTGTTATCACTCTAGTTGTTATTTTATTCTTCTAGTAATTGGTTCTTTTCTTTTCAGTTGTTGAATTTGATTTTGATCTGATTAGATTCGAATCAACAGTAAATTCAATATATTAATTCAAAAACATCTCCGGAATTTGCCTAACTCTCCTTAGAATAGATAAATAATAAGATTTAAAACACCTCCCTGTGATTCGACCTGCATATTACGCGACCTGTACGCTTGCAGCTATTATTTTAAAATTCGCGCTTTTCTATTTTCTTAGAAAGCGTCGATCAAGTTTTTGGCACCGTTGCCGGGGAGGTAACGATTAAATTTTATTATTTATTTAATTTTTGATTTGTGTTAGTTTTATTTTTATTTTGTTCCCTTTGTTTTTATGTATATATAGAAAAAAAATCTCGATTAGTTGATTTGGTATTATGTGCTGATACCGTACTCTTCTAAATAAGAAAAAAAATCTTGTTAGTTTTCCTTGATTTTCCTTTCATTTTCATTGTTTGTTTCTTCTCTTTTTACATTTTTTTTTTTCAATCTCATATCTTCCTTATTTTTTTCCTCTTTTCCATTTTGTTTCCCTTTTTCCCATTCATTTCTTTCTCTTTCTTCTTATTCAAAGTTACTTTAAAAAAATAAAAAAAAACGTGCATTTTTTTATTGATTGCTTTCCAATTATATTTCTCTTTCATCTCCTACAATCTCTCTTTCCATTCTTTTTCATTTATTTCTTTCCTATTCTCTCCTTCATATAAAAAAAAACAAAAACAAAAAAAACTTGCCAATTTTTCTTAATTTCTTTCTACTTTTCAATTTCCTTTCTTTTTCCATTTATTTCTCCTTCCCTACAAACTCTTAATTTTTTGCAAACTAAAAAAAAAACAGTCATTTTTGCAACTTTTGTTTTTCTTGATTAATTTCTTTCTTTCTTCTCTACCTTGTGATAAATTCTCTACTTGAATAATTAGATCTCTTCCCGCTTTTGCAATTTTTCCCCCTTTTACATATCTTTCCTTTCTTTTCCTATTATCCCTTTTTCAACAATAAAAAAAAAGAGGTCATAAAAAGATTCTTCTTTTGAAATTCTTTCCTTGTTGTACATTTCTATTGCTTTAATTTCTTTCCTTTTTTCTCTTCATATTTTTCTATATTTCTGCTGCCAATTTTCTTCCAATTTCTTACATCCCGTCTCCTCCCTTTTATTTACAATTCCTTTCCTTTTTATTTTAAAAAAACTTAATTCTTTTGATTTTTTTTTCTTTTTCCAAGCTTGGTTTAGTTCCGTTTTAAAGTTGAGTTTTAGTTGTTCATTTATGTTATTTAGTCTAATCAGTTTTTAGTTTAGTTTTTGTTTTAGCTTTGTTTCAGTTTTTTTCCTTTGTTTATTTATTCTCTTCTCTATAAAAAAACATCAAAACAAATCAAAGGTCAAAGGAAGAAATAGATTCAAGCAAGCGACAAAGCATTCAGAGGTCAACCGATTTGCAAACGGTGGGATTTGAATAACTAGCAGCATTCATTTGCTCTGGAAGGACTGTCATACCCCGCTGTAATATTTTCTTAACTTTACAGGTGCTCTGCTGCAAAGAAAAAAATAATGTAGACATTGCTTGTAAAAAAATTCTACAGGGGCAGCGGCTTGCTTGTACATTTTTTTTTAATTTCTGCAATTATTTGTGTTTGATTGTTGTTTTGGCTGCATTCGGAAATAAATCTAGTTACGAGCAAAGCCCTAACAAACATAAGGTGAGGAAGTCATTACCTTTGCTTGGCTCCAAAACAATTAAACTCTGTCATTTGCATACTCCTTGGACTTAAATAAAAATTGTTAGACGTTGGCCTTAGGAGCAAAAACTCAAGCTCAATAGGACAAACAAATTGGGTTAAATATCTTAGATTTGGAAATTTATTTTGCTGTGTGGAATTCATTTTATTCCTCTTGTAAAGGATGGTGATACGTATTACATCAGGAATTTTTCGACAATCTAGCAACTTTTCTGATCTATTTATTTTATTTGATTTGCAAAATATTTAACTGCAAGAGTGTATTTTGTGAAATTGATTTTCTCAAGTTTTAGCAAAAGAGGTTGCATACTACCCATAAAACATTGGTCGTATCCCTTAGTATTTATACTACACGTGAACGACCATAAGACCCTCTTCCCCCTTCAAATTGAGATTATCAACTAATAAGATACATTTGTGTTCGTTATTTATTTTGATTAGGAGCTTCTTGTGTCCACCTTAAATCTAGGATTTTTCCGTGTGTGCATTTAACAACAATGAGTGAAAAAAGTGTTAGCCAACAAAATTCTCCTAGGGGTTCTCGAATAAACCAAAATTTTCCAAACGAGTTGGATCAAAATCGAGTAAATCAAAACTTTCCAAACTTTGGGGACCAAAATCGAGTAAATCAAAATTTTCAAAATCTCAATATCGAAATGGATAGACCCTTATCTCTTTGTAATCGATGTTATCCAACTAGGACCGTTCAACCCTCTGTCATCGTGTTCCCACCAGCTGAAGGAAATAATTTTGAGCTTAAACATTCTTTTATTCAAGGGGTACCGAAATTTACTGGGTCTGAAAATGCTTATGAATTTCTAAGTGAATTTGAATTGTATGCGTCCACAGCAAAAATGCAACAATTGACTAATGAATCGATCAACCTGAGGCTAATTCCATTTGCACTACTTGAAAGCGCTAAAAGATGGCTAAATTCTCTTCCAAAACATTCCATAAGAAGTTGGGTCGAATTTGTCACTGCATTCTTGAAAAAGTTTTTCCCTTTCCATAAAACTCTCAAAATTCGAACTGAGATGAATCAATTTTGTCAAAATGAGGGGGAAACTTTTTCAAAATACTTTGAAAGATTCAACCAACTATTATATAGTTGTCCTCATCATGGAATTCTAGAAGACCACTTATGTCAAATTGCATATGTAGGGCTAAACTATCAGACTAGAACTCGACTAGAATCAATGTGTGGAGGAGACTTTATGTCTAAGATGGCCAATGAAGCTTAGCAATTCTTAGAAGATTATTCAGAAAAGAACATGCAATGGGAATCAATTCGTGTTCCCATTTGTACTTCTACTAGAGGAGTGCATGTCGTCGACCCAAGT
Organism: Allium sativum; assembly: GCA_030737875.1. NCBI lineage: Eukaryota > Viridiplantae > Streptophyta > Magnoliopsida > Asparagales > Amaryllidaceae > Allium > Allium sativum. The sequence continues at coordinate 220,551,674 of CM060912.1, read as the reverse complement.
CAAATTTCCTTAGAAAATAAAACTCCTCAAGCCGGAGAAGTGCTACCCCACTATTACTCTCAGGACCAAGCTAATGCTATAGCTCAAAACAATCCTTACTCATCCACATACAATCCTGATTGGAGGAACCACCCAAAATTTTCTTGGTCAAATCCCAATAATTCGGCTAACCCATCTCACGTGCAGCCCCTTATTCCAAATTCGAATTATCAAGCTCCACCTTCCAATTCTCAAACCTCTCAATCCAAACAGCCTTACAGGCACCCCAACTTTCAATCATCAAAACAATCCTCTCAATCGTCACAAGAAATTGTGCGTTTAGAGAAACAGTTGAACTCTCACGAAGCTAAAATTGACTCACACAACGCTAAAGTCGGCCAAATGATGAATATGATGAAGGAACTAATGAAAAATAATGAGAAAGGAAAGTTGCCTAGTCAACCCGAGGTGAATCCAAAATATAACTCTCATGCTGTAAATTCTTGTGAGGACGAAAACCATAATCCGTTCAATGCTATTACAACCCTTCGGCCTGGAAAGAGGATTGATAATAATATGGGCAACCCTGGCGAGCCTTCGAACTCGACCCCAATGCCAAATCTTGATGATCACCCGTTGGCTACGAATGCCAATTCTTCTAAACCTCCATTTTCCTCAAATGTTGGCAATCCCAACAGTTCTTCTCCCAGTGTCGGCAAACCCGATCCACCTTCGAAAATCGATGTTGGCAATACCAACATTCCATCTTCTACAACCTTACCACCTTCTTTTTCCATGGATAAACCTTCTTCGAATGATAAAACTGGTCACAGAGTCGAAAAACCAATAGCTCCATTTCCCCATAGACTCAATAACAAGAAGAAGAAGGCAAACTTCGATTAAATTTTCGAAATTTTCAAACAAGTCCGTGTGAGCATTCCTCTTTTAGACACCATTGAACAAATTCCTCAATATGCTAAATGTCTTAAGGAATTGTGCACACAAAAGCGTGCAACTAATGTCCCAACAACCGCCTTTCTAACTGCGAATACAAGCTCTATTCTTTCGAGTATTGCCCCAGTCAAGTACAAAGACCCTGGTTGCCCTACGATTGACTGTAAAATAGGAAACACTCACATCTCTCGTGCCCTACTTGATCTTGGTGCCAGTGTCAATCTTCTTCCTTACACTGCTTACCATCAACTTGGACTAGGGGAGATTAAACCAACAAACATCATTCTTCAGTTAGCTGATCGATCTGTCAAAAAGCCATTGGGAATAACTGAAGACGTCTTGATACAGATCGAACAGTTTTACTTCCCTGTCGATTTCATAGTTCTAAAAACCGAGCCTGTCTCAAATCCCAATGTTCAAATACCGTTGATATTAGGACGCCCTTTCATAGAAACCTCAAATGTTGTCATTAATTGTAGGGACGACCAACTCCGACTTTCGTTCGGGCACCTAACCATTGAGCTAAACATCTTTAATCTCAACAAACAACCTAGGGGTTTTGAGACCGATGAAATCGACATGATTCAAACCATAGTTGATGAAACCTCAAATGACACTTCTGAAGCCTTGAAAATGTGTCTTGACCATTTCGACTCCAATTTCGATGAACTCGAATACATTTCTGAATTGAATGAATTTCTTGACTTCAATCCTTCGTCATCTGAATCTAACCAAGGAATGTTGAACAATGTTAACACTCAAGAACATCCTAAGTTAGATCTCAAACCCTTGCCACAAGATCTTAAGTACGCATACTTAGACTCCTCAGAAACTTTTCCCGTAATCATGGCCTCTGATCTTACCGAGGACCAAGAAGAAAAACTCTTAGAAATTTTACGGGAAAATAAAGATGCTTTGGGGTGGGAACTGGGCGATATAAAAGGAATCAGCCCATCAATTGTGGAACATCGCATACATTTAGTTGATGAGGCTAAACCCACCCATGAGGCTCAAAGGCGATTAAGCCCAAACATGAGAGAAGTGGTCAAGGAGGAGATAATCAAATGCCTAGACAATAACATCATTTATCCCATCTCTGATAGTACTTGGGTGAGTCCGGTACAAGTTGTACCAAAGAAGTCAGGAGTCACAGTGATCAAAAATGAATGTAATGAGCTCGTCCCAACAAAAATCAAAACAAAATAGCGTGTGTGTATCGACTATCGAAAGCTCAACTCAGCCACACGAAAAGACCATTTTCCCTTGCCTTTTAATGACCAAATGCTCGAACGCTTAGCGGGTCATGAGTACTATTTTTTTCTCGATGGATACTCTGGCTATAACCAAATCCCTATTGCTTTAGAGGATCAACATAAGACCACCTTTACTTGTCCCTTTGGAACCTTTGCTTATCGTCGCATGCCTTTTGGTCTTTGTAATGCTCCCGCGACTTTCCAAAGATGTATGATGAGTATTTTCTCTGATATGGTGGAAGAATTCTTGGAAATATTTATGGATGTTTTTTTCAATATACGGATCATCTTTTTCCCAATGTCTCACTAATTTAGAACTCGTCCTAAAATGTTGCAAGGAGAAATCACTCATGCTTAATTGGGAAAAATGTCATTTCATGGTAAAAAGGGGGATAGTTCTAGGTCATGTCATCTCAAAAGATGGCCTTGAAGTCGATAAATCCAAAATCGGTTTGATTGCTAATCTACCTCCTCCTAAGTCTGTTAAGGATGTTCATTCATTTCTTGGCCATGCGGGATTCTATAGAAGATTCATTAAGGATTTCTCAAAAATTTCAAAACCTCTCTCGAACTTACTTGCCAAAGACGTCAAGTTTGAATTTTCCAATGATTGCAAAACATCTTTCGAAACTCTTAAGTCAATCTTAACCACAACTCCCATCATTCAACCTTCTGATTGGACTCAACCCTTCGAACTTATGTGTGACGCTTCTGATTTTGCGATTGGATCCATCTTGGATCAGCGAATCGATAAACTCCCTCGAGTTATTTATTATGCTAGCAAAACCTTAAGCGAGGCCCAATTGAATTACTTAACTACTGAAAAGAAATTTTTGGCAGTTGTCTTCGCTCTTGAGAAATTCAGACCATATCTCATAGGATCCAAAGTCATAGTTTACACTGACCATGCTGCCATACGATATTTGCTTTCTAAAAAGGATGCCAAGGCCCGCTTGATTCGTTGGATCCTTCTTCTTCAAGAATTTGACATAGAAATACGAGATAAAAAGGGTTCTGAGAATGTTGTAGTTGATCATCTCTCTCGAATTATGCACGAAAATGTTGATGACACCCAAATCTATGACTATTTTCCCGATGAACAAATCCATTCCATCTCTAACACACCTTGGTACGCTGACATTGTGAATTATCTTGTCACTCAGCAAACACCCGCTGAATGGTCAAAACAAGATAGGCAAAAATTTCTCTCTAAAGTTCGAAACTTCTATTGGGATGACCCATATCTTTTCAAATACTGTCCAGACCAAATCATTCGAAGGTGTGTACCCGATCATGAACACCAAAGTATTCTCTCTTTCTCACATGACCATGCTTGTGGCGGTCATTTTGGAGCAAGAAAAACTGCTGCAAAAGTATTGCAAAGCGGTTTTTATTGGCCCACACTCTTCCGTGACGCTTTCGAATTTTGCTCTAAATGCGATCGATGTCAAAGAATGGGTCGAATCACTAAGCGAAACATGATGCCTCTCAACCTCATTTTAGTGATTGAGTTATTCAATGTTTGTTGCATCGATTTCATGGGACCATTCCCTAACTCATTTGGGAATCTTCATATCTTGCTTGCGGTAGACTATGTCTCAAAATGGTTTGAAGCCATCCCAACCAAAACCAACGACAACAAGGTTGTTATCAAATTCCTCAAAGAAAACATCTTTTCGCGCTTTGGCACACCTCGAGCTATCATTAGCGATAATGGCACTCACTTCTGTAATCGTGCTTTTGAGTCCTTGCTCAAGAAATACTCAATCACACACAAGCTGTCGACCCCTTACCATCCACAAACTAGTGGGCAAGTAGAAGTTTCCAATAGACAAATCAAACAAATTCTTGAGAAAACCGTGAATTCCAATAGAAAAGATTGGTCCTTAAAACTGATTGATGCACTTTAGGCATTTCGCACTGCTTACAAAACCAATCTAGGAATGTCACCATATCGTTAGTCTTTGGGAGGGCCTGTCACTTACCTCTTAAATTAGAGCATTGTTCTCTTTGGGCAATTAAACTTTTGAATTTTGACTTAGAGAAGGCCGGCTCACATAGGAAGTTACAGATCTCAGAACTAGAGGAATTAAGAAATGAAGCATATGAAAATACGAAAATCTTTAAAGAAAGAACCAAAGCCCAACACGACAAGAACATACTTTGTAAGGAATTCAATGTAGGACAAAAAGTTCTTTTATATGACTCTAGACTTCACTTGTTTCCAGGAAAACATAGATCTCGATGGACTGGACCTTATGTTGTGAAAACAGTATATCCTCATGGAGCAGTTGAAATTGAAAATCCTTAGAATGGAAAATTCTTCAAAGTAAACAGTCAACGACTGAAACCATTTTTGGAATTCGAGAAATACGAAGACGATGACCTTATCGATCTTCATGAGCCTGATCATACACCATGAAATCAGGTGGTACACATTCTTTTTCTTTTATTTTTCATTTTTTTCCCTTCCATCTTGGTCTGCATACCTTAGACAGTTGGGACACTGTCTAAAACTAGTGTGCGGGAGTCAAGTCTGGAACACATCATCAAAAAAAAATAAAAAACACACACACGACTAATTTTAGAGTGATATCACAAAATAAGTTAACAATTTTTAGTAGTTGATAGTAATTTTTTCTCTCAACTTAGATCGAATAAGAAATATAATGAAAAGTTTAATTTTGAGGGATAATAGCGTAACCGATACATAGGGAGATTCTTAGGTGATGGCCATGCAATCTATTCTACATTGTAGTCTTTGTTTAAATAAGTGGAGGTCTTAAAATACTTATATTGGCTTTTTGAATCTTTAAAACTAAGTTGTGTTAAGTTGAATTCGCGTAACTCTCTTTTGTGCTTATATTTTCAATAATAATAATAATAATCCAAGGGTATCCAACATTGCTTGTATATCAAGCGTTGGTGTGCAAACCCGCCAAGTCTATCCGACATGTTGTTGAATAAGCCAGCGTTGGAATATCTTGGTCTCATTTTATGAGATTGGACACCTAAGGATTACCGACATGTTGTTGACAAAGTCAGAATCGGTCTGCACAATCTGCCAAGCTCTGTCCTAACTTTCCGTCAGTCCACAATGCAGTGTATGGGCGGTATACCTTGGTCTTTTAAGTTAGGTGTATGTAATTAATCATAAATTTTAAAATTTTACAGAATAGAGAATAAGTGATGATGCCCAAACACTTCTTGACCTTATTGATTTGACTAGCCATACATGAGACAATAATAATACCACTTTGCAAACCGTGCCAAGCAAACTAAGAATCTATTTCATGGTTGCACTATGTTATCAACTGAACCAACTGGCCAAGCTGGAATTTAACATTTGAAAACTTGAATTATACTGAAAATTTGTGACAAGTTGAGGTATCTAAAGTACAATCTACTAATTAGAAATTGTTAACTTAATTTGTTGTACCATTTTTCTCAAACAAGTCATGTTATCATTTTTGTTTTTGTTTTTTTGTATGTATCCATTGCATTCATGTAGTTGCATTAGATCCACACATACTTCATTTGGATTTTGTGGGTAGTATCCGCTGAAAACCCTCACGAGACACCACTCGTCCTACTAGGGACACCTAGAGGTTTAACGACTTGTTGCATACGCTCAATGCAATCGTGTTTGCTATGAAAGTGTGACCTATCTTATCTTTAGATGTAAATAAATAAATTTTATATTGGGTATTTTTCGTATATTTTCACAGACCATTCATCAATCCTCATGCACCCCGAAAAGCTAGATATTACACAAGAAAAAGATCAACTTTGAAGACTTTATCTCATGTGCTTTAGGAGTCTAATTAGAGTCCATGTTTGGAAGAATTAACTACATATAATATGATTACCAATCAATTAGCCACATGGAAGATTTGAAGATTTTATACACTTTTGGAGTCTAATCAGAGTCCATGTTTGGAAGAATTAATCACATGCAAATCTTTTGTCAATCAATTAGCCACATGGAAGATATGGAAGATATTCACCATGATATGCTCAGATATTCTTAAAGATAATTTCCAAACAAGCTTGGTCAAGAAAGGCACGAGATATGATAAGAATTCTTAGGAAAAGAGACCCATTCATTCATAGATCTGATTAGGGTTTGGCCTATCCCACCTATAAATATATGTTGTACTCATTGTAAATGTTCATGCCATTATTCTGTATTCTCGTTTATGAATAATAATTTTTTTCTTCATTTTAGTTGATTGTCCTTTTCTTTCATAACAATTTGTGTCTCTACTCAATTAGTTTTGGTAGAACACATATTGTTATTTTCTTATATTACTGTGTGTTAGCGATTGACCATTGATTAGATTCAACGGCAGTACTACTTTTAATTTTCTTTTATCATTCTAGTTGTTATTTTCTTCTTCTAGTAATTGGTTCTTTTCTTTTCAGTTGTTGAATTTGATTTTGATCTGATTAGATTCGGATCAACAGTAAATTCAATATATTAATTCAAAAACATCTCTAGAATTTGCCTAGCTCGCCTTAGAATAGATAAATAATAAGATTTAAAACACCTCCCTCTGATTCGACCTACATATTACGCGACCTGTACGCTTGCAGTTATTATTTTAAAATTAGCGCTTTTATAATTACTTAGAAAGCATCGATCAGCTGCCTTAGATAGGAGAAAACCAAAATTGATGTACATTAACCACCATGAGCTAATTATAATCTTATCAGGGGCATAGCCAGGAATTACATCGTGGGGGTGCCAAAAAATTTTAAACAAACAACAGTCTGATGTTTTTGTATAAACTTCAGTTTCATAGCCTGTTTGTCAGAACCTCTTTGTATAACCTTTAGTGTCATAACCTGTTTGTTTACATAATGAAGCTTCGAATGCGAGAACGGGTGGAGTTGCTAGCAGTAAAATTAAGTTGTAATATTACTCATCCCGTTCTTCTTTTTTCAAATAGAAAAAACTGCTAATTCTAAAATAATTTATACCAACAGCTTAACATCAAAAATTGGATGGAGTAAATTCGGTTTGTGAAAATATACTACTAAAGCTCCATTTTATTTTACTTTTTACAGAATGAAACTCCAGTGCCACAAGCTTAAATTCACTTCTGTATGTTTGCTTAACAAAACATGGTAACATAGAGAAATCTTGGGGGGACCATGGCCCCCACTGGTCCCTGAATACCTACGCCCCTGAATCTTATGACGCATAGGTAAACATAGTTAGGGACTTATCGTATATATAATTGGTTGAAAATCTCTAAAACAACATGTTATAAAAAGTTGTTCGAGTTGTTTGCTGCCAGTATGAAAATTTGCATATTATAGGACGAAATGTTACAAACTAAATATGGAAGAAGATAAGGTATATAATGAATCATAAAAAACAAAAATATATTTCACAAAACAAAACCAAATTAAGCAAGTTTCTAGACCTTTCCGAGTGAATAACTTCATATTTATTATACGAAGTATTAACAAATATGGCTTTGAGAATGTAGCTTCTAGTCAAATTTGATTTCTTTAATGTAAATACATAATCGGGCACCATCCATATTGAAAATAATTCTTGAATTAACATAATCTTTTATGGATAATTCCATGTAGGTATCAAGTTCAGTTGGCATGTAATTTCACGATAACCAAATATATAGACACATGAAAAAAATCCAGTACTATTCAAACTTATTTTCGAACCAATGTATAAGCATATGTTATGCCAATACAATCATTACAATTGAACTGAAGGAAATATTCAGTATAAATATATATATTTTATCGAATATACTTTTTTTTAAACTAATCGTACGTAGCAATGATGATATGTTACTTTATATTTTTTGTTTTATAGTTCAAGATATTCAACATAATGTTCAACAATTACATATGCTTAATTGTAAATGCTCAATCAGCCAGCTATTCCCATTATCAAACTTTTTCATGTAAAACAGCAAATTGTAGAACCGGTACATTTAAGTTAGATAATGACTACTCAATGTAAATCAAATGAATACATTGATTCAAAGAATAGAAGATGAGATGAGATGTGGAAGTCAGATAGAATATAAAGCATGCGTGCAAAATGATCAACATTTAATTCAACAAATTTACATATGTATGCTTACTCTACGCAAACAATTTTTAATCTCCTGGATATTGAGTAACCAATTACATAAACTTCAATTAAGTTTTAGAAAATAAAAACAGTACAATAATATAATATTGAAGAAAACAAATTTTGCATTCTAATTATTGATATTATTTTCCAGAAAAGGAGGAGAAAGAAAGGGTAAATAGGAGTACTTAGATTTTGATATTTTAGCTATGGAAAAAGAGGGGGGATAATATCTGTTTTAGTAGTAGAAAATGTGATAGTACCTGAATTTTAAGTAAACTATTCCATTTTATCTTATAGAAGATAAACAAAAAAATAATGGAATATCAACCTTTTGGTTAAAACTGAAGTTCACTTCCTTATTTAGCTTTCATTAGGAGCTACAGGTTAAAACTAAAGTTTAGTTAGATGCTAACATACTCTTTGACAAATTAAGAAAAATCATTACCTTGCTTTAAAAAATTACAATTGCAATGCAAATACATGAATACTAACCGATGAAAAATATGTGGAACATTTGCAATATTTGATAGCATAAAATAGAGCAGTAGGAAAATACCTTTTCCCTATAATTATTTCTATGAAGCAGCAAATGTGCCATCAAAGGCTTTTGGAATCTCCCAAGTAGCGTAAATAAAGAATAGAAGCTTAACGACTAAAAACTGTGTCATGCAATTGTGACGACCCGGAATTTCGACCCTCGAATATCGACACTTTAACACCTTCTCGTATTCAAAATGTCAAAGATTTAAGTGTCGGATTCCTGGTTGTCTGGGGATATAACACATTAGATAAATCACAATGAAATAAAAAAACAACTTCTCATTTATACAACATGAGATTACATCAGAGTTTACAACATTTCCCAACCCTAACCAAAAGAACAGCGGAAACTGACTAACAATATAAATCCCATAACAGACTTCATCTTCACTTGAATTTCTCTGGGTCACAGATGCCCACAAAATAATGTCCCAAAGAAAATAGCTAAAACTTCACAGCAACAACAACTCCTCAAAAGCAAAGGATCCACCGAGGAAAAGCTCCGAGACACAAGTTCCAAGTACTGCTACTAAACCTGACACTAGGCTGCGCCTGTAAAAATTATGGGCACCCAGAGCTTTGTGTGAAACCAAAACAACTCCTGGTCAGTCATGGGACTGGTGTGAGAACTCATCATATTTGTTTGTGCATGAAAAATTCGCAATGACTTTTTGAAAAATGAAACTAACATGAGGTCTCGCGGCACACACACAATGTAAACGCACACACGGGCAAGGTTTCTCCTTATGCTAGTCAAAAATGCTTTAATACGCGGAAATAATTTTGATATTATGCATAGTGTAAAAAACAATTTCGAAAGTAAATGTATTAATCTTAGCTAGCATAGGTACCATATACTATACTGACATAATAGTATACAACTAAAATCGTACGGGTTCGTAGTGGAGATTGGGTTTCAAATAATGACCATGCAAAGGAACTTCCTTACCGAACCGAATTTTGAACACCTATAGAGGGATGTCCGAGGATCAACTCATGCTCCTCATGCCAACACAAGGCCGGTTACCTCTGTAACTAGGTAACTTAGAGTATGCCTAAGTATGTCATCTCCCGATCGTTACCGACCTTTCCGAGCGCTTGCCAACAACCACAGAAGTAGATGTTTTCCATATAGGTTAATACCTGGGCTCCATACCATAGTACACCTTTTATCTAGAATGAGATAGCATACCCTTAACCTTGCCGCATTTCTTCCTGTTTTGGCCATTTACCGGGGTGTGAGGCTTGCCGAGGTCACGATATACACAAAGCTACGCTTAAATAAGCCATGCTTTGATCATCTATAGCTCATTACATAACTTAAGTATGCCATATTGTCTATTCACAACGCATCACTGATTTCTCTCATTATATAACCTCTAAGCTCATACGTCTTAGAGAAGGGTGTTAAGCAAGAGAATAAATTCTCCGCCACCGAACAGATATATATTTAACAGATATCAGTGCTACGCAGTCAATTACAATGTCAGACACATAATCTATACAAGTCCATTCTGGGTCTGAACGAAACCACAATCCGGAATTCATTCACATACGTTCGGGCTTCTTGCCACTTACTGATATAAAATCCATCTGCAAACGGGAGCTACCCATTTGAGACATTCAGCAAGTCGTCCTTACGATATGAAGGGTCCCGGTCTTCAATATCGTCTTCAATGCCTTCAAATGCTCCACAACATCGTATTATTACTTGGAATGGTTTTCAGGCATATATCCAATCCCGGTCTTTCCAAATAATAAGCGCAACTTTAAAACCATGTGGATATATAGGACCAAATCAAGTCTCAACTCATATTTTATGTTTGGAAACTCAAATTATCATTTAAATCCTTTCATTACATGTTAGCAATTAATTACTAAGATTAGGGAAAGATTTATAAAGTTAAATACCTTTAACATTAAATAAACAATGTTATGTTACAAAAAGTGTTTCAAAATACCGATGTTCGCTAGTTTATGGGAAATAACCTTTATATTACCAAAACTTCATGATTTCAACATAAATCACTTTTAAATAATTAATTATGATTTTACAAAAAGTTTCCATATTTTTAAATAACCATTTATCATTATAGTCAATGGATAACACTTGCAAGAACATTTTTAAGTATTAATTTAAATATAACTTGAAAATTATAAGTCGAAATTAAAATCTTTTTTCACTCATTTGAAAGCTCTTGTTGATGAAAATCAAATGTTTTTCACTTCGTGGGAATCTGATTTAAGTTGCAAAAGTTATAAGCATTTAAAGTTTTTAACAAAAATACGCTGAATTCTAATATAAATTCAAATAGCTTCAAATTAAATTTCAAATTAAATTTTGAATTAACCATCTCGTCCGTCGGATCAGTTAGGGAGAGCAGGAAACTATATTTTCCAAACTCAAGCCTAGACACTATCATCTCTGTCATCCTAGAACGTTCCGGTATTTATTTTGACAAACTCTACTTTAATTACAATATACATTCACATAAAAACTTTACTAAATTTCTTTAAAATGATTTAGAAAATCATTTGTACTTATACTAACTATTTAAAACCAATTCCAACTTTCAAATCTAAATGAATAAAATTTTCATTTATCACACAAACTTGGTCCGAGACTTGTCTGATATCCGTATAATCCACACATGTGTATGTAACAAGTAAAATGCACACACCATCACTAAGAACAACCACGAAGCATCCATTCATCCATCACACGATCATATATGGGAATATATACATATAACAGTGTATACATGTGTCCATATAAGCATTTGTCACTAAACGCTTACATTGCAATAATTACTAATCATCCATATCATCAACAATCATTCACACAACATAAAAAGTGAACAAATATAAATGTCAAGTTCTCACCTTGGGGTTCCACTATGCTATCCTCTATTGCTAGGTTGTTAGACCCACTACAGTTATCCCAGACTGATTGTTTGACGCTACCGACTTTGCAGCAATTTATATATTTTATAAATGGGGAAAGGGGAGGATTTTCACCATGGAAGCCACGGATTTTATGGTGGAGAAGAAGAAGAAATGGAAGAGAAGATGAGAATGAATGCTTAAGGGAAAGAAAGGAGTGTATTTATACTTGAAATGAGTTAATAAGATGATTACACCTCGTAGGACATGTATAATTCATGCATGTAATGTTGCATGCAAAATTACAAGTGTTTTAGCACTTGTAATAAAGAGAAAGGAGGTGTTTTTGGTAGCATTTACCCTTAAAATGCTATTAAAAACTATATACAACACTTAACCAAATGCTACCAAAGGTATATATAAGATTATATACTTATTAACTATATGTTTTATAATCTAAACAATTGATTACAAATTTAATTAACTTATAAACTAATCATTTAACTAGTCCAAAATTCCAGATCATTACATTCACCCCCCCCCCCCTTTAAAATAATTTCATCCCCGAAATTGCATAAGATGGTAATAAAATAAGACGTAAAAACTAAAAGAAATGGTAAGGAAATGAGTTTACCGAAGGTTGGGCTAGACTGGAATGTCCACTCGACAGTCAGGATAGAATTTCCATATAGTTTCTTCTGATTCCCAGGTACAATCCTTGGGGTCATTACTCCATTGTACTTTAACCAACTTAACAGTCTTATTTCTTAACCTCATTTCATCTCGAGCAATGATCTTTATGGGTTCTCTTTTGACTGCTAAACTTGGGGTAATTTCCAGATCTTGTTGAGCAGCTTCTTCTATAATCTGGTCTGGATCATGCACGTACTTTCTAAGATTAGATATATGGAACACATTATGCACACCAGACAACCATTCTGGTCACCGCACTCGATAAGTTAATGGTCCAATTTTCTCCAGAATAGGAAACGGTCTAATATACCGTGGAGCTAATTTTCCTGTTTTACCAAATTTGATAACTCCTTTCATCGGGGATACTTTTAAAAATACGGAATCTCTAACTGCAAATTCAAAAGCTTTTCTCCTTCAATCAGCATAGCACGTTTGTCGATCCTGGGCCGCTTTTAGCTTCTTCTTAATGAGATCCACTTTCTCTGTCGCTTCTCTGATCATATCAGGTCCAAGAACAAGTCTATTTACAGACTCAACCCAACATACTGGCGATTTGCATGGACGGCCATAGAGTGCTTCAAACGGTGCCATATTGATAGTAGCTTGATAACTATTGTTATAAGAAAATTCAACCAATGGCAGATGATTTTCCCACGAACCTCCAAAATCGAGAACGCATGCTCGCAACAAGTCTTCTAAAATCTTATTAACTCTTTCTGTTTGTCCATCTGATTGTGGATGATAGGCAGTGCTAAAGTTCATCTTCGTTCCTAAAGCATCTTGAAAAGCTTCCCAAAAACGACTGATGAAGATAGGGTCCCGATCACTCACAATGTTACTTGGAATTCCATGTAACCTAATGATTTCCTTAATAAATAACTCTGCTAAACTAGCAACAGTCCTGGTGGGTTTTACTGGAATGAAATGGGCACTTTTAACCATCGATGAAATCCATCGAAGCTTGATCCCATTTCCATTGTGGAATTGGCAAGGGTTGAAGTAATCCCGTTATCTTCTGCTCATCGCTTTATATTTGTTGGCATGTGGCGCAACGGCTAACAAAAATAGATATGTCCCTCTTCATTATTCTCCACCAAAATGTACGTTTAACATCTCGATACATTTTATTAACTCCAGCGCGGATACTGAATCTAGATTTATGACATTCGTCCAATACTTCTTTCTGAAGCTCTTTTATGTTTGGGACACAAATTCTTCCTTTCAATCTCAAAATACCTTTTTCATCAATTTCAAAACTTGAATCCTTACCTTGTTTTATATTCTCAGCTATTCTTTGTAAAAACCTATCTTCTCCCTGCTTACTAATAATCTTTTCCATAAGTGTTGGGGCAATAACTAAGTAAGCGATGACGGTGTATTTCCTACTTAAAGCATCAGGTACCACGTTGGCATTCCCAGGGGTATATTGAATATCCAAATCATATGATGCTAAATATTCCAACCAACGCTGTTGATTTAAGTTCAAATCTTTCTGAGTGAATAAATACTTTAGAGGCTTATGGTTAGTGTACAATTCAAACCTTTCTCCCAAAAGATAGTGCCTCCAAATTTTCAAAGCAAATATTACAGCTAGCAATTCTAAGTCATGGGTTGTATAATTCCTTTCGTGTGGTTTCAATTGTCTGCTTGCATAGGCAATTACTCTGCCTTCCTGCAACAAAACTGCGCCAACTCCTTTTTTGCACGCATCTGTATAAACCGACAACCCTTTATTTCCATTTATAATAGCTAGAACTGGAGCAGATGTCAGTCTTTTCTTTAGCTTCTGAAAGGCTTCTTCACATTTTGGGGACCACACAAATTTGGCATTCTTCATAGTTAGCTTTGTAAGAGGAGAAGCTATTCTAGAAAAATCTTGAACAAATCTTCTGTAATAGCCAGCCAATCCGAGGAAACTCCGAACTTCTTTTAGTGTCTTTGTTTGCTTCCAATCCAAAATGGCAGATATTTTTCCCGAGTCAACCGAAATTCCTTTCTCCGATACGTTATGACCAAGGAATTTTACTTCTTTTTCCCAAAAGTGACATTTCGAGAGTTTCACTTTGAGCACATTATTTCTTAATATTTCCAAGACAATTCTTAGATGTTCCACGTGTTCTTCCTTAGTTTTAGAGTAGATGAGAATATCGTCGATGAAAACCAATACGAACTTATTCAATACTTCTCGATATACTCTAGTCATCAAATCAACGAAGTAGGCGGGGGCATTAGTCAAACCGAAGGGCATTACTAAAGGCATTTAGATGGATACAATCCTCTGCGATTTTAAGCTGATGAAAACCAGTGGCTAGGTCCATTTTTGAGAAAAATCGGGCACTATTTAATTGTTCAAATAGGTCGTCTATACGGGGCAAATGGTATTTATTCTTAAGAGTTTGCTTATTAAGATCTCGATAGTCGACGCACAATCTTAAGGAATCGTCAGACTTAGCAACGAATACCACGGCTGACCCCCAACTTGAATGGATAGGTCGGATAAATCCTTTTGCCAAAAGTTCTTGGACTTGTTTATTTAGCTCTTCTCTTTCTGTTAGGGAAATTCTTCGGCTAGGATGGACAACAGGTCAGGCATTAGGTATTAGGTCAATCCTGAATTCGATCTCACGATGTGGAGGAAGACGCTCAACTTCTTCAAATAAGTCTAGAAATTCCCTAACAATGGGGATAGTATTTATGTCGGTATCAGGGTAACCCAGGGTATACATTAGATTATCTCTTTTTGGGCTAGGATCTTCACAAGATATTTCTATAAAATTTCCAAAATTTGTTTTTGCCCATATTTTCCTATTTGCACAATCTAGATGAGCTTCATATTTGTTTAACCAGTCCATTCCAAGTAGAATTCCAAATTCATTGAAATCTAGGACAATAAGACTAATAGGGAATTGATGAAGGGAATAGGAAATAGGGACCTTTCTGCAATAAAGACAGAGATATGTGGAACATCCTACTGGATTAGTTATCCAAATGGGGTGGTCAATAAATTCAGGTTCAAGTTTTAAATCTTATACAGTTTCTATTGAAATAAAACTCTGCGAAACACCAGTATCGAATAAAACTCTAACCTGTGACGACCGCCCACAACCCCCGCACTATACTAAAGAAATAGTGCGCTGAAAGGTGTGCCAGGAAGCTATGGACGATCATCAAGGTAAGATATATAAGAGGAACCTGTCGTGAACTCACAGCACAAAGATAAAATATAATAGAATATATACAACAGGTAGTGATAATGAAGCAGAAAACACTAAACTTTCATAACAACTAGAAAGTATTTTCCATACACATGGATAACAACAATAGTGTTTGTACAATTTGCCTCACTACAACACTCTTAGAAATAGCAATAGCAGAAACAAATACTAGATAGTAGTAAATATAGTACGCCAGCCTCTTGCTCGCCTCCGAACAGCAGCACCGTCCTCACTTAAGCTATCTGTCACCTGCTACTTAGTCTGCCCATCCAACAATTGAATGAACAACCCAAGGTAACAAGAGGAGACATAAAACCTTGAGTCAGATAACACTCTTAGTGAGTGATAAAACAACTAACAAACTTCATCAATAAAGTATATGGGAATGGGTAAATAAACAAACTAATCTACCCAGCTCCAAAGAAGAACTCACAACTGCCCTTCCCACACCTGACAGTGATAGCCTTTACGATCCATACACCCAAAGGAATAACAATTCAACCATGGAAACCAGAACAACCATTCATACATAGCAATAGCAACTCAATTATGATCACAACAAAGCATTCAAACATCCATGACTGGCTCTGGCTGTCACCGCCAACCTTGCTTTGGAACCACCGTTAATCGTATGATTGGCTAAACAATTTGCCATCAATTGTCAAGGGCCATACAACAAAACCCCGGCTCTAGCGAAAACCCCACACACCATACAACGAAATCTGTCTAGGCCATACAACGAAACCCAGGGTACTCGACCTACAATTGGTCTTCGATTGTACCCCTGCTTGAGTCCGCTAGAACCTACGACAACGATAATTCCTCGCCCTTCTCATCTCTAGTTGTTATCAATTACGACTATTAATCAGCTCAGAACACCTTAGAGCAATGTACACTTTTCAACAATTCGAACTTCCCTAATTGAATTTACCTAGAAGTCACACCCACACCGATCGGTCGGTCTTCCCAAAACATCACTGGTTGGCCCTTCCAAAACATACCGGTCAGTCGGTCCTCCCAAAACATCACTGGTTGGCCCTCCCAAAACATACCGTTTGATCCTCCCAAACACATCGATTGGTCCTCTCAAACACATCGGTTGGTCCTCCTCAACACATCGATTGTTCCTCCCAAACACACCAGTCAGTCTTGAAAAACTACCCACCGGTCCTTCAGAAAACACTGTAGCAATGGCTGACTGGTCGGCACTGTAGCAATGGACGACCGGTTGGCACTGTAGCAATGGACGACCGGTTGGCACTGTGGAAAACACTGCAAAAATGGATGACCGGTCGGCACTATAGAAATGGATGACCGGTCGGCACTGTAGCAATGGCTGACTGGTTTGCACTGTAGCAACTGCTGAGCTGTCCATCACTGTAGAAACTTCTGACTGGTCGGTACTGTAGAAATGGCTGAACGGTCTATCACTGTAGAAACTGCTGACCGGTCGGTCACTATAGCAATGGTTGACCGGTCGGTCACTGTAGCAACGGCTAAGCGGTCCATCACTGTAGAAACCGCTGATAGGTCAGTACTGTAGCAACGGCTGACCGGTCGGTCACTGTAGCAACGGCTGACCCGTCCGTCACTGTAGCAACAACTGACCAGTTGGCAATTTTGACCAAAACTTCGCTGAACGATGAATCCGACGAAACCGACACAACCAAAATCATCATAACCATGTCACAACATTTCTAACAACATGAATATCGCGATTATCAAAAAAATGATGTAAATCTCACCAAAACCATTAAAATGAACATTTGACCGAAATGAGAGATCTAACTTACATAAACATGTGAAATGACATGAAAATATCGGTTAAAACTTGCTAAATTAGATCATAGGGTGATGCATATGAAAATAGGCACATAATGGTGTAAATCTATGGTAAAACATTCCAATTTGATGAAAAAAATGCACAAATACTCATATACTTCATTGATTCATGTGAGAGATGTAAATCACTCACCGATTCTCCAAACAAAGCAAAAACGAAGAAATTAGATTTCGGACACCGAAGAGATTACTCCTAGCCCTTCGATTTGATGAATCCACCCTCCTTTTGATGTAGATCTAGGCTCCAAAGGTGTAGATCTATGTTTTCCCTCCTTAGATTTGGATTTCTAATGGTGGAAAAGAATTTAGAGGAAGAAGGAACTCAACGACTTCAAAAGAGAGAAAGGGAGAAGTAACCTATTCTCCATACCCCTCACCGCCTATTTATAGACTCCACCAACCCACTAATGGGCCTTCTCCAAATCAGCCCATTAGCTTTCTAAAACCTGGACAGCCAACTGAAAAACCTTAAAACAGCAAGTTCTTTCAAACCATTGAGCCAAATCTTTAATGTAACCACTCTATGGAAAGAGAATCATCAAATCCTTACCAATGGAACAAGTCTCACCCTCTGATTCGACCTGAGTCAAAAGTTATGCCCTATACAAGACTGCTAGGGGCAAAATAGTCACAAACAAAATCGGTGAAAATTATGGACATGTCTCACATCCCCATAAGCAATATATTAAAAGATGAGAATGATCCAGCCCTCAAGGAATAAAATAAAAATATTTTACGATCTTCCGATACGTAAAATGTGGGTTGTTACATTCCCCCCCTTAAGAATTTCGCCCCCAAAATTCCAAACAAACACAAGCAACCACAACAATTCTGCATGCCTATCATCCATGTGAAGCAAATTCTATCATCCAAACTAGCAACCATCAAGTCATACATCCATAGCCTTATCCTAGCATGCGGAATTCTATTGAACAACAACAATATACATCGATATTATGATGATACGTTTAAAGGGTCCTACCGACGAAGAGTTCTGGATGATTCACCCTCATGCTCTCTTCCATCTCCCATGTACAATCGTCACAATCTTCACTCCATTGTACCTTAACTAGCTTAACCGTCTTCCTTCTAAGCTGTTTCGTGTCATTCCCTACAACACGAAGTGGCTTACGAGGTTTCGCAACTACAGTTTCTACTTCTAGGTCTTCGTACTTCTCTAGAGGTACCACCACATTCGAATCATGCACAAATTTTCTTAGAAATGCACATGGAAACCATTATGCACACTCGACATCTTCTCGGGTAACTCTAATTTATATGCGAGCTTTCCAATTTGCTCGACTATCGGAAATGGTCCAACGAACCTAGGAGCTAACTTCCCTTTTCTTCTGAATCGAACCACATGCTTTAATGGTGAAATCTTCATGAAAACCATATTGCCTACGTCGAATTCTAAGTACTTACGACGCTTATCAGCGTAACTCTTCTGACGATCTTGGGCTGCCTTCATTCGTTGCCGAACGATCTCGATACAATCCGAAGTCTCTCTTATCATCTCTGGCCCAAGTACCAACTTGTCTCCAGTTTCTAACCAACAAGCTGGAGAATTGCACGGCCTTCCATGCAACGACTCATATGGTGCCATCCCAATGCTAGATTGGTAGCTATTATTATACGCAAACTCAACTAGATGTAGATGGTCTTCCCACGATCCACCGAAGTCTAACACACAAGCCCTCAGGAGATCTTCCAAAACTCAGTTGACTCTCTCAGTCTAACCATCAGTTTGGGAATGATATGCCGTACTCAAGCATAACTCGGTTCCCAAAGGCTCTTGCAAACTTCTCCAAAATCCACTCGTAAACAATGGATCTCGGTCACTCACTATACTCTTTGGGACGCCATGGAATCGAACAATCCATTTCACATAAAGCTCAGCCCATTTCGACGTCGTCCTAATCTACTTGACGGGAATGAATCTCACACTTTTGGTCAAGCGATCCACAATGACCTAAATTCCTTCATTCCCTGCCCTAGTTCTAGGTAGTCCATCGATAAAATCTATCGATACTTGCTCCCACTTCCATGTAGGAACTTCCAATGTTTGAAGCAACCCACTCGGCTTCTTCTGTTCAGCTTTCACTAACTGACAGTTCATGCACTTGGAAATGAACTTTCCAATATCTCGCTTCATCCCCTCCCAGTAGTAAACTCGCTTCATGTCCTGATACATCTTATTACCATCGGGATGAATTGTCAACTTCGATTGATGACATTCCCTCATAACCTCATCTCTCAATCCATCAACATCAGGAACAACTAACCGCCCTTGCTTCCGAAGCCAACCTTCTCGATCGACTTCGAACTCTTTATCTTCTGGTTCTAGCTTCTGGATAAACTCGACAAGCTTTGCATCACGCTTTTGGCTCTCTCCAATCCTTTCGATGAGAGTAGTTCTTATCGATAAGCTTGCCAGTATTTCAGGTTCCAACTCACACTTTGGCCTGAAATCAAACCTGGCCAAATACTCAAAGCTCTTCAATTCCGAAAACATCGCTCCCAAACTTGCATGTCTTCTACTCAATGCATCTGCAACTGCGTTGCCTTTGCCAGGAGTATAGGCTATACCAAAATCATATGACGCCAGAAACTCTAACCATCGTTGCTACCGAAGATACAAATCCTTTTGGGAGAAAAGATACTTCAACGACTTGTGATCCATAAACAACTCGAATCGGACTCCCAATAGGTAACGTCTCCACATCTTTAGAGAAAACACAATCTCTGCCAACTCCAAATCATGAGTTGGGTAATTCTTCTCATGCGGCTTTAGCTGTCGACTCACATAGGCCACAACCTTATCCTTCTGCAGTAGCAATTCTCCAAGCCCAGTACCACATGCATCAGTGTATACCACCATCTCTTCATTTCCACTTGGAATTGTCAACACAGGAGAACTCATCAAATTTTCCTTCAGAATTTCGAACGCTTGTTCACATTTTGCATCCCATGTGAACACCTAGTTCTTCTTCGTCAATCTTGTCAATGGTGCAACTATCTTTGAGAAACCCTTGATAAACCGTCGGTAATAACCAGCCAACATAAGGAAACTCCGCACATCTGTTGCATTCTTAGGCCGATCCCAATCCTGGATTGCTGCTACTTTAGCATAGTTAACTGTTATCCCATTACCAGAAACTACATGGCCTAAGAATCTCACTTCATCCTTCCAGAATTGACACTTCGAGAACTTAGCTTTCAACTGATGCTTTCGCAATATCTCTAACACAACTCTCAAGTGTGTCTGTGTTCTTTCTCATTCCTGGAGTAAACCAGAATATCATCCACGAACACAAGCACAAACTAATTCAACTGATCTCTGAACACCCTATTCATAAGATCTACAAAATACGCCGGCGCGTTAGTCAACCCGAATGGCATCACCAACCACTCGAAGAAACCGGATGGTGTCCTAAAAGCAATCTTTGGCACACTATCCTTGGCCACCCTCAATTGGTGAAATCCTGTTGCCAAATCCATCTGAGAAAACACTTTGGCTTCGTGAAGCTGATCGAACAAGTCATCAATCCTTGGCAACGGATACTTGTTCTTCTTATTCACTTTGTTCAGCTCACGATAGTCTACACACAATCTCAATGAGCCATCTGCCTTAGTTGCAAATACGACCGGTGCACCCCACTCGGAAACACTTCTTCGAATGAATCCCTTCCTTAGAAGGTCACTAACTTGCACCTCCAACTCTCACTGTTCCTTAGGTGCCATCCTCCTAAGAGGCATAACGATTGGTCTAGCACCCTTGACCAAATCAATCCTAAACTCGATCTCACGATGCGGCGGCAACCCTTTGACCTCGTCAAAGACATCCTTATACTCATTAGCGATCAACACAGATGACAAGTCTTCTTGTGGAATCACAAGCGAATATAAATAGCTAACAAAGACACCCTCTTCGCGCTTACACTTTATCAACACCTTTCGCCCTTCCACATCCCCGATTCTCACTTCTAGCTTCTCGCAATTCACCCTTGCCGCATACCGCTTGAGCTAATCCATGCCCAAGATGATCCCAAACCCAGCGAAGTTAAGAACAAAGCAATCACACACAAAAGAGCAACCATGACTCGACAAAACTAGACCTCGGAAAATCATGCAAAGATTTGACAAACCCAAACTGGATTAGTTACTACGAAAGGTCTATCACATATCTTGGGTTCCTAACCCAAGCGGTACACAAGCTCATTACAAATGAATGAATGCGATGCTCCAGTATCAAAAAGTACACGAACTAAAACACCATTAACAGAAAGAGTACCTTGCACCATGACACCCTTTCCCTTTTCCTCCGCAGTTGGAACTCTCGAAGAAGTTGGCACGACTTCCAAAGTATATGCCTTAACCACTAGCTTCCCTTTGGCTGATTCTGGACAATCTTTCTTCTCATGTCCTAGCTTCCCACACTTGAAACACTTCTTCTCAGCTTTAGGATTCTTGCATTCACTAGCATGATGGCCCTTCTGCCAACAATTAAAGCAAGTTACTTCTCTCTTCTGCTTCTTTTGGCCATCCTTTCCTTTCTGTTGTTGTTGCTTCCTTTTCTTATTATTACCACCCTGTTGTGGCTTATGTTCCTCCTTAGGTGCAACAATAGACATCTTCTTAGGAAACAGAATTTCATGCCTCAAAGCCTTCTCGACGATCTTCTCAAAGGTATCATCGAGGATATCCACAAGTTGATCCCCAAGATATTCATCCAACCCTAAGACAAACTTCTCGTTCTTTTGATAAGGAGTATCCACATATGAACGAGCATACTTCGATAGAGTCTCGAAGTCAAAAATGTAGTCTAGAACTGGGCGACCATTCTGCTTAAGCTCCGCGAATTTCTTAAACAGAATAGACTTTTGTACGGTGAAGATGAATAATGCTTCAAACTTAGCTTGGAATAGCTCCCATGAAATATCCTCTTCAAGGGTCTCAAGTGTGAAAGAGTTCCACCAGTCCATTGCTCTGCCCACTAACTGCCTTGATGCAAGTTTCCTCTTTGTTGCATCATCAATACCCATATCCTTGAAGATTCGGACACAAGTATCCATCCACCTCTGGACTTCTTCAACTGGTTCAGTGCCTTTGAACCGTTTCCATCCCAACGAAGAAAAGTTTTTGCATAGTTTTGCAAATTCTACAACTCTAGGCACTTGGACTCCAACATCAACCGTAGCTGCCACTGGGGCGGGGTTCCTTCGAAGGCATCCTTCAATTATAGCTTCAAACATGGCCGGGTAGTCTTGTGCCCCGCCATTACCCCTTCCAGTATTAGCTTCCCTAGCAACGCGTCTTGGTGGTCGTCTACTCATTCTAAATCTGCAATTTAGAATAATTAGCCACTTCCAAGAAAAATTGCTAAAGAATACAACCGCTACTACAATATATGATAATATATATAGTAGGAGTCCAACAGAAATCTACAAGTACGTCTCTCATACGTGATTATGTCTTCGAACTTTGGCTAAAATCGATAACCGGAGCTCTGATACCAAATATGACAACCACCCACAACCCCTGCACTATACTAAAGAAATAGTGCGCTGAAAGATGTGCCAGGCAGCTATGGACGATCATCAAGGTAAGGTATATAAGCGGAACCTGTCGTGAACTCAAAGCGCAAAGATAAAATATAATAGAATATATACAACAGGTAGTGATAGTGAAGCAGAAAACACTAAACTTTCATAACAACTAGAAAGTATTTTCCATACACGTGGATAACAACAATAGTGTTTGTACAATTTGCCTCACTACAACACTCTCAGAAATAGCAACAGCAGAAACAAATACTAGATAGTAGTAAAGATAGTACGCCAGCCTCCTGCTCGCCTCCGAACAACAACACCGTCCTCACTTAAGCTACCTGTCACCTGCAACTTAGTCTGCCCATCCAACATCGGATGAACAACCCAAGGTAATAAGAGGAGACATAAAACCTAGAGTCAAACAACAGTCTTAGTGAGCGATAAAATAGCTAACAAACTTCATCAATAAAGTATATGAGAATGGGTAAATAAACAAACTAATCTACCCAGCTCCAAAGAAGAACTCACAACTGCCCTTCCCACACTTGACAGTGATAGCCTTTACGATCCATACACCCAAAGGAATAACAATTCAACCATGGAAACCAGAACAACCATTCATACATAGCAATAGCAACTCAATCATTTTCACAACCAAGCATTCAAACATCCATGACTGACTCTGGCTATCACCGCCAACTTTGCTTTGAAACCACCGTTAATCGTATGACTGGCTATACAATTTGCCATCAATTGTCAGGGCCATACAACGAAACCCAGGTACTAGCTAAAACCCCACACACCATACAACGAAATGTGTCTAGGCCATACAACGAAACCCAGGGTACTCGACCTGCAATTGGTCTTCAATTGTGCCCCTGCTTGAGTCCGCTAGAACCTATAACAACGATAATTCTTCGGCCTTCTCATCTCTAGTCGTTATCAATTACGACTATTAATCAGCTCAGAACACCTTAGAGCAATGAACACTTTTCAACACTTCGAACTTCCCTAATTGAATTTACCTCGAAGTCACACCCATACCGGTCGGTCGGTCCTCCCAAAACATCACTGGTTGGCCCTTCCAAAACATACCGGTCGGTCGGTCCTCCCAAAACATCACTGGTTGGCCCTCCCAAAACATACCAATCGGTCCTCCCAAACACATCGGTTGGTCCTCCCAAACACATCGATTGGTCCTCCCAAACACACCAGTCGGTCTTGAAAAACTACCCACCGGTCCTTCAGAAAACACTGTAGCAATGGCTGACCGGTCAGTACTGTAGCAATGGACGACTGGTTGGTACTGTAGCAATGGACGACCGGTTAGCACTGTGGAAAACATTGTAGAAATGGATGATCGGTCGACCCTGTAGAAATGGATGATCGATCGGCACTGTAGCAATGGCTGACCGGTTTGCACTGTAGCAACTGCTGAGCGGTCCATCACTGTAGAAACTGCTGACCGGTCGGTACTATAGAAATGGATGAACTGTCCATCATTGTAGAAACTGCTGATTGGTCGGTCACTATAGCAATGGCTGACCGGTCGGTCACTGTAGGAACGGCTGAGCGGTCCATCACTGTAGAAACTGCTGACCGATCGGTACTGTAGCAATGGCTGACCGGTCGGTCATTGTAGCAATGGCTGACCAGTCAGTCACTGTAGCAACAGCTGACCGGTTGGCGATTTTGACAAAACTTCGCCGAACGATGAATTTTGACGAAAACGAGTCAACCAAAATCATCAAACACCATCATAACCATGTCACAATATTTCTAACAACATGAATATGGCGATTATCACAAAAATGATGTTCTCACCAAAACCATTAAAATGAACATTTGACCAAAATGAGAGATCTAACTTACATAAACATGTGAAATGACATGAAAATAACGGTTAAAACTTGTTAAATTAGATCATAGGGTGATGCATATGAAAATAGACACATAATGGTATAAATCTATGGTAATACATTCCAATTTGATGAGAAACATGCACAAATACTCATATACTTCATTGCATTCATGTGAGAGATGTAAATCACTCACCGATTCTCCAAACAAAGCAAAAACGAAGAAATTAGATTTCGGACAGCGAAGAGATAACTCCTAGCCCTTCGATTTGATGAATCCACCCTCCTATTGATGTAGATCTAGCCTCCAAAGATGTAGATATATGATTTCCCTCCTTAGATTTGGATTTCTAATGGTGGAAAAGAATTTAGAGGAAGAAGGAACTCAAGGCCTTCAAATGAGAGAATGGGAGAAGTAACCTATTCTCCATACCTCTCACCCCCTTTTTATAGACTCCACCAACCCACTAATGAGCCTTCTCCAAATCAGGCCATTAGCTTTCTAAAACCTGGACAGCCAACTGAAAAACCTTAAAACCTTAAAACAACGATTTCTCTCAAACCGCTGAGCCAAATCTTTAATGTAACCACTCTACGGAAAGAGAATCATCAGTTCCTTTCCAATGGCATAGGTCTCACCCTCTGATTCGATCTGAGTCAAAAGTTATTCCATGTACAAGACTGATAGTGGCAAAATAGTTAGAAACAAAATCGGTAAAAATTATGAACATGTCTCACATCCCTATAAGCAATATATTAAAAGATGAGAATGATTCAGCCCTCAAGGAATAAAATAAAAATATTTTACGATCTTACAATTTGTAAAATGTGGGATGTTACATAACTAGTTTATCACAAACAAATATATTCCCTTCTAATGCTCCTTTCCTTTCTACGTCTGTTGAGGTTGAAGGTTCACCTTCTATTGCAAAGATTTGTACTTTATCTGTTTCCTTTACTAGAGGACAATCTTCACTTAGATGCCCGAGCACATGACAGTTGCAACATTTCCACCTTTCTTGATCTTGATCCTTTTGCTCCCTTGATTTCTTGCAGTTAGTTCCTAGATGACCTTTTTCCCTACAATTGTAACAGGTAACTTTCATCAAGTGATTTTGCTGAGTTCGTTTCTTCGGTTTCTTCGGCTCCGGCTTCTTTCCTTTAGACTTCCTCTTCTTATCATTATCCTAATTATTGTTGTTGTTGCTTTCCTTATCTTCAAGTACCTTCTACTTGTCAATGGTGGCATACCTATATCCTATATCTACTAAGTCTACGAATGATTGCTTGACATGCACCGTCATCCTCTCGTGATTTTTTGGATTCATCCCCTTAATAAATTTTTCATTCTTCTTCAGCGGGGTGTTTATTAGTTTAGGTCCAAAGAGAGAAAGCTCATTGAACTTATTCATGTATTCCTCAAATGACATATTACCTTGCTTGAGGTTCATAAACTCTTCGTATATTCGAGAAATTCCTGCTGAGGGCATGTAACGTTCTTTGAAAACTTCTTTGAAATCCTTCCATGAAAAGTCGTCTTCTGATTTCCCCTGGATGATAGTCTCCCACCATGTAGCGGCTCCTTCCTGTAGTTGCCATGTAGCCAATAGTCTCTTCTGGTTATCTTCGAGACTAAGTCCTTTGAAAATCTTTTTGCATGATTTAATCCAGAGTTGAGCTTCCATAACATCATCGGATCCCTTAAATGGTTTCCCACCCAAATTCACGTAACTCTTATTTAGATCCGGAAGACTAGTTTGACTCAGGGATCGAATCATGGTTTCATTAATTATCATAGCATCACGACCACTGATGGTGTTACTGCTTCCTCCCCTACGTCTGCCTCTACAGCTCATTTCCTACTATCTGAAAATAGTATGAAAATGCTTATTAGACATAAAGACGAATTACCTAAGGAGTATAAAATAGTTTAAAATCATTACATTTCATTGGATTTTACTCATTCTAGGGTATTCATAACCCCATCTTTAATGAGATATCTTATGAGTTATACCCCAAAGCTTTGTATAAAGCAAAGCTCTGATACCAACTGTGATGACCCGGAATTTTGACCCTCGAAAATCGACACTTTAACACTTTCTCATATTCAAAATGTCGAAGAATCAAGTGTCGGATTCCTGGTTGTCTGCGGATATAACACATTAGATAAATCACAATGAAATAAAAAAACAACTTCTCATTTATATAACATGAGAGTACACCAGAGTTTACAACATTTCATAACCATAACCAAAAGAACAGCGGAAACTGACTGACAATGTAAAACCCATAAAAAACTTCATCTTCACCTGAATTTCTCTGGATCACAGATGTCCACAAAATAGTGTCCCAAAGATAATAGCTAATACTTCACAACAACAACAACTCCACAAAAGAAAAGGATCCACCGAGGAAAAGCTCCGAGACACAAGTTCCAAGTACTGCTACTAAACCTGACACTAGGCTGCCCGTGTAAAAAATATGGGCACCCAGAGTTTTTTATGAAACCAAAACAACTCTAGTAGGGACTGTGTGAGAACTCATCATAGTTGTTTGTGCATGGAAAATTCGCAATGACTTTTTGAAAAATGAAACTAACATAAGGTCTCGCGGCACACACACAATGTAAACGCACACTTGGGCAAGGTTTCTCCTTATGATAGTCAAAAATGCTTTAATACGCAGAAATGATTTTGATATTATGCATAGTGTGAAAAAACAATTTCGAAAGTAAATGTATTAATCTTAGCCAGCATAGGTACCATATACTATACTGGCATAATAGTATACAACTAAAATCGTACGGGTTCGTAGTGGAGATTGGGTTTCCAACAATGACCAGGCAAAGGAACTTCCTTACCGAACCGAATTTTGAACACCTATAGAGGGATGTCCGAGGATCAACTCGTGCTCCTCATGCCAACACAAGGCCGGGTTACCTCTGTAACTATGTAACTTAGAGTACGCCTGAGTATGTCATCTCCCGGTCGTTACCGACCTTTCCGAGTGCTCGCCAACAACAACCAAGAAAGTAGAAGTTTTCCACATAGGTTAATACCTAGGCTCCATACCATAGTACACCTTTTATCTAGAAGGAGACAACACACCCATAACCTTGCCGCATTTCTTCCTGTTTTGGCCATTTACCTGGGTGTGAGCCTTGCCGAGGTCACGATATACACAAAGCTACGCTTAAATAAGACATGCTTTGATCATCCATAGCTCATTACATAACTTAAATATGCCACATTGTCAATTCACAATGCATCACTGATTTCTATTAGTATATAACCTCTAAGGTCATACGACTTAGAGAAGGGTGTTAAGAAAGAGAATAAATTCTCCGCCACCAAACATATATATATTTAACAGAGATCAGTGCTACGCAGTCAATTAAAATGTCAGACACACAATCCATACAAGTCCGTTCTGGGTTTGAACGAAACCACAATCCGGAATTCCTTCACATACATTCGGGCTTCTTGCCACTTAGCTGATATAAAATCCATCTGCAAATAGGAGCTACCCATTTGAGACATTCAGCAAGTCGACCTTATGATATGAAGGGTCTCGGTCTTCAATATTGTCTTCAATGCCTTCAAATGCTCCACACCATCGTATTATTACTTGGAATGGTTTTCAAGCATATATCCAATCCCGGTCTTCCAAATAATAAGCCCAACTTTAAAACCATGTGGATATATAGGACCTGTAATAACCCGAAAATCCGAGCCAATTTAAAAAATTTATTTTGGCAATTTTATCGAATTTTGAATATTTAAAATGAATTATTTTAAATAATAACGATCAGAAATTTATTTTGAATAAAATTCGAACGTATATATTCGCTTGAATCGACGATAGAACATAAATATTTATTTATACTCTGTATATTCTTGTATTCTGATGGAATTGTTGTAATATACAATGAAATATTCTTCTGTCTGCGTTCTGATTCGTCTTGTCCTCAAAGTAATCCGTCCTTTCTCTTCTCTTCGGAGACCGGGGAAGTTCGGGTCGCTTCAGGACCAAATCAAGTCTCAACCCATATTCTATGTTTGGAAACTCAAATTATCATTTAAATCTTTTCATTACATGTTAGCAATTAATTACTAAGGTTAGGGAAAGATTTATAAAGTTAAATACCTTTAACATTAAATAAACAATGTTACAAAAGTGTAACAAAAAGTGTTTCAAAATACCGATGTTTGCTAGTTTATGGGAAATAACCTTTATATTACCAAAACTTCATGATTTCAACATAAATCACCTTTAAATAATTAATTATGATTTTACACAAATTTTCCATATTTTTAAATAACCATTTGTCATTATAGTCGATGGATAACACTTGCAAGAACATTTTTAAATATCAATTTAAATATAATTTGAAAATTATAAGTCGAAATTAAAATCTGCTTTCACTCATTTGAAAGCTCTTGTTAATGAGAATCAAATGTTTTTCATTTCGTGGGAATCTGATTTAAGTTGCAAAAGTTATAAGCATTTAAAGTTTTTAACAAAAATACGTTATATTCTACTATAAATTCAAATGGCTTCAAATTAAATTTCAAATTAAATTTTGAATTAACCATCCCGTCTGTCGGATTAGTTAGGGATAGCCAGAGAGAGCATGAAACTATATTTTCCAAACTCAAGCCTAGGCACTATCCTCTCTGTCATCCTGGAACGTTCCGGTATTTATCTTGACAAACTCAACTTTAATTACAATATACATTCACATAAAAACTTTACTAAATTTCTTTAAAATGATTTAGAAAATCATTTTCACTTATACTAACTATTTAAAACCAATTCCAACTTTCAAATCTAAATGAATAAAATATTCATTTATTACACAAACTTGGTCCGAGACTTGTCTGATATCTGTATAATCCACATATAAGTAAAATGCACACATCATCACTAAGAACAACCACGAAGCATCCATTCATCCATCACACGATCATATATGGGAATATATACATATAACATTATATACATGTGCCCATATAAGCGTTTGTCACTAAACGCTTAATTGCAATAATTACTAATCATCTATATCATCAACAATCATTCACACAACATAAAAAGTGAACAAATATAAATGCCGAGTTCTCACCTTGGGGTTCCACTATGCTATCCTCTATTGCTAGGCTGCTAGACTCACTACAGTTATCCCAGACTGACTGTTTGATGCTACCGACTTTGCAGCAATTTGTATATTTTATAAATGGAGGAAGAGGAGGATTTTCACCATGGAAGCCATGGATTTTAAGGTGGAGAAGAAGAAGAAATGGAAGAGAAGATGAGAATGAATGCTTAAGGGAAAGAAAGGAGTGTATTTATACTTGAAATGAGTTAATAAGGTGATGACACCTCGTAGGACATGTGTAATTCATGCATGTAATGTTTCATGCAAAATTACAAGTGTCTTAACACTTGTAATAAAGAGAAAGCAGGTATTTTTGGTAGCATTTACCCTTTAAATGCTATTAAAAACTATATACAACACTTAACCAAATGCTACCAAAGGTATATATGATTATATACTTCTTAACTATATTTTATAATCTAAGCAATTTATTTCAACTTTAATTAACTTATAAACTAATCATTTAACTAGTCCAAAATTCCAGATCATTACAACAATTTTCTTTCTTATCTGCATCAATATCTTCCGTTCATACAATTTATCTATATGAACTATAAAGTTAGGGGCTGTACAAAAAAACAGTTAAAAAAAATTAGTCAAATGATCGATGTACTATCAGCTCAAATTAATACCATACTCGTTTTGGTAATCTTCACTTTGTTAATGTTGGCATTTCTTAATCTATCTTGTTGTATTATACCAGCCACATAATGCATATATTTTTGATTATATTCAAATCTTCTTTCATATCAACTTGAATAAAGAGAGAAATAGAAATTACACCCACACAGAAAAGGTGACTAATTTTAGAACTAATCCTGTCCTAATCAAATCAAACCATAAATGCAGAAATTCGTGGTGGCAGATGAAAAAAATCCAATGAAATCATAGATTGAAAATTGACGAGAATATGCGAAACGATTGGTAAATTATATCTTATCATAAATTAACCACTACAAAAATAGAAAGAACACAAATCCCACCCATAGATGAAATCAGTTGGTGCACTGACAGTGCTAGGAACGAAGATTGCCTGAACATGATCTAGGAGGTCATGCAAATTGCAGCTAATCTTCAACAGCTCAGAAAACATCGGTAACCATCAATAATTGTGTGATGAAGAAGTACCGGATTTGTAACGACCCGCATTCTACGCATCGGAAGATCGTTGAATATTTATTTCTTTTTCTTAGTAAGTCGTATGGTCGTGTACTTTTGGGAAATGACTAGTAGGGTCATTTCCCATGTTCATGATTTTTGTCGATTTTTAAATGACCGTTTTGCCCCTAGTTGAACTTGTTTTGACCATAACTTTTGACTGGAAAGGAATTTTGACATGAAACCACTTCCATTAGATCCGGATGATGGTTTACAATTTCGTAGAGTGGTCATATTAGCCAAACGGACTCAACGTTTGGGAGATATGGCTGAAACAAGTTTCAGATGGTGAAAAACAGCTTAATTGGGCTTAACCGGGTGATTAACAGCTAGGCCCAAAGGGGAATTTCGGGATTAGGAGTTTAAAAGGGCTGTTAGGGTTTGGAGAATACCTTTTTCTCATTTTTCAGCCGTCACTATTCATCCCTCTTAACCTAGCCATGGCCTCCACCCTCTAAATCTCTTCAAAACACCTCTTAATCACTTTCTAATTGAAGATTAGGCTTAGCAAACATCAAATCAAGGAGTATTAGCACGAGAACCGAGGTAGAGCTGCTGTGTAAGATTGGGAACAACGCCAAATCAGAGAATATTTCAGTTTTGGGGTTTTAGTTGTGGCAAAGGTGAGTGATTAGCTTGCTTTTACACTAATTACGGTTAATTTTGGGTAATTAGTGAAGATTAGCAAATTTATACATTAATAAATTTTGGAAAAATTCCTAAAATTCTATAATGATGTTTTATGGCTCTGATAAAAATTTGGGCTAATTTGGATAAGTTTTGCTAATTGTATGCTTAATCATGGTTAAGAAGGATTAAGGGGAAAACATGGGTTTTGGGTATGTTTGATCTAAAGCATTTCATGTAAATGATGTTTTAATGTTTTTAATTGATTCTATATGTTGTTACTGCTGTTTGGAATGTTTTGTAATGTCATAGCAAGTTTAGAATGGTTGAAAACGCCGTCGTTCGGCGAAAATAGCTTGCTGGAAAAAGTTGCAGATTTTCAGAACCGGATAGGAGGAGGAGATCCGATCCGAACCAGATAGAAGGAGGAGATCCGAACCAAATCGAGTAGGAAGAACATCCGATCCAAACCGGATAGGAGGAGGAGATCCGAACCGAACCGAATAGAAGGAGGAGATCCGAACCGAACCGGATAGGAGGAGACACCCGAACCGAACCGGATAGGAGGAGGAGATCCGAACCGAACCGGATAGAGGAGGAGACCCGAACTGAACCGGATAGGAGGAGGATGCCAGAACCGAACCGAACCGAATAGGAGGAAGAGACCCGAACCGAACCGAAGAAGACCATAACCCGAGATGCAAAGGTAGTCCAAATGGGAAGTTTGTACCAAGGATCCAGATGGGAACCAACGAGTTAACTTCATGATTGGGTTTTGCTGCGGGACGTGTGCTAAGGGGCTGTCGATGTCTGTAACTTTGGATCACTATGTATAGGGAATACGTGAATGGATTCAGGGCCACAGTGGTCTAGGTACGACTAAAAGAGCTATAGACCAATGAAGTGGGGTCATTTGTAAAGGTTTAGTCATGACTCCATGGGGTAAGCTTGGTGGTAGCAGTAGTTGTACAAGCCGAACTCCGTCACTACTTTGATGGGTCTAGTGGTTGAAAGCGGTATACATCGTATGCTTTATGCACAGAGTGAGAGATGTGAGGATGGTTGCCATGATTGAATTGTTTGCTATCACTATGACATGCACACCCCCACCCCCGTATTTCTTTACACCATATGTTGATGGCACCTTAGAGTATTGTACAGTATGTAGTGCTAACTCTTTGGTTGCAGGTCCAGGTTCAGGTATGGTTTAGTATACCTGTTATTGTTCTGTTTAGCTGCTTATCGCTCATACCAGACTTTTTGTCTGACCCAGAGTTTTATGTCTCTTCTTATTACTCTAGGTGCTCACACGAGCAGACTAGAGACAGGTTAGGAGGTATGCACGAGTAGCTGATCCTGAGACGAGCAGGAGGCTTCCACGTATGATATAGATATTCTCCCTGTGTTGTTGAAGATCACTGCTTGGGCATTAGCAGTGCATCTTCTACTGTTGCTTTCTTTTGCTTTAGAGACAGTTTTAAAAGTTGTAATAAGCTGTATTTTGGATTTCCGCTACTCTGATGTTGTTTAGTTTTGGTTTCAGTTTATGCACTGTCTCGCCTGTTTTATGTCAAGTATCTTGCTATTATATTTTATTCCATGCGCTGTGAGACATTCTACAGGTTATGTGTTAGTTCTTCACCTTCTTTCTTTTCTTATGACGACCATTCCGTGCCAGTTGGACATGTGTACAGCGCACACTTGGAGGAAGTGTCGGTTGGTGCGGGGCGGACCGTCACACTTGGTATCAGAGCTCTAGGTTGCGTAGTTAACCTAGGGACGTTATCAGGGAGAGATAGTATACGTATACGAGAGAGCGTATTTGTGATTATTTTGCTTTTCGAAAGCTATATATATACTATTAGTAGTATAAGAATGAAGTCGTGCTGCACTAGCACCACTATGGGGTCGTTAATCGTTTCCTTTTTCAGATTGACGATGAGCCGATATGTTAGAGGTACCGGTAGAGGGGCCAATAATGGGAACGCTGCTGACATGAGGACGATGTTTACTGACCTCATGAGAGAGATGCTTAGAGATGTACAGAGGGCAGCTCCCAATGGTGGAAATGGTGGTGGTCCAATAGTGCAGGCGCCGAGGGTCGACTTCGCCAAGCTGAATAAGGATTATACTAGCCTTGGTGGGAAGCCATTTCACGGAACGGAGTCGGCCACGGATGTTTAAGATTGGTTGGATGGTTGCGAACGTATCTTCGGGGATTTGGGTATCGAGGATGCGATGAAGAGAAAGCTAGTGTCCCGTCAGCTGCAAGGGCGGGCAATGAATTGGTGGAATGCTATAAAGGCAGCTACTCCCGAAGATCAGATTACTTGGGAGCAGTTTAAGGCACACTTTAGCGAGAAGTTCATTCCAGCTGCTCAGAAGTCAGTGCTGTTTAAGAAATTTTTGGAGCTCAAGCAGGATGGCAGAGCTGTCTCGGAGTACATTGCTGAATTTGACACTTTGTCAAAATATGGGTTATCTCTTATTGATACCGCCGAGAAAAAGAATGAGAAATTCATAACTGGTTTGGATCAGAACTTGGGGGAAAGACTTATTAACCACATCGATGAGACGTTTGAATCGATTGTGGGGAAAGCATTAAGATCAGAAAGTCTCTACCCTAAGCCAAAGACTGAGGTTGCATCCGCAGATGAGCCAAAGCCACAAGCAAGTGGTGGAGGCAAGGGTGGTTCCCAGAATAAAAGAAAGCAGAGTCAGACTAAGGATGGCCAGAAGAAAAAGAATAAGCAAGATGTTGAGTGCTTCAGCTGTGGTAAGAAGGGCCATTATGCTAGTAATTGTCGGGCCAAGCCAGCGGATAGGAAGTGCTTCAACTGTGGCCAAATGGGACACCACAAGGACAAGTGTCCACAGCCCCCTAAAGAAAAGCAAATGGTGAAAGCATATGCTCTCAATGCTATTCCTTCTTCGTCGAATGCCCCAACTGCGGCGGAGAAGGGAAAGAATGTCGTCATTCAAGGTATGCTTTCTGTTTATGATGTTCCTGTTAGAGTTTTATTTGATACCGGAGCTTCCAGTTCTTTCATATCTAGTGACCTGGTAGATAGGTTGGGATTGGAGCCCGAGATTGTCGATAGACCTTTAGTAGCGACGAACCCGATTGGTGGTTCGACTAGCCTTAGCATGATTTGTCGTAATGTGATCCTATCGAGTCATGGATGCATGTTTGTATGTGATTGCTTTGTTTTGGGCTTTACTGGGTTTGGCATTATTTTGGGAGTAGATTGGCTCCAAAGATACGGGGTAGTGGTAGACTGTGAGGGCTTTTTAGTGACAGCTAGAGCAGATGATGGGCGGAGGATAGTGTTTGGTGGTCTACCCAGTAAGGGGGTATTGGCTAGTTTTCTAAACTCCCTCGACATTCCGCATAGTGAGTTGTCAGGTTTGCCCATGGTTGGCCAGTATCCGGATGTTTTCGAAGAAGTGACCGGACTTCCACCACACCGAGAGATTGAGTTTCGTATTGATTTGGTAAAGGATGCCAGGCCTATAGTGATGCCACTTCGTCGTATGGCACCAAGGGAGCAGCGAGAGCTCGAGGTAAAAGTCAGCGATCTTTTGAAGAAGGGATTTATCAGAAGGAGTGTTTCTGAATGGGGAGCACCAGTTGTGTTTGCTACCAAGGCGGATGGTTCCCTTCGTTTGTGTGTAGACTACCGCGAGTTGAATAAAGTGACAAGGAAGAACAAGTATCCTCTACCACGGATAGATGATTTGTTCGATCTGTTGAGTGGTGCGAGAGTATTTTCTCAGTTGGATCTCGCGACAGGTTTTCATCAGCTTAGAGTGGAAGCTGAGAGTATAGCTAAAACGGCATTTCGAACGCCGTCTGGATTTTATGAGTGGTTGGTCATGCCATTCGGACTGACCAATGCCCCAGCATATTTTGTGGATCTTATGAATAGGATATTCAGAGATCAGTTGAATAAGTTTGTCCTTGTGTTCGTTGATGATATTTTGGTCTATTCGAGAACAGAGGAAGAACACAAGGAACATTTAAGAGTAGTGATGGAGGTGTTGAGAAAACACCAATTGAAAGCAAAGTTTTCTAAGTGTCACTTATGGACGAGGAAAGTGAGGTTCTTGGGCCATGTTGTATTAGAGAATGGTATTGCCGTGGACCCGGCGAAAGTGGCTACGGTACAGGATTGGCCTACGCCCAAGAGTGCAACAGATGTAAGAAGTTTCTTGGGGTTAGCTGGATATTATCGTAAGTTTATCCAAGGTTTCTCCAAGATAGCAGCACCATTGACCCAGTTGACCAAGAAGAATCAAGCTTTTGTCTGGGATGGAAGGTGCGAGAATGCATTTAAGAGTCTGAAGGACAAGTTGGCAAGCGCACTAGTGTTAGTCATTCCTAAGGGAAATGAAGAGATGACGGTATACACGGATGCTTGTGGTACCGGACTAGGTGCAGTATTGATGCAAGGAGGTAGGGTTGTAGCTTATGCTAGTCGACAGCTAAAGCCGCACGAGAGAAGATACCCCACCCATGACTTGGAATTGGCAACGATCGTGTTCGCGTTAAAGATGTGGAGACACTATCTCTTGGGAGATAGATTTGAGCTATTTACAGATCATAAGTCGTTGAAGTATCTCTTCTCCCAGAAGGATCTAAATCTCCGGCAACAAAGGTGGTTAGAGTTCTTGGCTTCCTATGATTTTGACATCGCATATACACCGGGAAAGGGCAATGCGGTGGCTGATGCATTGAGTAGAAGACATGCCAGCTTAGAGGCTATGTTCCTTGAATGGAAGCAACTGGAGTATATCGCGGAGTTTGATTTCAGACCAAAATGCGAATTGGATCCAGAAATGTTAGCAAGTTTGACGATCAGACCCACTTTAATTGAGCAGATCGGCTCTAGTCAGAGGGACGATCCTAACCTATTGGAAATCATCTCCAAGTTAAAGATGGATATCGATGAGGAAATGAACAAGTATGGGCTTGATCGAGATGGATGGCTTAGAAAGAATGGAAAGCTTGTTGTACCCAATGTAAATGGATTGAGAGATGAAGTGCTTAGAGAATGTCATCACTCAAAGCTGACTATACACCCCGGTGGTAACAAGATGTATCGAGATATGAAGCAGACTTACTACTGGGAAGGGATGAAAAGAGACGTTGGGAAGTTTATATCCAAGTGCATGAATTGCTAACTAGTTAAAGCTAAGCAAAAGAAGCCTAGTGAGTTGTTACAGCCCTTAGAAATTCCCGAATGGAAATGGGAGCAAGTCTCGATGGATTTCATTGATGGTTTACCAAGGACTAGATCGGGACATGATAGCATTTGGGTAGTTGTGGATCGACTGACTAAAAGTGCAAGATTTATACCAGTCAAATCGACCAGAACGACAGCTAAGTTAGCAGAATTGTATATGAAGTGGGTAGTGAGATTTCATGGAATACCTAAAAGCATTGTGAGTGACCGAGACCCGTTGTTCACTAGTGGGTTTTGGAACAGCTTACAAGAGGCTCTAGGGTCAGAGTTACATCTCAGTACCGCATATCATCCTCAGACCGACGGTCAGACGGAGAGGGTGAATCGTATTTTGGAAGATCTCTTGAGAGCATGTATATTGGATTTTGGTGGATCATGGGATGACCATTTGCATCTAGTGGAGTTTGCATATAATAATAGCTACCAATCCAGTATCGGTATGGCTCCGTTTGAAGCTTTGTACGGAAGACTATGCAACTCACCATCATGTTGGATAGAGACTGGCGAGAAGTTTATGCTTGGACCAGATGTGGTGAGGGAAACTTCAGATAAAATCAAGACCATTCAACAACGAATGAAGGCTGCCCAAGATAGGCAGAAGAGTTATGCTGATAAGAGGAGAAGAGACTTAAAATTCTCCGTTGGTGACTTGGTGTTTGTCAAGATTTCTCCGTTGAAGAGCGTAATACGATTTGGCAGGAGAGGCAAGTTGGCACCAAGGTTTGTTGGCTCATTCCCAGTTCTCGAACTAGTTGGAAGTTTGGCATATAAAGTTGAATTACCGGACATGATGGCGGGAGTTCACAACGTATTTCATGTTTCCCAGTTAAGGAAGTTTGTGCACGACCCTAATGTGGCTATTTCAACTGATCAGTTGGACGATATCGAGGTTGAACCTGAGGCGGTTGGGAACCGTAGGCCTATGCGTATCGTTGGGAACGATACGAAGCAACTTCGAAGGAAGGCGGTGAAACTAGTCAAAGTCCAGTGGGGTGAGGATAAGAAAGAATGTACTTGGGAAACAGAGGAGGACATAAGGAAGAAGTATCCAGAACTCTTTGCCTGGTAAGATTTTATTAGCGATTTAGTTTTCCGCATGCTAGGTTATGTTTGTTTTGCTTGTTTTGCATGTTTGATTGCTGTGAATGATTGTTAGGCATGCGGGATTCATTGTTTGTTTCTTTGTTAAGGAATTTCGGGGGCGAAATTTCTTAAGGGGGGGAGAATGTAACGACCCGCATTCTACGCATCGGAAGATCGTTGAATATTTATTTCTTTTTCTTAGCAAGTCGTATGGTCGTGTACTTTTGGGAAACGACTAGTAGGGTCATTTCCCATGTTCATTATTTTTATCGATTTTTAAATGACCGTTTTTCCCCTAGTTGAACTTGTTTTGACCATAACTTTTGACTGGAAAGGAATTTTGATATAAAACCACTTCCATTGGATCCGGATGATGGTTTACAATTCCGTAGAGTGGTCATATTAGCCAAACGGACTCAATGTTTGGGAGATATGGCTGAAACAAGTTTCAGATGGTGAAAAACAGCTTAATTGGGCTCAACCGGGTGATTAACAGCTAGGCCCAAAGGGGAATTTCGGGATTAGGAGTTTAAAAGGGCTGTTACGGTTTGGAGAATACCTTTTTCTCATTTTCCAGCCATCACTATTCATCCCTCTTAACCTAGCCATGGCCTCCACCCTCTAAATCTCTTCAAAACACCTCTTAATCACTTTCTAATTGAAGATTAGGCTTAGCAAACATCAAATCAAGGAGTATTAGCACGAGAACCGAGGTAGAGCTACTGTGTAAGATTGGGAACAACGCCAAATCAGAGAATATTTCAGTTTTGGGTTTTAGTTGTGGCAAAGGTGAGTGATTAGCTTGCTTTTACACTAATTACGGTTAATTATGGGTAATTAGTGAAGATTAGCAAATTTATACATTAATAAATTTTGGAAAAATTCCTAAAATTCTATAATGATGTTTTATTGCTCTGATAAAAATTTGGGCTAATTTGGATAAGTTTTGCTAATTGTATGCTTAATCATGGTTAAGAAGGATTAAGGGGAAAACATGGGTTTTTGGGTATGTTTGATCTAAAGCATTTCATGTAAATGATGTTTTAATGTTTTTGATTGATTCTATATGTTGTTACTGCTGTTTGGAAAGTTTTGTAATGTCATAGGAAGTTTAGAATGGTTGAAAACGCCGTCGTTCGGCGAAAATAGCTTGCTGGAAAAAGTTGCAGATTTTCAGAACCGGATAGGAGGAGGAGATCCGATCCGAACCGGATAGAAGGAGGAGATCCGAACCGAATCGAGTAGGAAGAACATCCGATCCGAACCGGATAGGAGGAGGAGATCCGAACCGAACCGAATAGAAGGAGGAGATCCGAACCGAACCGGATAGGAGGAGACACCCGAACCGAACCGGATAGGAGGAGGAGATACGAACCGAACCGGATAGAGGAGGAGACCCGAACTGAACCGGATAGGAGGAGGATGCCCGAACCGAACCGAATAGGAGGAAGAGACCCGAACCGAACCGAAGAAGACCATAACCCGAGATGCAATGGTAGTCCAAATGGGAAGTTTGTACCAAGGATCCAGATGGGAACCAACGAGTTAACTTCATGATTGGGTTTTGCTGTGGGACGTGTGCTAAGGGGCTGTCGATGTCTGTAACTTTGGATCACTATGTATAGGGGGTACGTGAATGGATTCAGGGCCACAGTGGTCTAGGTACGACTAAAAGAGCTATAGACCAATGAAGTGGGGTCATTTGTAAAGGTTTAGTCATGACTCCATGGGGTAAGCTTGGTGGTAGCGGTAGTTGTACAAGCCGAACTCCGTCACTACTTCGATGGGTCTAGTGGTTGAAAGCGGTATACATCGTATGCTTTATGCACTGAGTGAGAGATGTGATGATGGTTGCCATGATTGAATTGTTTGCTATCACTATGACATGCACACCCCCACCCCCGTATTTCTTTACACCATATGTTGATGGCACCTTAGAGTATTGTACAGTATGTAGTGCTAACTCTTTGGTTGCAGGTCCAGGTTCAGGTATGGTTTAGTATACCTGTTATTGTTCTGTTTAGCTGCTTATCGCTCATACCAGACTTTTTGTCTGACCCAGAGTTTTATGTCCCTTCTTATTACTCTGGGTGCTCACACGAGCAGACTAAAGACAGGTTAGGAGGTATGCACGAGTAGCTGATCCGGAGACGAGCAGGAGGCTTCCACGTATGATATAGATATTCTCCCTGTGTTGTTGAAGATCACTGCTTGGGCATTAGCAGTGCATCTTCTACTGTTGCTTTCTTTTGCTTTAGAGACAGTTTTAAAAGTTGTAATAAGCTGTATTTTGGGTTTCCGCTACTCTGATGTTATTTAGTTTTGGTTTCAGTTTATGCACTGTCTCGCCTGTTTTATGTCAAGTATCTTGCTATTATATTTTATTCCATGCGCTGTGAGACATTCTACAGGTTATGTGTTAGTTCTTCACCTTCTTTCTTTTCTTATGACGACCGTTCTGTGCCAGTTGGACATGTGTACATCGCACACTTGGAGGAAGTGTCGGTTGGTGCGGGGCGGACCGTCACAGGATTGCCCTAATTTGGAGAGGAAAAATAGATTAAATTGTCCTAACTTGGAAAACACAAACAAACAAAAAAAGGAATAGTTAAATCAGATAGCTGGGCAAACTCTAAAAATATTAGCAAGACGATCGAATTGAATTTAGGGTTCTTACCGCAAAATGGGCGTTCAGAGTCAAGCAAACAAAATGGATAGGATGACAAAGACTGAATGTATAAGTTTAATGCAATGGAGTGAAGGCGCGTGCAAAATCAAAGGGGGAGCGGCAGGGTATGGCCAAGCTTGCAAGCCAACTCTTGTATCATGGAAGTGAAAAGCCCAAATTTAATTTAGGGTTTGGGAAGGCAAAAAAGCGGCAGGATTAGAGAAAATAAGTGGAGGACGAAGGAAAAATGGAGATGTAGCGCATATAAAATGAAATTAGGGCTTCCGGATTTTCAAAGCAAAACGATAGAGGAGGATAAAGTGGATGAGAACGCGAAACAGAAGAAATGCGAAAGATAGATTCCAGAAGCACGAGAGGCTTGAGTAAACATTCCACGTGTCATTCCCATAGGAATCCTTGTAGAAATTGGTAAGGGCCTAAGAGTAATCGAAAAACAACTCAACTTTAATAGTATAGTATAGATTAGTTGTCACTGTTTCGTGTCTAAATAGACTTTCTCATACACACACACACACACACACACACACATATATATATATATATATATATATATATATATATATAACATAGAGTTTATTCAATTTTGAAAACAAAATAAAATATGCATAATATTATAACTCTAAATTTAATTTTGACATGTTAATACTAGGAATATCAATTACGTACAAATAGTTTTAAATAAGGGTGTCACTGCAAATGGAGAATTAACTAAATAATAATAGTAAATTATATTTATGTAAAATTAATTTTAAATATAAATTGAGATTGAGTTTTTCTCATGTCC
This sequence comes from Allium sativum, assembly GCA_030737875.1. Lineage (NCBI taxonomy): Eukaryota > Viridiplantae > Streptophyta > Magnoliopsida > Asparagales > Amaryllidaceae > Allium > Allium sativum. The sequence continues at coordinate 220,510,047 of CM060912.1, read as the reverse complement.
ATCTTTACATTAAAAAGTGCGAGAGTAAAATATTGATTTACTATACAGATTGTTAAGATCTATTGTACTAATATTGATGTTTGTTGATATTTCTTAGTATCAAATTTCCTTATAGATATACATAATGATCATTTGTTATTTTTCTTTACATAATTCTATTTCTACAGGCATAACATGATTATAAATTCAAATTACATGAACACTCTCTATTGATTCTGCAATGACTACATAAAACTTGTTTATCACAAATCCCCCCTTAAGTAGAAATTGATATGCTCTTTCCAAAATAAACTAAAAAAAATTATGCCTTAACTAAATCAAGAAAGAATTATGATCTATTATGTCTAAACTAAATAAAATGAAAAATTTATGCCTTAACTAAAATTTTATAGCTTTAAATAAATGTTTCGAGATTTAATGCAGGGTCGTCTATTGTAATTACACTACAAGTTTAGATTTATTGGTTACTCACAAAAATATCAAAAGTTCAATATGCTAAAATTTACCTAATCGAATGTGCTAAAATCAAATTTCGATTTCTTTGAAGTAGTTATTTATCCAAGGAAATAACATGTCTTAAGCTTCAATTTATATGAGTAAATTTAAAATAAGAGTTGATGAAATTTGGGGGATTAATTATACATTGCGATCTAATTTAAACTTAACAAATCAAAAAACCGAGTCTAGAATAAATAGACTACATATCTGTAGCGACCTGAAAAATTCGATGCTCGAATTTTCGACACTAATACCTCCATTGTATTTACATGTCCAAACTCGAGCACTAAAAATCTAGAAATCTAAAAGAAAGAAATACGAGCGCAAGATAAGAAAGAACATTGAAAATAAAAGAAAAGAAGAAGAACCAAGGCAACACAGAGTCTCGCATCGCAGCGGAATAAAATATAATATAAAAATAAATCCTTATTGAGAGCTTGAAACAATACTTACAATCATCAAAGTACAACAGACAATCTGGACAGTTATAACAACCTGATGTCATATACAATCACACAGTTGAATAATAACTATATAATATCATATGTCTGGACTCTTCCGGTTCGTCTTATCATAGCATCCGATAACCTGAACCTGTAAAACTCGGTCTGACTCAAGCCCATAGATCAGTCTGGTGAACCAGTATGAGAAAACTCACTAAGTTTATAGGCATCATTCAACTTGATTTTAAAGTAAAAATCTTTTCGAACGAAAAAAATAATCATAAGACCAACCCACACATAAATATGGACAATTTTTACCTTACATTAACCCAAAACATTTTGAAATCGTATCTATTCTTATATTATAATATTGTCTAAATCAAATAAGTAACCATCTGGCAGAACGCTTGCATCTCACGCTCTACATACATAGTCTACAATAAAACATCGTGGGTTCTTATTGGAGTTTCAACTATGGAATGGTATGAGACCACTTTCCGATAGTGTACATCTAGAGAAAATACACTAAGGGTTAAACAAGAATATCTTGCAACCCTGGCTAAACATGACCGATCACTCATTTCGCTTGAGTGTTCTAGATATATTATCACCCTACATATTGGGCCCACAGTATTCCCGAGAGGTACATAAATGAAAAGGAGAACAACTGAATTTTCTCTAGATGGTGACAATACACCCTAATTGGAGCGACCCACATAGCCATGTGACCTACCTTATTTTGTACCATTTCCCGGTTGATGAGGCTTGAGGTTTTAGTTATCTTTTAGAACATATTATGCCTTCATTCATTTTGAATGCCACATTGTCAGATCCTCCAAAAATCGCTAATTGATTTTCACAAAAATACTCTAATTGTTAAGCTAAGAGAAGTGCCCTTCTCCGACATCAATTATGGTTCGTTTGGAGAAATCAACATACGTAATTCCTTTGGAAATACTATGTCAGACATACGTCCATACAAGTTGTCCTGGGACTGGACAAACCGAAGGCACCCTCCTACCACATCCTAGGTATCATCCTATAAATCAATAGAAAGTAGTCCTTGCAATCTGAAGATTTTAGTTATTATAGAATCACAAGTCGTAATATCTCTAGGAGATAACCAGAGAAATTTAACAAAAACTTTTTCCGCTCATGAAGATTAACGGTCTTCAATTGGTCCATCTTCAATTGGCATCTTCCACATACTCGCTGGTTCGGAATGGTTTTCGAATATAAATCTGATCCCGATCTTTCCATACAAACAATCGTATAGGCCATATTTGATAGTTGGTTATTTAACTATCAAATAAACTACCATTTATAAAATGAAAATGAATTCACTAATTCAATCATTTAGCCTCTTTAATTAACCAGTCTTTAATTAAATATTAGAACTTCTAATTCTTACTATATTAGGAAAATATTTCCCTTTTCTTATTTAATATAAGAATATACATTTATCATTTCACTTATACTTTATTAACTCCTCATCGTAAATTGGTAAGTGAATAAATCTCTTAGTATACAACCACAAATGCCGAAACCAGAATCAGATTGATACCTCGAAAGTTACCCGACTCAATCAACATACAACAGGTTCCAATTTCTTAAAAATCACATCTTATTCTTTTTTTTACCATTTTGATAACGATTATAATCCTTTATAGTCTCACTAATCATTCCCAACTTTATTTTAAATATCATTTCATAAAGTTAACTAAAATAGTTAAACTTAACCTTCGTAAACAAATATTACAGGTTCCATTAAAAAACCCTTCGCCTTTCATTTACAAAATTCTTAACCTTTCATTTACAAAATCATCAACCTTTCATTTACAAATTCCTTAACCGTTCCAACACTTTTTTAAATCTTATCAACTTCCTTAACGACACTTAAAACTCTTCCGCAAATCATTTTAACATTCTAATTCAGTTTATACTGCTTAATCGTTTATTGTACAATAAATTTCCATTAATTATGATTTATATAATTATAAAAACATAAATAAAACTTTCACGTTATTTTATTTCTTAAACCAAAAGTCGGCAAATATATAAAAACATAACTTTGAAAATGTTTAGAATCGATTTAATATCGATTCCAAAATCTTTTTATTATCATCGATACTAAAGAGGCAAATGTCAACTAAAATACCAAACCATGAATTATTAAACAATTTCGCATCAAATCACACACTTGCATCATACTGCTAAACATTATCAATATTAGTGAGGAATCCAATTAGAACCGTCCATCCTGTTATTCCTTGCATCCAAATAGGTTACCTTAAATAAAATAATTCAATTCAATTAAACTGATAGTTTTTACTACAGTGAATAACTACAATTTAATTTCATTCATTTTATTTAACATCAACAATAACAATTCAAATAATCTATTAAATTGAACATGTTTATATTATAAGTATGACCAACAAGGCAAGTTACCTCAACTGGTTATAAACATTGAAAATAACGATTGATTTCGATTAAATTAAACAGACGTTTAATTTAATTAGTTCAGTCAATATATATATATATATATATATTCTACACATACGACCCGAAGCCCATCACACAAATCACAGCCCACCTTCCCTCATTTATTCTTTCTTCCCCATATTACTACTTCCCTATCTGCTCCCTGTTACGATCAGTACCCCAGAATTCATGCAGCTTCATTCGAAACTCCCCATGCCAAAATTATTATTTTTGAATGCTGAAACTCGTCCTCAAACAACCGTATCTCCCTCCAGTAAACATGCATTGTTCACAACTCCATCCTACATTATGTAGACCAGTGTTATTTCTCTTCCTTTCGTTTTACACTACACCTTCACAATTCCAGTTTTCCACCATCCCACACACGCCATTTCACTACTGCGCCCTAGTTCACAGCCACCGGACTCCGAAGAGCCACCGTGTCCGACCTCTACTCGACCTTCATTCTCCACTACTACTCACCAATTCCTACCATGATGAACCCAGGTTATGCCTAACCAGCGATGACTCCTTCGAACTACCTCTCTGGCCAGAAAATAGCATGAACTCTGCTGCTTCGGAATGTTGTTCCTCCTCCAATGCCATAGATCACCAGTACGACCTGCTCTCCCTTCTACCTCGTCACCAGCACTCCCCCGGTCCCCATTGTCCCTTCGAACAAGGTTCCCATAGCAGCCACGCACCCTTACTGCCACCACTGCCAATGCCGCAGACCCCTAGGGCTAATGCTTCACGTTGAGGGGGTATTGTATTGTTTTATAATGAAGGCATTCAGATTTTATACAGCTAGAAGAAATAAAGTTGTATTAGCTAGGGAGAAATGGATGAGGCGGCGATATATATAGGTGGAGAAAGAAGAGATATGACATGTTTAGTACACAACATGGGTGAAATGAAGGGAGGTAGCTATATTTATAAGTGAAAGTAGTTTGGGCATCTTGCATTTTTGTTTGGAAGGAACATTTATAGGGTACGAGGTAGGTTCGCTTGTGTATTATAGGGTAAGCAGACTCTTTATTTAATTTGATTGGAAGTTAGCATTTGCATTGCTTCTTAGGTCTGGGTCTAGCTAAGGATGGGCACCTAGGGTAGCTACACATTAAATTGGGTCTAGCTAAGAAAGCTAAACGTGCATCAAACACTTTACAGGAAATAATTCCTTCCTTCGATGACTCATAAGATCTCATCTTGAATAGTATATATATCTAATACTTTAGGTCTGCATATATTACCTAGGAATGTGCAACCTTCAGTTGGTCTACGTGTGTATGAAATCTTCGTTTCATAGGTTTGAGTTGAGTTGAAAGCATAGGATGGTTGCCTAATATGTGAGTGTAAATTAGAGTAGGCATGAAATAGAGTAGCTATATACAGTTTAATTTAAATGTTTTTTTGGTTCGGTACGTTTTATTTTATATGGTCATTTAATCCTACTGTTATTCACGTGGAACATTATATATATGCACCGTCACACAAGAACTCCAAATGCAACGTAAATGGACATACTGCTACGTCTTAATGTTCCGGACCTAAAGAAATTAATTTCGATGAAATCCGACCTCGTTTGCAAAAACGACGTTATTTTAATATCAATTTGTTCATTGATTCACATTTAAATTTCGCGCACTCACAAAACAACTCGGATTGGCTCCAAATCTAAAATCCTACAATAATTAGCTGTACATATTCCAATAAAATTTGTTTCATCTAAAACGGAGGTCATTTGAAAAATAACTATTTATAAGGCTTTTATAAAATCGATAAAATATAAATTAATTCCAAACAATATGGAATTATAACTCAGCATTAACATTTTCGAATCAAACGATATCTATATTATGGAGAAATCCTTTCTAATTTATTAATTAAAACTTTATTGTTTATAAACGATTTCATAGCGACCATTTGAAAATTTACATGAAATCTTAATTTTTCTCTTTCATTAGGAAATAATAATCAACTAGATTCAAACGTTCCTTGTTTCACATAATTCCGACTAAAAATGAATTCTGTATATTCAATTGACATTCAAAACTCAATATTACGAACTACCATGTCGCTGCAAGTTCATTTTGAATTAAATATAAATTAAAATGTTCAATCGTCATTTTATGAACGAATTCTATATTAAAAATCCATTAATATTTCAAATATAATATTTAAAACTTATTTAAATATTGAAGTCCAAATGATCATAATATCTGAATCGTTGTATTCTTCCCCATTAAAAGAGTTTCATCCCCAAAATTACTAAGTAAGGAGAATGATCCAAACCGAATTATTTCGAAACAATTATTATAAAAAATACTAAGTTTTTTTAATTCACGAAAAATTGGCCAGCATCTCCTCTGCACGACTCGATCGGAACAACTACAATTGCCACTCTGAACCTCTCATCGATCAAAAAGAAAACAAAGCCAAGCGGCAACCCAACTCAGGGGTATAAAATTAATCATGCAATCAATAGGATTAAGGCTTACCTATTCGTCGGGTAAACCAACGTAGGGGTATAAAATTAGTCATCCAATCAATAAGATTAAGGTTTACCGATTCATCGGGCGACCAAACTATAATAACCAAGCAACGCAACTAACAACTTCTTCTTCTAACTTGTACTTAACTCAATTTATAATGCAAATGTTAGCCTACTTTGTGAACTAGGCTACACAAAGATTAAAAGATAAAAAAATGAAAGACTCTTTCTTCAAGAGTTGGATCGGATCAGATTTCTTATAGTCAAGGAAGAACAACATAAAGCGGAAAAGAGGGAGCATATACCACACCGGATCGGTTCGGTCAAGCCCGATCCGTCCCCCCAACTGTAGTATATCCGATCCGAACCCATGCGGCTGAAATCGCAGAAGCTATGCCCACGTTCCCTTAAGAATCAGAGCGGTTATACCCACTTTCTCCCCATGTTCACCACTAACCTGATGCACTGTCGCTATCATATCCCATCCGAACCCGATAGTAACGGGACGGGCGCCATGTGGATCCGAACCGAAGCTGTTCCATGAGCATTCTTCACCTATAAATACACCCCCAAGGCACATTTCAAAGGATCTTTTGGCATTTTCAGAGTTGAAGTTCCATGAGATCCGAATTCTATCACCATTTTCATATTGCTATCATCTTATAAAGTATATTCGATAAAAGATTGAGTGAATCTATGTATGATATGAGTGGAAGTGAGTAAGAATCATTTTTGTATCTACATTCAAGTCATCAATACAAGAAGTAGAGAGTGGACGTAGGCTATTTAACGCCAAACCACTATAAATTACGTGTTTTCATCGTTTTTAGTTTCATTTCATCAGAGATTGTTCTTAGATTGGGTGTTAGACACATTTTTGGATCTAACATTTTGGTGCTTTCACTAAGAAATCTTTGAATTCTTCGCTTTTTGGGATTATCATTCTACTATTTGGACCATCAAGTTCAAAGAAGTTAATCCTCTTTTTCCGACACTTTCTAGCATTTGCTGATTAATTATTGAAAGATTGGACATTATGGCTAAAGGGAAAGGAAAAGAAGTGCAAGGCGCTAGGGGGAACGATGCTAGAGAAGATCAACAAGCCATCGTGCTGATGAGGTCGTGGGGGCAAAGTTCTGGACAAACCTGATCCGAACAGGACATTCCGAACCGAACCGACCAGGAGAACCCGAATCGATCTGAAAGTACTGGAGCTGCTCAGACCCCTCCGAACCGAATCCCTTCTGACACCCTACTCCGATCCGAACTGAATGAGGCTGAAGCTGGTACTTCTACTTGAGCACCCACCAATGCTCCAATGCCAGCCACGACAACTGGTGATCAACCTGCTCCATCCGCACCCATCACGCATCGGGATTTTCACGTTTTCTTGATATGTTGGGGAGTACTAGAAATGCATTGGAAGCCCATAAACGTGACAGTCTTCGCATGCAAGAGAACATGATCGCCATGAGTAGGGAACTCAATGAACTCCGAAGGAAAAAGATACCTTTTCCAACACGCCGCCTTGCTGCAGACTATCCATCTTCTTCAGATGAAGGACGTCCTCGTGAGAGAAGGCCGCTTGAGCGACCTCAAAATCATGATCAGTTGACCTTTGGTTCTTTAGGATCCCGTGAAGATGCGGCTCGTGTGTTAGGACCTGATGACCCGAGCCTGCAACAGCCTATGTTGCTACCCATGCGTGGATTCCACGTTCTACCCAGGGATCCTAATATTACTAATCCTACGCAACAACAACTCCTCCAACCCCTTCCTCCTGAGATCGACCGGGAGCGTAGGGAGCAATGTAGAGCAGCCGCCGCTAGAAATAGAAGGTTATCCCCTAATCAGGAACCCAGGGGTAATCCTAATATCAGACCTAAAGAACCTGTGCAAACATTAACAAATGTCGATGTGTGGGCAATGGTGTGTCAGATCATGTCCGAAAGCCGACGATACACTAATGAGGACTGGGGCATTGAGCGAAGTCATACCCCCTTCACAAATGATATATTGGACTTCCAGTTCCCTCGGCGATTCAACTTGCCACAAATGGATCGATATTCAGGGAGAACGGACCCAGGACAACATCTGATGAGGTATGCATGATTCATGAATGTCGCAGCATCTCCAGACGCTATAAAATGCACGACCTTTCCAATTTATCTAGAAGACGTGGCATTAATGTGGTTCACCCGACTCCCTCCACGGTCAGTGTCAAATTTCACAGAATTAAGTGAGCGCTTTATGAACCAGTTTCGACTTCACGCTCGAAAATCCAAAAGCGTCATAGAGTTGTCAAGGATTAAACAGGCTCCCGACGAATCTGTGAAATCATATTTGGACCGCTTCAACCTGGCTGTCACCAAAGTTAGTGACCCTCATGAACCCGCTATTTTGATGGCCTTAATAGAAGGAGTTGACCCGGACATAGAATTTGGGGACTATCTATTCGGGAAACCGCCCCCACTAGGGAATTGTTCTATGAAAAGGCTAGTATTCACTTAAGGCGAGAAGAAGCTCACGTAAACAGGAAGAGAAAGTCCGAAGAAGCCTCGAGGGAAGGTATCCAAAGTAATGTTGCTGTGAAACAATTCGGTGACAGTTCAGGGAAGGTTGAAGTGAACGTTGGCAACCGGAACGGAGGTAATAACAACATGAATGGAAACGACAATAGGAGGAGTAGGAACCGAGGGAACAATTCCAACAAAAGACCTCAATTCCAAACTTTTGAAAACTGTTCGCCATTGAATGATACATTGGAAAATATTTATTTGGACACATACAACATATTGCAATACAAAAAGCCACCACCCAGAGACTCCACTGAAAAAGAGATCGCAACGGGAAAGTTTTGTTTGTTCCATGGAACCCACGGTCATTCCACCAACGAATGCCGTCATTTGAGAGTTGTAGTTGAAAGATAGCTGCGGGAAGGGAAGTTAGACGAGTACAATGTTGCCCCAAGGGACAGGGGGCAAGGAGGGCAAGCCCCGGACCAAAAGCAGTCTACTTCTAAACCCGCATCCCAACAGAAAGGTAAGGGGATCGTTATCAATACTATTATAGGCGGACCCCACCTAACTAGCCATAGTTTCAAAGCGATGGATCAGTACGTCAATGCCGCCAAGCACTTTGAGGTAGGAGAAAGCAGTAACCTCGAAGACATTACTCTAGTAAAACAATAAAAGACGATGTCAGATGACGTCATATTCCGTAGTAGAGATGATACCAGAATTCAATCACCAACTGAACACCCACTGGTAATTACCACAGCCATCGGCCCTGCCTTAGTCCATAAGGTGTTGGGGGACAACAGAAGCTCAGTCAATATCCTCTTCAAGAAAGCTTTTGAACAAATTAGACTCGAAGCAAAAGATCCAAAGTCCTACGAAGGATGGATACGGGGTTTCAATGGGGCGTCAACGGCTCTAATGGGCTATGTAGAATTGCCAGTGACATTAGGACAGGGAGATTGCCAGAGAGTGAGGATCCTGCCATTTGTAGTTTTGGATGTAGAGTCACCCTACAACACTTTCCTAGGCCGACTGGCCCTTGCCGAGTTTAGGGCATGTATTGCACCTTGGTTCTTGCTGCTTAAATTCCCGATTGACGAAGGAATATGGGTGATGGGAGACAACCAAGCTATGGGACGAGCTTGTTACATGACGGAGTTGAAGATGCTAATGAAGGGGTTGAATATAGAATCTAAGGACGATTCTCCTCCTTCGAAGGAAAACTCGGCATAGCAATTAAGGGGTCCAACCCCAAGAGAGTCGCCCTTAGATGTGCTCAAGGATATAAATCCCAGAGAGGATAGAGAACCCAAGGATAGAAAGTATACTCCCAACGAGACAGCAATAGATATATCTATTGATGAGGCAGATTCGAAAAAAGTACTAAAGATCGGATCGTAGCTAGATCTAATTCGAGCGAAAGAGTTGGCTGATTTCTTGAGAGCAAATTTAGATGTGTTTGCCTGGACTCACGCTGACATGTCTGGGATTTCTCCTGCTATTATGAGCCACTCTTTATGCATTAATCCAAAGCACCCACAGTCAAGCAGAAGAGACGGATGTTAGGCCCAGAGCGGTCAGCAGCTTTGAAGGAAGAGGTAGAGAAACTGAAGGATAATGGGTTCATTAAGGATTCGAAATATCCCGACTGGATATCAAATCCTGTCCTGGTCCAAAAATCTAACGGGAAGTGGTGTACATGTATTGACTTCTCTGACTTGAACAAGGCTTGTCCGAAGGATAGCTTTCCTCTTCCCAGGATTGATCAACTAGTAGACTCGATGCCCGGACACGAGCTTTTATCCTTTATGGATGCCTATTCGGAGTACAATCAAATTCCCATGCACATACCAGATCAGGAGCACACAAGTTTCATCACAGACTTGGGGTTATATTGTTTTGTGGTAATGCCATTTGGATTAAAGAATGCAGGAGCCACGTATCAGCGTTTGGTCAACCGCATGTTCTATAATCAAATCAGAAAAACCATGGAGGTTTATGTGGATGACATGCTTGTGAAGTTTAGACAATCTTCCGACCATACAACGGACTTATCCGAAATGTTCAACATTCTTCGAAGGTATGGGATGAAGTTAAACCCCCTCAAATGCTCGTTTGGGGTCGCATCCGGGAAATTCCTTGGTTTATCGTGAGTTCTCGAGGAATTGAGATAAATCCTAGTCAAATAGCAGCAATAAGGAATATTGAAGAACCATGAAAGATTAAGTATGTTCAAAGCCTGGCCGGAAAAGTTGCTGCATTGAGCAGGTTTATCTCCAAAGCCACATATAAGTGCGTACCTTTCTTCGATCTGACAAAACGAGGGAAACGAAATTTTGAGTGGACCCCTGATTGTGTGGAGGCTTTCCAGAATTTAATAGACTTATTAGAAAAGCCTCCGGTATTATCAAAAATCGTGGAACATGAGGATTTGTTTCTCTACCCAGCGGTGTCATCTCATGCCGTCAGTACAGCATTGGTATGTGAAGAAGATAAAGTCCAGAGGCCTGTATACTACGTGAGCAAGAAACTAGCCACTGCAGAACGTAATTATCCAAAGATAGAAAAACTTGCTTATAGCCTCCTAATTACTTCCTGCAAACTTCGTCATTACTTTCAGGCTCACCCGATAGTTGTATACACCGATCAACCTTTAAGGCAAGTGTTGCAAAAACCCGAAGCATTGGGCAGTTACTTAAATGGAACATCGAGTTAAGTCAATTCGATTTGAATTTTCATCCACGAAGATCAATAAGGGGGCAGGCATTGGCCGACTTCATAGCCGAATTCATGATTCCCGAAGAGGAAACGGTGGGTGATAAGGTGGTTACTTTAGACCAAGAATTAGAGCTTAGTCCGTGGAAGTTATATACGGACGGAGCCAAAAATGATCGAAGGTTCGGCGCCGGAGTTGTTTTAATCACTCCTGAAGGACGATCTATTTACTATGCATTGCGATTAGAATTTGCTGCTACCAATAACGATTCCGAGTATGAAGCCCTAATTGTCGGGTTGAAACTCGTCAAAGAACTAGGAGTGAAGACACTGGATATATGCTGCGAATCCAAGATAGTTGTATGCCAGGTACGGGAGGAGTTTGTTACTAAAGGACCTCGACTCGTTACTTATCTCAAAAAGGTAAAGGAGTTGCTGGGTAGTTTGGAGCGTTACAACATAACGCATATTCCACGAGCAGAGAATCAGAAAGCAGATTGGTTGGCAAAACTAGCAAGTTCTGATAACCCCAAAGAAACGAAAATGGTTTCGATAGAGGTTTTGGAATCACTGAGTTTCGACCTGATGGAGGTGGAACTAGCCTTAGAAGTTTTCCAGAGAGAGAATCATGGATGACACCGATCAAGAATTTTATCAAGAGTGGAACCCTCCCATTGAAGAAAAGCGAAAGACGAGCTGTAACATGCAAGGCTGCAAGATACGTTTTACAGGATGACGTCCTTTATCGCCAAGGGTTTTCAATGCCCCTACTACGGTGTATCACACATGATGACATCAAACATGTACTGCAAGAAGTACATGAAGTTGAGTGTGGGGACAACACCAGTGGCCAAACCCTAGCAAAGAAAGTGTTGCGGTATGGATATTTTTGTCCTATCGTGAATAAAAACGTGGCTGATTATTCACGACGATGCGACAAATGTCGAAGATTCGCCAAAATTCCCAGAGCACCTCCGACTCAGCTTAAGTCAATGGTAAGCCCATGGCCGTTTGCCATACGGGGAATTGATATTATTGGAGTGTTACCTATTGCCAAACGGGGAGCAAAGTACGCGATCGTCGCCGTGGACTATTTCACGAAATGGGTGGAAGCTGAACCTTTAACCACGATCACGGTAAGGAAGGTGATTAGTTTTGTGGTCATAAACATTATCTGTCGATTTGGGATACCGAAGACCATCATAACTGATAACGGGACACAGTTCGACAACGTCGAATTCAGAAACTTCTACCAGAAATACAAGATTGATAAACGATACACCGCTGTAGCTCACCCGCAGTCAAATGGCCAGGTTGAAGCAATAAATAAGGTCATTAAATCTATTCTCAAGAAGTTGTTGGAGCGGGACAAAGCCAAGTGGGTAGATGAGTTGCCACTAGCTTTGTGGGTCTACAGGACAAACTTTAAGACGGCCACTGGCCATACTCCCTTTTCACTCTCCTTTGTGTCAGAAGCAGTGATCCCGATAGAAATAGAAGCCCCTTCTCATCGATTAGCATACTATGACCCAATGAAAAATAGAACACTCCTTCTAGAGTCTCTTGATATGGTTGAAGAAAAAAGAGACGAAGCAGACTTGCATGCTTCGAGGCGTCGACGCCAAGTTGCACGTTATTATGACAAAAAGGTTCGCATTAGAACCTTCGAACTAGGAGACTTAGTGTTGAAACGAGTTTTTCTACCTTCAACCCATCTGGGTCCAAGATGGGAAGAGCCATATGCCATCCAACGGAAGCTTGACACATGAGCCTTCAAGTTAACGACCGTAAATGGTGAAGAAATTACCAGAGCTTGGAATGCTCAACATTTGCGGCGATATTTGAGTTAGATATGAATTACTTTCTTTTGTTTTTATGGACTATGTAAAAAAGGCACGACTTGCCTTAAAAAGTCTATTTATATGAACAAAGGATTATGAAGTAGATGTAGGCTACGACTTAGCTGAACCATTATAAAAGTATCGTGTGTTATTTACTTTCCTGCATTATTTATATCTTCAATGATTATTCTACCATGACTATGAAACACAAAACACTAAATTGTATTTGGAAAATTGAAGATAATCTATGTGTAGGAATGAACAAAATGACCGCTTTCATGATAAGATGCAAAGAATGGGAAGACAACATTCTTAACTCTAACTCTCATGAATCGAGAAATAGTATAAAGGACGGGAAGACGACGTCCCTTGAGGCGTGAAGGTGCACCCCGATAAGAGACCGCCTCAGTAATACTCTAACCTGGTTGTGAGACAGGAGAGTATAAAGATGCTAAAAAGAGTAAGCATCAATGACGAAAGGAATATGACCCCGTCAGAGAATCGATGGCAACTGGAAGTTGAATTTAATCAATCTTGAATAAACTTCAATCAGTCATTCAAAATTGATTGGGGGCATACATATACTCATGTTCCCCTTAACAATGACTTTATTGTATAACTGTGATATGATATGTTGTTCATTTGTTTTTTTTACTTAAACGCTAAATTTAAAAATATCAGACATTACAGGGAACAAGCTACTTTATTCACAAACACGTGAGTTTATACAGGAAAGCTAAAGCAAAAGATGTGAGGGCCGCACTCGCTGCAACAATAGCGGACTAGTGGAATATCAAAACAAAAAACAAAGCGCATTGTCACTTGAACTTTGGAGTAGAATAGGCTTCTTGGCAGCCTTAAGAGCTTTTTAGCTTCTTTTTCAGCATCAGACATGAGACGCTTTGGTTTCTTCTTCTCTGTAATTAAGGCACTAGAGTCAATAGATTTCTTCCCAGGAGTCGGAGCACTGGGATCAAGTGAAGATTTTTTAGCAAGCTCCTCTGTAATTGACCTAGTTGAAAGCTTAACAACTAACCTCGATCCAACATCCACCACTGCAAGGGGCTTAAGGCTTTCGGGGTCTATCTCCTCGACTTTCAGCTCCATGCGCTTGTCTTGTTTGGCTTTCATTTCAGCCAAAGTCATGTCATCAGGAATGGTATACCCTTCTCTGTGCTTCTCAGCTATGTTGGCTAATTCATTGTCCTGGGTTGAGGATGGAGAGGGAGGAGTCCTAAGAGGTATCGTTGGACCTTTCGAGCCCTCACCCGTCTAAGGAATAATGTCGACCGGGGGTATGTACACATATGGACCTGTCCCATGACCTATACTACGGGTGATAGATAGTAACCCGTGATGATGAAGATACTCATCCTTAAGAACTTTGTCGATGGTTAAGAACTTTTGGTCACCATTGAGCAGCTGATGCAAACGATCAAAGTATAATTGACCCGATATTTGCTTTGTGTTATCAACTGCGAATGAAAAAGAAAGCAAGTTAATGTGTTGGCATGAGAATTTAAAGTTGAAATCTAGAAAGTCGGTGCTTTACTTGATTTGGTCCACCTCCTAGCGCACCCCGGTTGCTGTCTGATATAAAACCATTCAGGTTTAGAGTCACCAGCCTTGCTGCTATATGGAACAGTAATAATTTTCCTTTTTGGAAGTGATTCAAAGTATGAGAAGGAGGGAGTCTCTTGAGTCTGATGCTTGAAATTATTAAAGAAGTGGACATCATCGAAGGTAGGTTTTATACCTAAAATCTCTTTGTATGCTATATACATGGTGTATAAATAAGCATAAGAGTTGGGATGTAATTGTAAGGGGGAAATCCGCATCTGTCTCAGAAAATCGACGACAAAAGGCGGAAACGGAGGTATTGCCCCAACCAGACACATTAATCTGGTAATTGCCATAAATCCTTCCGGTGGATTGTGGGGGCAATCTGTTTTTGAAGGTACCTGGGTATCTCTTTTTAATATCCCATGCTTTAGACATATTCGGATGAGTCTATCATCATCGATCGTCAACTCAACAGAATCTTTGGGTAACTCCAATATAGTGGCAGTTTCAAACTCGTCGGGAGCACGATCATCTCCTATCTCTCCTTCTTCTTCCCCACCAAGAGAAACTTCACCCCCAGAAGATACTTCACTATTATGCGCTTCCATTTCATAATTTGGGCCCTCATCATCCCATTCAGGGTCTGAGGAAGAGGATACGTCATCAAGAGTGAGTTTCTCTGATGTTTCTATGACTTCTCCCTTTTCTGCTAATCTAGATGAACGTCTCTCTGCCATGGTCACTAAACTACTGAAGAAGCAATAACATAAGTTAGAGTAAAATAGCCCGTATCCCCATGTGCACGTGTGTGAACTCAAGTGTGTACGGTGTGTGCAAGAGATGCAAAGTAAACACATAAGAGCATAGTGCAAAGGTTTGGCGAAGTAGTAATGTTCAGAATAGTCTTAAATGTTTGCTCATGATCATAAGGCACTATCCTAACTGTTCATTAAGTTGTAAGTCATGGCAAACATTGATTGAGCAAGTCGGACATTTCTTGTGCATTAAGTTGGATGGTTTCAGTTTTGTTCAGATATATATATTGGGTTCGGATCGGACGCCCACAGAGGAAAGGGTTCGGACGGGGGGCAGGACCATGTGTGGTCCAAAGCAGAAGTTAATGCACTACATGAAAATTGGTTCGGTTCGAAAGTTGGTACTTTAAGCAGTCTGGATCGGTCCAAGTACCCATATCTTTCCATGACCATTTCTCTCACTCCGACCCGACCTGGTTGGGCACATCTAGTTTTTCTCCTTCTCTTTATATTTCTCTCTGACCCGACCCGGTGTGATGAACCCCTTCCTCCTATTCACTCTTACGCCTCTTCACCCGAACCGATCCCAAACCTTTCCCTTTTCTTCTTCTTCTCCATCCTCTCTCTTCCTTAACCAACACCGAACCCAGTCTTGTGCCAAACACCCAAATCAAAGCCAAGCATTCATGTGCTGGCACGTTCAATAACAGATTCTAACCCCCTCCGTTACTACCTCGAGATGGCGATGAGGCCATTAACGACGATGGCGAGGGGGGGTCATGGTGTCAAGGTCAGCTAAGTTTCATGCTCAAATCGTCCGAATCATCCACGAATTCAAGCCGAATCAATTAAAAAGGAATTAACTAAATTTTTTTAACCTACCTATGTAATCGGTTCGAGAATTGAAGGGAATTTTGAAGTATTGAGAATCAGGGTTTTTCTTTTTCTAAAGTCTGGAAGACAGGGATAATAAAAGGAAAGGAGGAAGAAGAGGAAAGACGGCGGATTTATATATATAGATTTGAGATGGTTCTTAGTATTTCCAACACTTCATTCCGATCGGACCGGAGTGCTGGCCCACGTAGGAATTTAGCCCCTTCGTTCAGTGGCAGTGAGGAGTAAGAAAAACTGATCAGACCGGGTCCGAGCCAAATTCAGTTACCAGAGTTAACTCGATGTATGAAACGAACTAAAAGAAAAATAAACAAAAAGCTTACCTAGAGGAATCACTGGACATCAAGAAGAGTTCCCAGAGTTGTTTAAAATGAAGAAAATGATTCATACGATCTATGATGTATATATAAGCAACAAGAGACATTACTTTATGAAGCAACACATCCTTACACGCAAATGGAAGCAACTATTCAGCGATTCAAACTCAGAGACCAGTAAGTAAATAATGTCAAAGCACACTCAATCTTCAATAGAAGCGTCCTTTGAGGGGGCAAAATGTTAGCCTACTTTGTGAACTAGGCTACACAAAGATTAAAAGATCAAAAAATGAAAGACGCTTTCTTCAAGAGTCGGATCAGATCGGATTTCTTATAGTCAAGGCAGAACAACATAAAGAGGAAAAAGAGGGAGCATATACCACACCGGATCGATCCAGTCAAGCCCGATCCGTCCACCCAACTGTAGTATATCCGATCCGAACCCATGCGCCTGAAATCGCAGAAGCTATGCCCACGTTCCCTTAAGAATCGGAGCGGTTATTCCCACGTTCTCCCAATGTTCACCACTAACCTGATGCGTTGTCGCTATCATATCCCATCCTAACCCGATAGTAACGGGATGGGCGCCACGTGGATCCGAAACGAAGCCGTTCCATGAGCATTCTTCACCTATAAATACACCCCAGGGCACATTTCAAAGGATCTTTTAGCATTATCAAAGTTGAAATTCCTGTGAGAACCGAATTCTACCTCCATTTTCATATTGCTATCATCTTATAAAGTATATTCGATAAAAGATTGAGTGAATCTATGTATGATATGAGTGGAAGTGAGTAAGAATCATTGTTGTATTTACATTCAAGTCATCAATACAAGAAGTAGAGTGTGGACGTAGGCTATTTAACGCGAACCACTATAAATTGCGTGTTTTCATCGTTTTTAGTTTCATTTCATCAGAGATTGTTCTTAGATTGGGTGTTAGTGACATTTTTGGATCTAACAGGAAATAACAAATACATGATTAAATTATTTAGTTTCATTTTATCAGTGATTCTATTCAAATTCATTACATTGAATTTTATTTTCCGAATTTCTAATTCATTCAATTATTGCTGAATTTTATTCAATTAGATCTAGCTTCCAATAAACAAACAATGCACAACCAACGTAAAAAAATCATCCCGTATTTAACTTATTTTAAGTAAAATTTTGATTTATTTAATTCTGTATTAAAAATTCTCATTTATAAATTCTTCGGGTTATATTAAACTATTTACAATCTCATTTGAATTCCATTTAAATCAATCAACAAACCAATATTCCAATAATTTGATGAAATTATTTCTTTTTTATAAAAATATAATTGTGCAAAATTATATCATTTACCCTCTTTATAAAACAATACTGTGTCCGTTGCTAGTTCAAATTGAATCGATCGAACAACACAATACAAAACATTTGCATATAAAATCTACAAATATGCTCTCTCGTATATAAACACTCAAACTCAATCTAAGGTGCTACCAACCCCATCTCTATTGAGTTACGCCATAGAACCAAGGTTATTACTAAACCATTAGCTCTGATACCAACTGTAGCGACCCAGAAAATTCGATGCTCGAATTTTCGACACTAATATCCTCACTGTATTTACGTGTCTAAACTCGAGTACCAAAAGTCTAGAAAACTAAAAGAAAGAAATAAGAGGGTGAGATGAATAAGAAAGAAAATTAAGAATAGAAGAAAAGTAGAAGATAACACAACACATAGTCTCGCATCGTAGCGGAATACAATTTAACATAGAAATAAATCTTTATTGAGAGCTTGAAACAATACTTATAATCATCAAAGTACAACAGACAATCTGGATAGTTATAACAACCTGTCATCGTATACAATCACATAGCGAAATAATAACTATATAATATCATATGTCTAGACTCTTCCAGCTCGTCTCTTTACAACATCCGATAATCTGAACTCGTAAAACTCTATATGACCCGACTGTTGCAAACGCCACAGATCAGTCTGGCGAACCAGCGTGAGAAAACGCACAAAGTTTATAAGCATCATCCAACTTGATTTTAAAGTATAAATCTTTTCCAAAGAAAATGATAATCGTAAGGCCAGTCCACACATATATATGGACGGTTTTTACCTTACGATAACCCAAAATATTTTGAAATCATATAATTATGTCTAAATAAAATATATAACCATCTAGCAGAATGCTTGCATCTCACGCTCTATATACATAGTCTATAATCAAAAACCACAGGCTCTTATTGGAGAATGGATTTCCAATTATGGTAAGGTATGGGACCACCTCCCGATAGTGTACCTCTAGAGAAAATACACTAAGGGTTCAACAAGAACATCTTGCAACCCTGGCTAAACATGACCGGCCACTCATTTCCTTTGAGTGTTCCGAATATACTGTCACCCTCTGGATTAGGCCCACCGTATTCTAGGGAGATACAAAAACGGAAAGAAGAACAAGTGAATTTTCAATAGACAGTGACAATACACCTTAATGGGAGCGACCAACATAGCCATGCGACCTACCCGATTTTATACCATTTCTCGGTTGATGAGACATGAGGTTTCAATTACCTTTTAGAACATATCATATCTTCATTCACTTTGAATACCACATCGTCAGATCCACCAGAAAACGCAAATTGATTTCCATAAAAATACTTTGGTTGTTATGCTAAGAGGAGTGCCCTTCTCCGGCACCAACTATGGTACGTTTTGGAGAAATCAACGTACGCGATCCCTTTGGAAATACTCTGTCAGGCATCCTCTATACAAGTTGTCCGAGGATTGGACAAACCAAAGGCACCCTCCTACCACATCCTAGATATCACCATACGGATTAGTAATGAGTATTCTTAGCAATCTGAAGATTTCGATTACGACGAAATCACAAGTCATAATATCTTTGGGAGCTAACCAGAGAAATTTAACAAGTACTTCTTCTGCTTATGAAGATTAATGGTCTTCAATTTCTCCATCTTCAGTCAGTATCTTCCATGTACTTGCTAGTTCAGAATGGTTTTCGAATATAAATTTTATCCTTATCTTTTTGTACCAACAATCGTATAGGCCAAATTGATACTCGGTTATTAAATATCAAATAAACAACCATATATAAAAAGAAAGTGAGTTCACTGATTCAATCATTAAGCCTCTTTAATTAACCAGTCCTTAATTAAATATTAGAACTTCTAATTCTCTCAAAATTAGGAAAACATTTCCCTTTTCTTATTTATATAAGAATACCTTTTTCAGACCCATTGCCCATACTAAGTAGCAGTCAGAAATTTGTATCTATCTCTCGAGCACAGGTTTAGGTTCGGCCTCAATGGGAATTTTCGACGGAATGAAAAAGACATATCTGGTAGAATCGTAAGCAGCAAGTCGAGGAAAACCTTTTTAATATTTGGTACCAAAAATAAAGCAGCGGGTTTAGTAGTCCCATCTGCAACAAAGGCTCGCGATTCATGGATCTCTCGGTTCGAGAAATAAGAGGATCAAACCATTTCTTCTGAGTCTCTTTCAAATTCAATAAATGTTGGCCCTATCCCCTTCTAGGGGTATTTTAGTGATGGGTTCTATAGGAACTGGACGATTCAATTATCATTTCACTTATACTTTATTAACTCCTCATTGTAAATTAGTAAGTGAATAAATCTCTAAGTATACAAACCCGAAGGCCAAAACCAACATCAGATTGATGCCTCTAAAGTTACACGACTCAACCAACGTACAATAGGTTCCAATTTCTTAAAAAACACATCATATTCTTTTCTTTTTTACCATTTTGATAACGATTATATTCCTTTATTATCTCACTATCATTCCCAACATTATTTTAAATATATTTCATAAAATAAACTTAAATAGTTCAACTTAACCTATGTAAAAAATATTACAGATTCCATTTCAAAAACCCTTCACCTTTCATTTACAAAATCCTCAACCTTTCATTTAGAAAATCCTTAATCTTTCATTCATAAATTCCATAACCATTTAAAAACTTTTAAATCTTATCAACTTCCTTAACGACACTTAAAACTCTTTCGCAAATCATTTTAACATTCTAATTTAGTTTATACTGCTTAATCATTTATTGAATAATATCTTGGAGTTTCCATTAATTATAATTTATTTTATTATAAAAACATAAATAAACTTCGATGTTAGTTTTTTTAAAACCAAAAGTCATATTTCAAATATATACTTTGAAAACGTTCAGAATCAATTTAATATCGATTCTAAACTCTTTTATTTTATTATTGGTATTAAAGAGCTAAATGTCTACTAAAGTACCGAACCGTGAAATATTAACTAATTTCACATAAAATCACACACATCCATCATGCTGATAAATGTTATAAATATTAGTAAGGAATCATGTTGGATTCCTCCAACCTGTCAATCCCTGCATCACAATTTCATATTTTAACATATATTATGATATATAAAATTTAACTACTAGTGAGGAATCCTGGTGGATCCCACCAACCTGTTATTCCCTACATCCAAATAAGTTACCTCAAATAAAATCATTCGATTCAATTAAACTAATAATTCTTATAACAGTCAATAACAACAATTTAATATCATCCATTTTATTTAACATTAAACAATCCATTAAATTAAACATGTTTATATTATAAATGTGACCAATAAGGTAAGTTACCTCAGTTGGTTATAATCATTGAAATTAATGATTGATTTCAGTTAAATTAAATGAACGTTTAATTTAATTAGTTCAGTCAATATATATATATATATCAGTAATTATCCAAAAATAAATAACCATAACACACAATATTAAACCCCAATTATATAAAATATAAGTGGGACAAACTGAGTGAGTAAACTCACCTTGATTTGATTTACCATCAAAACGGTTTGTTTTAATTCAAATTAAACATGCGTTTAATTTAATTAAAATTTCAAACTACTCCTGGCTCCATCCATTCTAACTCTAGAATGTAGTGCTCCTTAATATGGCTCCATCGCTTCTAGTTTGGTTGGATTCTGTTAATGTATGAATGATTCATAATAATATACGTTTACGGATTAAATTAGTATAATTAAAACCTTTATTAAAAATTAATTTAACTAATTACATATATTTTTTCACTGGGCACGTATTATCTTCTCACCTGCTATCTTCCCCTGTTCGACGCAACTCCGTCCTGTCATCCACTTTCTATATTCATTTATATTATTTTTACACACATGTCCCGAAGCCTATCACACAAGTCACAACACACCTTCCCCTCATATATTCTTTCTTCCCCATATTACTTCTTCCCCATCCGCTCCCTGTTATGATTAGTACCCCAAAATACATGCCACTTCATTCGAAACTCCTTATGCCACAATTTTTTTTGCAAATGCCTAAATATATCCCCAAACAGCCAGTGTTCCTCCGGTATACATGCGTTATTCACAACTTCATCCTACCATCATGCAAACTAGTGTTATTTCTCTTCTCTGCATTTTACACTGCACCTTCACTATTCTAGTTTGCCACCATCCCACACACGCCTGTTCACTATTGCGCCTTAGTTCAACACCACCAGACTTCGTAGAGCCATCGCACTCGACCTCTACTCAACCTTCACTCTCTACTGGTACTCACCAAGACCAACTGCGATGAACCCGAGCTATGCCTGACCATAAGCCATCAACAGTGACTCCTCCGGAAATACCTTTCTAGCCAGAAAACGGCATGAACTCTGCTGCTTCGAAATGCTTCTCTTCCTCTGATGCCATAGATCACCAGTACAACCTACTCTCCCTTCTACCCCATCATAAACACTCCCCCGATCCCCATTGTCCCTTCGAACAAGGGTCCCATAGCAGCCATACACCCTTACTACCACCACTGTCAATGCCACAAACCCCTAGGGCTAATGCTTCACGTTGAGGCGATATTGAATTGTTTTATGATGAAGGCATTCAGATTTTATATAGTTGGAAGAAATAAAGTTGTACTGGGGAGAAATGAATAAGCAGCTATATATATATATATATATATATATATATATATATATATATATATATATATATATATATATATATATATAGGTGGACAAAGAAGAGACGTGGCATGTTCAATATACAACAGGGGAGAAATGAATGGAGGTGGTTATATATATAAGTGAAAGAAGTTTGGGCATCACGCATTTTTGTTTGGAAGGCACATTTATAGGGTACGAGGTACGTATGCTTGTGTATTGTAGGGTAGGAAGAATCTTTGTTTAATTTGATTGAGAGTTAGCATTTGCAATGCTTCTTAGGTCTGGGTCTTGCTAAGGTTGGGCACGTAGGGTAGCTGCGCATTAAATTGGGTAGGCTGGTGCATGTAAAAATGGATAGTACATAGGAAGCACTGATAAAGAAAATCTAAACGTGCATCAAACACTTTAGAGGAAATAATTCTTTTCTTCGATCACTCACAAGATCTCAGCTTAAACAGTATAAATATGTTTAATAATTAGGTCTGCATATATTACCTAGACATATGCAAGCTTTAGGTTGTCTGCGTGTGTATGAAATCTTCGTTTCATAGGTCTCACTTGAGTTGAAAGCATAGGATGGTTGCATGATGTGTGAGTGTAAATTAGGGTAGAAAGAAATAGGGTAGCTACATATAATTTAATTTGTAAGTTTTGTTTTGGTTCGGTACATTTTATTTTATGTGTTTATTTAATCCTACCGCTATTTACGTGGAATGTTTTATATACGCACCATCACAAACTAACTGCAAACGCGAAGAAAATGGTCGTACTGCTACATCTTAACATTTTCGGACCTAAAGAAACTAATTTCATTGAAATCCGACTATGTTTGCAAAAATGGAGTTATTTTAGTTTTAATTTATTCATTGGTTCACATTTAAATTTTGCGCGCTCATAAGACAACTTCGATTGACTCCCAAACAAAAACCCTACAATAATTAGTTGTACGTATTCCAATAAAATTTGTTTTGTCAAGAATGGAGGCCATTTGAAAAATAACTATTTACAAGGCTTACATAATATCGATAAATATAAATTAATTCCAAACAACTCAGTTTAATAGTAATAAATTATTATTGTGGAATATATCCAAATAAAATAATATATTACTTTCAACCCAACCAATATGGAATTATAACTCAACATAAACATTTTTGAGTTAAATGATATCTAAAATGTAGAGCAATCCTTTTTAATTTATTAATTAAAATGTTATAGTTTATAAATGATTCCATAGAGACTATTTGAAAATTTACTTTAGACATAACTTACAGTCTATAACATGAAATCTTGATATTTCTCTTTCATTAGATAATTATAATCAACTAGATTTGTAACACCCCATATTTTAACAATACTAAAGAGGATAATTAAACAATAATTAATTTAATATTCAGAATTAAATGACACGTACTATGCCATTGCGTTCGTCTCAGAATTCTGGTCAAAATAGACACTTGGTTTGCGTAAAAGAACATCGTATGAAGAAGTTATTAAGGTTTGAAGTTTGTATACGTGCAAGAAGAATATATACATATATGGCCCAGAAATTCAAAAATCAATTCCAAATCGTTCAAAATGCAGAAATTTGGGGAAGTGGGAATTCTCCCACCCAGGGGTGTCGATCCTTTAAGGGGGTGTCGACCCCTGGGTCGACCCCTCAAGGGGGGTGTCAACCCATGTGTCAACCTCCTAAGGGGGTCGACCCCCCTAGGACAGATGTGGCAGATTAGGGTTTGGGGTTGGCAGCTATTTATATGGCCTCATTTATCATGCTTTTGCACACCAAAAATAATAGAGAACTAGATGCTGCCACTGCCCAGATCAAATCAAGTATTTTTCTTCTTCTGCAATCTAGTTATTCAGACTTAGAGATATGTGATTCGATTCTTCTGTTTTTCTTAATCCAAATACTGTGAGTACATGTTAATTTGAGATCTAAATATTAAAAAAGTAAAATTTGATATGATTATAACTTGGTTCTATGCCTATGACCACTTGAATCACATCAGATCTGATATAATCTGTTTATCTTAGTTATTCTGACATGATTATGAACTAGAAATGAAACTATACCTATTTATCATGTCAGATAGGCCTTTGATTGTAGATCTAATTCACTTTTTAGATCACCTTATACCTGTTCTATTATGTTTATGGCCAAATCAGATTTGTTATTAGTTGGACATCTAAATCATTATTTAGATCACATCATGTCTATCCCTATTATGTTAGAATCAGTTTTACTATCTT
Organism: Allium sativum; assembly: GCA_030737875.1. Taxonomy (NCBI): domain Eukaryota; kingdom Viridiplantae; phylum Streptophyta; class Magnoliopsida; order Asparagales; family Amaryllidaceae; genus Allium; species Allium sativum. The sequence goes on along the minus strand of CM060912.1, from coordinate 220,485,266 downwards.
ATGGTCATTAGATATGTTCCTATATATTATGCCACTATATGTTTTATGCATATTTCTGCCATTATATGTCCATCATGTTAGTATGATCATCTCTGTTTTATTCCCTTTACCTTTTCCTTTTTATTTTTATAGCCATGCTACCTTCGAGCCTAGGCGTGCCGCTGAAATATGCGAATGCATTACATTGGGAACGAGGGGAAAACGGTAAAATTGGGGTATAACTTGTAATTGGGAATTTGTGCATAACTTGAATAAAGTGTAATAATATTAATTTGGGGCATATGGTTCATTATGAACATAACTTGGGAAAAGAGGCACGAAAACCTATAACTACATAGGTAAATTGGTTAATTTTGAAATGCCTAGGATTATAGTAACTAGAAACTATAACCGTGCCTAAACATCAGGGTAGATCACACTTGTGGTGGAAGTCTGCCCGAAACCGCCCGTCATATCCAGCGACCACAAGTGGTGATCTAATGTGAGGGGTCTGGGTATACAAAACACGAGACGTGCTAAGACATGAGGTTAAGCCCGACTTATGGAAGATGCATGCTTGGACTCGACTGGCATATCCAGCATCCACAAGTGGTAGGCTTAATGTGGGAGGTCTAGCACATTATAACCATAAATGAACATGGTAATGAATTGGAATACTTAACCTAGTTGAATCTGTAGGGATTACATGAACATGGTAAACTGAGTAGGGGTTAAGTAAACTTATTTCAAATAGTGGGTGGGTTAAGTAAATATGGGGTTGGTGGGTAATATTTATATATATGCCCACAAACTTAACCTGTTGGAATTACGCAATTTGATGACACCAGTAGGTAGGCATAACCTATTGAAAACCTAGTAGTGGGGATGCAAGACAAAGGGGAGAGCCTGCATCGACTTATGTATGGGACCCGTTTCAGTCAGTAACCCATATATAGGTATCAAACGAGTACTCCGAACTAAGTCAGAGTCGGGGCGCACTTACTAGGCTGAATATAAGCGATCCAAAATTAGGGACCGTGTCTGATGGCACGTTCCATCGGGGTCATGTGCGTGCATGACTCCGCCTGCTCAGGAAAATAAGACACTGTGACATCAGTAGATATGGTTGTGCACATCTGAGAAGTGAAGGGTTTCCATTTTAGGGAGTGATACACCCTACTGTGGGGCCAGCACAGTGTATCTACGGAGTAGGGAGCCGAACGATTAGGGTAGTAGTTAGGGTACATCTAGATTCTGGTAAGTTTGGGACCCCATTATTGGGCTGTCTGTTGATTGTATGGGGTTAAAACCTCTCACCAGAAGTACGCCCAAGTCTACCATCTTATATATGTTGGGGATCATCTCATTCTAGTTATGCTAGTATTGGTGCATAAGAATTATTAGAGAAGCGTGTTATACACTGTCATGTTTATCCTGTTTACCTTGTCATACCTACCTTTTTAATATTATCTCTCTTATCCACTTTATATGCCTGTCATGATACATTTACTTATTTATATGCTAAAAGTAACTGGACACGCCAGACTTTGTGTCTGGCCCATTTTGTTTCCTCTTCCCTCCCCCCTCCTCCCCCCTTGTTCTCAGGGTGGGAATACTCAAGCTTGATCAGGATTCCGCTACCGTCTTGCTTAGAGCTGCTTAGATGTATTGCTCAAGTTCTTATCTTTGCTACTATGGCTATGTTTCTTTTGGGGATTATGCTTCTATTATTATTGTACTCTGATGTTTTAAGTGCAAGACAGAAGCTTTAATAATGTACTGGGTTTATGTATGTTCAGACATATGAGTGACTTTAACGGATGTGGGGTGTCATACTTGGTATCAGAGCTGAAGGTTACCAGATTAGATGAAAGTTTTTGAAAATTATTTTCAAAAAGGTTTTAAAAGAAAGCATTTTCAAAAAGAAAAGTCTGTTTTGAAAAAATATTCCCCAAAGCCATATGTAATATCTCTTGATTCTCTGCTTGATTCCTTTTTCCGTTTTGTCTGGGGAAATAGATTCTTCCCGAAAGGTGTCCCTATTGCGACATGATTCCATAAGCATGTTAAAACTACGACACATGTCGAAGGGAAATGAATAGCCTAACCTCTATCTGTAGCTGCAGTAGTTTCATCTACGGCTAATTTTCTCGAGCTTTGTCAGGATTTATGTGCGATGGAGGCAACTTTCGAGAGACTTATTAGCTTGTTACACAAGGATGGTAAAAAGGAGAATAAGGGAGTTAGGGCTAAGGAGTACAGCCCAAGGATGAGAAAAATGATGGCCCAGGAAGGGGACATAGATAAAGTTCAAATAAAGGCAAGAAAAAATGTCATGAACATTTGGATCATTTGGTCAAGTAATGCAGAATGCTTGCTTCAATTGTGGAGAGGTCAGACATTTTGCTAAGGAATGCTTAAAGGGGTAAGGACAAAGTCAAAGGGCAGGATTTTCTGGAGGGCAGATGCATGCTCTCACGACAAGTGCTCCAGATAGAGATAGGAAAATTTCCATGGAAGGTTTGATTTCTCTTTCCAATCACCCTATTAAAACTCTTTTTGATTCTAGCGCTTCACATTCATTTATATCTAGTTATATGGTTGAGTCTCTACACCTAAATACATGGTAGTGGATCTCGTTTTTGTCTCAAACCCCATTGGTGGTTCGGCTCATTTGTCCATGATTTGTCGAGGTTTGAGAATATCTGTGTTAGGCGTCGAGTTTGAATGTGACGCATATTAGCTCGGGTTTATGGGCTATGGTTTAATTCTAGGGATGGATTGGCTAGACATGTATGGTGCCATTCTGGATTATGAGAGTAGGGCCGTTAGGCTTCTGACTTATCATGGGAGGACCCTCGATATTTCTTGTGACCTGCAAGGGTCTTTCATGCTTAGTTTCCCAGTGTCTCTTTATGCATCTATCGATCATCTACGATTTGTTCCAGTAGTCCGTGAGTATCCTGATGTCTTTGATGAGGTTCGGGGTTTACCCCCAAGGTGCGAGATCGATTTTCGCATATGTTTGGTAGACAATGCAAAGCCAGTTGCATTACCTGTGCACCATATGGCTCCAAGGGAAAGGAGGGAACTTAGAAAACAAGTAGGGCAGCTACTTGAAAAAGGGTTTACTATGCGAAGCATATCTGAATGGGGTGCTCCAGTGGTATTCGCAACTAAAGCGGATGGTTCGCTTCACTAATGTGTAGACTATAGAGAGCTGAACAAACTCACTAAGAAGAACATGCACCAACTCCTGGGGATAGATGATTTATTCGACCAGCTTGTTGGTGCATCAGTATTCTCTCAGCTAAACTTCGCCATGGGGTTTCATCAGTTGAGGGTGGCCGAGGACAATATAGGTAAGACCGATTTTAGGACTCCAGATGTTTCTTTGAATGGCTCGTAATGCCTTTTAGGTTGACGAATGCACCCTCCTACTTTGTTGATCTAATGAGTAGGGTGTTTTGGGAGTTTCTAAATAAATTTTTCGTGGTCTTTGTTGATGATATCTTGATCTTCTCGAAGAGTGAGGAAGAGTATGCCCATCATTTGAGGGAAGTTTTCAAAACTCTCTGTGCGCGTCAGCTTAAGGCAAAGTTCTCCAAATGTCATTTTTGGAGGAAAGAGGTGAGATTTCTAGGGCACGTGGTTTCTAAAGAAGGGATAGCAGTAGATCCCGCAAAGGTGGTTGTAGTTCAGGATTGGCAGATCCTAAAGAACGCAACGGAGGTGAGAAGCTTTTTGGGGTTAGCAGGCTATTATAGGAAGTTCATTAAGGACTTCGCAAAGACATCGGCCCCACTCACCAGGCTGACGAAGAAGAATTTGACGTTTTTGTGGGATATAGATTATGATGTTGCTTTCCAACGATTGAAAAGGGCTCTGACAACAACCCCAGTCTTGACCTTTCCCGATGGGAACAAAGTGTTTACAGTATACACTGACGCATGTGGTATAGGGCTTGGTGCGGTTCTGATGCAAAAGGAAAAAGTAGTATGTTATTGAGTTAGGCAACTAAGTGTTCATGAGAAGAAGTACCCTACCCACGACTTAGAGCTAGCTGCCATAGTATTCGCGCTTAAGACGGGGCACCATTATTTGCTTGGAGAGAAGTTCGAGTTGTACATAGATCATAAATCTCTCAAGTACTTGTTCTTGCAAAAGGATCTTAATTTGAGGCAGCAAAGTTAGATGGATTTCCTAGCATCTTTTGACTTCAAGATTGCTTATAACCCTGGCAAGGGTAATGTAGTGGAAGATGCACTGAGTAGTCAAAGGATGGTCTTAAGTCCTTTGTTTGTGGAAAGGAAGAGCTTGGAGTTTTGTTTGCGTCAAAAATGGCACAAACACCAAGTGTACTTGGGGTACTTCTCAAAAAGCTTGGTAATATGAAATGTGGAGCCAATCAACAAGATAAAGCAAGTAAAGAGACACAATATTTTTATATTGGTTCGATCAAGTGTAATCTACGTCCACTTTCAATTATGATTCCATTATTGCACATATAATTACAAGGCAAACACATCCTCTCATTACATTCATCGCTACACTTTCCTAGAATTTGAGTAAGGAAGAATGGTGAAGGACTTCAATCGTGGCGGATGATGGTGGATTGAATGGAGATTTCCATGTAAACTTTGATGGATTAGGAGTTAAATCTTCACTTTATGGTGATTGGAGATGATGAAATCTCTAACTAGATGTAGAGAATGGAATTTAGCAGCCCTTCGGGATCATAGGATTCGTCCCACATGAAAGTGGAGCTGGACCTCTATTTATAGGTGTGGAGAAATGAGGTGATATCATATTCAGTGTCACCGGTCGGTCGACCCTTATTTACGAAATTGCCACCGGCCAGCCTGGCAACAGTTGTCCAGAAACCAACCTGTAGACAGCTGTCGGAAGGACCAATCGATCTGGATTGGGTCCAGCCGGTCGGTACGACACCTCTTTTGCTTCACCCTTAGGCCGGTCGGTGTTGCCTCACTTGGGCAAACATGATATCTCTAAAGGGGTCATTCAGGACTCACAGATCTCAGCCGCCTGGTAGGGGAGTTTTCCTTTCTTCGTGTACAGGACTGCTCTACTCTAAAGTTGTGACTATCTGACTAGTGTGTTTGGGTTCGGACCGACCGGTGTCGCTGTCATCATATCGATCGGCGTTGCTTTCTTGGATCAAGCCATGCTGTATTTTCTTAGCCGTTCGGTCCATTCTTCTGACTATACCGATCGGGTTCGTTCCCCAATATTTGGTGGATAACATTTACCCCTCGAGGTCCTCAATCTTTATTCTTGTAAAATTGAGGACCTCGACGCAAAAACCTTTATTATGAATCGATATATCCTGATCGTCGCACCTATGAATGGGCAAAAGAAGATGAAACAAAGGATCCCGATAGGCCGATCGGTCTATTAACCTGAGCACGAGCGAGATAGGTGTCGGTTGGTTTTCTAGCCGATCGGTGTATGCCCCTTGGGATTCATGGACTTGATTTGAGATTTGACCTATGTGACTTTTTATCTCTCTTGACCGCTGGGCTTCCCAATGCTCCTCTATTTATATCCCTTCGAATGATCATTTCCTCATTGTTCCACATTTTTCTTTTAAGGAAAATTAATGGCATCTAAATCTTGACCTAAGGGAAAATCAAACGTGGAGCTTTCTTTCTCCCTCAAGCTTCTCGCTAATCCCTCATCTTCTCTCGATCTTCGAATTGACTTCTCCACCGCTAGGTTCTTCTTTAACTCTGCTTTATTTTGCTTCAGTTTAAGTTAAAATGTTCTTGTTTTCACGCACCCTACTCGAAAACAATGTCGTTTGAAACTGGTGTGAGTTGATTTGGCGTAAAAGTGATGGTTTGACGAATCTGAACTTTTGGTTTAACCGATTTAGCTCTGAGTAGTTTTGAAATTGGGTTAAGCACAGTTGTTGCAACCTTAAGAAACTTGTTGCAAAATTTGGTTTTCATAACTCTAGCCTCGTTCGATGTCGCCATGGAGTTCGACAAAATGTCTAGGCCGAAACGTGTTAGACATGCTGTGTAAATTCCAAATTTCATGTTGCATGACTTTGTGTTAGAGAATTGCGGTCTTTAAATTTTGTCATGCATATTTTGCTCCGATACCACCTCTGCTATAGTTGCATGTTACATTGAGTTTGGTTTTTGGATGCTACTTAACTACACTGATCTTCACAATGCCATATTTGAATCTAATACCCGCGTATAACCTTGTGTACCATTTCATGTTGATTGTGAAAAAAAAATCTTCAGAAAAATCATCGACCTGTCTTCTTTATGGGAAGATGATCACATTTGCTGGTTGGCCACGGATACCGTCCGGTCCTAGTTAAATTCCTGAAGGAGTGGGGGCACCGGTCAGTGTGTGTTGATCACCATCCGGTTTTCTCAATCCTTCTGGGAAGTTAATGGTACCGACTAGTTTGTTCCTAGGTTCCAGTCAGTCGTGTGATTTCTGGGCACACGATTGGTACTGACCAGCCGGTTATTTCTGTTTCTCTGGGCGATTTCTCAAAGGCACCGGTCGATCTGGACTGAAATCGATACCGATTGGTTGATTTTGGAGGTCACCCAAGTGCTTTCTCATCCATGCTCACTTTAATGTTTAGAAAAGTGTTTGAGTACTTCCTTTTTCTGTGTAGGATGGATCCAACTTCCAACGAATACAGGATAAAAAAGTTCTTTGATCTGGATGAAGACACAATTGGCCAACCCTCAGTGAATTCCCCCATACTTACTGGCCCTACTTACCCGGAGATACGATCAATCGTGAACAGGCCTCGTTATGCACTAAGGGCTTATAACGCCAAGCTTGCTAAGCGACTTCCCAGTTGGAACTTACAAGGGGTTTCTTCCGACTTAGAGGTGTCGCACCCCGATTGTCGAATTACATCCTGTGACATCGTGGTTGCCAAATCTAGATTGCTTGGACGTATGGAAGAGACTTTGCATCAATTCGAGAAACAAATGGATCTACTCAAAGATCAAACTGCGAAAAAGCTTCAAGACTGGCATTCTCTGGCCAGAGACCTTCAAAGACTTCATCAGGAGAGCCTCGACCGCATTGCAATTTTACAAGCTGGCAAGGTGAAGCTGATCCTTGATCTAAGAAACTGCTTTTCCAAAGGGAGACATTGATTTGGTGGGTCCAGCTAGCAAGAGGCCTGTTCCTGATGCTTCCACATCAGGGTCTGTTCCTATGAAGAAGAAGGTCGAACGGCCCAGGAAGTACCCAAATGCATAGCTCTTTCCTCCTGGTGCTTGGTAACTTTTGGCTTGATGAATTTTATCTCTAGACCGGTTGTATTAAGCGAGTTCCAGTCCTCGCCTTTAACTACTATGTTGGCTTATGCTGGTGTTATGTGACTGCAGTGACTATGTTTGCTGGTTTTTTTATGGCGATGGGATATTATCCATGAAAGTTAATGCTTAATTATCCAGGTCACTTAGTTCACAGCTTGCTTTCTTCTTTATGCCTTTATTTGTTGTGGCTTCAACTTGCCCATTAGCTTGCGTTTGGGCAGCGGCCGAAATTTTTTTCTTGATTTTGAATTTGGCGCAAAAATCCAAGAACTCGCCGCTTTAAAATTGAGTGTGGTTGTCAGTTATTATCTTTTGTGGTATGCCGAAGTTGTAGATGATGTTTTTCAAGACAAAGTTGATTAACTTCTTTGAAGTAATAGTGGTTAATGGTTCTGCTTCGGCCCATTTTGTAAAATAATCAACTGCCACTATTGCGTACTTCATATTTGACTTTGCGCTGGGTAGTGCCCCAATTAAATCCTATGCCCCAGACAGAAAATGGCCACGGGCTGACCATTAGTGTTAACTCGGTCCGTGGTGCTCTCGGAATTTTCGCAAATATTTGGCATTTGTCACATCTTTTGGCATTATTCATTGCGTCCAGGTTCACGTCGAGCCAAAAATAGTCGTATCGTAGAACTTTCTTAGCTAATGTTTGACCGCCGACGTGACCTCCACAATCTCCCTCATGCAATTCCGCCAAGATTGCTCTTGACTCCTCCTTGGACACACGCCGCAATAATGGCATAGAGAATCCTCGTCTATACAGTCTTCCGTCCTGAACAAGATATAGTGGAGCCTTGCGCAGTATTTTCTTCCGCCTTTTCGATTCCTTTGGGAGTGTTCCATTGAGGATGTATTCCTTAATCTATGTCATCCAGGACTCAGGTTCTTCCATGATTTCCATAATCCACTCGACATCTTCCTCTTCAATGACAGGCGTTGTACGGACTTCAACCGGCACTAGTCCCAGCAAATGCGCATCAGAAGAACTAGCATATCGGGCAAGAGAATCAGCCTTAGTATTTTCCTCTCTCGGAATGTGAGATATAGTGTAATGATCGAGGTTGTTGAGGAGTTCCATGGCCTTCATAAGATAAGAAGGAATATTTCCCACTTTTGTCTGGAATTCCCCAAGAACCTGCCCCACTACCAATTGGGAATCGCTGAAAATCCGTATGGTCTTTAGATTAAGCTCTTTTGCCAGTTTTAATCCATTTATCAGTGCTTTGTACTTAGCGTCATTATTGGTTGACGGAAACTCTAGCCTTAATGCATGACATAAAGAATGGATTCTGGAGTTTCCAAGACAATCCCGGCTCCTAAACAATAATCGTTTCTTGAGCCATCCACGTATAGCTTCCAGCTAGTGACTGCTTCCGCTGGTTCCTCAATTTCTTCTCCTCTGTCCATGAATTTGGCAATGAAGTCCGCTAAAGCTTGCCCATTAATAGCCTTTCGAGGGTGATTGGTGATGTCATATTGGTTGAGCTCAATGTTCCACTTTAGCAGTCTTCCAGAAGTTTCTGGACAGAAGAGAATTTGCCTTAGCGGTTGGTCGGTGTGGATCTTTATTGGATGGGACTGGAAATATGGTCTCAATTTCTTTGAGGCGATGAGTAGACAGTATGCCAGCTTTTCAAGCTTTGGGTAACTCAGCTCGGCTCCAGCAGTCGCTTACTGATATAACAGACTGGCCATTGGACCTTTGAATCTTCTCGGACAAGTGCGACATTCAATGCATGTGGTGATACTGCCAAGTATAAGAATAGCTCTTCTCCATTTTTAGGTTTAGAAAGCATCGGCGGTGATTCCAAATGTTGAATTAATTGTTCAAAAGCGATTTGGCATTCTGGAGTCCATTGAAAGTCTTTCTTTCCTTTCCATAAAGCATCAAAAAGTGGGATGCATCGATCCGTTGCCTTGGACATGAAGCGGTTAAGGGCAGCAATTTTTCCATTCAACCTTTGAAGCTCGTTTATTGTTTTTGGCGCCCGCACTTCTCTTAACGTCGTGACCTGAAAAGGATTTGCCTCGATGCCCCTGGCATTGACCATGAACCCGAGGAATTTTCCTAAAGACACTCCAAATCACAACACCAAAAAAGCAATTTTGCCACGGCTTTAGGCCTTGGCTAATTGATTTTGCCACGGCTTTAGGTTGTGGCAAAACTGGGTGTGGCAGAAAATTTGCCACGGCCAAAAGCCGTGGGAAACTAGGGTTTCGCCACGGTCCAAAGCCGTGGCAAATTTATGTTTTGCCATGGCTTAAGTCCGTGGCAAATTATTATTTTGCCATGGTTCTGAGCCATGACAATTTCAAATTGGAAATTTTTTAATATAATTTAGCCACGGCTTTGGACCATAGCTAACTTCAATTGAAAGAAGACATATTAACCAAATCTCTCTGCCTAAAGCATAAAGCTCCAATTTGAACAAAATATAAGTAGATTATACATATAAATTAATGAACAGATCATACATATCAATTCAAATTGTAATCTTTATAGCTACAATTCAAATAAACAGCTCACACGTAATTACCACAAATACAACATTCCAAACTAAAAACTACAAAGTTTAACTTCAATTCACAATGCTAGTAAGCATCAATAATTCAAATTTTAAACCCTTACTTTAAAGTTCAATTATGTTTATTTACAAATTAGCAGACTTAAAAAAGCATGATAGTTAATTTTTCATTCATTCTTCTTTTATGATAAAGATATAGCCGTTCAAAGCTCCACCGAAAGCATCCACTTCAAACAACTGAAATCTCCATCATTGCATTGCATGCTCACCCTACAACACATTCAATAGTTAGCATACTAAACCACTGAAAATTTCCTGACCTGTAAGCATACTAAACCACTCAAGATCACTAGAAAGCTAAAGAAACTTTCATGGCATTGCAAATTGATAAAAACATCGGCAATAATATAAAAATACTTCCGTATGTGAATAAAATATGTAAAAAAGCATTAAATTGTTTTATAAACACTGCATTAAATGAAGAGGCGAGCTAGTTCTAAAATGAAAATTTGACACCTCAAATTAAACATTCTCATAGAATAATCATGGATTAAATTTACAGAGGATTTATTCCTACCCTGTACTTCAAAATAAGTGCAAAGTGATGATGAAGCATCCTATGTGCACAACGATTATGATAAAAGTAATTATTTTGTTTTTGTGGTTTTTATGCCATAACTAGTCGACTAGAATCCATTTTTGAGCTAAGTTGCAAAATGATAGCAATAACTGTTGACTACAGTCGATTATAATGTACTATATTAAGCACCTAACGGAGCGCGAGATACATATTTTTTTAAGGTGGTTGTAGCATAATTTTCCCTGATTCCTATTTTTCATCTTAGTACCCTGTCTAAAATCGACTTAAGTTGTTCGTGTCAAGCTAATGCTGAATCAAGCAGCCAATTTTTTGCTATATATTAATTACTAGTACGAATACAAAATAAATCTCTGCAAAATGGTAAAGCCAAACCATTAACCACTCTTAGCAATTGCTTTGCAGAAACAACTTTTAGTATTGCAAAGTATAAACAAGCTTACATGTTATACAATGCCATTATGTTACTCCTACCAGCAAATAGACATGTCTACAAACGCATTTTTGAAACGTAAAATATAGCAAAAATTGAAAACATGTAAGAAGCGTAGTACCCCTTGAATATTTTTTCAGTCACTGGACATCTTGGTCCCTTGGCCCTCTTCTTTGCAGTCAGATAAGTAAGTTTACCACCTGCGTATGCAAATTTATAGAGAGTTACAACCATAATAAGCGACCAGCATACAACTAACAATTATCAAGCACGTCAATAGGACAAAAATAAGTTCTTTTTTTTTTAATAAAAAAGCTTGTTACAAAAGATAGAAAAGCTGAGAAGCTGGACATTTCAAAGGCAAAAACAGTTTACTAGTAAATATAGTGAAAAACTATGGACTGAGACGACAAAAAAATAAAAAATAAAAGTAATCTGTCGTGGATGATGGACTCGAATTTAGCAAGATATGTTGAATCCAACTCATTGCACAAAATAACATTAGGATTGAATTTCGTTATTTTGTTCGGTTGATTCTCGTCCTTTGCCAACAACATATAATGATATAAGTTACTTGGTCTAGGTATGCAGAAATTACCATTTTAGTTTAACCATTCACCGCTGATTTTACACATTTTATTCTATTTCGCTTGATTTTGGATTTAATGTTTCTTGTGTGAGATTTTACACAGTTTACATCATTTGGACTTTCATGTTATAATTTTATTTTATGAGGGATTTATTTTATTTTTTACCTTTCATAACAAATTCTTTATTCTAAGAGAATTACCTTCTTCTTAACCATCTTTGGAATGTAAGTACAAAACAATGCACGTTATATTCTACTATTTAAGTTATGGTTGATGAGGAAATTTTAATTAACCATGCAAAACAACTAATTTAATTAAATATGTTAACAAAAACCAATTTATGACCAGTAATTCATGTTTCTAATATTCATTTGTTACATTGTTATTTTAATTTGTTTTGTCCATTAGTTTTTTGCATCAGTTTTTATGATACTAATCCTTTTAAAATTCCAATGGTGGTAGTTTAACTAAATTTTAAATTACCGGTCCTATGTGTAGACGTAAGAGATTTGGTCATTATATAATTTATTAGTTGAGTTATGATTATAATGAGATAAAATCTGTTTTGATTTTTCGGTATTTGTTTTTGATGTTATGTTTGTTTCATTATATGTAAGTAATTGCCTACGACTTCTACATTTAAGCTCCAAAATTTTTAACTTTAGTGATGATCAATTTGTAGTTAAGTTGTTATTTTCTTGTTCTTGATCATAATTAGTATATTTGATAGAATAAAACTGAGAGAATAAGATACCTTGTTGTTTGAGCGCTTCAGCGCAGAACATGTAATGATACATATCGGTGGTATATCTAGATGCTAAAAGCATGGATTTCTTCAACTCACTTAACCGTTCTTTATTTTCAAGAAAATATCATAACCCTGATGTAGTTTCTGTTCATGTATTCAGATCCGATAACGAAAATCCCGGAAAAAAGAGAAGGCAGCGCCGGGGGTTCAGTAGAAGAAATCCTCAGAAATTGGAAGGAACAAAACAAGATAAACAGAACAAACGCCCCATTAAATGACAGTAAAGTGCATGCAAAAGGGCCAGCAAAAGGGTGCATGCTTGGAAAAGGAGGTCCATTGAATTCTACATGCACATACCGTGGAGTCAGACAAAGAACATGGGGTAAATGGGTAGCCGAAATAAGAGAACCGATTCATGGTAAACACTTATGGCTTGGCACTTATGACACTGCAATAGAAGCTGCCCGTGCTTACGACTATGCTGCTAGAACCATGTTCGGAACCAATGCTCGTGTTATTTATGCAAGGGAAGGCAAAGGTTATGGCCAGTTGAGTATATACATGGTTTAAAAAACACGAGTACAGATGAACAAAAAACAAACGGAATGACAATGGGTTTCAACATTACAGTGTAAGAAACAAATCTAACAAATTAGCAATAATCGGGAATGATAGCATAGAAATTTAACGTAAACTGATTTTGCATTTTTGGAAAAACACGAGTAATAACTTTCACACCTACCAGCCCTTCCATTTTATCTACTACGTTTAGTTAACATGCAAGTGAATTGATATTTTGTTAACTTTAGAAGATCAGCGAAATTATATTACAGTGAAGCAAAATGCATAAGGTAACATGTGAAAACAAAATGACATGGATGAATCAAGGGGAAGCCTGCTCTATATTGCTTTATATCAAGCTAATTACTCTACCATCTGTCGTTATCAGGAACCTTTTTTAAAAACAGCAAAACTGATAGGATCATAAAGTTATCAGTTGTTCAATTAATTTCTATAGGGCAGTTTTAGCAAGCAGCTAAGTATCAATGCTAAGTGACATAAAATTCAACAAATTCGACTAAGCACTTGATTCATGTATAAGCTCCAACAATATGTCGTGTGGTCAATTTGATGGAAAACTAGAAGGAAATAGGCCTTCCAAGGACGTTCCTTGCACATCTCTAAGGACACGTTTTAAAAGTAAAAATATAAACTGAGAAGTATAATCTTCTAGAATGAAATTAATAAAAATGGAGAAAATTAGCATGAAGTAATGGCTTACGGTCACAATCACTGGAGTTGCATCTAATTACCAGTAAAATCATCTTCATTATCTAAGCAACATCTTGTTGTTACTGATCTGGATCCCCAAAATGAAAGATATTAAGCATCATAACCAATATGAAGATCGTCTAAGAGATGAAGCTGAATCTCCATCTTCCAATTATTATTCCAGAAAAGCAAGAACTATTGGAAAAAGTGTTAAAATATAGAACCAGATTTCTTTTTTTTTTTAAGTAGAACAGAGAGTTAAAGAAGAAACATTTGTTTCATTGCTTTTTTTCACTCACCAGCAATACACAAACTTGGTTTATTTATACATGCACATGCATGCGGCTGTTTACAAAAGACTTGAAAAGTATTTGAAAGGACACAGCCATTCACTACAATACATTAAATAATAGCTACTGAGAAGACACAACACTTCAATTTGAAAATGCATTACTGTTAACACTCCCCCATAATGCATTTGTTGGACTGCACATTAAGCTTGTCTCTGAAAAAACAGAACTTCTCCTTAGGCAAGGCTTTGGTGAACACATCTGCTACTTGTTCATCAGTTCTGATAAACTTTAGTTCAATCTCATTGTCTTCAACTAGTTTTCTGATGAAATGATGACGGAGCTCTATATGCTTGGATCTGCTATGAAATACGGGGTTCTTTGTCATGGAAATAGTTGACATATTATCGCAGTAAACATCCATCGGAAAATGCTGTTTTTGCTGAAGGTCCTCCAAAATTCTTCTTAACCAAACTGCTTCACAACTTGCGCTCGTCGCTGATATATATTCAGCCTCTGCAGATGATAATGCAATAGTACTTTGCTTCTTAGATGACCATGATACAGCCTTGCTTCCTAGGAAGAATACATGGCCAGAGGTGCTTTTTCTATCATCTATTGAGCCAGCCCAATCACTGTCTGTAAACCCAACTAAGCTGCTTTCCTGCTCTTGCTTATACATGATGCCATGCCCCCTGGTTCCTTGAACATACCTGAGAATTCTTTTTGCTGCTGATAAGTGACAATTACTTGGTTCACTCATGAACCTAGATACAATACTCACGGCATGAACAATATCAGGCCTAGTATTTGTCAAATATATCAATGAACCAACCAAGCTTCTATAAAGAGATGCATCTGCTTTTGGTGCATTATCATTGCTGGAAAGCTTCATGTTAATAGCCATTGGAGTGTCCATTGGCTTGCAGTTTAACATATTAAATTTTTTCAACAAGTTTTCAGCATATTTTTCTTGCGAAATGAATATTCCATTTTCTGATTGCTGAGCCTGCATTCCTAAAAAGAATCTCATATTGCCCAAGTCTGTCATTTCGAATTCCTTCATCATAGCCTTCTTAAAATCTTCTGCCATTCTTGGATTTGTACTTGTATATATTAAATCATCAACATAAAGACATAGTATAATAAAGTCATGCGTACCTTCCTTTTTGTGATAAAGTGATGGCTTACTTGAACTTCTGCAAAATCCATTTTGACGAAAGTATTGATCAATTTTACTATTCCATGCTCGTGGAGCTTGCTTCAAACCATACAAAGCTTTTCGGAGTCGGCAAACTTTTTCTTCATTTCCTTTCTCAATATATCCTTGCGGTTGCTCGACATAGACTTCTTCTTCTAGCTCTCCGTTCAAAAATGCCGATTTGACATCTAATTGATAAACCGGAGTTCTCAATTGTGCAGCCAATGCCAAAACAGTCCTTACAGTCTCCATCCGAACCACTGGTGCAAACGTTTCATTAAAATCAATTCCTGGTTGTTGAGAATATCCTTTCGCAACCAAGCGAGCTTTATGCTTTTGGATTGATCCGTCTTCATTAAATTTTGTCTTGAAGATCCACTTGAGTCCAACGATGTATTTTGACTTCGGGCGGTCCACCGGTTCCCATGTTTTATTTTTCTTGATTACTTTCATTTCTTCATCCATTGCATCTTGCCAAACCTTCTCCTTTACTGCGTCTTCAAAAGTCTGAGGTTCTATTGCGCTGAAAGCAACATTATAGATCTGTTGCAATGAACGGTACTTCTGGTTGGGTCTTGGAGTGGAATCTGGTGAAGATTCAAGAGAGCCAGAGGTGGTTGTACTTATCTTGGTACTTGATGTTGGAGTTTGAGGCAGCAAATTTTCTCCTGCATGAAGCATATTTTCCTTTATGTTTGGTCTTTCTGATTCTACAAATATTTTTGGTGCATTTGTAAGCTCATTGTCCCATCTCCAAGCCTTGAGTTCATCAAAAATGACATCTCTAGAGATTACCAAGCTATTGGTTGTTGGATCAATTAATCTGAATGCCTTCGACTGATCGCTATATCCAACGAAGATGTATTTTGCTCCTTTTTCATCAAATTTTTCTCTTTTTTGAGAAGGAATATGTGCATATGCAATGCAGCCAAATACCTTTAAAAAATCCACCTTTGGCTTAAATTTATGCCATGCTTCAAATGGAGTCATATTTTTGACAGCTTTAGTCGGAGACCGGTTGAGTAAAAAGACGGCGGTATGAATAGCTTCAGCCCAAAACTTATTTGGCAGTCCTTTCTCCTTCAGCATGCTCCTTGCCATTTCAACAATTGTGCGATTTCTTCGTTCGGCAACTCCGTTTTGTTGTGGGGTATAGCCAGCAGTCAATTCTCTCTTTATGCCATGGTTTTTGCAAAACATATTGAATTCATTTGATGTGAACTCTCCACCACGATCAGTCCTTAACACTTTCAAACTGTGACCACTTTGTTTTTCTCCAAAAGCTTTAAATTGTTTGAAAACGGAAAATGCTTCAGATTTTTGTTCTAGAAAATAAACCCACATCATTCTTGAAAAATCATCTACGAACAAAATAAAATATCTTTTGTGATTGAAAGACGGAGTACGAGTTGGTCCGCAAATGTCAGCATGAACCAATTCAAAAGGTGCTCTTGCTCTCCAAGTTGATAGTGTGAATGGCAACCTGTGGAATTTTCCAAAGATACATCCTTCACATATTTCATTTTCAGCATGTATAGAGGGAAGACCAACCACCATTCTTTTCTCATGTAGTAGCTGCAAGCTTCTTTGATTCAAATGACCATATCTTTGATGTACCTTCTTTTGTCTGGACTGAAATGATACCCTTACCTGCGACATTATGCAGCTTCCCGTCTCCAAGTTTTACTTGAGAGGTTATATTTTCTTCAAGTTTGACGAAGCATTGCTTTTTCCCGGTCATGTGATTGCTGCAGCCGCTATCTACGTACCACACATCCTTCGACTCTTGATGAGAACTTAAACAGGAATAGAATAATTCCTCTTGAGAGTTATTTTGAGTGGACATATTGGCTTCATTCTTCTTCTGATATCTGCAGTTTTGTTGGCTATGATTAGGTATCTTGCATCTAGTACACTTGTAATAACAATCTTCACTTTTATGCCCATGCTTTTTGCAAACATAGCATTTTGGAACTGAGTTGTTATTTGGATTGCTTGTGTTGTTACTCCATCTTTGCTTATTGAAATTACTTCCTTTGTTAAAAGTTTTATGCCCGAAATTTTTGCCTCTTCTGGTTTGAGATTTCTGGCCTTCTTCTTTTTGTTTGGCTTCAGTCTCCTTCAAACTCACTTTCGATTGAAGTGCTTGCTCTATGGGCTGCTCTACAAATCTGTTGAGTCATTTTTCATGCGCTTCTAATGAACCAATCAGTTCATGTAAGGACAATGTATTCAGATCCTTTGATTCCTCTATTGCTGCCACGATATGATCATATTTTTGTGTCATGCTGCGAAGTGTTTTTTCAACAATCTTCCTATCTGTAATCGTGTCGCCGTAGCTTCTGATTTGATTTATAATTCCAGAAACTCGAGTGAAGAATTCCTGAATGGATTCATTTTCTTTCATCATCAAATTATCAAAATCCCTCCATAAAGATTGGAGTTTGATGGAGATCACTTTTTGTGATCCTTGGAACTCAGTTTTGAGTATATCCCATGCTTGCTTTGATGTTGATGCTGGTAATAATCTTGAAAAGAGATTTTTACTTACTCCTTGTTGAATAAGGAATAAAGCCTTGGCATCTCTCATTCTATTTTCTTTGTGAACTTGTTGTTGCTCTGCTGTCATTTTATCCTTTGAGGATGAAGAGGGTTTCTCATATCCTTCTTGTACAAGATCCCAAAGATCCTGTGAGATGAATAATGTCTTCATCTGTAGACTCCAAAATTCATAGTTCTCTCCATCAAAAATAGGAATTAAGTTTTGAATGTTGCCAATGGTTGAGGAGTTTGAACTTGATACCATTGCTAAAATAGAGGAAGGATCGGAAGAAGCTCTGATACCAAATTTGTTGGAAAAAGTGTTAAAATATAGAACCAGATTTCTTTTTTTTTAAGTAGAACATAGAGTTAAAGAAGAAACATTTGTTTCATTGCTTTTTTTCACTCACCAGCAGTACACAAACTTGGTTTATTTATACATGCACATGCATGCGGCTGTTTACAAAAGACTTGAAAAGTATTTGAAAGGACACAACCATTCACTACAATACATTAAATAATAGCTACTGAGAAGACACAACACTTCAATTTGAAAATGCATTACTGTTAACAAGAACAACCACCACTGCTGCTAACAATGTTATAGTTACAGCAAATGCTGCTCCTGCTACTACGTGGTCTTCCATTGATTGTCGAAAAGATAGAGAAGAATGTTGTAAATTCTACCGTTGCCTGCCACTTAGAAGCTTTAGAGGGAGAAACTGGGAAGATGTTGCTACTATCATTAACAAGAGAACTAAAAAGCATAAATTTAGGAAGAGTGTGTTAAGCAGTGCAAAAATACAATTTGGAAAAAATGGTACAAGTTTGAGCATTGAAGGTTATAAGTTGTGGTTGTCATGCTATTAGTCACTGGCCTTGGTTTAAGAAGATGGAGTAGATTTTTGCAAGTCCTTTCTCATCCTAGAAAGTTGCCACTGGCGATGAAAAACATTCCCCTCTTGCTGCTAGTGTTATTTCTACTCCTAGACAGCGTAGAAATTATGTTTCCTTTTGCATTTGGTTTTATCTTAAGTACTTACGATTAGACTATGTTACTACTCAGAGAAATTTGACAGCATAAAAAGTATGTTTCCTTTTGCATTTGGTGTTTTGTGTCATCTTGCCTTTGACAGGAGTTGGAAAATGCAGTGAGAGCATCTGACAATAGTAAATACTGATTAACATTAATTAAGTTGGCACTTATGCCCTTTTCATTTTAAGGTTGTTGGAGTTTTTTTATAAATTAATTCATTTATTGGAAATTATTATCAAACATATGCTTGTCTTGTAAAAGCAACTGAATATTTGTATCTGTTTTCAATATTATATAATATAAAATTTGAGCATACATACATTCACGCATTGATCATTCATATCTGTGGAGACCATAAATCATCCTAACAAAGAAGAAATCTCTGGTGCAGCATTACGAACCAAGAGTAGAAGCCTGTACATGAGGAAGTAAAAGTGTGAAATTAGTTACAAGGTCCCCATCATTTTGCAGATGTGCAAAATTGTACTTCGGATTAATAATTGAAAAGATTTGATTTTGCTTCATTTCACATGTCCATATTTCCATGCTGTACATTCAAATATCAACGTGAATGTAAAGATTCCAGGAATTATCTGCAACTTTTAGAATTATAAAGCTGAAACTTTATATTATAAAAATATACAATGCAGCATATATTATGTAGCATAGGTGGACAAGCTCTAGTACATGTAGTTTAACGCAATCTTTCATATTCTCTATTGGAATGAAACTGCTCAAGTACTTTGAAACAACCCCTATATATATATATATATATATATATATATATATATATATATATATATATATATGGGATCAGCATATACATATCAGTTTTTTGTATAAACTTACACATTCTATGATTTTGTCATATAACCTGTTGTTTTCTTTTTTTTAAGTTAATAATCCGGCATCTTATGAGATTATCACGAAATACTTTTGGCTACTGTATTAGTTCTTGTGTAAATATTGTATATCACCATCTCTATGTTCCATTTAAATCATGTGCAGGTTGAAGACACATACAAAGAAAATTTATATCAGAACTACATTCATCAGCGTCAACCAATAGCTCCATTATTATCTCTCTTCTTCACAAATATGAGAAGAGGACAAATCCTGCCTTTATAGCATATTAAATTTTTCCTAACAAATTAAATATTACAAGATAGTGGATCATTTACGTTAACTGAAGCAAACGTTACAGGTACTTTTGTACATATGTTCATAAAAAAGTAAAGTAATTTTCACTGTGCATGCAATGATTAATATAAATATCAACATAAATTAAGATGGGGACAATTAATTTCTCAAATGAATGCTCTATTTAACTATGAGAAGTTACTATTGCTGCCACTAAAAATGAAATAAATACTAAAGTCTAACCAAACAAAATGGGCTAAAGGTAACAAATATGAAAATAGCAAGAGAAATATATTGTCTCTTTCCTAAAATGATCATAAAAAATTATTTATGATCATAAAAATGTTGCAAAGAAAAATTCTTTTCAGTATTACACTTTATTATTTACTATGACTACAAGCACTCAGATATGATGCCATATGCATTAGAAAACGAGAACCCAAATCTTCTAGATTTCTCAAAAAATAATTTTATCATAAAATGGAAACAGTAAAGAATTAAACTGACGGTGAAAAAAAATACATGAAGTATAATCTATGTATATAAAAAAAACGCACATGATTATCTTCCATCATACTGTCAAAATTGTTCCAACATATAACATAGAGTAATGACTGTATCTACATTAGTTGTTTCACCAAAGCAACGGAAAATTGGTTCCCAAAACAACCAAAATCCAATTAAATTCCCTTAGCCCTGGCACACCGAAAATCGATCCATAACCCATTTACACTCAAATATAAATCGAATAAAGCACACGCAAAGCCTAGAAAGCAAGGATAATCCGCAATTAAACGATTAAACATACAAATAGGGTTTCGATTGAATACCTGAAAAAGCACTTGAATTGAAATCTTCGAATGAGAAGAAATGCTAGTTTCGATTTAAAATTTAAGCAGCGGTGAATTCTTTTGATCGATAATTTGCAAGATAGATCTAAGTATTCCTTTTGGGATAGCGTGCTTTTGTTTTGGCAGCGTGAATCTACTGGGACGCATGGGTATGTGTAGCATGAAAATTTTCACTTTTCCATAAGAACGGGCTTGACCCATTCCAAAATTACCACGGCTCAAAGCCATGCTAATTCAATTTTCCACGGCTCAAATCCGTTCCAAAATTGCCACGGCTCAAAGCCATGGCAAATCTTCCGCATTTGGGTGTGGCAAAATTGGCTATATGGTGTAGTGAATGAGCATTTTAGAGGATTTAACTTCATGCCGAATTTTCTTAAAATATGGAACATTTCTGCGAGATCTTCTAGGTGATCTTCAGCCTTTTTCGACTTTACCAGCATGTCATCGACGTACACCTCCATAATGTTCCCAGTTTGGGATTTGAACATGGAGTTCATTAGACGCTGATATGTTTCCCCAGCATTCTTTAGTCCGAGTGGCATGACCTTATAACAGCATAGGCCTCTTTCAGTTATAAAGCTTGTGTTCTCTTCATCTGGTTCATGCAACATGATCTGATTATATCCAGAATATGCAACCATGAAAAACATCAGTGCATGCCCCGCAGTTGCATCAACGAGTTGATCGATTCTTGGTAGGGGAAAGCTATCCTTAGGACATGCTTTATCAAGGTCCGAGTAGTCTATGCACACCCTCCATTTGCCATTAAACTTTTTGACAAGAACTGGATTTGATACCCAATCGGGATATGTTGATGCTCGTATGAAGTTGTTCTTAAAAAGTTTGTCTACCTCTACTTGCAATGCTATCGATCTTTCAGGTCCCTGTGCTCGTCGTTTTTGTTTTACAGGAGTGATGCTGGAACTAACATTCTCTGTTGACATTCCACACATGTATGAGTGTGTCCATGCAAAGACGTCTAAGTTTGCTTTCAGAAACAATATCAAATCCTTTTTTAGCTTCTGGCCCAGCTGAGAACCTATTTTTAAAACTCGGTTAGGATCTTTATCATGCACCGGAACAGAAATGGTATCTTCAGCTGGGACCGCTTGGTCTTCCCCCATACTGGTTTTTCTTGAATCCATCTCCTTCTGAGCTCCGCTATGCTCGCCAGTATGGGGGCCTTGCTTTAGTTTCTATAAAGGAGGGTTTTGGATGCGGAGCAGTGGCTCCACATCCTTCTTCACTTCTTTTTTCCTCAATTTAGAAAGCTCAGCCAGGTAGCACTTCCTTTATGCTTGTTGGTCGCCTTTAACTATACCAATCCCATTCTCAGTGGGAAATTTCATCGTCAGGCACCACAGGGCCATGGTGATTCGGAATGCTGCAAGTGTTGGTCTTCCTAGGAAGGCGTTATAGGCTGAGAGCTCGTCGATTACAACAAAGTCTTGTTCTCGTGTGACCCTTTGCTCTCCTTCTCCAGATCAATAGGCAGATTGATAATTCCAATTGGTTGGACAACTTGCCCGGTAAAGCCATGAATTTTGTTCTAACAAGCTTACATATCTCCTATAGAAAGCTTCATTCTGTGAAAGACATTAATGAACAAGACATTGACGGACGCTCCACTGTCAAACAGAACTCTTCTGACGATGGAAGGACCCAAGCCTATGGTTATCACCATTGGGTCTTCGGTTGGGACTATCAACCCTTCTGAATCCTGTTTTTTGAATACAATGTCATCCCAGGAGAACCTGGGTATCTTTGCTGAAAAAGCTTCACTCATGGTCATGAGCTCACCGTCCTTTGGGAGGTTCCTCATCTCGTTAGCATAATTCACGAGACCCCCCCAACTTTTCCCGACAGGGTGTGGGCATCCTAATATGGTATTAATGATCAGCCTTGGCATAACAGCATTTGCAACTTTCTCACTTTGGCCTGGTTGTCCACTAGAGGCTCCTTGGCCTTGGGATGCTTGAGAATTTTGCGGATTCTTGGTATATTGCTGAAGTCTATTTTTCCTTATTAGCTCTTAAATTAAGCGCTTTAGGTGTCGACATTCATTTGTATTATGCCCCGGTTGGTTATGAAACCGACAAAATCTTCTGGATTTAATGGCGGCATCGCTAACCTTTATTTGCTTTGGTGAAGGGTAATCTTCAGTCTCCTTGGTGGCCATGAAGATATTCTCTATCGTCTCGTTTAATGGTGCCAACTCCGAGTTCTTGAAGTAATGGAATTTTTTATTAACTCGGTTGTCTCTCCCATCATTGCCTCATTTTTGGCCTCCAAGGTTTTTCTGATTGTTATCAGCTTCATCACCCTTCTTCTCAAGCTGTATGCTTCTTTCCGGGATATCTATAGCATAGGCAGGATCCTCGTCTACACCTATGTATTCTTCGACTTTATCGAATAATTCTTCGAGGGTACCGGGTTTCTTCTTTTTAATCCAACGTCCGAGCTTAGTCTTCTTATTTACGGCCCCCTTAAAGGCCATTAAAGCCAATCGAGGCTCGTAATTCCCAACTTCAGCTGCTGCGGTATTGAATCGGGTAAGAAAAGTTCTAATCGGCTCCCTCGGCCTCTGCTCTAGCTCGTTCAACTCCATTACATCTCGCACCTTCGTGGTTTGAAGTCTGAATTGCTCTCGGAATAGCTTTGCCAGTGTGGCGAAGTCATCCACTGATCTAGGTGGTAACTTTGTGAACCAAAGCGAAGCTACTCCGTCGAGGTAGGTCAGAAAATATAAGCATTTTAATTCATCAGTGGCTCGGGCCCCGTCCATGTGCTGATCATACTTAAATAGGAACACATTAGGGTCGGTTGTCCCGTTATAGGCCTGAACTGTTGGTGGTTTGAATTTGTTCGGATATGGTGCCATTTTTATCCTTTCTGTCAGTGGAGTCTTTGTGGGAGTGAATCCCCATTCTTTCTCGTCACTCTGCTTCTTCAGCCCCTTTTCCACAATTTTGTGGATCATCTCCGATATACGCTCTTCCTCGTTGTGTCAATCCGCGGGGCGAACTCCGTCTTCCATACCGGATGTCTACTTAAGTGGATGATCGCGGTTCAGATTTCGGGGCCCTAAGCCTCCTTCTTGAGGAGGTGCCCCTTTGGCGGAGCCGAGCACTTGTTGGGAAGTCGCCTTGTCATTATAGTTATGAAGAGGTATTTTAGTTTCCTTATGGTTAGGATTTGTCATCTCTTGGATATAATTCCCTTGGATTGGACTTGAAGAAGAAGATCCTGCGTTTTCCGTATGCGGAGTTTGAAGGGATTTTTCTCGGGAGGATTTCGTAGTGACCTTGGCCGCAACAACTTGTGTGGCGAACATTGCTTCAAGCCTTTTCATCATAGCTTTATTTGCAACGTCCATCCGATTTGCTAGTCCGGCCGCCACTTCGTCGAGTTCTCTCCTCGTGACGGCCACTCCGGCGTCAGAAGTTTCTCCGTGTTCGAATGGGTTGGTAGGAGGAGTAGTTCCATGCTCATGGTCAGCGGCACTATCATTATTCTCAGTGTTTTGATTGGTGACCTTCTTTGATGGTCTACCTGGTTTCTTCATTATTACCAGCAAGGGCTTGAATTGGACTGTAGTTAAATGGGCTCAGACCTTCAATACAAGGCGTAGGACCCTATGAGTGAGTATGAGAGAACGGATGATTGAATCAGCCCCACGGTAGGCGCCAAATGTTTGCGTCAAAAATGGCACAAACACCAAGTGTACTCGGGGTACTTCTCAAAAAGCTTGGTAATATGAAATATGGAGCCAATCAACAAGATAAAGCAAGTAAAGAGACACAATATTTTTATAGTGGTTCGATCAAGTGTGATCTACGTCCACTTTGAATTGTTATTCCATTATTGCACATAGAGTTACAAGGCAAACACATCCTCTCATTACATTCATCGCTACACTTTCCTAGAATTTGAGTAAGGAAGAATGGTGAAGGACTTCACTCGTGGCGGATGATGGTGGATTGAATAGAGATTTCCATGTAAACTTTGATGGATTAGTAGTTAGATCTTCACTTTATGGTGATTGGAGATGATGAAATCTCTAACTAGATGTAGAGAATGGAATTTAGTAGCCCTTCGGGATCATATGATTCGTCCCCCATGAAAGTGGGATTGGACCTCTATTTATAGGTGTGGAGAAATGAGGTGATATCATATTCAGTGTCATTGGTCGGTCGACCCTTATTTACGAAATTGCCACCGGCCAGCCTGGCAACAGCTGTCCAGAAACCAACCTATAGACAGCTGTCGGAAGGACCGATCGGTCTGGATTGGGTCCAGCCGGTCGGTACGACTCCTCTTTTGCTTCACACGGGTGACTTGGCAAGGATTCCATAACATAGCCGACCGGTTGCTCATCCTTAGGCCGGTCGGTGTTGTCTCACTTGAGCAAACATGATATCTCTAAAGGGGCCGGTCAAGACTCACAGATCTCGGCCGCCCGGTAGGGGAGTTTTCCTTTCTTCGTGTACAGGACTGCTCTACTCTGAAGTTGTGACTATCTGACCAGTGTGTTTGGGTTCGGACCGACCGGTGTCGCTGTCATCATACCGATCGGCGTTGCTTTCTTGGATCAAGCCATGCTGTATTTTCCTGGTCGTTTGGTCCATTCTTCTGACTATACCGATCGGGTTCGTTCCCCAATATTTGGTGGATAACAAGTTTTTATCAGCTTTTGACTTTAGACCCTCCACCGAGCTTTTACCTAGCTTATTTTCATTACTAGAGGTGCGACCTACTCTTATGGATCAAATAGGAGCTTTCCAGTGAGAAGATCCATAGATTTCAGACATCTTGGATAGGCTCAATAAAGGGGAGACTTCTAGTCACCTAAGTGGATACTCCACAAACGACAGAGGATGGTTGCGACGAGATGGAAGGCTTTGTGTTCCCCGAATTGGGAGGTTGTTAAAGTCAGTACTAGAAGAAGCCCATCATTCTAAGATGACTATTCATCCAGGTAGTGATAATATGTATAGGGATATGAAAAGGGTTTTCTTTTGGGCTGGGATGAAGAAAGATGTGGCGGAGTTTATTTCTCAATGTTTGATTTGCGAGCAAGTCAAAGCTGAGCAAAAGAAACTCGGTGATTTACTTCATCCGTTGAAGGTTCCGTAGTGGAAGTGGGAGAGCATCTCTATGGATTTCATAGATGATTTGCCTAGATTAAAGAAAGGAAACACCAGTATTTGGGTTGTAGTGGATAGACTTACTAAAAGCGCTCATTTCACTCCGGTTAAGAGCTAGTGGACGGCAACATGGTTGACAGCAGTTTATGTTCATGAGATTGTCTGTCTTCATGGAATACCTTCCAGCATCGTAAGTGATCGTGACCTCATATTCACCAGTGAATTTTATAGGAGCTTGCAAGAGGCATTAGTTACACAGTTGTGTTTGAGCACCGCCTATGATCCTTAGACGGATGGACAGATAGAAAGGGTAAACAGAGTTCTTGAGGATCTTTTAAGGCTGTGTATCCTAGACTTCGGAGGGACTTAGGAAGAGCATCTTCCTTTAGTAGTGTTCGCCTACAACAACAGTTTTCAAGCTAGCATTGGCATGGCACCCTTTGAAGCATTATACGGACGACCCTGTAGATCAACGACTTGTTGGTGGGAATCTACAGAAATACTCTTACTTGGATCAGATATGGTTAGAGAAACATCCGAAAAGATTGATCTTATTAGACGACGAATGAAGTCCGCTAAGGATATGCAGAAGTCCTACGCAGACAAGAGTAGGACTGACATTGAATTCGAAGTGCGAGACATGGTCTTCATAAAAGTATCACCAATAAGAAATGTGGGTCGATTTGGCTCTACAGGGAAATTGGTACCAAGATCTGTAGGACCATTTCCCATAACCGAAAGGATAGGCCAAATGGCCTATAGAGTAAAGCTATCCGAGAGACTATCCGGCGTTCATGATGTTTTCCACGTTTCTCATTTGCGGAAGTTCTTGCATGATACCGCAGAAGTAGTTGAGCCGAGTATATTGGAGGAAGTAGAAGTGGAGCGGGAGGTGACATTTAGAAGAGTTCCTACCTGTATTCATGGAACATAAGTTAAGAAGCTACGCAATAGAGAAGTCACTATCAGAAGATATGGTTTACATAGCATTATATTCTAGCATTCAAAGTAAAGGGCTGTATAAAAATTATTTGATTAAAAAATATAACTAAAAATTGAGCTATCGTAGAAAACAGTCCGCTATTATTTTAACACACCAATTTTACAAGGGCGGGAGCTTAAATCAATGTGGCATATTTTTTACTCAGTAAGAAGATCGCCATAAAAGTTATAACTCCCTCACTTTCCTTTTCCTTTTGACCCTCCACCGAAATTTTCACCAAAATTCAAAATTGAAATTTTAACCTAAATTTACAACCGCTCTGATTCCTATCATTGCTTCATAACTTTCCGCGCCAACATCCATCATCGCTTCAATTTTCTTTCGCAGCCAATTTTGAATCTCATCTTTTCATTCCACCAGCAACTATTGTCGATTCCACAACGACTCGCTCCAACTGCCAGTAACGACGTTAATTGCTTAGGCTCACTCTGCAAGTAACTAGCTCGTTGATTCACCCTACCAGAACGATCACATCATTTCACTCTAGCATCAACAACCTCACCAACCGAATTCAAGGAGTTATTGGTAATTTAGATTTCATTTTTTTTTTGTTTTGTTATTATGTTTACTACCCGAATCCATAAATAATAATTGCATATTATTTAACTCATGCCTAAAGTATATATCTTATATGTAACATTTTTTTAGGCTCTATGACTGGTTTTAATGTTTTGTGTTGTTAAATAAATATGGTATTGTATAAATATGTTTACATTTAGTTACGATTCTTAGTCATTAGTCATAATTTACTAATAATGGGTTATAATTATTGATTATAGTATATTGATTATTAATCATAGTTTATTAATTATTCCTAAAAATTAATCATTATTCAGTAACAAGAATACACCATTAAAATTAGCGAAATTTATGATAAGATACATAAAGTGATACCCAAACTCAATTTTAAGGTTAATGTTAACAAATGTAAATTCACGATAGTATTGAGCAGTCTGTTCCTGTTTGGGATGAAGTATCTTAGAGTACAACCTTTAAATGATACTTCTAAAAAGATTTATATTAATGTTACATCATTTTGTTGTTAGGTAGACTTGAAAGATTTTTAGATAGAGGGCTCCTCTTTGATAGAAAACAAAAATCACTGAAAAAGTGATAACCAATTGAAATAGAATGAGTGGTTGTGAAAATTAATGTCGTTCATTTATTTACTTTGATTTCCTAGCCAATGAAGCTTGGTTTTTCATTAGATTTCGGCAGTTACATCCAGGTGGGATCTTTCTTTGAACCTCAAACGCATATTGGAAAGTTAAAATTGATAACGTGAAATGCCTCAGGTTTATAAATTCATTGTTGGACATAGATTTTATATGTGAAAGTTGAGGTACCGTGAATCGATTTTATAGTAAACTTCTTTACATGTTCAGATGCTCCAATGATTTTGAGATTGGTCCTACATTGCAGTTTTTTACGGGTTATTATAAGAAATTAGCCTATTTGGTTAGAGTAATTTACTTGTTAAAATATGCATTTATGTTATAAAACGAACACAGAAAAGAAGAAACAAGGGAGCAAGGACATTTCTATTCATTTAGATGTGCATTTATTTCTATTACATTAGCTCCTTTATATATAGGCTTTGGAGATGATGTTTAACTTATTCTGATGATGTGGGACTAAACAGAAAACTAATAAAATCATATTCACTCTTATATATATTACAACATTTATATATATTACAACACTCTCCCTTGAATATGCGTCTTCAAAATCTTAAATGCTCTGCTAAGTTGAAGTTGTCCTTTTTAAAACATATATGATGATTGCTTCCCCTTATTATTATCTTGCTTGCATATATCCGTTCAGTCGATACAACTATTGTTTGTTGCCTTCAAAACTCTATCAGGAAAACCCAATGGGAAAAACCTTGAATGAGAAAAAGAGTACAACGTCTGGCATTATGAATATCATATTAAAATGATATTCCTTAAAGGAGTTTGATGCTTCAGGATCAAAATAATGCCTCATTAAAAACCTTTTTTATGAAAAACCCTTTGGGAAAAATCATAAACAAGGAAAAGAGTGCAAATTTATTTGATCTTTAGGTAACATGTTTTACAATGTTACCGTAAGGGTTAATACTTCAAGATCAAGATAATGCCTCATTAGAAAACTTACTAAGAAAAACCAAGTGGGAAAAATATTAGTGAAGGAAAAGAGTACATTATAGCCTATTTTTATATGCTCCCCCTTATTTATGACTCATTATTCAATTAGTCTATTGATGTAGTTGACACATGCCAATTTTGTACATCATCTTATGGAATGTTGATTTGGAAATTGGCTTTGAGAACAGATCTACCCGCTTTTCTTGAACTGAAAATGTTTCTCCTCCTTTCTTTTTATCCTTTCATTCATGTGTGAAGAGAAATTTAGAAGAAATGTGCTTCATCCTATCACCCTTGATATAATTCACTTGAATCTGAGTCATGCAAACTGCCTTGTCTTCTTCATAAACAATAGTTTATTGCATCAAAAGATGTTTGATACTTCTGGATCAAAATGTTTCCTCGTCAAAGCCTTACTAAGAAAAACCCGATGGGAAAAATCTTAGTGAACGAAAAAGAGTACAATATACAATGTCATATTTACTACATGAAAAGTAGTATGCAACTTCTGGATCAATGTAATGCCTTGTTAAAACCTTAATAAGAAAAACTCAGTGGGAAAAATCTTAAGGAAAAAGAGTGCATTATAACTTATTTTTGTATGTTACTTGTAATGACCCGAAAATCCAGTCCAATTTGAGCTGACCAAATAACACAAGTCCAACCCCAAATTGCACTGGAAATTCAAGAAATTAATAGAAAGAAGATAGAGGGTGAGGATGGATAAGATAGAACTATTAGAATAGAAGAAGAAGAAGAACATCATCATCAGAGTAACCACGGATCTCACAGCGGAACGAATAAAATATAACATAACTTTTGAAATACAAATAGTATATGTATACAATAACATTTCAGAGTACAACACTTACAACAACAGTGGAAATAATAATAGCTATAGAATCTTAAAGCCTCCTGCTCCAAGCTCTCCAAGTGTATCTGTAAAATCCTGAACTACTTGACTGCCCGTACAAATTTAGGCACCCAAGAGTTTAGGTAGAACAAAACAAAGTAAACTCCGGGTCAGTCATGGGACTGGTATGAGTAAAACCGTTTAAAACAATTTGAACAAGTAAACGATATCTCATAAGACCACGCCGTATAACGGAACGGGTTTTTCCCTTATGAGAATCAAAAATATCTTTATATCAAAAACCTTTTGATATTATAATAATGTCTATCAACCGCAATATAATAATCATCTTGCAGAAACGCTTTCATCTCACGTTCTACATATACAGTATACAATCAAAACCGCAAGCACATATTGGGAAATGGATTTCCAACTATGACAAGGTATGGAACCACCTTCCGATCAGTGTACTCTAGGAACGATACACTGGAGTTCAACAAGAACATCTTGCAACTCAGCCACACATGACCGACCACTCATTTCGCTTGAGTGTATCGAATGTACATCAACAACGGTTGGGATCAGCAACCGTTTCCCGTATATATATATATGGGACAACATTGATAGATTAAAGAAGAAAATGAATATTCTCTAGATAGGTGATTATACACCCTACTTCGGTGCGACCGACTTAGCCATGCTGCCTGCCCGATTTTTGTCATTTACCGGTTGTTGAGGCCAGAGGTTACGATTACTTTCCATTGATTGATAACACGATCACTCTGAATGCCACATTATCAAATTCGTTAATCATTAATTGGTTTACACAAATATTCTGGATGTTATGCTAAGGGAATAAATCCGTTGCAACCATATATATTTATACAGACCAATCCATTCGATCATTGGAAATACTTTGTCAGACATTCGTCCATTTACGTTCGTTCTGGGATTGAACGAAACCGAAGGCACTATTCAGTACATCCATCTTAGTCCATTGTTATCTAAGATTTATACAACAGCCCTTGCACTTTACTCCGTCTTCCATTTTCTTCGGCATATTCGCAACGCTTGTGCCAATACAGAGTGGTTCTTTGGATAAGAATCCAACCGGTCTCTCCATATTAACAACGTTAAAATGGTCAAACTTTGATAGTCTGTGATTTAACTATCAATGAAAACGTGTCGGTGTACAAACAACGATCTAAATTCCAAATGGAATTATCGATCCAATCATCAAAACATATATATACATATATATATATATCCACATTCCTTATTTTCTATATTTAGAAAATATACGTTTTTAACATTGGAAAACATTTCCAATCTTCATTCACGTTTCATTAACTTTTCAAAATCATTAGTCCCTAACTATAAATTAGTAAGTGAACAATTCCCTAAGTATAAATCCCGAAGGCCGAAACCAACATCAGGCCGATACTTTGGAAACCGTTCAACTTAACTAATCTCTAGTCAGTTTCTAATTTCCTTTAACTCATATCACTTAACTCCTTTCGAATAAACTATATTCGATAACTCTTTTTCTCTATTCGAATAACTAATATTCGATAACTCCTTTTTGACTCTATTCGATAACTCCTACCTTATAAAGACTTCCCTTTTTATAACGTTTATCCATTTAAAAAGATTTCCTTTTAACAGCGTTTATTCATTTATAAAGATTTACTTTTAACAGCGTTCCTTTACTTTATAGCTTTCCTTTTTATAACGTTTCTTTTTCATAACGTTTTCCTTTTTAAAATGGTTTCCTTTTTATAACATCCTACTCCTTTATAAATGATTTCCATTTGACAACATCCTATTCATTTCTAAATAAATGTTCCTTTTATAAAATCCTTCGATTTTATAAATAAATTCATTTTCAGTATAACTTTGAAAATTCCCTTTTTACTTCCCAGTATTTCGTATGGTATTTAAAATACCGTATAACCATGATTACTATCAATTAAGCACACATAATCAGTACAGATTATATAACACATCACATATCACAATATATGAAACAAAACAGTATTTTATATATTGAGGAACCCAGTTCGGTCCCTCCAACCTGTTCCCCTGCATCACAGATGTTAAACCATATAATTACATCAACTTCATTTCAGTATGAAATGTTCTGATAAGCAACATCAATATATATATTTAATGGTATATATGTATGTGTATATGTATATATATATATATAATTTCAACTAACTGACTAGCAGTTCAATCAACCAATCTAACAGTCAATCAATATCTAACAGTTCTAAAAGTACGTTATAAAAATATAACTGTTCAGAGTTGGTGAGTTTTACTCACATTGGACGATCATCGTTAATAACGATAACGATCGCTTGATTCAGACGGACAATTTATTTTGCTATAAATTGTAACGGGCTCGGATTCACTCTCAGTCAGTTCCAGTGTGTAGTGTCCGTCCTTACGATCCCAACGGATCTTGTTTTGCTGAATTCATGTATCCATGTCACCCTCCCTTAATCTCAGCGCTCATCCTTTTCTTCTTCGTTAACAGATCGAACCCGCCTTCTCATGGCCATTACAAAACATTTCCAACCTCATTTCTCCAACTCCACTTCATGAACTTCAAAACAAAAATCACCTTCATTCCTCTCTCTACCACTAAAAACACTGCTACCATTCCTCACTGCCCATTTACCTTCAGTCCGGATTACTTCCTACAGGCAGTGCATGCCAACTTCTCTCTTTTCTATTCTTCCTTGTATATATATATTAAGGGTCATCACACTATACTAACTATTTACTTTGCAATACTTTTTTTTTTTCAAATTTAAAATTTGGTCCTAACTGAATTTAAACAGCCCATACCCCATAAAAGTATGACCCACACCTTTTATCTTCTCCTCCTTCAGATAAGAAATTTCCGTAAGCTCCTGCTACCCCTCACGAGAAAACACCCATACTCGATTGCTTCCTCTCCTCATACGTCCTTCATCACTTCCTCACATTTCACGAATCCAACTCCAAAATTTCCCCTTTCGAAAACTCTACCACTTCATATCGATTTTATCCTACTCGAGCTCAGGAATTAAATTCTATCGAACAGCATTTCCTGGCAATTTTCAGAAATCGATCGACACATTTTTTCATAAAATTCACCAAACAAAATTCAGACACTAACAAACTTCATCACAAACCCAAATCGAACTTCAAAAACTCAAACCAAGGATTCAAGAACCCAAATCCTTAAACCCTAGTTACGGCTGAAAAAGAAACATCGAACTCGGTGATGTTCGAACCCCATAAAATCAACATAGACTCGCAGAGAATCACGAAGGGAATTCAAGCATATGTGTTTTGGGATTTATACTATTTGTTTTGATTTTTTAGGATTTTAAAGAAGATGGAAATAATTTTTCCTAGAAGAAAAATATACGGCGGAACTCCGTTGACCAGTGGAGAAGGTAAATTAGGTTTTAGAGGAAGTGTAGGCTTATTTATAGAGGAAAAGAAAGAAGATATTTTGGGGTAGGGAATATTCTCGGAATATTCTTTTTGTTAATTTGTCTTCTAAAAATTCCGATGATCATACGTGATACCCAAAAATCATGAAAGTCGACATATAGCTAGAGTTTGACATTACGGTCCCAAGGAAACTGGTTTCGTCGAATTCCGACTTCGTATTCTCACACAGCGTATTTTTAACCGTCAAAATACTGACTGTTTTTCACTCTAAAAATCCATACGGCCACACAGTGACTCTAAAAATCACGGAAACTTACATCTAGCAATAATTTAACATTTCGGATCCAACAAAATTAGTTTCGTTGAATTCCGACTTCGTTTGCAAAAGTGGCTATTTTTAACGCTCTAAATGACCCATTTAAATATATAAATATATTTAAATACAATTAAATTAAATATAAATAAATTTATATTTTCATATATATTCACACCAGAATATCATACAGCTCCAGGGTAATTATATATTCGATATTCCAAGTCCTGGTTGAATCGATATTTCAATTTACATTGAAAATCCTTTTATAACGTATATAAAGCGTTACGAATTATAAAGGAATTCCACAGTGCCTTTTCTAAAATTTGATTTGGACATAAATCAAAATCTACACGACGAAATCCCGATTTTTCTCTTCCACTAGAAAAATATACTTCACCAGCTCCTAACGTTTCTTATTTCACAGAAATCTGACTTGAAACGGCTTCTGTATATCCAGTTGAAGTTCAAATCGCCAAATTACGAACTGTAGCGCCATTTCAAGCTCGGTTTTAATTATAATATAATTATATGTTCAAACGCTGTAAATGAAATATATTCGTTATTATATTTCAAATCTAAATGCTACCAAATCTCTTACACTATCCAATTCAGACAATACTGACAATTCAACTATTTCTGACTATTTCGACATTATAATATATTATTATATTATAATTATTAATTAAATATTCAATATTATTTAATTCAAGTTATCGATATTTTCCTAAATTGATATTTTTAATAATTAAATAATTTAATTATTCTATCTCTAAAATACGGGTCATTACATTACTTTTGTGTTGATACTTCTGGATCATGAAATGCCTCATTAAAACCTTACTAAGAAAACTCAGTGGGGAAAAACTTAGTTAAGGAAAAAAGATTGCATTATAAAATACTTATGGATACTCCACTTGATTTAATACTTTCCTCTGAATTTGTATTCTTCTTTCAATAACTCAAATTACTTACAAATACTTCTTAATGAAGTTTTTCTTTTAAAAACTTGATGTGCATTTCCATGCTTCAGGCATGTTTTCTTATTTAAAATGCCTTCCTTCTATGATTTGTATGTTACTAATATTCATTTATGAATACACTTTAGGTGCTTATAATTTTCTGTTTCAATCGGACTTATATATTGCAATACATATTTGATGAATAAGACAACTTTCATTACTAAGCAGGAAGTAATCTACTCATATTGAAGTATATCAAGATTTTCATTACAACAATGCTTAGAAGAATGTTGTAATCTATCATTCATGTTCTTGGTATTCTTTATAATAACAAATGTTATTTATGTTCTTTAGGAACTTAAATATTATTATAAGTTTTGCATATCACAACTACCACTTCAATGGATATTAAGAGTTTCATTAGAACAATTCTTGAAAGCATGAAGTGATCTACTGATTATGAAATATATCAAGATTTTCATCAAAACAATACTTAAAAGAATGTTGTAATCTACATTTCTTGCTTTTTGACAACGTAATTTAAATTCTTACAAAATTTGTATACTTTCATCGTTTATACCTTCAGGGTATCGTAAACGTTTTAAACACTTTCACCGCTTTAATCAATTCAATTATCTCTGAAAATACAATGCTCATTGCACTTGACACTCTATGGTGCTTCAGTAACTTCCATGTACTTTTGTCATTATATATATTTCTATTTTTATATGAACTACAGGTTCATGTCTTATGGACTACAGGTCCACATATCTTATTTAGGAGAATTTCATGATGGCCAATCATGTTTCTCTCTAATATGGGATTTTTAATCCATTTATAAATAAGTGCTTCATTATTTATTAATTTATCATCGATGATTATTTCTTGTCAGTTCTATACATGATTTATTGAGATCTCAAAAATTATCATGCTTTAGGTACCTAAATCACTTCTAGGGTTATTTTGACAATCATGTCATGGGTTTCTTTCAAAGCACCCTTAAGTGTTTCTTCAGAAACACTCACCTCCTTTATTTTGCATCTTTATGACTTACTCCAAAAATATTTTGAACTGGCTTTTATACCACATTTTCAGCTGTGATTTACACCTTTTGATCCTTCAGGGATTCAAATCTATATTAGAGAAAGTCTACTAGGAACATAATTGATAATTTATGCAAGTTACTTAATACTTTGCATCAGTTTATATGTTAGTGTCAATGATCAACATGAACTTATATCACTTTATCCTCCCCCTCAATGTTGACAAACATTGCCTCATTAAATAATATACCTTCTTTGGATTCTCATTTTTGGTCCATTATCACTTTATTGCTAGAAAATACATTATATGTATTTAAATCGTAGGTGGATAATGCTCTTATTAATTGATAAGATGCATTTATATTATATTATTTATTCCCTTTCATTGATCTAGTAATTTAGAAGAATTTTCTAATTATATAAATCATTTGGGTATGCATATGACTTTAGGTCATTCAATATTGACAACAATCGACTTTTTGAATTACTAAATAAT
Organism: Allium sativum; assembly: GCA_030737875.1. Lineage (NCBI taxonomy): Eukaryota > Viridiplantae > Streptophyta > Magnoliopsida > Asparagales > Amaryllidaceae > Allium > Allium sativum. Next base: position 220,449,335 of record CM060912.1, on the reverse strand, counting down.
ATGAGTTCATAACAACTTCAGGTTGTTAATTAAATATTTGCACATATGTGTACATACCTGTGTCTACGTATTACATATGTAACTATTTTACATATTCTTTCTCATTCGAGTTATCGATTTTAGAATAAAATGTTTATAAAATTCCAAATCATTAATTTTTGCTTATCAAGAAATATCAATGCGAATCTTAAAGATTGTAACATCTGATTTGGAATTGTATTGAACTTCTGGTTCAAATAAAATATATAAACAACTTTAAGTTGCTAAATTGTATTGAACATCTGGTTCGATTAAAATATATAAACAGCTTCAAGTTATTAAAATTTATTTCTCTATTATACCTGAAATGTTACTATTGAACATTAATTATAGTAAAATTAATTATATATCTTTTCAAGAAGATATTTAAAACTTCCACAAAATATTATATGACATATTCATGATCTCTTCGGGAGAATGTCTAAGATATTTCTTCGAGAAATAGTTGCGCATTTGATATGCAGTTGGCAGAATATTTTCAAAATAATAATAATAACAACAACAACAACAACAAAACAACAACATAGTATAATTAAATTGTCGATCTACTAAAACTAACTTAGAACTTGATGTAAGCCAAGTATATGAGAATAAATTAGATGCTCCAATAGAATCATTTTCAGCTTCAGTAAGCAGTTTACTACTTAAAAAGTATTTCATGATTTGCTATCCATCAATCCTAATATAGGAGCATTTTACATAAACTTGAGCATAAGCTCATTTGACATATACTAAGTTATATAAAATGACCATAGCTCAAGTTTTATATAAATGAGTATACACGGTTATGCTAGGTCCATATAAGCTCAGCATAACTCAGCTATAAATTTTATGTTAAATTCGAGCATGTTATCATCCTTCTATACTATGAAGATCATACATAAGTCACGTTGTACCCCATACTCAAAATAATCATTGCAATCTAAGTTATTAATGTCAATATCGATGTATATTGATAAGTACCAATTTGCAATATTTGAAAATATTAAAACTATATCGTATTGGGAAATATTAAACAATTATCAACCAAACTGAGATATGGATATTTATTATGCAAATACTACCAAGAACTGATTTCATAACAGCTAGTTTATAGACTGTAGCCTGACTTACTTAAACATTCTGCTAGACAACATATACTACATAACAGCTAGTTTACAAATCACCGAAAATAATCTATGACTTCAGTACTTCTCCACCTTTTTGACCATTTTTTTTATAGAAATAAGATACGGATCTGCAAGTCTACAAAAGTGATTCCATACAATGTATGGAGGTAAGTGTCCTTGCGGAAAGGAAAAAAATAATGATTAAAGCTACATGTTTTATTTGTCTAATTTAATATGGGATCCTGTGAACATAGAAAATTGTGTTCATATAAGAACCACGTAATATGATGTTATCATATAACAACATTTAATATCTATTCACATGACCAGATGTGATGTAAGTGGCTTATTATGCAAGATTTATAATTCAATTTGACCAAATATGTTGACAATGTCTTCTGTGGCCTTAAACTGTGCATTACTTATACATAAAATTTTGAACAAATCAAAAAATTGACCAAATCAACAAATTTGTCAGATGGCTTTGCAAAAGTTTCGCCATCACTAGATCCTTTTATAATCGTCAAATTGTTTCTTCGAATGACTAAATAAATGAATAAAACATGAATGACGAATTAGCTGAGTACAGCATGAATGACGTGTTTGGAATGTAATCAATAATGAGGTAATCTGCTTAAATATAAAACAATAGGTAGAGCAACATTATTTGTTTCATGCCATACCATTAAAAACCTGTTGTTAAATCTCAAATCACATGCAAACTTCAGAATAGTCGGATTAAATTTAAATATATGCAATAGCCAAAATATTATAAAAAAATATCTGAAAAGGGACGACATACAAGCTGAGCAAGTATAATTGGCCAAATGCATATTTATGGAAAATATTTATGAAAGATAGATGTTATCACAAACTAAACGTTTTCTCAATAAGACCAACCATGGATTCATGGCTACAATAGTTCCTAGGTTTCACTCTCAGCAATAAGCGAAAGAAAAACCAAACTTTCAGCAAAGATTATATTCACAATTTATAGATTTGGGGAGTATGAAGCCTACATCTAATGCACTACCAACTGAACTAATGAACATACATGCTATGCATTGCAAATTGAAGATATATGTGTAGCTTTCTCCATATGAATTGTTAGTCATATTCATAAGAATATTACGCTTATTTTCAATGCATTCTCACATCTTATATTAAATGTTTGGCGTGCCATTTACCTTCTTTGACTCTTCAGGTTACGGGTTAGGCAAAGTTTTCAGCTTAGATAATGTCAGCTGGATGTTAGTTTATGATGAAGACCATGTATAGGTTTATTGTAGTTATGTTCAACATAAAAAATAAAAAAAAATTACACAAACGAAATCTAAGCTTTCTGCAAACGCCAAGGAATTTCTAAAATAAAATAAAAGGTTAAACGTATGGATATAAATGAATCTCTCCAAGTAATATAGTAAGTACGATATGCAGTTCAAAAACAAAAGTATAAATTTAAAATTACATTGATATAGGATCTACTCGCCTACTAAAGTGGTCCCACTAAATACGTGCTACTTATCTTAGCATCTGTAAGTAATAATAATAATATCTAGAATCAACCTTAATACATAAAAGTATGTGGATCTGAAAAGAAATGTTCAAAGTTATGAGCATACTGAAGACGGTTTCTACGGGCTCGCTCTCACCTCTATTTCTAATTTTAATCAAAGTTTCATGGAAAAATAATAATAACCAGAACACAAGACAAAGGCTGAATCCATAGTTGTATTTTAAAGTTAATTGAAATATAATATAATATAATATAATATAAGGCATGCTAACAAACAAGAAACATGTAGATCAAACAAATCTATAGATTTAATCTAAAAAGAAATAAGAAATTTTCAACAATATCAAAGGAAGCATACCTGAATTTCTAATAAAGAAGAAAAAAAATTAGCTTGATCTTCCAAATTAACACAAACCTTAGATCTGATTTGTAACTAGAGCTTCGTGTTGATAACGTGTTATAAAACAAACACAAACAGAAGAAACAAGGGAGAAAGGACATTTCTATTCATTCAGATGTGTATTTATTTCTATTACATTAGCTCCTTTATATATAGGCTTTGGAGATGATGTTTAACTTATTCCCATGATGTGGGACTAAACGAAAAACTACTAAAAGCATATTCGCTCTTATATATTACAACATTTATATATATTACAACAATTTAAGAAATTTACTGGTCATGGTTGTTATTTCTCATTTTTTAGTCATTTGATAAGAATAACTTGGAAGAAATCAACTATATTCTTACTAAATATAATTAGGTTTCATGGTTAAAGACGTGAATTTATCCAACTTGTGTTTACATGGCAAACTAAAGCATGAATTTTTAAGCATTCACGCACTCAGCTTTCCTATCTTTTTTGCTGCTTTAGTATTATTGGCTTTAAGCCTCAAAGCTTTAGCCTTATCACCAAACATTACGTCAGTTTATTCCTCTTAAGCCTTAGGATATTACTTCTTCCCTCGTTTCATTTTATTGTCTTGATCCTACCTTAGTTCCACTTAAGCCAGGCTTTAGGCATCATTGCCTTACAATTTGTCTTTAGGCATCAGTCCTCCTCAGTTTCCATTTCCTTTTGATTTATTCAAAGCCACTTCAGCTTGGTTTCACCCTTCACGCTTCGTTGACTTTTAGTTTACTACATCAATGGTTAACGATGATGAATGACCACGATGACACAATTATAGAATCAACCTTTCAACGTAATCCTTTGTTACGCTGATGAATAAACCGTCATTTTAAAAAAAAATTGAGTAATAATTTGTTAAAATGCCTTCCTAATTTACACATACAAGTATCTATTTTTTGTGTCATTTGGCTATGCTTGTTTTAAATCTTAGTTCAAGGTTGGTTATACCCTCAAACTTCCTTTTAATATTGTTGCATTTGGCTATGTATTATGCTACTTTTCTGCCATCCATAAAACTAAGTGAATGCGAAATGGAAAATCATTACCTTATGGGAACCAAGAAGGATAATATAGCTTCAAGTTCATTCATGTCATTACATACCCTGTTATTCTTGATATTGCAAATGTAAATGCAGGCACTACATATATGAACAACGATAATCAGTTGAATCAAAGATATTTTCCCTTTCTTTGATATAAAACCAAATAACGTGTGCAAAAAAATATTCATTATTAGTTTTTTTGGGTATGAAATAAACTTTATTGAGTTTCCTATGTGATTGTAAGCTAGTAGTTTCCTTTTCAATACACCATAATTATTTTCTATAAACTTAAAAACACCTACACACACCTACTAACTTAGTCCCAAGAAGGAGAATGATGACGATGAAATGGATGATTATTTTTTAACTGATTTCTTGTTTGAATTTACATATTGCTTCATTTTGTTGATATACTAATTATGGATAAATACTAAAATTTCTAATGCTACGATTTGTTTTCTTGAAATTAGTAACAAATCTCACACTTTCCTATTAGAAAATTACTTAAATTGAAAGTTCAAGCTTTCTTAATAGTCTATAAAAGTGGAATGATAAACAATTTGTTGTGGAAAGTAATATGATGGAGAATTTTCCAAGTTGCAGGAGTTAAAAATACGATAACTCATGTTTGTGATTAATTCTATGATAGAACTATTCAAATGGTGCTCTTAAATATGATAACTCATGTTTATGACCAATTCTATGATAAAACTATTTAAAAAGTGCTCTTAAATATGATAACTCATGTTTGTGCTCTTAAATATTATAGAACTATTAACTTTTGATTAATCTGAGTTACCATATCCCCATCTAGTCCTGTTCCTGTGAGTTCCAACATCTTCCATTAGGCTTCTTCCTGTGATTTCCGTAGCTATTCCAACTGTAAATGATGTTTTTTTCTTAAAATTGATCTGATAATCTTCTAAGATGGTAGTTGTTTATGTATTATAAACATGGAATCAAGCTTGAGAAATTTTATGGTGTGTGCGCTATTGACTTTGTTGTTTAATGTGTTTTCTTATTCTAACGGTTGATATGTAATTTCTTTCAGTATGAAACACAGTAAATGTCTATAGACAAAGAGTAACATCAAGGCATTAGAAATATATAGAGTTTGTATTAAATATTTTCATTTTTCAGGTAATTGTGATTTTCTTAGCTGTAAGCATAATGCATGATAATTAACTTAATAATAAGGGACTAGTACTTGTGTTATAACTCTAACTTTTAGTGGTTGGTTGAATCTTTTGTGTGCCAACTGCTAACCTACAATTCCCATCAACTTTAGTTTTCATTTCTTTTTAAATATAATTTTATCATGTGACCCAGTATGAATTTTCTTAGCTGAATTTAGTGTTGTGAATATAGTTAAGTAATTGTGCTTTAAACTTTGCACCATAAATAAAGCAATTAAAAGAACGTTTTCTTCAAATTCATTACAATGAGACACTGATAAATATGCATAGTTAATGCTAATATTAAGTAGCGAGAGATCACAAATGATGGATGGTAGATCATAACCACATTTGTTGGTTATTTGTTGTTTTTTCCTTTGAAGACATTAATATGTAAGTAGAACTTACTCTTGTTAAAATCATTTCATATACATCAAGCTTGCAGCATTTTCTACGTCATAAGAGAGTAAATATATTAAACATTTCAAGATCACACACCAACTGGATTGGATTTGGAATTTTGTCATTTTAAACTTTTTGACTTGTTTGGGTCATGGTATTGTAACGACCCGACTTTCGATAACCTCGGAAGCCGTGTCGTTATTAAAGAAATAGAAATAGACAGAGAAAAGAACTAACAAGAACATCAGAATCTCACAGCGGAATATAACAAAATATAATATCACTTAATATATTACATATCATAGTCTGTTGCATCATAGAATACTTCATCATAATACATTATACATGATTACGGGCGCAATACAATATACACACTTGATACTTAGATATATATATAACTAATAAGTTGACTCCATGATTTCCAGTCCAGAATACTCCATCGGATTTCCATTGACTACTTGGATCACTTGTCTACTCATAACAATTGTTATGAGTACCCAAGAGTTTAGGAAAACACAGAAAAATAAACTCTGGGTCAGTCAGGGGACTGGTGTAAGTAAACAATTTTAAAATAGTACAAATGATTAATTCTTAACACAGAATGGTTTATTCTCTTATGGGAACAGATTTATTTAACGTTCGAAAACCTTTCGAAAGTAAAGATAATAGTAAGACCAGCCCACACATAAACGTGGACGGTTTTTACCTTACTATAACCCAAAACATTTTTGATATCAAAATCATCTGATATTATAATAGTTTTTATCAAATAAACAACCATCTAGCGGAACGCTTGCATCTCACCTCCACATATATATAATATAAAATCAGAAACCATGGGCTCTTATTGGAGATTGGATTCCAACAGACAAGGTATGGGACCACCTGCCGATAGGTGTACTCTAGAGGGGATACACTAGGGTTCAAAACGACGTCTTGCAACCTGGCCACACATGACCGCCCACTCATTTAGCTTGAGTGTAGCGAATATATTACCACCCCACAGTTGTGATCAGCAACCGCTACCGAATGCTGCAGCAGCGAAATATAGATGAGAAGACAAAAAGGAATTTCTCTAGATAGTGCTAATACACCCTGCTTGGGAATGACCCACCTAGCCATGCTGCCTGCCCGATTTTTGTCTTTTCCTGGTTGTGAGGCTTTGAGGCTACGTTTATCTTCTAGAACATCTTGTCACCATTCACTTTGAATGCCACATCGTCAAACCCGTCAATCACTAGTTGACCTTTCCAAAAATATTACGTGTATAAAAGCTAAGAGAAACGAATTTCTCTACCACCAGATGAAATACCTTGAAAAGATCATCTTATGTGATCTATTAGGAATACTGTGTCAGACATTCGTCCATACAAGTTGTCCTGGGACTGGACAAAACGAAGGCACTACTCTGTAAACAAAATAGCCCTTGCATATCTTTGTCTTCAATTATCTTCAATAATCTCTGACACGCGACCTATAAATCAAATCGAAGTGGAATATTAATTCCGGACTCTTCGAAATGATTAGCGTAATATCTTTTACTATCAGTTATCACTTAAAAACTATTTTCAATATTCATTTTATCTCAATCATTTCTTTAAAGAAATAATTATCAGCTTAAAATGAACTGATTAAGTATAATTCATTTTATATACCCTTTATTTCATGAGCTTCAACCAAACATAATGGTATATGTCTGCATTATTTAAATCCAGACAATTTGACTATCTTTTATAAATGAACGACAAAAGCGTGTGCGTCGCACACTGTGACGACCCGATTTCCCGTTCTCACGGAAACAAGGTTATCATTGGAATATAACACAGAAACATATAATAGCAGAACAGAATTAAATAAATACACCAGAATGAACAACAAAATATACTGGATAAAAGTAATCATCAGAGTTACACAGTATACAGGATCTTACTTAGTACAAATACAGTTCAGCTATACATAAATGTCTACAGCGGAAATAAACAAAATATGTACAATAGGAGCTGAACAGCATAAAAAGAAATAAATGATAGAATCCATCTTCAGCTCCAGCTATCCAGAAAGAACCAGCTAAACCTGAATACAAGGCTGCCCGTGTAGAAAAAGGGGCACCCGAGTTTGAGAGTGAAACAAACTACGAGTCAGTCATGGGACTGGTATGAGAAATCCACTCAACACATATATAATTGGCTAATCACAGGACCACGCCACTTTCGTGGAACGGGTTTACTCCATTGGATCACCAGTGCTTTAAAACAAATCTTTCTTTTAAACATCGCTATGCTTTTTATAAAAATGAAGCCGTTATAAGACTCAGTTCCCATCACACAATGCAACGCAAACCGGAGGATAGAGTTTTTACCTTATAACGGCCAAGATATGCTTGATACGAATAAAACAAAGGCATTTGATATTATTGCTAGTGTTTATATGTTTTGAAAACAATTTCAAATCATAACTATCAATCATAGACGACATGAGCGTCCCATGCCACTATGTCGCCAAATGTATATATACAATCGAAACCGCATCGTCACGTATTTGGAAATTGGATTTCCGTCATGAACCAAGGCAAAAGATAGTCCTTACCGAATTCGAGACGCTCTAGCCCGCCCCTCAGGCAAGTACTCAGTCAAGCCTTTGGATCGTCAGGGCCGGTCCACCGATGTGGATTATAATTCCTGAACACTGCGTTTCCCCACCCTTTGGGGTGTAAACGAGCCAACGAATGACTCCATCGGACCCGGATCGTCCGATCAAACCGAGGCGCCTCGCAACAGCAACAACCACATAGGTGAAAAGTATATAAATGTCAGGGCTGGTAGGTCACTGACACCACCCTAGCTAGAAAGAAACGCAGGCCCTCCCTGATGTCCTCTCCCGTTTTAGGTTCATACCGGGGTGTGAGGCTCGCGAATTCACGTTATACACAAAGCTACGCCACACATGCGGTGCTTTGATCATCACCACAAGACTTTGCTTTTCAACAGAAGCCCTGATCACTGCATCTTAGCATGCCACACAGGCAATTCATGCCATGCGACTGATGTCCATCGATATACAACCCCTGAGCTCGTGCGTCTCAGAGAAGGGCGTTAAGCAAAAGAATAAATTCTCCACCGCCAAACAGATGTATATTTAATAGAGATCAATCAACACAGAATAAAATCCAATGTTAGACACACAGTCCATTTACAAGTCCGTTCTGGGTCTGAACGAAACCGGAGGCACTAAATACCTCGCAAACCCATCGATCACCACGTACGTCTGGACGATCACCACTCATTATCCATATTTCGGGATGCCTCCCAATCAGGACCTCGGTTACCATCCAAACGAGGTGAAGATCTCCGGTCTTCGACCATCGTCTTCATCTTCGAATTTCAATCGTCGGTCGATTATTCGAAATGAGAATTAACTCGGCCTTTCCAAATAATTCACGTATATTTAGGATTTCAAATCGATTTATTTCAATGGTTAAATTATTCGACAACACTGGTTTTGTCCTTTAATGTAATTTTCACACCAAACACATTCAACCATCAAACATCACATAAATCAAGCAAATTCAGTTTATTTCCATTCCATATCGCTTATGATATTTTATAACTATTTATCGCTATTTTTATTTATTTTAAAATAGCCATTTTATTCAAAACGACGCTTCGGGCCATAAGGCGGCCGTGGCGCTGTTTTTCTTCAGATTTGATTTACACATATCTGAAAATCTAACCGTTGGATCTTCACAAAATTTACATCATTAGAAAGGTCTTTTCAAAACGAACCCAACGGTTCCAGTTTCGGGAAAATCCGACGGTCGGATCTCCCGGTACACTCGTTTGAAATTTCGATTTCAAAATACGAACTGCAGCGTCGTTATTCGATTAAATATAATTATATTTATATATATATAAATATAATCGTTTCTGGCGCTGTTTTTCTTCAGATTTGAATTAAACATTCCAGACAATGCAACCGTTGGATTTTTACAAGGTTGGTGCCGTTGGAAAGATTATTCCAAGGGAACCCGACGGTTGAGGTTTCGGGAAAATCCAATGGTCGGATTTCCCGCACTAGTCGTTTGAAATCACGATTTCAAAATACGAACTGCACGGCTTCGTTTCGTTTTAATTTTATTTATATTAATATATTTATATAAATATAGTTCATTCAACAATTTCAATATCGTTTTCACTTCAAATATTTTTCTAACACCCTAAATTTTGGAAAAATTTCGCCATAACCTCCCCTGCACCGGGAGCATCGGGAAATTGCAAATAGCGTTCCCGGTCCTTCTAATCTCAAAAAGAAAAAGAGAAAGCCAAGCGGCTAGCCAACAGGCTCAAAATCATCACCCAAACAAATCAGTAAATGTGTACCTATTTGTCGGGCACAAAATTTTATTCCTCTTCTCTAGCCCCTTTGCTATAACCTGTTCAATGAATATGCATATACATATATATACAGTTCTTATCATTTATCAATTTCTATTCGACTTCATATTTGATTTCTATTTGGTTTAAGAACTCCATTCATTCTAATGTTACTTAAATAGGTGCAAATCATTTCATTAGCTAATTAATGAATATTTCAACTCACATATGTTTGTTTTGAACAAGTGGCTATTTTTAACAATTCACATTTCAACGATTTATGCATACAATAAAAATGTGATTTTTATTGTAAAACAATTCATTTCAAAACACTATTTTTCTATATAGTTCATATAGTCGATAAAAGGTGATTTTTATTATCGAACAATTTGTTTCAAAATATGAATACCATTCAACACATGAATTTCTAAACAACGAATGAATATCAATTCAACACATGAATGTTTTCTATAGTTTAAGCATATGAAAATAATTCAAACACAAGAATATTATTCAAAATTTCGGCAGCATAACTGCAGGGTAGTTACACCGGCACCGTCCCTAGTACGGCTCCTCGCTCTACCTTAAAACCTCGCGGTTTTTGACAATGGGGATCATGCATCTAGTTCGCACGCAGGCGGCATGTATATATTTATTTCATTTCCACAACTAATCCTATGTGGTTTCAACCAAATATTTTTCAACCACAAACGGGTATTTTTCAACCGCAATCAACCAATATCAATCACAAACAATCCCAAACAATCATTCGCTATCAATCAATTTCCACAACAATTTCAACCAATAAATATCGTCCATGGTTTGTGGACGAGGGGCGTATATATATATATATATATATATATTTATATATAGCAATTCACTTTCATTTTCACACATATATAATATTTTTAAATCAGAAATCTCACCAATAGCTATCCAACTACTACGACTCTTCTTCGCCAATCTCTCTTTCTGTTGCTTCGTCGCCCGTATTCTCTACATATGTAAAAATCGAATCTTTACAATGCTATTCAATATATAAAAATATGATTTTTACATTGGCTTTCAATATATAAAAATCTGATTTTTCTTTCGACTTTCGATATATAAAGATATGATTTTTCTTTCGACTTTCGATATATAAAGATATGATTTTTCTTTTGACTTTCGATATATAAAGATATGATTTTTCTTTTTAAAGAAATCAGTTTTCAATACCTTTTAAAAATCAAAATCAGTTTTTACTCTTTTTACAAAATCAGTTTTTAACTTTTAAAAACCAAATCAGTTTTTACTTATCTAAAATAAAATCAGTTTTAATTTCTTTTCAAATCAGTTTTTACTTTTTATTAAAAACAAAAATCAGTTTTCTTTTCTAAAATAAAATCAGTTTAAAAAATCTTTTCAAATCAGTTTTTACTTTTCATTAAAAACAAAAATCAGTTTTCTTTTCTAAAATAAAATCAGTTTAAAAAATCTTTTTAATAAAATCAGAATTAAAATAAAATAGATAAATAAAATAAAACTTACAGAGAGGGGGGGGGGGGGAGGAAAATCTTCGCAGACGTCGGAGGTGGCTTCGAGGGGCGGCTCGGGGTTCGAACGGGGAGGCGGTGGCTTCGGGTCTTCGATCGATGGAGGCGGTGGCTTCGGGGCTCGTGCGATCTGGGGGGGGGGGCTTCGGTGGGAGTTCGTCGTACGAGGGAGAGGGGGGGTGCGGTGATGGGCGGCGGCGCTTCAGGGGGGGGGGCGGCTGTCGATAGTCTTTAGGGTTTTTTTTTTCTCTTCGTTTGGAATTAAAACGAACGGGGGGGGGGGGCAGTGAAGAAGAAAAAGGGGGGGAAAAGAAATTAAAATAATATATTTTTTCTCCTTTTATTATTTAATTATTGTAAAAAGGTTGACTTTTACATACGACCTCGAAACGAGGCCCACCGCCTGTCGTCCATAGCGTTTATCCCCCATTCCGAACACAATGGGATATGTATCGCAAGCTGATTTGATCGTTACAATCAGTTTCCGTTGAATTTACATTTAAATCATTATATTGAATTTTAAACGTACATTTCAAATTACCGGGGTCACATACTAACTAGAAAAATTCCAGAAAAATATTTTCTAGCTTCGTATTGACAATACGGTCTTAACAAAACTAGTTTCGTCGAATTCTGAGACCGTTTGAAAAATGGCCAATTTCCATTCGATTAAAATCAACAGAAACTGGTCAAACGCGTTTTCCTTTGCCACGCTCACATATTGATTCGAAAAATTATGAAATTTGAAACCTAGCAATAACCTGACACTGCGGATCTAACAAAAGTGGTTTCATCGAAATCCGAGGTCATTTGCAAAATGTCCATTTTTAAGGGCCTGAATTCCATAGCGACTATTCAGAATTTTCAACTGGACATATCTTTTGATTCCCGCTATCAAATTTCGATTGGTCGGATTCGTTAGAAAGATATTCACTAACATATTTAAATATTTTTGGTTTCACTAAAATCCGGATTGTTTTGCACCTGGTACAGTCCGACAAAGTTTGAATTCAATTTTTGAAACTGCCACGCCATTTCAGGCCTTGTTTATAATTATAATTAATTATATTCGTTTTCAATTGTCGATTCAAACTTAGTTTTCATTGCCATTATTTAAAATATTTATTTTAAATATTTAAAATCCATTATTTTAGCCAATTTAAAAATTTTAAATTGGTTCAGATTTTCTGAGTCGTTACAATCTCCCCCACTTAAAACTTTTCGTCCCCGAAAAGGAATAATGTCGAAAGTGGTTTGATATATCTACAATCACACAACACAACAACCAATCCAATTGTTTTTAACCTTTCAAAAATATACTAATCTAATTTCATATTCCTTAAAAATCATTCAGACCATATAATTAAAAGTGTATATCTATGAAAAGAAAATAACAATAGAGTAGAGAATTGAATGGTAATGCAAAGTAGGTTAAATGTACCTTGCACCGGAGTCAATCAGAGATATCTACTCGGCATCCAGGATAAGCTTTCTGAATGCTCTCCTCAGTTTCCCAAGTACAATCTCGTGGATCTCCACTCCATTGCACTTTGACTAAGCGAACCTTCTTGTTCCTCAGCTCTTTGGTTTCTTTGCCGATAATCTTTAGCGGCTCTCGCCTCACAGCTAATTCTGGAGTAATTTCAATATCCTGCTGAGCTGCTTCTTCCACGATCAAGTCTGGATCATGAACGTGCTTTCGAAGTTGAGATATATGAAATACATCATGCACTACAGGCAACCAGTCAGGCAGTTTGAACCTATAAGCGAGAGTTCCAATCCGTTCCAGAATAGGAAACGGACCAATAAATTTAGGCGCTAACTTCCCAGTTTTACCGAACCTGATAACTCCTCTCATCGGCGATACTTTCAAATATACATAGTCGCCAACTTCAAAGGATATATCTCTTCTTCTTCTATCGGCATAGCTCTTTTGTCGGCTTTGGGCGGCGAGTAATCGCTTCTTAATAAAATCGACTTTGTCAGCAGCTTCGCGAATCATATCAGGACCCAACACAAGTCTATTTCCAGGCTCGACCCAACAAGCAGGAGATCGGCACGGTCTACCATATAATGCTTCGAATGGCGACATTGTCAGGCTCGCCTGGTAGCTGTTGTTATAAGAGAATTCAGCCAAATGCAGATGGTCTTCCCATGATCCACCGAAATCTAGAATACAAGCCCGCAATAGATCTTCTAAAATGCGATTCACCCTCTCAGTCTGACCGTCTGTCTGAGGATGATAAGCGGTGCTCATGTTTAACTTCGTTCCCAGCTCGACTTGAAATGCCTCCCAGAATTTGCTAGTGAATATTGTATCTCTATCACTTACTATGCTGAGCGGCACTCCATGTAGTCTAACTATTTCCCTGAAGTATATCTGCGCCAGACTCTGAGCAGTTCTGTTTGATCTGACAGGTATAAAATGGGCAGTCTTCGTGAAACGATCTACGATCACCCAAATACTGTCATTCCCTTTTCTGGTTCTAGGCAGACCATCAATGAAATCCATAGAAATATGCTCCCACTTCCAACCGGGAACTTCCAGTGGTTGTAATAATCCAGCCAATTTCTGTTGGTCACTTTTGACTAGCTGGCAAGTAGGGCATCGACTAACATATATCGAGATATCTCTTTTTAACGACTTCCACCAGAATGTGCGTTTGATATCATTATACATTTTATTCACACCCGGATGGATACTGAGCTTAGATTTGTGGCATTCATCAAGCACCTCTCTTCTTAATTCAGGAATATCTGGAACGCAAATTCGCCCTTCTAACCTCAGAATCCCTTCGCTATCTAACTGGAAATCTGAAGCATTGCCTTCACGAATTCGCTGATTTATTCCTTTGATAAATTGGTCGTCTTCTTGGAGAGCCGATATCTTATCAATCAACGAAGTCGCAATGACGAAACTGGCGATCATTTCATTCTTTCGGCTTAACGCATCGGCCACGACATTGGCTTTCCCTGGAGTGTATATAATTTCAAAGTCATATGCTGCAAGAAACTCCAGCCAACGCTGCTGCCTCAAATTTAAGTCCTTCTGAGTGAACAGATACTTTAACGACTGGTGATCTGTAAACAGTTCAAATCTCTCGCCCAGAAGATAGTGTCTCCAGATTTTCAAAGAGAATATGATAGCCAATAACTCAAGATCATGAGTTACATAGTTTTTCTCGTGCGGTTTCAGTTGACGGCTAGCATAAGCAATCACTTGGCCCCTTTGCATCAACACTGCACCAAGGCCTTCTCTAGAAGCATCAGTCCAGACTTTTAAATCTTGGTTGCCATCGATGATGGTTAACACCGGAGCTGTAGTTAATCTCAACTTCAGCTCTTCGAAAGCCTCCTCACTCTCTTGAGTCCATTTGAATTTAGAATGCTTCTTTGTAAGCTTCGTTAAGTGACCAGATATCTTCGAAAAGTCTTTAACGAACTTTCGGTAATAGCTAGCCAATCCGAGAAAACTGCGGACTTCAGTGGGAGTACTGGGCTGTTTCCAATTCTGAATAGCTGTGATTTTGCTTGGATCCACAGCGATTCCATCTTTCGATACGACATGGCCCAGAAATTTTACTTCATCTTGCCAGAATATACATTTGGAAAATTTGGCTTTCAATACATTCCTTCTGAGGATTTCTAGAACCTATTCCAAATGTTTTTCATGCTCGGCCTTTGATTTAGAGAAGATTAGAATATCATCAATAAAAACCAGAACAAATTTATTCAATACTCCTCTGAATACCCTGTTCATTAGATCGACGAAGTAAGCAGGGGCGTTACATAAGCCGAACGACATTACTAACCACTCGTAGAATAAGTCGGGGCCTCTGAACGCTGTCATTGGAACACACTCTTCGGCAATTCGAAGTTGATGGAATCCTGTAGCTAGGTCCATTCGTGAAAATACTTGTGCGCCATTTAATCGATCTAACAAATCATCTATTCGCGGCAATGGATATTTATTCTTTATGGTCTGTTTGTTCAGATCTCGATAATCCACACATAGACGTAGAGTACCGTCAGATTTTGGGACAAACACCACCGCTGCACCCCAATCAGAGAAACTAGGCCTGATCAGACCTTTCCATACCAGCTGTCGTGTTTGATTGTCTAATTCCTCCTTCTCTTTCAAGGACATTCTTCGAATAGCGTGAACTACTGGCCTTGCATTGGGAACCAAAGCAATTTTGAAATCTATTTCTCTCTGCGGAGGTAAGCGAACAACTTCTTCGAACACATCCGCATAGTTCTTGACGACAGGAATGTCTTTGATGAGGTCGGGAATATTCTCTGTGACTTCAGGAATATTTTCAATTAGGGCTGGAGAAACATTCAAAGCTGCCCAGAAGTCTTTTCTATT
Organism: Allium sativum; assembly: GCA_030737875.1. Taxonomy (NCBI): domain Eukaryota; kingdom Viridiplantae; phylum Streptophyta; class Magnoliopsida; order Asparagales; family Amaryllidaceae; genus Allium; species Allium sativum. The sequence goes on along the minus strand of CM060912.1, from coordinate 220,433,364 downwards.
AGCGTTCTGACCTTCACACGGTATGGTTATATAACTCCCTGATTTAATCTTAGCTCTAACAACCCTCTCGGCGCACCTAACCTCTGCTTCATATTTGGTTAGCCAATCCAATCCCAGAATAAGATCGAATTCATCGAAATTCATGACGACAGAGATAATAGGAAATTTATAGCAAGAAAAAGAGACGGGTACTGCACAAACCCAACTGAGATTGATGGAACCCCCAACTGGATTTTGCACCGCCATTGGTTCTTTGAGTTTCTTCAAATTCAAATCCAACTTCTTGACTGCACCTTTTGCAATGAAACTTTGTGACGCGCCTGTGTCAAACAGGACTTTGACTGGAATATTTTTGACAGTAAGCGTGCCTTCTAAAACATCGGCCCTTTCTTGACTAGCTGAGGGCTCGGAAGTTTCTGCTACTTCATTTATACATACGGTTTCAGATTTCTTTGAGAGTTGGCACTCCCGTGCAATATATCCTGCCTGGTGACACTTATGGCATCTCCTTTCCCCATGTGGGTTCTTTTGTTTCATAGTGGGCTTAGATCCACCTTTTCTTCGTTTATTCGAAGATTTGCAACTTATCGCCAGATGCCCTTTTCTATTGCAGCTTGAGCACGTGGCGGTCATTATTCGTTCGTTCCCAGGTTCAGCCCTTTTTCTCTTGGCACTGGGCTTCTTATTGACCTCAGACCTTGTATTGGCTTCAGGAATATCAGTTTCCGACTCTGTTTTGTCACTAGAATAGACTTCTTCTTCGTCGCGCAACATTCCTTTCTTATGGAGGTCTTCATACTGATAAGCCATGTAAATCATCTCTGGAAAAGGAAGCTTCACATGTCCCAATACTCTATTCTGATATCTCCTTTGCAGGCCATTGATAAATCTCAAATTCTTCCTCTTCAGATTTTGAATTAGATGAGGAGCAAAGTGAGAAAGTTCATTGAATTTCTTATGATATTCGGGAATTGTCATGTCGCCTTGAATCAAATAAGAAAATTCATCACATAATCTCTCGGTTGCTTCGGGAGGAGTAAATCTTTGTAGGAAAATCACTTTGAATCTGTCCCAGGTGATATCACCTTCTGGATTATTTCTGATGATTGTTTCCCACCAGATTAAAGCTTCTTCTTTGAGCGCCCAAGATGCTACTAACCGTTTCTGGTCATCTCTCAGCTGGATATGCTCAAAGATTCTTTCGACAGAACTCAACCAAGCTTGAGTTTGAATAATAGATTCATTGCCCGAGAATTGCGCTCCGTTCAGATTTCGATATTTCTTTAATAGAGCCTCTAGATCGGGTTCTGTATTCCTTCTGTTTCTGGCACTCATTTTTCTAGTACTTCTGCAATTAGCAGATCAAGTGTCAGGTCACAGAAAAGATATTTTAAAACATAGAAACATATACTTCAAGTGTAAATGTGTCTATCGAGGTGTAATTTCATTCTGCTTTACTCATACCAGGATATTGCTGATCCTATCTGTATTGAGTTACCCGTCCTAGAACACTACTAGTTCTATTTCTGACGAGTTCGTTCAAATGTTATATTCCAGAACTAAGCTTAACCAAAGCTCTGATACCACGATGTGACGACCCGATTTCCCGTTCTCACGGAAACAAGGTTATCTTTGGAATATAACACAGAAACATATAATAGCAGAACAGAATTAAATAAATACACCAGAATGAACAACAAAATATACCGGATAAAAGTAATCATCAGAGTTACACAGTATACAGGATCTTACTTAGTATAAATACAGTTCAGCTATAGATAAATGTCTACAGCGGAAATAAACAAAATATGTACAATAGGAGCTGAACAGCATAAAAAGAAATAAATGATAGAATCCATCTTCAGCTCCAGCTATCCAGAAAGAACCAGCTAAACCTGAATACAAGGCTGCCCGTGTAGAAAAAGGGGCACCCGAGTTTGAGAGTGAAACAAACTACGAGTCAGTCATTGGATTGGTATGAGAAATCCACTCAACACATATATAATTGGCTAATCACAGGACCACGCCACTTTCGTGGAACGGGTTTACTCCATTGGATCACCAGTGCTTTAAAACAAATCTTTCTTTTAAACATCGCTATGCTTTTTATAAAAATGAAGCCGTTATAAGACTCAGTTCCCATCACACAATGCAACGCAAACCGGAGGATAGAGTTTTTACCTTATAACGGCCAAGATATGCTTGATACGAATAAAACAAAGGCATTTGATATTATTGCTAGTGTTTATATGTTTTGAAAACAATTTCAAATCATAACTATCAATCATAGACGACATGAGCGTCCCATGCCACTATGTCGCCAAATGTATATATACAATCGAAACCGCATCGTCACGTATTTGGAAATTGGATTTCCGTCATGAACCAAGGCAAAAGATAGTCCTTACCGAATTCGAGACGCTCTAGCCCGCCCCTCAGGCAAGTACTCAGTCAAGCCTTTGGATCGTCAGGGCCGGTCCACCGATGTGGATTATAATTCCTGAACACTGCGTTTCCCCACCCTTTGGGGTGTAAACGAGCCAACGAATGACTCCATCGGACCCGGATCGTCCGATCAAACCGAGGCGCCTCGCAACAGCAACAACCACATAGGTGAAAAGTATATAAATGTCAGGGCTGGTAGGTCACTGACACCACCCTAGCTAGAAAGAAACGCAGGCCCTCCCTGATGTCCTCACCCGTTTTAGGTTCATACCGGGGTGTGAGGCTCGCGAATTCACGTTATACACAAAGCTACGCCACACAGGCGGTGCTTTGATCATCACCACAAGACTTTGCTTTTCAACAGAAGCCCTGATCACTGCATCTTAACATGCCACACAGGCAATTCATGCCATGCGACTGATGTCCATCGATATACAACCCCTGAGCTCGTGCGTCTCAGAGAAGGGCGTTAAGCAAAAGAATAAATTCTCCACCGCCAAACAGATGTATATTTAATAGAGATCAATCAACACAGAATAAAATCCAATGTCAGACACACAGTCCATTTACAAGTCCGTTCTGGGTCTGAACGAAACCGGAGGCACTAAATACCTCGCAAACCCATCGATCACCACGTACGTCTGGACGATCACCACTCATTATCCAAATTTCGGGATGCCTCCCAATCAGGACCTCGGTTACCATCCAAACGAGGTGAAGATCTCCGGTCTTCGACCATCGTCTTCATCTTCGAATTTCAATCGTCGGTCGATTATTCGAAATGAGAATTAACTCGGCCTTTCCAAATAATTCACGTATATTTAGGATTTCAAATCGATTTATTTCAATGGTTAAATTATTCGACAACACTGGTTTTGTCCTTTAATGTAATTTTCACACCAAACACATTCAACCATCAAACATCACATAAATCAAGCAAATTCAGTTTATTTCCATTCCATATCGCTTATGATATTTTATAACTATTTATCGCTATTTTTATTTATTTTAAAATAGCCATTTTATTCAAAACGACGCTTCGGGCCATAAGGCGGCCGTGGCGCTGTTTTTCTTCAGATTTTATTTACACATATCTGAAAATCTAACCGTTGGATCTTCACAAAATTTACATCATTAGAAAGGTCTTTTCAAAACGAACCCAACGGTTCCAGTTTCGGGAAAATCCGACGGTCGGATCTCCCGGTACACTCGTTTGAAATTTCGATTTCAAAATACGAACTGCAGCGTCGTTATTCGATTAAATATAATTACATTTATATATATATATAAATATAATCGTTTCTGGCGCTGTTTTTCTTCAGATTTGAATTAAACATTCCAGACAATGCAACCATTGGATTTTTACAAGGTTGGTGCCGTTGGAAAGATTATTCCAAGGCGAACCCGACGGTTGAGGTTTCGGGAAAATCCAATGGTCGGATTTCCCGCACTAGTCGTTTGAAATCACGATTTCAAAATACGAACTGCACGGCTTCGTTTCGTTTTAATTTTATTTATATTTATATATTTATATAAATATAGTTCATTCAACAATTTCAATATCGTTTTCACTTCAAATATTTTTCTAACACCCTAAATTTTGGAAAAATTTCGCCATAACCTCCCCTGCACCGGGAGCATCGGGAAATTGCAAATAGCGTTCCCGGTCCTTCTAATCTCAAAAAGAAAAAGAGAAAGCCAAGCGGCTAGCCAACAGGCTCAAAATCATCACCCAAACAAATCAGTAAATGTGTACCTATTTGTCGGGCACAAAATTTTATTCCTCTTCTCTAGCCCCTTTGCTATAACCTGTTCAATGAATATGCATATACATATATATACAGTTCTTATCATTTATCAATTTCTATTCGACTTCATATTTGATTTCTATTTGGTTTAAGAACTCCATTCATTCTAATGTTACTTAAATAGGTGCAAATCATTTCATTAGCTAATTAATGAATATTTCAACTCACATATGTTTGTTTTGAACAAGTGGCTATTTTTAACAATTCACATTTCAACGATTTATGCATACAATAAAAATGTGATTTTTATTGTAAAACAATTCATTTCAAAACACTATTTTTCTATATAGTTCATATAGTCGATAAAAGGTGATTTTTATTATCGAACAATTTGTTTCAAAATATGAATACCATTCAACACATGAATTTCTAAACAACGAATGAATATCAATTCAACACATGAATGTTTTCTATAGTTTAAGCATATGAAAATAATTCAAACACAAGAATATTATTCAAAATTTCGGCAGCATAACGGCAGGGTAGTTACACCGGCACCGTCCCTAGTACGGCTCCTCGCTCTACCTTAAAACCTCGCGGTTTTTGACAATGGGGATCATGCATCTAGTTCGCACGCAGGCGGCATGTATATATTTATTTCATTTCCACAACTAATCCTATGTGGTTTCAACCAAATATTTTTCAACCACAAACGGGTATTTTTCAACCGCAATCAACCAATATCAATCACAAACAATCCCAAACAATCATTCGCTATCAATCAATTTCCACAACAATTTCAACCAATAAATATCGTCCATGGTTTGTGGACGAGGGGCGTATATATATATATATATTTATATATAGCAATTCACTTTCATTTTCACACATATATAATATTTTTAAATCAGAAATCTCACCAATAACTATCCAACTACTACGACTCTTCTTCGCCAATCTCTCTTTCTGTTGCTTCGTCGCCCGTATTCTCTACATATGTAAAAATCGAATCTTTACGATGCTATTCAATATATAAAAATATGATTTTTACATTGGCTTTCAATATATAAAAATCTGATTTTTCTTTCGACTTTCGATATATAAAGATATGATTTTTCTTTCGACTTTCGATATATAAAGATATGATTTTTCTTTTGACTTTCGATATATAAAGATATGATTTTTCTTTTTAAAGAAATCAGTTTTCAATACCTTTTAAAAATCAAAATCAGTTTTTACTCTTTTTACAAAATCAGTTTTTAACTTTTAAAAACCAAATCAGTTTTTACTTATCTAAAATAAAATCAGTTTTAATTTCTTTTCAAATCAGTTTTTACTTTTTATTAAAAACAAAAATCAGTTTTCTTTTCTAAAATAAAATCAGTTTAAAAAATCTTTTCAAATCAGTTTTTACTTTTTATTAAAAACAAAAATCAGTTTTCTTTTCTAAAATAAAATCAGTTTAAAAAATCTTTTTAATAAAATCAGAATTAAAATAAAATAGATAAATAAAATAAAACTTACAGAGAGGGGGGGGGAGGAAAATCTTCGCAGACGTCGGAGGTGGCTTCGAGGGGCGGCTCGGGGTTCGAACGGGGAGGCGGTGGCTTCGGGTCTTCGATCGATGGAGGCGGTGGCTTCGGGGCTCGTGCGATCTGGGGGGGGGGGGGCTTCGGTGGGAGTTCGTCGTACGAGGGAGAGGGGGGGTGCGGTGATGGGCGGCGGCGCTTCAGGGGGGGGGCGGCTGTCGATAGTCATTAGGGTTTTTTTTTTCTCTTCGTTTGGAATTAAAACGAATGGGGGGGCAGTGAAGAAGAAAAAGGAGGGGAAAAGAAATTAAAATAATATATTTTTTTCTCCTTTTATTATTTAATTATTGTAAAAAGGTTGACTTTTACATACGACCTCGAAACGAGGCCCACCGCCTGTCGTCCATAGCGTTTATCCCCCATTCCGAACACAATGGGATATGTATCTTAAGCTGATTTGATCGTTACAATCAGTTTTCGTTGAATTTACATTTAAATCATTATATTGAATTTTAAACGTACATTTCAAATTACCGGGGTCACATACTAACTAGAAAAATTTCAGAAAAATATTTTCTAGCTTCATATTGACAATACGGTCTTAACAAAACTAGTTTCGTCGAATTCTGAGACAGTTTGAAAAATGGCCAATTTCCATTCGATTAAAATCAACAGAAACTGGTCAAACGCGTTTTCCTTTGCCACGCTCACATATTGATTCGAAAAATTATGAAATTTGAAACCTAGCAATAACCTGACACTGCGGATCTAACAAAAGTGGTTTCGTCGAAATCCGAGGTCATTTGCAAAATGTCCATTTTTAAGGGCCTGAATTCCATAGCGACTATTCAGAATTTTCAACTGGACATATCTTTTGATTCCCGCTATCAAATTTCGATTGGTCGGATTCGTTAGAAAGATATTCACTAACATATTTAAATATTTTTGGTTTCACTAAAATCCGGATTGTTTTGCACCCGGTACAGTACGACAAAGTTTGAATTCAATTTTTGAAACTGCCACGCCATTTCAGGCCTTGTTTATAATTATAATTAATTATATTCGTTTTCAATTGTCGATTCAAACTTAGTTTTCATTGCCATTATTTAAAATATTTATTTTAAATATTTAAAATCCATTATTTTAGCCAATTTAAAATTTTTAAATTGGTTCAGATTTTCTGGGTCGTTACACACACGGTAATGTATTCGATTTTGGCTATCCTTTGTAAATGAACAACTTAAGTGTGTGTGTCGCACATGGTACTTTACTCTAAAATGTCGGCTTGTTTATACGACATTTTATACCTTTATCAAACTTTGTACATCATTGTTTATTTCTAAATACCCAGTTATCAACTTAAACTGATCAATCAGAATAGTTAATCAAATATTTTTAATTGCCGAGTTATAAATCACTTGTCAAATAAAAATTCACACTATGGAATTATTTCCTTTTTATCATTTATTTATTTTATATCCTTATAAACTCTCTTTTCATTTCTATCCAATACTTTATCCTTCCCTTTTATTTTATAATTTCTTCTAATTTCTTCCTTTCTAATTTAAATCTCTTGGCCCAATTGCTCCTCGTCTACTGCAACAACCCGGAAAATCAGAACCAATTTAAAAAAATTTATGTTGGCAATTTTAATGAATTTTGAATATTTAAAATGAATTATTTTAAATAATAACAATGGAAAATTTATTTTCGACGAAGTTAAAACGAATAAATTTTATTTTAATTATAAAAGGAGTTTAAAATGGGGCGGTAGTTCGAAAATTCGATTTCTAATTTCAAATGAATATACAGAATTCGTTTTAAGTCAAAATTGGACGAAACAAGAAATATCTGAATCTGTTTAACGATATCTTTCTAATAGATATAAGAAACCGAGATTTCATTTTAGAAGTTGAAAGATATGTCTAGTTTAAAATTCAGAAAAGTTGCTATGGAATTTATATATATTTTAATATATATATATAAAGGCCTTAAAAATAGCCATTTTGCAAACGACCTCCGTTTTCGATGAAACCACTTTTGTTGGTTCCGGGATGTCAAATTATTGCTAGATTCCAATTTTCATAATTTTTGGGATCAATATGTGAGCGTGGCGAAGTTAAACGTGTTTTGGCAGTTTCAGTCAATTTGGATCGACCAGAAAATGGCCATTTTTCAAACGGTCTTCAAATTTGACGAAATTATTTTTATTAGGACCATATCGTCAATACGAAGCTAGGAATGATTTTTCTAGAATTTTTAGAGTCAGTATGTGGCCCTGACAAATTCAAATGTACGTTCAAACCCATATTTGAATGTTTTATATTTTAATTTGAAGAAAACTTAACGAAATAGTCGAATTAGCTAACGAAACATATCCCACTGTGTCCGGTATGGGGGTATTTAGCTTGGGGCAACAGTCATTGGGTATGATTTGGAGTTCTATGCAAAACCCAATTTTCTCAAATTAAATCATATTTAAAAATTAAATATAAATGATCTCATTAGCCGGTCAAAAGGGGTCAAACCCCTCTTTCTTCTTCAGCATGGTCAGCCGTATCTAGAGCCGCTGCTACCACTGCGATAAACGAACTAAATTGCTCAATTTTTATTCTCCTGATCGCCATCAAAATACAGGGAATTAAACGTGGTTTATACACGAAAATTGTGGAGCCTTCTTCGATCTACAAATCTATACTAAACTGAGGAATCATCGATGAGTAATTCGTGAGTTATGGGAGCACAAAGTTCATTAGTTCGGCATGGTTTTCGAGAGGCCAGAGGAGATCGAACTCCACCTCCTCACAGGCACGGTAGGTGGCTCCAAGGCGGACGTTGGGGTGGCGATTGATGGTGGTCCGACGCGATGATCAGACCGGTGCAGGCGGTTGAAGTTTTGAGCGAGATCCGGAGTATTAAAACGACGGGGTTCAGATATTCTTCTTCCAGGAATTTGCAATAGTTTTCAAACATTGTAAAGGTAATCAATTTAAATATGATTAAATGTTGTAATATTTTTTTTATATTATACCCAACATTGTTTTTATGTTAACTTTATATAAATAAATTTAGCATGGTTTTTAAATCTGAAAATATAAAAGAAAGAAGAAAAGAAAAAAAACATTGTTTTAAAAATCTGGAATTTTTAAAAATAAAAAGCATAGTTTTAAATGAAGTTTTAAAAAAAAGAAGGAAAAATCTGATTTTTTTATATAAATATACATTATATGAAATTGAATTGTTTAAAATATATATAGAGAGAGAGAACATTTGTTTTGAAATCTATATGGCATTGTTTTTGAAATCTATATGACATTTGTTTTAAAATCTATATGGCATTGTTTTTGAAATCTATATTGCATTGTTTTTATAGAAATATACATGTTTTTTAGAAGTGAAAATATACATGGTTTTTAGAAGTGAAAATATACATTGGTTTTAAAATAATAAAAATATGATTTTTAAAATATATAGAACAGTATAAAAAATGTGATGTTTAATATAAAAAAAAATCATTTTAAACAGACTACGATGGAACCGACTGGAAATGAATACAAATCCAAACCGTTCAGAAATAAAAGAATGGAGGAGTGGATCCCCAAGGTGAGAACTTCTAACTAAAATAATTTCTGTACAGTTATTTATTATATAACTGCATATGTGAACTGCTCCCCGTCGTCCACAGACCATGGACGACTTGTTTTATTGCATTATTTGTTTGTTGTGATTGGATTATCATGTACGATGTGTTGTATATAAAAATTATTTATATAAAATAAATATATAAATTATTGTGAAATGAAAACAAAATAAATATTCATTTACAAACTGGACAGTTTGTTTATGTATACCAATTTATCTGATATTGATTGGGACGATAAATTTTACACATCGCCCAACTGCACAAATAATAAACAGTATTGGTTGTTTGAAAACCCCACACGGGTATTGGGATAATATTAGACATACACTGATCCCGATAGTTAGTGGTATGTCAATCAAATGGGTTGACAGACTGTATAAGCGTTATTTATTCATTTTAATGCTTGTACAGTTGTAGAAAGCACTCTGGATGTTGTTTGAATTTTTAATGATGGCTTATCATTACTGTTGTATACATGTGATGTTGAAATCCATATAACGGAAATTATATGGTAATTGATTGAGTATGATTCAGTTCAGAATTAACGAATATTTTAAAATAATATTTAGAAAATATTGAAATGTGAAGCCGTGTTAAGTAGTTAAATGCCATTTTAACACGAACGGAAATTTGGTCGATTTTATTCATTTTATAATGAATATCGAAAAGGGATTTCAAAATTTGATACTTTGAAAATATTACCATTTTAATATTGAAACGATATGGATTATTCAAAACGGATTGAAATGGAATTGAATTGAAATTGATTTAAAATGAATTGAAAACATATTGAAATGGAATTGAATTGAAATCGATTTAAAATTAATTCAAAACGGATTGAAATGGAATTGAATTGAAATCAATTAAAAATGAATTCAAAACAGATTGAAATGGAATTGAATTGAAATCGATTTAAAATTAATTCAAAACAGGTTGAAATGGAATTGAATTGAAATCGATTTAAAATGGATTAAAAACAGATTGGAATGGAATTGAAATCGATTTGAATTGAAATCAATTTGAAATGAATTTAAAACGAATTTATATTGGAATATTCAATTTTGATTCGAATTTGAAATGGAAGTGGAAATCGCTTTTACAAACGAATTTAAAACGATTTATGGAATTCATTTTAAACGGAAATCGATGAAATATATAATATATATTATATATATTATAATGGCCTGAATAGAACACGCCGCGCATCGGCAGTTTGCTAATTTCGACCATTAACTTCAAATGGACGTTACGGGAGATCCGACCGTCGGATTCTCCTAAAACCGGAACCTTGGGTTGGTATCGAAAAGAGCTTTCCAATGAATACAGGAGATTTGAAATCTAACGGTTGGATTTGGAGATATATCCAAATCAATTTCAAAAAAGGTTGCTATGGATGTAGTTTGGTGGCTGTTAATGGAAACCAACTGTACGGGCGATAATAAAATTATCAAAAATATGAAAAAATTATGTAAAATCATTATAAATGATTTGGAAAGATTTTGGGTGAAAAATTCCAGTTTTGAAAAGATAAAAATTTATTTTTTTCAAAATTAACTAGTTATTAACTAGAATACTTATTTATTTATTTTTAAATAAATATATTGGATTTGAAAATGGTTTTAAAATAACCAGAATTTTCCAACGAATAAATTGGAATGGATTTGAATCGAAATTATCTTTGAAATATTTCGATATTGGATTCCTTGATTATTCGGATATTGTGGAGGAATTTGGAAGATATATATATATCGTTATTCCAATACGATATTTGTTGGTCTAAGAATTTGATATTGAATATAAGCCGATATATTTTCTATTCAGAGCCTTGTATTTGATATCAAAATGGATTTTGGGTTTGTCGTGAACGGTGTCTTCATTAACACTGTTCTTTAACCCAATTGAGAAAAGAATAAATCTTTAAACTAAGATTTAGAGAAGTTTACCAATTAATTAATATTTAATTGGAATTGAATTGAAATGGGATTTTGGGTTTATCGTGAACCGTGTTTTAAATAACATTGGTTCTTTAATCCGATTAACAATGAAAATGAGATTTTGGGTTTGTCGTGAATGGTATCTTTAAAAATACTGTTCTTAAACCCAATGGAGTTAAGAAAACTAGAAGCTAGCTGGAGATTAGCTAGGTCGAATGGTTTCCTGGGTATTGATCTGATGTTCGTTTCGGCCTTCGGGAATAATACTTAGGGAATTGTTCTCTTACTAATTTACTGTTAGAGACTGATGGAATGGAATGTGATTTTGTGTTTATCGTGAACAATGTTTTAAATAACACTTGTTCTTTAACCCGATCAACAATGGAAATGGGATTTTGGATTTGTCGTGAATGGCATCTTTAAAAATACCGTTCTTAAACCCAATGGAGTTAAGAGAATTAGAAACTAACTGGAGATTAGCTAAGTTGAATGGTTTCTTGGGTATTGATCTGATGTTGGTTTCGACCTTCGGGATTAATACTTAGGGAATTGTTCTCTTACTAATTTACGGTTAGAGGCTGATGAATGGAATGTGATTTTGGGTTTATCGTGAACCGTGTTTTAAATAACATTGGTTCTTTAACCGGGTTAAAGATGAAATTAAAGAATAAATTTAAAGAATTTATCTTTGATAAAATTAATGGGAACCTTTCCCAAAGGAAATGTATATTTGAATAAAAGAATATTCTGAATTGGAATGAGGCGTATGATGTGTTGTTATAACACTTGATTATAAGATACGTGGGTTATTCAGAAAGGCCGGGTTTATACCCATTCTGAATAACTGGTTCGGCGATAAGTCGAAGAGATTGAAGACAGTGCAAGACCGATGATCTTCACATCGAATGGATGGGTGCTACTGATGCTCACGATTGGAGTAGCTACCTTGAAGGGGCTAAAGTGGTAGCCATCCGGACGTACTTGTTGATTGTACAGATATGCGAGGGCCTCTCCCCTGTATTGGACATATGGGGGAGGAATAAGGTGCCTCCGGTTTCGTTCAGACCCAGAACGGACTTGTAAATGGTTGGTGTGTCTGACGTTGTATTCCTTTATATTGTGTCCGTTGATCTCTGCTAAATATATATCTGTTTGGTGGTGGAGAATTTATTCTCTTTCTTAACACCATTCTCTGAGACGTACGAGCTTAGAGGTTATACATTGGCAGAAATCAGTGGTACGGTATGGATTGATAGTGTGGCATGCTGAGATGCAGTGATACAAACTTTTGTTGAAAAGTAAAGTTTTGTGGGTGATGATCAAATCACAACTTTAATATAATACGGCTTTGTGTAGCGTTAATTCGTGAGCCTCACACCCCAGAGTGAACCAGAAACGGGGAGGACCTCCGGGAAATGGACATATGCTGGTTCCTAGCTAGCAGGGGTGTCAGCTTTTTTCACGCCCTGACATTTAATTCATGTGGATGTTGCTTATAACTACTTGATGCACAGAGAGGCGCCTCAGGTATATGGTGATTACAGAGGCTTACGGGCCCTAGATCACCTAGAGTTTCGATAGAACCGGCTAGCATATAGTTTATGGCGTTTTTAACCATCGACGGATGGCCAACCCCGATGATCCAAGGGTCACTCGAGCTCTGATCCTGAGGTACGGGCTAGCGTGTCTCGAATTTGCACAGGATATTCCCTTTGCCTTGGTTCATAGATGGAATCCAACTTCCAATATGACATTTTGCGGTTTTAATTGTAGAATTAGTATGGCGACATGATATATGGTACCCATGCCGTCTATGATTGATACATTTATATTTAAAGTTGTTTTCTTCACTTATAGTAATAATAAAAGATTAAATTTCGCGTATCAAGCATTATTTGGCTATTATAAGGTAAACCCCGATCATTTGACTTGCGTTGCATTGTGTGATGGGACCTGGGTCTTATAATAGCTTCATTTTTCTTTATTTAACATTGCACTGTTTGTTTTATGCACTGGTATTCTTGGGAGGAAACCCATTCCGCGTTATACGGCGTGGTCCCTCGATTTACCTAAATTTAAAATAAAGATTAATAACTGTTTTAGTTCTCACACCAATCACATGATTGACCTGGAGTTTATTGTTTTAACCTAAACTCTAGGTGCCCCTACTTTCCACACGAGCAGCTAGTAGTTTTGGTTTTGCAGATTTATATTCACAGGATCCTGGTTTGCAGTTGAAGCGATATTCGGAAACCTCTGTATCCGCGTATCTATTTTCAGTTGTGCTTTGTATTGTTTTCCGCTGTTATGTATTTAAATTAATTTAAATCTATGATATTTTCTGTGTAATATTTATTCATACTCTGTTATATTGTTGTATTCTGATGGAATTGTTGTAATAAGCAATGAAATGTTCTTATGTTTGTGTTCTGATTTTTCGTGTTCTCAAAGAAATCCGGGCTTTCCTTCACGTGGAAGTTTGGGTCGCCGCAGGCGGTATCAAAGCTTTGGTTTACAGAACTAGAGAACATGACACATTAGAACCGAACGAAAGAATTAATCTGATATTGGATTAGTAGTATCCAATAAGAATGGTTCGTTAGAGATAGGATCAGTAGTACCCTAGAACGAGTGTGAAGAGTGTTATTTTTAAAATAGAAATTCAAACAAATTTTGTTTTGAAAATTTATATCAAATTATACATTTTTGAATATTTATTTAAATTGATTTGGACTATCGGGTATATGGAGATTTTGAATATACGCGTATTCGAAGTCTCAAATATACCGGATGGATATAAAATCGCACTCTAGTCCTCCGGAGATGATTATGATGATCCGTATACCATCATCAGTGTTTTTGTTCGAGTTTCAAAAGTGGAATATCTATATATTTCCAATCGACTTGTGAAAGAACCAAAACTTACATAGGACCATTAGTTGTGAATTGACAACAAAAATATGATTTTTGACTATATGTATTAAAGATATATGTTTGAAAAGCTAATTCACAGACTGATTGCTGGTTGAGTTGTTTGATTGTTAGTGCAACTAATAAAAATATTGAATAATAATTAATTAAACCCATATGTAAATGAAAGGTAAATTAGCCCAAATGAGTCAAATATTGAACTGAAGTGAAATTTGATTGAAATTGCGTGCGCATACATGTATATACATTGAACAGGTCAAAGCAAGGAGGCTAGAGAAGAGGAATAAAATTGTATGTCCGACAAATAGGTACATGTTTACCATTTTATTGGGTTTTGGATGATTTTATGAGCCAATTGGCTAGCCGCTTGGCTTTTTCTTTTTCTTTTTGAGATGAGAGGGCCTGTGTGATGGTTTGGGGATTTTCCGGGTGCTCCCGTACAAAGGAGGTTATGGCGATTTTTTTTTGAAAATTTGGGGTGTTAGCCAAATTTTTGAAGAATTTGGAAATTCTTAGAAACTGAAAAGTTGGAGAATGAAAGCTAGAATGAAAGTTTGGTTGGTTAAACAACTTTCAGCTCCGTTCCTTTTCGAGGACGAAAAGATTTTAAGTGAGGGAAACTGTAACAACCCGGAAAATCACAACCAATTTATAAAAATTTATTTTGGAAATTTTAATGAATTTTGAATATTTAAAATGAATTATTTTAAATAATAACGACGAAAAATTTATTTTCGACGAAGTTAAAATGAATAAATTTTATTTTAATTATAAAAGGAGTTTAAAATGGGGCGGTAGTTCGAAAATTCGATTTCTAATTTCAAATGAATATACAGAATTCGTTTTAAGTCAGAATTGGACGAAACAAGAAATATCTGAATCTGTTTAATCATATCTTTCTAATGGATGTAAGAAACTGAGATTTCATTTTAGAAGTTGAAAGATATGTCTAGTTTAAAATTCAGAAAAGTTGTTGTGGAATTTATATATATTTTAATATTTATAAAGGCCTTAAAAATAGCCATTTTGCAAACGACCTCCGTTTTCAACGAAACCACTTTTGTTGGATCGGTATGTCAAATTATTGCTAGATTCCAATTTTCAAAATTTTTGGCATCAATATGTGAGCATGGCGAAGTTAAACGTGTTTTGACAGTTTCAGTCAATTTGGATCGACCAAAAAATGGCCATTCTTTAAACGGTCTCCAAATTTGACGAAATTAGTTTTATTAGGACCATATTGTTAATACGAAGCTAGAAATAATTTTTCTAGAATTTTTAGAGTCAGTATGTGGCCCCGGCAAATTCAAATGTACATTCAAATCCATATTTGAATGTTTTATATTTTAATTTAAAGAAAACTGAATGAAACAGTCGAATTGGGTTACGAAACATATCCCATTATGTTCGGTATGGGGGTATTTAGCTAGTAGCGACAGTTGTTCGGTATGATTTGGAGTTCTATGCAAAACCCAATTTTCTCAAATTAAATAATATTTAAAAATTAAATATAAATGATCTCATTGGCCGGTCAAAAAGGGTCAAACCCCTCTTTCTTCTTCAGCGTGGTCAACCGTATCTAGGTCCGCTGCTACCACTACGATAAACGAACGAAAATGCTCAATTTTAATTCTCTAAATCGCCATCAAAATACAGGGTATTAAACGCGGTTTATACACGAAAATCATGGAGCCTTCTTCGGTCTACAAATCTATACCAAACTGAGGAATTATCGATGAGTAATTCGTGAGTTATGGGAGCACAAAGTTCATCAGTTCGGCGCGGTTTCGAGAGGCCAGAGGGGATCGAACTCCGCCTCCTCATAGGCGCAGGTGGGTGGCTCCAAGGCGGACGTTGGGGTGGCGACTGATGGTGGTCGAACGCGATGATCAGAGCGGCGCAGGCGGTTGAAGTTTTAAGTGAGATCTGGAGTATTAAAATGACGGGGGTTCAGATTTTCTTCTTCCAGGAATTTGCAACAGTTTTCAAACATTTTAACGGTAATCAATTTAAATTTAAATATGATTAAATGTTGTAATTTTTTTTATATAATACCCAGCATTGTTTTTATGTTAACTTTATATAAATAAATTTAGCGTGGTTTTTAAATATGAAAATATAAAAGAAAGAAGAAAAGAAAAAAACATTGTTTTAAAAATCTGGAATTTTTAAAAATAAAAAGCAAAGTTTTAAATGCAGTTTTTTAAAAAAAAAAGGAAAAATATGATTTTTTTATAAATATACATTATATGAAATCGAATTGTTTAAAATATATATATATAGAGAGAGAACATTTGTTTTGAAATCTATATGGCATTGTTTTTGAAATCTATATTGCATTGTTTTTATAGAAATATACATGGTTTTTAGAAGTGAAAATATACATGGTTTTTAGAAGTGAAAATATATATTGGTTTTAAAATAATAAAAACATGATTTTTAAATTATATACAACAGTATAAAAAATGCGACGTTTAATATAAAAGAAATCGTTTTAAACTGACTGCGATGGAACCGACTGGAAATGAATACAAATCCAAACCATTCAGAAATAAAAGAATGGAGGAGTGGATCCCCAAGGTGAGAACTTCTCATAAAATAATTTATGTACAGTTATTTATTGTATAACTGCATATATGAACTGCTCCCCGTCGTCCACAAACCATGGATGACTTGTTTTATTGTATTGTTTGTTTGTTGTGATTGGATTGTGATGTATGATGTGTTGTATATAAAAATTATTTGTATAAAATAAATATATAAATTATTGTGAAATGAAAACAAATAAATATTCATTTACAAACAGGACGGTTTGTTTATGTACACCAATTTATCTGATATTGATTGGGACGATAAATTTTACACATCGCCCAACAGCACAAATAATAAACAGTATTTGTTGTTTGAAAACCCCACACGGGTATTGGGATAATATTTGGCATACATTGATCCCGATAGTTAGTGGTATGTCAATCGATGGGTTGACAGACTGTATAAGCATTATTTATTCATTTTAATGTTTATATAGTTGTAGAAAGCACTCTGGATGTTGTTTGAATTTTTAATGATGGATTATCATTATTGTTGTATACATGTGATGTTGAAATCCATATAACGGAAATTATATGGTAATTGATTGAGTATGATTTCAGTTCAGAATTAACGATTATTTTAAAATAATATTTAGAAAATACTGAAATGTGAAGCCGTGTTAAGTACTTAAATGCCATTTTAACACGAACGGAAATTTGGACAATTTTATACGTTTTATAATGAATATCGAAAAGGTATTTCAAAATCTAATACTTTGAAAATATTATCATTTTATTATTGAAACGATATGGATTATTCAAAACGGATTGAAATGGAATTGAATTGAAATCGATTTAAAATGATTTGAAAACACACTGAAATGGAATTGAATTGAAATCGATTTAAAATGAATTCAAAACGGATTGAAATGGAACTGAATTGAAATCGATTTAAAATGAATTCAAAACATATTGAAACGGAATTGAATTGAAATCAATTTAAAATGAATTCAAAACGGATTGAAATGGAATTGAATTGAAATCGATTTAAAATGAATTCAAAATGGATTGGAATGGAATTGAAATCGATTTGAATTGAAATCGATTTGAAATGAATTTAAAATGAATTTATATTGGAATATTCAAATTTGATTTGAAATTGAAATGGAAGTGGAAATCGTTTTTAAAAACGAATTTAAAACGATTTATACAATTCGTTTTAAATGGAAATAGATGAAATATAATATATACGTATATATTATATATATTATAATGGCCTGAATAGAACGCGCCGCGCAGCAGCAGTTCGCGAATTTCGACCATTAATTTCAAATAGACATTACGGGAGATCCGACCGTCGGATTCTCCCAAACTCAGAACCGTTGGGTTCGTATCGAAAAGAGCTTTCCAATGAATACAAGAGATTTGAAATCTAACGGTTGGATTTGGAGATATGTCCAAACCAATTTCAGAAAAGGTCGCTATGGATGCAGTTCGGTGGTCGTTATTGGAAACCGATTGTACGGGCGATAATAAAATTATTAAAATTATGTAAAATTATAAAAAATGATTTGGAAAGATTTTGGGTGAAAAATTCCAGTTTTGAAAAGATAAGAATATATTTTTATCGAAATGAACAAGTTATTAACTAGAATAATTATTTATTTATTTTTAAATAAATATATTGGATTTGAAAATGGTTTTAAAATAACCAGAATTTTCCAACGAATAAATTGGAATGGATTTGAATCGAAATTATCTTTGGAATATTTCGATATTGGATTCCGTGATTATATGGATATTGTGGAGGAATTTGGAAGATATATATATATATATATATATCATTATTCCAATAAGATATTTGTTGGTTTAAGAATTTGATATTGAATATAAGCCGATATATTTTTTATTCAGAGCCTTGTATTTGATATCAAATTGGATTTTGGGTTTGTCATGAATGGAGTCTTCATTAACATTGTTCTTTAACCCAGTTGAGAAAAGAATAAATCTTTAAGCTAAGATTTAGAGAAGTTTACCAATTAATTAATATTTAATTGGAATTGAATTGAAATGGGATTTTGGGTTTATCGTGAACCGTGTTTTAAATAACATTGGTTCTTTAACCCGATTAACACTGGAAATGAGATTTTGGGTTTGTCATGAATGGTATCTTTAAAAATACTGTTCTTAAACCCAATGGAGCTAAGAAAACTAGAAACTAGCTGGAGATTAGCTAAGTTGAATGGTTTCCTGGGTATTGATCTGATGTTGGTTTCGGCCTTCGGGATTAATACTTAGGGAATTGTTCTTTTACTAATTTACGGTTAGAGACTGATGGAACGGAATAAGATTTTGGGTTTATCGTGAACGGTGTTTTAAATAACACTTGTTTTTTTTACCCGATTAACAATGGAAATGGGATTTTGGGTTTGTCGTGAATGGTATCTTTAAAAGTACTATTCTTAAACCCAATGGAGTTAAGAGAATTAGAAACTAATTGGAGATTAGCTAAGTTGAATGGTTTCTTGGGTATTGATCTAATGTTGGTTTCGGCCTTCGGGATTAATACTTAGGGAATTGTTCTCTTACTATTTTACGGTTAGAGGCTGATGAATGGAATGTGATTTTGGGTTTATCGTGAACCGTGTTTTAAATAACATTGGTCCTTTAACCTGGTTAAAGATGAAATTAAAGAATAAATTTAAAGAATTTATCTTTTATAAAATTAATGGGAACCTTTCCCAAAGAAAAAGAATATTTGAATAAAAGAATATTCTGAATTGGAATGAGGCATATGATGTGTTGTTTTAACACTTGATTATAAGATACGCGGGTTATTCGGAAAGGCCGGGTTATACCATTCTGAATAACTGGTTTGGCGATAAGTCGAAGAGATTGAAGACGGTGCAAGACTGACGATCTTCACATTGAATGGATGGGTGCTACTGATGCTCACGATTGGAGTAGCTACCTTGAAGGGGCTAAAGTGGTAGCCGTCCGGACATACTTGTTGATTGTACAGATATGCGAGGGACTGTCCCCTGTATTGGACATATGGAGGAGGAATAAGGTGCCTTCGGTTTCGTTCAGACCCAAAACGGACTTGTAAATGGATGATGTGTCTGACATTTTATTCCTTTATACTATATTCATTGATCTCTGCTAAATATATATATATGTTTGGTGGCGGAGAATTTATTCTCTTGCTTAACACCCTTCTCTGAGACGTACGAGCTTAGAGGTTATATATTGGCAGAAATCAGTGGTACGATATGGATTGATAGTGTGGCATGCTGAGATGCAGTGATACAAACTTTTGTTGAAAAGCAAAGTTTGGTGGATGTTGATCAAAGCGCAGCTTTAATATAGCACGGCTTTGTGTAGCGTTAATTCGTCAGCCTCACACCCCGGTGTGAACCATAAACGGTGAGGACCTCCAGGAAATGGACATATGCTGGTTCCTTGCTAGGAGGGGTGTCAGCGTTTTTCATGCCCTGACATTTTACTCATGTTGATGTTGCTTATGATTACTTGATGGATAGAGAGGCGCCTCAGATATATGGTGGTTGCAGAGGCTTATGGGCCCCAGATCACCAAGAGGTTCGATAGAATCAGCTAGCATATAGTTTATGGCATTTATAAACATTGACGGATGGCCGACCCCGAAGATCCAAGGGTCACTCGAGCTCTGATCCTGAGGCACGGGCTAGCGTGTCTCGAATTTTCACCGGATATTCCCTTTGCCTTGGCTCGCAAATGTAATCCAACTTCCAATACGATATTTTGCGGTTTTAATTGTAGAACTATTATGGCGACATGATATACGGTACCCATGCCGTCTATGATTGATACATTTATATTTGAAGTTGTTTTCTTTACTTGTAGTAATAATAAAAGATTAACTTTCGTGTATTAAGCATTATTTGGCTATTACAAGGTAAAACCCTATCCTCCGGCTTGCGTTGCATTGTGTGATGGGACCTGGGTCTTATAATAGCTTCATTTTTCTTTATTTAGCATTGCACTGTTTGTTTTATGCACTAGTATTCTTGAGAGGAAACCCGTTCCGTGTTATACGGCATAGTCCCTCGATTTACCTAACTTTAAAATAAATATTAATAAATGTTTTAGTTCTCACACCAGTCACATGACTAACCTGGAGTTTATTGTTTTAACCTAAACTCTGGTTGCCCCTATTTTCCACACGGGCAGCTAGTAGTTTTGGTTTTGCTGATTTATATTCATAGGATCCTAGTTCACAGATGAAGCGATATTCGGAAAGCTCTGTATCCCCGTATCTGTTTTTAGTTGTGCTTTGTATTGTTTTCCGCTGCTATGTATTTAAATGTAATTTAAATCTCTGATATTTTCTGTGTAATATTTATTCATACTCTGTTATATTCTTGTATTCTGATGGAATTGTTGTAATAAGCAGTGAAATGTTCTTATGTTTGTGTTCTGATTTGTCATGTTCTCAAAGCAATTCGGGCTTTCCTTCACGGGGAAGTTTGGGTCGCCACATCTTGCTGGTTCCTCTTCTTTATTCTCTCACGAACTTGGCCCAGTCTGCTTTGGCCCATCCTCTCTTTTTATATTTTATTTGTTTCAATTTTTTTTAAATTTCCTAAGGCCCAATCTCTTCTCTGTGATCTTACAATTTTTTTCTATTGAATGATTTAGGCCTAGTCCAGTGTCCCCTAGTCCAGCCCAATACCCCACGGCCCACTTCTCTTCTCCTTTATGTTGCTGCGCCAACTTCTTTGCTTCCTATACTTGGTTCCAGCTCCCTCCATTTTCCAATTTTGTTTCAATTTGTTTTCAAACCAACTAATCATGGTTATAACAGCTAAAAACTGTTCAAGCCTAAATGTTATACCCCTCCTTCTTCCTTATGTTGTCGGAGCTCTTATATGTACATCCATGCACACGTATCACCGTGCACGCTCATCCCACTGGCCATCGACCTCTAATGACCGTTCTCGCAGACTATGATTCACAAACCATTTCCCTATTTACACTCAGATTCATTACCCCCAAATCTACAGCAATTTCAACGTTAAACCTAACTCACCGATATAAATTTCAATCCAAGAAACCACCAACTGCTACTTCCTCTGACCGTCAGAACGCGTCCAACTTCGGCCATGACATGGTGACTACTCCCGGCACCCATCCCTCTAGTGCGCAGTCCCCTAGCTCCACCGTGGCGTCGCTATTAACCGATGAACACAGATTGAAAAATTGTAATAAAAAAACCTACACTACAAGAAATCACTGATTTTGCAGCGGAAAAATCCATCGCCAATCCCTTGCTAAAGGCCTTTTAGCGACGGATTTGCAGCAGAATGTGGCTGTTGCTAAAAAACACGTCGGTATTTTAAGCACGATTTTGCAATGGAAATTAACGTCGATTCTCTGTCACTTCACCGTCGTTTTCTAATATAATGTCATTTCATTTTAAAATATTTCACCGACGTTTTACCGACAGGTATATATAACATAATAAAATCAGTAAATATTTTTCCGTTGCTAAATGCACGCTATTTAGCAAGGGATTACCGACGAAAATATATAGCAAACATTTTTATTCCAGTTATCCGTCGGTAAATCCTAGATATACAACGATGGATACATCCCTTGGCTATCCTTCGGTAAAACGTCACTATCTTTAAAATATCAATTCCTGCTTAATGACGTTTTAGTGTCGATTTTGATAAAAGTTCCCTCGGTATTACCTTTCTATTCTGGCTATATATATATATATATATATATATATATATATATATATATATATATTCCAGCCATTGTTATATATATATATAATGCATGGACATAAAATGAGAGACATTAACAAAAAAGGAAATGCAATTGTTGGTTTTTTATCACAATAAATTTTTTTTTTACTAAAGCTAATATTCTATACAAAAAACAATACCGTCCACAATCATCCATCAATTCACACATACACTAGACTGAATTATAACTAACAAAACTATTCAGCTAGTGCTAGTGGTATTCCATACAAAAACATCATCCTTACTCATAATACCCATACAAAAAAACCACATAAAAGAAGCATCAACGAAATATAGCCAGCTACCATACCCGAGTAACTCATGAAGATGATGATGGTGAAGGATCTTCATAATCAGATTCATTATTTCTCTGAAGCATTGCTATCACTTGTTTCATTTGTGCTTGAAAGTTTTCTCTGTCTGCTTTATGTCAAATAATCTACAGACATGCAAAACCTGAACGAAGGTAAAATGGTAAACAAAATGATCAAAAATAAACAAGTAGTTGAAATGAACAGTTAATTTAACTATGTTTTAAATTCCAAATCCAAGTGAAAATGAGAAATAAAAGTCATGTATGGCAGATCTAATTAGGCTAATAAACAAATGAAATAATACACTACAAAATGAATCAATCAAAGATGACACTGAATTTGGTTATGATCTATAGAAAGAATGTAGGTAAATAAAATGAATGAATTAAAGAGAGAAAATAGTGTCATCTGCACAAATGATTTGTAGTAGCAGAATTTAGCAATCCAGTTGCTTTAATTGACTTTAAGGTGGTGCCTGGTGCAAACGGTAAGGTTACCCAGCTGGTAATCTGGAGCGCACAGGTTCGAGCCCCGGCCTCTTCACATAATGTGAGGGAAAGGCTGCGCGCGCTAATCGACCACCCCCAGAGCCCGGAAAGATGTGAGAATGGTACTAGATAGGAGACTGTATAGGAAGTCCTCACGCTTGAGTACGGGAGCCTTCGGCACTGGGTATCCACCTTTAGTTGCTTTAATTAACTTTAATTGTATAATATATTACTTATAGTATTGTATAATCAGTAACTTACACATCCAATTACGGCCCATCCACTATGCACTCAGCCTTCTAAACTAGATTGATTTTTCTGCATAACACTAAGAGAAAGAAATAAGTTAAGCCAACTCACATAGTAACGGAAGTAAAGGAATAGAACAAATTGAAATACAATGAGAGAAAAAAAAGGAGATATAGTACATTGAATAAATAACTAACATGAAAAATATCATTAGACAATGCATCATAAAAAAGAGAGTAGAAAGCACACTCCAAGCAGTTTACATAACCCAGACAACAATCCAAGTTTGAAATGTCATGTAAGCCAAAAAAAATTATAATTACAAAAAATAACTTATAGTAAGAAAATGACTCCACTTGCAACTTTTTTTCACACCGAAACAAATTACTTTATTCTACATATTGATGCTTCGCACATCATTATTTCCCAAACATAAAATGATTAATATAAGAAACGAACAAGTGTTTATAAAGATTGGAAGGGAAAATTATTAGACCGATGGGAAAGACAATCAAAACATATAGGTCCATCAAGTTAAGAAAAGCCAATCCTAAGTTTATTGGAAATGTTATGATGCAGTTGCTAAAATTTGCATATAGTGGCGGATCAATTTTTTTTGGGTATATGTTTATTACTCAAAAATAGTAACTTGTAAAATATAAACAAAAGATTAACAAATTAGAGTCATCAAACATGAATAATATTATTGCTCAAGCCAGAAAAATTTGTACTTTAAATTGTAAAGCATATAATGGTGCAGATTTTAGTATAAAATTCACAGTAAATAAGTGAATCATGTAATGAAATCATTCCTTGTATCCTTAGTTTACATAGGTCTGGGGTTCTTATGATCTATTAGTAACAACTCATGAAACAAAGAATGAACAGATAAATAATGTTATCAAAATCTAAAAAAGAAGCAAGTTATTCTAATTAATACCTCAAACGAGAAATACTATAATCACCGGCAGTTAAAGCAGTGATTCATATCCATGAGTTCTAATTGGCAATAAAAACATAAAGTGACATAATTTAAAATACCTTGATCCCAATTCTGGCAGTGATATAATATGAACCAACTTCATTGTTAAACTTAAGTAGCAGCTTTAACCTGCAGCTGGGTAAAAAGACCCACTAGTAACAAGCTCGAGCAAGTTATCTTCTTCTCTGGTTGTGGGAGCAGAGCTGACTTATCTTTCTCAAATGGCACAACAAGCTTCCTCAAGTTTTTTTTGGGTTATCAGGACCTAAATTTTTAATTCATTTCAAGAAGTGCAATCATGTTAATCTTTCAAGAAGTGCAAATACAATAAGACAACTTTATTTCATATTTTCACATGCAACACAAAACGAGGGAGACCCGATAAGTAACAGATGCATGGAAACAACATTATTTATATTCTAACATTAAAAAAAATACTAAGAAAACAAGATGGAATAGAGCCCATGTTACAACACATGTTAAATTTATATTAAAAAAATAAGTATAAAATATTTAGATATGTTACAGAACTCAATATAAAGCATTAAACTTCTAATACTATAGTTCATGCTGAGCATTACCATTTTCTATCATCCTTCGCTGTAAAAAGAGGATCTTCATTCACACGTTCAATAATCTAAGAAAGAAACCAATGGATGTTAGATATTATAATTAATGAAATTTGTACTGCGTTAATCACATTTACTTTTCATGTACCAAAAGGTAAACTAAACAAAACTAACGAAAAGAATAAAAGCTTCATGTGTAGCCATACATTATTTCAGTTAATTTTTTGAAATGTGTATGAATGTTGTTTTTGCATTTATGACATTCATTGATTTGGTTCAATTTTATTAAACCAATACTCTATTGTAACTGTAACATTTTCTCATATAAAACTTAGTGTGAAGTTTGAAGTTGCAATTCATATTAATTGATGTATTTAGTGGATTCCTACCAATGTTTTCTATATGCGACAAGGTTAAAACTAGCAAATTCATAGTCCTAATAAAGGAGATCTTGTTACGCATACAATTTGTATTATATAATAATGCAAAAGATATGTAGCAAAGTTGTACAAAAATTCTGGAGTAATTATCTGACACACCAGATCTACCAGCTTATGGAAGTATGTAGTGTAGTTTCTGTTCTAAACTCAATAACAATTTTGTACATATAATGAAATCTCAAATACTACTCATGGTAATTAAATATTAACTTATTCTAACAAATATTAGTCAAGATATTTTAGTGCCAGTTATACGATAAACTAAGAAATTATAAAACAAAGGCTTTGGAAAACTATAAAACAAAACATAAAGGCAACTGTGCTACCACAATTCGGAATTTTTAGTTTTGCAATTACAACAAGAAGTGAACAGAGACCAGAAACATGTGCTTGAATTTCATAAATGGCATCAAAAGCTAACCTGGTCATTCTAGTGCATAAGTACCGATCATAAGCAACTGTTAAGAGGAATCGCAATGCTTAGCTGCAAGCCTGCAAAAGCATTGAAAAAAAGGAGGTCAAATTGTTTTCAAGTCAAAGCATGTACATGTGCATATAATACAATTATCTTCTGGTACGAACAGAAGAAGCCATTGAAAGAGGAATCATGATGAATAAATAAAAGAGAAATGTAGAACTTGTATACAGAGAAGTAGAAAACTGAACTAGCATTCAATTCCAATAGCATAGTTGGTGTTGTGTCAACACACCAAACTACAATGCTCCTATTATATTTTTAGAAAATGAGGAATGCTCATTATTTTCAAGCTGTTAACAGAAAAAATAGGACAACTGATTTAATGCAGTAATCTACATGTCTGCAAACCACAGATGTGTAAATGAACTCCATTTACGCGAATGCATGATCTAACATGATGTCTTACTGATTTATATCTTGATCGGCACTGGCCAACATTGCACAACTGACCAAAAAGTGCACTAAAAATAACTGTAAATGAAAAAAGTTGCTTTGCATCAATAATCAAAAACTGCAACAGGAACAACGGAGAAATACTTCACTCAGCATGATGATCTCAAATTTACAGTCATTCAAGGTATAGATTAGGTTTAATATAATATTCAAACAATAATAGACGAATATGTAACCCATAATTTCTGAAATGATAGGGAAATACGTACCTGATGCTTTCAAGTCTCCAATATTTTGCTTTAATTTGTCTAAAAGCTAGCTGCAACCTGCAAAAATAAGAAAACATGTTAGTTTCCATTAGCTAAAATGTTAGTTTAATATATTCATTCAGTTTAATCAGCACCATGGCTTTCTTTCAATCTGGGAAGTAGAGCAAAAGTTAGAACTAGCAATGAAAGAAAAACAACGGGCATCAACCATTAGGCCTACTGAATATTAAACTGAATGTTATAAAAAAATTGTGTCGACCACAATTAAATGATCGTGGACTAAATAATTCATTTACTGAATTTTTTTCTTTTTTTTCATTAAAGAAAACTGAAGGTGAAATTTTTTTTCTTTTTTTTTCATCAAAGAAAACCCAAGATTTTAGGTGCTTCCGACATGTGCACATTATCACAAGAAACTTATGATGTCAGTTTTATCAGGCTTTATGCTTGCAAACCAACCTCAAAAGATCGTCAAGTTAATTCATCTCAGGTGTTTTAACTATGCATGACATGATGTCATTATGCCTTTCTGATATAGATATTGCCTTGTGTTTGATAGGACGTGGAAGAGTCTCATAGCCTTTTTTGTGTTTTTTGTCCATAACCCTGATAACATGTTACTACATCATATTGAATTCTTAGTCACAGTACATGTCAAATGCAATGCGCAACTATACGGGCAACTGAAAATGCTAACATGTTTTTGTTTATACTGAAGAAAAAAAAACTGTGCTGCCAGAAAAGATTCTTTGACTTACTTTGATATTACTAATTTGGATAACAACCAACCAAACTTATTATCATAACTAATCATAATAATGGAATTGCTATAAAGAATAATTATATTCCAAATATAATATGTACGGCGATTATTCTACCTTCGTTAAGAGGTCAAGAGTACTTGTTCGAAATCATGGTAAGCGTTTATCAGGTAAATATAATTTACTTTGAAATGTTTTTTTCCTATCTAATTTGAAATATATGCCCCTGAAGATAGATAATTGCATTAGTTGTTTACCAAATGTTTTGTATCTTTCTAAAACAAAAACATACAGTTTTAAAAGAGCTTGGTTGGTTGATATTACTAATTTGGATAACAACCAACCGAACTTATTATCATAACTAATCATAATAATGGAATTGCTATAAAGAATAATTATATTCCAAATATAATATATACGGCGATTATTCTACCTTCGTTATGAGGTCAAGAGTACTTGTTCGAAATTATGGTAAGCGTTTATCAGATAAATATAATTTACTTTGAAATGTTTTTTTCCTATCTAATTTGAAATATATGCCCCTGAAGATAGATAATTGCATTAGTTGTTTACCAAATGTTTTGTATCTTTCTAAAACAAAAACATATAGTTTTAAAAGAGCTGGGTTGGTTGATATTTTAATAACAAACAATAGAAGAGCTAAATGAAAGGGAAAAAAATAACAAATGAAAAGCATGACAAGCTCGGGTTGAGGTCATATCAAGGTTCGAAAACCCGGTTTCCGGTTTCGTTCCGGTAACATTGAAAATGTAAAATTCCGGTCCCGTTCCGGAAATTTCGGTAATTCCGGTTTATTTTCCGTTTGTCAATTCCGATACCTTTTTGGTAAGGTAACAACATTTGAATCATACTACATGATGTTATTAAATCATACTAGATAATATTTACATTGTAGCGTACCAGCATAACAAAAAGACATAGTAAATCTATCTCCGCATGATGTTATTAAAATTAGCCAATGAGCTAACAGTAAAACAACATGGGCCAACCTGACAATCCATATTATATCTTCCCCAACCATACTACATTCATATTACATACCCGACCCTTATTTCCCAATATCTCATCATCGTTTACCCAGCCGACATCATAAACCTAATTCGTAAATCGCAAAAAAAATAAACTGTTTGTTTGTCTTGAAGCAGAGCAAAATGGTGCAGACGCAGATCGAGGCAATCCCAAGCTAAACCGATGAGAGAAAAATGGGGCACCTGTAATAACCCGGAAAATCTGAGCCAATTTTTTTTTTTTTTTTTTGGCAATTTTAATGAATTTTGATATTTAAAATGAATTATTTTAAATAATAATGACAAGAAATTTATTTTGAATAGAATTAGAAGTATATATTTATATAGATCGACGTTAGAATATAAATATTTATTTTTAATTATAAAAGGAATTGAAAATGGCTCGGTAGTTCGAAAATTCGATTTCAAAGTTCAAATGAATGTACATGATTCAAAATAAAGCGGATTTTAGCAAAACCAAAAATATTAGAATCTATTAGAAAATATCTTTCCAACCAATCTGAAAAATCTAAATTTCATAGCGGGAATCAAAAGTAATGCCCAGTTGAAAATTCAGAATAGTCACTATGGAATTCCGGCCCTTAAAAATGGAAATTTTGCTAACGACCTCAGTTTTCGACGAAACCACTTTTGTTGGATCCGTGATGTCAAGTTATTACTAGATTTAAAAATTCGTAATTTTCTGAATCAATATGTGAGCGTGGTAAAGCAAAACGCGTTTGACCAGTTTTAGTTGATTTTAATCGACTGAAAAATGGCCATTTTTCAAACGGTCTCAGAATTTGACGAATTCAGTTTTGTTAGGACCGTATCGTCAATATGAAGCTAGAAAATATTTTTCGGGAATTTTTAGAGTCTGTATGTGGGCCCATAACTCACAGGATCCTGGTTTACGGTTGGAACGATACTCGGAAAGCTCTGTATCCGTGTATTTCTTTCAGTTGTGTGTTGTATTATTTTTCCACTACTATGTATTTAAATGTAATAATATTTGTCAAATGTGTAGTATTTATTCATACTCAGTAACATTCTTGTATTCTGATAGAATTGTTGTAATAAGCAATGAAATGTTCTTCTGTTTGTGTTCCGATGTGTGTTGTCCTCAAAGCAATTCGTTCTTTCCTTACCGGGGAAGTTCGGGTCGCTATAAAGTGGTATCAGAGCTTTGGTTTACAGAGCTCGAGAACAAGACACATTAGAACCAAACGAAAGAACTCATCAGAGATTGGATTAGCAATATCCCATGATAATTACTCGTTAGAGATTGGATCAGTAGTATCCTAGAACGAGTGTGAAGAGTATATTTTTCAAATGAAAACAATATTGTTTTGATAATTTAAACCAGTTTATACGTATTCGAATATTTTATTTGTATTAAATTTGGACAATTGAGTATATAAAGATTTTGCATATACGCGTCATGAACATATATTCGAAGTTTTAATATACTGGATAGATATAGGATCACACTCTAGTCACTCGGACCTGATTCTGATGATTGATGCATCATCATCAGTAATTATTTTCGTGTTTCGAAAGTGAGATGTCTATATATTTCCATTAGACTGGTGTGAGAACCAAAACTAGATAGGTTTATTGTTGTGATTTGACATCAAAAACATGATTTTCTGTATATGTATCAAAATTATGAATTTGAAAAGCTAATCAACTAATTGATTGATGGTTGTGTTGTATGATTATTGTTTTGATTAATTAAAATTTTGAACCGTTTAGCCTAATGGAACCGAATATTGAACTGTATTGAAAATTGTTTGGAATTGCATGCATATACATGTATTTACATTGAACAGGTCATAGCAAGGAGGCTAGAGCAGAGAATAAAATTGTTTGCCCGACAAATAGGTACATGTTTACTAATTTCTTGGGTTTTGGATGATTTTATGTGCCGATTGGCAAGCCGCTTGGCTATTTCTTTTTCTTTTTGGATTGATGAGGGCCATGAGAGGCTATTTGAAATATCCTGAAGTCCGCGGTGCAGGGGAGGCTATGGCGAAATTTTTCGAAAATTTAGGGTGTTAGCCAAATTTTTGAAAAAATTGAAAAGTTCTTAGAAATTGAAAAGTTGAAGAACTTAAGCCGTAAAGAAAATAATGAAAGTTGAGTTGATTAGTTAAAAAACTTTTAGCTTCGTTCCTTTTCGAGGACGAAAAGTTTCAAGTGGAGGAGATTGTAATAACCCGGAAAATCTGAGCCAATTTAATTTTTTTTTGGCAATTTTAATGAATTTTGATATTTAAAATGAATTATTTTAAATAATAACGATGAGAAATTTATTTTGAATAGAATTAGAAGTATATATTTATATAGATCGACATTAGAATATAAATATTTATTTTTAATTATAAAAGAAATTGAAAATGGCGCGGTAGTTCGAAAATTCGATTTCAAAGTTCAAATGAATGTACAGGATTCAAAATAAAGAGGATTTTAGCGAAACCAAAAATATTATAATCTATTAGAGAATATCTTTCCAATGAATCCGAAAAATCAAAATTTCATAGCGGGAATCAAAAGTTATGCCCAGTTGAAAATTCAGAATAGTCGCTATGGAATTCTGGCCCTTAAAAATGGAAATTTTGCTAATGACCTCGGTTTTCGACGAAACCACTTTTGTTGGATCCGTGATGTCAAGTTATTGCTAGATTTAAAAATTCATAATTTTCTGAATCAATATGTGAGCGTGGCAAAGCAAAACGCGTTTGACCAGTTTTAGTTGATTTTAACCAACTGGAAAATGGCCATTTTTCAAACGGTTTCAGAATTTGACGAAATTAGTTTTGTTAGGACCGTATCATCAATACAAAGCTAGAAAATATTTTTCGGGAATTTTTAGAGTCCGTATGTGGGCCCATAACTCACAGGATCCTGGTTTACAGCTGGAACGATACTCGGAAATCTCTATATCCCTGTATTTCTTTCAGTTGTGTGTTGTATTATTTTTCCGCTGTTATGTATTTAAATGTAATTTAAATCTCTGATATTTGTCAAATGTGTAATATTTATTCATACTCTGTAACATTCTTGTATTCTGATGGAATTGTTGTAATAAGCAATGAAATATTCTTCTGTTTGTGTTTCGATGTGTGTTGTCCTCAAAGCAATTCGTTCTTTCCTTACCGGGGAAGTTCGGGTCGCTATAGCAGCGGCAGATCGAGGCAGATATTCCCAAGCTAAACCGATGAGAGGCAGAGCATTCGATGCTCGGAAGATCAATACAAAATGAGATATGTATTTAGAATGAACTTGCTGTTCTTTTATAGGGGACGTAAAGCTTAATTTTTGTCGTACGAATTTATATGGGTTCGTAATTTCTGCCGAAATTGATGGTTTGATTGAAAATAAAGCTTATATTCTTGTTTGATTCTTTCTTTTTTATGTACAGTTCGAATCATATTTACTGGCTCTTGTTTTTTTTTCTTCTTTCTTTTTTGTCTTTTTTTCTGGATAGAGAAAACCGGAACCAGTTTTTTGCTCGATTTCCGGTCCGGTCCACGCCGGAATCGGGCCGAGATGGTCGGAAATCAGGCGTGCCGGCCGGAATTTAATACCTTGGGTCATAGTCCATATAGCCAGTCAACTAAATTAGAAAACAAAGAGCATTAAAGCCAACCTATTAAAGAAGCTACGGTCGAATTAGAACAAGTAATGATAAAATCCACTGAAGTTTTACATCACTTGTTTTAACTATATGTCTGCTACTCTGGATTCCAGGAAGCTGTCCAGTTTAACCTATGCAATGCCCCATGGAAATACCATGTATGTATATTAATGATGATAAGAACCTAATTGTGAATTCAAATGCTAGCAATACTTATTAACGCTTATGAGCTATCTGTTGCTTTTCATAATATTTCCAAGTATTTCTTCGCAATGCATCATTCATATGTGGTTTTGAAAGAAATCACAAGCAGTTTAATCACGATTGGAGATAATTTTAATTTTTTAACTAGCAATATTTTATTGGGTCTTACAGAGTCTAGTGTCGATTGAATGAGAGAGGCTAAAATTTTCATGGATTTAAAAAAATATATGGTTCATAATACCGAAGTATAATATTTATTCGAGGAAAAATCAACTGAAGCACAAATTGCTAACATTAGATCTTCAGTTAATTTCAGTTACAAATGTAAGCATATTGAAGTTCAGTATCAAAATACATTATGCAACGTTATGTGTTTTAGTAGTCCCTCTACTGGTATTTTCTTTTTCTTTCCTACATATAAATAATATTTAAAAAGTTCAGGGCACATGTTATTTAAAAAAAAAAACAGATTGAAGATTTGTATTGAATGTATTGCCCACACTGCATAAGTTATAGTATTTGATTCAAATAAATTATATAGAGAAAACTCATGATATGCTGCTAAAATCAGATTTGTGTCTTACAAATAGAAGTATTTAAATATACACGGCCATGACAATAAGTTAAATTAGGTGGTCGGTGATGTTGTCGTTTGTATTATGTGCATCCATCTTAAAATGCTACTACAAGTAGATCAACAGTAAGAACGTTGAAAAAGGAATGATTTAAAGTTTGATTCTTCCAGCAAACTTTAGTTACATAGAGATCAATGCAATGACAGTTTTCATATGCATATGTTGTGTGGCCACCCGTTATGGGCCAAAAGAGATCAAACCGTGTTCTATAAAATATAACATTCAAAAGCGTACAAATGTTTACTATGTTTCCAGTAGCTGGCAGCTATCAAAATTAGACTCTCCATGTGACGCTTGCACCATCTAAATTTTCCTATTTTTTTTCCTTTGGTTTATCCCATGGTTGTGCTTGAGGGAATCAATTTCTTATACATTCTGATGATTTTCCTCTAACTATTTTTGAATCACCCGTTCATATCAAGACATGGGACAAGACTCTTTCGCTATATAACAATTTAGAAATTAACTAGTAACTAGTTTTGTGACTTTTGTATCCTATATGAAATGGGCGATTTAGGAAATGTTCAAGGGTAAAGCATCACAAAAATATTTCGGAAAATGAAATCAGGCAAGAACGAAGTGCCGTAAACATCAACAACTGCTTCAACGGATTTTTGTTTCGTTTTCTCATCTTTCATCGATAATATTTTGGGGCAAGAACGAAGTATCGTAAACATCAACAACTGCTTCAACGGATTTTTGTTCCGTTTTCTCATCTTTCATCGATAATATTTGGAGCACGTCCTTTTGAGTCTTTAGCTACAAAGCCACCACTTCCTAGTAATAGCGGTGCGTCGTCTACAACAACTTGAAAAGTACAAAGAGTTGGCTAACACAATCGCACAAAAGAATAAAACAGACTCTAATAGAACAAAGTGACTGGAATGGAAAAGAATCATGAAAATTTTGCTTCACTTTACGATGATGCTTGGACCTTCCCTTTCCAAGACCTTTACCTCCTTTTCCTCTTCCTGACATTTTGAACCCTAGAAATGGATTTGGGGATTTACGTGGGATTTGATTGCTCTGCAATTGACGATGGGTTCTCTCTAGGTTGGGTTCGGAATTTATGCGGTAGCAATCCGTGTGCTGAGTACTGAGATGTTGTACACCGTTTGATATTTAATCTTGGACGGTACGATCAAATGCTTCCTTTTTTACGCAGATTGGATGGTGCTGCTCGTTTACATGAATATTTTGCTCGGTTTAAACTTTTAAACCATATTAAATGCTACTTTTCTTAATACTTATTACATATTATTTTATTATTAAACATTATTTTTATTAATTAAATATTAATATCATTAATATTTAATTACTAAATATTATAATTAAAATTAGAATATATTCAATTGTACTTTATCTTAGTCATAATTTATTGAAAATTTTAAAATTAGAATATAAAGTATTATACAATTCAAATTAAACTATTAAATGAATTTTTTCAATATTTTAAAGTTTAGAAATTTTGGTTATTTCGTGTCAAACAATAATTGGTTTTATAAACTTTATGATTTATATCAAATTTATTCAAGATGATTTCAAATTTTTAAATTTTTCGAGATATAAAATATAATTATCAACTATAATTATAAAATATAAGTATCAACAATAATTATCAAATGCAATTATTAAATACAATTATATAAAATTAATTATTGAATACTAGATAACTTTTCACAAGTATTAAATTTTATTATTAATTATTAAATAATTATTATAATAAACTGATATTTTCATCTCTTGCAAATCTAGTGGAATTCTACTGCAACATAGCTTGGATAAATATTCGTCGGTATTCTGCTGGGATTTGCAGCGGAAAATTGCAGCAGAAATTTTCTGTCGGTAATTTGATGCAATTTTCAATGGCTTATCGAGGGATGACAGAAGGCGACGGTAATAAATAAAAGAAAAATAAGTTGAAAAAACAAAAAACTATCCCTTGCAGATCACATGGAAATCTGTCGCAAATTAGCGACGGAAATTTCCGCTTCTAAATATCTGATGCTAAATCGGTGTTTTCTTGTAGTGCTAATTCCACCTTATTTGCAAAAATCAGTCTATGGAAAAATTATTGGACATTTTTCCCTCAACCACCGCTCTCTCACGCTACTTCTGACTGAACGCCATGGCACTTGACTGTTGGGTTTGACTGATTTTGCCCGAAAACCATTTTCCGATCATCTCAGTGGTTCTCAACAACCACTATATGAAAAATCGTGAAATTAGTGTTGAAATTCATGATTTGGACCACGATTACACTAGAATGCCTGAAACGGATTATTACGATTGTTGAAAATTTTATGCTTAAAGTGATTTACTGCAATATTATATATATTCGAGAATACATATCCATACTTAAACTGGAACTATTTCTAACTATAATATAGACATAAACAAGCAACTTCTATGAAAACATTCAGACTCTATAACCAAGTTGAATTCAATTTATACTTTTTATAAGAACATGTTGACTGAGCTTCCATTTATGTGGATATACAGGGACAGTTTGAATGTCTGCTATAGGTGTTTTACTTCTTTTTTTCAATGTTTATTTACCAGATTAATGTTTATGTACACTGTATATATCATCTACACTAACATGTAAACAATTTCTTACTTATGAACATTCCATTTAATCTCAGAAAAAGGTTTGTAAACAAAAGTAAAAGTGAGTCTACTCACTTGTTTCTTTTAGTCGTTCTCTGTTATATGATTTCTTGAACCCCATAGTTTGTGTGAGAAGTATGGAGGTTCAGGTATTTATTTATAGCCAAATCATTAAACTATTTTCTACACATCTATGATTTCTTTGCTTTAACCAGTTTATAACTCTACTATATGGCTTTTATATGCTACATCACCTAACTATACGGTTTTTTTTACTTCCATTTTCTGCTAATATACTTAGTTCCAGACTTTTCCCACCATCCCATGATTCAGTTCCAGGTTTAGCAATGATATTTAATGAATTAAAAACAACATACTCATGACATAAATACAGGTATATATGTTTGCAAGATAAATGGGTGGAAGTTTACTCATAGGCTAGTTTTTGTCATCCTTAACATACTAGCAATTAAGATACATTCACAATTTTATACTCATACTTGCATTAGCTTAAAATCAGAACTTTTAAAGTATAAGTTTAGTTTACTCACAAGATCATAGCTCCCTCTCTATTTTACTGCTGCTCTCAGATTCTACCGCCTTGTTTATGATCTTCACTGGTTTGATTATTTTGTGTGAGGAAATGTATGAATTTTGTTGTATTTATAGGCAAGATTAAGTATTAAATAAATAGGTTCATTAAATGATTGTAGGTCCTTTTTCGCTACATGTATAATATGTTTTGATATTATGGCACATGCTAAGATTTTCCAATTCCTATTTCGATTTGTTTTCCAGAGAGCACGTGTATGGTTTGCCTATAAATATACTCTATTTTGTACAATTTTGTATTGTTGCTTAGTTTTCAGAAACATGGCATCTTTTCTTTGGCCAAATCAAATCAATGTATGCAGCCGAATTGTTTTTTTTTTTCAAGCATGTTTGTTTAGCTTTTGTTGAAAATATATAGTAGGCTATTGTTTGTTTACATTCTAGCTGCAATATGTTTAATCTTATTTAGGTTAGGCTAGGTAGAATTCAATATGATCTATAAATGAGACTTTCATAACATATCACATAAATAATTGTACTCTTGTGTTTAGAAAACAGCTTACAATATGTGTTGCCCTGTCTCTCTTTGATTTTCTCCCTTTTCAAATGTTTAATCACATTAATGGTTCAATTTCACCTTATTGTATTTGTGGAATTTCATCATACACATTGTGTTCCTTACAATATGATTTATTTTTAACCATTCATGTATATTCACACTACTGTTGTGATGACTTCTCACATATGTTTTTTCACCTCATGGTATACCCAAGTTCCTAATTTAGAGATCATCTAAATAAAAGATCATATTATATACCTTAACATATGTATTGTGTTATAAATGTAAGTGTATATTCTTAGTGCATAAAGTTTTTAGTTGCAAGATTGTATTAATCTCATAAGCCAAAATACATGTATATCTCTGTATACATACATTTGTAACCCTTTATATATATTCATGTGACATATGTATACCATTTCAGATATACATGTACATAGGTTCTTAGATTCAAGTTTGTTTATTTTATTCATTTGAACGACACATTTGTGTTCACAACACAAGGTTTATTCATTGCTTTATGGTCTTAAGTACAAAAGGTTTTAGATCTTCATATGCTTCTTTGGTTTCTTACATAAGAAGCAGATGCACATATTTTACTTCAATTATTGATTTTACAAAATCGAATTTAAAATGTAAACAAAAGATGAAACATTTCTTATTACCTTATTTTATATGTAAACATATGTTAAACAGCTAATACACATATATACAAATATATAGGAATTTAATTAAAAGATAAATTTAAAACAAGTTCTCAAGTATTAACCCCAATTCTAATTAATTAAGTTAATCACTGATATAAACAATAATTCTTGTTTAACAAAGTAAGTTAAAAATCGGGACGTTACAGGTATCCTACTTGTTGGTTCTTGCTGTTTCCATGATAATTTGTAGACGTCATGCCCAGATATAAGCCAAGCTTCACAGATTAACTATGCAAACTGAAGATGAACAATCTGTTGTGCCGCTCAACCTGAAATTCTATTACCAAATGCTCTGTACACTTGATGTAATGTACAATGTAATTCAGTAAATTTCATGTATCTTGGTTTGTTTGGAGCCTATTAAATAAGTTAAAAACCCATTTAATCATTGTTTTTAAACCAGGTTCAAACTTTGTTAAAATAATGAGTTAACTGAGAGGTTAAACTCAGTCTTAAGCAAAATTTAAGCTTGGTTTTTAATTAGGTTCAAAATTTTAGTTTTTTAATCTCAATTTAAAAAAAACACTGATATTTCAAATTAATGATAACTGGTATCCTGCGCAAAAGATCATCTTTAGAATGGTAAGTGCCCCTGAGCCCCTGAATGTCAGAACTTGCATCTTTTTTACTTAGCTAATCAGCTTAGTTAATTAAGTATAAATTAATTTATATCAAATATCAGTAATTAACAGTTGTATGATATTTCAAAATAATCTAAAGTTCTCTGTTGGTTATAATTTAAACTCTTTTTTGTTCACAAAAACTTACAATGAAATCCCGTTGATCTCCAAAAATTTTGTTCAGTCCATTTATCCCATTCTATCCTTTTTATCTAACAACTACAACAATGAAGCAAAAACCCAAAAGAGAGGGCCCAAAATCCAACAGGGTGGACATGCATGACTGCAACCATCCAATCAATAATAGCGTCTACAACTACAGTTGGAATGATAATACGGAAAAAAATTGATGAACAAAATACAACTATTCTTTTTCTTTCTTACCTATCATGCACAATAGATAACTATTATTCCTTTTATGCTCTATTACATGACTCGTACCCTTTGCTTGGTGACTCTCCCACTGTGGACTTTCCGATCCCCAAAATCGAGTCTTCTGGCACTATATGTCCAAGTGTCATCATTGTCGTCGTCGTCGTCGTGGCATTTGTTCGCATGAGCTCTTGGACGTGATGGTGCAACAACTGCTGGTGTTCTTTGGGCTTTCAAACATCTTGGTATTGGAGTAGGGCACTTTCTCTTAATCTCTGCTGTGTATGTTGCATAGACCACAGTGGCATCTTTCAATTCTGCCTTGAATTCCTGGTAACTTTGGAGCATATCTTGGTATGAGTCAGGCAAATTGGTTGGAATACCACTGAGGCTGAAAGAGATACTATGCATCCCATAGTACACTACAGTTTGTGGCCAGTATTTTAAGAGCATGTTAAAAATTATTGTGTCTTTGTAGTATTAACTTTTTTTAATATTAGTTAAAAGATCATTCTTTATAACGTACGATTGTTTGGCATGTTTTTAAATATTTAGTTTTTGGGGTTGTATCTATATTATTTGTTTCCAACTTGCACAAAAAAAAGCAAAAAGTGTATATGCAATCTTGAATAATAGCAAATATTTAAGCATGGATAACTTTTGTTGCACGTAATTTTCAAAAAAAAAATGTTGCACGTAATAATGAACAAAGCATGGAAATGAAAAAGGAAAAAAGATGTCTTGTTATGGACTATTAGTGATGAAGTTGTGGACTCAGAGCTAAGAGATGTCTTGTTAAAAGTGGCCTTGCTATGCCTAAAAGGTTCTGGGACCTGTCATCATCAGAAGGTAATGGATTCCAAATATGAAATAAGTTCCATAGCTGTTCATCTTCTATTTCCTTTTTTCAAATTAGTTGTAAAAATGATGTTGGAGTAACTGAAATGTAGGATTACCCATTATTTGAACTGAATTAGCAATTGTTTAATCATTAAATGATTTTCCATTTACAGGGCTTGAACGTGTTTACTGTTTACCTAATGTTTAATAATTTTGATTCTAGTATTCAAACTGGTTACCAAACTTCTAAACTAGATAAATAGTTTAAGATCTTCAAATCAATTATATAACAAGAATTGGTGGTTGAAACCCAATTTTTAGTAGTTTCACATTAGCATCTGCCTGTATTGTTCCAAGATGGCTGGATTTATATGGCTCTGGTCGACCATGTTTCTCTCATTTATAACTGTAATGAACAACCATCACATTTGTTTTATTATAATATATGATATCGGCTTCGACTCTAAATTTGTGTTATTATGTTCATCACCTCCTAGCATTCGAGGGTACATAATTATATTATTACGTAGTTAAAGTTCATGTAGGACAGTTTTGCACCAAATCAGTGTGTGCGTATATGCACACACACATACGGTTTAGAGTTTTTTCAGATTGCCAAAATCATATTTTTTGGGTATATTTTTGGTTATTGATCAAAGGAAGGATTGTGCACTTTGTATTTATAGCCAACATTTCTATTAGCCAACTTTGTAGCTAAAGTTCATGTTAGATTTTATTTTTGGCTTTTGGCTTTAATACCAATTTGTTGGTTTTTGAAGAAGCTTTGATACTAATTTGATGGAGTAGAGAAGCACTGATATAAATTTGTTGGAGGAAGAAGACTATATTTTGTAGGAGGAAGAAGATAGTATTTTATTGCACCTTTTTTCATTCACCACACTCTTTTTTCATTCACTTTATTCCAACTAAAATGACCACATATATATAGTGGTTTACAAATCATTTCAATAGACACAACCATTAAATGAACATGACTCTTAGACTTAAAGGACACAACACTTCATCAATAGACATGACACTTCGTCTAATGGACATGACACATGATGAACGAATATTACTCTTAATGAATGGACATGACTTTTGATGAATCGACATATCTCTTGATGAATGGACATGTCTTTTTATTTTAATAGACACTTAAGTAATTAATGAATTTTGGTTTACTCCAACAATGTCTCCCTTAAACCAAAATTCCTTAGAACATCTAATGCAGCGACATTTGTTGAATACGATCCCGTTTGTGTTTCTTTCCGGATCTTTCAAGCTTTTGAGAACATCTCATGACTTTGATTCCTTTTATATCTCATATGTTTTGGCAAAAATAGGGATATTATCCGAATTTTCTTTTTTGTCTTCTTCTTCTGTGGGTTATGTTCAGACTTCAACACTTTAAGAGCAGTGGTAAAATAACAAGGGGGTGTTTCCAGTTTTCCTTCTCTCTTCATCTTCTTGCTGGCTTTTTCCTGTACCATTTAATATTGTTCTATTGCAGTTCGACAAAAATAATCCATGAAATTATTATTTTTAGTATGAGGCTGAGGTACAACTTTAACAGCTGCATTATTTAACACAACCGTTGCTTTGTTATCGCCAATTCCTGACAAAGTTTCCACCTCCTCGTTTGTGTTCTGCTCTCTCCTCTTTGAGGATACTTTTACCAGATTTCCAAAATTGCCTTGAGTATAAGCCGGGGAACCGTTTGCAATTTTTGTGTCTTGAGCAACATGTTTGGACTTTATATGAGACTCTAAAGCCTTTTCTGGGTTGAATGTCTTGGAACATTATTTGCAAGAAACAGAGCCTCTAGATTTAAGACTCTTCTTCCCGCTCTTTGCTGGAGTTTCTTTTTTTGCATCCTCTCCGCCTTTTTTACTATTAGCTTTCACATCATCGGTTGACTTAACCTCTTCAATGTGTACTTTGGCTTCGTTGCCATTTGGCACGTTTGCGGGCTCAGTTTCGCCACTTTCAGCTTTTTCAGCTTTGGCTTCAGAAATAGCCTCTTTCAATTTATCTTCTTGTATGTTCTCCTCCACATTCTTACCATAAATCTCCTTTAATAAATTCCATGCATCTTTTGTGCAATTTTCTCCAATAATATGATCATATGCTTCATCATCGATATTTGCAGTC
This sequence comes from Allium sativum, assembly GCA_030737875.1. Lineage (NCBI taxonomy): Eukaryota > Viridiplantae > Streptophyta > Magnoliopsida > Asparagales > Amaryllidaceae > Allium > Allium sativum. The sequence continues at coordinate 220,391,944 of CM060912.1, read as the reverse complement.
ATCATAATACGAGCTTGCAGGTCATTCCAACTCAATATTGTGATCGATTTTTTTTCTTTCTCCGTCAAATCTTTAGTATCTTCTGGATCTTCAAAGCCATTTTCAACGATCTCCCATAATCCTTTAGAGATCAATTCTTCTTTCTTTTTGTTACTCCATGCTTCAAAGTTTCCTTTTGTGAGAACAAACGGAAAAAGAAATTGAAATGCCATTTTTCAACCAGGCTCCGATAACCAGTGTTAGAATTTTTTTTTGTGGCTTTTTTGGCTTTGATATCACTTGTTAGATTTTATTTTTGGCTTTTGGCTTTGATACCAATTTGTTGGTTTTTGAAGAAGCTTTGATACTAATTTGATGGAGTAGAGAAGCACTGATATAAATTTGTTGGAGGAAGAAGATATTATTTTATTGCACCTTTTTTCATTCACCACACTCTTTTTTCATTCACTTTATTCCAACTAAAATGACCACATATATATAGTGGTTTACAAATCATTTCAATAGACACAACCATTAAATGAACATGACTCTTAGACTTAAAGGACACAACACTTCATCAATAGACATGACACTTCGTCTAATGGACATGACACATGACGAACGAACATTAATCTTGATGAATGGACATGACTTTTGATGAATGGACATGTCTCTTGATGAATGGACATGTCTTTTTATTTTAATAGACACTTAAGTAATTAATGAATTTTGGTTTACTCCAATAGTTTTGTATTGGTGAACATTTAAAGCTTGTAACAAGATGCTATTGAGTATTACCTGGTGTTCTTAGTTGTAATGCTAACTTCAAATATAGCATTGAATGTTGGTTTCTGATATGCAATCTGAAGAAGCTCGATGTAAAATCTCCTGTGCAATTTCATGACCTTGGTATAACAATAATTCTCACTGGTATTTGGCTTTGGTCTTTCAGTCAACTTGTGATCTGGTTGATTCTCTTCATGAACAAGTATGAATGTTATACCTCAGACTTTGTTATATACTAATGCTTAATTAATTTATGAGTAGATTATTTGCTAATTTTGGCGCACTTAAATAAGGGAATTACATGTTCCATTAGAAAAAATTGGCTTATTTTCCCCAAATGTTAATGCATATAGACCAATGATGTTAACATAAAAATCTGGCTTATTTTCCATTAGAATTAGCACTTCCCTGTAAGTATTGCATTTGTTGAGGAAAATTCCAAATAATGATATGTTATCAATGCACTTTCTCAAGTTCCCTGTTTGTTGTAAGCCTTGCATACATACGTCTGTTTTCATTTGTAGGCAATGTGTTATTGAAGATAAATTTACCTGTTTCATATATAAATTTCAGTAAATTATCTCTTGCTTTTAATTTATAATACAATTTTAGGATGACGGGTGTTCTTTCAAAGAAATTATATAGGCTCTTTATAGACAATTTATTGTGAGAGACGATGAGGAATTTATTACAAAATAGATCTTGTTTTCTAGTTGGCAAAGTTGGAGTGTGCGCAGTTTGATTTGAAATCATACTTTTTATAGTTTTCAACAGAGGTTACTTTTATAACAGGTTTCCAACAGAGCTTGTATCAAGCTTTTTTTTAAAGTGAATCTGCCAAAATGCAATTCTAACCCAGTCAAAATATAAACGTCTTCCTCCTTTACTCATTCATAAGCACAAAAACAATCAAAACCTACCATAGTACTCAACCCAAACGGAATCAGCGGATCATAATGCCTATCACCAACGTTCATTGGAAAGTGATCCACTTCCCTGAACCAAGTTCTCAGAAGTTTCCCACTGAAACCATAATCCCCAAATAGAACATCCGTTACTCCTTTCCCTTCCGTTACTAGCAACCATGCCGCAACCAAAGCGTCCATTTTCGGAACATATTTCTCGATCACCAATGGTCTTCCATATATTATATTCACAACGCATTTAGTAGATGTGCATACATTTTCTATTATAGCTGGACCTGGAGCAGGTAATGTGAGATTCATGTTGTCTCCTTGGGTTTCGTAATACGGAGGCTCTCCGACTACGATGATGGAGTATGAGAAATTGCCCTTTTTGATTAGTTTGAGGCTAGGTTTTTTGAAGTAGACCACTTTGTTTAAGGGATTGATGGCCTATGTTATGGGCATGCCTTCCTGCTACCAGAATTTTGTTTCCCTTCTTTGGAAAAGGGAGCAAAAGGTATATTGCTTTTTCAATTTTTCAGTAGCACAAGTGATTTCCTCACTGCTTCTAGTGTCAGTTCTCTATGTTCCTTCTTTCCTAACTGATTAGCGAAACCATAGTTAGATATGGAGTTTTTAGAAAGGCCCATTGTGAAATTAACCCTCAATATTCTTCTGACTGCATCATTAATTCTACTCATGGGGATGACCTTTTTCTTGATCAGTAGTTTAAGATTTATTACAAAACCTTTTGTAGTCACTTGGGATCATAATCATATCAATGCCAGCATTACCTCCAGCTTGAACTGAGTATGTGTAGTTCATGTTAGCGTATTTAATATGCCATCGCATCATGTGTACCCATACTCAAGTCGTGTGTGCCTATACCTTAACAGTGTATTTAATATGCTATCTTATACCTGCTTTCTTCAACTTCAGAAATGCATTTCGCATTCCTCTTTTAGCGTTGTCATGGTATCAGAGCCGTTTTTTTTCCTGTAGCTACTCCTCTCCTTTCCAATCTAACCCGCGTCCGTAGCATCCCCACTCCATTGACGAGTCTCGGATCCACTCCAAACCCTAATTCGGTTGAAATCTGTACTAGGGTTTCGGGAAGCTTCCTGTTCGAGCGAGCTTCTTCCTGTTTCGGGTTTCCAGCTTCTTCCTGAGTGAGCTTCTTCCTCCATTCATGCGAGCTTCTTCCTGTTCGATCTCGGCAAAAAGGAGTTACTTTGCAGGAGGTAATTTATACGTATTGGAGTTACTTTGCTGTTGCGACATAAGAAAGATAGGTGCTCGTAGTTTACTTTACTGTTTGGGTTTAAATAAGAGGAGTTGGGGTTGTTCTCTCTAATTCGCTAATTCAAGTTGTTAGTTTTCTGTTGATTTCTTTTAACATGGATGAAACTAAAGATGATTCGCTTCAAGCAGTTAATGTTTAGTTAGATGGTAAAAATTATGCGTATTGGAGTTATGTAATGAAATTTTTTCTAAAAGGTAAACAAAAGTGGGGTTATATTTCGGGTGCTTCTGTCAGGCCTGAGGATGGCACTGCTGCTAATTATGTGCCCTTGTTAGATAAGTCGGGAGTTGCAAATTCTATGATCATTACTTGGATCAATAATTCTGTCAAGCACTCGATTGATACCCAATTAGCTAAATATGAGACAACTAAGGAGGTTTGGGATCATCTAGCTAGATTGTATACATAGTATAACTTTGCAAAACATTACCAGTTGGAGTCTGATATTCGTGCTCCGTAGCAGAAAAGCATGAGTATTCAAGGATTTTATGATGTTATGACAGATTTGTGGGATCAGCTGGCGCTCACAGAATTTGCTGAATTACGAGCCTTTGGGCCTTATATTACACGAAGAGAGGAACTGAGATTGGTACAGATTTTAATGGCTCTTCGTGATGAGTTTAAAAGACTTCGTGGGTTTATTCTGCATTGTCATCCGCTGCCTTCTGTTGATTCTGTTGCTAGTGAACTTTTGGCTGAGGAAATCCGTCTTAAGCCTTTTGTTGCAAAAGAATCTCTACGGCCTCTTCTCCATCAGTCTTCGCCATGCCTCCACGACCAAATTTCAATTCGCAAGTCAGACCTTATGGAACTGTTGCTCGTGATGAATGCAGTTTTTGTAGATAGAAAGGTCAATGAAAATCTCAATGTCCAAAGTTGGGTAAAGGAAAGCAGCAGTATGCTCAGCAACAGCCCCATCAGCAGCCTCAACAATGGAGTTACCGACCACCGGCTCCTCATATTGGACCTCCTCTTCTTCCTCGCCCTCACAATGCACTTACGACTTCTTTAGATCCATTAATGATTGAACAGTTTCAGCAGTTCCTTGCGTCTTAGCCGCATGCCATGTCAGCCTCATCTCAAATAGGTTTGTCATCTAGTTCGTCAGGTATATCTTCTTCCACCAGGATCATAGATTCTGGTGCTTCGAATCATATGTCACCTAATTTGTCCTCTTTTACTTCTTTGGCCCCTAAAGTTTTTGTTCCTGTCATGAGTGCTAGTGGTACACCTATCCCCTTGCAAGGCGTTGGTTCGGTTATTACACCTTCTTTATCCTTATCTAATGTTTATCACATTCCTAGTCTTACATTAAATCTTGCTTCTGTTGGTCAAATTTGTGATAATGGCTGCTTGGTTTCTTTTTCTTCTTCTGCTTGTTATGTTCAGGACTCAAAGTCTCAGGAAGTGATTGGGACCGGCCATAGGGAAGGAGGACTTTATATATTGGATCAACTCAAAACTCCTAAGATTGCAGCTGTTGTTCCTGGTGTGGATGTTTCGTCTTTTCGTTTGAGTCAGACTTCTTCTGTATTTTATTTGTGGCATTCTCGCCTTGGCCATGTCTCTAGGTCTCGATTACAATTTTCAGCATCTACAGGAGTTTTAGGAGATTTGAAAACTCATGATATTTCTGATTTTAGTGGTTGTAAACTTGCAAAATTCTCTGCTTTACCTTTTCCTAAAAGTAATACATTTTCAATTGCACCTTTTGATCTTATTCATTCTGATGATTGGGAACCCTTTCCTGTTTCTACAAAGGGAGGCTCTCGTTATTATGTATCTTTTATTGATGACTGCACTCGTTATTGTTGGATTTATCTAATGAAACGTCGCTCAGACTTTTTTGGCATCTATAATGAGTTTCGATATCTTGTTAAAACCCAACATGCAGTTGTCATTAAATGTTTTAGATGTGATTCTGGGGGTGAATATACTTCTCATGCTTTTAAGGAACTTCTTGCCTTAGATGGCACAATTTATCAGACTTCTTGCACTGATACTCCTGAACAAAATGGGGTTGCTGAAAGGAAACATAGGAATATTCTTGAGACTGCTAGGTCACTTTTACTGTCTGCTAGTGTTCCTAGTGAATTTTGGGAGGAGGCAGCTCTTACTTCTGTTTATTTGATTAATAGAATTCCTACTTCTCATAATTCTGGCTTATCTCCTTATGAGAAATTATATGGTTGTCCACCAGATTATTCTTCTCTTCGTGTTTTTGGTTCCACATGCTTTGTTCTTCTTCCTCACGTTCAACGGAGTATGTTAACATCACGGTCTGCTATATGTGTATTTCTTGGTTATGGCGCAGGACAAAAGGGGTATCGTTGTTTTGATCTAGTCATTCATAAGTTATATGTTTCTCGTCATGTTGTCTTTCTTGAACATATTCCTTATTTTACAATTCCTGACCGTTCTCATAGTATATCTATGCCTGATCTTGTTTGCATTGATCCTTTTACTGCTGATGATGATGAGCTACCTCCTGCTAAGAATCTGGACACTCCTATTGGCCCTTCAACTACCCAATCATCTTCTGAGACAGCGGATATTACTGAACATCGATATCCTGTCCGAAATCAAAAGTCTACTAGACAACCTGATTTTGATTATTATTGTCTTTCCGGTTCATTTTCTTCATTCGTAACTTCTATTCATTGTCTTTCTGAGCCTTCATCTTTCAAGGAGGCGGTTCTTGATCCTCTTTGGCAGCGTGCTAATGCTAAGGAGCTAACTGCTCTTCATCAAACACATACTTGGGATTTAGTGTCTCTTCCTAAAGGAAAACGTGCTATTGGTTCTCGTTGGGTCTATAAGATTAAAACTAAGGCTAATGGATCCATTGAAAGATATAAAGCTCGCTTGGTTGCTAAGGGTTTTTCTTAAGAATATGGTATGGATTATGAGGAGACTTTTGCTCCTGTTGCAAAAATGACTACAGTTCGAACTCTTATTGCAGTTGCTTCTGTTCGTCGTTGGGATATCACTCAAATGGATGTTAAAAATGCCTTTTTGAATGGCGGTCTTCATAAAGAAGTCTATATGGTATATGGTTCCTCCTCCTGGTATTGATCATCAACCCGGTGAAGTCTGCAAACTTAGGAAGGCACTTTATGGTCTCAAACAGGCACCCTGTGCTTGGTTTGAGAAATTCTCTACTGTGATTACTTCTCTTAGTTTTTGCCTGAGTAACCATGATTCTGCTTTGTTTGTCAAGTGTACCTCGGCTGGTCGAATTTTGCTTTCTCTTTATGTTGATGATATGATTATTACAGGTGATGATGTTGTTGGGATTAGCTCGTTGAAGTCTGAGTTGATTTGAACTTTTTCTATGAAAGACTTATGTCCCCTTCGTTACTTCTTGGGTATTGAAGTCGCTTCTTCTTCCAAAGGGTATCTTCTTTCTCCATCTATGTATATTTATGATATTTTTGAGCACGCCCGCCTCTCGGATAATAAGACTGTTGATACTCTAATTGATCTCAATGCTCGGTACTCTATTTATGATGGGTCTCTATTGCAAGATCCGAATCTTTATAGAATGGTTGTTGGATGTTTGGTTTATCTCACTATCACTCACCCTGATATTGCATATGATGTTCACATAGTCAGTCAGTTTGTTACTTCTCCTACTACAGTTCATTGGGCTGCTGTTATTCGCATCTTGAGATATCTCCGTGGCACTCAGTTTCAGATGCTTTTGCTTTCTTCTACTTCATCTTTGGAGTTATGTGCTTACTCTGATGCTGATTGGGTGGGTGATCCTACTGATTGCAAATCCACTACTGGCTTTTGTATTTTTCTAGGTGATTCTCTAATATCTTGGAAAAGTAAGATGCAAGATGTTATATCTCGGTCTTCAACAGAGGCCGAATACCGTGCTATGGCTTCTACTATTTGTGAAATCGTTTGGTTGCAATGGTTGCTTGCTGATATGGGCATTTCTTTGCGATGACCAACTCCTTTGCACTGTGATAATAAGAGTGCTATTCAGATTGCTCATAACTCGGTTTTTCACAAACACGCCATGCATATTGAGATTGACTGTCATCTTACTCGCCATCACCTTCAGAATGGCACATTGACATTTCCATTTGTCTCTTCCTCCTTACAACTTGCAGATCTGTTTACTAAATCATTGTCCTCTTCGCACTTTCGTTTTTTGATTGACAAACTCTCGATGCTCATTGCTATCGCATCAAGAGTTTAAGGGGGGATGTTAGCGTATTTAATATGCCATCGCATCGTGTGTACCCATACTCAAGTCATGTGTGCCCATACCTTAAGAGTGTATTTAATGTGCTATCTTGTACCTGCTTTCTTCAACTTCAGAAATGTATTTCGCATTCCTCTTTTAATGTTGTTAGTTCATACCCGCAGGGTAAGTGATTCTGTCAATGCCTTGCCAATCCGATATCACAAATCCCCTGAATTTTAGAGTGTCCTTAAGAATGTTGGGAAATTACGCAAATTTCCTTATAATTATAATTATATTTGTAGAGAAAAGAAATTAAATGTAGAATGGTAAGAGACACACAAATTTGATAACGGAGTTCAGCCAATTATGCCTATGTCTCCGGGCTGCTGCAGATCTTTTATTTCAGAGAATATTACAAAGTGATTACACAAAATACTTTTCACTCAACACTCGTTCTCACTCTAAGCTTGCTCGCTCTTTTACTTCTTGTTGGATATGAGATTGGGATGAGATGAAAGTTATGAAGAGGAAGGATGTATTTATAAGATAAGAAGACGGTTGGTTGAGGTTGGTGGGGGTTGGTGGCACGGTTGGTGGAGAGTTTGGTGGCAGCCCATGTTTTTCTCATGGGTGGCTTGAAGGCTGCATGTTCCAACAATCTCCCACTTGAAGACTGATTTCAATCCGTCTTCACACCTTGATCGATGCAACAACCATTCTGCTCTTTTTACTCTAGCAGACCAACTGAAGTTGAACACAACTTCAGTTTATAGATAGTTACCGTCTTTGTCAACATATCTGCTGGATTCTTGCTTCCTTCGATCTTCTCCAGTATTAACACATCATCTTCTAGCAGAGATCTGATGAAGTGATAACGAAGTCCGATATGTTTGGTTCTGGAATGAAATGCTGAATTCTTTGCCAAATGTATTGCACTTTGACTATCACTGTATAAAACATTCATTTCCTGTTTGAATCCCGGCTCAGTTAACAAACCTTGAAGCCATATCATCTCTTTACTAGCTTCGGTGATTGCTACATACTCGGCTTCTATAGTGGATAAAGTGACAATCTTCTGTACCTGTGACATCCAACTAACAGCTGTAGTTCCAACCGTGAATACATAACCTGTAGTACTTCTTCGATGATCGACTTTGCCTCCAAAGTCTGCATCTACATAGCCTTGAACTTTAACCTTCCCTTTACCAAAGTACAAAGCGTTATGTACGGTACCTCGTAGATATCTCAAAATCCACTTGACTGCTTCCCAATGAGCTTTCCCTGGATTTGACATGAACCTGCTAACAACTCCCACTGCATGGCCAATGTCTGGTCTCGTACAGACCATGGCATACATTAAGCTTCCAATAGCCAAGGAATAAGGAACACCATTCATGAAATTTCTTTCTTCCTCGGTTTGCGGGGACTGATCCTTGGATAGGCGAAAGTGACTGGCCAATGATGTACTGACTGGCTTAGCATCATCCATGGTGAATCTCTGCAAAATACGATTGATGGAATCTGCCTGAGATAGCTGCAAGAGTCCTTTCTGCTTATCTCTAGTGATTTGCATTCCGAGAATCTTCTTTGTTGGGCCTAAGTCTTTCATGTCAAACTCCTTTGACAGTTGCTGCTTCAACCTTCTGATATCATCCATATTTGATCCTGCTACTAACATGTCATCAACATAAAGTAGTAAAATGATATAACGAGACCTATATCGCTTGAAGTAGCAACAATGATTAGCATTGCACTTCTGGAACTCTTCCTTGTGCATGAAACCATCAAAATTTTTGTACCATTGTCTTAGGGCTTGTTTCAGGCCATACAAGCTTTTCTTTAGTCTACACACCATGTTCTTCTTCCCTTTCTCGAAGAAACCTTCTGGTTGGTGCATGTATATCTTCTCATCCAAGTCTCCATGAAGAAATGCGGTTTTCACATCAAACTGTTCAAGATGAAGGTCTTCAATAGCAACAATACTTAGTACTGACCTGATAGTATTGAGCTTCACAACGGGAGGGAAAATGTCAGTGTAGTCCACTCCTTCCTTCTGTTGGAATCCTTTGACAACTAGTCAAGATTTGTATCTCTTGGAACCATCATGCTCCTCTTTCACCCGATACACCCATTTATTGTGAAGTGTCTTATTTCCTATGGGCAACTCAACTAGTTCCCATGCCTGGTTGGAGATAAGAGACTTCATCTCATCTTCCATGGCAAACTCCCACTTGCTAGCATCTTCAGTCTAAGATGCTTCATCATAGCATTCAGGTTCCCCTGCATCAGTCAGCAACAAATAATTCATGTATCTTTTGTTAGGTACATGAGGTCGAAAAGATCTTCTCAATTCAGGAACTGGAGTAGGATGTTGTAGTGTGTCAGATTGGTACACATTACTCAGATCAACGATTTCATCAAGATGAGAACTTTCTATAGTCGGTTCTGTGATGAGACTATCTGGAATATCGTTTGCATCTGCAAATACTGACTCACTCTACTTTGAGTCGTTGACTTCTGTTTTATGTCTGTCTTTGTACATTACTCTTTCGTTAAAAATCACATCTCGGCTACGGATCACCTTCTTGGTTTCATCATCCCAAATGCGGTAGCCAAACTCATTTTTGCCATAGCCGATGAGAGTGCATTTCTTGGATTTGGGATCAAGTTTATTCCTGCCTTGATCACTAATATGCACATATGCTATACAACCGAAAACCTTTAAATGTGATAATTTTACCTTCTTTCCACTCCATACCTCTTCTGGTATTTTGTGCTCTAGTGGAACCGAAGAACCTCTGTTGATCAAGTAAGCTGCTGTGTTGACTGCTTCTGCCTTGAACTGCTTTGGTAGACCTGATTATATACGAATGCTTCTGGCTCTTTCTGTCAACGTTCAATTCATACACTCAGCTACACCATTGTGTTGAGGTGTACCCGGCACGGTTCTCTGCATTTTGATCCCGCGCTCATAACAGAACTGCTTGAATCTGGTGTCTTCATATTCACCTCCTTTGTCAGTTCTAAGCTTTTTGATCTTTAGATTTGTATCATTTTCAACCATAGCTTTCCATATCCTGAAAGCCTCGAACACTTTAGATTTATGCCTCAAAAAATAAACCCATACCTTTTGCGAGTGATCATCGATAAAAGTAACAAAGTAATGCTTTCCACCGATGGATGAGATGGTCGTTGGCCCCCAAACATCGGAATGAACAAGCTCCAGCTTTTCCTTCTTTGGGGTTTTACCACTTATTTGAAAGATGACTCTCTTCTGCTTTCCAAATATGCAATTTTCACACATGCCTATTTCCACGGACTTTAGACGTGGAAGTTTTCCCTTCGAGTGCATAATCTTCATTCCTTTTTCATTCATATGGCCTAGCCTCTAGTGCCATATGTTGGAATTTTCGTTCCTAGCTGCAACAGTGATTGAACATCGTGCTCCTGCTGTCATGTAAAGAGTACCACTCTTCTTACCGTGAGCAATCGTCATTGGACCCTTGAAATTTTCCAATCATCACCATGGAAAGTTGTAGTATAGCCTTCACTAGCTAATTTTCCTATGGAGATCAAATTCTTTCTCAAGTCCGGTATGTGCCTGACATCCTTTAGATCCCAAACCGATGCATTCATTTTAATCTTCACAACACCTTTACCAATGATATCATAAGGTTGATCATCACCAAGATATACCTTTCCAAGATTTCCAAAGGCATACCTTTCGAAGAATTCTTTCTGCGAAGTGGCATGAAACGATGCTCCAGAGTCTAGCACTCAAGACTCTTCCTTGCTCTTCAAAGAGCATATCAACGCTTCATCTCCTCCTGAGGTAGAAGTAACATTTGTCTCTGCCTTCGCCTCATGGTCCTTTGGTGCACTTCTGCATTGATTTTTGTAGTGCCCGGTCATGCCGCAGTTGCAACACTCAATGGTCTTTGAGCCGTTGGGATTTCTGGATTTATATCTCCAGTCCTTTGACCTACCACGGTAGTTCGATTTGCTACGTCCATTTCCTCGTGTTGAATTTCTTCCTCTTGATTGTGTATGCAAAATTGAAAATTTTGATGACTTACCAGAATCTCTTCGTCGAGTCTCTTCACTGAGAACCATATCACAAATATCATCAAATTTTAACTTATTGCTTCTCGATGAGCTACTCACTGCTGTGACAGTAGCATTCCAACTTTCTGGTAGGGAAGACAAAAGTATCAACGCTCGTACTTCTTCATCAAATTCAATTTCAACTGAACTCAGCTGAGAAGTAACTGTATTCAGCTCATTAAGATGTTGAGCTACCGATGCACCTTCTATCATCCGCAAATTGAACAATCGCCTCATCGAATGAACTTTGTTAGAGGCCGATGGCTTCTCGTACATACTGGAGAGACCCGCCATAAGATCCACCATGGTCTTTTCGTTGGCTATGTTGAAAGCAACATTATGAGATAACGTCAATCGAATAACTCCAAGAGCTTGTCTATCAAGAAGAGCCCAATCTTCATCCTTCATATTCTTTGGCTTCTTTTCAGAGAGAGGTTGATAAAGCTTTTTCTGATATAGATAATCTTCGATTTGCATTTTCCAAAAGCCAAAGTCAGCTCCATCAAACTTCTCGATTTTCACCCTTCCTTCATCTGCCGTCATCGCTTCCACTCGAATTTAATTTCTTTTCTAACAAATTATGGCTCTGATACCAGTTGTTGGGAAATTACGCAAATTTCCTTATATTATAATTATATTTGTGGAGAAAAGAAATTAAATGTAAAATGGTAAGAGACACACAAATTTGATAACGGAGTTCGGCCAATTATGCCTACGTCTCCGGGTTGTTGCAGATCTTTTATTTCAGAGAATATTACAAAGTGATTACACAAAACACTTTTCACTCAACACTCGTTCTCACTCTAAGCTTGTTTGCTCCTTTACTTCTTGTTGGATATGAGATTGGGATGAGATGAAAGTTATGAAGAGGAGGGATGTATTTATAAGGTAAGAAGAGGGTTGGTGGAGGTTGGTGGCGAGGTTGGTGGAGAGTTTGGTGGCAGCCCATGTTTTTCTCATGGGTGGCTTGAAGGCTGCATGTTCCAACAAAGAAAACCGGTTATCAATTGACGGTTAGCATGCATTTTCACTCCATTCCAACTCGAGTATGAAACCATAATAGTAGATACACCCTTGATTATGGAATTGTAGTAAGGTGGCATATGTATGCTAAGAAGTCCATGACGACTGATAATTGTGTGTTGTTTTCATTAAATCCACGGAAGGTACCTCCATCACCTACATAGTGCTTGGCGCATGCAGCTACTCTATGCTTCCCAGCTACATATGGTACCCCTTTAGGATAATTATCAGAAAGATCTCCTTGTAGGCCGGGGATAAATTCTGTCATTTGCTGAACAAGCTTTGTATCTTCACTATAACTTTCATTTGTTCTTCAATATGGTATCATGATTGATCTTGTATTAACTCCTTTCTATGTTTATCTGATTAGATTACCTGGTCTTAAGTCTCAACATTACTATATGCACAATTAATATGAAATCCAAAATTTTGTAAATCAACACATCCGTTCTTCAATTCGTAGATTTTCTAGCAAGCTATATGATCATATTTCGTTCTTCAGTTTGTAGATTTGCTAGGTAACTATATGAACATATATCATTCTTCAGTTTATAGATTTACTATGAATGAAATAATTTTTTGAAACGTTAATTTTTTTGACACGTTCGACTCAAACAAATTCATTTGTAACTGTTATGTTGTACACAATTTTGTTATTGCATTTGTTTTCTATCATTTCTTTCCTGAATACAGCGACTTTTATGCTGTTTAGTCGCAAAAGACTATTGAAATTATTTCTAGAAATCAACCTTTCAGGTATCATGAGTGCATACAAAAGAACGTAGGTCAATATTTGAATATTTAAAAATGTTGGTCAACTAATAACCAAAAAGGATAATTTTTAATGGACATGCAACTTTAATGTTGAAATGTCTATGTATGCATGACCTACCTTGGTTAGCCATTGAACTGGAATAACATGAATACGGGTGGCAAAGTTAACTTTTAAGCCTAATGCCAATGACATTTCATATTATTTTTTGCTTATATCCTCCTAAACAAGATTAAAAAAAAATCCATTTCATATTAAATAAATAATATCAGTTTAGATCAAACAATACTAGTTTTGACATATTGTCTACTTTGAGACAGGTGCATTTGGAGTAAACAATGCCAATTTTTCCATATGTATAATGTGTTGTCCTGCTAACATGGGTTAGCAAACAAATACTAAAATTTGTATTGCACTAATGCTGTTTTTACACTTGCTTATTGATATATATTCACATATTGTATTCTTTATTCAAGCAGCTTTCACGACTTCACGGAGAACAATTGAATGGAATTCTGGGACTTCATTCTCGCGAATGTAAGCAACCAATACCATTTAGCACTAATTTACTTCTTTGAGAATGTTTTGTGATTATTACATTTCTTTTAATTATTTTTTTACATCCTGAGAATGCTCAATATGCATAAGATTTTGAAGGTAAGCGAACATCTGCGTCAAACCTATTAATATTATATAGTTCCATTTGTTTTGAGTTACAACAGAAAATGCTTTTTATCAGGAAGAGTTCGAAGTCAGTTATATTTGAAAAGTTGTCCATCCGCGTGTGACTTTAAGTTTGGGTTATTATATCACAAATTGCATTCACTACGGGCTTTTACCCTAATAGTGATTTGTTCACATACTCGATCCTTGAATGGTTTGATACTAAATAACAGTGAATGAATAGGTAACCATTTGTTATTCAAAAAAAAGGATGAAAATCAAGGAAGGAGTTAGGTGGGTTTCAGATTTGTTTTTGTGGTTGATTTGGTGAAATGATAATCAATTGGGTAGTGATTGTTGGAATCATTTGACATTTTGTTGCAAATGATCATTTAAACATTGATACTCTGACCAATATATGTGGAGACCTTAGACGCGTGGAACCATTGAACCACAGATGTTAAAATTATTATAGGTGCTAATGTATTCATGCACATAGACACTGACTGATCCTATCATAACATCAAATTAAAATAACTACAAGCCAAGTATAGTGTAATTTGGTCTGAGAAAGTGAAGACGGGATGTAGATGGGAATTGATGATGATGTTGATGTATTTGGGTTCGGATGTTAGATGTGCTGTTGTATTTTGGTTACAGTATGCCTAGTTTGGCTACTTGTGTTTCTGCTAGCTTAGATTGCTTATAATTATGATGGCTATTGCGCAAGTTTGTTCATGGAGTCAGATTTATTGATGCAATATAATTATAATAGTGTTTCCGGATCCAAATTATAGCCGTAGTTTAATGGTGTAAGCTTTTAATAAAATAGTCTTTAGTCATTGCAGTGAAACAAAAAACTGTAAAAATAAATAGAGACAAGAACAAGTAAAAAACTAATAAAATGTAACAGTTTTAAATAGAATTGTGATATGCATTTATCTTGTATTTTTTGACCTTTGCTTGTGTTTCTTGCATTTTGCTTTGTTATACGACCGTAATTTGTGCTTGTGAATTGCAGGTTCTACAAGTCGGATGAGCTTACAAGATGAAGACTACGTGATTTTCATGTAATCTTATTTTATTACGATGTCTAAACAATATGTATGCTGACTTATTTCTATATTTACTAATAGACGTATTAGCTATGACTTTGCAATTGAAATCAAATATGATTTTGGTATTAATTTTTTGCTATTGACAGTTTTGACTTATGAATTTAGTGCTTTATTATTTGAATTGTGCACAAATTAAATAAGAAATTTGCTAAGAAATTTGCTACATAGAGATCATAGCGAAAGATATTAATAGTAGAAAATTGCACTTATGCAAACAAAGGTGAAATGCTATGTAAAAATTTAAATAGTGTGGAAAACATTTTCATATCATTGAATTGTGCTACGAAAACATTGATAACGCTACATATACTAAAAATATTTATAGCAGAAAATTCCACTTATGGAAACAGAACGTGAAATGCTATATAAAATTTAAACCGTGTGGAAAATTTTTCATATCATTGAATATGAGCTATGAAAACAGCGATAAAACTATAAAAAATAAGCGAATATTTACCATAGCGAGGTCTGAATGTTATATATCAACGGGAATATTAATTGTAGCGGAATTTTTTCCTAAACCACAATGGAAAACATTTTTCATATCAATGAATATGCGATATGAAAATATCGATAAAGCTATAAAAAAAATTATCTGAATTTTAGTAAGCAAATAAATTGGCATGGTCTGAACGCTATGTAAAACATTTCATGCTAGTGAACATGCACTATAAAATGTTTGATGCAATAGCGTTTAGATTAGAACCATGAGATATAACAGACCTGTTATAACATGTTGATATATAGCGTCGTCACTAATGCTATGGTAGCCTATTATAGCGTTTTTCACGTGCTATTAAAAGGTAAATCTGTTGTAGTGAGTCAAGTTGATGAAGGTTCAATGGGGAGATAACCCAGAGAATGCAACTTGGGAGACTGAAGACAAGATGCATGCTTCGTACCCATTTCTTTTCGAGGGTATGTTCTTAACTTCCTTTCCAAAACTTTTAATTATGCTTGTTTCTATCATTTAAGTATATCCTATCGATCGAATCTTCGCCCTTTAGGTAGGAATCTCTTGATTGTAAACATGGGTTTGAGACATGTTATGACTGATGAATGCAAATGGATGCAAGTGTTTGCTAGTGGTTGCTCGTGGATGCATATACACATACATTAGACATTAGATCGGCTCAATCACTCTCATGCTGCATATGGATGTGTGTGCATTTTTCTTCTTTTAATGGATGGAAATGGATGTATCATCATATGGATGTGTTACGTTTGGACGGACGATTGTGCACACATATAGAACTTACATATTATAATAGGATTATTTGCATATATGTTGGATTCATGACACTAACAACATTGCATTAAGGAGGTTGACTAAATCAGTAGACCGCATGATCTTCGCATTAGTATTGGGGCATATACACACACCTTTTCATATGTTCGTATATGCATTAGATATCTTTAAGGTCAATGAATGCCTGTGATTGGTGGATGATTAGATGGATGTGGATTGTAGGATATACATTCTTCTTAACTTGGAGATTTCGGGGACGAAATCCTTTGAGTAGGGGAGAATGTAACACCCCGTATTTTAACAACACTAAAGAGGATAAATTAAATAATAATTAATTTAATATTCAGAATTAAGTGAAATATACTGCGCCATTGCGTTTGTCTCAGAATTCTGGTCAAAATAAACACATTGTTTGCGTAAATCAGACACCGTATGAAGAAGTTATTAAGGTTCGAAGTTTGTATACGCGCAAGAAGAATGTGTGTTTGTGTGTGTGTATATATATATATTTATGGTTTGCGGATAGCAGCTATATATATGGCCTCATTTCTCATGTTTTTTCACACCAAAAATAATGGAGAACAAGATGATGTCTCTTCCCAGATTAAATCAAGTCTTTTCCTACTTCTGCAATCTAGTTATTCAAGCTTAGAGATATGTGATTCGATTCTTTTGTTTTTCTAGATCCAAACACTGTGAGTCCATGTTAATTTTAGATCTAAATATTTAAAAAGTAAAACTTGATATGACTATAACTTGGATCTATGCCTATGATCACTTGAATCACATCAGATCTAATATAATATGTTTATCTTAGTTATTCTGACATGATTATGAAACAAATCTGAACCTATACGTATTTGTCATGTCAAATCTCCCTTTGCATATAGATCTAATTCACCGTTAGATAACCTTATACCTGTTCTATTATGCTTATTGTAGAGACCCGAACTTCTCGGTCGGCCTAAACCGAACAAGAAGGCGGACTGCTTAGAGAACAAGACTATTCGGAACACAAATCATAGAACATTCCATTGCTTATTACAACAATTACATTAGAGTACAAGAATATAACAGAGTATGAATAAATATTACACATTGGAAAATATCAGAGTTTTAAAGTTATAACGCAAGGGAATATAATACATAACACAACTAAAAGAAATACACGGATACAGAGCTTTCCGAACATAGCTCTAGTTGTAAATTTAGGATTCTGGAAAGAAATATCTGCAAAAACCCAACTACTAGCTGCTCCTGTGGAAAATAGGGGTACCTAGAGTTTAGGCTGAAACAATAAACTCCAGGTAAGTCATGGGACTGGTGTGAGAACTAAAACACTTATTAGCTTGATTTTAAAGTTAGACATATCAAGGGACCACGTCGTATAACACAGAATGGGTTTAACCCCAAGAATACCAGTGCATAAAACATACAGCGCAATGCTAAACAGAAAAATGAAGCTATTTTAAGACTCAGGTCCCATCACACAATGCAACGCAAGCTGGAGGATAGAGTTTTATCTTATAATAGCCAAAAATGTTTGGTACGTGGAATTTCATATTTTATTATTACTATAAGTGAATAAATCAATTTCATGGTGTGAGAAATAAAACAGTTATTAGCTTGATTTTAAAGTTAGACAAATCAAGGGACCACGTCGTGTAACACGGAATGGATTTAACCCCAAGAATACCAGTGCATAAAACATACAGCGCAATGCTAAACAGAAAAATGAAGCTATTTTAAGACTCAGGTCCCATCACACAATGCAACGCAAGCCGGAGGATAGAGTTTTACATTATAATAGCCAAAAATGCTTGGTACGTGAAATTTCATATTTTATTATTACTATAAGTGAATAAATCAATTTCAAATATAAATGTATCAATCATAGGCGGTGTAGGTACCATATTATTACGTCGCCAAATATATATTTACAACTAAAATCGTGAAATCACGTATTGGAAAGTGGGTTTCCATCTATGAACCAAGGCAAGCGATCATCCTTACCGATTCGAGACTCTCAAGCTCCCGAGCCTCAGGATACAGTCGCAACTGTACCTGCGGTTAGCGGTATTGCCGGTCACCCATTGATGATCAGTAATACCATAAACTATATGTTAGCCTGCCCTATGGGGAATAAAATCTGGACAATATATCGACCACAACATCTATCGGCCCGGTAGTGACCGATATATCTGAGGCGCCTCGCTTTCCATCAAGTAATAATAAGCAACATCCACATGAGTAAACAGTATGGGCTCCATACCATTACGTTACTCCTAGTCAGAAACTAACATATGTCCATTTCCATACGTTCCTCATCTGTTTTAGGTTCATACCGGGATGTGAAGCTCGCGAATTAACGGTACACAAAGTTATGTTATTTAAAGTCGTGCTTTGATCGTCAACCATAGGGCTCTGCTTTTCAACAAAAGCCTTGATCATTTGCATCTCAGTATGCCACACTGACTATTCGCGCTATGCGACTGATATATACCGATATATAACCTCTAAGCTCGTACGTCTTAGAGAAGGGTGTTAAGAAAAAGAATAAATTCTCTACCACCAAACATATATACATATATTTAACAGAAATCAATCAACACAGAATAAAATCCAACGTCAAACACACATCCATTTACAAGTCAGTTCTGGGTCTGAACGAAACCAGAGGCACCTTATTCCTCATCCCATATGTCCAATACAGGAAAGAGGTCCTTGCATATCCGGTCGATCTCCAAGTACGTCTGGACGATCACCACTTATTACCTCGTCTTGGGTGTACAACCCAATCAAGACATCGGTAATCATCCAAACGATGTGAAGATCTCCAGTCTTCAACCACTGTCTTCACCGTCGACTTATCGTCGCATCAATTATTCATAATGGGATAAACCCGGTTTTTCAAAATAACTTGTGTATCTTATAATCAAGTGATACAAAAACACATTATACGCCTCATTCCAATCCAGAATATTCTTTTATTCAAATATTCTTTTATCAATTTAAACCAAATTAAGGTTTTCCAAACAAGTCGGGATTATCGAGCCTTAACAAAGTAACCATTTGTTTAATTTCCCAATCCTAACCTATACATCTCATGGAGCAAAACTTGTAATACTCCATATCTAACACCACGGTGTTATCAGTAAATTTAATTACCATTTCATGTTCAAATCTAATTAAAAATTTAGCTATCGCCTGGTGTAAAATTGGTGGTACTCCATTCTCGACCATTTCCCAAATTTGATTATTTAAATTATCACATTCACATTTCAATCTAATTAAAGATTCATTAAAACTCCACTTAGTTTTAATCTTCCAACAATCATTATCAATGATTATTTAACTTTGGGAAATCAAACATGTCGCATCAACAATCTACACCGTACCATTGATCTTTGCCGATATATAACCTCTAAGCTCGTACGTCTCAGAGAAGGGTGTTAAGCAAGAGAATAAATTCTCCGCCACCAAGCAGATATATATTTAGCAGAGATCAACAATATAATTCGAAATGCAATGTTAGACATGTAATCCTGTCTTTAACTGGGTTAAATAACCATTGTCAATTAAAACTCAGTTCACGATAAACCCAAAATCACATTACACTAATTATGGAATCTTCACGGAAAACAGATCAATATATAATCAATATCAATTTCCGTATCCGACTAATAATATAAATGGAATAAAGACAAAGCCTTCTAAATTCCATATATATTAATAGTCTTCCTCACAGAAGCTCACTTAGATTATTACTAAATCGAATTCCATTCAATTCCAATTTACTATATTAAATTGGAAAACTTTACCTTGGAAAATTCCATTAATATTAATTAAAAGATTATAAATTCCAAATCATATCTTCACTTTTAATTGGGTTAAAGAAAAAATGTCGTTTAAAATACAATTCACGATAAACCCAAAATCAACTTTCCTTTCAATTCCAATTATATGTCAATTAATTGGTAAACTCCTTTAAATCTTAATTAAAAGATTTATTCTTTATTCAACTGGGTTTAAGAACAGTGTTAATGAAGACACCATTCACGACAAACCCAAAATCCAATTTAATATTAAATACAAGGCTCTGAATAGAAATTATATCGGCTTATATTCAATATCGAATTCTGAAACTAACGGATAACGTATTGGGAATAATGATATGCGTATCTTTCAAATTCCCATAACAATATCCATATAACCACGGAATCCAATATCGAAATATTCCTAAGATTATTTCCATTCCAACCCATTCCAATTTATTCATTGGAAAATTTTGGTTATTTTAAAACCATTTCAAATCCAATTCATTTATTTAAAAACATTGGATTATCTTTCTAGTTAATAACTAGTTCATTTTGATAAAAATATATTTTTATCTTTACAAACATGGAATTTTTCATCCCGATTCTTTCCAAATCATTTATTATGATTTTACACGAATTATTGATTTTTAATAATTTTATCAAGGCTCGTACAGTCGGATATCAATAACGGCCATCGAACTGCATCCAGAGCGACCATTTCCAAATTTGATTTGGACATAATTCCAAATCTAGCCGTTAGATTTCAGATCTCTTATATTCTTTGGAAAGTTCTTTCCTATACGAACCCAATGGTTCCAGTTTCAGGAGAATCCGACGGTCGGATCTCCCGTAATGTCAATTCGAAGCCAATGGTCGAAGTTCTCGAACGGCCATGGCGCGGCGCCGCGCGTTCTATTCAGGCCATTAATATATATATATATATAATATTTCGTTCATAACATATTTTATAAATTCGTTTTAAAACCGATTCCCACTTTTATTTCAATTTTAAATCAAAATTGAATACTCCTTATCATTATAATATTTAAATGATAATATTTTCAAAATATTAGATTTTTAAACAATTTCCTTTTCGATATTCATTATAAAAATGAATAAAATCGATATAAATATCGTTCACGTCAAAATGATGCATAAATTATCAACATGGCTTCATAAATTTCAATATTTTTGTGTCCATCCAAAATCGGATATCAAATTCACATATTAATCCTTTACAGAATATTATATTAAAATATTCGTTATTTTAAAATATCCATTATTTTAAAATATTCGTTATTCCTGAATTGGTATCAGATACAGCCAATTACCATATAATGTTATTTATATGGATTTCATACACACATGTACACAACAATAAATATACACAGTCAACCATCACTCAGAGTGCATTACACAAATGCATAAACATTAAATATAAATAATTAACGCTTACAACAGTCTGTCAATCCATTGATTTGTTGGAAATATAATTTGAAATTTATTAGTTCGTGAATTTTAAGCGTTAGTTCGTAAAGTGTTATGAGTCAAGAGTCATATGGAAGTTTGTGTGTCCCTTAGTGAATTGAGATGTCTATTAAACGAAGTGTCAAGTAAGGCTCATATATATAAAGCCTACCATTTTGAAGTAAATGTAAGGAAAATTAAAAAAGAAAGTAAGAAGTAAGAAAAATGTAGTCATTAAATTATTCTACGTTTAATCTCTCTCCTCCTCTCTATATCAAATTCTAACATGGTATCATACAACTAGACAATTAGGATTAGTGTACGTCAAATATCGTCCCAATACCCGTGTGGGGTTTCAACCAACAAATACTGAATATTAATTGTGCAGTTGGGCGATGTGTAAAATTTATTATCCCAATCAATATCAGTTAAATAGGAATACATAAACAAACCACCCGATTTGTAAATAAATATTTATTTTATTTCAGGAAAATTTTATGCAGCGTATAAAAATAATTTGTATATCGCATATATATAAATAACTTATACCACGCATATATATATATATATATATATATATATATATTATTTACTCCATTTCAATATCACAATCACAATACACAATACAGTCAATTTTTTCCACAATACAATCAAATCACACAAATCATCCATGGTTTGTACAAAAAGTAGTGTCAGGAGCTACTAAGCCCCGTCTACAACCTATTATACAATAACTGTTAAATTATTTGAGTGAGAGAGAGTCCTCACTTTGGGTTCCACTCCGCCATTCTTTATTTTCTGAATATCTGTTTTGATTTAAATTCATCTGAAATTCAAATCTGCTCCGCTTTTGTCTCAGTCGGTTTCATTGCGAAGTGTTCAATTCCACGATTCTAACAAAATTTGAATCATCGAATTGCGTCACTGTTTGAATAAGTTACGGGGTTTTAAATCTTTGACAACATTAAATAAATAATTAAAAAATTACTTAGTCATTAATTTCTCACTTAAATCCTAATCAGAAAATTTGGCCGTATAATCCTTCTTCTATCTGGTAACGCATGCTTCTGGGAATCAACCCATCATCGAAGAAAAGATCCGCCTGCACACGAAAATCTAGAGCACCAGAGGCCAATCCATATGCACCACGTCGTCGGCCATCCTTCCCCGTCCATCGCATCGATCGCCACCCAGCCCACCGCCTCGGGCGTTCCCCAATTTCGACCGAAAGTCCCACCCTTCCTAGCGAGAAATCGAAATAAAAACCACACGAAAATCGATCATATTTATATGAATTCGAAGCCCATGAATCTCTCTTCGCTTTAGCTTTTATGAATTTGAATTTAATTGATTGGATTGAGGGAATATGGGGCCTAAATTTCGGAGCTCCCTTGCCTTCGGTTTTTAAAACTGACGGTGGAAAATATAATGAACTAGGGTTAGGGTTCAATAGAGAAATATTTATATATATAATAATTTTAATAATTAATCAATTCGAAAACAGTTCGCTTAATCTCTAAACTCCAAATCAAACCCAATGACTGTCACTCCTAACCAAATACCCCCAACTCCGGACACAATAAGATATATTTCGTAAGCCAATTCAACTATTTCAATCAGTCTATATCAAAATTAAAATATAAATAAATATAGCGTTCAAAATTGATTTCAACGTACATTTTAATTTACCGGGGCCCATACTGACTCCAAAAATTCCAGAAAAATTATGTCTAGCTATGTGTTGACGGTACGATCCTAAAAAAACTAATTTCGTCGAATTTGAAGATCGTTTGAAAAATGGCCTTTTTCCAGTCGATTAAATTCAAACTAAAATTACCAAACACGTTTAAATTCACCACGCTCACATATTGATTTCAAAAATTATGAAAATTGGAATCTAACAATAATTTGACATTCCAGATCCAACAAAAGTGGTTTCGTCGAAAACGGAGGTCGTTTGCAAAATGGCTATTTTTAAGGGCTATATTTTATTTAAAAAATATATATAAATTCCATAACGACTATTTTAAATTTTAAACTGGCCATAACTTTTAATTTATATTATGAAATCTGGATTTTTCACATTCGTTAAAAAGATATTATTAAATAGATTCAAATGTTTCGGGTTTTACTGAAATCCGATTTATTTTGAATCATGTACATTCATTTGAAATTTGAAATCGAATTTTCAAACTACTGCGTCATTTCAGGCTCGTTTTATAATTAAAATAAATTTATACATTCTAACTTCAATTTAAATAAATTTCTAGCCATTATTATTTAAAATAAATCAATTTAAATTCTTAAAATCCATTAAAACAGCCAAAATAAAAATTTTAAATTGGTTCTGAAAATCCGGGTTATTACAATCTCCCCCACTTAAAATTTTTTCGTCCTCGAAAAGGAACGGAGCTGAAAGTTGTTTAACCAACCAACTCAACTTTCATTATAGCTTTCATTCTTCAACTTTTCAGTTTCTAAGAATTTTCTAATGTCTAAAAAATTTGGCTAACACCCTAAATTTTGGAAAAATTTCTCCATAACCTCCTTTGTACGGGGAGACCTTTAAAACCGCAACTAGCCTCACAGGCCCCTCACCAATCCAAAAGAAAAAGCCAAGCGGCTTGCCAATCGGCTCATAAAATCATCAAAACCCAAGAAAATAGTAAACATGTACCTATTTGTGGGCATACAATTTCATTCCTCTTCTTAGCTTCCATGCTATGACCTGTTCAATGTATATATATGCACATATATGCAATTTCAATCAATTTTCAATTCATTTCAATATTCGATTCGATTTGGCTAAATTTGCCTTTCATTCACAGTTGGTTAGATTAATAATCATTCTAATATTTTTGTTAGTTAGACTAATAAACAAACATCACAACTAACAATCAATTAGTTGGTTAAATTTTCATATATATAATTTTTATACATACCCAAAAATCATATCTTTGATGCCAAATCACAACAATAGACCCTATCTATGTTTTGGCTCTCACACCAGTCAACTGGAAATATATATATATCCCACTTTCGGCACTCGAACATAAACACTGATGATACTAGTACTCATCAGTACCATCTCCGAGCGACTAGAGTGTGATTCTATATCTATCCAGTATATTTGAGGTTTCGAATACACGCTAGATAAGCGTATATTTAAAATATTCATACACTCAATTGTCCAAAATAAATTTAAAATAAAGTACTCAAATACGTATAATAAGATTTAAATTTTCAAAACAAAATTTGTTTTCATTTTGATTTTAAAAAACAACACTCTTTGAAACTCATTCTAGGATACTACTGATCCCATCTCTAACGAGACATTCTTATTAAATATTACTAATCCAATCTCTAATGAATTCTTTCGTTTGGTTCTAATGTGTTTTGTTCTCGAGCTCTGTAAACCAAAGCTCTGATACCAACTGTAGCGACCCGAAGTTCTCGACTGGCCTAAACCAAACAAGAAGGTGGATTGCTTTGAGAACAAGACTAATCGGAACACAAACCATAAAACATTTCATTGCTTATTACAACAATTACATCAGAGTACAAGAATATAACAGAGTATGAATAATATTACACATTGGAAAATATCAGAGATTTAAAATTACAATGCAGCGGAAAATAATACATAACACAATAGAAAGAAATACATGGATACGGAGCTTTTCAGATAAAGCTCCAGCTGTACATCTAGGATCCAAGAAAGAAATATCTGCAAAAACCCAACTACTAGTTGCCCGTGTGGAAAATAAAGGCACCCATAGTTTAGCTAGAAACAATAAACTCCAAGTCACTTATGGGACTGGTGTGAAAACAAAAACATTTATTAGCTTGATTTTAAAGTTAAATAAATCAAGGGACCACATCGTACAACATGGAACGAGTTTAATCCCAAGAATACTAGTGCATAAAACATACAGCGTAATGCTAAACAGAAAAATGAAGCTATTATAAGACCCAGGTCCCATCACACAATGCAACGCAAGCCGGAGGATAGGGTTTTACATTATAATAGCCAAAAATGCTTGGTACGTGAAATTTCATATTTTATTATTACTAGAAGTAAAGAAATCAATTTCAAATATAAATGTATCAATCAAAGGTGGCGTAGCTACCACAACATTACGTCACCAAATATATATTTAAACTAAAATCGTGAAATCACGTATTGGAAAGTGGGTTTCCATCTATGAACCAAGGCAAGCGATCATCCTTACCGATTCGAGACTCTCTAGCCTGAGCCTCAGGATACTGTCGCAA
The DNA here is from genome assembly GCA_030737875.1 of Allium sativum. Classification (NCBI taxonomy): domain Eukaryota; kingdom Viridiplantae; phylum Streptophyta; class Magnoliopsida; order Asparagales; family Amaryllidaceae; genus Allium; species Allium sativum. The sequence goes on along the minus strand of CM060912.1, from coordinate 220,366,281 downwards.
CTGTACCTGCGGTTAGAGGTATTTCCGGTCACCCATTGATGATTAGTAATATCATAAACTATATGTTAGCCTGCCCTATGGGGAATAAAATCTAGACAGTATATCGACCATAACATCTCTTGGCCCGGTAGTGACCGATATATCTGAGGCGCCTCGCTTTCCATCAAGTAATAATAAGCAACATCCACATGAGTAAACAGTCTGGGCTCCATACCATTACGTTGCTCCTAGCCAGAAACTAACATATGTCCATTTCCATACGTTCCTCATCCGTTTTAGGTTCATACCGGGACGTGAAGCTCACAAATTAACGCTACACAAAGCTATGCTATTTAAAGCCGTGCTTTGATCATCAACTACAAGGCTATGCTTTTCAACAAAAGCCTTGATCATTTATACCTCAGCATGTCACACTGACAATTCATGCCATGCGACTGATATATACTGATATATAACCTCTAAGCTCGTACTTCTTAGAGAAGGGTGTTAAGCAAGAGAATAAATTATCTGCCACCATACAGATATATATTTAATAGAAATCAATCAACACAGAATAAAATCCTACATCAGACACACATCCATTTACAAGTCTGTTCTGGGTCTGAACGAAACCAGAGGCACCTTATTCCTCATCCCATATGTCCAATACAAGAGAGAGGAACTCGCATATCCTGTCGATTTCCAAGTACGTCTGGACGATCACCACTTATTCCCTCGTCTTGGATGCACAGTCCAATCAAGACATCGGTAATCATCCAAACGATGTGAAGATCTCCAGTCTTTAACCACTGTCTTCACAGCCGACTTATCGTCGTATCAATTATTCAGAATGGGATAAACCCAGTCTTTCCAAATAACTCGTGTATCTTATAATCAAGTGATATAAAAACACATTATATGCCTCATTCCAATCCAGAATGTTCTTTTATTCAAATATTTTTTCACAATTTAAACCAAATTAAGTTTTACAAACTAATCAGGATTATCGAGCCTTATCAAACTAACCATTTGTTTAATTTCCCAATCCCAACCTATTTATCCCATGGAGCAAAACTAGTAATACTCCATATCTAACACCACGGTGTTATCGGTAAATTTGATTACCATTTCACGTTCAAATATAATTAAAGATTTAACTATCGCCTGGAGTAAAACTGGTGGTACTCCATGCTCGGTCATTTCGCAAATTTGATAATTTAAATTATCACATTCACATTTCAATCTAATTAAAGATTCATTAAAACTCCACTTAGTTTAAGTTCTCACATCAGTCCTATGACTGATCCAGAGATTATTGTTTTCCATCTAAATTCTAGGTGCCCATATTTTCCACATGGGCAGCCCAATAGTTTTTGTTTGTAGATATTTTATAGAGCATGTGTTGGATTGAAGCTAAAGCTATGTCCAGAACATTATATTTCTTCCGTTGAGTTTTATTTTCCGCTGTGTACATATTATACTCTAATATAGGTACTTCCGCTGTGTATTGTATTTATTAATATACTTTGATGTATGCTGTACTCTGATGTAGAATTATTGTAATGATAATGAAAAATGTTGTTTGTTTTAGTTCGTATTAGTTGTAATCCCAAGCATCTTGGGGATTTTTGCCGTTTGGATCAGACTTGTGTGGTTTATATTCGATTCGAAAGGTAGGAATTTTCGGGCCGTCACACGTTAATGTGAAAAAACAAAAATTTAGCTATAATCTATGTGCGAAGCACGTGGTTTGCACTTATAAGGTTTATATATTTTGTAGCACTAGAGATTGAACTTAGAACAATTATCTCATTGAACTATCTTAAAAAGTAAACATCTTCTTCAATGGTTTTGTCCACTTACAAGATTTTAAATTCTTTTCCGTTTTTACCCATACTAATCTTAGCTGACTGCAATATACCTAAATCCTAGTATGATATTAACTTCAATTTAACACGTTTGGACATTATTAGGGCTGTTATGGTAATGATTACCATTACCATTTGGCAAATGCTGCTACCGCACCATTTTTATAGGTAAGCCAGAATTGCTTACCGTTGCCATTACCGATCGACTGTTATACCAAAGACTGGTAACCGATAATCTGGTAACCGTTACACAGGTAATGTTAAATTACTGTTTGTCCATCAAAGTTTATATCATGACATATTTTTTGTACACAATGCATCTTTATTATACTATATGCAGTGTTAGTTTAAAAAAAAACATACATAAGAAAGAAAATAAGTGTAATTGGAATCATTTCACCTGATTATTGAACTAAATATACTCATTTATTCGATTGTACATGCATGTAATAAAGCATATCAAATGAGTATATATATATGTTTTAAATTAACTGGTAAAATTACTGTTATCGTTGGTATTGGAGAAATGCTACCGATAATTTACCATTATGGTAAATTTACCGTCAAACCGATCGTTACGGAGTTAGATCACACAGTGTTCAGCGTGCATATAAGCCTTTCTAAACTATTTTCATATTTGTTTACACTACATGTAAACCCATTTTTTTCGATAATATAAATTCCACATCATCAAACCGACTGTTACGGAGTTTTGGCTACGGGTGGTAATCAATTTTTGTCTGATGCCAAAATAGTCCGCTCCACAAAATTTTCCCATAAAACCAAAATTCGCCGCATCTTCCTCTTCTCCAAATTTTTTCCCAAATCTCGCCGCAAAAATTTTCTTCTATCTGCTTTTAACTAATATTCTGCGGCGAAATTCATCGTCAGAGTATCTAAACTCTTACCGCAAATTATTTGTATACCACATCTCATTTTCGAAAAAAGGACCGATTTTCGCTTCAAAATCAATTTGATTGATTCAATTCATTACAACAACCAAGGTACGACTGTTTTGACTTTTACTTGTTTGAATCAATTCCTTTTTTTTCTTATTCATGCGATCTGCAGCATTTTTTTTGACGTTAATTAGTAAGAAATAACTTACTTTTATGCTTTAATCGTGTATGTTTTTAAAAGTTTTTGGCATTCAGTGGTTTTGCCTAATTCACGATTTATTCTTATGTTAAAATCATTTTCATTGCAAAAAAATGACCATTTAAGAAAACCTATATATGAGTTATAAGTGAGTTGATTTCATACTGATTGCTTAATAGCATGTACATATTTTTAAGTTAGGATTAAATGTTCCCATTTGGTATAAAACCGACATCATTTATTGTTTCTGAACCAACGCTAAGGCAGATCTTGGTTTATATAACTGTTAGACCAAAATCTGGGCCTAACACCCAAATGCAGATCACAGATCACAAAAATGCATAAAAAAACAAAAACAGAGGACACACGAAGTTTTTATAGTGGTTCGGTTCAAACCAAGCATACGTCCACTTTATCTCTTCTTAAATCCTAAGAAGTTAGTAGTACAATTATCTCGGTTTATACACGAAATCCTCATGGTTACAATGAAAACGAAGTGAGAAAAATGAATATTATAATGAAATCCTTGTGTTGTAGTGTGGAATTTGGCTCCTTTGCTGCTGAAAATGTTTTGCAGAGAGCAATGGTGGAAGACGTAAGGAATTAGAGTCAAAAGATCCTTGAAAATGCTTTCAAATGGTGTATTTATAGCTGTAGGAGAGCTTCTGGGAAGACCGGTTCATGATGGGGTACATGGCACCCGATCTGGGAAAGTATGAGCAGAAGTAGCCTTGAGAACAGGTCAAGATCTTCGCGGGTATCAGCAGATGCAGGGATCAGTTCATGGGCATAGGATCAGGTCGTGATGTGGGCTTCACGAGCCGATGCCTGGTCGCGAGCTGGAGTGGTGAAGCTAGTGTCCACGATCGGGTCGTGGAAGAGGGTCGTGGTCCACCTGAGCTCCACGGTCAGAGTTGGTTTCACGAGACAGGGGCGCATCACAAGTCGAGGAGGGGGCGATCCAGGTTCCTGCTCATGAGTCGAGGTGGATCCCACGAGCCAAGGTGGGTTCCACGAGCCGATCAATGTTTTGAACTTTCTGATGTTTCGTTACTTTATCCAAGCGATTGCCAGATTACACTAGTTTACGGAAGCGGATATAACTTCCAAATCGTAAGTCCGATTGAGCCAAACGAAAGCTCAACCTGAAGCTTATTCAGAGGGCTACAAGAGTTACAGAGCTCAACTTTGTAGTTGCTGTTTTCGGTCCCAAAATAGGTCGTCTGATAGGAGTTTCGGGCCATTCTTTGTTTGTGATGCGATTTCGGTCAAACTGCTTCATGTCTGCTGACGATGTTTTCAGTGCCAGCGCATGCTGTTATCCAGATATTTCATGTGTGATAGACTTTACCAAAAAGTGTGTCAATAAGTTTCCCCCCAAGAATATATCTTGCTGGTTGAAGGAAGATGTGTTCTGGATAATCCAGGAAATCTATATCTGTATAGAGATAGAAATAAAACAATTGTGCCAAATCCGGGCATTATTATCCAAACTTTCCCGAGCATAAAACATACTTGAGGAGCGTCCAATTCATCCTGCCAAATCCTGGCAAGGGCCAAACCTTCTAGGCATAATCCATACCAAGAAGTTCAGACCGAGTATAATCCATACCCGATTTCTTTTGTCACATCCTGACAAGACCATTTGTCATTCCTAAGCATAATCCATACTTAGGAGTCCAAAGCGAGTATAAACCATACTCAGTCCTGAAATAGAGTCATCCTGCCAAATCTTGGAAGGGGCCAAAATTTCTAGGCATAATCCATACCTAGAAGTTCAAACCGAGTATAATCCATACTCGATTTCTTTTGTCACGTCCTGACAAGACCATTTTCCGTTCCTAAGTATAATCCGTACTTAGGATTCCAAAGTGAGTATAAACAATACTCGAGTTATCAATCTGAGTATCATCCATACTCATATCCATAGAAAACTATATTTTCGATAGCCTGACAAGATAGTTCGATCCTAGGCGTAATCCACACCTAGTGTTTCAAAATAAGTATAAGCCATACTTTAACCGAGGTTGAGGATCTTGCCACATCCTGACAAGATACTTAAATTCACCAAACATAATCCATGCTTGGAAAATCCTTCCTTATTCAATTCAAAATGCAAAACCAAAACAAATCCTGATTGGTTTGACACCGAGTCCAGAGCACGCTTTGGGGCTACATCGTAACCCCGTACGTGTGTACTCGGATTCAACCAATCGGAAAAAATAATAAAAGAAAAAACAAATCTTAAAGCCTAAGAAATGCAGAAAATGAAAGTTGATCTCATCCAGATCAGTTAATGATGAGCCCACGAGAGCTCAATCCAGGGTCATTCCCTCTCCGGGGAGCAGGAGGTGGCAGTGCAAGTGCAGGCGTTGTTGGTAGTTTCACATACTCGGGCAGCTCTCCACGTCTAACCAGTTCCTCAATCAAATCATGAAGATGCCTGCAGTCATTGGTGTCATGACCGTCCATGTCATGGAATATGTAGTGCTTTCCAGAATCACGTTCTCTTTGCGATGGCTCCCTCCTCGGAGGCTGTGGGTAGGAGATAACACCGTTCATGTCCAGATAGATGTCTGAGAGTGGGGCATTGAGTTCAGTGTACTTTTCCGTATCTGGGCCCTCTCCGGGGCTGGGTGTTGCGGTCATTCTTGATGGCGGCTTTTCCTTTGCCATTTCGAGAATCGGACGGTTCTCCCTCTTTAACTATGTTGACGTCGAGAATGCGTTTCTTAGAAGTTGCATCTTCTTCCCGCAGAAATCTGTCTGCTTCAAGGTAGAATTCGTCGAGATTGTGCGGTGGATCTCGGTACAAAGACTTCTTGAAATCCAAGTTATCCAAGACACCGGATACCGATGCCATCAGTACCATTGATGGTTCAGGACGATCAACTGATGCTGCTGCAAAATTGAATCTTTCCCGAAATGAGCGCAGAGTTTCTCTGGGTCTCTGATTGATTGTAGTGAGAGACATTACGTTCTTGGATCGTGCGATGTGGACTCGAAACTGTTCAAGGAAGCGAGCGACCAACATATTCCAACTGTTGATCGATTCCGCCTCTAGCTGCCGAATCCACATGGCTGCTATATAAGTTAGAAAGAGGGGATAACATTTAGCCATGACATTTTCTGATGCCGATTGAACTTCTATATGCTGTTTGTAGCGCATCAGATGCACGGTGGAATCGGTCTTGCCGTTGTAGGGCTCCAGTTGTGGAAGTTTGAAATCTGTGGGATTGCGAGAATTCCTGATTTCCTGAGCGAACGGGTTGTGATTGACGTCATCCACGTCGCTCTAATAAGTGCGGCCTCTCGAGAGGCGTTGAATGAGATTGGCGAGCCGATCGCCCTCAAAAAGTTGTTGCAAGTTGCCAAGATCAGAGCTGGTGCCCCCAGCGTTGAGCACGAGAGAAGGAAGCTGCTGGTGAGCTGTCGTGAGCGGGTCGCGGGTCGCGGTTCGTGGATCAAGGGGCGACCCGACCTGGTCGTGAGTCAGGGAGGTCAACTCGTGAGGTAGTATCGTGAAGGGAGGCTCGTGGCTCGAGAGGGGCGACCCGACCCGGTGCTGGAGGCCTATCACAAGCCGATTCCTGCTGCAGTTGAATGGGAGCACCAGGGTTCACGAGCCGCTCAGAGGGCGATCCGACCCGTCCGTGAGGGGCTTGTCGAGCTGCTTCGGTAGCTTGATTTCCAGCGAGTTGTTCATTGCCGCTTGGCCTGCCATCCATCTGAGCGAAGAATTCATCGATCATCTTCTATTGTTTTCGGAGGAGATCGTCTTGCCTTGCCATTTGATCTCTTAATTCAGCGAGAACACCGTCCATCTCGTCTCTAGTTAAGTAAGCAAAGGGATCTCCATGAGAGGAAGCCTCCGGGCTTGCCTCGTTCCTCGCGTCTTCATTGCCAACATCCTCAGTACCTTCAGTACGGGAGAGGGTTCCATCCTTCTTTCTTTTAACCATTTATCCAGTAGCCAAAAATTCCAAGCAGAAGTTGAAGTTGTCGTCTGCCCCCTACCTGGCGCGCCAAAATGTTCGACCAAAATTTGGGCCTAACACCCAAATGCAGATCACAGATCACAAAAATGCAGAAAAAAGCGAAAACAGAGGACATACGAAGTTTTTATAGTGCTTCGGCTCAAACCAAGCCTACGTACACTTTATCTCTTCTTAAATCCTAGGAAGTTACAAGTACAATTATCTCGGTTTATACACAAAATCCTCGTGTTTACAATGAAAAAGAAGCGAGAAAAATGAAGATTATTCACGAAATCCTCATGTTGTAGTGTGGAATTTGGCTCCTTTGCTGCTGAAAATGTTTTGCAGAGAGCAATGGTGGAAGACGTAAAGAATTGGAGCCAAAAGATCCTTGAAAATGCCTTCAAATGGTGTATTTATAGCTGTAGGAGAGCTTCTGGGAAGACCGGTTCGTGATGGGGTATGTGGCACCCGATCCGGGAAAGTAGGAGCAGAAGTAGCCTTGAGAACAGGTCAAGATCTACGCGGGTATCAGCAGATGCAGGGATCGATTTGTGATCATGGGATCGGGTCGTGATGTGGGCTTCACGAGCCGATATCTGGTCGCGAGCTGGAGTGGTGAAGCTAGTGTCCACGATCGGGTCGTGGTCCACCTGAGCTCCGTGGTCGGAGTTGGTTTCACGAGACAGGGGCACATCACGAGCCGAGGAGGGGGCGATCCAGGTTCCTTCTCACGAGTCGAGGTGGATCCCATGAGCCAAGGTGGGTTCACGAGCCGATCCATGTTTTGAACTTTCTGATGTTTCGTCACTTTATCCAAGCGATTGCCAGATTACACCAGTTTACGGAAACGGGCATACCTTTCAAACCGTAAGTCTGATTGAGCCAAACGAAAGCTCAACCTGAAGCTTATTCAGAGGGCTATAAGAGTTACAGAGCTCAGCTTTGCAGTTGCTGTTTTCGGGCCCAAAATAGGTTGTCTGATAGGAGTTTCGGGCCATCCTTTGTTTGTATGCGATTTCGGTCAAACTGCTTCATGTCTGCTGACGATGTTTTCAGTGCCTGCGCATGCTGTTATCCAGATATTTCATGTGTGACAGCTTTTACCAAAAAGTGTGTCAACAATAACTTATGACATCATTTTCAAATAAGTATGTAAGAATTCTGCTTTTTAATCTTCTCTATATCATTGTTGTTATTCAATAGACATAGGGAAAAGTTATATCATGGTGAGTAATACTATTTATTTGTCCTCAATACTTTTGCTTTACTATACTTTAATTTTGATACGTTATATTTTATACTGGTCTTTTTAACTACAATAATAGTTGGCCTTTTCGATGTCAGAACCAAAAAATAAAGGTATTCCATCCGTAAACTATTATTAACTCCCACCGTCATGTGTTATTGTTGTCGATGCCCAGTTGTTTGCACTTGAGTACTACATGACAATATGTGAGTTTGATGACAATATGTCTTATTTCTTTAGCCTTGGGAATTAAAAAAAAAGTGTTAAAATGTAACCAGATATCGTTGCAAAGGATCATGAGAATAATCCAAGGCATTCTACCTCTGGTAAAGTTTTTATTATTGGCTCCATGCAACAGCAGCAAATTGCCACGGTAGATAGGCAATTGCTGGTTCTTCCTTTAATCTTGGAGCCTATATTTGTTGATCAACAACCCAGCACCAGCAAATCAAAGGCAATCAGATTGAAGGCCAATGGAAGAATATATCCACACTGAATTCAGAATTTCAGACCCATACTGGCCAATGTAAAAATGATAAATTGAGAAAAACTAACTAAGCTGGAAGAATAGTATAAAATTTGCTTACCATACTAGCAAGAATTCTGCACACAATGTTAAAAAATCGGATCTATAGCCTAATGATAAATTACTTGCAGAATATTTTAACCATGCAACAAACAATTGCAATTTAAGATGAAAGCTGGATGCAAAAAGATTTTAAAATAGGATAAAAACAGAGAGGAGGAAAATGTTCGAGCAGCCTCCGTGAACCCGTAGACAAATAGATTTCGGAGGAATACATATACATAGCAGAAGCACCTAGATAAATAGTTTGGATTAGAGTGGCATTGGGCCTAATCGTACTGTTTTTCCCAGTTTGTTTTAAAACATTACCTATGATTTACTCTTGGATATGAAATGAAAATGCAATTGTTCATATGATCCATTTTCTATTGCAACCAACCCTCCATTTACTGCTGAAGCATATACTGTTATATATTATTGTCCGCCCTCAACTATGTTAATATTGATTCATAACCTTTGCGTTCTTCCTGGATTTTATTTTGTTGTCCTCAAGTCTTGTTGATTTACTACTTTTGTGTTGAGCTTATGCTTAATGCTTCTGTTAGATCAAAAAAGGATCTAACATGCCAAATGTCCTTTGTGAGGTCGAGTGTGTGAAGTCTTATGATAGGCTTGAAGCCAAATTGATAAGTTCAAAGCCAATCGTACTATTTTTATTAATCCAAAGGGAAAGCTTAAAGACAGATGTCTGCTTTGAAAAGAAGAGGGGTATATGTTAGAAGCCTGAAAGATTGCTCCGAAGGGTCAAAATCTAGGTCCGAAAACACAGATTCGAACCATGACAATTAATTAATGTCCACCCTCAACTAGGGGTGTCAAAATATGACCCAACCCGTTTACCCAACCCATTTACCCTATCCACAAATGGGTTGGGTTAACCCATTTATGAATTTTATTAAATGGGTTGGGTTGACCCATTTTTAAAAGGGTCATAAATGGGTAACCCATTATACCCATTTATAAAAAATTTAAAATCTAAAATTAAAAACACACATTTATAAAAACTTAAAATTTAAAAATTAAAAATGTCAAAATTACAAAACTACCCTTTATTTTGGAAAAAATGGAAAATTTTTAAAAATTCAAGAAAATTACAAAATGAAAGGTTAAAAAAGAATTATTTTAAAATAACGATTTTTAAAGCTAGAACGACCAAAATTACGAAAATGCCCTTCATATTGAAAAAAATGAAAAAATTTCAGAAAATCCAGAAAATTACGAAAAAAAAGTTAAAAAAGAATTAATTTAAAATAACGATTTTTAAAGCTAAAAGGACCAAAATTACGAAAATGCCCTTAATATTGGAAAAAGTGAAAAAAAATGAAAAAATTTCAGAAAATCCAAAAAATTACGAAATGAAAAGTAAAAAACGAATTATTTTAAAATAACGATTTTTAAAGCTAAAAATGCTAAAATTACGAAAATACCCTTCATTTTGGAAAAAGTGAAAAAAAATGAAAAAATTTCAGAAAATCCGGAAAATTACAAAATGAAAAGTTAAAAAAGAATTAATTCAAAATAACGATTTTTAAAGCTAAAAGAACCAAAATTACGAAAATGCCCTTCATATTGGAAAAAGTAAAAAAATGAAAAAATTTCAGAAAATCCAAAAAATTACGAAATGAAAAGTAAAAAAAGAATTATTTTGAAATAACGATTTTTAAAGCTAAAAATGCTAAAATTACGAAAATTCCCTTCATTTTAGGAAAAATGAAAAAATCTCAGAAAATCCAGAAAATTACAAAACGAAAAGTAAAAAAAGATATTTTAAAATAATGATTTTCAAAATAATAAATTTTTTGGATTTTTTGAAATTTATTTATTTTTTCACTTTTTTCAGCATGAAGGTCATTTTTACTTTTCATTTCGTAATTTTCTGGATTTTTTAAAATTTATTTGTTTCTTTCACTTTATTCAACATGAAGGGCATTTTCGTAATTTTGACATATTTAGCTTTAAAAATCGTAATTTTCGAATAATTCTATTATTACTTTTCATTTCGTAATTTTCTGGATTTTTTAAAATTTATTTATTTTTTTCACTTTTTTCAACATGAAGGGCATTTTTGTAATTTTGACATATTTAGCTTTAAAAATCGTAATTTTCGAATAATTCTTTTTTTATTTTTCATTTCGTAATTTTCCGGATTTTTTAAAATTTATTTGTTTTTTTCACTTTTTTCAACATGAAGGGCATTTTCGTAATTTTGACATATTTTGCTTTAAAAATCGTAATTTTCAAATAATTCTTTTTTTACTTTTCATTTCATAATTTTCTGGATTTTCTAAAATTTATTTGTTTTTTTCACTTTTTTCAACATGAAGGGCATTTTCGTAATTTTGACATATTTAGCTTTAAAAATCGTAATTTTCGAATAATTCTTTTTTTTACTTTTCATTTCGTAATTTTTTAATTTTTATTTATTTTTTTCACTTTTTTCAACGTGAAGGGCATTTTCGTAATTTTGACATATTTAACTTTAAAAATCGTAATTTTCGAATATTTTTTTTTCTTTTCATTTCGTAATTTTCTGGATTTTTTGAAATTTATTTATTTTTTTCACTTTTTTCAAAATGAAGGGTATTTTCGTAATTTTGACCTTTTTAACTTTAAAAATTTAGCATTTGTTTTTATTTGCTAAATCAACTTTAGATACCTGGGTTAAATGGGTAACCCACTTATTAGTGGGTTAGGTTACAAACGGATTGGGTAATAAATGGATCAAAGAGAATGGGTCATAAATGGGTTGGGTCAAAACTCGACCCAACCCATTTAGTCCCAACCCAACCCATTTGACACCCCTACCCTCAACTATGCGACTGGGAGTCATGTTATTGAATTACACAGAAAAAGTGTTAAGCAATAGTTTAAATGAATGACCCCAACATACAAATGGAAAACTGTTTAGTGGCTTGTACCTGTTAGAATTTTAAAGTCTTCTTTTATATACAATGTTTTGTGTGTAAACTCAATTTCCATTGTTTTGATCAGCAATCATTATTTTCTTTTTTAGCTCGAGAAGATATTACAAAGTTCAATTCTCAAGAAGAATAGACATCAATGCACAGTGTCAAGTATGATTTGATGTATGGTATCAATGCATACAAAAGATATTAACTTCCTATCATATGTTTTCTTTCTTGCAGCTAGTACTTGTGCTTTCATGTTTCAATGATATGCAGTAATCTACAACATACATTCAGGTAATATCATATTATGTTATGCTACTATTTTTTCCAGTTATAAGTGTATGGCCTAGTTGTTATAAGTGTGAACTGAGTTTGTAAAGCTATTTTCATAGATTAAAGTCTCTGGATATTCGTTTTATATCTGAATGCACATGAAATTGGAGGCAAATACATATTATTTCAGGTATTAAAATTAACTTATTCTCTTTACATATGCTGTTGTGTATGCATGTGATGTCTAGGAGATTGTAGCATTTAGCACTCTCTTTACATATGCTAGTGTATATGTTAGTTTTCACACTCTTTACATTAGCGGTTATATTCATAATGCACACTCTTTACATATTCTCGAATTAACTTATTTTCTTTACAGGTTTTATAGTCAATAAGAGAACATGTGTCCTAATTTGGTCATCTGGTGTAGTGATTGATTATTTCATCTTGTTCTCCGATAAGTAGTAATCTGCTCTGCTATTAGTTCCCAACTATAAAAATCAGGTTATTTTGATAACACTGTCTATATGTTTGTGGCTGCAATGGGTTTGCAATGTTTTGGTTTAATTGCTCAGGTTTTATAGTCTATATTTTCGTAATTTTGACTTTTAAGCTTCTCCATTATTGGAATGAAATCAGTTACAGTGCATGCTGATAGTGGTACTCAAAATATAACACAAAAAATCAGTGATTTTGCTAATTTTGCTCTCAAAAAGGAGCTAATACCGTTTTACTTTCAGTACTGTTGGTATCACATGTTTATATGGTCTATTATTAGTTCTATGAATAACTCAAGGGTGCTTATACATCAAACTATCAATTGAAACAGTTCTACTATGCTGCGAAAACAAAAATTTTAGGTGCACAGAATTTGATGGTTGCTTTCACTCTTTTGCTGTATGTTAGTTTGTTTTATCAGCATAATGAAAGGAATATTGCAATGCACTGATAATAGCAATTTGCTTCTGTTGATATGTGTTTTTGCAGGTGTTGGAAAATGATAAAAGGATCATTGTGAAATTGAGAAGGTCATCGTTAGTTGCTTTAGGATTTATATTTGAGAAAATGTAATTTGATGCATTATTAGTATCATTTGTTAGTTTTAAAACTTATTTGGTGTAGTTTTTGCAACATTGTTGTTGTTTTCATGAAACAATTACTTTATGCAGTTTTTCTTATGTGTTTAATGATGTTGTATCCTTATATTATTGTATATTTAGTTTCATGGCATTTGCATATGCAGTTATTTTTCTCCATTTTTCAAATTTTTATGTTTTAGACGGGTTAAATGGGTTGACCCGTATATGAAGAGGGTCGGATCAATTGACCCTCTTAATAAATATATTAAATAGGTTGGGTCAAAAAATGGGTCGGATCAATTTTGACCTGACCCGTTACGATCCGATCCGATCCATTTGACAGATCTATGGTCATCTCATGTTTGTGATATGGTCTTTACATTGTTTGCTCTCCAAATAGACTACAATTAAACCAAAAACAATTTGCATTTGAGTATTAAAAATTTGTTTTCTAAATGCACTCACGCATGTAGTTTTAGGTTGTGCCTAAGAGCAACTCCAACAGTGGAGGAAATTCATGTTAAGGGGTGTAATTTCGCTTATTTTTGCACCCAACAGTTGTTACGGGGTGTAATATGAAGGGAAATGTTACGGGCTCAATTCAGAGTCCTGAATGGGGCGCGCGAGCCGATTTTATCGGCTTGTGATGTCGCGAGCCGATTTTATCGGCTCGCGACTTCAGGAGCCGATAAAATCGGCTCCTGGCTATTTTTTTTTTCCCCAACTATTTTTACCATATTTTACCATATACAAAACCAAACCCATTAATTTTTTTTATAAAATAAACTCCGAAACGTAATAATAATACATGATTACTAAGAGAAAAACCATTTTTTTTTTTACGTTTTACCCTAGTTTGTCATATACAAAAACATAACCGATATTTATTTCGTACCGTAAACTTAGAAACATAATAATATATGATTAATAACTCTTACGAATACAAGAGAACGAGTTGGTACAATAGAAAATGACAACATCTTTACTGCATACATGATTGATAAGTTCGGACAAACATAAAATAAAACACAAATTCAGATAATGGTTCTTCATAACTAGGTATCGCCGTAGTGGTTCCATAAATGATTCATAAGATCCTTCTGCAGCCGGTTATGAAGTTCTCCATCTCTGTAGATAACTTGACGGCTCAAATGAATGTTGAAATCCTCCTCTGTTATTGGTTGGTTTTGTCGGAATACTGGAGGTGGTTGCGAAGCACCCTCGTAATCGCAGTGGCGTTGCTCTTCATCCATATCTCTTTCATCTTCTATAATCATGTTGTGAAGAACGATGCAAGCAAACATGATTGTAGACATCTTTCTCCTAGACCACAGCTTACATGGATTACTTATCATTGCAAATCTCGATTGTAAAACACCGAAAGCACGTTCCACGTCTTTCCTTTGTCCCTCTTGCATCGCCGCGAACATGACTTGTTTAGGAGTTAATGGATTTGGACATGTTTTAACTATGGTGCTCCATTTCGGGTAAATGCCGTCACCTAGGTAATAGCCATGGTTGTAAGTATTTTGGCCTAGGGTAAATGTTAAAGGAGGTACCTGGCCTTGAGCAAGATCATTGAACAGATGAGATCTTTCTACAACATTTAAGTCGTTATTAGACCCGGGCATTCCGAAGAAAGCGTGCCATATCCACAGATCGTACGATGCCACAGCTTCCAAAATGATGGTTGGTCGTCTTTCCTTGCCGTTGTACGCACCTTGTAATCCCTTAGGACAGTTCTTCCATTCCTAGTGCATACAGTCCAGACTTCCTAACATTCCCGGCCAACCCCTGCTTTCGTGCATCTCTCTGATTCGCACTACATCTGCTTCGTTCGGAAACCGTAAGTATTCTTCTCCGTAGACGTCCACAACAGCTTGACAGAAAGTTTCAAGTGTTTCTAGTGCCGTGCTCTCTGCTATGCGGTATGCATCGTCCAAAGCATCGGCTGGTGTGGCATAAGCTAACATTCTCATAGCTGCCGTCATTTTTTGTTCACCGGACAACCCCTGTGTCTTCGATGCATTTTGTTTGTACTTAAAGTAATCATTGTTACCTTGAATACCAGCCAATATCCGAAGAAATAGGTTTCTCTGCATCCTGAATCTTCGGCGAAATATATCAGGCCCGTAAGTGCAATCGTCATCGAAGTAATCTTGCATCAAAGACTTGTGGTATTTAGCATGATTTCGGTGTATAAACCTCCTTCCAGGAACCGATCCCCCCTAGTTGTGGACGATGAACCGTACGCTTCACGGTATAGGTCCCGTATTTCTTGTATTTCTTCTTCTTCCTCTTGAAGGATTTCATCTTCCTCCGAATCGCTAGCAAAAGCCAGTAAACATTTTGTAAAACTGGAATCCATTTATTATTGTGAGTAAGTTTTGATTTGAGATATGTACTGCAATGTTGCTGTTATATATAAGGTTTGATTTGAGTGTCTCTTTATTGGAATCCTTTATTGGTCTGAGTGTCTCTTTATTGGTTTGAGTGTCTCTTTATTGGTCTGAGTGTCTCTTTATTGGAATCGTTTATTGGTCTGAGTGTCTCTTTATTGGTTTGTGTGTCTCTTTATTGGTTTGAGTGTATGTTTATCGGAATCCTTTATTGGTCTGAGTGTCTCTTTATTGGTTTGAGTGTCTCTTTATTGGAATCGTTTATTGGTCTGTGTGTCTCTTTATTGGTTTGAGTGTCGCTTTACACGTATGTAAGAAGGAGTTAAAAAGGATTTTAAAAGGAGGGTCGTCCACTTATCTGCATAATGTAAACATTTAAGCACGCGAAGGAGTTAAAAAGGAGTTTAAAACTAGGGTCGTCCACTAACCCTTGATATTTACACGTATATAAAAAGGAGTTCAAAAGGAGTTTAAAAGGAGGGTCGTCCACTTACCCTCATAATGTAAACATTTAAGCACCCGAAGGAGTTTAAAACTAGGGTCGTCCACTAACCCGTGATATTTACACGTATATAAAAAGAAGTTCAAAAGGAGTTTAAAAGGAGGGTCGTCCACTTATCCTCATAATGTAAACATTTAAGTACCCGAAGGAGTTATAAAGGAGTTTAAAACTAGGGTCGTCCACTAACCCGTGTTATTTAAACGTATATACAAAGGAGTTAAAAAGAAATTGAAAAGGAGGAAATTAAAATTAAACTAAAATAACAAACCCCACCCCCCCCCCTCCCGAGCCATATATAGGCTCGGGACAGGCGCGAGCCGATTTTATCGGCTCGCGCCCGTTGGGAGATATCAAAGATATCTCCCGTAATGTTACAGACCATAACGTTACGGCCCGTAACACTGTTGGAGATGCTCTAAATTATGAATGAGGCTACTCCTTTTGTTCGCCTTGTGCCATAATAGCCACGATGTTATACACGCTATCTTGAAACATTTATATTGTTTGTCCTATCTGTTGCTTTTGTTTGTTTATATAAATTTAGTTATATATAAATTTGACGATAACATTTGAACCATCCAAAAATCTTTTAAAAAAACGATGCTTCTTCACTTTCTACTGGTTAAGTTGACCATTAAGTTATATGTGGTGGTTTTATCCAGGTTCTTATTATTGCTTGGTTCGTTTTTCTTCTAACAACTTTGTTATAGACATTGATCCACCTTTTATTCTATGGTTTTAAATTTTCGGAAAACTTGTTAACGATCTGTATGGAAATTAAATTTTGGATCCACCTTTTCGGCCATGGTTTCTAATTTTTGGGAAACTGCATAAAGGATACCTCTCTTTTTGAGGATTTTTGCTACTATCAAACTTTAGCATTGTTTAATATTCAAAATCTGAACCAATCACTAATGTCGGTCAAAGTTATATTCTTGTCAAGTATACATGGACAATCACTAAAGTTTGTTGGAAGAGTTTCTTAAAGGGATATTTTGCCACAAGGACAAAGTCAACACAAAATTTATCCAAAAGAACGGTCAACAAAAAACTTGCCCAAAAGGACAAAGTCAACACAAAATTTATCCAAAAGGACGGTCAACAAAAAATTTGCCCAAAAGGACAATTTTTAGTGCAAATGGTGGAATTTAGGGGGCCGCTATGTTTTCACACTTTGCATTAAAAATTGTCCTTTTGAGCAATTCTTTTGTGTTTTCTCCTTTTGGGCAAATTTTGTTGTGTTTTTGTCCTTCAAACTATTTACCTGTTTCTTTAAGCTATGTAAATCTCGTGTGTTTTACATTTCCACTACTAACTTTGTTATCTTTATAACCTTGAACCTTTTACACTTTAAAACAGTGTTTAGTGTTTTACTTATTTGATTTGAGTATCCACTTTTAAGATATCTCATTGTTACCAAATTTGTAATTATTAGGGACATATAATTAAAGGCAAATTAAGTAGTCAGCCCCTACTTGTTACTAATTAAAGGCCAATATAACTTTTGTTATACACAGCTGTTGGGAAACAATGGCTGAGTCACGTACTTGGTCGCTTTCTTGAAGACGATTCGGCGATCTGGTCGGTGGTGCAAAACTAGTTCGTACTTCCGCCACTGCCTCTAGGATAAAACAGCCTCTGAAATTAATAACTGATTTGCTTTGCACAACAAATCAGTGCAGATTTGCACTTTCGAAATAAAATTACTGCTCGAAAAATTCTGGATTATAATTTTAATGGCGGAGGGAAATGTTTTTTTTTTTCGTCTACAACTGAAGATAATATATAGATGGGGATTAGGGCTGAACGAAAATACTGTCCAGTAATAAAATCTGCTAAAATACCGGGTCAATAGTCTACCGCTTCAAATAAAAGTCGACTCAGAAATATTTTCGTATTTAAAATCATAGTTCGAAAAATGCAGTGTTTTCTGGCCCAAAAATATAAGTGTTTACACCACAAGCCCAAGCCCGAGCCCGAACCGAGCCGGGCCGGGCTGGGTCGAGTCGAGTCGGTCGGTCGCGCGTGTGTGGTGGTCATGATGCATTGCCTCCCTCCTCACAACAAAGCATGTATTGGGAGCCCAAGGCCCCAACATGATTTCTTAGAAACAAGTATAAATACTTGCCTCTTCCATATAATCCTATGATATGGACTATTCACATAAAGGAGCCATTCATACACTTATCTCAATATTTTAATAATTCACCCAATATTTCCAACAATCCCCCACTTGAATTTTTAAAATATTATCGAGCAGTTTCTAAAAACATAAGATTGTGCATAAACAAAGGTGTCATCCGACTTGAACCTTTGCATAGTGAATAAGATTCAGTTTTTACTGGAGTGACACGTAGTCTTGAACTCTATTCCTAACATCAAACCACACACAATCTTTTCTATAGTGCAATCAAATAAGCCCACGCATTTTACACGTCTATCCTAGTTAAGTGAATGCTCTAGAAATTTTGCCCAAAACTTCATAGGAAATGGCCACATTTCCACATTCACAAAGGTGAGTCTATCAAGAGTACTCCTAAAGGTAGGTACTCCACTCCAAATAGAGTATATATCTTATTAAGAGTTTCTATTAACTCATCCTCTAATCACTTCAGGAATACATGCTTCTTGGTTTATTAAATAGCATGTTCAACTTCTATCACTACACAACTTGTTTTTACCCATTGAACCTATTTCTTGGGATCTCCAGTCATTTAGGTCGGGTTACCATTGTGCGTGACTCAACAATCTAAGGGCAATAGTCCCATTCTTTTAGAATTATTAAGGACTTTCTTTATGGTCAATCCTTTCGTCAAAGGATCTGCCAAATTATCATCACTTCATATGTGATGTTCTCTAACAATACTGTGCATACGACTGTAATTTCTTACCGTTGTAATATCGGTTCTGTTTTTCTTTCAATAGTCGTCATATTTTTTTCATCACTATATATGTGATGTTCTTTTACAGTATTGTGCTTACGACGTCATCTTTTACCATTGTAATAACGGTTCTATACTTTTTGCAATAGCCGCGGTACTATCGCAATCGATTACACCACTAGTGTCGGTTTTTCCCTTATGGGGATCTCAACTAGCAGATTTCTTTAGTTCTCTGCTTCTTCACTAGCTGTGGCTAGTGCTATTATCTCAGTCACTATAGTATACTGAGTCAAGATATTCTGTTTCTTAGATTTCCCAAAAAATAGTTCTTCCATCGATGCTAAATATATAGCCACTAGTCGCAATAGAATCATCAGATAAAGTATTCCAGTCTGCATCAGAATAACCTTCCACAACAGCTGAAAACTTTTCGTAATGTAATCCAAGGTTCAAGCTTTATTATAGGTATTTCATAACCCCTCAATAGCATGTTAATTCTCTATACTAGGTCTACCGATAAACATGCATAATAATCCCACGACATAGGCAATGTCGGGTCTAGTACAACCAGTGACGTCCGAAGGCTGCCAATGATGCTCGCTTACTTTGACTGTCTTATACCTTCACCGGTGTTATTAAATATCTTTACACTGGGATCACATGATGTATATGTAGGTTTACAGTCAAAGTAATTATATTTCTTTAGGATCTTCTCAATATAATGAGATTGATCCAATGAAATTCCCTTTTTGGGCCTAGTAATTTCAATACCAAGGATTACACTCACTTCACCTAGATCTTTTATATAAAAATTGGCACTTAATATGGATTTGACTGAGTTTATGGCATGAATGTTTGACCCAAAGATGAGTAGGTCATCTACATAAAGGCATATAATAGCGCAAATGTCATTCTCAGATTTGTAATAAATGCAATTGTCACTTTCATTAACTTTAAAATCATGTGAAATGATTAAGTTATCAAATTTTGCATGTCATTGTTTAGGTGCTTGTTTTAAACCATATAATGATTTATATATTTTGCATACTTTATGTTCTTGACCATGTGTTACAAATCCCTCAGGCTGGTCCATATAAATTTCTTCCTCTAATTCACCGTTTAAAAAGGCGGTTTTAACATCCACTTGGTGTATTAGTAAATTATGAATAGAGGCAAGTGAGATTAATACCCGAATGGATGTTATTCTAGTTACAAGTGAAAAAGTGTCGAAGAAATCTATATTTTCGTTTTGTCTAAAACCTTTAGCTACTAGTCGTGCTTTGTATTTATCAATAGTACCATCAGGTTTTAATTTCTTTTTGAGCACCCATTTACAGCCTATAGATTTACAACCGGGGGGTAAATTTGCAAAATGCCAAGTCTTATTGGATTCCATAGAATCCATCTCATCATTTATAACATCTTGCCAAAAATCGGCATCTAAAGAAGATAGGGCCTCTTGGAGGTTTAAGGAATCCTCCTCTATAGTAAAAGCACAAAAATCTGAACCAAAATATTTTATGGTTCTTGCTCTTTTACTTCTTCTAGGTTCAGCTTCAAAACTTTTATTAAGTTCTGTTCTAATAGGCATACTTGAATTGCCCCCACTATTCCTTAATTTAAAAGGAAATTTTGTTTCATAAAAATCGGCATCATTTGTTTCAATTATATTATGTGTATTTAGGTCATAAAATATATATGCTTTGCTATTACTAGCATAGCCTATAAATACACATTCATATGCTCTACTTACCAATTTTATTCTCTTAGGGTTTGGAACGCAAACATATGTTAAACAACCCCAAGTTCTAAAGTATGATACATTGGCTTTATAATCCTTTAAAATTTCATAAGGTGAAATTTTATTCTTAGATTTAGGGATCCTATTCAAAACATAGCATACAGTTAATAATATATCCTCCAACCAATGTTTTACTGCACCAGAATTTAATAAAATGACAACTACTAATTCAGTAAAGGTCCTATTCTTCTTTCAACTTTACCATTCATTTCAAGTGAATAAAGTGCAGTTCTATCATGTACAATATCATGTCGCCTATAGAAATTCAGAATAGAACTAGATTCATATTTTGTTCGTCTATCACTAAGATGTCTCTTAATCTTATTACTTGCTTGATTCTCAATTTCAGTTTTGCATGTTTTAAACATGTCGCATCACATATTTCAAAATGACTGTCTTTTTAGAGATAAGCTTTATTTCCACCTTACCAATCTCTACAGCTTTAGCGGTGTCAGAATCTCCAAACAACACTCTCTGATCATCAGCAGTCGTGTATGTAGTGAACATATCACGATCATAGCAGACATGGCGAAAAACACCAGTGTCTACCCACCAACCCTCTAATCCACCAACAAGGTGAATCTCAGTAATCATAGCCGTTAGAGGCTCCTCGGTCAGGTTAACCTGCGGTGTAGGGCCTAGTCTGCTCCGACACTTTCGTGTCATATGACATGATTTTTCACAGTTGTAACATTGAAACAACTGTCCAGTATCATTCTTTTTGGTTGGGTGCTGCTGTCTTTTATGGTTTCCTTGCGGATTCCCATTCTATTCTCAACTGACCGGCTATGGAGGCTTACTATTGTTAAAAAAAAAAAGTTAACATGTTTGAAAATAATTCATCAAAACAAAAAAATTGATTTTGGTAATGGATTATATCCTGTTGTTATGTTCCATTATCTCCCTTGTCTAAATAATAGACCATGTAACAATTCATCTTGATAGAATAGTTCATTTTTCACCATCTATTTATCAGAAGTTATGATTCTAACTTTGTCAGTGTACTCCATTACCAAGTGTTTCTAGAAAGGTTTGCATGACCATTCTCATTCATGTACATTTAAATTGTGAATGAACTATATTCATGTTAACTGGGTTCAATTTGGTGATCCCTTACAATGCAATTAGTACTTACACTAGTCCCCAGTTAAATTAAATTGTTTCAATCTCCAGAACCATAATAAAGCCAACAAATAAATTAAATCAGTAAATAGCATACCTTCCTACTACCTTAGCAAGGAATTCTGCTTTGATTTTAAAATTAAAAGCAACCTGAACTAGAGTTGCCTTTTAGATCTGAGATGCTTTATCATTTTGATGAATGTGACCTTACATGGATTCTCCAATTCGCCTCTATAGCACTCGCCCCCATCAACTGTTGCCATCTGGACATCTCACATCGCCAATTAACCCTTTTCCAAAAGCCTCCTTTGGGTCCCTTTTCATCTTATTTTTAAGAATTTTCATTGCTTCTTTCCAAACATTGTAACTCATGGAACCTTCATGATTAGCTCTTCTTGAATCGGTGATCGGTACTTATCACGCATACTGGATCATGTCGCATAGACCGAGAAATCAACGTTCGGATTTTATCTGCTTCCTTCACGGGAAGTCTCGGAGCCGACGAAGTTCGCGGATCGACGCAGGTTTATTGGGAGCGATGGAATCATAGGCTAAGTCAACACACGCGTGCTTTGAGATTCGTGCGAGGATGGACTAGCGCGGTAGGGTATTTTGGTTGCCAAATCTGAATGGGGTAATCGAAGCCATTGTTTCACGAATTCGTCTTCAAATTGTTGGGAAACAATGGCTGAGTCACGTACTTGGTCGCTTTCTTGAAGACGATTCGGTGATCTGGTCGGTGGTGCAAAACCAGTTCGTACTTCCGCCGCCTCTAGGATAAAACAGCCTCTGAAATTAATAACTGATTTGCTTTGCACAACAAATCAATGCCGATTTGCACTTTCAAAATAAAACTACTGCTCGAAAAATTCTGGATTATAATTTTAATGGCGGAGGGAAAAGTTTTTTTTTTCGTCTACAACTGAAGATAATATATAGGTGGGGATTAGGGCTGAACGAAAATATTATGCAGTAATAAAATCTGCTAAAATACCGGGTCAATAGTTTACCGCTTCAAATAAAAGTCGACTCAGAAATATTTTCGTATTTAAAATCATAGTTCGAAAAATGCAGTGTTTTCTGGCCCAAAAATATAAGTGTTTACACCACAAGCCCAAGCCCGAGCCCGGCCAGGCCGGGCCGGGTCGAGTCGAGTCGGTCGGTCGCGCGTGTGTGGTGGTCATGATGCATGGCCTCCCTCCTCACAACAAAGCATGTATTGGGAGCCCAAGGCCCCAACATGATTTCTTCGAAACAAGTATAAATACTTGCCTCTTTCATATAATCCTATGATATGGGACTATTCTCGTAAAGGAGCCATTCATACACTTATCTCAATATTTTAATAATTCACCCAATATTTCCAACAACAGCTCATGGTATTATTTATGCTACATAGGGAGTAAGCACTGTGCTAATTGAATTGCAGGGTACTTATACTTTTTGTTGCAATCTAATGTCGGAAAGATCTATTTTCTTAATCAACCTACTACTTATACAAATATAAAGATAATGCAGTAAAGATTGACAAATGACAATGTTTCTTTCATAAAAAAACTCATAAGGAGCACAGTGGCATGATGATTGAGGGGGTTGTGTGTTTGAGAGTTGTTTAGTTGCAAAGTTCATGAACCTATATTTCGGTGAGCATGCTTACGTTAGCAATCTTGGTATTAATCATGCAGTTAATTCACGTGCACATACATACACACATTGTTATCATTACTGTCTGATTTTAACTATAACCTTGGAAGGGCTCCATGCTTTTACTATATATTAACATTGAGATTCTAATTAATATGGCGTTTTTTACCTTATACGTGAGGGTATATTTGGTTCTTTTCTGTTTACATAGGTATGATGATATTCACTCCGCTCTCATCTCCCTCATTCCATAATGCTTCTAATACATATGCACGGACATATGCATGTATGTGTGTGTGTGCGCACGCGCGCACACACACATATTTATATATGCATTCGTGTGTGTATATGTCTGTATCCTCATTCTCTGAATCCTGATATGCTTTTTTTTCTTTGTTGGTTAGGTGTTACAATATCTGCATAAAAACTAGAATTCATAATCATTGATATATGTTTGGATCAGTTGTGTGTATCAGCCTCCGTAGTGGTTCGGAGTTGAAGCTTGTGGACTTATTTTAAAAGTATTGTTATTCCAGAGAAGCCCTAATTCGAAATTGGGTTAACAGGAAAGTTTACTGTTTTGTATTCCGATTGCAAGTTTGATTGTCAAATCCGAGTCCAGCAGTGTGTTGTTCCCTCAAAACAGATTTGCTCCCCCTACGGCGCGTTGGGTTAAGATGAGCAACTGTTTCCCAAGGTGAAACAGAATCAAGTTCACAAGGCTGCGATGACGATGTGAACGGCGACGAACTCAAGAGAATGTTTTAAGAACAATTATGTGGGAGGAAGAAGAAGATGGTTAGAGATTCGAATTTTTCGGTTAAGAAAAATGGTTCTGCCTCAATCTATTTATATCTTTTGCAGGTGATGATTTGGTTCAAACGGACGCTTCGTTTGGAAAGGTAGCGACCCGTTTCTAAACGTTGCAACTCGTTACTAAGTGCCTACAAGATGCCTCAAACGCCCATTCGCACACGCGTACGGGAGCGGGCACGAGCACGGGCTCGGGTTCGGGTACGGGTGTGGGGGGGTGCGGTGAACCACCCCTTATGGTCCCTATTGTTGGTCCATGGCACCCTCTCTAAGGAATTTATAATAGTCACTACACTTATGTATATAAACCATTATAATTACTTATACCCTACAATGTGGGACTATTCCTATATTATGGGATACTCTACCCTACACCTTCATTATTCATTTATTCCAACAAGTATCACTCTTCAAATGCCCAATTTTCAAAAAGTTTTGCACTCTTATATTTAGTGAGATGTAGGCATTATGTAACACCCCGTAATTCTGTGACATTAAGATTCTCAAATTAAAGTATAATTAATTTTTAAAAGAAAATTTAAAAGAAAAAGATCCATGCAGTTGTTTAATTTAAGTATTGTAACTAACATGAAAAAGAGAAGTAAGGAGAGAACAATAATTATTATTGTTCTAAGACTTATTAACAAAAGCCTCTGTAGCTCAGTTGGTTAAGGCATTGGATTTGTAGCATGGAGGTCGGGGGTTCGAACCCCGGCGGCGGCATAAGTTTTTATCTTTGTTTTAGAGAGGGCCAACTGAACATGCAAATATATGTGTGTATACAAATTCAAAATTTGAAAGGATAAGAACGTACATATAAGGAAATAAAGAAAATATATATATACATATGAGAACATAAATATATATATATATATGCAAAAATATATGTATACGAAACATAAAATTCAAGATAAGGCTACAGTCAATGAAATATGGCAACATCATTTGAATTTTGAAAATAAAATGAAAGTTGTGCGTATATATATATACGCGTAAAATGGTCGTTAGAGGAATTGTATACATATAAGAATATTTCATGTGAATAAAACAGTTAAATAAATTCCAAAAATTCAAAAGTTTGAAAATCAAACTTTTACGCCAAAATAGCTTGTGGGACCCAATGCTGACTCAGCACTGCATGTATGATAAGGTTTGGCTAGATTCATCTACGTACCTAGACTATTTTCTTAACTAGGTTCAATGCTGACTCAGCGTTGCGTGTATGATAAGGTCTTGAGCAGCTATATAAACAGCCCTAGTCTTCATTCTCTTTGCACCAATTCTCTTCTATCCTTATGCTGCTAAGATTCATGGCTTCTTCCCCTCCTCTAAATTTTCTTAAATAAATAAAATAAAATATGATTCAAGACGAGGAGATGCTGCTAAAAGACTTTTAAGGAGGGATTCAAATCAAAGTTTCAAGTGAAGAATTTAAAGGCTAGCTCAAACAAGTTTCAAGCAACGACGCACGAATCATAGCCACGCTTTCCTTCTTTTCTAGATCTATTTTCTGTAAGTTGGTTATTTCTAGATCTGAATATTTTGTTTTATTTGTGACATGAAATTAAAGGAATAAAGGAATATGCCAAATCTCTCTCTCTCTCTCTCTTCGAATCTGTGTTTATACTCTTGGACTGAATTAAGAACTATTATGATTCGAGGACAAATAAGACTGTAACCGTGACTATGACTATAGAACTGTGGCCTTTGAAAGCATATGCCTTTGGACTATGACATAAGCCTTTGATTTTGGGACATATAAACATTGCCTATGACAATGACTTATGACTATGGGAATTATTTTCCTTTTGGACTATGAACATCGCATATGACTATGGACATTTCCTATGACTGTGACTGTGACTACAAGGATTATTTCCTTGACTAGGCCTATACCTTTGATTTGGACATAAACTATTACTTATGACATAATGAGGACAACTGTGATTTTGACACCCATGATTTATGATTAGGAAAATATTGCTTTAGTTTTGTGATTGAGAAGTTAGGTCTAAACCCAATTATTTATTCTACCTGTTCCTTGGTTTTTCTTTGGTTTTAAGACAGTGGGAATTTACCTATTAAGTTAGGTCTACCCACGTTCTTGAACCTATTTTGCCCATTCTTTGGTTTTAAGACAGTGGGAATTTACCTATTTAGTTAGGTCTACCCATATTCTTGAACCTACATTGTTATCCAAACCTTTTTATGCCAATTATTCCTTCTTGTCATTTTGATTCATTCCCTTTTTATCTACGAATCTAGATTTATTTATAATCTAGGTTGAATCACGATTATTCGAACGGTGGGAATGCGATTTGGGGAAAAACATGGAAATGAATATGAACGTAATTGTAAACTTGGAAATCGGCATAATTTGGAATATGTATTATGACATGCATATTAAAATGAAAACGGGGAAATTTGACATGGATTAGGGAATATGTGATTTTGACATATTAAATTTAGCGTTAGTAAGTAAGCTAAATTTTAGGCATAAAATGTAAACTAGAAAAATAATTCTAGTTTTGCCATAAATTGTGAATTAGGATGTTAAACCAAGATTGGGTTAATTAAGGTTGATTTGGAATAAGTATATTAGCACAATTTTGAATTTATTCATAATTGTGAGCAATTGTCATGTTTGGAATAAATTATGGTTAGCGACACTAAATTTGGTATAATTTACATACCAAAAAGTATAAATATGATAAATAAGAGAGAATGGGCCATAATAATAAATGTGACAATGTACATTAAAAGAGTAGTAATGAAATAAGTAAATTAGGAGTAATTTACTTATAGAATTCGTCATAAATGTTAAATTGTTCATTTACCACAAAATATGTAACTTGGTTAAGTTTTGGCCATAAATTATAAACTAGGATATTTAATCTAGTTTCGGCAATGAAATAGGAAATGGCCTAAACTGCATGTTGGGTTAGGACTTGGGCCTAGAATATAAGTTACTAGTAGGCTTGACAAATAAATATAGGCCAAATTTGTCTAAAAAGGGGAAATGGGCTTTTGAAATAAATTGTTAACAATTTATAAACAAAAGAAAAGTATTTTGATAACATCCCTTTTTATAACACATAGACCAGAAGGTTCTAGGGTGACAGAGAGGATAGTGTCTAGGCTTGGGTTTGGAAAATACAAGTTTCCTGCCCTCCCTGGCTATCCCTAACTGATCCGAAGGACGGGATGGTTGTTTTCAAAACCGGATTTGGAAATTAATCAAAAAATCCTTTGAACTTAGAAAACATGAATATGCCTAACCCGAGGTTAGACTGAGTTGCGGTGTAAACCTGCCCGGAATCGACCGGCACATCCAGTAACCGCAGCAATATCTGTCTAATGTGAGAGGTTGCGGCTTTAATTTATTAATTAAAGCTAGAACAAGAATGGGAGAGTTAAGTCCATAGAAACACTTAACCAATTTAACACAGTTAAGCAAGAATGGGTGGGTTAAGTCCATAGGAACACTTAACCGACTTAACAAAGTTAAGCTAGAATGGGAAGGTTAAGTCCATAGGAACACTTAACCAACCTAACATGGTTAAGCTAGAATGGGAAGGTTAACGAACACTTAACCAACTTAGCACAGTTAAAGCTAGAATGGGAGGGTTAAGTCCATGGGAATACTTAGCCAAATTAACATGTTGACTAGACTAGAAGGTGGGGTTAAGTAAAGTTAATACACTTAGCCAATTTAACATGTTAATTAGACTAGAGGTTGGGGTTAAGTAATACACTTAGCCAAATTAATATGTTAACTGGACTAGACCATATGGTTAAGTAAACTTGAACGCTTAACCATCAGAATATGATAAATGAATAGGGTTAAGTAAAAAGCATGAAGGGATAACACTTAACCAGTGTAATAGGAAAAGGGAAGAGGGTTAAGATAGCTTGAATCGACTAAAGACACTTAACCAACCCAACCTGGCGAGAAAGAAAACTAAGTAGTAGACCTCAGTTGAAAAAGGGACTAAGTAGTAAAACTTAGTTAAGAAAACAAGGAATTTGGAAACTAAGTGGTAAACCTTAGTTAGTAGAACTAAGTAGTAATTCTTAGTATAACACGAAGGAGCAGACATCCATCTGGTTTTAAGAAGGCTCCAACGAATTGGGTTACGAAGCCCGAGGCTTCGAGGGGACGTGAGGGTACCCTTGGTATCCCTCTGTGAGGCTGTAGATGATCATCCTGGGCTCACAGAGGTTAAGGTCTGCGTTAGAAGAACCGAGGGTATGCCTTGGTTGCAATATATATATATGGCAACCTAAAGACTAGGATGGACCGGCGTGATTCGGCGAGAAAACGGTAGCCCTGTGATAGCAACTCGTCGTCTACCATCCATCTTGAGTCAGTCGAGATACGTGAAGCGGAAAGGCGGAGAACTCCAAAAGACCATAATTGCTATCTAGTTATGGGTGAGGATGGCCATAGGATAGTGGGGCACCGGGGGTCGGCGTATAGTTCTCATTTTACAAAGGGTGCCTTTCATTAGTTGAGTGAGGGGTCAAGTGGGACCATAGCCACTGGAATAAAAACAGACCTTAGCATCTGCATCGGCAGATATCTGAAAGCTCCCGACCGAGTTCTGTATTCCTTGATTTGCCCTGTCACAGGACTCGGACCGCACATTACAGGACATGTGCATCTAGACAAGCGATAACGATTCGCGATACATGCGTGGGGAAGTATAGGAACATATACCACTCTAGGTAGTGTGTCTTAGACTTGGGGGCATCGTTCGACAGGTAGCGTAATCCCTAGTTGGACTAGGTGGCATAAATCCGAGAAGCGTTCAGCAGATAGCGTAAACTCTAGTTAAATCTAGAAAGCACCTGATAGAAAACCCTAGATTTGATCTAGGTAATAAATAATGAATGTATGCCGGAAGGCAATGGAAAATACAGGGATTGGGATCACGTTATCGTTACTAGTTGGGACACTAGGTAGGTGGTGCAGAGATATAGAAATCAGTATAACAAGGAAATAGCGAAGCGGCGAAGTATTAGAGCGAAGCGGCGAAAGTATTAGAGCGTATCCAGTTTATCTTATCTTAGCATATCTTGTGATTACCTTGTCCAATCTTGTTGACCCTATCGTCATGGTGTAATCTTGTATTCAGTTAATTCATGTCGTTTTGTTTTCCAGGTTCACATGTTAGAAGTTACTGAACTTACTCAGGCTTTATGTCTGACTCTGTTTTTCTTTCGTCTTCTTTTCTTCCGTTTCCCCCCCCCCTAGGTAGTAGAGGAGGGAGTAGTATAGCTCAGGTTAAGTTGGACTGTCACTCTTTCCCAGCTTGAAGATTTATCGAAGTCTGCTTGGATTCTCTTATCAGATGCTATGGCTGGCTCATGCAAAAATTGGGGAATATAAATGTTGTTTTATGCTTCTTTATTTTGTAAGACAGATGATACTCTGATATTGTAAAGAAATCATTGTATAAATTATTTTATCAATAAAGCAAAGTTTTATCTTCCGCTATTTAATTTCTGTCTGCCTTGTAATTTATCTGCATCTTTTACCCTAAATGCTCCATAGAACTTAGTGCATTCCCTTTGTGAGTGACACTAACGGATGTGGGGTGTTACACGTGGTATCAGAGCTGAAGGTTACCGGATCAGATAAAGATTTGAAAAATTATTTTTCAAAATAGTTTTTAAAGAAGCATTTTCAAAAGAAAAGGATTTGTTTTAAAGGCATATTCCCCAAAGCCATACGCATTGTCTCTTCTTCCTCTGTTTGAATTCTTGTCTCCTTCTTTCTTGAGTCTCTGGGGCTCCTGGCTTTCTGGGAGGTAACCTCATCGAAGGGCAAAGTAGTGCCCGGCTTCCATCCATAGCCGTAGTTGTTTCATCTACGGGCAGTTTTCTTTCAAAGCTTATAAGGTTTTCCGGACGATGGAGGCAGTTTTCGAGAGATTTGTCAACATGACTACACACGGAAGGGGATGAGGAGTTTGGCTAAGGAGCATAACCCTAGGATGAGGAATTCATGGATGTAGACTTAGCACACGTAGGAGGAAGAAATTATAAAGCCTAAGACAAGAGGAAGTATCTTTACTAGGGTATGATAGGGCATATACTTAAGGACAAGGGCAAGAACGAGGACGAGATTTTCAGAAGGACAAGTACATGCTTTCGCCACCAAGCGTACCTAGGAGAAAGGTAGTCCGGTTGGAAGAGTCTAGTTTTCTGTTCGTGCTATTTCCTTAGGTTCTAGCGCTTCTCATTTGTTCATATCCACTTTCATAGTTGGGTCTCTGCACCATAGTACTTGTATAGTAGAAAGATCCCACTAGAGTCTCAAATCCAATTGGTGGTCCGACCAGTTTATTTTTTTGTTAGTAGGGATTTGAGAATAGCTATCGAGTTTGCTTATGTCATCTCACGTAGATCGTCTAAATTCGGGGGAGATATTCCTTGGGTGCTTGTCTGATATTGGTTTAGGCCTTTGGGGCTTGTACTTGAGGAATGTCGAGTTCGACTAGGATGGTTTGCGTGAGAGATGAATAGTTGTGACAGGCGCTCTAAAAAGCGCGTAGTGATCTTTCAACCCTTATAGTTATGGCATGGTGGATAAGGGAGAGACCTCTAATCATACACTTGGTACCGTGATTGACATCTGTTTATTTTGGAAATGGAGGTTAGGAACTTCACAATCGTGAAGATAAATTATTTAAGATACAGTGGAGTAAAGCTCAAGAAGGCTAGATACTAGCAACATACCCTTTTTCCTTAAGGGTGCATCCTTGATTTCTCTGTTTAGGAGCTTTACGCGTAGTTGTTTCCCTCTTTCCAAAGTATATCCTCTAGGTCGTATCTGCGATCCTTAGGTATAAGCCAATGGATGTAAACATGTATTTGAAACATGTTATGGTTGAATGGTTGCAAATGGTTGCTCGTGGATGCATATGCATACATATTAGGCACTAGATCAAGTTCGGACGCTCTCATATTGCATTTACATATATGCATTTGTTTATAAGTTGAACTTGATATGATATCATATGGACGTTGCATATGGATGAATGGCTGTGCACGCATGTAGTATTTACATGACTAGGGATGTTTGCATGCATGATTGGATGCATGGCACTAACATGATTTGCATTAAGAAGGTCAACTGAATCAGTAGACCGCCTGATTTTGCATTAGATAGAGACATATACACACACTACGCATATGAACATGAAAGCATTAGAAATCTTTTAAGGACAATGAATGCCTGTGATTGAATGGTTGAGTAGATGGGTGATTGGATGGTAGGACACATTCTTCCTAACTTGAAGATTTCGGGGACGAAATCCTTTTAAGTGGGGGAGAATGTAACACCCCGTAATTCTGTGACATTAAGATTCTCAAATTAAAGTATAATTAATTTTTAAAAGAAAATTTAAAAGAAAAAGATCCATGCAGTTGTTTAATTCAAGTATTGTAACTAACATGAAAAAGAGAAGTAAGGAGAGAACAATAATTATTATTGTTCTAAGACTTATTAACAAAAGCCTCTGTAGCTCAGTTGGTTAAGGCATTGGATTTGTAGCATGGAGGTCGGGGGTTCGAACCCCGGCGGCAGCATAATTTTTTATCTTTGTTTTAGAGAGGGCCAACTGAACATGCAAATATATGTGCGTATACAAATTCAAAATTTGAAAGGATAAGAACGTACATATAAGGAAATAAAGAAAATATATATATACATATGAGAACATAAATATATATATATATATGCAAAAATATATGTATACGAAACATAAAATTCAAGATAAGGCTACAGTCAATGAAATATGGCAACATCATTTGAATTTTGAAAATAAAATGAAAGTTGTGCGTATATATATACGCGTAAAATGGTCGTTAGAGGAATTGTATACATATAAGAATATTTCATGTGAATAAAACAGTTAAATAAATTCCAAAAATTCAAAAGTTTGAAAATCAAACTTTTACGCCAAAATAGCTTGTGGGATCCAATGCTAACTCAGCACTGCGTGTATGATAAGGTTTGGCTAGATTCATCTACGTACCTAGACTATTTTCTTAACTAGGTTCAATGCTGACTCAGCGTTGCGTGTATGATAAGGTCTTGAGCAGCTATATAAACAGCCCTAGTCTTCATTCTCTTTGCACCAATTCTCTTCTATCCTTATGCTGCTAAGATTCATGGCTTCTTCCCCTCCTCTAAATTTTCTTAAATAAATAAAATAAAATATGATTCAAGACGAGGAGTTGCTGCTAAAAGACTTTTAAGGAGGGATTCAAATCAAAGTTTCAAGTGAAGAATTCAAAGGCTAGCTCAAACAAGTTTCAAGCAACGACGCACGAATCATAGCCACGCTTTCCTTCTTTTCTAGATCTATTTTCTGTAAGTTGGTTATTTCTAGATCTGAATATTTTGTTTTATTTGTGACATGAAATTAAAGGAATAAAGGAATATGCCAAATCTCTCTCTCTCTCTCTTCGAATCTGTGTTTATACTCTTGGACTGAATTAAGAACTATTATGATTCGAGGACAAATAAGACTGTAACCGTGACTATGACTATAGAACTGTGGCCTTTGAAAGCATATGCCTTTGGACTATGACATAAGCGTTTGATTTTGGGACATATAAACATTGCCTATGACAATGACTTATGACTATGGGAATTATTTTCCTTTTGGACTATGAACATCGCATATGACTATGGACATTTCCTATGACTGTGACTGTGACTACAAGGATTATTTCCTTGACTAGGCCTATACCTTTGATTTGGACATAAACTATTACTTATGACATAATGAGGACAACTGTGATTTTGACACCCATGATTTATGATTAGGAAAATATTGCTTTAGTTTTGTGATTGAGAAGTTAGGTCTAAACCCAATTATTTATTCTACCTGTTCCTTGGTTTTTCTTTGGTTTTAAGACAGTGGGAATTTACCTATTAAGTTAGGTCTACCCACGTTCTTGAACCTATTTTGCCCATTCTTTGGTTTTAAGACAGTGGGAATTTACCTATTTAGTTAGGTCTACCCATATTCTTGAACCTACATTGTTATCCAAACCTTTTTATGCCAATTATTCCTTCTTGTCATTTTGATTCATTCCCTTTTTATCTACGAATCTAGATTTATTTATAATCTAGGTTGAATCACGATTATTCGAACGGTGGGAATGCGATTTGGGGAAAAACATGGAAATGAATATGAACGTAATTGTAAACTTGGAAATCGGCATAATTTGGAATATGTATTATGACATGCATATTAAAATGAAAACGGGGAAATTTGACATGGATTAGGGAATATGTGATTTTGACATATTAAATTTAGCGTTAGTAAGTAAGCTAAATTTTAGGGATAAAATGTAAACTAGAAAAATAATTCTAGTTTTGCCATAAATTGTGAATTAGGATGTTAAACCAAGATTGGGTTAATTAAGGTTGATTTGGAATAAGTATATTAGCACAATTTTGAATTTATTCATAATTGTGAGCAATTGTCATGTTTGGAATAAATTATGGTTAGCGACACTAAATTTGGTATAATTTACATACCAAAAAGTATAAATATGATAAATAAGAGAGAATGGGCCATAATAATAAATGTGACAATGTACATTAAAAGAGTAGTAATGAAATAAGTAAATTAGGAGTAATTTACCTATAGAATTCGTCATAAATGTTAAATTGTTCATTTACCACAAAATATGTAACTTGGTTAAGTTTTGGCCATAAATTATAAACTAGGATATTTAATCTAGTTTCGGCAATGAAATAGGAAATGGCCTAAACTGCATGTTGGGTTAGGACTTGGGCCTAGAATATAAGTTACTAGTAGGCTTGACAAATAAATATAGGCCAAATTTGTCTAAAAAGGGGAAATGGGCTTTTGAAATAAATTGTTAACAATTTATAAACAAAAGAAAAGTATTTTGATAACATCCCTTTTTATAACACATAGACCAGAAGGTTCTAGGGTGACAGAGAGGATAGTGTCTAGGCTTGGGTTTGGAAAATACAAGTTTCCTGCCCTCCCTGGCTATCCCTAACTGATCCGAAGGACGGGATGGTTGTTTTCAAAACCGGATTTGGAAATTAATCAAAAAATCCTTTGAACTTAGAAAACATGAATATGCCTAACTCGAGGTTAGACTGAGTTGCGGTGTAAACCTGCCCGGAACCGACCGGCACATCCAGTAACAGCAGCAATATCTGTCTAATGTGAGAGGTTGTGGCTTTAATTTATTAATTAAAGCTAGAACAAGAATGGGAGAGTTAAGTCCATAGAAACACTTAACCAATTTAACACAGTTAAGCAAGAATGGGTGGGTTAAGTCCATAGGAACACTTAACCGACTTAACAAAGTTAAGCTAGAATGGGAAGGTTAAGTCCATAGGAACACTTAACCAACCTAACACGGTTAAGCTAGAATGGGAAGGTTAACGAACACTTAACCAACTTAGCACAGTTAAAGCTAGAATGGGAGGGTTAAGTCCATGGGAATACTTAGCCAAATTAACATGTTGACTAGACTAGAAGGTGGGGTTAAGTAAAGTTAATACACTTAGCCAATTTAACATGTTAATTAGACTAGAGGTTGGGGTTAAGTAATACACTTAGCCAAATTAATATGTTAACTGGACTAGACCATAGGGTTAAGTAAACTTGAAAGCTTAACCATCAGAATATGATAAATGAATAGGGTTAAGTAAAAAAGCATGAAGGGATAACACTTAACTAGTGTAATAGGAAAAGGGAAGAGGGTTAAGATAGCTTGAATCGACTAAAGA
This sequence comes from Allium sativum, assembly GCA_030737875.1. NCBI lineage: Eukaryota > Viridiplantae > Streptophyta > Magnoliopsida > Asparagales > Amaryllidaceae > Allium > Allium sativum. Next base: position 220,331,302 of record CM060912.1, on the reverse strand, counting down.
CACTTAACCAACCCAACCTGGCGAGAATTAAAACTAAGTAGTAGACCTCAGTTGAAAAAGGGACTAAGTAGTAAAACTTAGTTAAGAAAACAAGGAATTTGGAAACTAAGTGGTAAACCTTAGTTAGTAGAACTAAGTAGTAATTCTTAGTATAACACGAAGGAGCAGACATCCATCTGGTTTTAAGAAGGCTCCAACGAATTGGGTTACGAAGCCCGAGGCTTCGAGGGGACGTGAGGGTACTCTTGGTATCCCTCTGTGAGGCTGCAGATGATCATCCTGGGCTCACAGAGGTTAAGGTCTGCGTTAGAAGAACCGAGGGTATGCCTTGGTTGCAATATATATATGGCAACCTAAAGACTAGGATGGACCGGCGTGATTCGGCGAGAAAACGGTAGCCCTGTGATAGCAACTCGTCGTCTACCATCAATCTTGAGTCAGTCGAGATACGTGAAGCGGAAAGGCGGAGAACTCCAAAAGACCATAATTGCTATCTAGTTATGGGTGAGGATGGCCATAGGATAGTGGGGCACCGGGGGCCGGCGTATAGTTCTCATTTTACAAAGGGTGCCTTTCATTAGTTGAGGGAGGGGTCAAGTGGGACCATAGCCACTGGAATAAAAACAGACCTTAGCATCTGCATCGGCAGATATCTGAAAGCTCCCGACCGAGTTCTGTATTCCTTGATTTGCCCTGTCACAGGACTCGGACCGCACATTACAGGACATGTGCATCTAGACAAGCGATAACGATTCGCGATACATGCGTGGGGAAGTATAGGAACATATACCACTCTAGGTAGTGTGTCTTAGACTTGGGGGCATCGTTCGACAGGTAGCGTAATCCCTAGTTGGACTAGGTGGCATAAATCCGAGAAGCGTTCAGCAGATAGCGTAAACTCTAGTTAAATTTAGAAAGCACCTGATAGAAAACCCTAGATTTGATCTAGGTAATAAATAATGAATGTATGCCGGAAGGCAATGGAAAATACAGGGATTGGGATCACGTTATCGTTACTAGTTGGGACACTAGGTAGGTGGTGCAGAGATATAGAAATCAGTATAACAAGGAAATAGCGAAGCGGCGAAGTATTAGAGCGAAGCGGCGAAAGTATTAGAGCGTATCCAGTTTATCTTATCTTAGCATATCTTGTGATTACCTTGTCCAATCTTGTTGACCCTATCGTCATGGTATAATCTTGTATTCAGTTAATTCATGTCGTTTTGTTTTCCAGGTTCACATGCTAGAAGTTACTGAACTTACTCAGGCTTTATGTCTGACTCTGTTTTTCTTTCGTCTTCTTTTCTTCCGTTTCCCCCCCCCCCCCCCAGGTAGTAGAGGAGGGAGTAGTATAGCTCAGGGTAAGTTGGACTGTCACTCTTTCCCAGCTTGAAGATTTATCGAAGTCTGCTTGGATTCTCTTATCAGATGCTATGGCTGGCTCATGCAAAAATTGGGGAATATAAATGTTGTTTTATGCTTCTTTATTTTGTAAGACAGATGATACTCTGATATTGTAAAGAAATCATTGTACAAATTATTTTATCAATAAAGCAAAGTTTTATCTTCCGCTATTTAATTTCTGTCTGTCTTGTAATTTATCTGCATCTTTTACCCTAAATGCTCCACAGAACTTAGTGCATTCCCTTTGTGAGTGACACTAACGGATGTGGGGTGTTACACATTAGAAAGGTTATAATATACTTTATGGATTTGATATGGTTTAAAACTATATATGGAGGATATAAAATAATTTTATAGCCCAATTGCAGGTTGATCGCACCACGGCTTTAGAATAGCATCCGTATACAACTAATTGTTTCTGTGTTTTAGAAGTCCCCACTTGAAATGAAAGTTTGGGGAGAGAAAGATGATGTTTGTGAGTTGCACAAGGCACATAAGCTGAAGTTGTAGCTAAAGATGTGCATGCTGAAGCAACCAGATGTGGAACAGAAGGTGGTAAGATCCAGATGAAATAAAGGTGGTATAGCGACCCGAACTTCCCCGGTAAGGAAAGCATGGATTGCTTTGAGAACAACACACAGCGGAACGCAAACAGAAGAACATTTCAATGTTTATTACAACAATTCCATCATAATACAAGAATATACAGAGTAATGAATAAATATTACACATTTGATAAATATCAGAGATTTAAATACATTACTACAGCGGAAAAATAATACAAAACATAACTGAAAGAAATACACGGATACAGAGCTTTCCGAATATCACTTCAGCTATAAACCAGGATCCTATGAATATAAATCTGCAAAAGCAAAACTACTTGTTGCCCGTGTCGAAAATAAGGGCACCCAGAGTTTAGGTTAAAACAATAAACTCCAAGTCAGTCATGTGACTGGTGTGAGAACTAAAACAGTTATTAATCTTTATTTTTAAAGTTAGGTAAATCAAGGGACCACGCCGTATAACACGGAACGGGTTTCCTCCCAAGAATACCAGTGCATAAAATAAACAGCGCAATGCTAAATAAAGAAAAATGAAGCTATTATAAGACCTAGGTCCCATCACACATTGCAACGCCAGCCGGAGGATAGGGTTTTTACCTTATAATAGCCAAAGAATGCTTGATACGTTTAAAACATATTATTTTGATATTACTATAAGTGTATAGTGTCAAAACAATTTCAATCATAAGTATCAATCATAGACGACATAGCTACCATCTACTATGTCGCCATACTAGGTTCTACAAATAAAACTGAATTATCACGTATTGGAAATTGGATTCCATCATGAGTCGAGGCAAGTGGCAAGCTCCTACCCGATTCGAGACACTCTAGCAAATGTCTCAGGACCACACACAACGATCCCTTGGAACCTCCAAGGCTAGTCCTCTCTTACTTTTGACGATTGGCAATTCCTGAACACACGTTTCCCGGTCCTATAGGACCAATATAATGGTCTGTACGTCGGCTCATATAGTGCCAGTTATCGACCATATATTCGAGGCGCCTCGAATTCCAACAACCATACAGGTAAAAGTATATAAATGTCAGGGCTGGTAGGTCACTGACATCACCCATAGCTAGAAAGAAACGTTGTGCACTCCTTGGGTTCTTATCCCGTTTTTGACTCATACCGAGGTGTGAGGCTCACGAATTAACGTTATACACAAAGCTATGCCACACAGGCCGTGCTTTGATCATCAACCACAAGACTTTGCTTTTCAACAGAAGCCTTGATCATTTGCCACTCAGGCATGCCACACAGGCAATTCACACCATGCGATTGATATCTATCGATATATAACCTATAAGCTCGTATGTCTCAGACAAGGGCATTAAGCAAGAGAATAAATTATCCGCCGCCAAACAGATATATATTTAATAGAAATCAATCACATAGAATAAAATCCAATGTCAGACACATAGTCCATTTACAAGTTCGTTCTGGGTCTAAACGAAACTGGAGGAACCTTATTCCTCGCATATCCATCGATCTCCAAGTACGTCTGAAAGATCACCAACTGATTCCCTCCTCTTGGGTGTACGGCCCAATCAAGATCATCAGTAATCATCCAAATGATGTGAAGACCTCCGGTCTTCAACCACCGTCTTCATCTTCGACTTATCGTCGAATTGGTTATTCAGAATGGGTATAAACCCGGCCTTTCCGAATAACCCACGTATATAATAAACAAGTGTTACACAAACACAACATACGCCTCATTTCAATTCAGAATATTCTTTTATTCAAATTTTCACACTCTTATGGAAAGGTTTCCATTAATTTTATCAAAGATAAATTCTTCTAAATTTATTCTTTAATCTTCCTTTGGATATCATCTCAAACCATGTTAAGGTTTTCCAAACTAGTAAGGATTAGCGAACCACACCGAAGTAATCATTTATTTTATTTCCCAATCCCAACCTATTCATCATACGGAGCAAAACTGGTAGTACTCCATATCTAACACCACGGTGTTATCGGTAAATATTAATTACCATTTCATGTTCAAATCTAATTAAAGATTTAACTATCGCTTGGAGCAAAACTGGTGATACTACATTCTCGATCACTTTAATCTAATTAAAGATTCATTAAAACTCCACTTAGTTATAATCTTCTCAAAAATCAATATCCTGTCTTTAACTGGGTTAAAGAACCAATGTCATCTAAAACACCGCTCACGATAAACCCAAAATCACATTCCATTGTTAATCGGGTTAAAGAACAGATGTTATTCAAAACACCGCTCACGATAAACCCAAAAACCAATTTAAAGTCAATTCCAATTAAACACTAATTAACTGGACAATTTCACTAAATCTTAATTAAAAGATTTATTCTTTTCTAAACGGGTTCAAGAACAGTGTTATTTAAGACACCATTCACGACGAACCCAAAAATCCCATTTGATATTAAATACAAGGCTCTGAATAGAAAATATATCGGCTTATATTCAATATCAAATTCTGAAACCAACAAATATCGTATTGTAAATAACGATATAAATATATCTTTCAAATTTCCACAACCATATCTGTATAATCACGAAATCCAACATCGAAATATTCCGAAGATAATTTTGATTCAAATCCATTCCAATTCGTATATTGGAAATTCTGATTATTTTTAAAACCACTTCAAATCCAATTTATTTATTCAAAAATATTGGATTATACTTCTAGTTCAAAACTAGTTCATTTCGATAAAAATATATTTTTATCCTTACAAATGTGGAATTTTTCATCCCAGCTCTTTCCAATTTATATATTATGACTTTACACAAATTATTAATACTTTTAATAATTTTATCAAGGCCCGTACAGTCGGTTTTCAATAACGGCCATCGAACTGCACTTACAGCGACCTTTTCCAAATTTGATTTGGACATAATTCCAAATCCAACCGTCAGATTTCAAATTTATAATATTCATTGGAAAGCTCTATTCGATACGAACCCAACGGTTCCGGTTTCAGGAGAATCCGACGGTCGGATCTCCCGCAACGTCAATTCGAAGTCAAATGGTCGAAATTCGCGAACTGTCGCGGCGCAGCGCCTTCTATTCAGACCATTTAATATATATAATATATATTATATATATATTGTCGATTTCAATTCAAAACGTATTTTATAAATTGTTTTAAATTCGTTTTCAAAACAATTTCAACTTCATATTCAATTTCAAATCAAAATTGAATATTTCATATCATTAATATATAAATGATAATATTTTCAAAACGTTATATTTTGAAATCACTTCTTTTTCTATATTCTTTATAAAAACGAATATAATCGATAAAAATATCGTTTGCGTCAAAATGGCGCATCTCTAATTAACACGGCTTTTTATATTTCAATAACTATGTTATTCTATTTAACACATGAATATTTATTCTATTCAACACATAAATCTATATTTCTTTCAACACATGAATATTCTCAACACATGAGTATCGTCAACACATGACTATTTTTAGTATTTAATATATTTTATAAAATTATGATAAAGACGTAAATTTTATTGTTTAAAATATTTTACTCAACACATGAATATTCTCAACACATGAGCATCGTCAACACATGACTATTTATTCTATTTAACACATGAATCTTTATTTTATAATATTCTTTAATTTCCAAATTGGAATGAGGCCCAATCAATTACCATATAATGTTAATTATACGGATTCCATACAACACATGTATATAATAGCAATGATAAATAATCAACCATCATCCAAAGTGCACCACACAACTGCATAAGCATTAAATATAACTAATTAACGCTCATACAGTCTGTCAATCAAATACCACTAAACAATTGGGATTAGTGTACGTCAAATATTATCCCAACACCCGTGTGGGGTTTCAATCCACAAACACTGAATATTATTTGTACAATTGGGCGACGTGTAAAATTTATCGTCCCAATCAATATCCTTCAAATGGGTGTACATAAACAAACCGTCTGGTTTGTAAATGAATATTTATTTATTCACATTCCCGTTAAAATTATATTTTTAACGATAATTTATTTATTTCAACACATGAATGTTTTATTATCCATTTCACATCAACATCACAACAAAATTCACAACGCATCAAACAAGCATACAAGTCGTCCATGGTCTGTGGACGACGGGGGTCGGGTGCTGCTAAGCACCGTCTACATCCTAGTATATATTTTAACTAGAAAACAAGAATTAAAGTGAGAAGATCTCACCGACTAGCTAAACCAATACACCGCGACTCTTCATATGTAGGAAATCTTCGTCGTGCTCGCCTTTTGTCAATTTCATTGTCCGTAGCCACTACATATATAAAAATCACAATTTTATATTGTTGCTATGTATATAAAAATCATATTTTTATTATCTCTATAATATAAAAATCATATTTTTATTCCTTCTATAATATAAAAATCATATTTTTATACTTTCTATAATATAAAAAATCATATCTTTATCTTCACTTCATATATATATAAATCATAACTTTACTATCATACATATATAAAAATTATATTTTTATATTCGTTACTTCATTATTAAAAATCCTGTCTTTTCAAATAAACAAAGTCAAATCTTTTATATTTCACTTCATATATAAAAATCGAATTTTTATCGTTACTTCACATATATAAAAATCAAATTTTTATCTTCACTACCTTATACAAATCATATTTTTAATTCGCTGTATATATAAAAGATTATATTTTTATATAATTAAAAGTCACTTCTTCCTTCTATAAAAATCTAACTTTTTTTATCTATAAAAATCAAATCTTTTAAACTAGAGATCAGATTTTTAAATCAACTCTATTTCATAAAAATCAGATCTTCAGTATCCTATCATCTTCATAGTAAAACTGATTTAAAATAACACATTTTATACAAAAAAAAAACTGATTTTTATAAACATTTAAAACTGATTTAAAATAAAATTAGCTAATCACTCACAATTTTTGATCAGAGAAAGAAGGAGGGGTTGAGGTGGCACAGCGTCGAAGGGGGGGTGGCAGGTCGTCAATGGTGGTCGGCGTGGGCCCCATTTGGTCAGAGGCGGCGGGTCTAAGGGGTTAGGGTTTGCGGTTGGGTCAATTGGAGAGAGAAGAGGGCGTATGAAGGGGGGAGAAGAGGGTGGCGCCGATCATCTGAGGGGGTGGCAGCGGGTCTCCGGTGGTGCGACGATGGAGCCCCTAGGGCGGCGGGCGGCGATTTGAGTGAAGGCATCGTTTTTTTTTATTATTTTGATTTCGACTGAGAGAATAAAGGAGAAGGAGGGAGAGAGAGTATATTAATATATATATATATATATATATATATTTAAATATTTAATTTCAAAAAGCAACTTTTAATTTCGAACTCGAAATCGAACCCATCGATTGTCGTCCATAGCTAATTACCCCCATTCCGAACACAATGGGATATGTATCGCAGGCTGATTCAACTGTTTTAATCAGTTTCCGTCAAAATCAAAATATAAATCTGTATATTGAATTTGAACGCCCGTTTCAATTTACCGGGCCCACATACGGACTCTAAAAATTCCCGAAAAATATTTTCTAGCTTCCTATTGACGATATGGTTCTAACAAAATAAATTTCTTTAAATTCTGAGACCGTTTGAAAAATGGCCATTTTCCAGTCGATTAAAATCAACTGAAACTGTCAAAACACGTTTTCCTTTGCCACGCTCACATATTGATTCGAAAAATTACGAATTTTGGAACCTAGCAATAACTTGACATCACGGATCCAAAAAAAGTGCTTTCGTTGAAAACCGAGGTCGTTTGTAAAATTTCCTTTTTTAAGGACTAGAATTCCATAGCGACTATTCTGAAAATTCAACTGGGCGTAACTTTTGATTCCCGCTATGAAATTTTGATTTTTCGGATTCGTTGGAAAGATATTCTCAATTAGATTCTAATATTTTTGGTTTCGCAAAAATCCGGTTTATTTTGAATCCTGTACATTCATTTGAAATCTGAAATCGAATTTTCGAACTACCGCGCCATTTTCAATTCCTTTTATAATTAAAAATAAATATTTGTGTTCTAACGACGATCTATATAAACATATACGTTCTAATTCTATTAAAAATAAATTTCTCATCGTTATTATTTAAAATAATCCATTTTAAATAATCAAAATTCATTAAAATTGCCAAAATAAAAATTTTAAATTGGCTCAGATTTCCGGGTTATTACAATCTCCCCCACTTAAAACTTTTCGTCCCTGAAAAAGAACGAAGCTGAAAGTTGTTTTACAAACCAATTCAACTTCCATTATTTTCTTTACGGCTTAAGTTCTTCAACTTTTCTGTTTCTAAGAACTTTTCAAATTTTTCAAAAATTTGGCTAACACCCTAAATTTTCGAAAAATTTCGCCATAACCTCTTCTGCACTGGGGACTTCGGGATATTTCAAATAGCCTCCCGTGGCCCTCATCAATCCAAAAAGAAAAAGAAACAGCCAATCAGCTCATAAAATCATCCAAAACCCAAGAAATTGGTAAACATGTACCTATTTGTCGGACAAACAATTTTATTCTTCTGCTCTAGCCTCCTTGCTATGACTTGTTCACACATATATATGTCCATGCATCCATTTGCAAATAATTTTCAATACAGTTCAATATTCGGTTCAATTTGGCCTAAATGGTTCAAATTTTTAATTAATCAAAACAATAATCATACAACACATCCATCAATCAATTAGTGGATTAACGTTTCAAATTCATAACTTTGATATATATATACACACACACAGAAAATCATGTTTTTGGTGCCAAATCACAGCAATAAACCTATCTAGTTTTGGTTCTCACACCAGTCTAATGGAAATATATAGATATCCCACCTTCGGCACTCGAACATCAACTCTGATGACGATGCATCAATCATCAGAATCATCTCCGGGCGACTAGAGTGTGATTCTATATCAATCCAGTATATTAAAACTTCGAATATACGTTTATGACGCGTATATGCAAAATCTTTTTATATACTCGATTGTCCAAATTCAATATAAATTAATATACAAATACGTGCAATATGGTTTAAATTTTCAAAACAAAACTTGTTTTCAATTTTATTTTAAAAATATACTCCTCACACTCGTCCTAGGATACTACTGATCATATCTCTAACGAGTCATTCTTATTGGATATTGCTAATCCAATATATGATGAATTCTTTCGTTCGGTTCTAGTGTGTCTTGTTCTCGAGCTCTATAAACCAAAGCTCTGATACCACTTTATAGCGACCCGAACTTCCCCGGTAAGGAAAGCATGGATTGCTTTGAGAACAACACACATCAGAACGCAAACAGAAAAACATTTCATTGTTTATTACAACAATTCCATAAGAATACAAGAATATACAGAGTAATGAACAAATATTACACATTTGATAAATATCAGAGATTTAAATACATTACTACAGCGGAAAAATAATACAAAACATAACTGAAAGAAATACACGGATACAGAGCTTTCCGAATATCACTTCAGCTATAAACCAGGATCCTGTGAATATAAATCTGCAAAACCAAAACTACTAGCTGCCCGTGTCGAAAATAAGGGCACCCAGAGTTTAGGTTAAAACAATAAACTCCAGGTCAGTCATGTGACTGGTGTGAGAACTAAAAAAGTTATTAATCTTTATTTTTAAAGTTAGGTAAATCAAGGGACCACGCCGTATAACATGGAACGGGTTTTCTCCCACCCAGTGCATAAAACAAACAACGCAATGCTAAATAAAGAAAAATGAAGCTATTATAAGACCCAGGTCCCATCACACAATGCAACGCAAGCCAAAGGATATGGTTTTTACCTTATAATAGCCAAAGAATGCTTGATACATTTAAAACAAATTATTTTGATATTACTATAAGTGTATAGTGTCAAAACAATTTCAATCATAAGTATCAATCATAGACGGCATAGCTACCATCTACTATGTCGCCATACTAGTTTCTACAAATAAAACCGAATTATCATGTATTGGAAATTGGATTCCATCATGAGTCGAGGCAAGGGGAAAGCTCCTCTCCGATTCGAGACACTCTAGCAAATGTCTCAGGACCACACACAGCGATCCCTTGGAACCTCCAAGGCCGGTCCTCTCTTACTTTTGAGGATTGGCAATTCCTGAACACACATTTCCCGGTCCTATAGGACCTATATAATGGTCTGTACGTCGGCTCACATAATGTCAGTTATCGACCATATATTCGAGGTGCCTCGCATTCCAACAACCACATAGGTAAAAGTATATAAATGTCAGGGCTGGTAGGTCACTGACATCACCCATAGCTAGAAAGAAACGTCGTGCATTCCTTGGGTCCTTATCCCGTTTTTGACTCATACCGAGGTTTAAGGCTCACGAATTAACGCTATACACAAAGCTATGACACACAGGCCGTGCTTTGATCATCAACCACAAGACTTTGCTTTTCAATAGAAGCCTTGATCATTTGCCACTCAAACATGCCACACAGGCAATTCACGCCATGCGATTGATATCTATCGATATATAACCTCTAAGCTCGTACGTCTCAGAGAAGGGCGTTAAGCAAGAGAATAAATTCTCCGCGGCCAAACAGATATATATTTAATAGAAATCAATCACACAGAATAAAATCCAATGTCAGACACACAGTCCATTTACAAGTTCGTTCTGGGTCTGAACGAAACCGGAGGAACCTTATTCCTCGCATATCCATCGATCTCCAAGTATGTCTGGACGATCACCAACTGATTCCCTCCTCTTGGGTGTACGACCCAATCAAGATCATCAATAATCATCCAAACGATGTGAAGACCTCCGGTCTTCAACCACCGTCTTCATCTTCGACTTATCGTCGAATTGGTTATTCAGAATGGATATAAACCCGGCCTTTCCGAATAACCTGCGTATATAATAAACAAGTGTTACACAAACACAACATACGCCTCATTCCAATTCACAATATTCTTTTATTCAAATTTTCACGCTCTTATGGAAAGGTTCCCATTAATTTTATCAAAGATAAATTCTTCTAAATTTATTCTTTAATCTTCCTTTGGATATCATCTCAAACCATGTTAAGGTTTTCCAAACTAGTCGGGATTAGTGAACCACACCGAAGTAATCATTTATTTTATTTCCCAATCCCAACCTATTCATCCCACGGAGCAAAATTGGTAGTACTCCATATCTAACACCACAGTGTTATCGGTAAATATTAATTACCACTTCACGTTCAAATCTAATTAAAAATTTAACTATCGCTTGGAGCAAAACTGGTGATACTCCATTCTCGATCACTTTAATCTAATTAAAGATTCATTAAAACTCCACTTAGTTTCAATCTCCTCAAAAATCAATATCCTGTCTTTAACTGGGTTAAAGAACCAATGTCATCTAAAACACCGCTCACGATAAACCCAAAATCACATTCCGTTGTTAATCGGGTTAAAGAACAGATGTTATTCAAAACACCGCTCACGATAAACCCAAAAACCAATTTAAAGTCAATTCCAATTAAACACTAATTAACTGGACAATTTCACTAAATCTTAATTAAAAGATTTATTCTTTTCTAAACGGGTTCAAGAACAGTGTTATTTAAGACACCATTCACGACGAACCAAAAAATCCCATTTGATATTAAATACAAGGCTCTGAATAGAAAATATATCGGCTTATATTCAATATCAAATTCTGAAACCAACAAATATCGTATTGGAATTAACGATATAAATATTTCTTTCAAATTACAACAACAATATCTGTATAATCATGAAATCCAACATCAAAATATTCCAAAGATAATTTCGATTCAAATCCATTCCAATTCGTATATTGGAAATTCTGATTATTTTTAAAACCACTTCAAATCCAATTTATTTATTCAAAAATATTGGATTATACTTCTAGTTCAAAACTAGTTCATTTCGATAAAAATATATTTTTATCCTTACAAATGTGGAATTTTTCATCCCAGCTCTTTCCAATTTATATATTACGATTTTCCACAAATTAATATTATTTTTAATAATTTTATCATGGCCCGTACAGTCGGTTTTCAATAACGGCTACCGAACTGCACTTACAGCGACCTTTTCCAAATTTTATTTGGACATAATGCTAAATCCAACCGTTAGATTTCAAATTTCTAATATTCATTGGAAAGCTCTTTTCGATACGAGCCCAACGACTCTGGTTTCAGGAGAATCCGACGGTCGGATCTCCCGCAACGTCAAATCGAAGTCAATGGTCGAAATCCGCGAACTGCCGCGGCGCATTCTATTCAGGCCATTATATATATATAATATATATATTATATATATTTCATCGATTTCAATTCAAAACGTATTTTATAAATTGTTTTAAATTCGTTTTCAAAACAATTTCAACTTCATATTCAATTTCAAATCAAAATTGAATATTTCATATCATTAATATATAAATGATAATATTTTCAAAACGTTATATTTTGAAATCATTTCTTTTCCTATATTCATTATAAAAACGAATATAATCGATATAAATATCGTTTGCGTCAAAATGGCGCATCTCTAATCAACACGGCTTTTTATATTTCAATAACTACGTTATTCTATTCAACACATGAATATTTATTCTATTCAACACATGAATCTATATTTCTTTCAACACATGAATATTCTCAACACATGAGTATCGTCAACACATGACTATTTTTAGTATTTAATATATTTTATAAAATTATGATAAAGATGTAAATTTTATTGTTTAAAACATTTTACTCAACGGATGAATATTCTCAACACATGAGCATCGTCAACACATGACTATTTATTCTATTCAACACATGAATCTTTATTTTATAATATTCTTTATTTTCCAAATTGGAATGAGGCCCAATCAATTACCGTATAATGTTAATTATATGGATTCTATACAACACGTGTATATAATAGCAATGATAAATAACCAACCATCATCCAAAGTGCACCACACAACTGCATAAGCATTAAATATAACTAATTAACGTTCATACAGTCTGTCAATCAAACGTTCGACATACCACTAAACATTTGGGATTAGTGTATATCAAATATCATCCCAACACCCGTGTGGGGTTTCAATCCACAAACACTGAATATTATTTGTGCAGTTGGGCGACGTGTAAAATTTATCGTCCCAATCAATATCCTTCAAATGGGTGTACATAAACAAACCGTCCGGTTTGTAAATGAATATTTATTTATTCACATTCCTGTTAAAATTATATTTTTAACGATAATTTATTTATTTCAACACATGAATGTTTTATTATCCATTTCACATCAACATCACAACAAACTTCACAACACATCAAATAAGCATACAAGTCGTCCATGGTCTGTGGACGACAGGTGTCGGGTGCTGCTAAGCACCGTCTGCATCCTAGTATATATTTTAACTAGAAAACAAGAATTAAAGTGAGAAGTTCTCACCGACTAGCTAAACCAATACACCGCGACTCTTCATATGTAGGAAATCTTCGTCGTGCTCGCCTTTTGTCAATTTCATTGTCCGTAGCCACTACATATATAAAAATCACATTTTTATATTGTTGCTATGTATATAAAAATCATATTTTGATTATCTCTATAATATAAAAATCATATTTTTATTCCTTCTATAATATAAAAATCATATTTTTATACTTTCTATAATATAAAAATCATATCTTTATCTTCACTTCATATATATAAAAATCATGACTTTACTATCATACATATATAAAAATTATATTTTTATATTCGTTACTTCATTATTAAAAATCCTGTCTTTTCAAATAAACAAAGTCAAATCTTTTATATTTCACTTCATATATAAAAATCGAATTTTTATCGTTACTTCACATATATAAAAATCGAAATTTTATCTTCACTACCTTATACAAATCATATTTTTAATTCGCTGTATATATAAAAGATTATATTTTTATATAATCAAAAGTCACTACTTCCTTCTATAAAAATCTAACTTTTTTTATCTATAAAAATCAAATCTTTTAAACTAGAGATCAGATTTTTAAATCAACTCTATTTCATAAAAATCAGATCTTCAATATCCTATCATCTTCATAGTAAAACTGATTTAAAATAACACTTTTTATATAAAAAAAATCTGATTTTTATAAACATTTAAAAAACTGATTTAAAATAAATTAAACTAATCACTCACATTTTTCGATTGGAGAAAGGAGGAGGGGCTGAGGAGGCACAGCATCGAAGGGGGGGTGGCAAGTCGTCAATGATGGTCGGCGTGGGCCCCATTTGGTCAGAGGCGGCGGGTCTAAGGGGTTAGGGTTCGCGGTTGGGTCAATTAGAGAGAGAGGAGGGCGTAGGAAGGGGGGAGAAGAGGGTGGCGCCGATCATCTGAGGGGGTGGTGGCGGGTCTCCGGTGGTGCGGCGCGGCGATGGAGCCCCTAGGGCGGCGATTTGAGTGAAGGCGTCGTTTTTTATTATTATTTTGATTTCGACTGAGAGAATAAAGGAGGAGGAGGGAGAGAGAGTATGTTAATATATATATTTAATTATTTAATTTCAAAAAGCAACTTTTAGTTTCGAACTCGAAATAGAACCCATCGACGGTCGTCCATAGCAAATTTCCCCCATTCCGAACACAATGGGATATGTACCGCAGGTTGATTCAACTGTTTCGATCAGTTTCCATCAAAATCAAAATATAAATCTATATATTGAATTTGAACGCCCGTTTCAATTTACCGGACCCACATACGGACTCTAAAAATTCCCGAAAAATATTTTCTAGCTTCCTATTGACAATACGGTTCTAACAAAATAAATTTCGTCAAATTCGAAGACCGTTTGAAAAATGGTCATTTTCCAGTCGATTAAAATCAACTGAAACTGTCAAAACACGTTTTCCTTTGCCACGCTCACATATTGATTCGAAAAATTATGAATTTTGGAACCTAGCAATAACTTGAAATCACGGATCCATCAAAAGTGGTTTCGTCGAAAACCGAGGTCGTTTGCAAATTTCCATTTTTAAGGGCCAGAATTCCATAGCGACTATTCTGAAAATTCAACTGGGCATAACTTTTGATTCCCGCTATGAAATTTTAATTTTTCGGATTCGTTGGAAAGATATTATTAATTACATTCTAATATTTTTGGTTTCGCCAAAATTCGGTTTATTTTAAATCCTATACATTCATTTGAAATCTGAAATCGAATTTTCGAACTACCGCGCCATTTTCAATTCCTTTTATAATTAAAAATAAATATTTATATTCTAACGACGATCTATATAAACATATACGTTCTAATTCTATTAAAAATAAATTTCTCGTCGTTATTATTTAAAATAATCCATTTTAAATAATCAAAATTCATTAAAATTGACAAAATAAAAATTTTAAATTGGCTCAAATTTTCGGATTATTACAGGTGGATTCCGGGAGAAAATTTTGCACTGATGGCAGAAATAATGTTGTGTTCTAACCACATTTGAGCTAACAACATCATGAAAACAAGCAATGTGCTTTGAAATTGTGGTTGAAGCACTGTAAAATGTTCAGAATTGCAAGCTGAAACATATATACGAGGCTTGGTTACACTGTTGGTGTGAGCAATAAGCAACAGTTGAAGCAGCCTGCTGTAATTTGGGTATAATGTTGAATTTGCAGAAAGCAAGCACGCTTATAGATAATATAAACTGACAAAAATTGTCTAGTTTTGGATAATATTGTATCTAAACAAACATGTATTATTGGAAGCTGTTATGTAATAATAATTTGTATTGTGGATTATGTTTAAATAAATTAGTTTATTAATTTAGAATTTATTTATTACATCTTACTTTTTTTTTCAATTAAATATTCACTGATATAATGATATGCTCTAAGCTTAGAGTTCCAAAATAATTAAACATTAAGATTACATTGGTTCTAATTGATATATAATAAAAATGCATGTATGTGCTTCTGGCCAATACGAATCAAAACATTGCTAGTATATTCTTATCTTAAGTTGGTTTACACTTTAATTCTTTAAAGTATTGTAACGACCCGGATTTTTAGCCAGTTAATTTTGAATATTTAAATTTGTTTTAAATATTTATTTGAATTATATATAGGAATATTTATTTAAAATAGAGTTTTAATGCATAGTTTATATATATAATTTAAACGAGCTCGAAATAGTCGCTGCAGTTCGTAATTTACGATTTAAACTTCAACTGAATATGTAGGACCCAAAATAAGTCGGATTTCTTTGAAACAAGAAACGTTTGAATCTATTAAACTGTATCTTTCTAATAGAGGTGATAAATAGAGATTTCGTCTTGTAAATTGAAAGTTATGTCCAAATTAAATATTCAGAAAAACAGCGACGTGTTTGTTTATGGCTATAACGGTTATTTGAATATATTTAAATATTGGTCTTGAATTTGGACAAGGTTCTTTTGAGGCGTAGTTATAATTTAATTTTTAGAATTTTACTATAATTTTTAATTAATTAAATAAGCATCTTTTTATTTGGAGTGTTTTGCACCCTATATCAATATTTCGAGGTTGCAAAATATAAGTTAAACTACCGATATTTTTATATTTTTGGGACCAGGGCGTATTGCTTGTTACGATCATATTTTTATTTCTGTCCGGAGCGATCGATAAAGTAGAGAAAATAAAATACGAACACTGCCCTGATCTTAATAAATCCAACTTTTAAAGCCTTTTAAGTGGATGAAATAAATAGATGAGGTGATGGGATTGTCAACATGAATATACATGGTACATTCCACTTCTAACCCACGTTATTAACAAGATTTGACAAATACACATTTCAGTAGTGGGCATACAAAACACGTAGGATCTGATCTATTAATAAATTAATAGTAACGTATAGTATTTATGCTCAGAGCTAAGTCTACATCAAAAATTAATGAGATACAGAAGCGTGCCCACCACGTCAAAACTCCTTGCCGACAAAGTAAAACATACATTGGAAATCAAACCTACCCTATTGCCCTATATCCGTGCTTGGCAAGTAACTAAACTTTATATAAATAACACCTCAGCCATCGTTCTATTTTTCCTGAACCAGCCTTTACCCAACATGCGAAAACATTCCAATCCTCTTCCTATTTATCTCCGACATTACCTGATCAAATCTCAAAGCCTCTACCGAGAAAACTGTGGAGCTTAACGACCCTTACCCTGTGACCGTTGGCGATGGAGTTTAGATGAAGGTGATGACCACAACTTGGTCGTGAAGGCGCGGATTTTAAGGGTTGTTTGCTGGCAAAGGCTGCAGTTAGGTAGCTCGAGTTCTCTGGCGAAGTGGGACTCGTGGATGCGGGGCCATTTCAGGCGAGTACAGGTGGTGTGGAAGGGCTTCAGTGGAAGGCGTGGACTGGCGTTCAGATGGGATGCGAGAGCAGTGGGGTAGTCGGGTTTCCGTGATCTTGGAGGTAATGACAGTAAAATTTTCAGTTTGACTATGGGGTTAATGGCAATTTCTGCCATCATCGTTGATTTATGGATTTGACCATCTAAAGGAAACGGAGAGAAAGGGGTAGATCTGGGTTCTTTTTGTTGAGGGCCAGGTCAGAACGGAGTACTAGAAGTAAATTAGATTATAACATGGTTGTGGGGGAAAAGCAAAAGTCTGAAGGGTGTGGTATTGGTATAGAGGACGATGATGGGAAATAGGGGTATAGAAGACGGTTAAGTAGCTTAATACCGTGATTAATTATGTAAATGCTTGGAGTAAGTTTAAGTGGGATTAAGGAGAGGGCTTGTGTTCAGATTTAACTGCCCGAAGCGTGTATTTAGGGAAGTATGAGTTGCATTTTGATTTAGCATAACGCAATCGTGATGTTGTCGATGAAAGAGAAAGGTTAGTGGAAGGTTAGTGGGTGAACGATGGTGAGATAGCCATGTTAAAAGAAGGGAGGATTTGTGTTGTTTTGGGGATTGCGCGGTTGACATTGACAACGGAGTAAAGAAGGAAAAACATGGGTATGATGAAAGGGTTGGAGTATTGGAGTATGTCCATGTTGACAGGCGATTCATTGACAAATTATTTGGAGACGTTCAATGATTTGTTTAATACAGGAATATATTCTGTTGCATTGGAATATGACCATGCTGGAGAGCCAACTGTTGAGTGATATTCTGAGGAAAGTACTTGGGTTGGCCATTTTAGTTTTGCCATTTAAGTTGCAAAGGGGTTTGGCAGTGAAGGCAAGGTCAACGATGGATTTTTGGAAGATGAGCCTCCACGCCTTGATTCAGAAAGAAGTGGTTAACACGACAAATAATCATGTGTTTAACACGGCTACGCATGGTAATTAGCATAAGCTAACTTGATATAACTAAATTAATTTAAAATCTTAATGATGTTAATTTATTCAAACTTATAATCGCAATAGTTTTGTTTCTTACGTTATCAGAATCGAACTGAACCATCAGAGTTGGGGGTCGTATTGGAAATTCTACGCTGTTGGGCTGGAACGGAATGATTTGGAGCAACTTGGGATTTTATATAGTTTCAAACCCTCGTTTGAAACTATGTAAAACAATGACTGCGAATCGAGGTGAGTAAACTCACTCGTTTAAAATTATTTTATAATGTGAAATGGTTGCTTGGTTGAATAGTTGATAAATTGGTTGATATAATCACATCGTTGATTGATTTTTTTCATTAATGCGATATTTTTGATGTTACTAACATCTGTGGATGCAGGGAAACAGGTTGGAGGGATCCAACTGGATCCCTCAACATTTTATTTACTGTTTTATTTAATGGTGATATATGTTATGCTACATTATCCATGGTTGAATTTGTGTGTTTGATTTACCCTGGCCTTAGGAACCTGGTATTTTAGATACCGTAAAATATCATCGAATGTGGAAAAGGAAATTAGAATTTAAAAGCAGAGTTTATTTCCAAATTAGAAATAATTTCTTTTTCATTGAGTTGCAAATGGAAACCTATTCCATTGGGTAAACCAAGAAAAATGTTATGAATAAAGATATAAATCAAGTGGATCATTAACCATTGGATAAATTAAAGGGTGGGTTCAAATATGAATGTATATTTGAAAGTGAGTATCGGTTTTGAAACCAATATGTGGAAATGGATCCAAATTTATCAAATTACAGAGGAAAGTTTAAAGAAAGATTTTCAAATGCTTAAAATAAAAGAATAAATAGATTAAACAAGGAAATAATTTGCAAATAAAATGTATATAAAAGGGGATTTATAGAAATCGAATTAAATGGTTAGAAGAATGTATAAATATGTTAAAGAAGAACTTGAATTGTTTAAAATAAACAGAGTTTATAAATGAACAACGGAAGCGTGTGCGTCGCACACGGTATTTTATTCAAAACAGAAATCTTAACGCTGTTGTTATAAGAAATGTTTTCTTTTTAATTTTAAACAGCAATTATAACGCTGTCTTTGTAAGAAATGCTTTTATAAAACTAAACAGCGATTTTAGCGCTGTTGTTATAATAGATGTGGTAAATCTATACAGCAATTTTAGACGCTGCTGTTATAATAAATGTCTTGGTAAATCTAAATAGCAATTTTAACGCTGCCGTTATAATAACTGTTTTAATAGCAATCTTAATGCTATGGTTATGATAAGTGTTCTATAATGCTAGACAGCGGTTTTAACGCTGTTGTTGAAAGCAATGTTGTATAAATCAAACATTTGAAGACAGCGATTACAACGCTACCGTTATAATCAATATTTTTATAAAGAAGGTGTGTTCGTAGATCAAATCCGAAAGTCGCGTAAGCAATGTTTGGTTTAAAGTTGGGAGCTCTGAATATTTCAAAGTGAATGATAGAAAGGGTTGGTTAGTGATATCGTTAATTAACGAATGATTTATGATTTAAGTCATAATAACGATGTTATAACATCAGTAAATTCAAAGGGTTTAGAAATGTTTTCTAACTGGAATAAAAGATGTTTTCTCAATAAAGGAATTATATATTGGAAATGTTTTCCGATATTCAAGTTAGAAAATAAAAGTCATATTAAAGTTATTATATTTCGGATGCAGGGAATTATAACACCATTCTTATAATCAAGTGATTCCTGAAAAGGAAGTGGATTCATAATCGAATCCGAGAGCAACGTAAGGAAGCGTGTTAAAAGATTGGAAAGATGAACCTTGTCTATTTCGAGGTTAGAAATGTTGCTCAGTTAAGGTCTGAGAGGTAATTATACCCCAACTTGATTGACTTCGTTTTAACTAAGAAATGGTTAAGGTTCGATAGTGGAAAGTGGTTAAGTGGAAACCAAATGAAGGAGATCTGGCATAGTGATGTTTATTCAAACATCTGTTTAAAAATGAAGGGGATTTGGAAACGTTTTCCAAATGAGAGTCAGAAATGTTTTCTGAATGTAGAGGACAGGAGATGGAAATGTTTGCCAATGTTAATAGCGTATATTTTCTAAATATATTAAATAAGGAATGTAAATGAAAATGAAAAGGGAAATGAATGAATGAACAAAAAGGGATAAACGTTGAATGATGTTTGGTCGATAGAATTTCCTTTTGGAAATAATATCATTGTTGCACACCGACATGTTTTCATTTGATAGTTAAATCACCGACTATCAAAGTTTTGACCATTTTAACGTTGTTAATATGGAGAGACCGGTTGGATTATTATCCAGAGAACCACTCCGTATTGGCATAAGCGTTGCGAATCAAGTATGCTGAATATCTTGAAGACGGAGTTATGCAAGGGCTATCCTGTTTACAGGTTAGTGCCTTCGGTTTGTCCGGACCCAGGACAACTTGTATGGACGAGTGTCTGACAGAGTATTTCCAAAGGGAGTTACGTACGTTGATTCCTTCAAACGTACGAAGTTGGTGGCATAGAAGGGAAACTTCTTTAGCCTAACAATCTGAGTATTTTTGTGGGAATCAATTAGTGATTTCCGATGGATCTGACGATGTGGCATTCAAAGTGAATGATGGCCAGATGTTCTGGAAGTTAATTCAAACCTCCAGCCTCATCAACCCGGAAGTGGACAAAAATCGGGCAGGCAGCATGGCTATGTGGGTCGCAACCATTAGGATGTATGATCACCTATCTAGAGAAATTCCTTTTGTTCTTAAATCTATCGATGCTGTCCCTTATCGGGAGACGGTTGCTGATCCCAACCGTTGGTGATATACATTCGATACACTCAAGCGAAATGAGTGGTCGGTCATGTGTGGGCCGGGTTGCAAGATGTTCTTGTTGAACCCAGTGTATTTGCCTCTAGAGATACACGTTCGGAAGGTGGTCCCATACCTTGTCAAGTTGGAATCAAATATCCAATAAGTGCCTGCGAGTTGATTGTATATTATATATGTAGAGCGTGAGATGCAAGCGCTCTACTAGATTTTAATTACTTGTGATTAGACATTATTATAATATCAGATAATATATGATTTCCAAAGTGTTTTGGGTTATCGTAAGGTAAAAACCATCCGTGTTTATGTGTGGATTGGTCTTACGATTATCATTTCTTTTGAAAGGATTTTTGAAAGTTAAACCAATGGTTGGAGTTTACTCACACCAGTCCCATGACTGACCCAGAGTTTATTTTGTTTGTTTTCCCTAAACTCTTGGGTGCCCAAATTTGTACGGGCAGTCAAGTAGTCGGGATTTTACAGATTCACTTGGAGGGGCTCGAAGCAGGAGGCTTCACCAGTTGGCTATAGACTATCATATTTTCCGCTGTGTATTTTGTTGTATCTGGAAACAGGTGTTTATAACTGTTCCAAGGATAATCGTTGTGCTCTGATAATGGTACGTATATACAAATACTGATTTGTGCTTCAAAGTTATGTTATCTAATATATTTTATTCGTTCCGCTGTGAGTTTGTGATCTTCGTTTTCTTCTATTCTAATATTTCTTTCTTTCTATTTCTCATCCTCTAACTTCTTTCTAATAATGGTTCGTATTTCTGTGCAATTTGAGTTGGACGTGTGGTGTTATTAGTCGACTCAAAGGGTACGGATTTGCGGGTCGTTTCAGTTGGTATCAGAGCTGAAGGTTAAGTGATAACCTTGGCTCTGTGGCGTAACTCAATAGAGATGGGGTTAGTAACACCCTAGGTTGAGTTTGAGTGTATTTGTATGAGCGCGTATTTGTAGATTTGATATAAAAATTGTTTTATATTGTGTTGGCTGGTTTGTTGAGTGATTTATGAATTCTGGTCGATACAGGATGTACAACTGTATCGATAGGTGTTTCTAAACTCTCGAACAGAACAATTTGACACAGTATTGTTTTAATGATGGGTAAGTGAAATAATTTTGCCCAAAAGATATTTTGATACAAAAGAGATAATTTTCTGAAATTATCGAATGTGTTGATTGTTATTACAATCAAATGGAATTATAAAATATTGAAATGGTTATATAAAACCAAATTGAATTTGTATATGAATGAGATATACAAATAAGCTAAATTGGAATTGGATTCAAGGATAATAAGTGGATTGATTTAAATAGAAATCAGATTTGAATTGATAGAATGGAAGTGACTAATCAGAGGTTAATTAGAGATATGACAACTGGAAGTTGTATTGATTTGAAACCGGTGGGAAATGGATATATGCATGCTGAGCAGATATTGAATGGAAGCAAATGCAAGAGATAGATTTGTGCCCGACAAAAAGGTACATGTTTACAATATTCCTTGGGTTTGATGATTTTATAAGCCTATGGGGCAAGCCGCTTGGCTTTTCTTTTGGACTGGGGACGCCTAAGTAGGCGAGTTGTGGTTGTACCGATTGAGCTAGGCAGAGGGGATGCTGCCGAAATTTTTCTGAATTTAAAGTGTTAGAAAATTTTCCGAATTTTTGGAAATGTTCGTTAGTAAGGATAAATTAATATTTTGATCGGAATAAATTGGTCCAGTTAAACTGAAGTTAAGAAGTAAACAAAAAGATTTTTGGTCCTAGTTAATAAGGAATGTGGCATCTTTTCTTATCTTAGCAATTTCGAGGACGAAATTATTTTAAGGGGGAAGGAATGTAACGACCCGGATTTTTAGCCAGTTAATTTTGAATATTTAAATTTGTTTTAAATATTTATTTGAATTATATATAGGAATATTTATTTAAAATAGAGTTTTAATGCATAGTTTATATATATAATTTAAACGAGCTCGAAATAGTCGCTGCAGTTCGTAATTTACGATTTAAACTTCAACTGAATATGTAGGACCCAAAATAAGTCGGATTTCTTTGAAACAAGAAACGTTTGAATCTATTAAACTGTGTCTTTCTAATAGAGGTGATAAATAGAGATTTCGTCTTGTAAATTGAAAGTTATGTCCAAATTAAATATTCAGAAAAACAGCGACGTGTTTGTTTATGGCTATAACGGTTATTTGAATATATTTAAATATTGGTCTTGAATTTGGACAAGGTTCTTTTGAGGCATAGTTATAATTTAATTTTTAGAATTTTACTATAATTTTTAATTAATTAAATAAGCATCTTTTTATTTGGAGTGTTTTGCACCCTATATCAATATTTCGAGGTTGCAAAATATAAGTTAAACTACCGATATTTTTATATTTTTGGGATCAGGGCGTATTGCTTGTTACGATCATATTTTTATGTCTGTCCGGAGCGATCGATAAAGTAGAGAAAATAAAATACGAACACTGCCCTGATCTTAATAAATCCAACTTTTAAAGCCTTTTAAGTGGATGAAATAAATAGATGAGGTGATGGGATTGTCAACATGAATATACATGGTACATTCCACTTCTAACCCACGTTATTAACAAGATTTGACAAATACACATTTCAGTAGTGGGCATACAAAACACGTAGGATCTGATCTATTAATAAATTAATAGTAACGTATAGTATTTATGCTCAGAGCTAAGTCTACATCAAAAATTAATGAGATACAGAAGCGTGCCCACCACGTCAAAACTCCTTGCCGACAAAGTAAAACATACATTGGAAATCAAACCTACCCTATTGCCCTATATCCGTGCTTGGCAAGTAACTAAACTTTATATAAATAACACCTCAGCCATCGTTCTATTTTTCCTGAACCAGCCTTTACCCAACATGCGAAAACATTCCAATCCTCTTCCTATTTATCTCCGACATTACCTGATCAAATCTCAAAGCCTCTACCGAGAAAACTGTGGAGCTTAACGACCCTTACCCTGTGACCGTTGGCGATGGAGTTTAGATGAAGGTGATGACCACAACTTGGTCGTGAAGGCGCGGATTTTAAGGGTTGTTTGCTGGCAAAGGCTGCAGTTAGGTAGCTCGAGTTCTCTGGCGAAGTGGGACTCGTGGATGCGGGGCCATTTCAGGCGAGTACAGGTGGTGTGGAAGGGCTTCAGTGGAAGGCGTGGACTGGCGTTCAGATGGGATGCGAGAGCAGTGGGGTAGTCGGGTTTCCGTGATCTTGGAGGTAATGACAGTAAAATTTTCAGTTTGACTATGGGGTTAATGGCAATTTCTGCCATCATCGTTGATTTATGGATTTGACCATCTAAAGGGAAACGGAGAGAAAGGGGTAGATCTGGGTTCTTTTTGTTGAGGGCCAGGTCAGAACGGAGTACTAGAAGTAAATTAGATTATAACATGGTTGTGGGGGAAAAGCAAAAGTCTGAAGGGTGTGGTATTGGTATAGAGGACGATGATGGGAAATAGGGGTATAGAAGACGGTTAAGTAGCTTAATACCGTGATTAATTATGTAAATGCTTGGAGTAAGTTTAAGTGGGATTAAGGAGAGGGCTTGTGTTCAGATTTAACTGCCCGAAGCGTGTATTTAGGGAAGTATGAGTTGCATTTTGATTTAGCATAACGCAATCGTGATGTTGTCGATGAAAGAGAAAGGTTAGTGGAAGGTTAGTGGGTGAACGATGGTGAGATAGCCATGTTAAAAGAAGGGAGGATTTGTGTTGTTTTGGGGATTGCGCGGTTGACATTGACAACGGAGTAAAGAAGGAAAAACATGGGTATGATGAAAGGGTTGGAGTATTGGAGTATGTCCATGTTGACAGGCGATTCATTGACAAATTATTTGGAGACGTTCAACGATTTGTTTAATACAGGAATATATTCTGTTGCATTGGAATATGACCATGCTGGAGAGCCAACTGTTGAGTGATATTCTAAGGAAAGTACTTGGGTTGGCCATTTTAGTTTTGCCATTTAAGTTGCAAAGGGGTTTGGCAGTGAAGGCAAGGTCAACGATGGATTTTTGGAAGATGAGCCTCCACGTCTTGATTCAGAAAGAAGTGGTTAACACGACAAATAATCATGTGTTTAACACGGCTACGCATGGTAATTAGCATAAGCTAACTTGATATAACTAAATTAATTTAAAATCTTAATGATGTTAATTTATTCAAACTTATAATCACAATAGTTTTGTTTCTTACGTTATCAGAATCGAACTGAACCATCAGAGTTGGGGGTCGTATTGGAAATTCTACGCTGTTGGGCTGGAACGGAATGATTTGGAGCAACTTGGGATTTTATATAGTTTCAAACCCTCGTTTGAAACTATGTAAAACAATGACTGCGAATCGAGGTGAGTAAACTCACTCGTTTAAAATTATTTTATAATGTGAAATGGTTGCTTGGTTGAATAGTTGATAAATTGGTTGATATAATCACATCGTTGATTGATTTTTTTCATTAATGCGATATTTTTGATGTTACTAACATCTGTGGATGCAGGGAAACAGGTTGGAGGGATCCAACTGGATCCCTCAACATTTTATTTACTGTTTTATTTAATGGTGATATATGTTATGCTACATTATCCATGGTTGAATTTGTGTGTTTGATTTACCCTGGCCTTAGGAACCTGGTATTTTAGATACCGTAAAATATCATCGAATGTGGAAAAGGAAATTAGAATTTAAAAGCAGAGTTTATTTCCAAATTAGAAATAATTTCTTTTTCATTGAGTTGCAAATGGAAACCTATTCCATTGGGTAAACCAAGAAAAATGTTATGAATAAAGATATAAATCAAGTGGATCATTAACCATTGGATAAATTAAAGGGTGGGTTCAAATATGAATGTATATTTGAAAGTGAGTATCGGTTTTGAAACCAATATGTGGAAATGGATCCAAATTTATCAAATTACAGAGGAAAGTTTAAAGAAAGATTTTCAAATGCTTAAAATAAAAGAATAAATAGTTTAAACAAGGAAATAATTTGCAAATAAAATGTATATAAAAGGGGATTTATAGAAATCGAATTAAATGGTTAGAAGAATGTATAAATATGTTAAAGAAGAACTTGAATTGTTTAAAATAAACAGAGTTTATAAATGAACAACGGAAGCGTGTGCGTCGCACACGGTATTTTATTCAAAACAGAAATCTTAACGCTGTTGTTATAAGAAATGTTTTCTTTTTAATTTTAAACAGCAATTATAACGCTGTCTTTGTAAGAAATGCTTTTATAAAACTAAACATCGATTTTAGCGCTGTTGTTATAATAGATGTGGTAAATCTATACAGCAATTTTAGACGCTGCTGTTATAATAAATGTCTTGGTAAATCTAAATAGCAATTTTAACGCTGCCGTTATAATAACTGTTTTAATAGCAATCTTAATGCTATGGTTATGATGAGTGTTCTATAATGCTAGACAGCGGTTTTAACGTTGTTGTTGAAAGCAATGTTGTATAAATCAAACATTTGAAGACAGCGATTACAACGCTACCGTTATAATCAATATTTTTATAAAGAAGGTGTGTTCGTAGATCAAATCCGAAAGTCGCGTAAGCAATGTTTGGTTTAAAGTTGGGAGCTCTGAATATTTCAAAGTGAATGATAGAAAGGGTTGGTTAGTGATATCGTTAATTAACGAATGATTTATGATTTAAGTCATAATAACGATGTTATAACATCAGTAAATTCAAAGGGTTTAGAAATGTTTTCTAACTGGAATAAAAGATGTTTTCTCAATAAAGGAATTATATATTGGAAATGTTTTCCGATATTCAAGTTAGAAAATAAAAGTCATATTAAAGTTATTATATTTCGGATGCAGGGAATTATAACACCATTCTTATAATCAAGTGATTCCTGAAAAGGAAGTGGATTCATAATCGAATCCGAGAGCAACGTAAGGAAGCGTGTTAAAAGATTGGAAAGATGAACCTTGTCTATTTCGAGGTTAGAAATGTTGCTCAGTTAAGGTCTGAGAGGTAATTATACCCCAACTTGATTGACTTCGTTTTAACTAAGAAATGGTTAAGGTTCGATAGTGGAAAGTGGTTAAGTGGAAACCAAATGAAGGAGATTTGGCATAGTGATGTTTATTCAAACATCTGTTTAAAAATGAAGGGGATTTGGAAACGTTTTCCAAATGAGAGTCAGAAATGTTTTCTGAATGTAGAGGACAGGAGATGGAAATGTTTGCCAATGTTAATAGCGTATATTTTCTAAATATATTAAATAAGGAATGTAAATGAAAATGAAAAGGGAAATGAATGAATGAACAAAAAGGGATAAACGTTGAATGATGTTTGGTCGATAGAATTTCCTTTTGGAAATAATATCATTGTTGCACACCGACATGTTTTCATTTGATAGTTAAATCACCGACTATCAAAGTTTTGACCATTTTAACGTTGTTAATATGGAGAGACCGGTTGGATTATTATCCAGAGAACCACTCCGTATTGGCATAAGCATTGCGAATCAAGTATGCTGAATATCTTGAAGACGGAGTTATGCAAGGGCTATCCTGTTTACAGGTTAGTGCCTTCGGTTTGTCCGGACCCAGGACAACTTGTATGGACGAGTGTCTGACAGAGTATTTCCAAAGGGAGTTACGTACGTTGATTCCTTCAAACGTACGAAGTTGGTGGCATAGAAGGGAAACTTCTTTAGCCTAACAATCTGAGTATTTTTGTGGGAATCAATTAGTGATTTCCGATGGATCTGACGATGTGGCATTCAAAGTGAATGATGGCCAGATGTTCTGGAAGATAATTCAAACCTCCAGCCTCATCAACCCGGAAGTGGACAAAAATCGGGCAGGCAGCATGGCTATGTGGGTCGCAACCATTAGGATGTATGATCACCTATCTAGAGAAATTCCTTTTGTTCTTAAATCTATCGATGCTGTCCCTTATCGGGAGACGGTTGCTGATCCCAACCGTTGGTGATATACATTCGATACACTCAAGCGAAATGAGTGGTCGGTCATGTGTGGGCCGGGTTGCAAGATGTTCTTGTTGAACCCAGTGTATTTGCCTCTAGAGATACGCGTTCGGAAGGTGGTCCCATACCTTGTCAAGTTGGAATCAAATATCCAATAAGTGCCTGCGAGTTGATTGTATATTATATATGTAGAGCGTGAGATGCAAGCGCTCTACTAGATTTTAATTACTTGTGATTAGACATTATTATAATATCAGATAATATATGATTTCCAAAGTGTTTTGGGTTATCGTAAGGTAAAAACCATCCGTGTTTATATGTGGATTGGTCTTACGATTATCATTTCTTTTGAAAGGATTTTTGAAAGTTAAACCAATGGTTGGAGTTTACTCACACCAGTCCCATGACTGACCCAGAGTTTATTTTGTTTGTTTTCCCTAAACTCTTGGGTGCCCAAATTTGTACGGGCAGTCAAGTAGTCGGGATTTTACAGATTCACTTGGAGGGGCTCGAAGCAGGAGGCTTCACCAGTTGGCTATAGACTATCATATTTTCCGCTGTGTATTTTTTTGTATCTGGAAACAGGTGTTTATAACTGTTCCAAGGATAATCGTTGTGCTCTGATAATGGTACGTATATACAAATACTGATTTGTGCTTCAAAGTTATGTTATCTAATATATTTTATTCGTTCCGCTGTGAGTTTGTGATCTTCGTTTTCTTCTATTCTAATATTTCTTTCTTTCTATTTCTCATCCTCTAACTTCTTTCTAATAATGGTTCGTATTTCTGTGCAATTTGAGTTGGACGTGTGGTGTTATTAGTCGACTCAAAGGGTACGGATTTGCGGGTCATTTCAAGTATACTATAATTTTTAAATAAAATCATATAATTTTATATTTTGTATTAAACAGATTAACGGTCGGTTTTCCCATGATTATACCGTAATACCAGTGTACGGAAAGAGGCTAAATCAATTGGTCCATTCCATGCATTCCGCCACAGGATTTCTTCATGCGTTCTTGCCGCTTCTATTTATCTCATTATCTGTTTTGCGCTCCTTTTTCTCTCCGATTTTTCTCGCATCTCGCAATTTTTTCTTGCGATTTTTTCTCCTCTCAAATCACGATTTTATAGAGAGAAATTTAATCTCCTCTCAAATCACGATTTTATAGAGAGAATTTTGACAATTACAAATTATTTCTCTATATGAAACTGGATTTTTTTCGAAGCTTATACACAACTCAAAACACAAAGTCCGTGCCTATTATATCGATTGAGGGTTTCACTGGAGAAGTGCGCTCTGGATCCGGGTGTGAATAATGGGTTGATTTCAAGAGTTTCAAGATTGGGTGGAGAGACAATTAAGATTGTGGGGTTGCCTGATGGAACTGGAAGAGTAAAAATGGGGATTATTCTTCTTTATTGCCTATGCCTTACCATGTTTTCGGGTCAGGTAGGAAATAGGAATGCAGCAGATCAGTGGAAAGGGTTGTGGAGATGAGGCATATAAAGATGATCAAGTATCAGGAGTCGATTGCTAGGTCCCGAGCATAGGAAGACGGTCAGTTCTGTTAATTTTACATTTTTCAGTTTGATGTTTGTTTACGCCATATTCCATAGAAGGGACGCTTTTCTATAATGGTGAATAATCAAAGTAGGAGCTTAGAGCCATCCATTCGGTCCAAGGTTCAAATGCTTTTGACTATGTTTTAAGGACTTTGCTAACATTAATCATGGGTTAAAGGTTGATTACTAGATAAAATGCTGGTGATTATTGCATGATCTTGTATCAATCGTAGTAGGGAAGCCATAATATGTGGTTGAGTTTTGACATATTATTCTTCAAATCATGGCAATGTTAAGGATTCCAACTTGTCAGTAATTTTAATAGCTGAAAATTTTCTGAAATGCTTTTTCAGATATCTTACAATAGTAAAAAATATTAGATAATGTCCAAAATATAGTAATTTGCAAATGTTAAACATAAATTTTTGTCCTCCTTTACCACTTTTTTTTCTGTCTGTTTTGTGTAGTACATGTCTATTTAGTCTGTGCTCTTATCTGCTCTTAGATGTATGTTATAAAATAAATTATGTTTGCATTACCTTTTACATAGGAAAATGTTAATCCCAGGTCCGTTATACTAGCAGTGTGAATCAATAATCAATGAAAGCATGGTAACAATGTACTTATTTTGTGCAGTAAAGCTGAAGGCTTATATAAACGGATAGGAACAAACGTTTTTCTCCTCTCAATTTGCGCAACTCTTATAGAGTGGAAAGTGATAAGTCAAATAGTAAGGCATATTGTGAATGGTAAGGTGCAACAATTTATTAGGGTATATCCCATCGAAACTTTTCAGATAAATGGTTGAAAGTATATATGTTAATAGAAAGGCAATATAACTTCACCTCATTAAAATGCTTAAAAAAATATGGAGCATTGGTTGAAGGATTTCCTTATTACTAAAGGTAACAAATAGTATTAAATGATATCATAAATATATTTGCAAGTCTGTTTTGTAATAAATTTTCATCTTGCTTCGTCCTTATAGGTTTCAGTCAATTATTTACTGTCGAAGATACTATTATGAATACGAGATTTGTATTCTTACTTGAATGATATCAAATAGCTTATGTTTGAGTTATTTTTTGATAGGATTGTACTGATAAGAGGCTTGATATGCTGATGTAGTGTGAACATAAAGAGGCTTCCAACTAGTTCAAACATTTTATGCAATGCAACAGGAGGTTTCATTCTCTCAAGTACACACGTTGGTACAGGCAAACATGCAAACACATACATGCAAATATATTTTGTTCTCTTATTTTGTTTCAGCATTGAATCAAATTGGTGATCGTATTTGTAAGGCAGTCAGCCAGCAACAATATGATATAAGACTTCGAACTTATGATTCATTTTACTGAAGTTGCCATAATGGAATATCAACCTTTCAATGTGTTCCTTATTTTGATACTTCTTGTGACATCTTGTAACATCCAGTATTTTCTGAGAATATTAACATAACAAATTAAAGAATAATTTATTTGAAAAAGATGAATGAGAAAAGAATGATGTTTAGCATTATTCTAAGGTTTGTAAGCAAAAGATTTAGCAGCTCATTTGGTTAGAACATGTGACTTGCACACAAAAGGTACATAGTTCGATCCTCGCCAGCACCATATTTTTGTTTTAGGGGAATGGCTAAAAAATGGCATAGTGTAAACGCAGTTCAAAAAGTGGTTTAGTGTGAAAATGGTTAATTATGAAAAAGTTATTAAGCCATGAAGTTTGTATGCATATGAGAGAAGTGTGTGTGTGTGTGTATATATATATATTCAAAAAAAGTTCAAAACAGCGAATCGGGAGAGGGAATAGCCGAACCGCACTATTTTTAGAGTCGACCCGAGCCCTGCTGGGTCGACTAGAGGTCAATTCAGGGTGTTTGGCTGCCAACCCGTGGCCCGAATCGCCCTAAGGGCTGATATGACATCTGAGTGGTCCAGATCAGTTTTAGGTTTAATCCTAAGGCCTAAATAACTTCCTACACCTATATATACACCCTAAGACCTAACCCTAATTCATAAGTATTATCTATGACACCATTATGCTGTCAAATTCTCCCTTAAACCCTAGCCGCCGCCTCTAAATCAAATCTCAAGTGTTCAACTTCAACTCAAATTAAAGATTAGAGCTTCTACAACAATTCAAGAAGATAAATCAGCGACTTCGCAACGTTTCTACACCAATTTCAGTGCATAATTCTGTTCTTTAACCACGAAAGGTGAATACGGTGATTTTCAGAATATAATGGGATTAAAAGTAACATGATGAAGTTGTAAAGAGAATTCATATGTATGTATGTATGTAATTTAAATCTCATCCAAGTCTTCACCTTTTTGATTCATGTCATCATATGGCTATGTTTCTATGTAAAGTTGATAACTTTTTCAGTTTATTCATGTTGAATCTGTCATTATGCCTTTATGTCAGTTTACATGCCCCTTTATCTTATGATGTTATGTTAATTCCAATTTTCTGTGGTTTGATTTTCTCTTCTTATCCCTATTCCTTTGATTTTTGGATCTAGGCTACCTTCGAGCCTATGTTAAAAATACGCACGAATGCAAATACGTGAGAATGATGGGAATATGTGAAATATGGAAAATTGGATATTATTGGATATTTTGGATAATTGGATAATATGTGAAATTGGCGTATTTGGGTATGAATTACATGGAATTGATAAAATTGCCTATAATTGTAAATTTGTAATTGAGGCTAATTAATATGTAATTAGTGACAATTTGGAATAGACAATATTATAAACATGATTATATGTTTAATTGTATAAACATGACATGAAAATTGGGTATGGGTGAAATACGATTATTAATAAACCTTTGACACGAGGTTAGGCGCAATTGTGGCGTAAGACTGCCCGGAACCGCCCGGCAAATCCAGCTGCCACAATTGGATGTCTAATGTGAGAGGTCAAAGGAATGAATTATAGGCGCAATGGTTAATGACATGAGGTTAGACCCGGTCTGTGGCGTAAAACTGCCCGGAACCGCCCGGCAAATCCAGCGGCCACAAAGCGTTCGGTCTAATGAGGGAGGTCATGCACCGTTCGTCATAAGGAATGAATTAAGGAATACTAACCATAATAAGATATGGGTATGGTTAGAGGGTTAAGTGGGGTGACATGTAAATTATGACATGTAAATATGGACTTAAACGGAATAAGATAAGACATGTAAATTATGACATGTAAGTATGGCTTAACCATAGCATGTGTAAGACATGGATATTTAAATTAAAATGGTTAAGTGGGAGAAAAACCTAGTGGGGACCAAGCATAGGTGGGAGGCTTGTGTCGGATGGGGGACCCGTTTCAACCAGTAACCTATTTGAGTATCTAATTGCGCCCGGTACTAGGCCGGAGTTAGGGCACCTTACTGGACTTGAATGTAAGAGGTCAAAACGTGAATAGTGGTGGCAACGCGAGTCCAACGGGTTCATCTGCGTGCATGGGTCCGGGCTGGTAGGTAAGACGTTGTTGCATCGTGTAGGTATGGCCGTGCATTTTATGTTGGTATCAGGGTTGCCACTTTGGGGAGTGATACACCCCACTGTGGGGCCAGCACAGGTGCCTACGGGTTTTAGAGACGATCGAATGGGTAGGGTAAGGGTACCTTAGCGGTGGTAGGAGCAAGCCGGCACCTATGATGGCAGCAAGGTACAAGTAACTACCAAGTTTCTCATGTGGTTACAGTTAGTGGGAAGGGATCAACCTTTAGTAAATAGAGACTAGTAGATGTGCAGTGTAATTAAGTAATGTGGTGTAACTTAGCAAAAGTGCAGTGTAATGAAATACATGTTGGTTGAGTTGGATAGTCCTTTGGGTGCTTGTCTGATGTTGACTTCGGTGTTCGGGGTTAGTACTTGGAGGGTTGTTCGCTTATCCAAGGTGTAGGATTGTCTTAGTACTTAGGAACGAAATCATCTTGTCCATCCTTTTTATCTACCTTATGTATGTTACAGCCATATCATGATGCCTATTTATGTCTTGATCATTTACCTTACCTATTATTTGTTAAAATTACTGGACTCGCCAAACTTTATGTCTGACCTGTTTTGTTTCCACCTCTTTTCTTTCCTTCCCTCCCCCCCTCAGGTTTGCAAGGAGGGAATACTACAGCTTAGTGCCGATTTCTTTCAGTTGCTTGAAAAGAGTAGATGTATCACTTTGGACTCTCTCATCTTTATGGCTTTGCTTATGCTCAGTGGGGATTTATGCATTTATGTTATTTAAGTATTTGCTTTTTTATGTACTTTGAAGTTTTTGGAAAAGACAATTGATCCTGTTGTAATGGTTTTTGAGACTACTTATGTAAGCTTGTTTTGAAGTCATGATGCTATGAAATAAGTTTTATCTTCCGCTGTGTTTTACTTATTTATTCTTGTAATTTATCTGTTCTATACTACTATAACACTTCATGACATTAATGCATTCCCTTTGTGAGTGACATTAATGGCCATGGGGTGTTACACGTGGTATCAGAGCTATGGTTACAAGAACAAATAAAAAGTTTTGAAAAGTGTTTTCAAAAGTATTATTTTCCTAGAAAGTATTTTCAAAAACTTGTTTTAAAGAAGCTATTTTCAAGGAAAGTTTACCTTAAAAAGCATAATCCCCGCAAGACATACATCTCTCTTTCGCTTCCCTTGTTTTGACCCAGTTGGTTTCGTCAATATCTCGAGGCTAGGGCTGCTGCCGCGGGTCTGGCCGACGTTCCTCCTCTTCCTCCCCCAGCTCCAGTCATTCCTCCATGTGGAGATGCTTTCTCCAAGATATGTAAAGACTTTCGTTCGATGGGTGGAAAACCTTTTAGTGGGTCTGAAACGTTCGTTGAAGCTAGAAATTGGTTGAAAAAAGTGGAGGATCTGTTTGGCATTTTCGATTTGGACGATTGTAAGAAGGTCCAATTGGATGCTTGGTTGATGAAGGACGAAGCTTCGTTTTGGTGGGAGGTTACTAATGGAGAGCGTGATGTAGAGACGTGGGCAGATTTTAGCGGAAGGTTTGAGTTGAAATTCCTTTCTCAAGCTGAGGCGAGTATGTACATGGAGAGGTTCTTGACATTGAAGCAGAAAAACTTGACCGTGAAGGAGTATGTGACCGAATTTAATAAGTTGGCGAAATTTGGACTAGAGTTGGTGAATACGCCTCACAAGAAGGCCTTGAGGTTTGCAAAGGGCCTAAATGAACCGCTTCACAGTTTGGCTACGTCCCACATTCCAATGGGGGCTACGTATGAAAAGCTTGTTGATATGGCATACATGCATGAAGAAGAGAAGGGTGTAAGTATTTTTAGGCCGTAAGATAAGAAGGAGGATCCAAAGAAAGCCCAACAACAAAAGAAAGGTGGTAAAGAAAAGAGGAAGTGTCACAACTGTGGGATACCCGGCCATTTGAAGAAAGACTGTTGGAAGAAGAAGAAGTTCGATTGTTATCATTGTGGTTATCCAGGTCATGCTGTCAAGGACTTTCCTAAGAAGCAAGGGCAGAGGGCAGTTTCTACTTCGGGAGGGCAGGTTCACGCTCTCATGGCTCCGGGACAGGAAGGAGGTAGAAAAATTTCTGTCGAAAGTTTGATTTTCTTGTTTGATCATCTTGCCCGTACTTTATTCGATTCTGGCGCATCACATTCGTCTATCTCTACATCATTAGTTGAAATACTGCAATTAAATACAAGTCTCGTTGTGGGTCCCATTGTAGTCTCAAATCCTATTGGTGGGTTGGCTCACTCATTTATCCATGGTTTGTAGGGATTTGAGATTGTCTATCTTAGGCATTGGTTTTGAATGTAATGCTTTTGTGCTTGGTTTCATAGGCTATGAATTGATTCTAGGGATGGACTGGCTAGCCAGACATGGTGCCATCCTAGATTGTGAACGAAGGGTAGTAAAATTGTTGACTCGTGGTGGAAAGACCCTTGATATTTCTTATGACCCTAGAGGATCGGTGATGCTTAGTTATCTTGAGTCACTTGGCGCATCCAATGATGATTTACATTCTGTTCGTATAGTCCGTGAATATGTTGATGTCTTCGATGAGGTGAGGGGTCTACCCCTAAAACGTGAGATAGACTTTCATATTTATCTTATAGACAATGAAAAACTCGTATCTCTACCAGTACGCCACATGGCTCCTCGTGAGAGGAGGGAACTCAATAAGCAAGTAGGGGAGTTGCTTGAGAAAGGGTTCATAAGACGTAGTATATCGGAGTAGGGTGCTCCAGTAGTATTTGCCACGAAGGCGGATGGGTCCGTTAGACTTTGTGTGGACTATAGAGAACTTAATAAGATTACTAAGAAGAATAAGCACCCACTATCGAGGATTGACGATCTCTTCGATCAGTTAGTTGGCGCCTCAGTGTTTTCGCAGTTGGACTTAGCCACTGGTTTCCATCAGTTGAGAGTGGCTGAGGATAGCATAGACAAGACTGCCTTTAGGACTCCGGACGGTTTCTATGAGTGGCTTGTGATGCCCTTCGGTTTGACAAACGCCCCCGCATGCTTTGTTGACTTGATGAGTAGGGTGTTTAGGGAGTACCTTAATAAATTCGTGGTGGTCTTGATGGATGACATCTTGATCTTTTCTAAGAACGAGGAAGAGCATGCCCTACATCTTAGGGAAGTGTTGGAGATCCTTTGAGCGCATAACCATAAAGCTAAATTTCTAAATGTCACTTTTGGAGGAAGGAAGTGTGATTCTTAGGGCACGTGGTTTCCAAAGAAGGGATAGCTGTGGATCCCGCAAAGGTGGTGGCCATCCAAGATTGGAAGGTCCCTAAAAATGCTACCGAGGTGAGGAGTTTCTTGGGTTGGCTGGCTACTATAGAAAGTTTATCAAGGACTTCACAAAGATATCAGCCTCATTGACATGCTTGAAGAAGAAGAACCTAGTTTTCACGTGTGATGTAGATTGTGATGATGCGTTCCAACGTTTAAAAAGAGCTTTGACCACAGCCCCAGTCTTAGTGTTGCCAGATGGGAGTAAGCCATTTACCGTTTATACCGATGCTTGTGGGACAGGACTAGGCGCAGTCTTAATGCAAGAGGGGAGGGTAATAGCCTATGGAGGAAGGCAGTTGAGAGTGCATGAGAAAAATTACCCTACACATGACCTAGAGTTGGCCGCTATTGTTTTCGCGCTTAAGTCTTGGTGCCATTATCTTCTTGGCGAGAAATTCGAATTGTTTACAGACCACAAATCGCTAAAATACTTGTTCTCTCGGAAGGACTTGAACTTAAGGCAGTAAAGGTGGATGGAATTCTTAGTGTCCTACGATTTCGAGATAGAATATACCCCTGGAAAGGGTAACGTGGTGGCAGACGCCTTAAGTAGGAAAAGGTTGTCCTTGAGTTTGTTGTTTGTTGAGCGCCAAAACTTAGAGTTTATCTCTACGTTTTACTTTAGACCTTCCATTGACTTTGTACCCGGTTTGCTAGCATCCTTAAAGGTCAAACCTACACTTTTGGGATGGATTGGTGAGGCACAGCGAGATGACCCACAGTTGGTTGAGTTAGTAGAGAAGCTCATAAGGAGGGAGTCATCAAGCCATCTCAGTAGGTATACCCTGGATGATAAGGGTTGGTTACGTAGGGACGATAGATTTTGTGTACCACGAGACGAGAACTTGAGGAAGACCATTCTTGATGATGCACATCGTTCGAAGATGACCATTCATCCCGGTAGGGACAAGATGTACATGGACATGAGACGAGTTTACTTTTGGGCCGGTATGAAGAGGGATGTGGCCAAGTTTGTTGCTAGATGCTTGGTGTTCCAACAAGTAAAAGAAGAGCAAAAGAAGCCCGATGGGTTGCTTCACCCATTGGAGGTCCCACAATGGAAGTGGGAGAGTGTCTCGATGGACTTTGTTGATGAGTTACCAAGATCAAGGAAGGGTAATACAGGGATTTGGGTCGTGGTAGACAGACTTATTAAGAGCGTCCATTTCATTCCCGTGAAGAGTAAGAGGACTGCTCCATGGTTAGCCTCCGTATACATTAGAGAGATAGTTCGTTTGCATGGTGCTCATTCTAGCATAGTGAGCGATCGCGATCCTATCTTTATTAGCGAATTTTGGAAGAGCTTGCTTAGAGAGGTGGAAATGGAACGTGATGCGACGATTCGACGGGCTCCTACATGCATTCTTGGGTCGGAGATTAAGAAGTTGAGGAATCGAGAGGTCAAGCTAGTCAAAGTGCAATGGGGAGATGATGAGAGCGACGCTACTTGGGAGACGGAAGAGAAGATGCGTTCATTGTACCCTTTTCTTTTCGAGGGTATGTCTTTTAATTTCTCCTTTATCGCTTAGCTTGTACTTGTTCTATCTTTAGTATGTCCTCTCACTAGTATCTTTGACCTTTAGATAAAGTAGTCCCATGGTTGAAACATGTGTTTGAGACATGTTATATATGGTGGATGCATGTGGAAGCAAGTGTTTTCTAGTGGTTGCTCGTGGATGCATGTACACACACTTTAGGCACTCGATCGGCTCAGTCACTTTCATATTGCATATAAATGGATGTATTTAGTAAAATGAATGTACGTTGAATGTGTGTATCATATGGATGTTGCATTTAAATGAATGGTTGTGCACACATGTAGTAATGATATGTATAGGGTTCTTTGCATACATGATGGATACATGGCACTATCATTATTTGCATTAAGGAGGTCGACTGAATCAGTGGACCGCCTGATTTTGCATTAGTATACGGACATATACACACACTATGCATATGTACATGAAAAGCATTAGAAATCTTTTAAGGACCATGGTTGCTAGTGGTTGATGGTTGAGTAGATGGATGATTGGATGGTAGGATACGTTCTTCTTGACTTAGAGATTTCGAGGACGAAATCCTTTAAGTAGGGGAGAATGTAACACCCCTTATTTTCTGAGAATATTAAAATATCAAATTAAAGAATAATTTATTTGAAAAAGAGGAATGAGAAAAGAATGATGTTTAGCATTGTTCTAAGGTTCGTAAACAAAAGACTTAGTAGCTCATTTGGTTAGAACATGTGACTTGCATACAAGAGGTACAAAGTTCGATCTCCGCCAGCATCATATTTTTGTTTTAGGGGAATGGCTAAAAAGTGGCTTAGTGTGAACGCAGTTGAAAAAGTGGTTTAGTGTAAAAATGGTTAATTATGAAGAAGTTATTAAGCCATGAAGTTTGTATGCATATGAGAGAAATATATATATATATATATATATATATGTATATAAAAATTAAATAAATAAATATTCAAAAAAGTTCAAAACAGCGAATCGGGAGGGGGAATAGCCGAACCGCACCGTTTTTGGAGTCGACCCAAGCCCCACTGGGTCGACTAGAGGTCAATCCAGGGTGTTTGGCTGCCAACCCGTGGCCCGATTCGCCCTGAGGGCTGATATGGCATCTGAGTGGTCCAGATAAGTTCTAGGGTTAATCCTAAGGCCTAAATAACTTCCTACACCTATATATACACCCTAAGACCTAACCCTAATTCATAAATATTATCTATGACACCATTATACTGTCAAATTCTCACTTAAACCCTAGCCGCTGCCTCTAAATCAAATCTCAAGTGTTCAACTTCAACTCAAATTAAAGATTAGAGCTTCTACAACAATTCTAGAAGATAAATCAGCGACACCGCAACGTTTCTACACCAACTTCAGTGCATAATTATATTCTTTAACCAAGAAAGTGAGTATGGTGATTTTCACAATATAATGGGATTAAAAGTAACATGATGAAGTTGTAAAGAGGATTCATATGTATGTATGTAATCTAAATCTCATCCAAATCTTCACCTTTTTGATTCATGTCATCATATGCCTATGTTTCTATGTAAAGTTCATACCTTTATCAGTTTATTCATGTTGAATCTGTCATTATGCATGTATGCCAGTTTACATGCCCCTTTATTTCATGATGTTGTGTTAATTCCAATTTTCTATGATTTGATTCTCTCTGCTTACCCCTATTCCTTATATTTTTGGATCTAGGCTACCTTCGAGCCTATGTTAAAAATACGCGCGAATGCAAATACGTGGGAACGATGGGAATATGTGAAATATGGAAAACTGGATATTATTGGATATTTTGGATAATTGGATAATATGTGAAATTGGCATATTTGGGTATGAATTACATGGAATTGATGAAATTGCCTATAATTGTAAATTTGTAATTAAGGCTAATTAATATGTAATTAGTGACAATTTGAAATATGCAATATTATAAACATGATTATATGTTTAATTGGATAAACATGACATGAAAATTGGGTATAGATGAAATATGATTATAAATAAACCTTTGACACGAGGTTAGGCGCAATTGTGGCGTAAGACTATCCGGAAGCGCTCGGCAAATCCAGCTGCCATAATTGGACGTCTAATGTGAGAGGTCAAAGGAATGAATTATAGGCGCAATGGTTAATGACATGAGGTTAGACCCGGTCTATGGCGTAAGACTGCCCGGAACCGCCCGGCAAATCCAGCGGCCACAAAGCGTTCGGTCTAATGTGGGAGGTCATGCACCGTTCGTCATAAGGAATGAATTAAGGAATACTAAACATAATAAAACATGGGTATGGTTAGAGGGTTAAGTGGGGTGACATGTAAATTATGACATGTAAATATGGACTTAACCGGAATAAGATAAAACATGTAAATTATGATATGTAAGTATGGACTTAACCATAGCATGTGTAAGACATGGACATTAAAATTAAAATGGTTAAGTGGAAGAAAAACCTAGTGGGGACCAAGCATAGGTAGGAGGATTGTGTCGGATGGGGGACCCGTTTCAACCAGTAACCCGTTTGAGTATCTAATTGGGCACGGTACTAGGCCGGGGTTGGGGCACGCTTACTGGACTTGAATGTAAGAGGTCAAAACGTGAATACCAATGGCAACGCGAGTCCAACGGGTTCATCTGCGTGAATGGGTCCGGGCTGTTAGGTAAGACGTTGTTGCATTGTGTAGGTATGGCCATGCATTTTATGTTGGTATCGGGGTTGCCACTTTGGGGAGTGACACAACCCACTGTGGGGCCAGCACGGGTGCCTACGGGGTTTAGGGAGCCGATCGAATGGGTAGGGTAAGGGTACCTTGGCGGTGGTAGGAGCAAGCCGGCACCTACGATAGCAGCTAAGCACAAGTAACTACCAAGTTTCTCATGTGGGTACATTTAGTGGGAAGGGATCAACCTTTAGTAAATAGAGACTAGTAGATGTGTAGTGTAATTAAGTAATGTGGTGTAACTTAACAAAAGTGCGGTGTAACGAAATACATGTTGGTTGAGTTGGATAGTCCTTTGGGTGCTAGTCTGATGTTGACTTCGGTCTTCGGGGTTTGTACTTGGAGGGTTGTTCACTTAGCCAAGGTGTAGGATTGTCTTAGTACTTAGGAACGGAATCATCTTGTCCATCCTTTTTATCTACCTTATCTATGTTACAGCCATATCATGATGCCTATTTATTTCTTGATCATTTACCTTATCTATTATTTGTTAAAATTACTGGACACGCCAGACTTTATGTCTGGCCCATTTTGTTTCCACCTCTTTTCGTTCCTCCTCTCCCCCTCCCCTCCCTCCCCCGTTTGCAATGAGGGAATACTACAGCTTAGTGCCGATTTATTTCAGTTGCTTGAAAAGAGTAGATGTATCGCTTTGGACTCTCTCATCTTTATGGCTTTGCTTATGCTCAGTGGGATTTATGCATTTATGTTATTTAAGTATTTGCTTCTTTATGTACTTTTAAGTTTTTGGAAAAGACAATTGATCTTGTTGTAATGGTTTTTGGAGACTACTTATGTAAGCTTGTTTTGAAGTTATGATGCTATGAAATAAGTTTTATCTTCCGCTGTGTTTTATTTATTTATTCTTATAATTTATCTGTTCTATACTACTATAACGCTTCATGAAATTAATGCATTCCCTTTGTGAGTGACATTAAGGTCCATGGGTTGTTACACATCTCAGATTATTATTTGTATTCTTTTATTTTCCTTTTTCGTATTATACTCAAAGTGTCTCAAACTATTAAGCGGTTGGCATCATGGTTGCATTGAGCTTAATTATTTCTTGTATGTCCTAAGCTAAAATGGCGTAGTATCTTTGCTATGCATAAGAATAAAATGACAATTACTTTTGTGGGAGCTATGGATGCTAATGGATCTAGAGTTGTCAGAGTTACTTCGAGGGCTATGGGGTTTTCTCAGCCATGGCTTTTTAGCTTTCTTGGAGGCATGTCCACTGCTATTGAGCTCTTCTTCTATTGGAGACTTGGTCTCATCATCGTTTCTTCGTATGCTGACGATCCTTCTGCTTGGTCACAGGATTTGTTTGGGGCTGTCTTTCATTTGTTTATTGCTTTTTACCTTTTGTTGTATATCGACTTTGTCTCTAGTTTGTGTATGCACGATTTCTGTTATTCAGAAATCGTTTTTGTGAGCCGTTGGAGAATGACTAGATTCTCCGTTTTGGTATGTTATTATTATTATTATTTAAAAAAAAAAGATAATTTCTTTTTCACATGTTGTGGAGTCATCAACGAAAATGGGCACTGGTTGTCTGCATTCTACATTATATGCTTCAGGATGGGATTATGATAAGAAGTGTTATTTTGTTCCATCATACTTAGTCTTTGTACCCCCATACGATTAAGGTGTTTGTTGGAAATTTACGTGAATTGTTTAAAATATAGAAATAAGTGTATGATGGCTCCTAAATGTGAATAGTCCCACATCATGGGATTATATGAAAGAAGCAAGTATTTATACTTGTTTCTAAGAAGCTTTGATGGGGCCTTGGGGCTCCCAATACATGCTTTGTTGTGAGGAGGGAGCCCATGCATCATGACCACCACACACGCGTGCGCGACCGACCGACCGACCCGGCCCGGCTCGGTTCGGTTCGGTCTTGGGCTTGGGCTTTGGGCCTTGGCTATGTGGTGTAGACACTTATATTTTTAGAGCAGAAAAACTTGATTTTATCAAACCGTTTTTTAATTACCGAAAATATTTCTGAACCGAATTTAATTTGAAACGGTAAACCTTTGACCAAGTATTTCGCAGATCTTATTTTCCTCCACTGACCAGTATTTTCGAATAACCTAATCCTCGTCTATATATTATTATCTTCAGATTAGACGAGATTAGTACAGAAAAAAGACTGTTTTTCTCTTCCACCGCCATTAAAATATTCTTACAGAAATTTTCGAGCAGTTAAATCCGAAAGTGCAAATCTGCACTGATCTGTTTGTGCAAAGCAGATCAGTTATTAATTTCAGAGAGGCTGTTTTATCCTAGAGGCGGCGGCGAAAGTACGAACTGGTTTTGCACCATCGACCAGATCGCCGAATCGTCTTTAAGAAAGCGACCTGGTCCGCGACTCAGCCATTGTTTCCCAAC
Source organism: Allium sativum (assembly GCA_030737875.1). NCBI lineage: Eukaryota > Viridiplantae > Streptophyta > Magnoliopsida > Asparagales > Amaryllidaceae > Allium > Allium sativum. The sequence goes on along the minus strand of CM060912.1, from coordinate 220,288,157 downwards.
AATTTGAAGACGATCTCGTGAAACAATGGCTTCGATTGCCCTCGTTCAGATTTTCCGACCAACAAATCCAGCGCACTTCGGTCCTTTGAAGAAATAGACATGCTTGTTCAGATGGGAAAGAGTTCGCCGGATTCAGAGGTAGTTCCGGTCTGGCTTATGATGAGACGAAGCTCGCTTTGGTTTTACCTACTTCGGAAGAACATGATCTTTTCTCAGACTGCCGATACTAGTTCCGCTGGTTGCTCTCAACATTGTGGTGTGGCGGTTCTAAGCAAAGACTGAGGTCATTTATTTATTTACTCCTAATTTTTATTCTACCCATCAAAGTCATTGCATATTCTGAACCTAGCTTATCTTGGTAACTTTGACATCTAATAACTCCATGCTTTTAGTAAAACTCATAACCTGCTGTGCTCAGAACTTCATGACATTAAAGCACTAGGTTCACTACATTTATTTAATAGGATGTCATGAAGACTTACTGTTTAATGCAGTATAGAGTCCTACATGTCATGAAGAATGTGGATAAATTATGCAGGCCTATTTTTACATTTAAATATCTTTGCAGACCAATCTAATTAAGCAGTTTGGAGATTATTGATGTAGGGTAGAAGAAATAGAAATGACTAGCTGTTGATATTGCAATTATGATGACAATGCAATAATGATCACTCAAAGGACGAATTACATTCTGTGAGAAAATTCAAATGATTCTTTTTCACCATGATAATTTTGTTAAATATGTGTATTTAAAATGAATTATTATGGAAATCCATGGCACATATATGCATCTTATTTGGAAAATGTCATTAAAATTTGGGCATTAGTGAAATGCATATGATTATATAGAAATGTCATTAAAATTGACATTAATAGAACACATATAATATTGGGAAATGTCACTAAAAATTTGACATTAATAGAATGTGTATGTTATTTAATAATGTCCTTAAGAATTGACATTAATTGAATGAATAACTTTTTTGCATCAAATAAATTGACATAGTTTATATGCATACAAGTGAAAAAGTAGAATATAGAACACCTTTGTTGCATACATGTGAATAATTTATGTTAGTCTCTGAGTTTATGAATATTTTCCTATGAGAAAATATAAATTATTAACATATGAACATTTTTAAAAATAGTAAGCATCAACAACCGACCAGTAAATAACATAATGGAATCCGCAAGGAAACCATAAATGACAGCAGTAATCAACCCAAATGAATGATTCTGGACAGTTATTCTACAATACAACTGTAGAAAACCAGATCATATGACACGAATGTTTTGGAACAGGCCAGGCCCTGCACCGCAGGCTAACCTGACTGAGGAGCCTCTTACGTCTATGATTACTGAGATTCGCCTTGTTGGTGAATCAGAGGGTTGGTGGGTAGACATTGATGTTTCTCTCCATGTTTGCTATGATCGTGATATATTCACAATATACACGGTTGCTGACGATCAGAAAGTGTGTTGTGAGATCCTCGCACCACTTAAGCTGAAGAGACTGGTAATATGAAAATAAAACATATGATTGGAAAGACATTGATTCTTAAAGATGTGATGCATTTGATATGTTTGAAAACATTCAAAATTGAAATCAAGCAAATAAGAAAATTAAGAGACTACATAGTGATAGAGGAACAGAATACGAATCAAATTATATTCTGGATTTTTTATGTGATATATTGTACATAAGAGAACTGCACCCTATTCACCTGAAATGAACGGTAAAGCTGAAAAAATAGGACCTTTACCGAATTAATAATTGTCATTTTATTAAATTTTGGTGCAACATAACATTAGTGGGGGGATATTTTATAGACTGTACGTTATGTTCTAAATAGAATCCCCAAATCTAAGGATAAAATTTCGCCTTATGACATTTTAAAGAAATCCAATATGTCATACTTTAGAACTTGGGGTTGTTAAGCATATGTTCGCATTCTAGACCCTAAGAGAATAAAATTGGCAAGTAAATCATACGAATGTGTATTTATTAGCTATGCTGTTAATAGCAAAGCATACAGGATTTATGATCTAAATACACATAATATAATCTGAATCAAATGATGCCAATTTTTTATGAAACGAAATTTCCTTTTAATTTAAGGAATAGTGGGGGCACAACAATTATGCCTATTAGAACAGAACTTAATAAAAGTTCTGAAGTTGAACCTAGAAGAAGTAAAAGAGCGAGAACCGTAAAAGATTTGGTTCAGATTTTTGTGCTTTTACTATAGAGGAGGGTCACTTAAACCTCCAAGAGGCCTTATCTTATTTAGACGCCGATTTTTGGCAAGAGGCTATAAATGATGAGACGGATTCTCTGGAATCCAATAGGACTTGGCATTTGACAGATTTACCTTCTGGTTATAAATCTATAGGCTGTAAATGAGTACTTAAAGGAAAATTAAAACTTGATGGCACTGTTAAAAAATATAAGGCACGATCAGTAGCTAAAGGTTTTTAAACAAAAAGAAAATATAAACTTCTTCGACAATTTCTCACATGTAACTAGAATAACATCCATTTGGGTATTAATCTCACTTGCTTCCATTCATAATTTATGAAGACACCAAATGGATGTTAAAACCGTTTTTTAAACGGTGAATTAGACAAAAAAATTTATATGGACCAGCCTGAAGGATTTGTAATACATGGTCAAGAACATAAAGTATGCAAATTATATAAATCATTATATGGTTTAAAACAAGAACTTTAACAATGGCATGAAAAATTTGAGAACTTTAATCATTTCACATGGTTTTAAAGTTAATGAAAGTGACAAATGCATTTATTACAAATCTGAGAATGACATTTGCACTATTATATGCCTTATGTAGATGACCTACTCATCTTTGGGTCAAACATTCATGCCATAAATTTAGTCAAATCTTTATTAAGTACCAATTTTGATATGAAAGATCTAGATAAGGCGAGTGTAATCCTTGGTATTAAGATTACTGGGTCAAAAAAGGGATTTTCTTTGGATCAATCTCATTAAATTGAGAATACTCTAAAGAAATACAATTATTTTGACTGTAAATCTGCATGTACACCATATGGTCTCAGTGTAAAGTTATTTAAGAACACTGATGAAGGTGTAAGACAGACTGATTTTGCGAGCATCATTGGCAGCCTACAGTATGCCACTGAATGTACTAGACCCGACATTGTCTATGTCGTGGGATTATTATGCAGGTCTACCAGTAGACCTAGTATAAAGCATTGACATGATATTGAAAGGGTCATGAGATACCTTAAACGAACCATGAACCTTGGATTACATTATGAAAAGTTTCAAGCTGTACTTGAAGGATATTCCGATGTTGACTGGAATATTTTATCTGATGATTCTATTGCGACCAGTGACTATATATTTAGCATTGCTGGAAGAACTGTTTCTTGGAAATCTAAGAAACAGAATATCTTGACTCAGTATACTATAGTGACTGAGATAATAGCACTAGCCACAACTAGTGAAGAAGCAGAGAACTAAAGAAATCTGCTAGTTGAGATCCTTATACGGAAAAGATAGACACCTGTGGTGTAATCGATTGTGATAGTTCCGCGGCTATTACAAAATGTATAGAACCGTTATAACAACGGTAGAAAACAACGTCGTAAGCACAATACTGTAAAAGAACATCACATATATAGTGATGAAAGATTTGACGACTATCGAAAGAAAACAGAACCGATAATACAACGGTAAGAAATGACAGTCGTATGCACAGTATTGTTAAAGGACATCACATATGAAGTGATGATAATTTGGCAGATCCTTTGACGAAAGGACTGACCAGAAAGAAAGTCCTTAATAATTCTAAAAGAATGGGACTATTGCCCTGAGATTGTGGAATCACGCACAATGGTAACCCGACTTAAATGACTGGAGATCCCAAGAAATAGGTTCAATGGGTAAAAACAAGTTGTGTAGTGATAGAAGTAGAACATGCTATTTAATAAACTAAGAAGCATGTATTCCTGAAGTGATTAGAGGATGAGTTAATAGAAACTCTTAATGAGATCTATACTCTATTTGGAGTGGAGTACCTACCTTCAGGAGTACTCTTGATAGACTCACCTGTGTGAATGTGGAAATGTGGCCGTTTCCTATGGAGTTTTGGGCAGAACTTCTAGAGCGTTCACTAAACTGGGATAGACGTGCATGGCCATAAACGCACGGGCTTATTTGATTGCACTATGGAAAAGATTGTGTGTGGTTTGATGTCGGGAATAGAGTTCAAGACTACGTGTCACTCTAGTAAAAACTGAATCTTATTCACTATGCAAAGGTTCAAGTCGGATGACACCTTTGTTTATGCACAGTCTTATGTTTTTAGAAACTGCTCGATAATATTTTAAAAAATTCAAGTGGGGGATTGTTGGAAATTTATGTGAATTGTTTAAAATATAGAAATAAGTGTATGATGGCTCCTAAATATTAATAGTCCCACATCATGGGATTATATGAAAGAAGCAAGTATTTATACTTGTTTCTAAGAAGCTTTGATGGGGCCTTGGGGCTCCCAATACATGCTTTGTTGTGAGGAGGGAGCCCATGCATCATGACCACCACACACGCGCGTGCGACCGACCGACCCGGCTCGGTTCGTTTCGGTCTTGGGCTTGGGCTTTGGGCCTTGGCTATGTGGTGTAGACACTTATATTTTTAGACCAGAAAAACTTGATTTTTTCAAACCGTTTTTTAATTACGGAAAATATTTCTGAACCGAATTTAATTTGAAACGGTAAACCTTTGACCAAGTATTTCGCAGATCCTATTTTCCTCCACTGACCAGTATTTTCGAATAACCTAATCCTCGTCTATATATTATTATCTTCAGATTAGACGAGATTAGTACAGAAAAAAAGACTGTTTTTCTCTTCCACCACCATTAAAATATTATTACAGAAATTTTCGAGCAGTTAAATCCGAAAGTGCAAATCTGCACTGATCTGTTTGTGCAAAGCAGATCAGCTATTAATTTCAGAGAGGCTGTTTTATCCTAGAGGCGGCGGCAAAAGTACGAACTGGTTTTGCACCATCGACCAGATCGCCGAATCGTCTTCAAGAAAGCGACCTGGTCCGCGACTCAGCCATTGTTTCCCAACAGTGTTGATAACTATGCCCTTGGCAAATTATTATCTTAGTGGGCAATCACTCATACATTTGTCCAGAAATTTGTGTTTGAAAATAGTCTTTCCGTTTTTCCGTTTAATTGTGTCTTATGACCCATATGAAATACTGTTCCTGCATTTTTACCCATGAAGAGGTCACCAAAGTGTTATAATGAGAAAAAACATAAATTTAGTTCTCTGTGTATTATTGTGTTATGATACTATGCCTTTGTTTAGTTTGATACTCTCTTGGTTGACAATTTTCTCCTGTGCATAAATCCTGCTAAAACAAGTGTCACATAGTTCAGATTATCATTCTTTCAAAGAAACTTTATCAACTCTATGGAGCATTTGCTGGCACTAATGGCTCAAGAGTGAAGTCAATAATCCTGTATGAATGTTTCTTCATGTTGGAGCAAAAAAAATTGCCACGTTTCCATTGCTTAGATATACACTACTGGATGCTTAGCTCAATACTATTGGATGCTGAATGAGGCCACTCAATGCACTTCAGGTTGGCAAAATGATGTTGGGCAGCAAGTTACACTATCATCTCTCCTTTCTATAATTGTGCTGCTACTTTGCCTACGGTTCTTTAGTTTGGAATTGTATTCAAATGTGTAACGCTGTATAAGTTACATAAGTATCTTTCTTAAGAAAAGACAGTATATTTTTTGTTCTCGTTTTGTGGTAAAAGGAAAGCATTTCAATCTTTGTATGCAACAAAATCTTTCTATGGTTATCAACTACCACGATGGATCTTTTGCAATGTTTATGTTGCCAATTTCTCTTAGTTTTGAGTTTCTATCGATTATTTATCCTTTGCATGTTTATGCTATCAGTTTTCCCTCTCCTTATTTCCATTATATCTAATACTTATTTATTGTTCATCCTTTTTAATTATTATATGGTTTTATATATTACAGTTTTACATGTATAACAATTTCTATACTTAATTATTCTTTATTAGACATTTTTCATGATAATTTTACTTTTATTTTCGTTGTGAAACTAATACTTTGTTATATGTTGATTGAAACTTTTGTAAAAATGGAATATTTCATATAATTCAGTTAAACGGTCGGTTTTTTCACCGTTGTAAGGCAATACTAGTTAATGGTAGTTTTTATATCTGTTCACATTACATATAAACACAATTTCTTTTGATTACATAGGTCAATGTCACATTCCTAATTGTATCATCTTACCGTTTGCGAAGCACAAACCTCATTGTAGTAATATGAAGATCATGAGTAGAATGGGTAGTTATAAAATAATTAAGATAAACAACAAAAACAACATAGGGGCTTCTTTGACAACAACTGACACTAAATAAACGTAGATGATGGCAATACCTATAGGTACCATGCAATATGTTTGCATAATGACCTTAAAGATGATGCATGGTGATACTCTGATTTTCGTATCAAAATAAATTAATTAGGGTAACGTCTTTTGCTAGTCGAATATGTTTGCATATTTTATGAAGACAAGCACACTGCATATATGCATATGCGCACATCATTTGATGAATGCTGGTGGCGCATGCTCAGTTTTAATTTTTCATTTATAAAATACAATACAATAAGCATGTTTTTTTAACCCAAAAATAAAATAAAAATAAAAATAAAAATAAAAAAGAAATCAACCTATTACATTTTGTCATATGCTCAGAGTATACAAATTATTCATCAGCTTGACTGCAACTATGTTGTGCATGAATTACATACAAGCTTATTTGCTCCTTAACCTCCTTAAATATATACATAAAGCCTAGCTCTTTAAGAGTTTCACAATGCCCTTATAAGAAGTATGCATTCTGCATTCCCACCACGACTTGTAGGTTTCTTGAAGAACTTGAGTTTATCATCAGTTATGTTTTTCAGCCTTTTTTGGAGCATCAACAAATCAGCAACAGTGTTTATATTCTCTGCTCATTGCTTGAATTGGCCAAATCAACTTAAAAAAACAAGTCAAACTCAGTCGGAGTCACTTTTCAAGAATAATTGGATGCAAATCTATATGGAATCGTGCAAACTCCGTAATTGGTTTTGATTTGAGTGTGGGGAGGACGAAGCAGTACTGATGGAGACGAATAGAAGTTTGTTGACACCATACTAATGCATGAATAGAAGATTGTCCCTGAATTTCTCCTGTTAAATCTCAGTCACACACCACTAATACCGTTAGTGGTGTCATGGTGACACACGTTAAATATTGTCAACAAACTAGCTCTCGATGGAGACCGCCTCTCCATTAACTTCCATTTAAATCAAGGAATTCAACTACCTTGTTTACTATTGAGACAATAGCTAACTTGATCATCATAACTCACTCATTTCTTCAAACAGGGAATGGTGCACTTTTCTTTTTAGCTTCCATTTCGCAAACAAATACCAAACTTGTAAAATTGGAGCTGTGAATTTTGTATGGAAATCTCTGTTATAACGCTCTGCATTCACTTCCCACGTCCCTAGAATTAGAACATCCGACTGTACCTTCAAATTTTTAACCAAAGGTTTAATCATTAGTTTGTAGAAAAGGAAGAAATAAAAAATCTTATGACTAATCCCATCCATTTAATATTCGGGATCCTAAAGAAGTACCAGTTAACTTATATCACCAAATAATTGTACCATGACAATCCTTTAAAAGAAGAAAAGAAGTAGAAAAACATCAGCCGTCATCATTGTCCATAAACAAAATTAATTACAATAGTCAGGGGATAGTGCATTCATACCTGAGCCATCGACTTTGGCACCTGTGTCCACAAGCAAATGGGAACATCTTCGACGCATCTTGTGCTCCTTCTTTTTCCTTGACGCCAACTTCATTGTCTTTATAGATTTCAATACTTCGAGTCTTGATACCTCTTTCTCTACCTACACACATAACTTTAACTTTTCATGATGAGGAAAAGAAATGTCAGGCTCATCATAAATTAGTATTTAACTTACATCATCTAAAAAATCCGAAGAGAGAATGTAAGGCTCTGTAATTTCATGTTCAGAAGAATCCACATGGCGTGCAACGATATGAAATTTTTGCTGCCCTTCAGTTGGAGTATCCAGCAAATTCCACATTTCAATCAATTTTCTTCCAAGTTCCTGCAGCTGTAAAAGAATAACATTATGCACATATATAATATACTAAAACGGTAACAACATAACATCATGCACATATATTATATACTAACACCATGTCATTGTATACAGTGTACATTTCTAGTTACCTTGTGCATTCTTTGTATCTTGATCTCCTGTAATGAATGCATTAAAGACGTCAGCCTATTTATTGCTTTCTTGCTGATATTTTTTGACATCCTGTTCTCATCAAAACCAGGATGTGCCGCTATCATAGTAAAATTGAAATGGAATCCGAGAACTAAACACAACGATCTTAACATAACAATGAGGTCAACAGCAATCCTGAACCGATCAGCCTGCAAGAGAAGAACAATGAAAAAACACATTAGTTTGATAACTAGTGTACGTTTCATGCGTATAAGTCTAAAAACTGTAGAAGAAAATTAAGCTAGAACATTACCTTAGTCTGGTTTGAAGATTCTTTTTTCCAATTCTTTTTTAGTGATTTCCGCAATTTTGATTCGGGGAAGCAACCAAAAATAAACATATTTTGAATAGAACTATTTGCAGATTATTGAAAATGACTTGATGGTTTCAAAGCTAAAACAAATCGCTATTGTTGAAATGTTGGTTCAGTGGTTTCGGTATTTATACATGATTTTATGATCAATGAAAGAGGTATTTCAGGGTTATGGCAATAATTTTTGTGACTAACCAAACTATAGCTGTGAATAAACCTAGAAAGTCCATTAAAAGTTCGGAGAATAGAATATTTGCATATTTGTTAAATTTAACAAAAAATGTACCTAGATCTTTAATTATATTATTCTAAACCCATTAGACTAACGTAGTAAAACCAAAAGTAATTATACCTGACATAATATTGGCATACAGGAAAGTTAGATTGCAAGGAAATTGACATATAGAGAGAACTGAATTATTGGTATATAAATCTATAAATTTAATCAATAATGGCGGTGTATACAAAAAAAGAATGATATCAATATTTTAAGATTTTACTAATTTAATGTTCTGTTTAGAAAATGTAATAAAATTACTACACGTAAACAGATAAATGTTGAAACAAATATTAGTTGTCTTATTTTGTTAGAATTTTACCAAAAATGATACCCTGGTCATTAAATTTTGTACAACCAAAATTATGGCTAAGAAAAATTGCAGCTGTGAATTTATAAATGTTACTCAAATAACAGTTTTGAAAATAAAATATTTGCATATTTTTCAAAATTTAATAAAATAGGTATCATGATTGTAAAATTGTATAAAAGCAGTTTAATTAACTAATCCAGTAAGACTAGTACCCAACATAATCGCATATAGAAAGGTCACATTATAAGGAAAGAAGGAAACAACATCCAAAAAGCATACGTATGAATCTACAAATGTTATGGGAATAACAGTTGTATATACTTAAAATTGAGATAATTTACTTTTTTTTTCTTCTGTAAATGTTACCATGGCCATTAAACTATTGCAAGGCTGCTTAAAAAATATTGTAAAATTACTGTCGGCCATAATGGTATATAGGAAATTCAGATTTTAGAGGACTTAAGATTGAGAAAAGAATGAAGTTATACACGTAAAATGATATTATACAAATATTATTTGTCTTATATTTGTTAATATTTTACCAAAAAAAATGATACCATAGTCAATAAATTTTGTACGATCATTTTGACAAATCTTGTAAAATTAATTCTTGAAATAATGACATATGAAAATTGTCAGTTATTTTTTGCCTTTTAATACAAGGATGCTTGTCATTTACCATTTCCATACATATTCTTTTATTATAAAATCTCGGAATAATTTTTATGTCATTCCTATTTTGTAGCCCAGTTACCATTTTGGTTCTGGATATCACTAAAAGTCTTATATTGAATATCGTTTATTTTGGATATTTCTTATTTTACCTTTCTGTACATGTTAATTTTATGTAGTATTCTTGACATAATTTGAAAGCACATATCCATAAAAATATTACGATATTTAAAATAACAAAAAGGAAGGTTTCTATGGAGGGAATAAATAAAAGAGTTATGCTAGAATACCCAAAATAGTTTTAGTCCAAAAGTAAGAAATAGAGGTAAATCCGGAATTTAAGAGGGTAAGCATTGAATTCAGGGGGGTATTTGTGTAATTCAAGGGGTGGGCCTCCTATTTTTTTTGTCTCTGGTGTATTTTTTGACAAAAACTTTTTTTTTTTGTCATAGTACCATTTTTGTAACTAAAATGACACTGAATAGATTTAATGAGACATATTAAATACATGTTTATTTTTGTTTGCTTGCAATTTGGTTTTGCAAATCCACACCAAATGAATCTGTCTATCATTCGGCTTAAACAAAGTTTGGTAGTGTTTTCTTTTTTTTGCAAGGCGAGTTTGGGGGGAGGGGGGGGGGGTGTATATATCTGTGTGTGTGTGTGTGTATGTATATAGGGTCGGCTATATAAACACAAAATTAGACACAAATCAAGAAACACAAAAACTCGACCATTGGATCTTTTTGTCCTTATATGAAGAGGTGAAATTCAAGGGGCAGTCCAATAGCAGAGATCAATTGTGTCTAAATTTTGTGTTTAAATAAACTTTCCATACACACACATATATATGTATGTATATGTGTGTGTGTGTGTATATATATATATATACACACACACACACACAAATGTGGAGGAGGGTTCCATGGCATCCCTATTTGGGAGCACCTAATGAATGGGGAAATGGGTGGTGGAGATTAAGGAGGAGAATTCATGTGCAATATAAGAGGTGTAGCGGAACCTTCCTCTCTCTGTGTGTGTGTGTGTGTGTGTGTGTGTGTGTGTGTGTGTGTGTGTGTGTGTGTGTGTATATATATAGGGTCGGCTATATGAACACAAAATTAGGCACAAATCAAGAAACAAAAAAACTCGACCATTGGATCTTTTTGTCCTTATATAAAGAGGTGGAATTCAAGGGGTAGTCCAATGGCAGAGATCAATTGTGTCTAAATTTTGTGTCTAAATAAACTTTCCACACACACACACACACACACACACACACACACATATATATATATATATGTAAATATGTATGTATATGTATGTGTGTGTGTATATACACACACACACACACACACACACAAACATATGGAGGAGGGTTCCATGGCATCCCTATTTGGGAGCACCTCATTTATAACCATACATTTATATTGGAAAAAAAGTTAATGGTCGAGGGAGAGAGAGTTAGTAGGAGGAGAGAGAAACAGAAATGTATGGTGGAAATCAGGAGGCTAAAGGGATTGTTGCACTATTTGGGGTGCTCTTGATCCTATCTTATATATATATATATATGTATGTGTGTATGTGTGTGTGTATATATATATATATGTATGCATATATATATATGTATGTATGTATATATATATATATATGTATGTATGTATATATATATATATGTATGTATATATATATATATGTATAATGTGTGTGGTGTTAAATGCACCTCAATTTTCTCTTTCTATTACCACAACTAAAAAATACCACAAAAATTATCTTATCACTCTTCCTAATACGTCACATCAAAAAAATAGGGGATATCACCGTTTAAACCTATTTTCCCCTCTATCTTCAATTGGTATGTTCTCTCTTTCGAAAACCCTAGATTTAACTCTGATCAATGTGAAATTGTTCGATGTCGTTAATGCCGACGAAGAAGAAAGTTGCAGATGCATCGTCGTCTTAACCAGAATCAACTCAATCAAGTAAGTTATTAATCCTAATTTCGGTTTGGTTGAAGATTGCACCGAGTGTATTTGACGTGAATGAAATTGATTGAACGATGATTTCTTGCCGCGAACAATATTTTCGAATGGTGATTAATCGTCGTATGTATATCGTTTCGGTGGCGGTTGATCACCGTTCGTCTGGTTGAATTTATTTGTTCTAAGATCAATGTGGCATTAGAAAGCATAGAGAATTTAACGCGCTTTAATATTTTAATTGTGGTAATAGGAAGAGGAAACTGGGGTTCCCTTAGCACCACTATATATATATATATATATATATATATATATATATATATATATATATATGAAGCGACTATTGGAACACAAAACTAAACACAAGATTAGACACAAATTAGGAATCATTGGATTCATTTGTCTTTTTTGTGGTGAGTGATATTCAGGGGAAGATCTAATGATTGATATTGTTTATGTCTAATTAGTTGTCACCGTTTTGTGTCAAAATAGACTTTCCCATATATATACGTATGTGTGTGTGTGTGTATGTATGTATTTAACTTTAAAAAAATGTTTGTATGCATGTGTGTGTGTATGTATGTGTGTGTGTATGTGTGTGTGCGCGCGCGTATATCTTAAAGTAACATAGAGTTTATTCAACTTTGAAAACAAAATAAAATATACATAATATTATAACTCTAAATTCCAAATGGAATTCGGTGAGGTCTCCGGCCCCTCGTCTTTTCTTATTTTCTTTCATCCGGGATGTCCGGATTTCACCGAAGGTCTCTTTGTTCATGTGGAAAAACCTGCATGATGGGTTACCACTAGACGACGACCTTTAGAGGAACCATTCCAATGGTTTCGCGTTGTAGGTATTGCAGCTCGGGTTTTTTGGAATCCCTGTCTCACTTGTTCTTCCTTGGCTCTTGTGCCAATGCGATCTTGAATTACTTCGGGAATTTGGTAGGTTGTCGCGGTAATGCACCTTTGCTCTCGGATTTACTGAGATTCTGGTGGATCGACATCTCAGGCAAATCTGTTTGCTCGATTTTATTTTGTTTGATCCCTTGTCTTACATGCTGGCATATCTGTGTTCACAGAATAAGGCAATATTCGACAATGTGCCTATGGATCCTCCTTTCATCATTCGGAGAGTAAGGAATGATGTTTTCCTAGCTTTCGGGGGAAGGCCTTTCATGGGAGTTATTGATTCCCGTTCAAGGAGATTAGCAGTTACCTTTGATATTTCTGAGGTACCCAGTACTCCCAGGGCAGAATCGGTTGAAGCCTTTGTTAGGAGCCAATTCCATGTTGTTTACACACCTTACACTCTTGTAACAACGCGATAAAAAGAATTCATGCCCGAATTCTAACAATAATACATAATCCTGTATTACTTGCCAAAACTCAAGTATGAAAACACCAGATAGTTATTAGAAGAAATTATAGGGTGAGATAAGAAAGAAAGAAATATAAGAATAGAAGAATAAGAGGAACTAACACAACACAGATTCTCACATCGCAGCCGAACAAAATATAATATATAAATAAATCTTTACTGAAAGCTTGAAATAAAACTTACAATCATCAGAGTACAACACATCTGGACTATTATAACAACTTGTTGTAATGACCCGCATTCTACGCATCGGAGGATCGTAGAATATTTATTTCCTTCCCGTATGAAATCGTATGGTCATGTAACTTTGGGAAACATCCATTAGAGTCATTTCCCATGTTCATGATTTTTGTCGGTTTTTAAATGACCATTTTGCCCCTAGTTGGTAATGTTTTGGCCATAACTTTTGATTGGAAAGGAATTTTAACCCGAAACCACTTCCATCGGATTCGTTTGATGGTTTACCTTTCCGTAGATTGGTCATAATAGCAAAACGGACTTACCGTTTGGGAGATATGGCTGAAATAAGGTTCAGAAGGTGAAAAACTGCTTAACCGGACCAAATAGGGTGATTAGTGAGTAGGCCCATAACCCATTTCGGGATTAGGGCTATGGGGAGGCTGAAATGAGATAGAGAATCATTCCATTTCAGTTTTCTAGCCTCCACTTATCACCAAGGAACCCTAAAAATGGCCTCTAACCTCTAAATCACCTCCAAATCATATTTTGGTCAAGGATTTGGCTTAGCAACCTCTAATCAAGGAAGATCTACACCAAAGCAACATTGGAGCTGCTGTTTAGCATTGAGATTCACATCAAATCAGAGATTTACTTCAGATCTTAGTTCATTTGTGGCTAAGGTGAGTGATTTGCATAGTTTTACACTAATTATGGCTAGTTAAGGGTAATTAGTGCTAATTAGCGAATTTAAGCATGGTAAAATTCGGGAAAAATGTTCATAAATTCTTAAATGATGTTTTAGACCCCTGATATGAATTTGGGTTAATTTGGTTAAGTTTTGCTAATCCTATCATTAGTTTCACCTAAACATGCTTAAGGGGAAATATGGGATTTTGCGTATGTTTGATCCATTTTAACCTATCATATTGATGTTTGGATGTTTGTGGTTGATTATGCATGTTGCTATGACTGTATGATATGCTTTGTGATTGGTTTCAATAGTTAGAATGATCGAAAACGTCGTCGAATGGCGTAAACACTTGCTGGAACAGCTTCAGAAAACAGTGCAGGTTTCGGATCGGATCGGATATGGGGCTCGGATCGGATATGTTGAACTGGGCAAGGGATTGGATCGGATCGGAACCCGACACTTTAGAAAATTGGCAAAAAGGAAGGCCACGCTAACTGAACTGGGATCAGATCGGATTAAAGAGGACGGATCGGAGCGGAAGCACGAAGATAGGTCCGATCGGAGCACGTGAAGGATGAGGAGACGGACCGGAGCGGAGGCACGAACTGGAGGGGAGATGACGCCCGACCCGACCCGAGGTGAAGCACCCGACCAGACCCAAGAAGAAACACCCGACCCGAACCGTACCAGAAGAAGACCCGACCCGAACTGATGGAGGACACCCGACCCGAACCGATGGCCTGAGGAGGAACCTGACCCGACCCAATATTGACCAATAACCCGAGATGCAAAGGTAGTCCAATATGGGAAGTTAGAGCTCAGGATCCAGTTGGGAACCAATGAGTTCACTTCATGGTTGGGCTTTGCTGCGGGACGCGTGCTAAGGATTTGTCGACGTTCATAACTTCGATTCACCACTAAAAATGAATGATGGCTACTTATCAGTGCAGTAGGGTCATTACGACCTGAGGGGCAAGGTGATGGTAGCAAGACTACGTTATCAGTGCAGTAGGGTCATTATGACCCGAGGGGCAAAGTGATGCGTAGTAAGACTATGAGCCAGCGCAGATGGGGTGAACAACTCCATGGGGCAAGTGGACATAGTAAGGGTTGTTAAGGCTATGAGCCAGCTCAGATGGGGTGAACAACTCCATGGGGCAAGTGGACATAGCGAGGAATTAGTGGCTACGTTATCAGTGCAGTGAAGCCATTTATGACTTCATGGGGTAGAGTGATCGTAGCAAGGTATGTTGGGTGATCGAAGTGGTGAATATCGTATGCTTTACGCACTGAGTGAGTGATGTAAGTATGGATGCTATGTTTGATTGTTTGCCATCACTATGACATGCACACCTCCCCCACCTCTGTATCTTTGCACTGTTTGATATGGCACCTTAGAGTGTTGTACAGTATGTAGTGCTAACTCTTTGGTTGCAGGTCCAGGTTCAGGTATGTTTTAGTCTACCTATTATTATTCACTTTAGATGCTTATCGCTCATACCAGGCTTTATGTCTGACCCAGAGTTTTATGTCTCCTCTTATTACTCTGGGTGCTCACACGAGCAGACTAGAGACAGGTTAGCTGGTGATGCGCGAGTAGCTGATTCGGAGGCGGGCGGGAGGCTTCCACGTATTATATATATATATTCTCCCTGTGTCGTTGGTGGTCGCTACTTGGGCATTAGTAGTGTACCTCCTTTATCTTGCTTTTGCTTTGAGACCGTTTGAAAGTTGTAATAAGCTATATTTTGGATTTCCGCTGCTATGATGCTTAGTTCTGGTTTTTGGCTTATGCACTGTCTCACCTGTTTTATGTCAAGTATGTTATTATTATATTTTATTCTATGCGTTGTGAGACATTCTACCGGTTCTTGATTAGTTCATTTCCTTCTTCCTTTTCCTTCTGGCGACCCGTTCCGTGCTAATTGGACATGTGTACAGCGCACTTTTGGAGTAAAAGTCGGTTGGTGCGGGGCGGGCCGTCACACTTGGTATCAGAGCTCTAGGTTGCGTAGTTAACCTAGGGAAAGACACCAGGGAGAGATAGTACATAAATGAGAGCGCGTATTTGTGATTACTTTGGTTTTCAAAAGCTATATATATATATATATATATACTATTAGTAGTATAAGAATGAAGTCGCACTGCACTAGCACCACTATGGGGTCGTTAATCGTTTCCCTTTTCCAGATTGACGATGAGCCGAGAAACGAGGGGTGCTGGTAGAGGGACCAACCAAGGAAATGCCGCTGACATGAGGGCGATGTTTACTAACCTCATGAGAGACATGCTTAGAGAAGTGCAAGGGGCAGTTCCCAATCTCGGAGTTGGTGTTGGCCCAGTAGTGCAGGCGCCTAGGGTCGATTTCGCCAAGTTGTGCAAAGATTACACTAATCTTGGTGGAAAGCCGTTCCATGGAACGGAGTCGGCCACGGATGTTCAGGACTGGATGGATAGCTGTGACCGTATCTTCGATGACTTGGGTCTTGAGGATGCAATGAAGAGAAGGCTAGCGTCTCGTCAGCTGCAAGGGCGAGCGATGAATTGGTGGAATGCCATTAGAACAGCTACTCCAGAAGATCAGGTTACTTGGGATCAGTTCAAGGCTCGCTTTAGCGAGAAGTTTATTCCAGCTGCCCAGAAGTCAGTGTTGTTCAAGAGGTTCTTGGAACTCAAGCAGAATGGAAGGGCAGTTTCTGATTATATTGCTGAGTTCGACACTTTGTCGAAGTATGGACTATCTCTTATCGATACTCCTAAGAAGAAGAATGAGAAGTTCATTACTGGTTTGGATGGATACTTGGGGGAAAGGCTTATCAATCACATCGATGAGACTTTTGAATCGATTGTGGGGAAAGCTTTGAGATCAGAGAGTCTTTACCCTAAGTCAAAGACTGAGGCTGCATCTGCAGAAGGGCCAAAGCCGCAAGCAGGCGGTGGAGGCAAGAATAACTCTCAGAATAAGAGGAAGTAGGACCAATCTAAGGGTGGCCAGAAAAAGAGCAAGAAGGATGTTGAGTGCTTCAGCTGTGGTAAGAAGGGCCATTATGCTTAAGAATGTCGGGCCAAGCCAGCGGAAAGGAAGTGCTGCAACTGTGGTCAAGTGGGACATCATAAGGATAAGTGTCCGCAACCTCTTAAGGAGAAGCAGATTGTGAAAGCATATGCTATTGATGCTGTTCCTTCTTCGTCGAATGCCCCAACTGCGGCGGAGAAAGGAAAGAATGTTGTTATTCAAGGTATGCTTTCTATTTATGATATACCAGTTCGAGTTTTATTTGATACTGGGGCTTCCCGTTCCTTCATATCTAGTGACCTGGTAGATAGGTTGGGACTGGAACCCGAGATAGTCGATAGACCATTGGTTGTGATGAACCCGATTGGTGGTTCGACTAGCCTTAGTATGATTTGCAGGAATTTGGTCTTATCGAGTCATGGATGTATGTTTGTTTGTGATTGCTTTGTTTTGGGCTTTACTAGGTATGGCATTATATTGGGAGTCAATTGGCTCCAAAGATACGGGGTGGTGGTAGACTGTGAGGGCTTTTTGATGACAGTGAGGGCGGATGATGGGCGGAGGGTAGTGTTTGGTAGCATACCTAATGATGGGGTTATGGCTAGTTTTGTAAATTCTCTCGACATCCCGCAGGATGAGTTGTCAGATGTGCCCGTGGTTGGCCAGTATCCGGACGTCTTCGAGGAGGTGACCGGGCTTCCACCACACCGAGAGATTGAGTTCCGTTTTGATTTAGTGAAAGATGCCAGACCTATAGTGATGCCACTTCGTCGTATGGCACCAAGGGAGCAGCGAGAGCTCAGGGTGCAAGTCAGCAATCTTTTGAAGAAGGGATTTATTAGAAAGAGTGTCTCCGAGTGGGGAGCACCAGTTGTGTTTGCCACTAAGGCAGATGGTTCCCTTCGTTTGTGTGTGGACTATCGCGAGTTGAATAAGGTAACGAGGAAGAATAAGTATCCTCTACCACGGATAGATGATTTGTTTGATCAACTGGAAGGAGCAAGAGTGTTCTCCCAGTTGGACCTCGCGACAGGATTTCATCAGCTTCGAGTAGCAGATGAGAGTGTTCCGAAAACGGCATTCAGGACGCCGTCTGGATTTTATGAGTGGTTGGTCATGCCATTTAAGTTGACCAATGCACCAGCCTACTTTGTAGATCTTATGAATCGAGAATTCAGGGATCAGTTGAATAAGTTTGTTCTTGTGTTCGTGGATGATATCCTTGTTTACTCAAGGACAGGGGAAGAACACAAGGGACACTTGAGGATAGTGGTGGAGGTGTTGAGGAAACACCAATTGAAAGCAAAATTCTCCAAGTGTCATTTTTGGAGAAGGGAAGTGAGATTCTTGGGACATGTTGTTTCAGAGAGTGGTATTGCCGTGGACCCTGCAAAAGTGGCCACGATACAGGATTGGCCTACGCCCAAGAATGCGACAGATGTAACAAGTTTCTTGGGATTAGCTGGATATTATCGTAAGTTTATCCAGGACTTCTCCAAGATAGCAGCACCGTTGACTCAATTGACTAAGAAGAATCAGTCCTTCGTCTGGGACGGAGTGTGTGAGGATGCCTTCAAGAGTCTAAAGGAGAAGTTGACCCGTGCGCCAGTGTTAGTCATTCCTAAAGGGAATGAAGAGATGACGGTATACATGGATTCTTGTGGTACCGGACTGGGTGCAGTATTGATGCAAGGAGGTAGGGTTGTAGCTTATGCTAGTCGACAGCTAAAGCCGCATGAGAAGAAGTATCCTACCCATGATTTGGAATTGGCAGCGATTGTATTTGCGCTGAAGATGTGGAGACACTATCTCTTGGGAGAAAGATTTGAGTTGTTTACCAATCATAAATCGTTAAAATATCTCTTCTCTCAGAAGGATCTGAATCTCTGTCAACAGAGATGGTTAGAGTTCTTGGCTTCGTATGATTTTGATATCGCATACACACCTGGGAAGGGTAATGCGGTAGCCGATGCCTTGAGTAGGAGACAGGCCAGCTTAGGGGCTATGTTTCTTGAGTGGAAGCAACTGGAGTATATCGCGGGGTTTGATTTCAGACCAAGGTGCGAATTGGATCCAGTTATGCTAGCTAGTTTGGCGATCAGACCCACTTTGATAGAGCGGATTGGTTCCAACCAGAGGGACGATCCTAACCTATTGGAAATCATCTCCAAGTTAGAGATGAATATCGACGGTGAGGAGATGAGTGCGTATGAGCTTGATCGAGATGGATGGCTTCGAAAGAATGGAAGACTAGTTGTGCCCAACGTGAATGGTTTGAGAGATGAAGTGCTTAGAGAATGTCATCACTCAAAATTGACTATACATCCCGGTGGTAATAAGATGTATCGAGACATGAAGCAGACTTACTACTGGGAAGGGATGAAAAGAGACGTTGGGAAGTTTATATCCAAATGCATGAATTGCCAGCTAGTTAAAGCCGAGCAAAAGAAGCCTAGTGGTTTGTTGCAACCATTAGAAATTCCCGAATGGAAATGGGAGCAAGTCTCGATGGATTTCATCGATGGTTTACCGAGGACTAGGTCGGGATATGATAGCATTTGGGTAATTGTGGATCGATTGACTAAGAGCGCAAGATTTATACCAGTCAAATCGACCAGAACGGCAGCCAAGTTGGCAGAATTGTATATGAAGTGGGTAGTGAGATTTCATGGAGTACCCAAAAGCATTGTGAATGACCAAGACCCGTTGTTTACTAGTGGGTTTTGGAAGAGCTTACAAGAGGCTCTTGGGTCAGGATTACATCTCAGTACCGCATATCATCCTTAGACCGACGGTCAGACGGAGAGGGTGAATCGTATATTGGAAGATCTCTTGAGAGCTTGTATATTGGATTTTGGTGGGTCATGGGATGACCATTTGCATTTAGTAGATTTTGCATATAATAATAGCTACCAATCCAGTATCGGTATGGCTCCATATGAAGCTTTGTACGGAAGACCGTGCAACTCACCATCATGTTGGATAGAAACTGGCGAGAAATTAGTGCTTGGACCAGATGTGGTGAGGGAAACTTCCGATAAGATTAAGATCATTCAACAACGAATGAAGGCTACCCAAGATAGGCAGAAGAGCTATGCTGATAAGAGGAGAAGAGACTTGAAATTCTCCGTTGGTGACTTGGTGTTATTCAAGATTTCTCCGTTGAAAAGCGTCATACGATTTGGCAGGAGAGGCAAGTTCGCACCAAGATTTGTTGGCTCATTCCCTGTTCTTGAACTAGTCGGGAATTTGGCGTATAGAGTTGGCTTACCAGAGAAAATGGCGGGAGTTCACAATGTATTTCATGTTTCCCAATTAAGGAAGTTCGTTCACGACTCAGATATGACTATTTCACCTGATCAGTTAGAGGACTTCGAAGTAGAACCCGAGGCGGTTGGGAACCGCAAGCCGATTCGTATTGTGGGGCACGATACGAAGCAACTTCGAAGGAAGGCGGTGAAGCTAGTCAAGGTTCAGTGGGGCGAGAACGAGAATGGTTGTACTTGGGAGACAGAGGAGGGCATTAGGGAGGCATATCCAGAACTTTTTGCCTGGTAAGACTTACTTCGTAACTTAGTTTTTCCGCATGCTAGGGTAGACTTGTTTTGCACGTTTGATTGTTTTTTTATGATTGATAGGCATGTGGGACCTCTTTGTGTGTTCTGATTAGGGAATTTCGGGGCAAAATTTCTTAAGGGGGGGAGAGTGTAATGACCCGCATTCTACGCATCGGAGGATCGTAGAATATTTATTTTCTTCCCGTATGAAGTCGTATGGTCATGTAACTTTGGGAAACATCCATTAGAGTCATTTCCCATGTTCATGATTTTTGTCGGTTTTTAAATGACCATTTTGCCCCTAGTTGGTACTGTTTTGGCCATAACTTTTGATTGGAAAGGAATTTTGACCTGAAACCACTTCCATCGGATTCATTTGATGGTTTACCTTTCCGTAGAGTGGTCATAATAGCCAAACGGACTTACCGTTTGGGAGATATGGCCGAAATAAGGTTCGGAAGGTGAAAAACTACTTAACCGGGCCAAATAGGGTGATTAGTGAGTAGGCCCATAACCCATTTCGGGATTAGGGTTATGGGGAGGCTGAAATGAGATAGAGAATCATTCCATTTCAGTTTTCTAGCCTCCACTTATCACCAAGGAACCCTAAAAATGGCCTCTAACCTCTAAATCACCTCCAAATCATCTTTTGGTCAAGGATTTGGCTTAGCAACCTCTAATCAAGGAAGACCTACACCAAAGCAACATTGGAGCTGCTGTTTAGCATTGAGATTCACATCAAATCAGAGATTTACTTCAGATCTTAGTTTATTTGTGGCTAAGGTGAGTGATTTGCATAGTTTTACACTAATTATGGCTAGTTAAGGGTAATTAGTGCTAATTAGCGAATATAAGCATGGTAAAATTCGGGAAAAATGTTCATAAATTCTTAAATGATGTTTTAGACCCCTGATATGAATTTGGGTTAATTTGGTTAAGTTTTGCTAATCCTATCATTAGTTTCACCTAAACATGCTTAAGGGGAAATATGGGATTTTGGGTATGTTTGATCCATTTTAACCTATCATATTGATGTTTGGATGTTTGTGGTTGATTATGCATGTTGCTGTGACTGTATGATATGCTTTGTGATTGGTTTCAATAGTTAGAATGTTCGAAAACGTCGTCGAATGGCGTAAACACTTGCTGGAACAGCTTCAGAAAACAGTGCAGGTTTCGGATTGGATCGGATATGGGGCTCGGATCGGATATGTTGAACTGGGCAAGGGATTCGATCGGATTGGAACCTGACACTTTAGAAAATTGGCAAAAAGAAAGGCCACGCTAACTGAACTGGGATCGGATTGGATTAAAGAGGACGGATCGGAGCGGAAGCACGAAGATAGGTCGGATCGGAGCACGTGAAGGATGAGGAGACGGACCAGAGCGGAGGCACGAACTGGAGGGGAGATGACGCCCGACCCGACCCGAGGTGAAGCACCCGACCCGACCCAAGGAGAAACACCCGACCCGAACCGTACCAGAAGAAGACCCGACCCGAACTGATGGCTTGAGGAGGAACCCGACCTGACCCAGTATTGACCAATAACCCGAGATGCAAAGGTAGTCCAATATGGGAAGTTAGAGCTCAGGATCCAGTTGGGAACCAATGAGTTCACTTCATGGTTGGGCTTTGCTGCGGGATGCGTGCTAAGGAGTTGTCGACGTTCATAACTTCGATTCACCATTAAAAATGAATGATGGCTACTTATCAGTGCAGTAGGGTCATTACGGCCTGAGGGGCAAGGTCATGGTAGCAAGACTATGTTATCAGTGCAATAGGGTCATTATGACCCGAGGGGCAAAGTGATGCGTAGTAAGACTATGAGCCAGCGCAGATGGGGTGAACAACTCCATGGGGCAAGTGGACATAGTAAGGATTGATGAGGCTATGAGCCAGCGCAGATGGGGTGAACAACTCCATGGGGCAAGTGGACATAGCGAGCAATTAGTGGCTACGTTATCAGTGCAGTGAAGCCATTTATGACTTCATGGGGCAGAGTGATCGTAGCAAGGTATGTTGGGTGATCGAAGTGGTGAATATCGTATGCTTTACGCACTGAGTGAGAGATGTAAGTATGGATGCTATGTTTGATTGTTTGCCATCACTATGACATGCACACCTCCCCCACCTCCGTATCTTTGCACTGTTTGATATGGCACCTTAGAGTGTTGTACAGTATGTAGTGCTAACTCTTTGGTTGCAGGTCCAGGTTCAGGTATATTTTAGTCTACCTGTTATTATTCACTTTAGATGCTTATCGCTCATACCAGGCTTTATGTCTGACCCAGAGTTTTATGTCTCCTCTTATTACTCTGGGTGCTCACACGAGCAGATTAGAGACAGGTTAGCTGGTGATGCGCGAGTAGCTGATTCGGAGGCGGGCGGGAGGCTTCCACGTATTATATATATATTCTCCCTGTGTCGTTGGTGGTCGCTACTTGGGCATTAGTAGTGTACCTCCTTTATCTTGCTTTTGCTTTGAGACAGTTTGAAAGTTGTAATAAGCTATATTTTGTATTTCCGCTGCTATGATGCTTAGTTCTGGTTTTTGGCTTATGCACTGTCTCACCTTTTTTATGTCAAGTATGTTATTACTATATTTTATTCTATGCGTTGTGAGACATTCTACAGGTTCTTGATTAGTTCATTTCCTTCTTCCTTTTCCTTCTGACGACCCGTTCCGTGCTAACTGGACATGTGTACAGCTCACTTTTGGAGTAAATGTCAGTTGGTGCGGGGCGGGCCGTCACACTTGTCATCATATACAATCATATGTCGGAATAATAACTATAATATCATACATCTGAACACTACCAGCTCGTCTCTACACAGCATTCGATAACATGAACTTATAAAACTTGGTCTAACCCGAGCATTACAAACGCCGAATCAGTCTGGTGAACCAGAGTGAGAAACCCACTAAGTTTAAAGGCATCACACAAGTGTTGTTCCAGACCCAATTTTTTTTCTTCTGTTTCCTTTTGTCTCTTTCTCATGCGCTTCTTCGAATTGAACCCCTCCTCGCTGCCTTTCAATTTTAACTCCACCGCACCCAAACTTATCACCAGACCGACATCCACGACCGCCATGTCACGCGCCTCATTGCCAACTATCACCGTCCACGCCACTCAATAATCCGCTTCGTTCTCAGAAGCTTCCGGAAGTCGGCGCCTATCAGGCCCAATTCTAGCCACGACAATCAATTAAACTCCATCTCCACCGACCAATTTCAAGATCACGCTGAGCACAACAAGGTTGCAGTAGGAAGTTTCTTTGATGATTAAGTATATTGAAAGATTTGAAGGAAGAAAGAATTGAGAGAGTGTTGTCGTTCATTCTATCACTGGCGGCACAAATAAACGTTAACCACAAAGAAATATATTGATTGCATTTTTTGGGTTACACCCCCTTTTATAGAGAGGTTATTAATTTAATATTACTAAATTTAACTTTGCAGTGAAGTAACAACCAAAACCAACTCTATACAGCTTCCATTTTCAACGAAAATCGTAATCCTGGCATAGAAAAATACTCCAGACACGGTGGGATAGGTTTCTCGAATTCTGAGTTTATTTGTAAAAATCTCTTTATAATTCACAGGTGAAAAATCACGCGTTTAAATTTCCCACGATCACAAAATAAATCCAATCAACCTGAAACTTTGAAATTCTACTAGTCGTTTTCCTTACGAATCCAATGAAATTTGTTTCGTTAAAATCAGATTTCATTTTGCCAGCCCTTTATTCCTTTAAAGTTACCCCTGTCTAAAGATATAAATGATTAACTAAAAACAGAGACGTTTACAGCTACCGTTGTCATATACGACATCGGTTTGCCACAAAATTTGGTATCGTGCAACAATTTAACATTACGGTTCCAATGAAACTAATTTCATCGAAAACCGAGACTATTTGAAAATGGCCTTTTTTAAGGCTTATATAAATATTGATAAAATATTAATTAAATTCCAAACAATTTAATTAAATAATAATAAATCGTTATAATCATAAATAGCCAACTGGAAATATCATATACGTTCAAATATAAATTATACAACTTAATATGATCAATTTCGAGTTAAACGTTTTCCAGATTATATAAAAACCATTATAAACTCGTTAAATAAATGTTATCGTTTATTAATGAATTCCACTGCGACTATTTTAAAGTTTGAATTGGACATAACTAACGATCAATAACATGAAATCTTGATTTTTCTATTCCAGTAGAAAATTATCATCAACAAGGTTCAAACGTTTCTTATTTCACGGAAATCCGACTTATATCGGATCCTGTATACTCAATTGAAGTTTAAAACTCAATACAACGAATTGTCGCGCCAATTCGAGCTCGTTTTAATTTAAATATAAATTTAATGTTTAAACTTCGTTTCTAATGAATGAATTTAATATGTAAATCCATTAATATTCCAAATAAAATATTTAAAATAATTTAAATATCTGACCACCAAAAATACGGGAAGTTACATTCTTCCCCCTTAAAAGAATTTCGTCCCCGAAATTACTAAGGTAGGAAAAATGCTACAAACCCATAAATTTTCAAAATCCAATTTATTATAACTCAAAAGCCAATTCAATATCATTAATGAAAAATTCAAAAATATTGAAAATTTTCTAACTCTTTAAATTTCTGGAAAAATTTGGCAGAGTCTCCCTTGTACGGAGTGACATCTGTGATATCGCAGGAACAACTAACATATATACATCGACCTACATGGTCAGAAAACAAAAACCAAAAACTAAAAATTTATATTTTTGCGGAGGCGTACCTTTTTCGAGCGTTATGGAGCATACTTGCTCAACTTACGTGGTATACACAACTAAAATCAATCCTCATAGCCTTTGGGCACTTATACTCAACTCAATTTGACATATAAGTAACAATTTCACGATACATTTAAATGATATTTCATTAACCAACAAGTACAGCCACACAAATTCCCAAAATCAAACATGAGTATCAGTTCATTTTTCAAATATAGGGTGCAATCATTTATTTCAATTCATATGCGATTTCATTCCAATTTATAATATTGGAATTTATTTTTAATACATTCAACTCTTATTTAAACCATTGATGAATTTTATTCAATTAATCTAGCATACAGTCAACAATCAATCAACAACCAATGCACAACCAACTCAATCAAATCAATCAATTTATATTGAACATTAATATTATTTTAGTTTAATATATTTAATTATCAATCAATTGATATCTGATTGATTTCTATTTAATATTATTCACTCGATTTCCATGTTTATTTTATTTCAATATCATCTTTAGCTCCACTTAACCTAGTTAAGTTTCAATTCCAAACCAATTAACTAATTGGTTTTCCAATCAAATTCTGATTCATTTGATTCCAAATTAAAGTTCTTATTCACAAACTTTATATGTGAAATTTCTGGTTATATTAAACTATTCAAATTCATAATCCAATTTGAATTCCAATCAAATCAACCAAACACACCAATATCTCAATAATTTAATAAAATTATTTCTTTTCTATTCAAAAATATAATTTGGGTAAAATTATTTCATTTACCCTCTTTACAAAACAATATTGTTTTCATTGCCAGTTCAATGCTTCTCAATAGTTGAACTAATCAAATAACACAATACAAAACATTTGTATATAAAATCTGCAAATACGTTCTCATATATATACATTTAACTCAATCTAGGGTATGACTAACCCCATCTCTATCGAGTTACACCACAGAGCCAAGGTTATTACTAAACCAATAGCTTTGATACCACTAGAACGACCCGGTGAAAAGAGTCTGATGCCCGAATTCTAACTATAATACATAATCTTGTATTACTTGCTAAAACTTAAGTATCAAAAACACCAAATAGTTACTAGAAGAAGGGTGAGGTAAGAAAGAACGAAATATTAGAATAGAAGAATAAAAAGAACCAACACAACATAGAGTCTCACATCACAGCAGAATAAAATATAATATAGAAATAAATCTTTACCGAGAGCTTGAAATAAAACTTACAATCATCAGAGTACAACACATCTGGACAGTTATAACAACCTGTCCTCATATGCAATCACACAGCGGAATAATAACTATAATATCATACATCTAGACACTTCCAGCTCATCTCTACACAACATCCGATAACCTGAACCTGTAAAATTCGGTTTAACCCGAGCATTACAAATGCCGGATAAGTCTGGTGAACCAAAGTGAGAAACCCACTAAGTTTAAAAGCATCACATAACTTGATTTTAAAGTTAACAAATCTTTCTGAAAGAAAAGGATAATCGTAAGACCAAATCCATACATAAATATGGACGGTTTTTACCTAACGATAACCCAAAATATTTTTGAAAATCGTTTCTTTTATGATATTATAACAATGTTTAAATACAAATAAATAACCATCTAGCAAAACACTTGCATCTCACGCTCTATATATATAGTATACAATCAAAACTGCTGGCGCTTATTGGAGAATGGATTTCCATGGCAAGGAATGGGCAACCACCTTTCCGACAGTGTATATCTAGAGAGGAATACACCGAGTTCAACAAGAACATCTTGCAACTCAGGCTAAACATGGTGGCCCCTCATTTCCCTTCAGAGTACCAAATATATTGTCACCTACAGTTGGATCCAACATAACTGTTCCCGGAAGATACAAAAGCGAAAAGATGAAAAAATATATGAATATTTTCTAGATTGGTGGCAATACACCCTAATGGGAGCGACCAACATAGCCATGCAACCTACCCTATTTTTACCATTTCCCGGTTGATGAGGCTTGAGGTCATAATTACCTTTCCAGAACATCTGGCCACCATTTCCTTTGAATGCCACATTGTTAGATCCGCTAAGTCACTAATTGACGTCACAAAAATACTCTGGGTGTTAGCTTCACCAAAAAAGAAGTACGTTTGTAAAAATCAATGTACGTGACTCTTAAGAAATACTCTGTCAGACATTCGTCCATACAAGTCATCCAGGAACAGGATAAACCGAAGGCACCCTCCTAGCACATCCTAGGAATCAAGCTATAGATTGGTAGCGAGTAGTTCTTGCAATCCATCGATTTCAACCACGAGAGAATTGTAGTTTATCTCTAGGAGCTAATCAGAGATTATAAGTATTCTTCCTGGCTCTGGTTCTTCCTTGCCAAATAAAATATCTATTTCCAAAACTTGCTCTGGTTCTTCCTTGCCAAACAAACCATTCCAGCTTGAAATACTTTTGATTGTATTCTTAGATCACATATGAAACACATATGAAAACCAAACAAAACAGAACCACGAATCAAGAGGAATTTCAGAATGAGTAAATCATTAAGCAGATCAAACAAATCCAACCTCTATCTGTTCAAAAACATCAGTCCCTTTGCATGAATATAAAACTTCAAAATTTAAATAGTATCTTACTCACCCCCACTGCGAAATCGATGTAGAAAATGTTGGAAACTCGAACAGTCGGAAGGATCGGTTTGAGAAATTAGAAGTAATGGTTTCACTTACGCTGGAGCATGCCAGAACCCAAGATCCCTGATGGCTTGATCCCCTTTGTTCGAACGGATCTGCTATTTTGAAATCGAAACCGTCGAGATGAAATCAAGGAGATTTAGACTTTGTTGGCTTAGTCATGCAAGGATTTGATGAAGTAAACAAAAGATACGGTGTTGAAATCATTCAACGCTTCTCGATGTAGGAAAATTCCTAGATCTGGTTCTTGGGTTGAGGGAGGATGATTGTAGAAGGCTTATCAATGTGAAAATCACGTTGAAATTTGTTATAAGAAATGGTGAAAAGTGCGAGCAATTTTTAATTTTCAGGTCGCCTTTCCTCTCTCCACTAGAAAGAGGAAAAGTGTGTGTGTGTTTATATATATATATATATATATATATATATGTGTGTGTGTGTGTGTGTGTGTGTGTGTGTGTGTGTGTGTGTGTGTAAACAGTACTATTCTATATTTCACATCACATACAAAAATAAATATTTAAATTGAATATAATGCTAATACACAAAATTGAATATTTAAACGGTATTTTTTCAAATAAATGTCTTATTTCAACATTTGAAATAGTACATATTTCAGATTACACTATTGTACAACTCACTGTGATTCATTACATTCAATTTAATATACGGATATTCCTCACTATAGTTCACTCAGCATCACTCAGTTTACACATTCAGACTCATATACATTCATTGACACACTAAGTCTTCTTGTGCTCCAATCCAGTCCAGTCACCTGTATACCTATCACAGAAACACACACACAACAAACTAAAAAAATAAACTTAAATACTAGAAAATATAAATTTATTTTTAATTTTATTTACCTCAGAATTTTCGTGTGTTTCTCATCATTTTTCTAAACTTGGTCTGATGTATATATATGTACTTAAGTCTAGGCTGCTTATGATATTCACAGTAATTTACTGAAAATACCACAAAGCAGATTGAATCTCTAGTGACCGCATACCAGCCTCAACGCAGCAATAGTGGTCTGCTGATCAAGGCTAGTCTCGACTAACATTGGTGGTCTGCTGATCTTGACCAACCACGACACAACGTATAATGGTCTGCTGATTTAAATAAATAAAAAATTCATGTCCTCTATTCAAATAGCTCACATATATAAATTTAAAATCGCACATGCATGATACATGTATATACATACATGTGTATATATATACATACATATATGTATATATATTAAGTTGTAGGTGCACAAGTTGGACCATACAAGTACCAAGCAGAATCAAACATGCATAAGGTGATCAATAAAACCCAAGGCCAAGTGTAGCAAATCATTAAGCTCAAGAAACAAGTAAAAGGCCCAATATCACAAACAATAAGTGAACACAAGGTGTTAGCACATGGAACTTGCGAAGACATAATACAAACACACACACACTCTCTCTCTCTCTCACACACACACACACACACACACACACACACACACACACACACACACATATATATATATATATATATATGGAAGTACCACCGGCAAAGGAGCAACATACTCAAACATATCACAGTGCACGTAAATTAACAAACTAGAAATGACAAGATAGCATGAACTAGGCTAGCTCAACTCAAATCATTCAAGCATCATGCAAAAACACAAGATTTCTAGCTCAAGCCATTCTCATGCTAGACAGAAGACATATATGGATAGTTCAACTGTGAATGCAAAAGATAGATTACATAGATAGTGAATGCATTGCTTTTTGAAAAGGGTAAAACCATGCAAGCACACAAACTGGACACAAATGGAGCAGCATATCAAAACTTAGGTTCAAGAATGCAAACGGTGCAGACATGGTGAAATAAGGCTCAAGGAAGCAGACACAGGAAGGCACATACACAAACTAGACAAACTCAAGTAATACGTGCACAAAAAAAACAAGGATTCCAAGTGACCAGAGCACAAGAAAATGTGCAAGAAAACAGGTCAGAATAGGAAAAATATATTAGCCATGCCAACAACAAGTACATGTCCAAAATGAGCAAAGCATGCACAAGCCATAAATACAAGTCAACTCAGCAAAGCAAAGTGGACTGACATACATATACGCACACATAAATATGTATGTATGTATGTATGTATGTGTATATATATATATATATCTGTGTGTGTGTGTGTGTATGTGTGTGTGTATGTGTACATATGCAAGCATGAAACTCAAGTGTACACAATAGTAGTACGCAAGTGTACAAGCACAAATGACCAATGGCTATAGCAATTACAAGACAAACAGGGGTGATGCAAACGCACATACACAGAAACAAGGGGAAACAAATGCATATGGCACAGAGGTCGGTAAGGCACATAAGATACATGTACAAAGACATAAATGCCACATGCATTTCAGATCAATAAAGATCAGTGTATAAGGAGCAAATTTCACAAACAGATCAAAATGGACAAGGTAACCACATGGTCGAGCAAGTACTCAAAATAACGTGAATGAAGCAGTAGTTTGCAAGTATGCAAATATAGTAATCTATTCAAATCAATCAACCTTCCAGAAATCGGGTTGATTAATATAGGATGGTTCAAACCAAAGAATTATTCAAAATTTTATTTTCAGGAAGAGGACCGATTAAAAGTTCTAGAAATCATCAAAGAAATGTCTAGCGTATATGAAGATTTCAAAACACAAATATTTATGCAAATATCATGACCAAATCAACGCTATGAAATCAGAGATTATTTCAGATTTGAAACCCTATTTATACACCTATCATCACAGGCCATTATTATCGAAAATCAAGAAGTTAAATCGAATAAAATAAATTCAGAGAACTCCCAAAGAATTTGAAGATTTTCGATCAATTGCAACGTCAAATCGTTCGCCCAGAGAGCATCAAATAATCGGAGCATCAGAGAACAAATTCCAGAGCAACGTCGAAGTCGCGATTTGAGGCAGAGAGCAAAAACCTAATTTGCTTTAATTCGGTCACCATTAGAGATAACAAATGGGAAGCCGACATTTACTTTTCAAAGTGACATATCATACAAGAAAATAGGGCCGACCAATTTTAAAGTGGCTTAAGATATATATATATATATATATATATATATATATATATGTATGTATGTATGTATGTATGTATGTATGTATGTATAAACTAAGGTTTCGAGTTTATTTTTTTAAGTGCTTTTATTTTAGGGTGCGATTTTTACAAGTCTCTATAAAGTTTCGAAATTAAGAAAAAACCCGACGATATAAACAATAAAAAAAAGGGTCCCTATTTTTGAAATGCGGAAGAAAAAATTCCGAAAATACCCTTTTGAAGTTCTAAACCTCGCAGTATTCAGTAACGTTTCATTATCTTTTAATCCGTCTAATCGCTCCGTGAATTCCTCTGAAAACCCTAATTCTACAAATCTTCAAAAACCTTAATCAATTAGTTTATCTTTGTACTCAAAAGCCAATTTTCACCTTTGAAATCTGGATAGTTCTCTATTTTTACGAAAAATTCTTTATCGTCGGCATCAAATTAGGTTAAATGACGAGAGCGAAGGTATTAATCTAATTGGTTTATTTCATTTTTAATTGTCGCTACTATCTTGGTGTAATATGCTGATTATACGATTTTTTTGCATTATTTGAATAAGTTAATTAGAAATATTAGATGATTGAATGATGTTAGTCATTATTGTAAAAGACAGTATGTTGGAATGAATTTTTGCACGATTGTATGTAGTTTTAAGGTATTGTTAGATGATTGAACAGTTATTCAAAAATTGTTGATAACATACTATATTTTGTTTGAGTTGGTTTTTTTTAAAGTATAGTATGTTAAAAATCTTGGTTAATTGTGTATATATTTCCGCGGTAGTTGCTTGCTGGTTTGAATATATTTAAAAAACTGAATTAAGAGTTCTTGTTGATAAAAAAACAGGTTGTTATAAATATTTGAAAACATGTGTGCATGTGTTAAGAGTACTTACACAATTGTGGGAAAAATTGTAGAATATATGAGCAGTAGTGTGCATATATTTAGAACAACTACACCTTATTGTGCAATTTTGTTTTTTGAACAAATCTTTTACGTTATTATGAATGTTTGTACATTTATGTGAATATTTTTGTTATATTTGCACATTTGTGTAAATTTATTATATAGGATAGCAAATAGTTGTAGTATAAAGAAAAATACATGATTTCTTTGGTTATTTGACTAATAGTTGCACAGTTTTGTGCAATTATAAAGAGTAGTTGCCTATATTTATGCAAGTATCAATCAGATTTCTGAACCTATACATAATTACTATGTGCATTTTATAAAATTTGCATGTTGATTGTGCATTATTAATTGCATATATTTTGAAAAGTTGAATGCAACTATTCTGCATCTATATACATATAAATGCAGAATAGTTTGTAGTTAATAACAATTGTTGCATCTAATTATGAAAATAACAACCTATTGCAGAATATTTATATGTATTTATTCAAAACTGTTTAAAGATAATGTGAATTTTTAGAATGTTTATTGCAAAATTATATGCATTTAGTTAGAATTTTTTTCCTGCAATACTGAAACTATGGACATATTCAAGCGCAATGCTATGCATTTATTTATAATACTTGCACACTTGTTTGTTATTTTTTGTTTTTTGCTCAATACTTTCATGTTATTATGAGCGAGTGTATATTTTTGTGATTATGTTCGTAAAAATTGCGTACTTGTGTAAATTTATTCTATATAGTAGCATAATTGTATGCTATTATTATAATAGAATATTTTGTTAGCTATGTGCCTGCAATTGTTTCTTAATTTATGCAATTATAATGACTATTTGCACTTGATAGTGCAAGTATTTGTTATTTCTGAAAACTTATGTACAATTATTTAAAAATAATAACTGAGTACTACAGCTATCAATTGAATGTGAGGAAAAGTTTTATTCGATTATGCATTTGTTACAGAAATGTTGCTTGAAGAATTTCATTTATTTTTAGGTTCTGGATGCAAGTCTGCAACAATCACCAGATTGTTTCATAGTTATATGCGGTTAATAAGACAGTTTGCATGCTAATGTACAATTTGTAAATGATAGTTGAATGAATCCATGCATGCAGTAATTCTTGTTTCTTACAATTGTTTGTATATCCTCTTAGTGTTTCTTAATTATATAAATTTAATCATGGTTATATTAAATTAATCTATGTTTTTTGTTGCAGAGACCAAATGTGGCAAAAGTTGATCTAGATGGCAAAGATATGGAAAAAGCTTTAGTCCCAACAGATAAACCGACGGAATCTATACATGTAAGAAAGAAAAAGAAAAATGAAGAAGAACCTAAAATTCAAAAGAAAGAAGTTTCTAGATGCCCGCGACAAAGACTTATGTAAGAAACTAATATCTGAATTTAGCTTACTAATATGCATTATTTAACATTTGAAGAATGCTTGTATGCACATACTACAAACTGTATCAAATCAAAATTTAATTTTGCAATATATTAATATTGATGATGTATAAATTTTTCAGAGTCAACTGTGGTATGCTTGTAATAAACTATATGAAACAAAGGACTGAGAACAAAGAGATGGATGAAAATGATGAAATGTGGAATTCTGGGGTTATTAACCAACAAAGAGCTGAGCTTGCGTTACAAATTCTCAAATGCCAACCTTTCAGCTGGAATCCATTACAAAACCTTACTCAGAACTTCCTCCTATTAGATGAAAACAAGATTACATAAAGTACAAAAAGTATGTGTTAGGAATTTTTGTAATTTTTGGGGTGTTTACATTTGGTGTAAATATGGTACTATTTTTTTAATACGTGGACATGGTTATGTAGGGTGTAAATTGAATTACGTTGTTTTTTTGGGCACTGATATAAGTTGTTAAAGTTTTGCTTAAAATTATAAATTGATGCTTTAATGTGTGTTGTTTCTCATAATATTTTGCATGCTTATATGCAATTTCTCAATATATTTATGGTTATAAACACAAAAAATTACATCATTACTACAGATGTTGTGAATGTGTATTTTTATTGAATGATGAGTATATGAAATTGAATTTATAACATGTTATGAAAAATTTCATATGTATAAAAATGGTATTTGATGACTTAATTAAAAATATAAAGATTGTAAACAATAAATGATTCAAACTTATTACAGATTATAAGAGTATGATAACTTTTGAATAATTTAATTTAAATATTAAAGATAGTTGCATACTTTTATGCAACAATGAAGAACACGTGCATACAGTAATCATATACAGAAATAATTTATTACTTGAATGTAGTGACTATGGTTTATGTAATACATGTAAAGATCTATACGAAATACTAGACAATTAGAGACAAATATTACATAAAATTGCATACATTTATGCAAGTAAGAAAAATAATTGCATAAATCTATCAAGCTATACTACATAATTGCTGAAACAAAAGTAATGACAATAAAGTAAATGTTCAAAACAAAAATCTAACATTAAAGTACTTTAAAAAATCTAAGACAATAAGTTACATTTCTCTGCATTATACTGTGTAACCAAGTTTATTTAAAAATTTAACAAAAAAACAGCTATTTCTGTATTAAAGAACATGTCCTTTTATTATGACCCAACTTCTTTCACAAACCACATCTTGTAGTCTTTGTAAATTCACCTGCAAATTTCAACCTTTTAGACGAGGATGGACGACCAGACATTCGTCTACCCTTTGGCGGAGCTATAGTTGCATCTTCAACAACCACGTATTCACCCATATAATTGATGATATGATTTATTGGATGAGAATAAGAGCATGTATTTTTTGCAGGACCACTGTATTAAAAAAAAAAATTAGCCTGATCGACATTAATCAAATAACATTACAGAAACTTAATCATATAATTATAACAAGATGCATACATCTTCGCAAAGAATAGTATTATCCGCATATTTATATGCAAAAATTCCGATTATTTCCTAATTTTTTATTAAAAAATAGATCCACAACAATTATAATATGACAATATTAAAAATATATTCATAGAAGTGAGGAATTAATCATTAGCCACATAAACAAATAGAAGTTCAAAATACCTGAATATATGTATGCATATATTAAACAAATATGCATACTTATGAAACTTTTCTGAATAATTCCATACAGAACTATTATACCGATAGTTGCATTTCTATATGCTAATACTCAAAAATTCTACATACTTTTATACATTTAAACAGAATATCTGGGAAAAAATGTTGCCAAATTCTGATTGTTTCCAAAAAATATATTAAAAAATAGATCCACAACAATTATAATATCACAATATTAAAAATATATTCATACATGTGAGCAATTAATCATTAGCCACACAAACAAACAGAAGTTCAAAATACCTGAATATATGCATGCATATATTACACAAATAAGCTTACTTATATGAAACTTTTCAGAATAATTCCATACAGAAATATTATACCGATTGTAACACCCCACGTCCGTTAGTGTCACTCACAAAGGGAATGCACTAAGTTCTGTGGAGCATTTTGGGTAAAAGATGCAGATAAATTACAAGACAGACAAATATTAAACAGCGGAAAATAGAACTTTGCTTTATTGATAAAATAGTCTGTACAAGATTCTTTTACAATATCAGAGTATCATCTGTCTTTACAAAATAAAGAAGCATAAAACAACATTTTATATTCCCCAATGTAGCAAGAGCCAGCCATATCATCTGAAAGAGAATCCAAGGACGACTTCGTCAAATCTTCAAGCTGGGGAAAGAGCAACGGTCCAATCTAACCTGAGTTATACTATTCCCTCCTCAACTACCTGGGGGGGGGGGGGGAACGGAAGAAAAGAAGCGAAAGAAAAACAGAGTCAGACATAAAGCCTGAGTAAGTCAGTAACTTCTAGCATATGAACAGGGGGAAAATGAAACGACATGAATTAACTGAATACAAGACAATACCATGATGATAAGGTCAACAGGATAAGATAAGATTACCACAAGATATACTAAGGCAAGATAAACTGGATATACTTTAATACTTTCTCTGCTTCGCTATTACCTTATTATTCTGGTTTCTATATCTCTGCACCGCCTAACTAGTGTCCCTACTAGTAACGATAACGTGATCCCAATCCCTGTAGTTTCCGTCGCCTTCAGGCATCCATTTATTATTTAATTACCTGGATCTAATCTAGGGTTTTCTATCAAGTGCCTTCTAGATTCAACTAGAACTTACGCTATTTTTCTGAATGCTTCTTGGATTCAGGGTTTATGCCACCTAGTTCCAAACTAGGGATTATGCTACCTGTCGAACGATGCCCTTTAGTCTAGGACACACCACCTAGGGTGGTACATGTTCCTAGACTTTTCCCACGCATGTATCGCGAATCGTTATCGCTTGTCTAAATGCACATGTCCAGAAATGTGCGGTCCGAGTTCTGCTGTCAGGGCTACTCTAGAAATACGGAACTCGGTCAGGAGCTTTCAATATCTGCCGATGCAGATGCTAAGGTCTGTTTTTCCAGTGGCTATGGTCCCACTCGACCACTCCCTTAACTAATGGAAGGCCACCCTTGTAAAATGAGAACTGTACGAAGGCCCCTATCTGCCCCACTAATTCTATGGCCAACAACACCCCGCAACCACAACTAGATAGCAAGTATGTGGTCCGTATGAGTCCTCCAGCCTTCCCGCTTCACGTGTCTCGCTTGACTGAAGATGGTAGGTAGACGACGAGTTGCTATCACAGGGCTTCCGTCTTCTCGCCGAATCACGCTGGTCCATCCTAGTCTTTTGGTTGCCATATATTGCAACCAAGGCATACCCTTGGCTCTTCTACCGTAGACCTTAACCTCTGTGCGCCCAGGCGGATCATCTGCAGCCTCACAGAGGGATACCAAGAGTACCCTCACGTCCCCTCGAAGCCTCGGGCTTCGTATCCCAATTCGTTGGAGTCTTCTTTAAAATCAGATGGGCGTCCGCTCCTTCGTGTTATACTAAGAATTACTACTTAGTTCTACTAACTAAGGTTTACCACTTAGTTTCCAAATTCCTTGTTTTCTTAACTAAGTTTTACTACTTAGTCCCCTTTTCAACTGAGGTTTACTACTTAGTTTTCTTTCTCGCCAGGTTGGATTGGTTAAGTGTCTTTAGTCGATTCAAGCTATCTTAACCCTCTTCCCTTATCCTGTTAAACTGGTTAAGTGTTATCCCTTTATGCTTTTTACTTAACCCTATTCATTTATCATATTCTGATGGTTAAGCGTTCAAGTTTACTTAACCCTATGGTCTAGTCCAGCTAACATATTAAATTGGCTAAGTGTATTACTTAACCCCAACCTCTAGTCTAATTAACATGTTAAATTGGCTAAGTGTATTAACTTTACTTAACCCCACCTTCTAGTCTAGTCAACATGTTAATTTGGCTAAGTATTCCCATGGACTTAACCCTCCCATTCTAGCTTTAACTGTGCTAAGTTCGTTAAGTGTTCCTTAACCTTCCCATTCTAGCTTAACTGTGTTAAGTTGGTTAAGTGTTCCTATGGACTTAACCTTCCCATTCTAGCTTAACTGTGTTAAGTTGGTTAAGTGTTTCTATGGACTTAACCCACCCATTCTTGCTTAACTATGTTAAATTGGTTAAGTGTTTCTATGGACTTAGCTCTCCCATTCTTGTTCTAGCTTTAATTAATAAATTAAAGCCGCAACCTCTCACATTAGACAGATATTGCTACGGTTACTGGATGTGCCGGTCGGTTCCGGGCAGGTTTACACCGCAACTCAGTCTAACCTTAGGTTAGGCATATTCATGTTTTCTAAGTTCAAAGGGTTTTTGATTAATTTCCAAATCTGGTTTTGAAAACAACCATCCCGTCCTTCGGATCAGTTAGGGATAGCCAGGGAGGGCAGGAAACTTGTATTTTCCAAACCCAAGCCTAGACACTATCCTCTCTGTCACCCTAGAACCTTCTGGTCTATGTGTTATAAAAAGGGATGTTATCAAAATACCTTTCTTTTGTTTATAAATTGTTAACAATTTATCTTACAGCCCATTTCCCCCTTTTTAAACAAATTTGCCCTATATTCATTTGTCGCTAACAGACTTATATTCTAGGCCCAAATCTTGATTTGCCTAACTTACAGTTCATAGCAATTTAGATCTATCATCTTTATTTTCAGTTTATGCTAAACTAGATTTTATATGCCAAACTAGATTTTCTATTCTAGTTCACCGTTTATGCCCAAAAACTAGATTTATTCTTATAGTTTAGAGTCTACATACAAACTAGATTTATTATTCTAGTTTTTCAGTTTACAGGCCAATACTAGATCTAAATTTCATAACCTATAATCCATGTCAAATCTACCCAATTCACATGTCTTAACACATGTTCTAAAATTGTATAAATCAGAATCATGTTCGCTTCCAAACTATGCCAATTTCAAGCTTACAACTATATTTTTGTGTTTTTTGTGTTTTTCCCAAATCGCAATCCCACCGTTCGTATAATCATGATTCAACCTAGATTGTAAATAAATCTAGATTCGTAGAAAATAGGGAATGAACCAAAGATGCTATGAAAAAGGGTGGACATAATAATTGGCATAAAAAGATTTTGAATAACGACGCAGGTTTAAGAATATGGGTAGACCTAACTTAATAGGTAAATTCCCACGGTCTAAAACATAGAATAGACAGAATAGGTTCGAGAACATGGGTAGACCTAACTTAATAGGTAAATTCTCACAGTCTAAAACCAAAGAAAATCAAGAACAGACAGAATAGATAAATCGGGTTTTAGACCCAATTTCATAGTCACAAAACCTAAGCAACAATTTTCCTAGTCATGAATCATAGGTGTTTAAATCACCGTTGTTATGTCATAGGTAATACTTTATGTCCAAATCAAAGGCTTGTGTTCATAATCATAGGCAAATGTCCATAGTCATAGGCAATATTCATAGTTGAAAGGGAAAATAATTCCCACAATCATAAGTCACCGTCATAGGCAATGTTTTATGTCCCAAAATCAAAGGCTTATGTTCATAGTCCAAAGGCACATGATCTCAGAATCCATAGTCATAGGCAACGGTCTTAGGCAAAGTCTTATTTGTCCTTGAATCATAACAGTTCTTAATTTAGTCCAAGAGTATAAACACAGATTCGAATAGAGAGAGAGATTTGACATATTCTTTTATTCCTTTAATTTCATGTCACAAAATAAAGCAAAAACGTTCAAATCTAGAAACAACTGACTTACAGAAATTAGATCTAGAATAGAAGAATAGCGATGCTAAGATTCGTATGTCGTTGCTCGAGGTTTGTTGATTTAGCCTTTGAATTCTTCACTTTGATTTGAATCTTCTCTTGAACAGATTTGAGCAGCATCTCCATGTCTTGAATTTATATTTTATTTTAATTATTTAAGAAAATTTAGAGGAGGGGAAGAAGCCATGAATCTTAGCAGCATAAGGATAGAAGAGAATTGGTGCAAAGAGAATGAAGACTAGGGCTGTTTATATAGATGCTCAAGACCTTATCGTACACGCAGCGCTGAGTCAGCATTGAACCTAGTTAAGAAAATAGTCCAGGTACGTAGATGAATCTAGCCAAACCTTATCATACACGCAGTGCTGAGTCAGCATTAGGTCCCACTATTTTGGCATAGAAATTTGAATTTCGAATGAATTGTTTTGGCATAGAAGTTTGATTTTCGAAC
Organism: Allium sativum; assembly: GCA_030737875.1. NCBI lineage: Eukaryota > Viridiplantae > Streptophyta > Magnoliopsida > Asparagales > Amaryllidaceae > Allium > Allium sativum. The sequence goes on along the minus strand of CM060912.1, from coordinate 220,248,117 downwards.
TTTTGAATTTCTGGAATTTATTTAACTGTTTTATTCACATGAAATATTCTTATATGTATACAATTCCTCTAACGACCATTTTACGCGTATATATACATGCACAACTTTCATTTAATTTTCAAAATTCAAATGATGTTGCCATATTTCATTGACTGTAGCCTTATCTTGAATTTTATCTTTTGTATACATATATTTTTGCATATATATATATATATATATATTTATATTCTCATATGTATATATATATATTTTCATTATTTCCTTATATGTACGTTCTTATCCTTTCAAATTTTGAATTTGTATACGTACATATATTTGCATGTTCAGTTGGCCCTCTCTAAAACAAAGATAAAAATTTATGCCGCCGCCGGGGTTCGAACCCCCGACCTCCATGCTACAAATCCAATGCCTTAACCAACTGAGCTACACAGGCTTTTGTTAATAAGTCTTAGAACAATAATAATTATTGTTCTCTCCTTACTTCTCTTTTTCATGTTAGTTACAATACTTAAATTAAACAACTGCATGGATCTTTTTCTTTTAATTTTTCTTTTAAAAATTAATTATACTTTAATTTGAGAATCTTAATGTCACAGAATTACGGGGTGTTAGATTCTCCCCCACTTAAAAGGATTTCGTCCCCGAAATCTTCGAGTTAGGAAGAATGTGTCCTACCATCCAATCACCTATCTACTCAACCATTCAATCACAGGCATTCATTGTCCTTAAAAGATTTCTAATGCTTTCATGTTCATATGCATAGTGTGTGTATATGTCTCTATCTAATGCAAAATCAGGCGGTCTACTGATTCAGTTGACCTCCTTAATGCAAATCATGTTAGTGCCATGCGTCCAATCATGCATGCAAACATCCCTAGTCATGTAAATACTACATGCGTGCACAGCCATTCATCCATATGCAACGTCCATATGATATCATATCAAGTTCAATTTATAAACAAATGCATATATGTAAATGCAATATGAGAGCGTCCGAACTTGATCTAGTGCCTAATACGTATGCATATGCATCCACGAGCAACCATTTGCAACCACTTGCAACCATTCAACCATAACATGTTTCAAATACATGTTTACATCCATTGGCTTCTACCTAAGGATCGCAGATACGACCTAGAGGATATACTTTGGAAAGAGAGAAACAACTACGCGTAAAGCTCCTAAACAGAGAAATCAAGGATGCACCCTTAAGGAAAAAGGGCATGTTGCTGGTATCTAGCCTTCTTGAGCTTTACTCCACTGTATCTTAACCAATTTTTACTCCACGATTGTGAAGTTTCTAAGCTCCATCTCCAAAATGAACAGATGTCAACCAAGTGTATATACTAGGATGATCAGAGGTCTCTCCTCCTATCTTATCCATCATGCATAATTATAAGGGTCAAAAGGTCACTACGCGCTTTTTAGAGCGCCTGCCACAACTATCCATCTCTCACGCAAACCATCCTAGTCGAACTCGACATTCCTCAAGTACAAGCCCCAAAGGCCTAAACCAATATCAGACAAGCACCCAAGGAATATCTGCTTTAGACAATCTATGTGATATGATATAAGCAAACTCGATAGTTATTCAAACCCCTGCTAACCAAAAATAAACGGGTCGAACCACCCACTGGGTTTGAGACTGATTGGGATCTTCTTACTATGCAAGTACTAAGGTGCAGAGACTCAACTATGGAAGCAAATATGAACAAATGCGAAGCGCTAAATCCGAACAGAAAAACTAGATTCTTCCAACAGAAACTTTTACCACCTATCTCCTTGGTACGCTCAGCATGTACTTGCCCTTCTGAAAATCTTGTCCTTTGTTCTTACCCTTGTCCTTAAGTATATGCCCTATCATACCCTAGTAAAGATACTTCCTCTTGTCTTAGGTTCTATAATTTCTTCCTCCTTCGTGTGCTAAGTCTACATCCATGAATTCCTCATCCTAGGGTTATGCTCCTTAGCCAAACTCCTCATCGCCTTCCGTGTGTAGTCATGTTGACAAATGTCTCGAAAACTGCCTCCATCGTCCGGAAAACCTTATAAGCTTTGAAAGAAAACTGCCCGTAGATGAAACAACTACGGCTATGGATGGAAGCCGGGCACTACTTTGCCCTTCGATGAGGTTATCTCCCAGAAAGCCAGGAGCCCCAGAGACTCAAGAAAGAAGGAGACAAGAATTCAAACAGAGGAAGAGGAGACAATGCGTATGGCTTTGGGGAATATGCCTTTAAAACAAATCCTTTCTTTTAAAAATGCTTCTTTAAAAACCTTTTGACAATAATTTTTCAAATCTTTTATCTGATCTGGTAACCTTTAGCTCTGATACCACGTGTAACACCCCACGTCCGTTAGTGTCACTCACAAAGGGAATGCACTAAGTTCTGTGGAGCATTTTGGGTAAAAGATGCAGATAAATTACAAGACAGACAAATATTAAACAGCGGAAAATAGAACTTTGCTTTATTGATAAAATAGTCTGTACAAGATTCTTTTACAATATCAGAGTATCATCTGTCTTTACAAAATAAAGAAGCATAAAACAACATTTTATATTCCCCAATGTAGCAAGAGCCAGCCATAGCATCTGAAAGAGAATCCAAGGACGACTTCGTCAAATCTTCAAGCTGGGGAAAGAGCAACGGTCCAATCTAACCTGAGTTATACTATTCCCTCCTCAACTACCTGGGTGGGGGGGGAACGGAAGAAAAGAAGCGAAAGAAAAACAGAGTCAGACATAAAGCCTGAGTAAGTCAGTAACTTCTAGCATATGAACAGGGAAAAAATGAAACGACATGAATTAACTGAATACAAGACAATACCATGATGATAGGATCAACAGGATAAGATAAGATTACCACAAGATATACTAAGGCAAGATAAACTGGATATACTTTAATACTTTCTCTGCTTCGCTATTACCTTATTATTCTGGTTTCTATATCTCTGCACCGCCTAACTAGTGTCCCTACTAGTAACGATAACGTGATCCCAATCCCTGTAGTTTCCGTCGCCTTCAGGCATCCATTTATTATTTAATTACCTAGATCTAATATAGGATTTTCTATCAAGTGCCTTCTAGATTCAACTAGAACTTACGCTATTTTTCTGAATGCTTCTTGGATTCAGGGTTTATGCCACCTAGTTCCAAACTAGGGATTATGCTACCTGTCGAACGATGCCCTTTAGTCTAGGACACACCACCTAGGGTGGTACATGTTCCTAGACTTTTCCCACGCATGTATCGCGAATCGTTATCGCTTGTCTAGATGCACATGTCCAGAAATGTGCGGTCCGAGTTCCGCTGTCAGGGCTACTCTAGAAATACGGAACTCGGTCGGGAGCTTTCAATATCTGCCGATGCAGATGCTAAGGTCTGTTTTTTCAGTGGCTATGGTCCCACTCGACCCCTCCCTCAACTAATGGAAGGCCACCCTTGTAAAATGAGAACTGTACGAAGGCCCCTATCTGCCCCACTAATTCTATGGCCAACAACACCCCGCAACCACAACTAGATAGCAAGTATGTGGTCCGTATGAGTCCTCCAGCCTTCCCGCTTCACGTGTCTCGCTTGACTGAAGATGGTAGGTAGACGACGAGTTGCTATCACAGGGCTTCCGTCTTCTCGCCGAATCACGCTGGTCCATCCTAGTCTTTTGGTTGCCATATATTGCAACCAAGGCATACCCTTGGCTCTTCTACCGCAGACCTTAACCTCTGTGCGCCCAGGCGGATCATCTGCAGCCTCACAGAGGGATACCAAGAGTACCCTCACGTCCCCTCGAAGCCTCGGGCTTCGTATCCCAATTCGTTGGAGTCTTCTTTAAAATCAGATGGGCGTCCGCTCCTTCGTGTTATACTAAGAATTACTACTTAGTTCTACTAACTAAGGTTTACCACTTAGTTTCCAAATTCCTTGTTTTCTTAACTAAGTTTTACTACTTAGTCCCCTTTTCAACTGAGGTTTACTATTTAGTTTTCTTTCTCGCCAGGTTGGATTGGTTAAGTGTCTTTAGTCGATTCAAGCTATCTTAACCCTCTTCCCTTATCCTGTTAAACTGGTTAAGTGTTATCCCTTTATGCTTTTTACTTAACCCTATTCATTTATCATATTCTGATGGTTAAGCGTTCAAGTTTACTTAACCCTATGGTCTAGTCCAGCTAACATATTAAATTGGCTAAGTGTATTACTTAACCCCAACCTCTAGTCTAATTAACATGTTAAATTGGCTAAGTGTATTAACTTTACTTAACCCCACCTTCTAGTCTAGTCAACATGTTAATTTGGCTAAGTATTCCCATGGACTTAACCCTCCCATTCTAGCTTTAACTGTGCTAAGTTCGTTAAGTGTTCCTTAACCTTCCCATTCTAGCTTAACTGTGTTAAGTTGGTTAAGTGTTCCTATTGACTTAACCTTCCCATTCTAGCTTAACTGTGTTAAGTTGGTTAAGTGTTTCTATGGACTTAACCCACCCATTCTTGCTTAACTATGTTAAATTGGTTAAGTGTTTCTATGGACTTAACTCTCCCATTCTTGTTCTAGCTTTAATTAATAAATTAAAGCCGCAACCTCTCACATTAGACAGATATTGCTACGTTTACTGGATGTGCCGGTCGGTTCCGGGCAGGTTTACATGGCAACTCAGTCTAAACTTAGGTTAGGCATATTCATGTTTTCTAAGTTCAAAGGGTTTTTGATTAATTTCCAAATCTGGTTTTGAAAACAACCATCCCGTCCTTCGGATCAGTTAGGGATAGCCAGGGAGGGCAGGAAACTTGTATTTTCCAAACCCAAGCCTAGACACTATCCTCTCTGTTACCCTAGAACCTTCTGGTCTATGTGTTATAAAAAGGGATGTTATCAAAATACCTTTCTTTTGTTTATAAATTGTTAACAATTTATCTTACAGCCCATTTCCCCCTTTTTAAACAAATTTGTCCTATATTCATTTGTCGCTAACAGACTTATATTCTAGGCCCAAATCTTGATTTGCCTAACCTACAGTTCATAGCAATTTAGATCTATCATCTTTATTTTCAGTTTATGCTAAACTAGATTTTATATGCCAAACTATATTTTCTATTCTAGTTTACCGTTTATGCCCAAAAACTAGATTTATTCTTCTAGTTTAGAGTCTACATACAAACTAGATTTATTATTCTAGTTTTTCAGTTTACAGGCCAATACTAGATCTAAATTTCATAACCTATAATCCATGTCAAATCTACCCAATTCACATGTCTTAACACATGTTCTAAAATTGTATAAATCAGAATCATGTTCGCTTCCAAACTATGCCAATTTCAAGCTTACAACTATATTTATGTTTATTTTTGTGTTTTTCCCAAATCGCATTCCCACCGTTCGTATAATCATGATTCAACCTAGATTGTAAATAAATCTAGTTTCGTAGAAAATAGGGAATGAACCAAAGATGCTATGAAAAAGGGTGGACATAATAATTGGCATAAAAAGATTTTGAATAACGACGCAGGTTCAAGAATATGGGTAGACCTAACTTAATAGGTAAATTCCCACGGTCTAAAACCAAGAATAGACAGAATAGGTTCGAGAACATGGGTAGACCTAACTTAATAGGTAAATTCCCACAGTCTAAAACCAAAGAAAATCAAGAACAGACAGAATAGATAAATCGGGTTTTAGACCCAATTTCATAGTCACAAAACCTAAGCAACAATTTTCCTAGCCATGAATCATAGGTGTTTAAATCACCGTTGTTATGTCATAGGTAATACTTTATGTCCAAATCAAAGGCTTGTGTTCATAATCATAGGCAAATGTCCATAGTCATAGGCAATATTCATAGTCAAAAGGGAAAATAATTCCCACAATCATAAGTCACCGTCATAGGCAATGTTTTATGTCCCAAAATCAAAGGCTTATGTTCATAGTCCAAAGGCACATGATCTCAGAATCCATAGTCATAGGCAACGGTCTTAGGCAAAGTCTTATTTGTCCTTGAATCATAACAGTTCTTAATTTAGTCCAAGAGTATAAACACAGATTCGAATAGAGAGAGAGAGAGATTTGGCATATTCTTTTATTCCTTTAATTTCATGTCACAAAATAAAGCAAAAACATTCAAATCTAGAAACAACTGACTTACAGAAATTAGATCTAGAATAGAAGAATGGCGATGCTAAGATTCGTATGTCGTTGCTCGAGGTTTGTTGATTTAGCCTTTGAATTCTTCACTTTGATTTGAATCTTCTCTTGAACAGATTTGAGCAGCATCTCCATGTCTTGAATTTATATTTTATTTTAATTATTTAAGAAAAATTAGAGGAGGGGAAGAAGCCATGAATCTTAGCAGCATAAGGATAGAAGAGAATTGGTGCAAAGAGAATGAAGACTAGGGCTGTTTATATAGCTGCTCAAGACCTTATCGTACACGCAGCGCTGAGTCAGCATTGAACCTAGTTAAGAAAATAGTCCAGGTACGTAGATGAATCTAGCCAAACCTTATCATACACGCAGTGCTGAGTCAGCATTGGGTCCCACTATTTTGGCATAGAAATTTGAATTTCGAATGAATTGTTTTGGCGTAGAAGTTTGATTTTCGAACTTTTGAATTTCTGGAATTTATTTAACTGTTTTATTCACATGAAATATTCTTATATGTATACAATTCCTCTAACGACCATTTTACGCGTATATATACACGCACAACTTTCATTTTATTTTCAAAATTCAAATGATGTTGCCATATTTCATTGACTGTAGCCTTATCTTGAATTTTATCTTTCGTATACATATATTTTTGCATATATATATATTTATATTTTCATATGTATATATATATATATTTTCTTTATTTCCTTATATGTACGTTCTTATCCTTTCAAATTTTGAATTTTTATACGTACATATATTTGCATGTTCAGTTGGCCCTCTCTAAAACAAAGATAAAAATTTATGCTGCCGCCGGGGTTCGAACCCCCGACCTCCATGCTACAAATCCAATGCCTTAACCAACTGAGCTACACAGGCTTTTGTTAATAAGTCTTAGAACAATAATAATTATTGTTCTCTCCTTACTTCTCTTTTTCATGTTAGTTACAATACTTAAATTAAACAACTGTATGGATCTTTTTCTTTTAATTTTTCTTTTAAAAATTAATTATACTTTAATTTGAGAATCTTAATGTCACAGAATTACGGGGTGTTAACTGATAGTTGCATTTCTATATGCCAATATTCAAAAATTCTACATACTTTTATAAATTTAAACAAAATATCTGAAAAAATGTTGCTAAATTACTGTATATTAGCTTGTACAATGAATAACAAAAATTAAAAGTTTATAAAATAAATAAATAATCGTTCAATAAACCTATATAATTATACTAATTAAAAATAATAAACAAACATAATTAGACTGAAAAATTGATATCAATATATAGAATTTAAAAAAAATTAAAAGAAAAAAATACCTTGACGAAGACGCATCCATTTACTGAATAAAACGTTGATCAAATTATATCTCTGAAACACCAGCTCGATCAATGCAAAATTTGTGAAATAATTGACAATTAAATTGAGTTTTATTGCCAGATAAAATTAGAAGTTCAGATGTTTACGAAGAAGAAGCCGCCGCCATTAAAAAAATGTTTCGGAGAAGAGTAAATGAGTAATAAACTGTATTGAATTTGATGAAAAAATAAATATCGGATATGTTTCCTGATTTTCGGCCAAAATTTGTATTTTCGGCAAATCTGTCAAAAACATGCCGCAAATTCAAAAATAAGGATGAAATTTATATGTTTAAATAAGGGAGGATGCAAGCCTAATTAAGTTTAATTTTAAGGATGTGAGCCTAATTTTCACTTTATTTTATAAATGTGTTGATGTTTTCTGGTTTTATAAACTAAAGATATGAGTTACGAATTTTGTAACAACCCGAAATTTTTAGTGTATTTTTATTTGATTATTTAACTTAAATTTTGATTTTTATTTTATTCGTTTAAAACTCAGTTTGTGTGTATTTTTATAATATTTTGATTTTGAATTTAAGACTAAATTTTATTTTGGTTATTATACAACGAATGAATTTAGTTTGATATAAATATATTTTAATAATATTTCCAATTTCAATCTTATTTAGTATATAAATTGAATCGAGTTTATTTAGTTGAATTTGAATTATTCTTATATTTTAATTATAAATAGTAAAGTCATATATATAATTTGATTTCAATATTAATAAAAATTTATATTCTTGATTTAATTTCATAATATTCTTTTATTTCTCGTAATGGGAATTTGAAATACGTACAGTGAGGCGTAGCAACTGTGAAAATTCCGTCAAAAATTAGAATGTTTTGTCGGTCACGCTATTTTCAGTGCAAAGCTGCGCATAGCAGTTCAAATTTTAGCGATTTCAGAATCCCTCCAAATCCAGTTTGGACAAATATGAAAAACATTCTATTTGTTGTCACGAATCCAACGATAAAATTCATTTCGGAAAATTCAGATATTTTGATCTTCATTTAATTGTTTTCTCGTGCCATTTTTCCTTTTAAAGGGGTCCGTAATGCCTTTTTGAACGGAGCATCCTGACACTGCAAACTATATACCGTTGTGTCCGTCTCATCGCGCTGATTAGCGCAATATATTCATTTGTCAGTTTCAGTGCTCAGTTCGCGCTGAAATTGCAAAAAGGCTAGCGCAGTTCATTTTTGAAACAAAGCCATTAGCGTTTGAAGTGTCCATATTCGGATCCCTTATATTTTTTTAGCCATTTTGGGCCTGCAAAACCCATCTTTTTATTTCACTAAACCACCTGAATAAATTTTTGTTTCTAAATGGACACTTTTGTTGCATAAAGCATGCATGCACATTCCTAACTCTTTCATTCCTATGCGTTTTATCACCCTTTCATTTCCAAGGCTTTCTATTTCTTTTTGTTTCTTTGAAGTTCCAAAACACATGCATGCCTTATAATCCATGTGTAGCATGTCATTCTTCCACTCTTACTTACATTATATATGTATCCCTTTAATTCAATTTAGTTGGTCCATGCATGCGACCATGCGTTCTATGTGTTACTTGCACATATCATTCTTGACTTTTACGTTACACATGTGTGAGCTGAAGCCACCATTTCTTCCATTCAAATGTACACTCCTTAAAAAAAAATTGAAAAGGTAAAAGTAAATTAACTGATAATATAGAAAAAGGGAACATATAGACCTATTCAAAATCTGGTGATTGTTCCTATTCTATCGGTTCCTTTTTTTGGCTGAAACCTTGTAAACTTAAAATATAAAGCAAGGAAGAGCTACTTCACATTCCGAAAAATTAAAACCCCAAAATCAATTCGTCTCCTCCCCAAAGTAAAAAAAATGGCGGAACAGATATATCCCAAGACTGAAAATCGATGGCCACCCAACATCGGCTGAAGCCCCTCGCCGCTATCTCCGGATTCAACCTAGAGCTCGTCGACTTCACCACCGATCGCTCCTTCATCGTCCGTCGCCCCACCGCAACCACCACTTTGCGTGGGTCCGCCACCACCTGACTGAAACCACCGCCGTGTCCGCACCTCAGAGCGCACGCTGAATCCTTCTCGCTATCACCACTACATGTACGTTTACTTACGATTAAACGGATTTTTAAGTTGCCATTTCGATTTACACAGAAATATGATTGTTGGCCTGTTTCCTTGTTGCTGTTCAGTTATGGTTTAAGTGAACACTGTGGTCAGAATTTGGTTGCTTTTCTCGCTATTTCGTTTCCTTGTCAGCTTGCATATTTCACCACCCTAAAATATACTGCTGTAACATGTTTGCATGGGCCTCTATGAGTTGTGCATAAACCTAGTTGCATTTTTGTCATTCGATGGATGTCACGATTGTTTGTTCGTTTACAATAGCTGAATAATGAACCCCACTGTCTAATCCATACACGATAAGTTTAATTCCAGATAGACTACCGTGTTTTTCTACAACTTCTCTTTACCCAGGCTATACTATATACTATTAATTCAATTTAGAAGATGGATAATGTTATTTACATTAATGTGAGCATGTCTCCCTCTGATAGTAGTGTATGGTTTTGTATCCAGGACCTTTGGTAATGCGCATTTCATAGACCATGCTGGGTTTCATTACATGCATGCTATTGCATTTGTCTGTACAAGACATTTTATTTATTTTGCATGCCTACTGTTATATTCACATATATGTTGCCATGTTGCCTTGAGCTTAGTTGCATGCGTTTCCCATATGATACACTGCAAGCGTTTCCCATATGATACACTGGCACCTGTTGTATATTCCAAGTTCTCATACACTTGCATGTTAAATGGGTTACTTTACACCTACTGTAAATTGTTGTTGAAATAGAAAAGGCTTTATATTTGGAAGATTTAGTAACTAAATTTTATTTGTCATATGAGATTGGTTGCTGACTTTAAGTCAGGCAGTTGGAGTTTAAGAAAACATAGGGGATACACTATGCTGAACTAACAGACTGTTTTCACATATATAATATTTGACATGTTGGATTTGGGTTTAAAAGTAGTTGTCTATAGTGCACGTGATGGATTGTGTTCAATGATTTAATTCCTAATCCAACAACTCTATGCACCATTTGTTAAGCCCCAGCCTAGTGTAATTTCCATTGAAATTGCTACATACAGGAACTATATATACATGAGTATACTAAAATTTGAATTAGTTATACCCTGCTTCTTTAATGGTGTGTCATGCCCAATCATACTTTTATCTAGTTGAAAGGTGGTTGCATATTTTACACACTCCTTATCTTGTCATCTGAAATTAGTCTTGCATATTTTATTGTGTTGCATGTAGTTGCCATAGCACTTCTTACTTATCCCATGTATATAACCTTTTTCGTTGACTGTACTGTGTTTTTCCAGCAGTTTCCATGGGTCATTATTCTTGAATTATTCATTATATTGTCAGGGTTAAAAGTAATATCTACGTGATATTTCGAAATGACTGACTTGAAATAAGTTTAATCCTGACTTGGGTGTTTTGTGTATTTTGCATGGAACGCTCGGGTCAGATCCTAAGTGTTCAAGACTTAGACATTTCAGCTCGCAACGTAGTGGAAAGGCACGTGAAGACGCAAGACGCTTTTGCGCGCGCCTGACAAAAATCGTAAACTTTTATTCTTTAAAATTCATGTAAACATTATACATTTTTCCGCTGCACCGAATATTTTGTATAAACTCTGATATGTATATAAAAAAAAAAGTTTATTCCGCTACAATTATTATTGTATTGTGATTATGTGTTTGTTCTGTTAAACCCTCTAAGTTAAATAACGGTCCGCCATTTTGAGCTTTTCGAGTCGGTTTAATTACCGACTTGGAGCGGTCGAAAAGGCAAGTCATCACAGTTGGTATCAAAGCTTTGGTATATCATATTTTTAACTTATCGGGTTTGAAAACTCATTAGAGATAGAGTAGCATTACCCTAGAATGGGTGGAATTATCACCAGAATTACTCTAAAGAGAGCGTATTTTGAAAAATAAAGCATTTTTGAAGTATAAATTATTTTGAAACGTAAAGCATTTTGAAATTTAAATCCTTTCGAAATTCCCACTTTTCGAATCCGTTCTCTTTGATAGCTTTTTTTGTTAAGTTCTTCGATTTGAATTTTGATCCCATTTGAAATCCATCCTCGGGTTGTCGCGGTATTTCGAGATTATGAGAGTAATGTAAATATTGCAAATAAAGTTAAGATGTGGAATAAAATGATTTAGTTATAACTAAGGAAATCATTTGACTAGACCTTGAGAATTTTGTTTCGGAATACTTTGAAATTGATTTCTAAAGTTTTGGATAAAGTACTAGCAGTATACAAAAGTATTTTTGAATAAAAAGTTTGAAATGATTATATGGAATGTTTTCAAAAAGGAAAATAGATGAACAGAGACAACTTTGGTAGCTTTGCTACATGTTTATCCAACGAAGTTTGATTTTTGAAGCATTATTTGATATACACATATATGCATATTTTGAATGATTGAAAGGAAATCTGGAATTGATTCTCGAGTTGGTCGAATGATAATCCTATATATTAGGATAGTGTAATTATACATCTTGAGATGTTTTGATAAGAAATGATTGATCTCATGATTTCTAGTTATTGAATTGAAAAATATATTTTCAACTATTTGAATGATCCAACCGTTTGTGAACGGGATTTTGAGTGACATTGAATATTCAAATTTATTATAAAATAAAAACTGAATTGGTATTGAAAAGAAATTTCAAGAATCATTGATGTTGAATATTTGATATGAGTTTTCCAACCTTATATAATGAATTTATATAAGAATGATATATTTGAAAACATGATGTTGAAAAGAAAATCTTATGTAAATTGATATTTATGTAGGTGTGATATATGCGAAACGTGAAATGAAGTACTATATATATAGTGTATATGCTTTTGAAATAAAAGATATGGGAAGTACCTTCCATTGAAATCGTAATTCCTGAGAGAGGGATTGTGTTGGCGCTTGTCGAGAGTGTCCATCGGAAATCGTAGCTACATTGGTGCTTCGTTGATTGGAGTATCCATCGATATCGGAATCTCACTCAGTGAGATTACATTGATCATTATTATTTATCTGTTCTAGCGTAATTCGGTGGTGCGATGCCTATAGTTACAAGTGTTGAATTAATCAACCTCTAATATTAAATACCATTGAATCTCTTCTTTTTGTCGATCATGAACTTCTCCTTGTCATTTAATCAAAACGTCGTGAATTCCTTGATTCAACATTCTCCCTCTTTTTGATTAATGACAACATAGCTCTGAAATTATTTTTAACTCCCCCTGAATATATGCTCCCCCTGAAATACATACTAAAAAAAATCTGCAAAACATAATGTTAGTAATATTTTTCTCCCCCTTTGTCATCGACAAAAAGGAGTAGTGAACACACAAATAGCTTAAGAGGAACTTTAAGATTGTAGCATATAATATACACCAAACATACCACAAGCAAGTCATGTACCTAATAGCTTAAGACGTACAAACCCAAAATAAATACAGCACTATTTACATACAAGTGCCGGTTTGAAGTTTTGCATAAAAATATAAAACATAGTATCATAAAATGTGGATGAAAAACAAACTAATGCGATGACGATTTGGATTCAGTGGTATCCCACTCAATTTGTTCGTTCCTTCCTTCCTTGTCTCCTTCTTCTGAAACATCTTCCTTGTCGTTGTTTCCTTCGTCTTCCTCCTCAATCTCATATTCCCTACGACCACGTCCTATATTGGTTCCTGAAGTGGTGCTTTCGTCAGATGATGACCACGTAAATGTAGGAGGCATGGGACGTTTTCCCGGGTCTTGCATTTGGGTAGAGGAAGATGATGATGCACATGAAATTGCATCCCTAATAATACCGAAGAAAGACTGAAGCTTTGAAAATCGTTTTTCGAGCTTTTTATCCAAACTCTCGAGTTTGGTGTCGGTACGTTTAAGTCTCGCTTCGTGGAGGAATTGGTTCCTTGCAATTTGTGCTAGTAAATCCTTAGTTGACGAGGAAGGTTGAAGGAGTTTGACTTCTTCCGGTTTATCCTTGGGAGTCGTAGAAGAAGTGGTTTCTTGAGGACCTTGCTTTTGGTATTGTTCAAAAGGAATGATATTCACACAAGGATCTGGAAGCTTCATTCTTTTTCTCGTCGCTTAGACTCACAAGATTTGACACCACAATCGAGTAAAAGCCTCATAACATATTCATTGTAGAAAATGTGTGGCCTTGTGCATTCGTTGACAAGCAAAATTTCGTCGAAAATCATATTTATCCAATTTATCTCAATATCCCCATAAATTATCTATAATGCCTTGAAGTTTTCTTTATATACGACATCAAAGTTACCAACCCTCGACAATAACGAGCGTGTGATGGCATGATGTAAAACACGAGCTGTAGGACGTAAGTTAATCGCCTTAGTGCTAGTTTTATGATCCTCGATAAAGAGATGACTGATTTTATCACGAATATGGATAGTGCTGAAATCCGAAGAAAATTCTCTTCCACTATTTGGCAAATTGAGAACCATGGCTGTAACACCCCACCTCCGCCAGGGTAACTCACAAAGGAATGCACTAGGTTTGGAGGGGCATTATTGGTAAACATGCACAGAAATATTACAAGACAGAACATATAAAACAGAGGAAGTAAAACAAATTCCATTACTTTATAAAACATCAAGGTCTAATGTCTTTTACATCAGAGTACATAGAAACCTGTCTTGCAAATAGTAAAGAAGCATAAGACCTTTTTATAAATTATTCCCCCAAAACAAACTGGTAAAGCAGCCATAGCCGAAAGAAGTCCAAGCCATATATGATGACCTTCAAGCAGAAGAGGTCTGAACTAAACAACAGTGTTTCCTCCCTGAAAAACTGGGGGGGGGGGAACCAAAGACAAAGAGGCGAAACAAAACGGGTCAGTCTTAAAGACTGGTAAGTCCTATCTACTTCCAGTATAAAAACAGGTAAAGGTAACATGACATGCATAAACTGAAAGTAAACATAAGGATGCCTACAAGATAGATAAGCTAAACCAAGATAACAGGCTGAACTACTGTATCAAGATAAACTAAGGTATCATGATAAACTACGGTGTCAAGATAAGTCAAGGTATCTTGTCGTCTGGTTTCTATCAAGTATAATATCGCAGGGTATCTATCAAGTACATTTCTCATGGTTCTAACCTGTACATTTGCTCTGCACCCTCCGTACTAGTATCCCAACCCGTATCATGTGTTAACTATGAATGTCCCTTGCCCAATGTCATGTAATGGTCCATGTCAACCTAATATATATAGCATATGTAGGTTTTCCCCAACTCGTATATTTCTTTCCAAGTGTATAAGTTCAGTCCATTGCCGTAGGCCGTACAGGCTTTCCCATGTAAATCTATACCACCTCAACGTAGTACCATTTTATCCTTGATGTTGTTTTGAACTGCTACCCTTGATCTGGTTATGTTTTCTTACCATGAACTATCGCGTGTTCACTTAGGATTTATGCCACCTAGGACCACTAGGGATTGTGCTACCTAATGAACGTTTTCGTGTCTTGGTTCGGGTTCAAGCCACCTAGGGCCACTAGGGATTATGCTACCCGTCAACCGCGCCCTTTTACCCCACGTATGAATCGTGAATCGTTTTCCATGTCTAGACGCACATGTATCTCAATGTGCCATCCGAGTTCCGTGCCAGGGCAAATCAAGAAATACGGAACTCGGTCGGGAGCTTTAAGTCATCTGTCGATGCAGATATCAAGGTCTGTTTTTGTATCTGTGGCTACGGTCCCACGTGACCCCTCCCTCAACTACTGAAAGGCAATCCAAGAAAAATCATGCACGAGAACTATACTCCGGCCCCCTATGCCCCACTTGCCTATTGGCCAACCTCGCCCATAACTCGATAGCAAGTATATGGTCTGTTGGGAGTTCTTTGCCTTTCTGTAAGTACACGATTGACTAAAGATGGTAGGTAGTCGACGACGCGCTATCCAAGGCA
Organism: Allium sativum; assembly: GCA_030737875.1. NCBI lineage: Eukaryota > Viridiplantae > Streptophyta > Magnoliopsida > Asparagales > Amaryllidaceae > Allium > Allium sativum. The sequence goes on along the minus strand of CM060912.1, from coordinate 220,232,563 downwards.
AAAACAAGAATCGACGACTCCACGCTAATCCATCCCAGTCTTTAGGTCGCTCGCATAGCAACCAAGGCATACTCTTGGTTCTTCTACCGCAGACCTTAACCTCTTGTGAGCCCAGGCGGATCATCTGCAACCTCACAGAGGGATACCAAGAGTATCCTCACGTCCCTCGAAGCTTCCGCCTCGTCACCCAGTTCGTTGGAGCCTTTATCTAGATCAGATATTGCTCCGCCTCGTGTATTTGTTTAAGCGATGACCTACCGTATCAGGTTACTCATCCGTTCATGATCTGGTCTAATTCCCTTGACTAAGGATTATTACTTAGTTATCCTAAACTAAGGTTTATCACTTATTTTCCTTTCCCGTTATCCTTGTTAACTACGATTTTCCACCTAGTCCCTTGAACTAGGGTTTTGTCTAATGGGTTAAGTATTGTCATTCCAGTTCATGACTTAACCCGCCTACGAATCATGTCAAGATTTGGCTAAGTATTTAAGTTCAAGACCTAGCCCGAAAAGTTGGTTAAGTATACCAAGAAGCTCCTGACTTAACCCTATTCAATCATCAAGTCAAATTGATTAAGTATTAGTTTGTCTTAACCCTATCAGATTATCGTGTTAGATTGGTTAAGCATAGATTACCTTAACCCCACCAGATTATCGTGTTAGATTGGTCAAGCATAGATTATCTTAACCCCATCAGATTATCGAGTCGGATTGGTTAAGTACGGGTTAGCTTAACCCCACCTACTAATCGTATTACAATGGTTAAGTATATTTAAACAGTCTTGTGACTTAACCCTACCAAGTTCTTATATTAGGTTGGTTAAGTATAGGTTACTTAACCTCATCAAATCATCATGTATAATTGGTTAAGTATTAGTTACTTAACCTCATTAAATTATCATGTTAAATTGGTTAAGTATTGGTTACTTAACCTCATTGAATTATCAAGTTTAGATTGGTTAAGTGTTTAACTTAACCTTATCGAATTACCGTGTTTAGATTAGTTAAGTCTAGGTTAACTTAACTTCATCAAATTACCGTATTTAGATTAGTTAAGTGTAGGTTACTTAACCCCATCTAATTACCATGTCGGATTAGTTAAGCATGAATTAGCTTAACCCCAACCCCTAACTGTATTTTTCGGTTAAGTATCATTAAGAAATCAAGTCCGGTTTAACTTAACCTACCCATTCATGTCATATCGGTTAAGTGTCATTAGTCAAATTTACTTAACCTTATCATGTTGCATTAATTAAATTAATGCAATTTTAACCTCTCACATTAGACCTTGTTGTGGTTACTAGTTAAGCCGGGCGGGTCCGGGTAGTTTTACACCACAACCTAGTCTAACCTCGGGTTTTAAGTGCTATGTGACCAACTACTCACATTGGGTCCTATTGTTTGTAGCCACTAGTTAAGCCGGGCGCGTCCGGGTAGATTTATGCTACAAACTCAACCCAACCTCGAGTTGGCCACTTTCATGTTTGGTCTAGTGTCATATTACACTTACAACCCATACGTGTCTAGTTTCAAGTCCCATGTTTACCCACATGTCATGTCCACATTTAGGTGTATCATGAGTGTCATATTTTCATGAAATCCCATGTCAAATTATCACGTCATAATCACGCTCGTCTAACCTACCCCAAATCGTGTTTCCAACCCAAGTAAAAGCGAGTCAACATAGTAAGGATACTATGCTACATATTGGCCTCAAAACATGCATGATGTCAAAAAGGGACTAGCCACAAACATGCATGGTATCATAAGGGGTTTGGCCTCAAAATATGCATAGCATCATAAGGGGTTTTTGGCCTCAAACATGCATAATGTCACAACGGGATTAGCCACAAACATGCATGATATCATAAGGGGGTTTGGGTTCATTTACATGATGCATAAGCCCCAAGTCATATTCATGTACATATTTCACAAGTCAAAGTGGTTTCAAGTATTCATGCCAACATTCCGCAAGTAAAGGTTCAATCTTTCATGATGGACTAAGTTAAACATAACATAAGTGGCATGATTTAGTCACTAAACATAGCCCAAAGTCATAGGTTCAAGCAAAAGGGGCAAACTAGGTTTCATGTAGATCAACATACTCATGTTCATCACATTTTATTCCATGTCACATTAGATTTATCGTTTAAATCCACAAGTAGCTAGAACTTACATAGCATGGCTAAGGGTTACGAGCATGAATCGTCTTGACGAAGAAAGGTGGCTCCTTTATTGAAGAATCATCATGAAATTTGCCTAGCAACGTTGATCCACTCCCTTGATTTGATGTAGCAAGCTAGCACCTTTGATTCAGATCATGTTTGAGTGCATAGTCACTTGGAGTTGGAGATGGAGGCCATGATCAATGGAGATTTGGGCAGCACTTCGTTGCAAGAGTGATTTGTGAGGCTTTAAGCTATGTCTAGGGGTCTTTTTATAGAGATTAGGAGTAGTTTAGGCCGTAGGATAAACCCTAGGATAGATCTGAGCCCTCAAAATCCGTCACAGGCCCATAAAACCGAGCCAAGACAGTAGCAGGTGCACCCAGGCCAAAGTGGCCGGACCACCCAGGTCGACACCCGTGTCGACTGGACAGTCGACCTGACCCCTGGGCGTGTCGACTCCCCAGTCGACACCCTAGTCGACCTGGGGCTTGGGCGGGAATTTTCCCGCGCAGTCCGTTTGGCTCCAGATTTGAATTTCGAACTGTTTTTGAACTTGAATTTTTCTGAAAACTTTGACGGGCCATAACTTGGTCATATGGACTCCGATTTTCGAATACTCAAACTTTATTTAGCGTATTTTTCCGAGACGAACGCAATGGCACAGCCCGTTCCCCTTGATTCAGATTTTAACATTTAATTCATCCTTGATTTACGTTATAACTTGTTATTCAAAATACGGGTTGTTGCATTCTCCCCACCTTAAAGGATTTCGTCCCCGAAATCTCCAAGTTAGGAAGAACGTATCCTACCATCCATCATCCATCTACTCAAAACATTATCCACATGCAACCATTGTCCTTAGACGATTTCTAATGTCGTATGAACATATGCAGAATGTGTGTGTATATGCTCTTTAGCTAATGCTAATGATCAGGCCTGAATGATCTTTCTAATGCAAAATATGTTTAGTGCCATGAGTCCAACGTGTATTCAAATAGTCCTAGTCATATAAACACTATATGTGTGCACAACCATTCATCCACATGCAACATCCACATGATAACATATCCAATTTCATCCATAAACAAGTATAAATACTCGTGCATATGCAACATGAAATGTGACTAAGTCGATCTAGTATCTAGTGTGTATTCGCACATCCACGAGCAACCACTTGCAACCATTTTCAACCATATCAATCATAACATGTTTCAAATACATGTTTACATCCATAGGGTTCTACCTAAGGTTCCCAAGATAGGATCGAGAAGATAAACAAGACAAACTCCTTATGGGGTTTGCAACAGAGACAGGACCGAGAGGATATCCACCAAGCGATAGCATGCAAGTAAGCTCTACAGGAGAACCAAGGATCAAAGATATACTCTTAAAAAGAGACATGATGCGCGCGTCTAAGCCGCATTTCCATGAGCTTAATTTCATTGTGCCTCGACCACCTTTGACTTCATGATTTCGTAGCTCCTTGATTCCTATTTCCAACGTATGAGTTGGAACTCATTTCACTATCGCCTCTCGTTCCACTTTCACTTATTCTTTCCCTAGTATACTTGGCTCAACCATATCTGCGTACTCATGCAAGCTCTCCAAAATTCACTAGTGAATTCTGGATCTCGTTTGCCGATGCCAATCCATGTTACCACGTGCACTTACTAGGGTGATTCCTATAACCCATGCCCAAGCGGAATGAACCATCCGCCTTATTGGTGAACGTTACTCGATCGGATCAGAGATTTCCAATAAATGTATCAAGAGATTCTAGGTAACTAACCATGACAGAACTCAAAAGGTTACACGAGACTTCGAGGGTTTTACCAAGGCAGGTTAAGAGTTTGACTACCCTACTTTCAAAACCGAGAATGGCATCACTTACTGGGTAACCACTTCATCCCTAGAATCCATCCATAGCTTAACAATAGAAGCATTGCTTCTAATCTCAATACTTGGCATTTACACTCTCAATTCCAAACAAGTCATGAATAAATGGACCGATTCTGCAACCAGATTTTGGGACGAAAGTGGGATCTTCTACCATGCTAGTACTAAGGTGCAGAGACTTATCTATCGAAGCAGACTTAAATGATGTGATGATCAATACAAAGTCTGGACAGGATGATAGAAAAGAAAGGCTAAGCCTTTAACAGAAACAGTACCATTCCTCTTAGGTACGCTAGAAATGAGAGCATACAATTGCCCTCTCGCTGATCTTGTCCTTGTTTTCCTTCGTGGACTAATCCAGACCAACAAGTTGCTTATTTTAAGCTCGTATCCTTTATCCTTGTTCTTACTATCCTTTCTTATAACGCGGTAACAAGTCTCTTGAGAACTTCCTCCATCGCACGGGAAAACACTTACGTAGCTAGACAAGGATTAGTCTCAGTTTAAAACTACTGTGACTATAGATGGAGGAAAGAAAGGAAAAGAGGTTCAATCAAGGAAACAAAGGATAGTGCTAATGGCTTTTGGGGAATAGCCTTTAAAAACTTTTCTTGAAAAAAAATGCTTCTTTGTAAACGGTTTTTCAAATAGTTTTCAGAAGGTTTTAAAAACTTTTGCCCAGTCTGGTAACCTTCTGCTCTGATACCAAATGTAACACCCCACCTCCGCCAGGGTCACTCACAAAGGAATGCACTAGGTTTGGAGGGACATTATTGGTAAACATGCACAGAAATATTACAAGACAGAACATATAAAACAGCGGAAGTAAAAAAAATTCCATTACTTTATAAAACATCAAGGTCTAAAGCCTTTTACATCAGAGTACATAGAAACCTGTCTTGAAAATAGTAAAGAAGCATAAGACCTTTTTATAAATTATTCCCCCAAAACAAACCGGTAAAGCAGCCATAGCCGAAAGAAGTCCAAGCCATATATGATGACCTTCAAGCAGAAGAGGTCCGAACTAAACAACAGTGTTTCCTCCCAGAAAACCTGGGGGGAGGGGGGAAACAGAAGACAAAGAGGCGAAACAAAATGGGGTCAGTCATAAAGACTGGTAAGTCCTATCTACTTCTAGTATAAAAACAGGTAAAGGTAACATGACATGCATAAACTGAAGTAAACATAAGGATGACTACAAGATAGATAAGCTAAACCAAGATAACAGGCTGAACTACTGTATCAAGATAAACTAAGGTATCATGATAAACTACGGTGTCAAGATAAGTCAAAGTATCTTGTCGTCTAGTTTCTATCAAGTATAATATCGCAGGGTATCTATCAAGTACATTTCTCATGTTTCTAACCTGTACATTTGCTCTGCACCCTCCGTACTAGTATCCCTACCCGTATCATGTGTTAACTATGAATGTCCCTTGCCCAATGTCATGTAATGGTCCATGTCAACCTAATATATATAGCATATGTAGGTTTTCCCCAACTCGTATATTTCTTTCCAAGTGTATAAGTTCAGTCCTTTGCCGTAGGCTGTACGGGGTTTCCCATGTAAATCTATACCACCTCAACGTAGTACCATTTTATCCTTGATGTTGTTTTAAACTGCTACCCTTGATCTGGTTATGTTTTCTTACCATGAACTATTGCGTGTTCACTTAGGATTTATGCCACCTAGGACCACTAGGGATTGTGCTACCTAATGAACGTTTTTGTGTCTTGGTTCGGGATCAAGCCACCTAGGGCCACTAGGGATTATGCTACCCGTAAACCGTGCCCTTTTACCCCACGTATGAATCATGAATCGTTTTCCATGTCTAGACGCACATGTATCTCAATGTGCCATCCGAGTTCCGTGCCAGGGCAAATCAAGAAATACGGAACTCGGTCGGGAGCTTTAAGTCATCTGTCGATGCAGATATCAAGGTCTGTTTTTGTATCCGTGGCTATGGTCACACGCGACCCCTCCCTCAACTACTGAAAGGCAATCCAAGAAAAATCATGCACGAGAACTATACTCCGGCCCCCTATGCCCCACTTACCTTTTGGCCAACCTCACCCATAACTCGATAGCAAGTATATGGTCTGTTGGGAGTTCTCTGCCTTTCCGTACGTACACGATTGACTAAAGATGGTAGGTAGTCGACGACGCGCTATCCAGGGCAAAAACAAGAATCGACGACTCCACGCTAATCCATCCCAGTCTTTAGGTCGCTCGCATAGCAACCAAGGCATACTCTTGGTTCTTCTACCGCAGACCTTAACCTCTTGTGAGCCCAGGCGGATCATCTGCAACCTCACAGAGGGATACCAAGAGTATCCTCACGTCCCTCGAAGCTTCCGCTTCGTCACCCAGTTCGTTGGAGCCTTTATCTGGATCAGATATTGCTCCGCCTCGTGTATTTGTTTAAGCGATGACCTACCGTATTAGGTTACTCATCCGTTTGTGATCTGGTCTAATTCCCTTGACTATGGATTATTACTTAGTTATCCTAAACTAAGGTTTATCACTTAGTTTCCTTTCCCGTTATCCTTGTTAACTACGATTTTCCACCTAGTCCCTTGAACTAGGGTTTTGTCTAATGGGTTAAGTATTGTCATTCAGTTCATGACTTAACCCGCCTACGAATCATGTCAAGATTTGGCTAAGTATTTAAGTTCAAGACCTAGCCCTACAAGTTGGTTAAGTATACCAAGAAGCTCCTGACTTAACCATATTCAATCATCAAGTCAAATTGGTTAAGTATTAGTTTTTCTTAACCCTATCAGATTATCGTGTAGATTGGTTAAGCATAGATTACCTTAACCCCACCAGATTATCGTGTTAGATTGGTCAAGCATAGATTATCTTAACCCCATCAGATTATCGAGTCGGATTGGTTAAGTACGGATTAGCTTAACCCCACCTACTAATCGTATTACAATGGTTAAGTATATTTAAACAGTCTTGTGACTTAACCCTACCAAGTTCTTATATTAGGTTGGTTAAGTATAGGTTACTTAACCTCATCAAATCATCATGTATAATTGGTTAAGTATTAGTTACTTAACCTCATTAAATTATCATGTTAAATTGGTTAAGTATTGGTTACTTAACCTCATTGAATTATCAAGTTTAGATTGGTTAAGTGTTTAACTAAACCTTATCGAATTACCGTGTTTAGATTAGTTAAGTCTAGGTTAACTTAACTTCATCAAATTACCGTGTTTAGATTAGTTAAGTGTAGGTTACTTAACCCCATCTAATTACCATGTTGGATTAGTTAAGCATGAATTAGCTTAACCCCATCCCCTAACTGTATTTATTGGTTAAGTATCATTAAGAAATCAAGTCCAGTTTAACTTAACCTACCCATTCATGTCATATCGGTTAAGTGTCATTAGTCAAATTTACTTAACCTTATCATGTGGCATTAATTAAATTAATGCACTTTTAACCTCTCGCATTAGACCTTGTTGTGGTTACTAGTTAAGCCAGGCGGGTCCAGGTAGTTTTACACCACAACCTAGTCTAACCTCGGGTTTTAAGTGCTATGTTACCAACTACTCACATTGGGTCCTATTGTTTGTAGCCACTAGTTAAGCCGGGCGGGTCCGGGTAGATTTATGCTACAAACTCAACCCAACCTCGAGTTGGCCACTTTCATGTTTGGTCTAGTGTCATATTACACTTACAACCCATACGTGTCTAGTTTCAAGTCCCATGTTTACCCCACATGTCATGTCCACATTTAGGTGTATCATGAGTGTCATATTTTCACGAAATCCCATGTTAAATTATCACATCATAATCACGCTCGTCTAACCTACCCCAAGTCATGTTTCCAACCCAAGTAAAAGCGAGTCAACATAGTAAGGATACTATGCTACATATTTGCCTCAAAACATGCACGATGTCAAAAAGGGATTGGCCACAAACATGCATGGTATCATAAGGGGTTTGACCTCAAAATATGCATAGCATCATAAGGGGATTTTGGCCTCAAACATGCATAATGTCACAACGGGATTAGCCACAAACATGCATGATATTATAAGGGGGTTTGGGTTCATTTACATGCATAAGCCCCAAGTCATATTCATGTACATATTTCACAAGTCAAAGTGGTTTCAAGTATTCATGCCAACATTCCGCAAGTAAAGGTTCAATCTTTCATGATGGACTAGTTAAACATAACATAAGTGGCATGATTTAGTCACTAAGCATAGCCCAAAGTCATAGGTTCAAGATAAATGGGCAAACTAGGTTTCATGTAGATTAACATACTCATGTTCATCACATTTTATTCCATGTCACATTAGATTTATCGTTTAAATCTACAAGTAGCTAGAACTTACATAGCACGGCTAAGGGGTTATGAGCATGAATCGTCTTGACGAAGAAAGGTGGCCCCTTTATTGAAGAATCATCATGAAATTGGCCTAGCAACGTTGATCCACTCCCTTGATTTGATGTAGCAAGCTAGCACCTTTGATTTGGATCTTGTTTGAGTGCATAGTCTCTTGGAGCTGGAGATGGAGGCCATGATCAATGGAGATTTGGGCAGCACTTCGTTGCAAGAGTGATTTGTGAGGCTTTAAGCTAGGTCTAGGGGTCTTGTATAGAGATTAGGAGTAGTTTAGGCCGTAGGATAAACCCTAGGATAGATCTGAGCCCTCAAAATCCGTCACAGGCCCATAAAACCGAACCAAGACAGCAACAGGTGCACCCAGGCCAAAGTGGCCGGACCACCCAGGTCGACACCCGTGTCGACTGGGTAGTCGACCTGCCCCCTGGGCGTGTCGACTCCCCAGTCGACACCCTAGTCGACCTGGGGCTTGGGCGGGAATTTTCCCGCCCAGTCCGTTTGCCTCCAGATTTGAATTTCGAACTGTTTTTGAACTTGAATTTTTCTGAAAACTTTGACGGGCCATAACTTGGTCATATGGACTCCGATTTTCGAATACTCGAACTCTATTTCGCGTATTTTTCCGAGACGAACGCAATGGCACAGCCCGTTCCCCTTGATTCAGATTTTAACATTTAATTCTGCCTTGATTTACGTTATAACATGTTATTCAAAATACGGGTTGTTACATTCTCCTCACCTTAAAGGATTTCGTCCCCGAAATCTCCAAGTTAGAAAGAACGTATCCTACCATCCATCATCCATCTACTCAAAACATCATCTGCATGCAACCATTGTCCTTAGACGATTTCTAATGCCATATGAACATATGCAGAATGTGTGTGTATATGCTCTTTAGCTAATGCTAATGATCAGGCCTGAATGATCTTTCTAATGCAAAATATGTTTAGTGCCATGAGTCCAACATGTATACAAATAGTCCTAGTCATATAAACACTATATGTGTGCACAAGTATTCATCCATATGCAACATCCACATGATAACATATCCAATTTCATCCATAAACAAGTATAAATACTCGTGCATATGCAACATGAAATGTGACTGAGTCGATCTAGTATCTAGTGTGTATTCGCACATCCACGAGCAACCACTTGCAACCATTTGCAACCATATCAATCATAACATGTTTCAAATACATGTTTACATCCATAGGGTTCTACCTAAGGTTCCCAAGATAGGATCGAGAAGATAAACAAGACAAACTCCTTATGGGGTTTGCAACAGAGACAGGACCGAGAGGATATCCACCAAGCGATAGCATGCAAGTAAGCTCTACAGGAGAACCAAGGATCAAAGATATACTCTTAAAAAGATACATAATGCGCGCGTCTAAGCTGCATTTCCATGAGCTTAATTTCATTGTGCCTAGACCGCCTTTGACTTCATGATTTCGTAGCTCCTTGATTCCTATTTCCAAGGTATGAGTTGGAACTCATTTCACTATCGCCTCTCGTTCCACTTTCACTTATTCTTTCCCTAGTATACTTGGCTCAACCATACCTGCGTACTCATGCATGCTCTCCAAAATTGGCTAGTGAATTCTGGATCTCGTTTGCCGATGCCAATCCATGTTACCACGTGCACTTACTAGGGTGATTCCTATAACCCATGCCCAAGCGGAATGAACCATCCGCCTTATTGGTGAACGTTACTCGATCGAATCAGAGATTTCCGATAAATGTATTAAGAGATTCTAGGTAACTAACCACGACAGAACTCAAAAGGTTACATGAGACTTCGAGGTTACTACCAAGGCAAGTTAAGAGTTTGACTACCCTCCTTTCAAAACCGAGAATGGCATCCCTTACTGGGTAACCACTTCATCCCTAGAATCCATCCATAGCTTAACAATAGAAGCATTGCTTCTAATCTCAACACTTGGCATTTACACTCCCAATTCCAAACAAGTCATGAATAAATGGACCGATTCTCCAACCAGATTTTGGGACGAAAGTGGGATCTTCTACCATGCTAGTACTAAGGTGCAGAGACTTATCTATCGAAGCAGACTTAAATGATGTGATGATCAATACAAAGTCTGGACGGGATGATAGAAAAGAAAGGCCAAACCTTTAACAGAAACGGTACCATTCCTCTTAGGTACGCTAGAAATGAGAGCATACAATTGCCCTCTCGCTGATCTTGTCCATGTTTTCCTTCGTGGACTAATCCATACCAACAAGTTGCTTATCTTAAGCTCGTATCCTTTATCCTTGTTCTTACTATCCTTTCTTATAACGCGGTAACAAGTCTCTCGAGAACTTCCTCCATCGCACGGAAAAACACTTACGTAGCTAGACAAGGATTAGTCGCAGTTTAAAACTACCGTGACTACAGATGGAGGAATGAAAGGAAAAGAGGTTCAATCAAGGAAACAAAGGATAGTGCTAATGGCTTTTGGGGAATAGCCTTTAAAAACTTTTCTTGAAAAAAAATGCTTCTTTGTAAATGGTTTTTCAAATAGTTTTCAGAAGGTTTTAAAAATTTTGCCTAGTCTGGTAACCTTCTGCTCTGATACCAATTGTAACACCCCACCTCCGCCAGGGTCACTCATAAAGGAATGCACTAGGTTTGGAGGGGCATTATTGGTAAACATGACAGAAATATTACAAGACAGAACATATAAAACAGCGGAAGTAAAACAAATTCCATTACTTTATAAAACATCAAGGTCTAAAGCCTTTTACATCAGAGTACATAGAAACCTGTCTTGCAAATAGTAAAGAAGCATGACCTTTTTATAAATTATTCCCCCAAAACAAACCGGTAAAGCAGCCATAGCCGAAAGAAGTCCAAGCCATATATGATGACCTTCAAGCAGAAGAGGTCCGAACTAAACAACAGTGTTTCCTCCCTGTAAACCTGGGGAGGGGGGGGGGAACGGAAGACAAAGAGGCGAAACAAAACGGGGTCAGTCATAAAGACTGGTAAGTCCTATCTACTTCCAGTATAAAAACAGGTAAAGGTAACATGACATGCATAAACTGAAAGTAAACATAAGGATGACTACAAGATAAATAAGCTAAACCAAGATAACAGGATGAACTACTGTATCAAGATAAACTAAGGTATCATGATAAACTACGGTGTCAAGATAAGTCAAAGTATCTTGTCGTATGGTTTCTATCAAGTATAATATCGCAGGGTATCTATCAAGTACATTTCTTATGGTTCTAACCTGTACATTTGCTCTACACCCTCCGTACTAGTATCCCAACCCGTATCATGTGTTAACTATGAATGTCCCTTGCCCAATGTCATGTAATGGTCCATGTTAACCTAATATATATAGCATATGTAGGTTTTCCCCAACTCGTATATTTCTTTCCAAGTGTATAAGTTCATTCCTTTGCCGTAGGCCGTACGGGCTTTCCCATGTAAATCTATACCACCTCAACGTAGTACCATTTTATCCTTGATGTTGTTTTAAACTGCTACCCTTGATCTGGTTATGTTTTCTTACCATGAACTATCGCGTGTTCACTTTGGATTTATGCCACCTAGGACCACTAGGGATTGTGCTACCTAATGAACGTTTTCGTGTCTTGGTTCGGGTTCAAGCCACCTAGGGCCACTAGGGATTATGCTACCCGTCAACCGCGCCCTTTTACCCCACGTATGAATCGTGAATCGTTTTCCATGTCTAGACGCACATGTATCTCAATGTGCCATCCGAGTTCCGTGCCAGGGCAAATCAAGAAATACGGAACTCGGTCGGGAGCTTTAAGTCATCTGCCGATGCAGATATCAAGGTCTGTTTTTGTATCCGTGGCTATGGTCCCACGTGACCCCTCCCTCAACTACTGAAAGGCAATCCAAGAAAAATCATGAACAAGAACTATACTCCGGCCCCCTATGCCCCCACTTACCTATTGGCCAACCTCACCCATAACTCGATAGCAAGTATATGGTCTGTTGGGAGTTCTCTGCCTTTCCGTATGTAAACGATTGACTAAAGATGGTAGGTAGTCGACGAAGCGCTATCCAGGGCAAAAACAAGAATCGAAGACTCCACGCTAATCCATCCCAGTCTTTAGGTCGCTCGCATAGCAACCAAGGCATACTCTTGGTTCTTCTACCGCAGACCTTAACCTCTTGTGAGCCCAGGCGGATCATCTGCAACCTCACAGAGGGATACCAAGAGTATCCTCACGTCCCTCGAAGCTTCCACTTCGTCACCCTGTTCGTTGGAGCCTTTATCTAGATCATATTTTGCTCCGCCTCGTGTATTTGTTTAAGCGATGACCTACCGTATCAGGTTACTCATCCGTTCGTGATTTGGTCTAATTCCCTTGACTAAGGATTATTACTTAGTTATCCTAAACTAAGGTTTATCACTTAGTTTCCTTTCCCGTTATCCTTGTTAACTACGATTTTCCACCTAGTCCCCTGAACTAGGGTTTTGTCTAATGGATTAAGTATTGTCATTCCAGTTCATGACTTAACCCGCCTACGAATCATGTCAAGATTTGGCTAGTTCAAGACCTAGCCCTATAAGTTGGTTATGTATACCAAGAAGCTCCTGACTTAACCCTATTCAATCATCAAGTCAAATTGGTTAAGTATTAGTTTGTCTTAACCCTATCAGATTATCGTGTTAGATTGGTTAAGCATAGATTACCTTAACCCCACCAGATTATCGTGTTAGATTGGTCAAGCATAGATTATCTTAACCCCATCAGATTATCGAGTCGGATTGGTTAAGTACGGGTTAGCTTAACCCCACCCACTAATCGTATTACAATGGTTAAGTATATTTAAACAGTCTTGTGACTTAACCCTACCAAGTTCTTATATTAGGTTGGTTAAGCATATGTTACTTAACCTCATCAAATCATCATGTATAATTGGTTAAGTATTAGTTACTTAAACTCATTAAATTATCATGTTAAATTGGTTAAGTATTGGTTACTTAACCTCATTGAATTATCAAGTTTAGATTGGTTAAGTGTTTAACTTAACCTTATCGAATTACCGTGTTTAGATTAGTTAAGTCTAGGTTAACTTAACTTCATCAAATTACCGTGTTTAGATTAGTTAAGCGTAGGTTACTTAACCCCATCTAATTACCATGTCGGATTAGTTAAGCATGAATTAGCTTAACCCCATCCCCTAACTGTATTTTTCGGTTAAGTATCATTAAGAAATCAAGTCCGGTTTAACTTAACCTACCCATTCATGTCATATCGGTTAAGTGTCATTAGTCAAATTTACTTAACCTTATCATGTGGCATTAATTAAATTAATGCACTTTTAACCTCTCACATTAGACCTTGTTGTGGTTACTAGTTAAGCCGGGCGGGTCCGGGTAGTTTTACACCACAACCTAGTCTAACCTCGGGTTTTAAGTGCTATGTGACCAACTACTCACATTGGATCCTATTATTTGTAGCCACTTGTTAAGCCGGGCGGGTCCGGGTAGATTTATGCTACAAACTCAACCCAACCTCGAGTTGGCCACTTTCATGTTTGGTCTAGTGTCATATTACACTTACAACCCATACGCGTCTAGTTTCAAGTCCCATGTTTGCCCCTCATGTCATGTCCACATTTAGGTGTATCATGAGTGTCATATTTTCATGAAATCCCATGTCAAATTATCACGTCATAATCACGATCGTCTAACCTACCCCAAATCGTGTTTCCAACCCAAGTAAAAGCGAGTCAACATAGTAAGGATACTATGCTACATATTGGCCTCAAAACATGCACGATGTCAAAAAGAGATTGGCCACAAACATGCATGGTATCATAAGGGTTTGGCCTCAAAATATGCATAGCATCATAAGGGGTTTTTGGCCTCAAACATGCATAATGTCACAATGGGATTAGCCACAAACATGCATGATATCATAAGGGGGGATGGTTTCATTTACATGCATAAGCCCCAAGTCATATTCATGTACATATTTCACAAGTCAAAGTGGTTTCAAGTATTCATGCCAACATTCCGCAAGTAAAGGTTCAATCTTTCATGATGGACTAAGTTAAACATAACATAAGTGGCATGATTTAGTCACTAAGCATAGCCCAAAGTCATAGGTTCAAGCAAAAGGGGCAAACTAGGTTTCATGTAGATTAACATACTCATGTTCATCGCATTTTATTCCATGTCACATTAGATTTATCGTTTAAATCTACAAGTAGCAAGAACTTACGTAGCATGGCTAAGGGGTTATGAGCATGAATCGTCTTGACGAAGAAAGGTGGCTCCTTTATTGAAGAATCATCATGAAATTGGCCTAGCAACGTTGATCCACTCCCTTGATTTGATGTAGCAAGCTAGCACCTTTGATTCGGATCTTGTTTGAGTGCATAGTCTCTTGGAGTTGGAGATGGTGGCCATGATCAATGGAGATTTGGGCAGCACTTCGTTGCAAGAGTGATTTGTGAGGGTTTAAGCTAGGTCTAGGGGTCTTTTTATAGAGATTAGGAGTAGTTTAGGCCGTAGGATAAACCCTAGGGTAGATCTGAGCCCTCAAAATCCGCCACAGGCCCATAAAACCGAGCCAAGACAGCAGCAGGTGCACCCAGGCCAAAGTGGTCGGACCACCCAGGTCGACACCCGTGTCGACTGGGCAGTCGACCTGCCCCCTGGGCGTGTCGACTCCCCAGTCGACACCCCAGTCGACCTGGGGCTTGGGCAGGATTTTTCCCGCCCAGTCCGTTTTGCTCCAGATTTGAATTTCGAACTGTTTTTGAACTTGAATTTTTCTGAAAACTTTGACGGACCATAACTTGGTCATACGGACTCCGATTTTCGAAAACTCGAACTCTCTATTTCGCGTATTTTTCCGAGACGAACGCAATGGCATAGCCCGTTCCCCTTGATTCAGATTTAAACATTTAATTTGCCTTGATTTACGTTATAACATGTTATTCAAAATACGGGTTGTTACAATGGCCATTCATTCTGTAACACCCCGCCTCCGCTAGGGTCACTCGCAAAGGAATGCACTAGCTTTAGAGGGGCATTATTGGTAAACATGCACAGAAATATCACAAGACAGAACATATAAAATAGCGGAAGTAAAATCGAACTTTCATAAACATGAATACATAAGGTCTAAAGCCTTTTACATCAGAGTACAACAAAACCTGTCTTGCAATAGTGAAGAAGCATAAAGACTTTTTCATAAATTATTCCCCAAATAAAAACAGTAAAGTAGCCATAGCCAGGAAAAGTCCAAGCCATCCATGATGACCTTCAAGCAGAAGAAGTCCGAACTAAACAGCAGTGTTTCCTCCCTGTAACCTGGGGGAAACGGAAGAAAAGAGGCAAAACAAAACGGGTCAGTCAAAAAGACTGAGTAAGCCCTATCTACTATTAGTATAAAAACTAGTAAAGTTAACTGACATGAGAAACTGAGATGAACATAAGCATGATAACAAGATAGGTAAGCTAAATCAAAATAACAGGATGAACTACTGAACTCAGATAAACTAAGATGTCATGATAAATTACGATGTCAAGACAAAACAAGGTATCACATCGTCAGGTTCCTATCAAGTATAATATTCCAAGATATCTATCACGTATAACGTCCCATGGTATCTATCATGTATATCTGCTCTGCACCTACCGTACTAGTATCCCAACTGTATTACGTGTTATCCGTGAATGACCCTTACTCAGAAGTCGTGTAATGGTCCCTGTCAACCTAATATGCCGCATATATAGGTTACTCAACTCATATGTTTCTTTCCATGTATAAGTTCAGTTCTTTGCCGTAGGCTGTACGGGCTTTCCCATGTAAACGGTTTATCCTTGAAGTTGGTTTGGACTGCAACCCTTGATCTAGTTGTGTTTCCTTACCATGAACTATCGCGCGTCCACTTAGGATTTATGCCACCTAGGACCGCTAGGGATTATGCTACCTAATGAACGTTTCCGTGTCTCGGTTTGGGTTTTGGCCACCTAGGACCACTAGGGATTACGCCACCCATCAACCGCGCCCTTGATCCCACGTATGTATCGTGAATCGTTTTCCATGTCTAGATGCACATGTTCCCCAATGTGCCATCCGAGTTCCGTGCCAGGGCAAATCAAGAAATACGGAACTCGGTCGGGAGCTTTAAATCGTCTGCCGATGCAGATATCAAGGTCTGTTTTTGTACCCGTGGCTATGGTCCCACGTGACCCCTCCCTCAACTACTGAAAGGCAATCCAAGAAAAATCATGTATAAGAACCACTCCACGGCCCCACTATAGCCCACTTTCCTACGGGCCAACCTCACCCATGACTCGATAGCAAGCACATGGTCTGTTGGGGGTTCCCTGCCTTTCCGCACGTATACGATTGACTAAAGATGGTAGGTAGTCGGCGATGTGCTATCCAGGGCAAAAACAAGAATCGTCGACTCCACGCTAATCCATCCCAGTCTTTAGGTTGCTCGCATAGCAACCAAGGCATACTCTTGGTCCTTCTAACGCAGACCTTAACCTCTCATGGGCCTAGTATAATTACCTGGCAGCCCACAGAGGGATCCCAAGAATATCCTCACGTCCCCCGAAGCTTCCACTTCGGCACCCAGTGCGCTGGAGCTTTTATCCAAGTCAGATAACTTGCTCCCCCTCGTATACTAAGCGATGACCTACCGTATCAGGTTACTCATCGTTTTGAGAATTAGTCCTATGTCCTTAGCTAAGAATTATTACTTAGTTACCCTTAACTAAGGTTTACCACTTAGCTTCCTTTCCCGTTATCCTTGATTAACCATGGTTTTCTACCTAGTTCTTCTAGCTAGGGTTTGTCTATTGGGTTAAGTGTTATCATTCAAGTCCATGACTTAACCCGCCCACGAATCATGTCAAAGATTGGCTAAGTATTTAAGTTCAAGACTTAGTCCCACAAGTTGGTTAAGTGTACCCAGAGGCTCATGACTTAACCCTATCAAGTCAAATTGGTCAAGTACTAGCTTACCTTAATCCTATCGGATTATCTTGCTAGATCGATTAAGCATAGATTATCTTAATCCCATCAAATTATCGAGTCGGATTGGTTAAGTATAGGTTGGCTTAACCCCATCCTCTAATCGTACTACAATGGTTAAGTATATTCTAAAAAGTTCTTGTGACTTAACCTTATCAGGTCGGCGTATTAGATTGGTTAAGTGTAAGTTACTTAACCCCATCAAATCATCATGTATAATTGGTTAAGTATAAGTTGCTTAACCCCATTAAATTATCACGTTAAGTTGGTTAAGTATTGGTTACTTAACCTCATTGAATTACCGAGTTTAAATTGGTTAAGTGTTTAACTTAACCCCATCGAATTACCGTGTTTAGATTAGTTAAGTGTGGATTACTTAACCCCATTTAATTACCGTGTCGGATTAGTTAGGTGCAAATTACTTAACCCCATCCCCTAATCATCTTGTATGGTTAAGTGTCATTAAGAAAACTTACTTAACCTTGCCAAATTATCATGTTGGATTGATTAAGTGTTGGTTAACTTAATCCCCGTCCACTAGTCGTATAAAAAATGGTTAAGTGTCATTAGGCAAATCAAATCACTTAACCTACCCAACCTTGTCATGTTTTGTTAAGTATCATTAGCCTAACCAATTTACTTAACCCATTTACCCATGTCATATTTGGTTAAGAGTCATTAATCAAATTAACTTAACCCTATCATGTGGCATTAATTACTTAATGCACCCCAACCTCTCACATTAGACTTTGTTGTGGTTACTAGTTAAGCCGGTCGGTTCCGAGTAGCTTTACACCACAACTTGGTCTAACCTCGGGTTCAAGCACAACATGACCAACTTCTCACATTGGATCCTATTGTTTTCAACTACTAGTTAGGCCGGTCGGTTCCGGGTAGTTTTACGTTGCAAACTCAACCCAACCTTGAGTTGGCCACTTTCATGTTTAGTCTAGTGTCATGTTCATAGTCAAGTTTTCAAGCAATTGGGTAGACCTAACTTAATAGGTAAATTCCCAATGGGTAGACCTAACTTAATAGGTAAATTCCCACGCTTATGTTTTTATGCATACTTACATGTCAACTTCCATGTTATACTTCAAGTCATGTTTTCAAGTATAAACACATGTCATATTTAACGTTACATGTTGTCATGTTTATACCCATTTACCCAAGTCATATTCATGTCATTATGTTTCCCCATAATGTGACCCCAATGCTTTTTAAACTAGCATATACGTTCGCAACAACGTGATGGATTAAAAGAAGAGACTTGGCAAAGGAATGACAAAAATGGGTATTAAGCCACAAGTTAATCATGGTGGCAAATGAGGCACAAATGTGTTTATTAGCTTGCATGTTACATTCTTAAGCCTCAAAAACATGCATCAACCCAAACTTGGTACATAAGCGAATCATGGTGACAAAAGACATGGAATGATGGCTAGAAACTCGCATATATCATCATATAAGGATTATGACTTCATATGCAAGTTGACATAATGATTATGAAGATTCTCATGTTGCATAATGCAACATTTCAACATAAAGGTTGTGGCTTTTAGCTCATAAGATCAAGATAATGACTTCATAAACTTGCATAACATGATAGCATGCATCATTCTAATTAATCAAACCCAAACTTTCAACATGAACATTTAACTTCATAGTTAATATCTAAGAGTAGGGAAGGGCTTACATTGCTATGAAGGCCTAAATCGATTAAACTAAAGCTTGTGATGAAGCTTATGCATGCCATCATCCAAAAACCCAAAGATGGATGCTCCAAATCAACAAATACACCATCTTTATGAACAAAGACCAAAACTTTTGCCTTGAAATCAACTTGAGGAGCTCTCATACTAACATATGGACTCTCTAATACTCTCATGATCATGAAACCTCTCATAGAAATGAAGATAGCATTTTGGCAAGAGGATGGAGGCTAGGGTTTTGAGTGGAGGCCATGATCACTAGAAATTTTGGCATAGTTTAGTTGTAGGATCAATTAATGAGGGTTTAGGCTAGGTTAGGGGTCTTTTTATAGAGATTAGGGGTAGTTTAGGCCGTTAGATTAATCCTAGGATAGATCCCAGCCCTCAAAAATCGTCACAAGCCTCCAAAACAAGACCAAGGGCCAAAACAGGTGCACTAGGCCAGCCAGGGTCAAGCCAGAAGGCTGTGCAGGTTTCTGGCTCGACACGGGCGCACTTCCCAAGTGCGCCAGTGTATTTTTGTGCTAGCGCACTTCACAAGTGCGCCAGTGCATTCTGGCTTGTTTTCGGTTTTTCTGCCTAACTTCGTTCGTCCATATCTTCTTCATACGGACTCCGATTTACGAAATTTTGGACTCTATTTCGCGTATTTTTCCGAGACGAACGCAATGGCGCAAGCCGTTTATCCTGATTCAGATTTTATAATTTAATTCTGCCTTGATTCTTGTCTTAACACGTTGCTAAAAATTCGGGTTGTTACATCCTCCCCAACTTAAAGGATTTCGTCCCTGAAATCTCCAAGTTAGGAGGAACATATCCTACCATCCATCATCCATCTACTCAAAACATCATCCACAAGCAACCATTGTCCTTAGATGATTTCTAATGCTATATGAATATATGCAAAACGTGTGTGTATATGCACTTATCTAATGTAAATGATCAGGCCTGAGTGATCTAATGCAAAATATGTATAGTGCCATGAATCCAACATGTATGCAAATAGTCCTAGTCATATAGATACTATATGCGTGCACAATCATTCATTCATATGCAACAACCGCATGATAATACATTCGATTTCATCCATAAACAAGTATAAATACTCGTGCATATGCAATATGAAATGTGACCGAGTCGAGCTAGAATCTAATGTGTATTCGCGCATCCACGAGCAACCACTTGCAACCATATCAATCATAACATGTTTCAAATACATGTTTACATCCATAGGGTTCTACCTAGGATTCCCTGAAACATGGTCGAGAAGAAAAACAAGACAAACTCCTTACGGGGTTTGTAACAGAAAATAGGACCGAGAGGATGTCCACAAAAGATAGCCTACAAGTAAGCTCTACAGAAAACAGGGATCAAGGATATACTCCCAAAAGAGATATCATGCGCGTATATAGTCTTTGACCATCAGAGTCGTATTTCCTCGAGCTTAATTCCATTGTGCCTTGACCGTCTTTTAACTTCGCGATTTCGTAGCTTCCTATTTCCTGTTTCCATAACATGAGCTGGAACTCATTTCTTCGTCGCCTCTCGTTCCACTTGCACACTTGGCGCAAACATGACTGCGTACTCATGATCTCATGCAAGCTTTCCAAAATTCACTAGTGAATCTCGGACCTCGTACCACAAGGTATTCCACGTAGAAGAACTTTCTCTTGAAAGTAAACAGATGCCAACCAGGTTATCAAGCGCACTTACTAGGGTGATTTCTATAACCCACGCATAAGTGAAGTAAACCATCCGTCTTATCGACGAACACCACTCGATCGGGCTTCAAATTTCCAATAAAGGCATCAAGGGATTCTAAGTAACTAGTCATGACAGAACCTCAAAAAGGTTACATGATACTTCGAGGGTATTACCAAGGCTAATCAAAAGGTCTAACTACCCTCCTATCAAAACCGAGAGTGGCATCCCCTACTGTATAATCACTTCATCCCTAGAATCCATCCATGGCTTATAAACATAAGCATTATTTCCAAACTCAACACTTGGCATAGACATTCTCAAATCCAAACAAGTCATGTATAAATGGACTGATTCTCCAATAGGACTTTGAGACAAAAATGGGATTCTCTATTACGCTAGTACTTAAGGTGCAGAGACTCAACTATCGAAGCAGACTTAAATGATACGAACAACGAAGTCCTAACGGGATGGTAGAGAAGAAAAGCTAAACCTTTAACGAGATCGTTACCCTCCTTCCGAGGTACTCTAGAAATGAGAGCATACTACTGCCCTCCCGATGATCTTGTCCTTGTCCCATGATACTTAACTATCCGTCCCGTTCCACCATGCCAAAGGTACTCTCTCGTCATGGGTTTCATTGTTCATCTTTCTCTCTCATTCTGGGTTGAGCCATACCAACAAGTTGTTCATCCTTAAACTCGCATCCTTCATCCTCTTTCTCACTATCCTTTCTTATAACGCGGCCATTGGTCTCTCGAGAACCACCTCCATCGCATGGAAAGTACTTTCGTAGATAGAAAAGACTAGTCGCAGTTAAAACCACTGTGACTACAGATGGAGGAAAGAAAGGAAAAGAGATTTAATTAAGGAAACAAGGATAATGCTAATGGCCTTTGGGGAATAGCCTTTTCTTTTTAAAAGAAAACTTTCTTGAAAAATGCTTCTTTATAAACGATTTTCAAATAGTTTTCAGAAGGTCTTTAAAAACTTTTGCCCAATCTGGTAACCTTTTGCTCTGATACCAAATGTAACACCCCGCCTCCGCTAGGGTCACTCGCAAAGGAATGCACTAGCTTTAGAGGGGCATTATTGGTAAACATGCACAGAAATATCACAAGACAGAACATATAAAATAGCGGAAGTAAAATTGAACTTTCATAAACATGAATACATAAGGTCTAAAGCCTTTTACATCAGAGTACAACAAAACCTGTCTTGCAATAGTGAAGAAGCATAAAGACTTTTTCATAAATTATTCCCCAAATAAAAACAGTAAAGTAGCCATAGCCAGGAAAAGTCCAAGCCATCCATGATGACCTTCAAGCAGAAGAAGTTCGAACTAAACAGCAGTGTTTCCTCCCTGTAACCTGGGGGGGAAACGGAAGAAAAGAGGCGAAACAAAACGGGTCAGTCAAAAAGACTGAGTAAGCCCTATCTACTATTAGTATAAAAACTAGTAAAGTTAACTGACATGAGAAACTGAGATGAACATAAGCATGATAACAAGATAGGTAAGCTAAATCAAAATAACAGGATGAACTACTGAACTCAGATAAACTAAGATGTCATGATAAATTACGATGTCAAGACAAAACAAGGTATCACATCGTCAGGTTCCTATCAAGTATAATATTCCAAGATATCTATCACGTATAACGTCCCATGGTATCTATCCTGTATATCTGCTCTTCACCTACCGTACTAGTATCCCAACTGTATTACGTGTTATCCGTGAATGACCCTTACTCAGAAGTCGTGTAATGGTCCCTGTCAACCTAATATGCCGCATATATAGGTTACTCAACTCATATGTTTCTTTCCATGTATAAGTTCAGTTCTTTGCCGTAGGCTGTACGGGCTTTCCCATGTAAACGGTTTATCCTTGAAGTTGTTTTGGACTGCAACCCTTGATCTAGTTGTGTTTCCTTACCATGAACTATCGCGCATCCACTTAGGATTTATGCCACCTAGGACCGCTAGGGATTATGCTACCTAATGAACGTTTCCGTGTCTCGGTTTGGGTTTTGGCCACCTAGGACCACTAGGGATTACGCCACCCGTCAACCACACCCTTGATCCCACGTATGTATCGTGAATCGTTTTCCATGTCTAGATGCACATGTTCCCCAATGTGCCATCCGAGTTCCGTGCCAGGGCAAATCAAGAAATACGGAACTCGGTCGGGAGCTTTAAATCGTCTGCCGATGCAGATATCAAGGTCTGTTTTTGTACCCGTGGCTATGGTCCCACGTGACCCCTCCCTCAACTACTGAAAGGCAATCCAAGAAAAATCATGTATAAGAACCACTCCACGGCCCCACTATAGCCCACTTTCCTACGGGCCAACCTCACCCATGACTCGATAGCAAGCACATGGTCTGTTGGGGGTTCCCTGCCTTTCCGTACGTACACGATTGACTAAAGATGGTAGGTAGTCGGCGATGTGCTATCCAGGGCAAAAACAAGAATCGTCGACTCCACGCTAATCCATCCCAGTCTTTAGGTTGCTCGCATAGCAACCAAGGCATACTCTTGGTCCTTCTAACGTAGACCTTAACCTCTCATGGGCCTAGTATAATTACCTGGCAGCCCACAGAGGGATCCCAAGAATATCCTCACGTCCCCCGAAGCTTCCACTTCGGCACCCAGTGCGCTGGAGCTTTTATCCAAGTCAGATAACTTGCCCCCCCTCGTATACTAAGCGATGACCTACCGTATCAGGTTACTCATCGTTTTGAGAATTAGTCCTATGTCCTTAGCTAAGAATTATTACTTAGTTACCCTTAACTAAGGTTTACCACTTAGCTTCCTTTCCCGTTATCCTTGATTAACCATGGTTTTCTACCTAGTTCTTCTAGCTAGGGTTTGTCTATTGGGTTAAGTGTTATCATTCAAGTCCATGACTTAACCCACCCACGAATCACGTCAAAGATTGGCTAAGTATTTAAGTTCAAGACTTAGTCCCACAAGTTGGTTAAGTGTACCCAGAGGCTCATGACTTAACCCTATCAAGTCAAATTGGTCAAGTACTAGCTTACCTTAATCCTATCGGATTATCTTGCTAGATCGATTAAGCATAGATTATCTTAATCCCATCAAATTATCGAGTCGGATTGGTTAAGTATAGGTTGGCTTAACCCCATCCTCTAATCGTACTACAATGGTTAAGTATATTCTAAAAAGTTCTTGTGACTTAACCTTATCAGGTCGGCGTATTAGATTGGTTAAGTGTAAGTTACTTAACCCCATCAAATCATCATGTATAATTGGTTAAGTATAAGTTGCTTAACCCCATTAAATTATCACGTTAAGTTGGTTAAGTATTGGTTACTTAACCTCATTGAATTACCGAGTTTAAATTGGTTAAGTGTTTAACTTAACCCCATCGAATTACCGTGTTTAGATTAGTTAAGTGTGGATTACTTAACCCCATTTAATTACCGTGTCGGATTAGTTAGGTGCAAATTACTTAACCCCATCCCCTAATCATCTTGTATGGTTAAGTGTCATTAAGAAAACTTACTTAACCTTGCCAAATTATCATGTTGGATTGATTAAGTGTTGGTTAACTTAATCCCCGTCCACTAGTCGTATAAAAAATGGTTAAGCATCATTAGGCAAATCAAATCACTTAACCTACCCAACCTTGTCATGTTTTGTTAAGTATCATTAGCCTAACCAATTTACTTAACCCATTTACCCATGTCATATTTGGTTAAGAGTCATTAATCAAATTAACTTAACCCTATCATGTGGCATTAATTACTTAATGCACCCCAACCTCTCACATTAGACTTTGTTGTGGTTACTAGTTAAGCCGGTCGGTTCCGGGTAGCTTTACACCACAACTTGGTCTAACCTCGGGTTCAAGCACAACATGACCAACTTCTCACATTGGATCCTATTGTTTGCAACTACTAGTTAGGCCGGTCGGTTCCGGGTAGTTTTACGTTGCAAACTCAACCCAACCTTGAGTTGGCCACCTTCATGTTTAGTCTAGTGTCATGTTCATAGTCAAGTTTTCAAGCAATTGGGTAGACCTAACTTAATAGGTAAATTCCCAATGGGTAGACCTAACTTAATAGGTAAATTCCCACGCTTATGTTTTTATGCATACTTACATGTCAACTTCCATGTTACACTTCAAGTCATGTTTTCAAGTATAAACACATGTCATATTTAACGTTACATGTTGTCATGTTTATACCCATTTACCCAAGTCATATTCATGTCATTATGTTTCCCCATAATGTGACCCCAACGCTTTTTAAACTAGCATATACGTTCGCAACAACGTGATGGATTAAAAGAAGAGACTTGGCAAAGGAATGACAAAAATGGGTATTAAGCCACAAGTTAATCATGGTGGCAAATGAGGCACAAATGTGTTTATTAGCTTGCATGTTACATTCTTAAGCCTCAAAAACATGCATCAACCCAAACTTGGTACATAAGCGAATCATGGTGACAAAAGACATGGAATGATGGCTAGAAACTCGCATATATCATCATATAAGGATTATGACTTCATATGCAAGTTGACATAATGATTATGAAGATTCTCATGTTGCATAATGCAACATTTCAACATAAAGGTTGTGGCTTTTAGCTCATAAGATCAAGATAATGACTTCATAAACTTGCATAACATGATAGCTTGCATCATTCTAATTAATCAAACCCAAACTTTCAACATGAACATTTAACTTCATAGTTAATATCTAAGAGTAGGGAAGGGCTTACATTGCTATGAAGGCCTAAATCGATTAAACTAAAGCTTGTGATGAAGCTTATGCATGCCATCATCCAAAAACCCAAAGATGGATGCTCCAAATCAACAAATACACCATCTTTATGAACAAAGACCAAAACTTTTGCCTTGAAATCAACTTGAGGAGCTCTCATACTAACATATGGACTCTCTAATACTCTCATGATCATGAAACCTCTCATAGAAATGAAGATAGCATTTTGGCAAGAGGATGGAGGCTAGGGTTTTGAGTGGAGGCCATGATCACTAGAAATTTTGGCATAGTTTAGTTGTAGGATCAATTAATGAGGGTTTAGGCTAGGTTAGGGGTCTTTTTATAGAGATTAGGGGTAGTTTAGGCCGTTAGATTAACCCTAGGATAGATCCCAGCCCTCAAAAATCGTCACAAGCCTCCAAAACAAGACCAAGGGCCAAAACAGGTGCACTAGGCCAGCCAGGGTCAAGCCAGAAGGCTGTGCAGGTTTCTGGCTCGACACGGGCGCACTTCCCAAGTGCGCCAGTGTATTTTTGTGCTAGCGCACTTCACAAGTGCGCCAGTGCATTCTGGCTTGTTTTCGGTTTTTCTGCCTAACTTCGTTCGTCCATATCTTCTTCATACGGACTCCGATTTACGAAATTTTGGACTCTATTTCGCGTATTTTTCCGAGATGAACGCAATGGCGCAAGCCGTTTATCCTGATTCAGATTTTATAATTTAATTCTGCCTTGATTCTTGTCTTAACACATTGCTAAAAATTCGGGTTGTTACACATTCCTTTGAAATGAAAACATGCTGACCGCAAACTACAGACCAAAGACAATTAGCAGAATTCTCTGGTATGAATTTTGGTAGGTTAAGGTTGGCATAGAACAAACGAATCATAATATGATTAATTTCTACATTGTTCTTATCAAAGGTAAGAAGTGATTTAATACGAGACTTATCCAGTATTTCTTCAACATCATAGAGGATAAAAGCAGAAAGATTTATGAAAGAACCTTCATGAATGGTGTAATCCTTCATAGCATTCCAACATTTCAGTGCAATAGGATCCATGAGCCATTGTTTGATGTTAGAATCTATGGGTTGGAGTGAAGTGGAACTTGATTTCTTGTGTTTCTTTTGAGGTGGTGCCATCGATTATAGAGAAATTGATTTGGGGGTGTTTGTTTTTCAGGGATTTGAGAGAAAGGAGATAAATAAATAGTGAAGAGGTAGGATATATGAATCAACGTGTGAATTTGTTGAAAAAACTGAAAAACGCGTAACCGGTCGATCGTTAGGGTTGGAACGGTCGACTGATGTCTGGAAGTTTTAATTCCAGAGAACTTTACCGGTCAACTGGTTGAATTATACCGGTCTACTAGTGTCTGAAACACAAATTTCCAAAGAAGATAGCCGGTCGACTGGTGGGATATAGACCAGTCGACTGGTTGACTTTTGAGTTGAAAAAATTCTAGAGAGTTGAACGGTCGACTGGTAATTTTTCTGGCAGTTGACCGGTTCCAAAATTTAAATATTTCCAGAGACTTGATCGGTCGACTGGTCCATTCCTGACGGTCGACCGTTTATGTATATATTTGTTTTTCTAGATTTATGAGTGCTTAAAAAATTATATAAATTTTATTTCAACTCAACATGGATTTGAAAAACAAAATACATGAAAAACCAAAAAATAAGAATTAAAACAAAAACTTATTATGCAACAAAAACGATATAAATTAATGAGAGGTGGATGACTTGTCTTCGGATGTTTCTTTAATATTCGTAACTCTTGGTGTCCATGGCGACCAATTTTCTCTTGCCCCTTCATTTCTCGCGTAATTACGATCCCATGAGTTAGGACTTCGAGATGTAGATGGAGGAGGTGGCATTGGTTCGTGAACCCCGTGTCTATCCGTGCTACAGAAAAATGACGTCATTCGCTCTAATAGAGTTAAACTATCAGATGCGAGTTTTTGTTCATAATGAAGTTGACGCTGGAGATCTATCTGATGTTTAGTGTAGTGATGAATTTCACTAATCTTCTCTCTTTTTCATGGAGAACAGAATAATGCTTTCTTAGCATGTTTGGGTTTTGATGTATCCATGGGGGCATGCGAACATTCCGGTCTACTCTTTGGTGTTTCCGGAGAGTAGTATTCTTCATCCATAAAACAGTCGACCGCCCAAAAAGGACCAGTCAACCGGTCAGGCTGTTTTTTGCATATAATGGCTATTTTTCTGGAATTTTTAATTTTACAGAAACTCAACCAGTCGATCGGTGATTTTCAACCAGTCGACCGTTTTTGAACAGCAAGTTTTTTTATGAAAGGTTGCTTCTATTTGTGAAGAGATTTCTATTCAATAATCAAAGGAAATGGACATAACTTTTTATAGAAACTCTTCATGAAGAATTACTACCTTTATACTATTATATAAACAACTTCAAACTTGTTTTACAATCACAAAATCATTCTATATTCTCTCTAATTTCTAAATTACATTTTCATACTCTTTGCAAAACAAAAGCTCTCCAAATTTCAAATACTTGTTGAATTCTTGAATCAATTTAATATCATTTGATTCAACAAGCATTCTACTTCCTTAAATCTACGCATTCAAAGTATATACTTGAGGATCATATTATAGGAAGATTGTACTCAAAATGTTGACTATCCGTGTTGAATCAAGAACACAAGCAGAAGTCAAAACTATTGTATTAGTTGAAGACCTGTGTGTGATCAGGCAAGTGTTGAAGTCCTATGTGTGATCAGGCAAGTGTTGAATTCATGTGTGTGACCAGGCAAGAGTTGAAGTCCTCGTGTTGTTAGAGGCGTGAAATCCCGTTCGGCTGCTCGAGTATTGTAAACCTGTTCCTCCGGGTGAAGTGAGGTAGTTGATTAGTGAAAATCCAGAGAGAGGTCTGGGACTGGAAGTAGGACGGTGCTCCGAACCAGTATAAAAATCCCTAGTGTGATTTTTCCTTTTACTGTTTTTTCTATATTATTCTTCCGTTATTAGTTATTTCTTTATATCTGAAATATTGGTTGTCATATTACATGATCCTTGTGAGTGTATTATACTTGACAAGTACACGCACACAATTTCAATTGGTATCGGAGCGAGGTCATCACATAACCGTAACACAGTTATTTGATATATTCTAGTAATATGGCAAATAACCCAAGTAGTAGCACTAACACTACTTACCAAGAAGGTCAATCGACACAAAGAGCTCCTTTCTTTAATGGTCTTAACTATAGTTATTGGGCAACACGTATGGCTTTTTACATGCAATCAACTAACTATGATGCTTGGAATGCTACTCAGAAAGAAATAGTCAATCCAACGACTGAGTATGCAGAATGGACGGCTGCTAAGAAAACCGCAGTTGCTGTAAATGCAAAAGCAATTAATATGTTGTTTTGTGCATTAGATCAAAACGAATATAACCGTGTTAGTATCTGCACTACTGCTTACCAAATTTGGCAAACGCTAAAAACCACTCACGAGGGTACTAATAAGGTTAAACAAGCAAAAATAGCTTTGTTGAAAAGTCAATTTCAAAATTTCAAAATGTAACCAAATGAAACTATCAATGAGATGTATTCAAGGTTTCAAACCATTCATCATGCACTTATCAGATTAGGACAAAAATATTCTGATTTTGATGTAGTTTCAACAGTCCTACATTCTCTGACTAATGAATGGGAAGGAAAAGTATTAGCAATAGAAGAAGCTAATGATCTTTCCACCATGAAGCCAGATGAATTGATAGGAAATCTTATGTCCTATGAAGCTAACTTGCAGGCTCGAAAAGAACAAAAAGAAGAACAGAAAAATGTAGCTTTTCATGCCGAGAAAGATGAAGACATCTCAGACTCCGAAGATGAGGATCTAGCATTCATTGCAAAAGGATTCAAGAAATTCTTAAAGCAACGAAAAGCTAGTCGATACGACAAAAAGAAGTTCGGATCAAATAAACCATCATCTTTAAATATAGAATGCTTTAACTGTCACAAAAAGGGACACATGCACAAAGATTGTCCGGAGCAAAAGAAGAATTCAGAAAATGAAAAATTCAAACACAAGAAGGACAAGTCAAAGAAACGAGCATTCTCAATGACATGGGATGATTCAGACTCATCTTCATCTGATAGTGAAAGTGACTCAGATGATGAACAAGCAAATATATGTTTTATGGCTAAAGAAGATGAGGTACAAATTCCTTCTTTTGAAGAAGTTCTTGATATAAATGCTGAATTAATATATAAATTTAAAGATATGAAACGACAATGCAAACAAGCTCAAGCTGATTTAAGTAGAGCTGAATTTGAACGAGATATGCTAGAAGATGAGAAGAAAATATTAGAGGAAGAACTTGAAAAAGCTCAAGAATCATCATTTAATATTGATTCTCAACTATCTCTTTTGAGTCAAGAAATTGAAACTCAAAAAAGGAAAAATGATGCTCTTACTACTGAAAATCATGAGCTTAAGGCAAAAGTCAAAATGTTAGACCTTGAAAAAGCTAGTTTACAAACAAAGTTAGACGACATTACTCAAAATGTTTCTAACTTTAACAAAGGTCGAGAAAATTTGACAAAAATTATTGAAAATTCACAATCTGCTACAAATAAACATGGCTTGGGATATAAGAAACAAGTTATCAAAAAACATCTTGGTAATAAAAGAAAAAAGAAAAATAAGGTAGTACAAGAAACTGAAGCTAAGAAAAATCTTAGTTTATTATATTCCAAACCAAAACCGATTGTGAAATTTCAAAAGAAGAATGTCAAGTCTATAAAAATATGGGTTCCTAAAACAAATAACAATTTGATTAGGAACAAGTACATTCAAATTTTTTTGAATTCTATGCATCACAATCCAAATTATATGTATAAAGGGGATACCGGACCCGTATGGGTTTGGACTCCTAAGACCTAACTCTTAGGACCCTATAAAAAAGTGGGTACCATGGACTTAATTTTATTTTTTTGCAGGTCCCACTCAAGAAAAGAGGAAAGTGGATACTGGACAGTGGTTGCTGGAAGCATATGACTAGAGACAAGAGCTTATTAACAAATATCACTTATTCAGATGGTGGCTCAGTCACTTTTGGAGATAATTCAAAAGGCTATATCATCGGCAAAGGCGATGTGAGCAATTATGGTACATCTAACTTACCTCTTATTACTAATGTCATGCTAGTTAGAATTTGAAACATAATTTACTAAGTATCAGTCAATTGTGCGACAAATATTTTACTATTTCCTTTTCGAACAATAATTGTAGTATCTTAGATAAAGATCAAAATCTAGTTTTTGAAGGTTATAGAGACAGAAATATCTATATTCTGAATATGAATATCAATCATAACTCAGATATGTGTCTTGTAGCAAATGATAATGATCCATGGCTATGGCACAAACGTTTCTGTCACATAAACTTCAGAACTATTGACAAGCTAGCTAAAAATGATCTAGTTAAAGGACTACCCAAAATTAGTTTTATGGTTAATAATCTTTATGATGCGTGTCAATTAGGAAAATTTACTAAATCGTCTTTCATATCCAAGAAAGTCATATTAATGTTACAACCACTTGAGCTATTACATATGGATTTATTTGGACCAACACAGGTTCAATCAATAAACCATAATCGCTATGTGCTCATAATAGTTGACGATTACTCTCGTTATACATGGGTGATTTTCTTGAAAAACAAAAGTGACACTTTCAAACATTTCAAATCCTTCGTTAAGAGAATTCAAAAGTCAAAAGGACTTAAGGTTAAAAAAATATAAGAAGTGATCATGGCGGAGAGTTCGAAAATAATGAATTTGAACATTTTTGTACAAAGAAAGGTATAAATAATAAATTTTCATTTCCTAGAACTCCACAACAAAACGGAGTTGTAGAAAGGAAAAAATCGAACTTTACAAGAATGTGCAAGAACATTATTAAATGGATCCACAATACCAAAACATTTTTGGGCAGAAGCTGTTGCAACTGCGTGTTATGTTTTGAATCGTGTATCCATTCGACCTCTGACCAAGAATACATCCTACGAGCTATTTAATCAAAGAAAGCCAAATATCTCATATTTCAAAGTTTCCGGTTCTAAATGCTTTATTTTAAATACGAAAGACCATCTTGGAAAATTTGATTCAAAATCCGATGAAGGTATATTTGTCGGATATTCGGAACGAAACAAGGCCTATCGTATATTTAATAAGAGAACTAAAACTATTGAAGAATCACTTCATGTCTCTTTTGATGAATTCTACAAACCTTCTCATATCGTATCAGATGATGAAGAGACCATAGTCACTAATAATCCTATCATCATAAATAATGACTCTGACTCAGAAATTGTTGACAATATTCCTCAACCTGCTGTGGTACCTTCTCCACCAAGATTTAGATCTCCTCCGAGAATTCTAAGAGATCATTTGGTTCAAAATGTTATTGGAGAAGTAACATCACAAATAAGAACAAGGAGTCAACTAAATCAAATGGGTCATGTCGCGTTTCTCTCAAATATCGAACCTAAGAATCCTAAAGAAGCTGCTATTGATGATTACTGGATCATTGCCATGCAAGAAGAACTAAATCAGTTTGAGCGCAATGATGTCAGGGAACTTGTTCAAAGACCAACTGATCAGTCAGTCATTGGTATGAAATGGGTTTATAAAAATAAAGCCGACGAACAAGGAAATATAACCAGAAATAAGGCAAGATTAGTAGCACAAGGTTATAATCAGGAAGAAGGTATCGATTATGAAGAAACCTTTGCACCTGTAGCTCGATTAGAAGCTATTCGAATCTTACTGTCCTTTGCTTGTTATCATAATTTTAAACTTTATCAAATGGATGTCAAAAGTGCATTCTTAAATGGGTTTATCAAAGAGAATGTATATGTCAAACAACCTCCCTTGTTCGTACACAGAAATATCCTGATCACGTATATAAACTTAAGAACGCTTTATATGGATTAAAATGAGCACCTCGTGCTTGGTACGAATGATTACAAAGATATCTTACTGATTTTGGTTTTCAAATTGGTAAAGTTGATCATACTCTATTCATAAAACATTCTCGAAAAGATATATTAGTTATCCAGATATATGTAAACGATATTATCTTTTGTTCAACAAACGATAAACTCTGCAAAGAGTTTGCAAATATTATGACCAAAGAATTTGAAATGTCTCATATGGGAGAACTATCGTATTTCCTTGGTCTTCAAATCAAACAGCTTTCTAATGGTATTTTTATTAGTCAAGAGAAGTACTGCGGAAATCTAGTCAAACGTTTCGGTTTAGAAAATACCTCTGGTAAACCAACTCCTATGAGTACGACCACACATCTTGAAAAAGATGAACATGGTAAGAATGTTGACCAGAAGTTATATCGAAGCATGATTGGTTCACTCCTGTACCTTACCGCAAGTCGTCCATATATTATGATGAGTGTTTGTTTGTGTGCAAGGTTTCAAGCTAATCCTAAAGAATCGCATTTACGAGCTGTAAAACGAATAATATGATATCTTAATAACACCAAAGACTTTGGTCTTTTCTACCCAAAAGATTGTTCATTCGAACTAGTATCATATAGTGATGCTGATTTTGGTGGCTCTCGCACAGATAGAAAGAGTACAAGTGGTATGTGCCGTTTTATTGGAAAATCACTTGTCTCTTGGTTTAGTAAGAAACGAAATTGCGTTTCACTCTCGACATGTGAGGCTGAGTATATATCAGCAGCATTAGCTTGTACTCAAGTATTATATATGCAACAAACACTTCGAGATTCTGATATACATTTATCAAACTCCATCATATACTGTGATAACACAAGCGCAATCAATTTATCGAAAAACCCAGTCAATCAATTCCGAACAAAGCACATTGATATTCGACATCATTTCTTAAGAGACAATATTGAAAAAGGAACAATATGTCTCGAATATGTCCAGACTGACAACCAACTAGCAGACATTTTTACTAAGCCTCTCCTCGAATCTAGTTTTATTTCTTTACGTAGAAAGCTCGGCTTAATTTCTAGAACTGAACTCGATGTATAATATACACTATAATATTGAGTTCTTATCTAGATGACACATATATTCTTATTAACTTAGCTGGTTAATAGCTTTTTGCTATTATTAGCAAATAATTGTGAGCTTTACAATCTTTTAGTGGCTTATATTCTCTGATTGTTTTAACCATTGCTTTAAATTTCATAAATCCTATATATACATACTCCTTTCCTATTGTTTTCTGCATCTCCATCCTTAAACATTCGTATACAAGTTCATAAATTCTTTATATAATGGCACACATATGTGACGAATGTGCACAACGATCACATATCTCGGTCACTAGTTCCGAACCTGAAGAATACTACTCTCCAGAAACACCAAGAGTAGATCGGAATGTTCGCATGCCCCCAGAGATACACTAAAACCCAAACGTGCTAAGAAAGCATTATTCTGTTCTCCACGAACAAGAGAGAAGATTAGTGAAATTCATCACTACACTAAACATTAGATAGATCTCCAGCATCAACTTCATTATGAACAAAAACTCACATCTGATCGTTTAACTCTCTTAGAACGAATGGCGTCATTTTTCTGTAGCACGGATAGACACGGGGTTCATGAACCAATGCCACCTCCTCCATCTACATCTCGAAGTCCTAACTCATTGGATCGTAATTACGCGAGAAATGAAGGAGCAAGAGAAAATTGGTCGCCATGGACACCGAGAGTTACGAATATTAAAGAAACATCCGAAGACAAGTCATCCACCTCTCATTAATTTATATCATTTTTTTTGCATAATAAGTTTTTGTTTTAATTCTTATTTTTTGGTTTTTCATGTATTTTGTTTTTCAAATCCATGTTGAGTTGAAATAAAATTTATATAATTTTTTAAGTACTCATAAATCCAGAAAAACAAATATGTACAGGAACGGTCGACTGTCAGGAATGGACCAGTCGACCGATCAAGTCTCTGGAAATATTTATATTTTGGAACCGGTCGACCGCCAGAAAAAATACCAGTCGACCGTTTAACTCTCTGGAAAATTTTCAACTCAAACCTATACCAGTCGACCGGTATATTTTCTACCAGTCGACCGACAATCTTCTCTGGAAGTTAATTTTCCAGGAACCGGTAGACCGTTCCAATTTCAACGGTCGACCATTCACGCGTTTTCCAGTTTTTTTTTAACCTTCAATCCGCACGACGATTCATATATCCCAACTCTTCACTCATTATTTATTTATCTACTTTCTCTCCAATCCCTGAAAAACAAACACCAAACTCGAGAGTTTGAATAAAAAGCTCGACAAACGATTTTCAAAACTTAAGTTATTCTTCGGTATTATTTGGGATGCAATTTCATGTGCATCATCATCTTCCTCTACCCAAATACAAGACCTGGGAAAACGTCCCATGCCTCCTACATTTACGTGGTCATCATCTGACGAAGGCACCACTTCAGGAACCAATATAGGACGTGGTCGTGGGGAATATGAGACCGAGGAGGAAGACGAAGGAAACAACGACGAGGAAGATGTTCCAGAAGAAGGAGACAAGGAAGAAGGAGGGAATGAACAAATTGAGTGGGACACCACTGAATCCAAATCATCATCGCATTAGTTTGTTTTTCATCCACGTTTTATGGTACTATGTTTTATATTTTTATGCAAAACTTCAAACCGGCACTTGTATGTAAATAGTGTTGTATTTACTTTGGGTTTGTACATCTTAAGCTATTAGGTACATGACTTGCTTGTGCTATGTTTGGTGTATATTATATGCTACAATCTTAAAGTTCTTCTTAATCTATTTGTGTGCTCACTACTCTTTTTTGTCGATGACAAAGGGGGAGAAAAATATTACTAACATTATGTTTTGCAGATTTTTTAGTATGTTTTTCAGGGGGGGCATATATTCAGGGGGAGTTAAAAACAATTTCAGAGCTATGTTGTCATCAATCAAAAAGGAGGAGAATGTTGAATCAAGGAATTCACGGCGTTTTGATTAAATGACAAGGAGAAGTTCAAGATCGACAAAAAGAAGAGATTCAATAGTATTTAATATTAGAGGTTGATTATTTAGAGTTTTAGTTGGGTTATAAATGTTAAAATCTATCCTCAAATAATCATATACCTGAATGGTTTGAATATATATATATATACGTATATGTATGTATGCACATTCATTGTGCATACTATCAGAAACCGGTCGACCGGTTTCATTCTGGGCGGTCGACCGTTTCTGGGCAGAAATGAACAATGAACGTGCACACATGTATATAACGTACATATATTCAAAAACCAGTCTACTGGTCATTTTTAACCAGTCGACTGGCCTACGAACTGAAACAACTTTTCGAATAGACACTCTTATTTATCAAGGGTTGTTTCCTTTTCTCTTCGCTAAAAATCATCTCTATTCGTTGCTTCTCTTCACCAATGATTACAACTCTCCATCCTCTATAAAAGCAACATGAAATCACAATTTTAAAAATAACAATTCTTTCTATTCTTGCTATCTAATTGTTGATTTCATTCTTGCTCTCTAAAAGCATTCAAAAGCTCATAATTCTCATGTATCGTTGTTTGAATCCTTGAATCTATATATTATTCTTTAGATTCAAACAACGTTTTCATCTTCCAAATCTTCATAATCACAAGATCATATTTGAGGATAAGATTATAGGAAGGGTGTAAAAGAATTGACAAATTCGTGTTATTGAGAACACACATTGTCAAATTACAAGTTAAATTATCTTGTCTGAAGTCCTCGGTGTTATAAGAGGCAAGTTGTGAAGTCCTCGTGTTGATAGAGGCCTGAAATCCCGTTCGGCTGCTCGGGTGTTGTGAACCTATTCCTCCGGGTTAAGTGAGGTAGTTGTTTAGTGAAATTCCAGATAGGAGATCTGGGACTGGACGTAGGACGGTGCTCCGAACCAGTATAAAAATCTCTGGTGTGATTTTTCTATTACTGCACTTACTTATCTGTGATATTGCTTCTATGAGATCGTTTTATAATAAATATTTACCTGTATAACTATTGTAAATATACAAGTTAGTACATCACATACTTTCCGCTTATCCATATTACTGATCCTGCCTAAGTCGTATATCGAAACTTTCAACAAGCAATTTCATTGGGATTGTGACGTAACCACCGCGTAACTGCGATCTAGACGCCATAGCGTAATTCGGGGGCGCGATGCCTACAGTTACAAGCGATTCCACTTGGATAGTGGCGTAACCGCCGCTTAACTGCGATCTACGGCAACAACCAAGGCGAAATTCGAGGGGTGTGATACCTACGGTTAGAAGCGATTCTACTGGGATAGTAGCGCAACCGCCGAGTAACCACGATCCATGGGGGAAAGTATTTTTCCATATTTATTTTAAATGTTTAAAGTATTTTCACTAGGAGTTGAAACAAGGATATTTAGTACTTAGAGATTATGGTCGTACG
Organism: Allium sativum; assembly: GCA_030737875.1. Lineage (NCBI taxonomy): Eukaryota > Viridiplantae > Streptophyta > Magnoliopsida > Asparagales > Amaryllidaceae > Allium > Allium sativum. Next base: position 220,195,481 of record CM060912.1, on the reverse strand, counting down.
CCAGGCTAGCGTATGCCTAACGTTTGTAAGAATGACAATAAATTTGTTAAACTTCGAGTTATCAAGTATTTTCGAACGTTAAATGACAAACCAATATCCTGCAATTAAATGTATATAACTTCAATATAATTAACTAAGAAAGAGATTTTAAATGTTTTTAAAACAAATATTTTCGAATATAAAATTTTGTTTAATATTTAAATCTTTTTCTGAAATATCCCTTCCATATGAATCCTTCTTACTTTATAGACCCTCTTCGATAAGGTTCTTTCATTCGTTCAACTTTTAACTCGAATTCTGTAACTATTCCTTATACATAACAAGGAAAGAAGTAGAAGGAGAGAATAAATCTTCTAGCGAATTCATATTTATTAAAAGTTGATTTGAAATAAGTATTTTGAAAGTTATTATAATATATAACTACCTTAGTATAGTATTGAAATTTTGATATGTATTTGCGAAAGATTTTATATAGGTAAACATCTGTATGTTTTGGATTTGGTATAATATAAAATAATATTACGTATATTGTCATATATTTATTATAGATTGAAGTTGGATTTTAATAAATAAACGAGTAGGGGGGAAATATATATTTCCCTATTAATTTTTTTATTGATTTGAAATATATTATTTATAATATATGACTTGAAAATTTTAATATATATTCTGTTTAAATGTAGAAAGATGTTTTGAGTATTTACCTGACATTAAAATTGGCCTATCGAATACCTAGTGATTTGGGTATACATCTGATCAACGTATATGTTAAATCCTATAAGTATTTGATAGATATAGAGTCACACTCTAGTCGCTTGAAAATGATTCTGGTGATGACTGCGCAGCATCATCGATATCCATTTTCGGGTTTCGAAAGTGGGATAGATATATATCGCCAATCGAGACGTCAAGTGAGTACTTAAAATTATTTTGAAATGTTAGAAAATATTTTAACTTTGATTTAAATATATATATTTTCAAAATAAATATGGATATGAAAATAAATTTGAACTATTGTTTTAAATATATTAATTATTTAATTACATTTTCCTACCTTGTTCCTTTTCGAGGACGAAAAGGTTTAAGTGGGGGAGAATGTAACAACCCGGAATTTTTAATGTATTTTTATTTGATTATTTAATTTAAAATTTTATTTTATTTTATTTGTTTAAAACTCAGTTTGTGTGTATTTTTATAATATTTTGATTTTGAATTTAAAACTAAATTTTATTTTGGTTTTCATACAACGACTGAATTTGATTTGATATAAATATATTTTAATAATATTTCCAATTTCAATCTTATTTAGTATATAAATTTAATCGAGTTTATTTAGTTGAATTTAAATTATTCTTATATTTTAATTTCAAATAGTAAAGTCGTATTATATAATTTGTTTTCAATATTAATAAAAAATTATATTCTTGATTTAATTTCATAATATTCTTTTATTTCTCGTAATGGGAATTTGATATACATACAGTGACGTGTAGCAACTGTTTTTCGTCAGGAAATTTGAATGTTTTGCCGGTCGCGCCATTTTCAGTGCAAAGTTGCGCATAGCGGTTCAAATTTTAGCGATTTTAAAATCTCTCCGAATCCAATTCAGCCAAACATGAAAAACATTCTGTTTGTTGTCACGAATCCAACAGTAAAATTCATTTCGAAAAATTCGGATGTTTAGATCTAAATTTAATTGTTTTATCGTGCCATTTTTCCTTTTAAAGGGGGTCCGTAAGGCCTTTTTGAACGGAGCATCCTGACAGTGCAAACTATATACCGTTGTGTCCATCTCGTCGCGCTGGTTAGCGCAATATATTCATTTGTCAGTTTCAGTGCTCGGCTCGCGCTGAAATTGCGAAAAACCTAGCGCAGTTCATTTTTAAAACAAAACCATTGGATTTTGAAGTGTCCATATTCGGATCCCTTATATTTTTTTAGCCAGTTTGGGTCTGCAAAACCCATCTTTTTATTTCACTAAACCACCCAATAAATTTTTGTTTTCTGAATGGACACTTTTGTTGTATAAAGCATGCACGCACATTCCTAACTCTTCCATTCCTATGCGTTTTGTCACCCTTTAGTTTCCAAGGCTTTCTATTTCTTTTTGTTTCTTTGAAGTTCCAAAACACATGCATGCCTTATAATGCATGCGTAGCATTTCATTCTTCCACTCTTGCTTACGTTATATATGTATCCCTTTAATTCAATTTAGTTGGTCCATGCATGCGACCACGCGTTCTATGTGTTACTTGCACATATCATTCTTGACTTTTTCATGCATGCGTGAGCTGAAGCCACCACTTCTTTCATTCAAATGTACGCTCCTTAAAAAAAATTGAAAGGGTAGAAGTAAATTAACTGGTAAAGGGAACGTATAGACCTATTCAAAATATGGTGATTGTTCCTATTCTATCGGTTCCTTTTTTTGGCTGAAACCTTGTAAACTTAAAATATAAAGCAAGGAAGAGCTACTTCACATTCCGAAAAATTAAAACCCCAAAATCATTTCGTCTCCTCCCCAAAGAAAAAAAATGGCAGAACAAATAAATCCCAAGACTGAAAATCGACGGCCACCCAACATCGGTTGAAGCCCCTCGCTGCCATCTCCGGATTCAACCTAGAGCTCATCGACTTCACCACCGATCGCTCCTTCATCGTCCGTCACCCCACCATAACCACCGCTTTGCATGGGTCCGCCACGACCTGACAGAAACCACCGCCGTGTCCGCACCTCAGAGCGCACGCCGAATCCTTCTCGCTATCGCTAATACTGTAAATTTACTTACGATTAAACAGATTTTTAAGTTGCTATTTCGATTTACACAAAAATATGATTGTTGGCCTGTTTCCTAGTTGTTGTTCAGTTATGGTTTAAATGAACATTGTGGTCAGAATTTGGTTGCTTTTCTCGCTATTTCGTTTCCTTGTCAGCAGGCGTATTTCACCACTCTAAAATATGCTGTTGTAACATGTTTGCATGGGTCTCTATGAGTTGTGCATAAACCTAGTAGCATTTTTGTCATTCGATGGATGTCGTGATTGTTTGTTCGTTTACAATAGCTGAATAATGAACCCCACTATCTAATCCATACACGATAAGTTTTATGCCAAATAGACTACCGTGTTTTTCTACAACCTCTCTTTACCCAGGCTATACTATATACTATTAATTCAATTTAGAAGATGGATATTGTTATTTACATTAATGTGAGCCTGTCTCCCTTTGATAGTAGTGTATGGTTTTGTATCCCAGGACCTTTGGTAATGTGCATTTCATAGACCATGCTGGGTTTCATTACATGCATGCTATTGCATTTGTCGGTAGAAGCCATTTTATTTATTTTGCATGCCTACTGTTATATTCACACATATGTCTCCATGTTGCCTTGAGCTTAGCTGCATACGTTTCCCATATCATACACTGCAAGTGTTTCCCATATGATACACTGACACCTGTTGTATATTCCAAGTCCTCACACACTTGCATGTTAAATGGGTTGCTTTACACCTACTGTAAACTGTTGTTGAAATAGAAAAGGCTTTATATTTGGAATATTTAGTAACTAAATTTTATTTGTCTTACGAGATTGGTTGCTGACTTTTAAGTCATGTAGTTGGAGTTTAAGAAAACATAAGGGATACACTATGCAGAACAAACAGACTGTTTTCACATATATAATATTTGACATGTTGGATTTGGGTTTAAAAGTAGTTGTCTATAGTGCACGTGATGGATTGTGTTCAATAATTTGATTCCTAATCCAACACCTCTATGCGCCATTTGTTAAGCCCCAGCCTAGTGTAATTTCCATTGAAATTGCTACCAATAGGAACCATATATACATGAGGGTAGTAAAATTTGAATTAGTTATACCCTACTTCTTTAATGGTGTGTCATGCCCAATCATATTTTTATCTAGTTGAAAGGTGGTTGCATATTTTACACACTCCATACCTTATCATCTGAAATTAATCTTGCATATTTTATTGTGTCGCATGTAGTTGTTGTAGCACTTCTTACTTATCCCATATATATAACGTTTTCCACAGACTGTACTGTGTTTTTCCAGCAGTTTCTATGGGTCATTATTCTTGAATTATTCATTATATTGTCAGGGTTAAAAGTTATATTTACGTGATATTTCGAAATGACTGACTTGAAATAAGTTTAATCCTGACTTGGGTGTTTTGTGTATTTTGCATGGAACGCTCGGGTCAGATCCTAAATGTTCTAGACTTAGACATTTTTACCTCGCAATGAAGTGGAGAGGCACGTGAAGACGCAAGATGCTTATGCGTACGCCTGACAAAAATCGTAAACTTTTATTCTTTAAAAATTCATGTAAACATTATACATTTTTCCGCTGCACCGAATATTTTGTATAAACTCTGATATGTAAAAAAAAAAATTATTCCGCTGCAATTATTATTGTACTGTGATTTTGTGTTTGTTCTGTTAAACCCGCTAAGCTAAATAACGGTCCGCCGTTTTGGGCATTTCGAGTCGGTTTAAGTACCGACTTGGAGCGGTCGAAAATGCAAGTCGTTACAGTTGGTATTAGAGCTTTGAGAAATCAAATTTGTAGCTTATCGGGTTTATAAACTCATTAGAGATAGGGTAGCATTACCCTAGAATGGGTGGAATTAACACCAGAATTACTCTAGAGAGAGCTATTTGAAAAATAAAGCATTTTTGAAATATAAATTATTTTGAAACGTAGAGCATTTTGAAATTTAAATCCTTTTGAAATTCCCACTTTTCGAATCCGCTCTCTTCGATAGCTTTTTTTGTTAAGTTCTCCTTCGATTTGAATTTTGATCCCATCTGAAATCCTTCCTTGGGTTGTCGCGGTTTTTCGAGATTATGAAAGTAATGTAAATATTGCAAATAAAGTTAAGATGTGGAATAAAATGATTTAGTTATAACTAAGGAAATCATTTGATTAGACCTTGAGAATTTTGTTTCGGAATACTTTGAAATTGATTCCTTAAAGTTTTGGATAAAGTACTAGCAGTATACAAAAGTATTTTTGAATAAAAAGTTTGAAATGATTATATGGAATGTTTTCAAAAAGGAAAATATATGAATAGAGACCACTTTGGTAGCTTTGCTACATGTTTATCCAATGAAGTTTGATTTTTGAAGCATTATTTGATATACACATATATGTATATTTTGAACGATTGAAAGAAAATCCGGAATTGCTTCTCGAGTTAATCGAATGATAATCCTATATATTAGGATAGTGTAATTATACATCTTGAAATGTTTTGATAAGAAATGATTGAACTCATGATTTCTAGTTATTGAATTGAAAAATATATTTTCAACTATTGGAATGATCCAACCGTTTGTGAATGGGATTTTGAGTGACATTGAATATTCAAATTTATTTTAAAATCAAAACTGAATTGGTATTGAAATGAAATTTCGAGAATCATTGATGTTGAATATTTGATATGAGTTTTCAAATCTTATATAATGGATATATATAAGAATGGTATATTTGAAAACATGATGTTGAAAAGAAAATCTTATGTAAATTGATATTTATGTAGGTGCGATATATGCGAAACGTGAAATGAAGTACTATATATATAGTGTATATGCTTTTGAAATAAAAGATTTGGGAAGTACCTTCCATCGAAATCGCAATTCCTGAGAGAGGGATCGTGTTGGCGCTAGTCGAGAGTGTCCATCGGAAATCGTAGCAACATTAGTGCTCCGTCGATTGGAGTATCCATCGATATCAGAATCTCACTTAATGAGATTACATTGATCATTATAATTTATCTGTTCTAGCGTAATTCAGGGGCGCGATGCCTACAGTTACAAGCGATTTCATTAGGATAGTGACGTAACAGCCACGTAACTGCGATCTAGACGCCATAGCGTAATTCGGGGGCGCGATGCCTGCAGTTACAAGCGATTCCACTGGGATAGTGGCGTTACCGCTGCGTAACTGCGATCTAGGGCAACAACCAAGACGAAATTTAAGGGGTGTGATACCTACGGTTACAAGAGATTCTACTGGGATAGTAGCGCAACCGCCAAGTAACTGCGATTCATGGGGGAAAGTATTTTTCCATATCTATTTTAAATGTTTAAGGTATTTTCACTGAGAGTTGAAACAACGATATTTAGTACTTAGAGATTATGGTCGTATGCCTGGCCAGCGTATGCCTAACGTCTGTAAGAATGGAAGTAAACTTGTTAAACTTCGAGTTATCAAGTATTTTCAAACGTTAAATAACAAACCAATATCCTGCAATTAAATTTATATAACTTCAACATAATTAACTAAGAAAGAGATTTTAAATGTTTTCAAAACAAATATTTTCGGATATAAAATTTTGTTTAATATTTAAATCTTTTTCTAAAATATCCCTTCCGTATGAATCCTTCTAACTTCATAGACCCTATTTGATAAGGTTCTTTCATTCGTTCAACTTTTAACTCGAATTCTGTAACTATTCCTTATCCATAACAAGGCAAGAAGTAGAAGGAGAGTATAAATCTTCTAGCGAGTTCATATTTATTAAAAGTTGATTTGAATAAGTATTTTGAAAGTTATTATAATATATAACTACCTTAGTATAATATTGAAATTTTGATATGTATTTGTGAAATATTTTATATAGGTAAACATTTGTATGTTTTGGATTTGGTATAGTATAAAATAATATTACGTATATTGTCATATATTTATTATAGATTGAAGATGGATTTTAATAAATAAACAAGTGGGGGTAAATACATATTTCCCGATTAAATTTTTTATTGATTTGAAATATATTATTTATAATATATGACTTGACAATTTTGATATATATTATGTTTAAATATAGAAAGATGTTTTGAGTATTTACCTGACATTAAAATTGGCCTATTAAATACCTAGTGATTTGGGTATACGTCTGATCAACATATATGTTAAATCCTATAAGTATTTGATAGATATGGAGTCACACTCTAGTCGCTTGAAAATTATTCTGGTGATGACTGCGCAGCATCATCGATATCCATTTTCGCGTTTCGAAAGTGGGATAGATATATATCGCCAATCGAGACGTCGAGTGAATACTTAAAATTATTTTGAAATGTTAGAAAATATTTTAACTTTGATTTAAATATATATTTTTTCAAAGTATATATGGATATGAAAATTTGAACTATTGTTTTAAATATATTAATTATTTAATTACATTTTCTTACCTTGTTCCTTTTCGGGGACGAAAAGGTTTAAGTGGGGGAGAATGTGACAACCCAGAATTTTTAGTGTGTTTTTATTTGATTATTTAATTTAAATTTAAATTTTGATTTTTATTTTATTTTATTCGTTTGAAACTCAGTTTGGTTGTAATTTTATAATATTTTGAATTTGAATTTAAAACTAAATTTTATTTTTGTTTTTATACAACGAATGAATTTGATTTGATATAAATATATATTAATAATATTTCCAATTTCGATCTTATTTAGTATATAAATTAAATCAAGTTTATTTTGTTGAATTTGAATTATTCTTATATTTTAATTTTAAATAGTAAAGTCGTATTATATAATTTGTTTTCGATATTAATAAAAATTATATTCTTGATTTAATTTCATAATATTCTTTTATTTTTCGCAATGGGAATTTGAAATACGTACAGTGAGGCGTAGCAACTTTGAAAATTTTGTCAGAAAATTTGAATGCTTTGCTGGTCGCGCTATTTCCAGTACAAAGATGCGCATAGCAGTTCAAATTTTAGCGATTTTGGAATCTCTCTGAATCCAGTTCAGACAAACATGAAAACATTTTATTTATTATCACCAATCCAACGATAAAATTCATTTGGGAAAATTCGGATGTTTTGATCTTTATTTAATTGTTTTCTCGTGTCATTTTTCCTTATAAAGGGGTTCCCTAATACCTGTTTGAACAGAGCATCCGGACACTGCAAACTATATACCGTTGTGTCCGTCTTGTCGCGTTGATTAACGCAATATATTCATTTGTCAGTTTTAGTGCTCGGTTCGCGCTGAAATTGCGAAAAAGCTAGCATAGTTCATTTTTGAAACAAAGCCATTGGAGTATGAAGTGTCCATATTCGGATCCCTTATATTTTTTTAGCCACTTTGGGTCTGCAAAACCCGTATTTTTATTTCACTAAACCACCCGAATAAATTTTTGTTTTCTAAATGGACACTTTTGTTGTATAAAGCATGCATGCACATTCCTAACTCTTCCATTCCTATGCGTTTTGTCGCCCTTTCATTTCCAAGGCTTTCTATTTCTTTTTGTTTCTTTGAAGTTCCAAATCACATGCATGCCCTATAATGCATGTGTAGCGTGTCATTCTTTAACTCTTGGTTACGTTATATGTGTATCCCTTTAATTCAATTTAGTTGGTCCATGCATGCGACCATGCATTCTATGTGTTACTTGCACATATCATTCTTGACTTTTACGTTACATGCATGCGTGAGCTAAAGCCATCACTTCTTTCATTCAAATGTACGCTCCTTAAAAAAAATTGAAAGGGTAAAAGTAAATTAACTGATAATATAGAAAAGGGAATGTATAGACCTATTCAAAATTTGGTGATTGTTCCTATTCTATCGGTTCCTTTTTTTTGGCTGAAACCTTGTAAACTTAAAATATAAAGCAAGGAAGAGCTACTTCACATTCCGAAAAATTAAAACCCCAAAATCAATTCGCCTCCTCCCCAAAGAAAAAAATGGCGGAACAAATAAATCCCAAGACTAAAAATCGACGGCCACCCAACATCGGCTGAAGCCCCTCGCCGCCATCTCCGGATTCAACCTATAGCTCGTCGACTTCACCACCGATCGCTCCTTCATCGTCCGTCGCCCCACCACAACCACCGCTTTGCATGGGTCCGCCACCACCTGACTGAAACCATCGCCGCGTCCGCATCTCAAAGAGCACGACGGATACTTCTCGCCGTCGCCACTACATCTACGTTTACTTACGATTAAACGGATTTTTAAGTTGCTATTTCGATTTACACAAAAATATAATTGTTGGCATGTTTCCTTGTTGCTGTTCAGTTATGGTTTAAATGAACATTGTGGTCAGAATTTGGTTGCTTTTCTTGCAATTTCATTTCCTTGTCAGTAGGCGTATTTCACCACTCTAAAATATGCTGTTGTAACATGTTTGCATGGGTCTATATGAGTTATGCATAAACCTAGTTGCATTTTTGTCATTCGGTGGATGTCGTGATTGTTTGTTCGTTTACAATAGCTGAATAATGAACCCTACTGTCTAATCCATACACGATAAGTTTTATGGCAGATAGACTACCGTGTTTTTCTACAACCACTCTTTACCCAGGCTATATTATATACTATTAATTCAATTTAGAAGATGGATACTGTTATTTACATTAATGTGAGCCTGTCTCCCTTTGATAGTAGTGTATGGTTTTGTATCCTAGGACCTTTGGTAATGTGCATTTCATAGACCATGCTGGGTTTCATTACATACATGCTATTGCATTTGTTTGTACAAGCCATTTTATTTATTTTGCTTGCCTATTGTTATATTCACACATATGTTGCCATGTTTCCTTGAGCTTAGCTGCATACGTTTTCCATATGATACACTACAAGCGTTTCCCATATGATACACTGGCACCTGTTGTATATTCCAAGTTCTCACACACTTGCATGTTAAATGGGTTGCTTTACACCTACTGTAAACTGTTGTTGAAATAGAAAAGGCTTTATATTTGGAAGTTTTAGTAACTAAATTTTATTTGTCATATGAGATTGGTTGCTGACTTTAACTTAGGTAGTTGGAGTTTAAGAAAACATAGGGGATACACTATGCTGACTAATAGACTGTTTTCACATATATAATATTTGACATGTTGGAGATTTGGGTTTAAAAGTAGTTGTCTATAGTGCACGTGATGGATTGTGTTCAATCATTTGATTCCTAATCCAACACCTCTATGCGCCATTTGTTAAGCCCCAACCTAGTGTAATTTCCATTGAAATTGCTACCTATAGGAACTATATATACATGAGTGTAGTAAAATTTGAATTAGTTATACCCTCCTTCTTTAATGGTGTGTCATGCACAATCATACTTTTATCTAGTTGAAAGGTGGTTTCATATTTTACCCACTCCATATCTTGTCATCTGAAATTAACCTTACATATTTTATTGTGTCACATGTAGTTTCCGTAGCACTTTTTACTTATCCCATATATATAACCTTTTCCGTAGACTATACTGTGTTTTTCCAGCAGTTTCTATGGGTCATTATTCTTGAATTATTCATTATATTATCAGGGTTAAAAGTTATATTTACGTGATATTTCGAAATGACTGACTTGGAAGAAGTTTAATCCTGACTTGGGTGTTTTGTGTATTTTGCATGGAACGCTCGGGTTAGATCCTAAGTGTTTCAGACTTAGACATTCTTAGCTCACAACGAAGTGGAGAGGCACGTGAAGACGCAAGACGCTTATGCGCACGCTCGACAAAAATCGTAAACTTTTATTCTTTTAAAATTCAAGTAAGCATTATACATTTTTCCGCTGCAGCGAATATTTTGTATAAACCCTGATATGTAAAAAAAAATATTTCGCCCTATTATTATTGTACTGTGATTCTTTGTTTGTTCTGTTAAACCCGCTAAGCTAAATAACGGTCCGCCATTTTGAGCGTTTCGAATCCATTTAAATACCGACTTGGAGCGGTCGAAAAGGCAGGTCGTTACAGTTGGTGTCAAAGCTTTGTAATATCAAATTTTTAGCTTATCGGTTTTATAAACTCATTAGAGATAGGGTAGCATTACACCAGAATGGGTGGAATTATCACTAGAATTATTCTAGAGAGAGCGTATTTTGAAAAATAAAGCATTTTTTAAGTATAAATTATTTTGAAACGTAAAGCATTTTGAAATTTAAATCCTTTTGAAATTCCCACTTTTCGAATCTACTCTCTTCGATAGCTTTTTTTGTTAAGTTCTCCTTCAATTTGAATTTCGATCCCGTTTGAAATCCATCCTCGGTTTGTCGCGGTTTTTCGAGATTATGAGAGTAATGTAAATATTGCAAATAAAGTTAAGATGTGGAATAAAATGATTTAGTTATAACTAAGGAAATCATTTGACTAGACCTTGAGAATTTTATTTCGGAATGCTTTAAAATTGATTTCTAAAGTTTTGGATAAAGTACTAGCGGTATACAAAAGTATTTTTGAATAAAAAGTTTGAAACGATTATATGGAATGTTTTCAAAAAGGAAAATATATGAATAGAGACCACTTTGGTAGCTTTGCTACATGTTTATCCAACGAAGTTTGATTTTTGAAGCATTATTTGATATACACATGTATGTATATTTTGAATGATTGAAAGAAAATCCGGAATTGATTCTCGAGTTGGTCAAATAATAATCCTATATATTAGGATAGTGTAATTATACATCTTGAGATGTTTTGATAAGAAATGATTGAACTCATGATTTCTAGTTATTGAATTTAAAAATATATTTTCAACTATTTGAATGATCCAACCGTTTGGGAACGGGATTTTGAGTGACATTGAATATTCAAATTTATTATAAAATCAAAATTGAATTGGTATTGAAATGAAATTTTGAGAATCATTGATGTTGAATATTTGATATGAGTTTTCAAACCTTATATAATGAATTTATATAATAATGATATATTTGAAAACATGTTGTTGAAAAGAAAATCTTATGTAAATTGATATTTATGAAGGTGCGATATATGCGAAACGTGAAATGAAGTACTATATATATAGTGTATATGCTTTTGAAATAAAAGATATGGGAAGTATCTTCCATCGAAATCGCAATTCCTGAGAGAGGGATTGTGTTGGCGCTAGTCGAGAGTGTCCATCGGAAGTCGTAGCTACATTGGTGCTCCGTCGATTGGAGTATCCATGATATTGGAATCTCACTCAGAGAGATTACATTGATCATTATTATTTATCTGTTCTAGCGTAATTCGGGGGCGCGATGCCTACAGTTACAAGCGATTTCATTGGGATAGTGACGTAACCACCGCGTAACTGCGATCTAGACGCCATAGCGTAATTCGGGGGCGCGATGCCTACAGTTACAAGCGATTCCACTCGGATAGTGGCGTAACCGCCGCGTAACTGCGATCTACGGCAACAACCAATGCGAAATTCGAGGGGTGTGATACCAACGGTTAGAAGCAATTCTACTGGGATAGTAGCGCAACCGCCGAGTAACCACGATCCAAGGGGGAAAGTATTTTTCCATATTTATTTTAAATGTTTAAAGTATTTTCACTAGGAGTTGAAACAAGGATATTTAGTACTTAGAGATTATGGTCGTACGCCAGGCTAGCGTATGCCTAACGTTTGTAAGAATGGTAATAAATTTGTTAAACTTCGAGTTATCAAGTATTTTCGAACGTTAAATAACAAACCAATATCCTGCAATTAAATGTATTTAACTTCAATATAATTAACTAAGAAAGAGATTTTAAATGTTTTTAAAACAAATATTTTCGAATATAAAATTTTGTTTAATATTTAAATCTTTTTCTGAAATATCCCTTCCATATGAATCCTTCTTACTTTATAGACCCTCTTCGATAAGGTTCTTTCATTCGTTCAACTTTTAACTCGAATTCTGTAACTATTCCTTATCCATAACAAGGCAAGAAGTAGAAGGAGAGAATAAATCTTCTAGCGAATTCATATTTATTAAAAGTTGATTTGAAATAAGTATTTTGAAAGTTATTATAATATATAACTACCTTAGTATAGTATTGAAATTTTGATATGTATTTGCGAAAGATTTTATATAGGTAAACATCTGTATGTTTTGGATTTGGTATAATATAAAATAATATTATGTATATTGTCATATATTTATTATAGATTGAAGTTGGATTTTAATAAATAAACGAGTAGGGGGGAAATATATATTTCCCTATTAAATTTTTTATTGATTTGAAATATATTATTTATAATATATGACTTGAAAATTTTAATATATATTCTGTTTAAATGTAGAAAGATGTTTTGAGTATTTACCTGACATTAAAATTGGCCTATCGAATACCTAGTGATTTGGGTATACATCTGATCAACGTATATGTTAAATCCTATAAGTATTTGATAGTTATAGAGTCACACTCTAGTCGCTTGAAAATGATTCTGGTGATGACTGCGCAGCATCATCGATATCCATTTTCGGGTTTCGAAAGTGGGATAGATATATATCGCCAATCGAGACGTCAAGTGAATACTTAAAATTATTTTGAAATGTTAGAAAATATTTTAACTTTGATTTAAATATATATATATTTTCAAAATAAATATGGATATGAAAATAAATTTGAACTATTGTTTTAAATATATTAATTATTTAATTACATTTTCCTACCTTGTTCCTTTTTGAGGACGAAAAGGTTTAAATGGGGGAGAATGTAACAATCTGGAGTTTTTATTGTATTTTTATTTGATTATTTAATTTAAATTTAAATTTTGATTTTTATTTTATTTTATTCGTTTAAAACTCAGTTTGTGTGTATTTTTATAATATTTTGATTTTGAATTTAAAACTAAATTTTATTTTTGTTTTTATACAACGAATGAATTTGATTTAATATAAATATATATTAATAATATTTCCAATTTCCATCTTATTTAGTATATAAATTAAGTCGAGTTTATTTTGTTGAATTTGAATTATTCTTATATTTTAAATTTAAACAGTAAAGTCGTATTATATAATTTGTTTTCGATATTAATAAAAATTTATATTCTTGATTTAATTTCATAATATTCTTTTATTTTTCATAATGGGAATTTGAAATACGTACAGTGAGGCGTAGCAACTTTGAAAATTTTGTCAGAAAATTTGAATGCTTTGCTGGTCGCGCTATTTTCAGTGCAAAGGTGCGCATAGCAGTTCAATTTTAGCGATTTTGAAATCTCCCCGAATCCAGTTCGGACAAACATGAAAAACATTCTATTTGTTATCACGAATCCAAGGGTAAAATTCATTTCGGAAAATTTGGATGTTTTGATCTTTATTTAATTGTTTTCTCGTGTCATTTTTCCTTCTAAAGGGGGTCCGTAATGCCTTTTTGAACGGAGCATCCTGACACTGCAAACTATATACCGTTGTGTCCATCTTGCCGCGCTGATTAGCGCAATATATTCATTTGTCAGTTTCAGTGCCCGGTTCGCGCTGAAATTGCAGAAAAGCTAACATATTTCATTTTTGAAACAAAGCCATTGGAGTTTGAAGTGTCCATATTCAGATCCATTATATTTTTTTAGCCATTTTGGGTCTGCGAAACCCGTCTTTTTATTTCACTGAACCACCCGAATAAATTTTTGTTTTCTAAATGGACACTTTTGTTGTATAAAGCATGCATGCACATTCCTAACTCTTCCATTCCTATGCGTTTTGTCGCCCTTTCGTTTCCAAGGCTTTCTATTTCTTTTAGTTTTTTTGAAGTTCCAAAATACATGCATGCCTTATAATGCATACGTAGCATGTCATTCGTTAACTCTTGCTTACGTTATATATGTATCCCTTTAATTCAATTTAGTTGGTGCATGCATGCGACCATGCGTTCTATGTGTTACTTACACATATCATTCTTGACTTTTACGTTACATGCATGCGTGAGCTGAAGCCACCACTTCTTTCATTCAAATGTACGCTCCTTAAAAAAAATTGAAAGGGTAGAAGTAAATTAACCGGTAAAGGGAACGTATCGACCTATTCAAAATCTGGTGATTGTTTCTATTCTATCGGTTCCTTTTTTTTGGCTGAAACCTTGTAAACTTAAAATATAAAGCAAGGAAGAGCTACTTCACATTCCGAAAAATTAAAACCCCAAAATCAATTCGTCTCCTCCCCAAAGAAAAAAATGAAAGAACAAATAAATCCCAGGACTGAAAATCGACGGCCACCCAACATCGGTTGAAGCCCCTCACTGCCATCTCCGGATTCAACCTAGAGCTCATCGACTTCACCACCGATCACTCCTTCATCGTCCGTCGCCCCACCGCAACCACCGCTTTGCATGGGTTCTCCACCACCTGACAGAAACCACCGCCGTGTCCACACCTCAGAGCGCACGCCGAATCCTTCTCGCTATCGCTACTACATGTAAGTTTATTTATGATTATACAGATTTTTAAGTTGCTATTTCGATTTACACAAAAATATGATTGTTGGCCTGTTTCCTTTTTGTTGTTTAGTTATGGTTTAAATGAACATTGTGGTCAGAATTTGGTTTCTTTTCTCGCTATTTCGTTTCCTTGTCACCAGGCGTATTTCACCACTCTAAAATATGCTGCTGTAACATGTTTGCATGGGTCTCTATGAGTTGTGCATAAACCTAGTAGCATTTTTGTCATTCGATGGATGTTGTGATTGTTTGTTCATTTACAATAGCTGAATAATGAAACCCACTGTCTAATCCATACACGATATGTTTTATGCCAGATAGACTACCGTGTTTTTCTACAGCCTCTCTTTACCCAGGCTATACTATATACTATTAATTCAATTTAGAAGACGGATATTGTAATTTACATTAATGTGAGCCTGTCTCCCTTTGACAGTAGTGTATGGTTTTGTATCCCAGGACCTTTGGTAATGTGCATTTCATAGACCATGCTGGGTTTCATTACATGCATGCTATTGCATTTGTCTGTAGAAGCCATTTTATTTATTTTGCATGCCTACTGTTATATTCACACATATGTTTCCATGTTTCCTTGAGCTTAGCTGCATGCGTTTCCCATATCATACACTGCAAGCGTTTCCCATATGATACACTGACACCTGTTGTATATTCCAAGTCCTCACACACTTGCATGTTAAATGGGTTGCTTTACACCTACTTTAAACTGTTGTTGAAATAGAAAAGGCTTTATATTTGGAATATTTAGTAACTAAATTTTATTTGTCATATGAGATTGGTTGCTGACTTTTAAGTCATGTAGTTGGAGTTTAAGAAAATATAGGGGATACACTATGCTGAACAAACAGGCTGTTTTCACATATATAATATTTGACATGTTGGATTTGGGTTTAAAAGTAGTTGTCTACAGTGCACGTGATGGATTATGTTCAATAATCTGATTCCTAATCCAACACCTCTATGCGCCTTTTGTTAAGCCCCAGCCTAGTGTAATTTCCATTGAAATTGCTACCAATAGGAACCATATATACATGAGGGTAGTAAAATTTGAATTAGTTATACCCTACTTCTTTAATGGTGTGTCATGCCCAATCATATTTTTATCTAGTTGAAAGGTGGTTGCATATTTTACACACTCCATACCTTGTCATCTGAAATTAATCTTGCATATTTTATTGTGTCGCATGTAGTTGTTGTAGCACTTCTTACTTATCCCATATATATAACCTTTTCCGCAGACTGTACTGTGTTTTTCCAGCAATTTCTATGGGTCATTATTCTTGAATTATTCATTATATTGTCAGGGTTAAAAGTTATATTTACGTGATATTTCGAAATGACTGACTTGAAATAAGTTTAATCCTGAATTGGGTGTTTTCTGTATTTTGCATGGAACGCTCGGGTCAGATCCTAAATGTTCTAGACTTAGACATTTTTAGCTCGCAATGAAGTGGATAGGCACGTGAAGACGCAAGACGCTTATGCGTACGCCTGACAAAAATCGTAAACTTTTATTCTTTAAAAATTCATGTAAACATTATACATTGTTCCGCTGCACCGAATATTTTGTATAAACTCTGATATGTTAAAAAAAAAATCCGCTGCAATTATTATTTTACTGTGATTTCGTGTTTGTTCTGTTAAACCCGCTAAGCAAAATAACGGCCCGCCGTTTTGGGCATTTCGAGTCGGTTTAAGTACCGACTTGGAGCGGTCGAAAATGCAAGTCATTACGGTTGGTATTAGAGCTTTGGGAAATCAAATTTTTAGCTTATCGGGTTTATAAACTCATTAGAGATAGGGTAGCATTACTCTAGAATGGGTGGAATTAACACCAGAATTACTCTAGAGAGAGCTATTTGAAAAATAAAGCATTTTTGAAATATAAATTATTTTGAAACGTAGAGCATTTTGAAATTTAAATCCTTTTGAAATTCCCACTTTTCGAATCCGCTCTCGTTGATAGCTTTTTTTGTTAAGTTCTCCTTCGATTTGAATTTTGATACCATCTGAAATCCTTCCTTGGGATGTCGCGGTTTTTCGAGATTATGAAAGTAATGTAAATATTGCAAATAAAGTTAAGATGTGGAATAAAATGATTTAGTTATAACTAAGGAAATCATTTGATTAGACCTTGAGAATTTTGTTTCGGAATACTTTGAAATTGGTTCCTAAAAGTTTTGGATAAAGTACTAGCAGTATACAAAAGTATTTTTGAATAAAAAGTTTGAAATGATTATATGGAATGTTTTCAAAAAGGAAAATATATGAATAGAGACCACTTTGGCAGCTTTGCTACATGTTTATCCAATGAAGTTTGATTTTTAAAGCATTATTTGATATACACATATATGTATACTTTGAACGATTGAAAGAAAATCCGGAATTGATTCTCGAGTTGATCGAATGATAATCCTATATATTAGGATAGTGTAATTATACATCTTGAAATGTTTTGATAAGAAATGATTGAACTCACGATTTCTAGTTATTGAATTGAAAAATATATTTTCAACTATTGGAATGATCCAACCGTTTGTGAATGGGATTTTGAGTGACATTGAATATTCAAATTTGTTTTAAAATCAAAACTGAATTGGTATTGAAATGAAATTTCGAGAATCATTGATGTTGAATATTTGATATGAGTTTTCAAATCTTATATAATGGATTTATATAAGAATGGTATATTTGAAAACATGATGTTGAAAAGAAAATCTTATGTAAATTGATATTTATGTAGGTGCGATATATGCGAAACGTGAAATGAAGTACTATATATATAGTGTACATGCTTTTGAAATAAAAGATTTGGGAAGTACCATCCATCGAAAACGCAATTCTTGAGAGAGGGATCGTGTTGGTGCTAGTCGAGAGTGTCCATCGGAAATCGTAGCAACATTAGTGCTCCGTCGATTGGAGTATCCATCGATATCAGAATCTCACTTAGTGAGATTACATTGATCATTATAATTTATTTGTTCTAGCGTAATTCGGGTGCGCGATGCCTAGGTTACAAGCGATTTCATTAGGATAGTGACGTAACGGCCACGTAACTGCGATCTAGACGCCATAGCGTAATTCGGGGGCGCGATGCCTGCAGTTACAAGCGATTCCACTGGGATAGTGGCATTACCGCCGCGTAACTGCGATCTAGGGCAACAACCATGACAAAATTCGAGGGGTGTGATACCTACGGTTACAAGCGATTCTACTGGGATAGTAGCGCAACTGCAAAGTAACTGCGATTCATGGGGGAAAGTATTTTTCCATATCTATTTTAAATGTTTAATGTATTTTCACTGGGAGTTGAAACAACGATATTTAGTACTTAGAGATTATGGTCGTATGCCTGGCCAGCGTATGCCTAACGTCTGTAAGAATGGAAGTAAACTTGTTAAACTTCGAGTTATCAAGTATTTTCAAACGTTAAATAACAAACCAATATCCTGCAATTAAATTTATATAACTTCAACATAATTAACTAAGAAAGAGATTTTAAATGTTTTCAAAACAAATATTTTCGGATATAAAATTTTGTTTAATATTTAAATCTTTTTCTAAAATATCCCTTCCGTATGAATCCTTCTAACTTCATAAACCCTCTTTGATAAGGTTCTTTCATTCGTTCAACTTTTAACTCGAATTCTGTAACTATTTCTTATCCATAACAAGGCAAGAAGTAGAAGGAGAGTATAAATCTTCTAGCGAGTTCATATTTATTAAAAGTTGATTTGAATAAGTATTTTGAAAGTTATTATAATATATAACTACCTTAGTATAATATTGAAATTTTGATATGTATTTGTGAAATATTTTATATAGGTAAACATCTGTATGTTTTGGATTTGGTATAGTATAAAATAATATTACGTATATTGTCATATATTTATTATAGATTGAAGATGGATTTTAATAAATAAACAAGTGGGGGTAAATACATATTTCCCGATTAAATTTTTTATTGATTTGAAATATATTATTTATAATATATGACTTGACAATTTTGATATATATTATGTTTAAATATAGGAAGATGTTTTGAGTATTTACCTGACATTAAAATTGGCCTATTGAATACCTAGTGATTTGGGTATACGTCTGATCAACATATATGTTAAATCCTATAAGTATTTGATAGATATGGAGTCACACTCTAGTCGCTTGAAAATTATTCTGGTGATGACTGCGCAGCATCATTGATATCCATTTTCGGGTTTCGAAAGTGGGATAGATATATATCGCCAATCGAGACGTCGAGTGAATACTTAAAATTATTTTGAAATGTTAGAAAATATTTTAACTTTGATTTAAATATATATTTTTTCAAAGTATATATGGATATGAAAATAAATTTGAAGTATTGTTTTAAATATATTAATTATTTAATTACATTTTCTTACCTTGTTCCTTTTCGGGGACGAAAAGGTTTAAGTGGGGGAGAATGTGACAACCCCGAAATTTTAGCGTGTTTTTATTTGATTATTTAATTTAAATTTAAATTTTGATTTTGATTTTATTTTATTCGTTTAAAACTCAGTTTGTGTGTAATTTTATAATATTTTGAATTTGAATTTAAAACTAAATTTTATTTTTGTTTTTATACAACGAATGAATTTGATTTGATATAAATATATATTAATAATATTTCCAATTTCGATCTTATTTAGTATATAAATTAAATCAAGTTTATTTTGTTGAATTTGAATTATTCTTATATTTTAATTTTAAATAGTAAAGTCGTATTATATAATTTGTTTTCGATATTAATAAAAATTATATTCTTGATTTAATTTCATAATATTCTTTTATTTTTCGCAATGGGAATTTGAAATACGTACAGTGAGGCGTAGCAACTTTGAAAATTTTGTCAGAAAATTTGAATGCTTTGCTGGTCGCGCTATTTTCAGTACAAAGATCCGCATAGCAGTTCAAATTTTAGCGATTTTGGAATCTCTCTGAATCCAGTTCAGCCAAACATGAAAACATTTTATTTATTATCACGAATCCAACGATAAAATTCATTTGGGAAAATTTGGATGTTTTGATCTTTATTTAATTGTTTTCTCGTGTCATTTTTCCTTATAAAGGGGTTCCCTAATGCCTGTTTGAACAGAGCATCCGGACACTACAAACTATATACCGTTGTGTCCGTCTTGTCGCGTTGATTAGCGCATTATATTCATTTGTCAGTTTTAGTGCTCAGTTCGCGCTGAAATTGCGAAAAAGCTAGCATAGTTCATTTTTGAAACAAAGCCATTGGAGTATGAAGTGTCCATATTCGGATCCCTTATATTTTTTTAGCCACTCTGGGTCTGCAAAACCCGTATTTTTATTTCACTAAACCACCCGAATAAATTTTTGTTTTCTAAATGGACACTTTTGTTGTATAAAGCATGCATGCACATTCCTAACTCTTCCATTCCTATGCGTTTTGTCGCCCTTTCGTTTCCAAGGCTTTCTATTTCTTTTTGTTTCTTTGAAGTTCCAAAACACATGCATGCCCTATAATGCATGTGTAGCGTGTCATTCTTTAACTCTTGCTTACGTTATATGTGTATCCCTTTAATTCAATTTAGTTGGTCCATGCATGCGACCATGCATTCTATGTGTTACTTGCACATATCATTCTTGACTTTTACGTTACATGCATGCGTGAGCTGAAGCCATCACTTCTTTCATTCAAATGTACGCTCCTTAAAAAAAATTGAAAGGGTAAAAGTAAATTAACTGATAATATAGAAAAAGGGAATGTATAGACCTATTCAAAATTTGGTGATTGTTCCTATTCTATCGGTTCCTTTTTTTTGGCTGAAACCTTGTAAACTTAAAACATAAAGCAAGGAAGAGCTACTTCACATTCCGAAAAATTAAAACCCCAAAATCAATTTGTCTCCTCCCCAAAGAAAAAAATGGCGGAACAAATAAATCCCAAGACTGAAAATCGACGGCCACCCAACATCGGCTGAAGCCCCTCGCCGCCATCTCCGGATTCAACCTAGAGCTCGTCGACTTCACCACCGATCGCTCCTTCATCGTCCGTCGCCCCACCACAACCACCGCTTTGCATGGGTCCGCCACCACCTGACTGAAACCACCGCCGCGTCCGCATCTCAGAGAGCACGCCGAATCCTTCTCGCCGTCGCCACTACATGTACGTTTACTTACGATTAAACGGATTTTTAAGTTGCTATTTCGATTTACACAAAAATATGATTGTTGGCCTGTTTCCTTGTTGCTGTTCAGTTATGGTTTAAATGAACATTGTGGTCAGAATTTGGTTGCTTTTCTTGCCATTTCATTTCCTTGTCAGTAGGCGTATTTCACCACTCTAAAATATGCTGTTGTAACATGTTTGCATGGGTCAATATGAGTTATGCATAAACCTAGTTGCATTTTTGTCATTCGGTGGATGTCGTGATTGTTTGTTCGTTTACAATAGCTGAATAATGAACCCTACTGTCTAATCCATACACGATAAGTTTTATGGCAGATAGACTACCGTGTTTTTCTGCAACCTCTCTTTACCCAGGCTATATTATATACTATTAATTCAATTTAGAAGATGGATACTGTTATTTACATTAATGTGAGCCTGTCTCCCTTTGATAGTAGTGTATGGTTTTGTATCCTAGGACCTTTGGTAATGTGCATTTCATAGACCATGCTGGGTTTCATTACATACATGCTATTGCATTTGTTTGTACAAGCCATTTTATTTATTTTGCTTGCCTATTGTTATATTCACACATATGTTGCCATGTTTCCTTGAGCTTAGCTGCATACGTTTTCCATATGATACACTACAAGCGTTTCCCATATGATACACTGGCACCTGTTGTATATTCCAAGTTCTCACACACTTGCATGTTAAATGGGTTGCTTTACACCTACTGTAAACTGTTGTTGAAATAGAAAAGGCTTTATATTTGGAAGTTTTAGTAACTAAATTTTATTTGTCATATGAGATTGGTTGCTGACTTTAACTTAGGTAGTTGGAGTTTAAGAAAACATAGGGGATACACTATGCTGACTAATAGACTGTTTTCACATATATAATATTTGACATGTTGGAGATTTGGGTTTAAAAGTAGTTGTCTATAGTGCACATGATGGATTGTGTTCAATCATTTGATTCCTAATCCAACACCTCTATGCGCCATTTGTTAAGCCCCAACCTAGTGTAATTTCCATTGAAATTGCTACCTACAGGAACTATATATACATGAGTGTAGTAAAATTTGAATTAGTTATACCCTGCTTCTTTAATGGTGTGTCATGCACAATCATACTTTTATCTAGTTGAAAGGTGGTTGCATATTTTACCCACTCCATATCTTGTCATCTGAAATTAACCTTACATATTTTATTGTGTCACATGTAGTTTCCGTAGCACTTTTTACTTATCCCATATATATAACCTTTTCCGTAGACTATACTGTGTTTTTCCAGCAGTTTCTATGGGTCATTATTCTTGAATTATTCATTATATTATCAGGGTTAAAAGTTATATTTACGTGATATTTCGAAATGACTGACTTGAAAGAATTTTAATCCTGACTTGGGTGTTTTGTGTATTTTGCATGGAACACTCGGGTTAGATCCTAAGTGTTTCAGACTTAGACATTCTTAGCTCACAACGAAGTGGAGAGGCACGTGAAGACGCAAGACGCTAATGCGCACGCTCGACAAAAATCGTAAACTTTTATTCTTTTAAAATTCATGTAAGCATTATACATTTTTCCGCTGTAGTGAATATTTTGTATAAATTCTGATATGTAAAAAAAATATTTCGCCCTATTATTATTGTACTGTGATTCTTTGTTTGTTCTGTTAAACCCGCTAAGCTAAATAACGGTCCGCCATTTTGAGCGTTTCGAGTCCGTTTAAATACCGACTTGGAGCGGTCGAAAAGGCAGGTCGTTACAATTGGTATCAAAGCTTTGTAATATCAAATTTTTAGCTTATCGGTTTTATAAACTCATTAGAGATAGGGTAGCATTACACCAGAATGGGTGGAATTATCACCAGAATTATTCTAGAGAGAGCGTATTTTGAAAAATAAAGCATTTTTGAAGTATAAATTGTTTTGAAATGTAAAGCATTTTGAAATTTAAATCCTTTTGAAATTCCTACTTTTCGAATTTGCTCTCTTCGATAGCTTTTTTTGTTAAGTTCTCCTTCGATTTGAATTTCGATCCCATTTGAAATCCATCCTCGGTTTGTCGCGGTTTTTCGAGATTATGAGAGTAATGTAAATATTGCAAATAAAGTTAAGATGTGGAATAAAATGATTTAGTTATAACTAAGGAAATCATTTGACTAGACCTTGAGAATTTTATTTCGGAATGCTTTGAAATTGATTTCTAAAGTTTTGGATAAAGTACTAGCGGTATACAAAAGTATTTTTGAATAAAAAGTTTGAAACGATTATATGGAATGTTTTCAAAAAGGAAAATATATGAATAGAGACCACTTTGGTAGCTTTGCTACATGTTTATCCAACGAAGTTTGATTTTTGAAGCATTATTTGATATACACATGTATGTATATTTTGAATGATTGAAAGAAAATCCGGAATTGATTCTCGAGTTGGTCAAATAATAATCCTATATATTAGGATAGTGTAATTATACATCTTGAGATGTTTTGATAAGAAATGATTGAACTCATGATTTCTAGTTATTGAATTGAAAAATATATTTTCAACTATTTGAATGATCCAACCGTTTGGGAACGGGATTTTGAGTGACATTGAATATTCAAATTTATTATAAAATCAAAATTGAATTAGTATTGAAATGAAATTTTGAGAATCATTGATGTTGAATATTTGATATGAGTTTTCAAACCTTATATAATGAATTTATATAATAATGATATATTTGAAAACATGTTGTTGAAAAGAAAATCTTATGTAAATTGATATTTATGTAGGTGCGATATATGCGAAACGTGAAATGAAGTACTATATATATAGTGTATATGCTTTTGAAATAAAAGATATGGGAAGTATCTTCCATCGAAATCGCAATTCCTGAGAGAGGGATTGTGTTGGCGCTAGTCGAGAGTGTCCACCGGAAGTCGTAGCTACATTTGTGCTCCGTCGATTGGAGTATCCATGATATTGGAATCTCACTTAGAGAGATTACATTGATCATTATTATTTATCTGTTCTAGCGTAATTCGGGGGCGCGATGCCTACAGTTACAAGCGATTTCATTGGGATAGTGGAGTAACCGCCGCGTAACTGCGATCTAGACGCCATAGTGTAATTTGGGGGCGCGATGCCTATAGTTACAAGTGATTCCACTGGGATAGTGGCGTAACCGCCGCGTAACTGCGATCTATGGCAACAACCATGACGAAATTCAAGGGGTGTGA
This sequence comes from Allium sativum, assembly GCA_030737875.1. NCBI lineage: Eukaryota > Viridiplantae > Streptophyta > Magnoliopsida > Asparagales > Amaryllidaceae > Allium > Allium sativum. The sequence goes on along the minus strand of CM060912.1, from coordinate 220,170,897 downwards.
TACCTATGGTTACAAGCGGTTCTATTGGGATAGTAGCGCAACCGCCGAGTAACCGCGATCCATGGGGGAAAGTATTTTTCCATATCTATTTTAAATGTTTAAAGTATTTTCACTGGGAGTTGAAACAAGGATATTTAGTACTTAGAGATTATGGTCGTACGCCTGGCCAGCGTATGCCTAACGCCTGTAAGAATGAAAGTAAACTTGTTAAACTTCGAGTTATCAAGTATTTTCAAACGTTAAATAACAAACCAATATGCTGCAATTAAATTTATATAACTTCAACATAATTAACTAAGAAAGAGATCTTAAATGTTTTTAAAACAAATATTTTCGGATATAAAATTTTGTTTAATATTTAAATCTTTTTCTAAAATATCCCATACGTAAGAATCCTTCTTACTTCATAGACCCTCTTTGATAATGTTCTTTCATTCGTTCAACTTTTAGCTCGAATTCTGTAACTATTCCTTATCCAGAACAAGGCAAGAAGTAGAAGGAGAGTATAAATCTTCTAGTGAGTTCAAATTTATTAAAAGTTGATTGGAAATAAGTATTTTGAAAGTTATTATAATATATAACTACCTTACTATAGTATTGAAATTTTGATATGTATTTGCGAAAGATTTTATATAGGTAAACATCTGTATGTTTTGGATTTGGTATAATATAAAATAATATTACGTATATTGTCATATATTTATTATAGATTGAAGTTGGATTTTAATAAATAAACGAGTAGGGGGGAAATATATATTTCCCTATCAAATTTTTTATTGATTTGAAATCTATTATTTATAATATATGACTTGAAAATTTTAATATATATTCTGTTTAAATGTAGAAAGATGTTTTTAGTATTTACCTGACATTAAAATTGGCCTATCGAATACCTAGTGATTTGGGTATACATCTGATCAACGTATATGTTAAATCCTATAAGTATTTGATAGATATAGAGTCACACTCTAGTCGCTTGAAAATGATTCTGGTGATGACTGCGCAACACCATCGATATCCATTTTCGGGTTTCGAAAGTGGGATAGATATATATCGCCAATCGAGACGTCAAGTGAATACTTAAAATTATTTTGAAATGTTAGAAAATATTTTAACTTTGATTTAAATATATATATTTTCAAAATAAATATGGATATGAAAATAAATTTGAACTATTGTTTTAAATATATTAATTATTTAATTATATTTTCCTACCTTGTTCCTTTTCGAGGACGAAAAGGTTTAAATGGGGGAGAATGTAACAATCTGGAGTTTTTATTGTATTTTTATTTGATTATTTAATTTAAATTTTGATTTTTATTTTATTCGTTTAAAACTCAGTTTGTGTGTATTTTTATAATATTTTGATTTTGAATTTAAAACTAAATTTTATTTTTGTTTTTATACAACGAATGAATTTGATTTAATATAAATATATATTAATAATATTTCCAATTTCCATCTTATTTAGTATATAAATTAAGTCGAGTTTATTTTGTTGAATTTGAATTATTCTTATATTTTAAATTTAAACAGTAAAGTCGTATTATATAATTTGTTTTCGATATTAATAAAAATTTATATTCTTGATTTAATTTCATAATATTCTTTTATTTTTCATAATGGGAATTTGAAATACGTACAGTGAGGCGTAGCAACTTTGAAAATTTTGTCAGAAAATTTGAATGCTTTGCTGGTCGCGCTATTTTCAGTGCAAAGGTGCGCATAGCAGTTCAATTTTAGCGATTTTGAAATCTCCCCGAATCCAGTTCGGACAAACATGAAAAACATTCTATTTGTTATCACGAATCCAACGGTAAAATTCATTTCGGAAAATTTGGATGTTTGGATCTTTATTTAATTGTTTTCTCGTGTCATTTTTCCTTCTAAAGGGGGTCCGTAATGCCTTTTTGAACGGAGCATCCTGACACTGCAAACTATATACCGTTGTGTCCATCTTGCCGCGCTGATTAGCGCAATATATTCATTTGTCAGTTTCAGTGCCCGGTTCGCGCTGAAATTGCAGAAAAGCTAACATATTTCATTTTTGAAACAAAGCCATTGGAGTTTGAAGTGTCCATATTCAGATCCATTATATTTTTTTAGCCATTTTGGGTCTGCGAAACCCGTCTTTTTATTTCACTGAACCACCCGAATAAATTTTTGTTTTCTAAATGGACACTTTTGTTGTATAAAGCATGCATGCACATTCCTAACTCTTCCATTCCTATGCGTTTTGTCGCCCTTTCGTTTCCAAGGCTTTCTATTTCTTTTAGTTTCTTTGAAGTTCCAAAATACATGCATGCCTTATAATGCATACGTAGCATGTCATTCTTTAACTCTTGCTTACGTTATATATGTATCCCTTTAATTCAATTTAGTTGGTGCATGCATGCGACCATGCGTTCTATGTGTTACTTACACATATCATTCTTGACTTTTACGTTACATGCATGCGTGAGCTGAAGCCACCACTTCTTTCATTCAAATGTACGCTCCTTAAAAAAAATTGAAAGGGTAGAAGTAAATTAACTGGTAAAGGGAACATATAGACCTATTCAAAATCTGGTGATTGTTCCTTTTCTATCGGTTCCTTTTTTTTGGCTGAAACCTTGTAAACTTAAAATATAAAGCAAGGAAGAGCTACTTCACATTTCGAAAAATTAAAACCCCAAAATCAATTCGTCTCCTCCCCAAAGAAAAAAATGGCAGAACAAATAAATCCCAGGACTGAAAATCGACGACCACCCAACATCGGTTGAAGCCCCTCACTGCCATCTCCGGATTCAACCTAGAGCTCATCGACTTCACCACTAATCACTCCTTCATCGTCCGTCACCCCACCGCAACCACCGCTTTGCATGGGTTCTCCACCACCTGACAGAAACCACCGCCGTGTCCACACCTCAGAGCGCACGCCGAATCCTTCTCGCTATCGCTACGACATGTAAGTTTACTTATGATTAAATAGATTTTTAAGTTGCTATTTCGATTTACACAAAAATATGATTGTTGGCCTGTTTCCTTTTTGTTGTTCAGTTATGGTTTAAATGAACATTGTGGTCAGAATTTGGTTGCTTTTCTCGCTATTTCGTTTCCTTGTCAGCAGGCGTATTTCACCACTCTAAAATATGCTACTGTAACATGTTTGCATGGGTCTCTATGAGTTGTGCATAAACCTAGTAGCATTTTTGTCATTCGATGGATGTCGTGATTGTTTGTTCGTTTACAATAGCTGAATAATGAAACCCACTGTCTAATCCATACACGATAAGTTTTATGCCAGATAGACTACCGTGTTTTTCTACAGCCTCTATTTACCCAGGCTATACTATATACTATTAATTCAATTTAGAAGATGGATATTGTTATTTACATTAATGTGAGCCTGTCTCCCTTTGATAGTAGTGTATGGTTTTGTATCCCAGGACCTTTGGTAATGTGCATTTCATAGACCATGCTGGGTTTCATTACATGCATGCTATTGCATTTGTCTGTACAAGCCATTTTATTTATTTTGCATGCCTACTATTATATTCACACATATGTTTCCATGTTGCCTTGAGCTTAGCTGCATGCGTTTCCCATATCATACACTGCAAGCGTTTTCCATATGATACACTGACACCTGTTGTATATTCCAAGTCCTCACACACTTGCATGTTAAATGGGTTGCTTTACACCTACTGTAAACTGTTGTTGAAATAGAAAAGGCTTTATATTTGGAATATTTAGTAACTAAATTTTATTTGTCATATGAGATTGGTTGCTGACTTTTAAGTCATGTAGTTGGAGTTTAAGAAAACATAGGGGATACACTATGCTGAACAAACAGACTGTTTTCACATATATAATATTTGACATGTTGGATTTGGGTTTAAAAGTAGTTGTCTATAGTGCACGTGATGGATTGTGTTCAATAATTTGATTCCTAATCCAACACCTCTATGCGCCATTTGTTAAGCCCCAGCCTAGTGTAATTTCCATTGAAATTGCTACCAATAGGAACCATATATACATGAGGGTAGTAAAATTTAAATTAGTTATACCCTACTTCTTTAATGGTGTGTCATGCCCAATCATACTTTTACCTAGTTGAAAGGTGGTTGCATATTTTACACACTCCATACCCTGTCATCTGAAATTAATCTTGCATATTTTATTGTGTCGCATGTAGTTGCCGTAGCACTTCTTACTTATCCCATATATATAACTTTTTCCGCAGATTGTACTGTGTTTTTCCAGCAGTTTCTATGGGTCATTATTCTTGAATTATTCATTATATTGTCAGGGTTAAAAGTTACATTTACGTGATATTTCGAAATGACTGACTTGAAATAAGTTTAATTATGACTTAGGTGTTTTGTGTATTTTGAATGGAACGCTCGGGTCAGATCCTAAGTGTTCCAGACTTAGACATTTTTAGCTCGCAACATAGTGGAGAGGCACGTGAAGACGCAAGACGCTTATGCACACGCCCGACAAAAATCGTAAACTTTTATTCTTTAAAAATTCGTGTAAACATTATACATTTTTCCGCTACACCGAATATTTTGTATAAACTTTGATATGTAAAAAAAAAATCCGCTGCAATTATTATTGTACTGTGATTCTGTGTTTGTTCTGTTAAACCCGCTAAGCTAAATAACGGTCCGCCGTTTTGAGCATTTCGAGTCGGTTTAAATACCGACTTGGAGCGGTCGAAAAGGCAGGTCATTACAATTGGTATCAGAGCTTTGGTATATCAAATTTTTAGCTTATCGGGTTTATAAACTCATCAGAGATAAGGTAGCATTACCCTAGAATGGGTGGAATTATCACCAGAATTACTCTAGAGAGAGCGAATTTAGAAAATAAAGCATTTTTGAAGTATAAATTATTTTGAATCATAAAGCATTTTGAAATTTAAATCCTTTCGAAATTCCTACTTTTCGAATCTGCTCCATCGATAGCTTTTTTTGTTAAGTTCTCCTTCGATTTGAATTTTGATCCCATTTGAAATCCGTCCTCGGGTTGTCGCGGTTTTTCGAGATTATGAGAGTAATGTAAATATTGCAAATAAAGTTAAGATGTGGAATAACATGATTTAGTTATAACTAAGGAAATCATTTGACTAGACCTTGAGAATTTTTTTTCGGAATTCTTTGAAACTGATTTCTAAAGTTTTGATAAAGTACTAGCAGTATACAAAAGTATTTTTGAATAAAAAGTTTGAAATGATTATATGGAATGTTTTCAAAAAGGAAAATGTATGAATAGAGACCACTTTGGTAGCTTTGCTACATGTTTATCCAACGAAGTTTGATTTTTGAAGCATTATTTGATATACACATATATGTATCTTTTGAATGATTGAAAGAAAATCCGGAATTGATTCTCGAGTTGGTCGAATGATAATCCTATATATTAGGATGGTGTAATTATACATCTTAAGATGTTTTGATAAGAAACGATTGAACTCATGATTTCTAGTTATTGAATTGAAAAATATATTTTCAACTATTTGAATGATCCAACCGTTTGTGAAGGGGATTTTGAGTGACACTGAATATTCTAATTTATTATAAAATCAAAACTGAATTGGTATTGAAATGAAATTTCGAGAATCATTGATGTTGAATATTTGATATGAGTTTTCAAACCTTATATAATGAATTTATATAAGAATGATATATTTGAAAACATGATGTTGAAAAGAAAATCATATGTAAATTGATATTTATGTAGGTGCGATATATGCGAAATGTGAAATGAAGTACTATATATATATAGTGTATTTGCTTTTGAAATAAAAGATATGGGAAGTACCTTCAATCGAAATCGCAATTCCTGAGAGAGGGATTGTGTTGGCGCTAGTCGAGTGTGTCCATCGGAAATCATAGCTACATTGGTGCTCCGTCGATTGGAGTATCCATCGTTATTGGAATCTCACTCAGCGAGATTACATTGATCATTATTATTTATCTGTTCTAGCGTAATACAGGGGCACGATGCCTACAGTTACAAGCGATTTCATTGGGATAGTGACGTAACCGCCGCATAACTGCGATCCAGACGTCATAGCATAATTCGGGGGCGCGATGCTTATAGTTCCAAGCGATTCCACTGGGATAGCGGCATAACTGCCACGTAACTGCGATCTATGACAACAACCATGACGAAATTCGAGGGGTGTGATACCTACGGTTACAAGCGATTCTACTGGGATAATAGCGCAACCGCCGAGTACCGCGATCCATGGGGGAAAGTATTTTTCCATATCTATTTTAAATGTTTAAAATATTTTCACTGGGAGTTGAAGCAAGGATATTTAGTACTTAGAGATTATGGTCGTACGCCTGGCCAGCTTATGCCTAACGTCTGTAAGAATGAAAGTAAACTTGTTAAACTTCGAGTTATCAAGTATTTTCAAACGTTAAATAACAAACCAATATCCTGCAATTAAATTTATATAACTTCAACATAATTAACTAAGAAAGAGATTCTAAATGTTTTCAAAACAAATATTTTCGGATATAAAATTTTGTTTAATATTTAAATCTTTTTCTAAAATATCCCTTCCATATGAATCCTTCTTACTTCATAGACCCTCTTTGATAAGGTTCTTTCATTTGTTCAACTTTTAACTCGAATTCTGTAACTATTCCTTATCCATAACAAGGCAAGAAGTAGAAGGAGAGTATAAATCTTCTAGTGAGTTCATATTTATTAAAAGTTGATTTGAAATAAGTATTTTGAAAGTTATTATAATATATAACTACCTTAGTATAATATTGAAATTTTGATATGTATTTATGAAAGATTTTATATAGGTAAACATCTGTATGTTTTGGATTTGGTATAGTATAAAATAATATTACATATATTGTCATATATTTATTATATATTGAAGTTGGATTTTTGAGACGACCCGAGCTTCCCCGGTAAGGAAAGCCCAGATTGAATTGAGGACATGACGTATCAGAACACGAACAGAAGAACATTTCATTGTTTCTTACAACAATTCCATCAAATATAAAAATATATAGAGTATAAATGAATAAATTACATACGATAAATACCAGAGATAGCAATAAATTACAAAGTAGCGGAATAACAATACAAAACACAACTGAAAGTAATACACGGATACAGAGTTTTCCGAGCATCGTACCAGCTGTAAATGAGGATCCTGTGAATATAAATCTGCAAAACCAAAACTACTAGCTGCCCGTGTCGAAAATAGGGGCACCCAGAGTTTAGGTTAAAACAATAAACTCCAGGTCAGTCATGTGACTGGTGTGAGAACTAAAACAGTTATTTATTTGATTTTAAAGCTCGGTAAATCATGGGACCACGCCGTATAACACGGAACAGGTTTCCTCCCAAGAATACCAGTGCATAAAACAAACAGCGCAATGCTAAGTAAAGAAAAATGAAGCTGCTATAAGACCCAGGTCCCATCACACAATGCGATGCAAGCCGGAGGATAGGGTTTTACCTTATAACAGCCAAAGAATGCTTGATACGCGAAATTTTATATTTTGATTCTTAATCAGACTCCAACCGTAAATTAGTAAGAGAACGATTCCGTAAGTATTAACCCCGAGGGCCGAAACCAACATCAGACCAATACCCAGGAAACCACCCATCTTAGCTCGTTTCCAGTTAGTTTCTGATTTTATATACAATCATAAATATAAATCATAGGCGGCATAGCTACCATCTACTATGTCGCCATACCAGGCTCTACAAATAAAACCGAAATATCTCATATTGGAAATTGGATTTCCATCATGATTCGAGGAAAGGGGCAAGCTCCTCTCCAGAGACACTCTAGCAAATGTATTAGGACTACACACTCGGGGTAACCCCTGGGATCCTCCAAGGCCGGTCCTCTCTTACGTTTGAGGATTTGCAATTCCTGAACAAACGTTTCCGGTCCTATCAGACCTATAATCGAGGCGCCTCGCATCCAACAACCACATAGGTAAAAAGTATATAAATGTCAGCCAGTTTAAGCACTTACACCACCCATAGCTAGAAAGAAACGTCGTGCACTCCTTGGGTCCTCATCCCGTTTTTGACTCATATCGAGGTGTGAGGCTCGCGAATCCACGCTATACACAAAGCTACGCCGCACAAGCCGTGCTTTGATCATCAACCACGAGACCTTTCTTTTCAACAGAAGCCTTGATTATCTGCCACTTAGGCATGCCACACAGGCAATTCACTCCATGCGACTGATGTCCATCGATATACAACCTCTAAGCTCGTACGTCTCAGAGAAGGGCATTAAGCAAGAGAATAAATTCTCCGCTGCCAAACAGATGTATATTTAATAGAGATAAATCAGCACAGAATAAAATCCAATGTCAGACACACAGTCCATTTACAAGTTCGTTCCGGGTCTGAACGAAACCGGAGGCACTTTCCTCGCATATCCATCGATCTCCAATTAAGTCTGGACGATCACCAACTGATTCCCTCCACTTGGGTGTACAACCCAATCAAGATCATTAGTAATCACCCAAACAATGTGAAGACTTCCGGTCTTCAACCACCGTCTCCCATCTTCGACATATCGTCGAATCGATTATTCAGAATGGGTATAAACCTGTAACGACCCAGAAAATCTGAACCAATTTAAAAATTTTAAATTGGCTAAAATAATGGATTTTAAAATATTTTAAATAATAGAGATGAAAACTGAGTTTGAATCGACAATTGAAAACAAATATAATTAATTATAATTATAAACAAGGCCTGAAAAGGCGAGGAAGTTTCAAAAATTGAATTCAAACTTTGTCGGACTGTATCGGGTGCAAAACAAAACGGATTTAAGTGAAACCAAAAATATATAATTCTGTTAGTGAATACCTTTCTAACGAATTTGAAAAATCGAATTTTCATAGCGGAAAGCAAAAGTTATGGCCAAATGAATTTTCAGAAAGGTCGCTATGGAATATATATAGCCCGTGAAATTGACCATTTTGCAAACGACCTCGGAATTCGACGAAACCACTTTTGTTGGATCTGGGATGTGAAGTTATTGCTAGGTTTCAAATTTCATAATTTTTGAAGCTAGTATTTGAGCGTGGCAAAGGAAAATGTAACACCCCACACCCGCTATGGTCACTCGCTAAGGGAATGCCATAACATCGGTGGAGTATTTTAAGTGAATATAGAACAGAAAAATTACAACAAGACAGATATAAGTAATACTTGAAAATTTTAAAACATCATTTCATTACAGCGGAAAGTAAAACATGTTTGGTTACATCACAAAACCATAATAAGAGTCAAGTACAAAATATCCATCCTGATAAATAAAAGTACATAATCCCAATACATGAACTGATAGCCATAAAAGAAAGGGTAAGCTGAGCTCTACATCTATGGTCCAAGCTCCAAAAGAGAATAAAGCAGCCTGATCAAAGCCCACTCGTACTGGGCCCACTCTGATAACCTGAGGGTTGGGAAAAAAAAGATAAAAACAACGGGGTCAGACATAAGTCTGAGCGAGTCCTATAACTTTAACAATACAATCATTAAAGTAACCAGAGAAGACATAAGCTTGATATACGGTGTCGTCTGGGGATGAATGGCTACACTAAGCAGCTTGGTAGACTTAGGATAAACTAAGAAACGTAAAGACGCATCTACCCTTCCAAAGGTAAATTACTAAACTGCACTACACCAGTCATTCCTAACTTAAAGGTTGATCCCATCCATGGACTTATAAAATTATCTTAATAGTTCTCGCGTACCCCTAGGTGACTGAGTAGACACCACAGGGCCCTACAATCCACTAGGTGTACACACTACTCCCCATTCGATCGGCTACCTAACGTAGATACCCGTGCTGGCCCCACCGTGGGGTGTACCATTCCCCAACGTGGCAACCTGATAAAACTAACGGTGCACGGCTTATATCTACATGATGCAACAACGTCTTATTTACCAGCCCGGGTCCACACACGCATATGAAACCCGTTGGTCATGCGTTGCCACCGCTAACCCATTTTGGCCTCTTATAGTCAAGCCCAATATGCGTGTCCCATCACTCGACTAGAGTCGAGCCCACTAAGATACGTTTGGGATATTGGTTGAAATGGGCCCCCACAAGCTACCACCTAAGCTTGTTATTTCTAGTGAATCCCGCTTAACCCTTTAACCATGTCCACTTACATGTTATAAATTCTGGTTAAGTCATTAATCATATTTTAATTGCCATTCAAGTCACCCACTAGATTTCCACATGCCACCCAAAGCACTTACTTAACCATTTAACCATGTTTAAATTACATGTTCCACTTTGGTTAAGTATTCTAATCGTATTTTCTATTGCCACCCAAGGCCCCCACTTAACCCCTCATGTCCCTCTACATGCCAATATGGTTAAGTGTTTCTTAATTAATTAATTAAGATCATGACCTCATAAAGACCTCTCACATTAGACCGTCTTTTATGACTGCTGGATATGCCGGTTGGGTCCGGGCAGCCTTACGTCATAAAAAGGGTCTAACCTCGTGTCTTTACTTTAATCACGTATTTAATTTGTGCCTAAGACCTCTCACATTGGGCTAACATTTGTAGCAACTGGTTAAGCCGGTTGGGTCCGGGCAGTTTTACGCTACAACTGAGTCCAACCTCGTGTCTTAGTCGATTAATTACACCTAATTAATCACCCTTATAATTTATATTAATTATCCCTAATTAATTAATCATGTTTTCCAGAATATGGGTAGACCTAACTCAATAGGTAAATTCCCAACTCCGTAGTATGGGTAGACCTAACTCAATAGGTAAATTCCCAACTCCATAATATGGGTAGACCTAACTCAATAGGTAAATTCCCAATTATGTCCATTTAATTTATGTTACTCTTAAGCATACCCATTCCACATCATTTTATTAACATGCATATTAACCCCATCATTCCCCACGTAATTCGTTCTCGTAACGTGACATAATAAAAGGGAAGATTCATCACAAATGTCATGGGTTTAACCAACATGGCTTATAACTTTATCATGGGTTCAAAAGGTGTCAACTTGCATATATGAGCATACATTAAACCCAACTAGCATTTAACCCAAACTTGCATTATGCATGTCATAAAAAGAGACAAACTTGCATATGAACTTGCACATAAACTTGCATATGAACTTGCACATAAACTTGCATGTGAACTTGCATAACATGTCATACATAGAGGCAAACTCGCATATGTTATGCATATCATAAAAAGAGACAAACTTGCATATGAACTTGCATCATAATAGGGTAAACATGCATATGTATACATAGCATACAAAGGTGTCATCTTGCATATGTATGCATCTTATTTAGAAAAAGGGTAAACTTGCATGTCATAATGTATGCATAAAACCAAACACTTAGCATGCATAAAATCAAATACTTAGCATGCATAAAACCAAACACTTAGCATGCATAGAATCAAATACTTAGCATGCATAAAATCAAATACTTAGCATGCATAAAACCAAACACTTAGCATGCATAAAACCAAACACTTAGCATGCATAAAATCAAATACTTAGCATGCATAAAACCCAATGCTTAGCATGCATGAAACCCAATGCTTAGCATGCATGAAACCCATCACTTAACTTGCATAAACCCACATACTTAACTTGCATAAACATAGGGTTAACATTAAACATAGATTAGCAAACTAACATCATATCATATGACTTAAAACCCACAAATCCGCATACAAAACCGCATGATCTCATCATATCTCATCTACTTAATTTAGCAATTGGTTATTAAAGTGATAGAAACTCACCAAAACCAAGATTAGCAAACTTATGTAGTAGAACTAGTTGCTATACAAGAAGAAGATGATTAGAGGTTGATTAGCTTGCAACTTTCTTCATAAACTAGTGGAGGTTCCTCTCAAGTTTGATTTTGGCGGCATGGTGGCATCATTTCTATTTTTAGTATGAATTAGGGTAGTATTAGGGTGTATTTATAGATTAGGTGAGTGTTTTAGGCCCTTAGATTAACCCTAAATTAGATTAGGACCCTTAGATTTCGGAACCTTCCAGAAACCAGCCCTAAGACCAAGCCCAAACCCCAAACTGGTGCACCCAACCACAGAAATCTCTAGAAACTGTGCAGGTTTCCTGTCCCGACATGGGCGCACTTCCCAAGTGCGCCAGTGTATTTTTGTGTTGGCGCACTTCACAAGTGCGCCAGTGCATTTCTGGCCTGCTTCGGGTTTTTCTGCCTAACTTCGTTCGTCCATATCTCTTTCATACGGTACCCGTTTTACGCAAACTCGGACTCTATTTCGCGTATTTTTCCGAGACGAACGCAATGACGCAGCCCGTTTCCCCTGATTCTCACATCTGAGATTAATTATACTTTAATTACTAACCATTAGTGTTAATTGAAATTCGGGGTGTTACATTCTCCCCTACTTAAAGGATTTCGTCCTCGAAATCTCTAAGTCAAGAAGAACGTATCCTACCAACCAAACAACCATCTACTAAACCATCAACCACAAGCAACCATTATCCTTAGAAACTTCTAATGATGTATGAACATATGCAGAAAGTGTGTGTATATGTCCGTATACTAATGCAAAATCAGGCGGTCTACTGATTCAGTCGACCTCCTTAATGCAAACCATGATAGTGCCATGCATCCAATATGTATGCAAAACCCTATTGACACATACAATTTCTATATGCGTGCACAACCATACACAAAAATGCATCATCCACATGATAACACAGCCATGATACATCCATCAATCTAACTACCACATCCATTTATGCGATATGCAACATGAAGTGACTGAGCCGATCTAGTGCCTAATGTGTGTGTATATGCATCTACGAGCAACCACTAGCAAACAATTGCATCCACATGCATCCATCAACCATAACATGTTTCAAACACATGTTTCAACCATAGGTTTTACCCTATCTAAAGGTCATAGGTACTAGCGAGAGGATATACTAAAGATAAGATAAGTACTAGACAAGCGATAAAGGAGAAGTTAAAAGACATACTCTCAAAAAGAAATGGGTACAAAGAACGCATCTTCGCTTCCGTCTCCCAAGTAGCATTGCCCTCGTCTTCTCCCCATTGCACTTTAACTAGCTGAACTTCTCTGTTCCTCAACTTCCTAGTTCTGACCCAAGGATGCGAGTAGGAGCTCGTCGAATCGTCGCATCACGCTCTACCTCTACATCTCTAAGCAAGCTCGGCTCTACGACCTCTGCGGTCTCATGTAAGCACTTCCTCAAATGTGATACATGGAATACATCATGAACACCACTAAGTCTGTCGGGCAACTCCACCCTATATGCCATCCGTCCAATCCTTTCCTTAATAGGAAACGGCCCAACAAACCTCGGTGCTAACTTCCCAACGGACCCAAAGCGAACAACATTTCTCAACGGAGATACTTTGACAAAAACCATGTCCCCAACCTCAAACTCAAGATCCGTCCTTCTCCGATCCGCATAAGATTTCTGTCTATCTTGCGCTTCCTTCATCCTTCTTCGAATCAAATCAATCTTCTCTGAAGTCTCTCCAACCATATCTGGCCCAAGCAAGATCTTATCCGTAGATTCCCACCAACATGTAGGAGATCGACAAGGCCTTCCATAAAGAGCTTCGAAAGGTGCCATGCCAATACTAGACTGAAAGCTGTTATTGTATGCGAACTCCACCAAAGGAAGATGTTCTTCCCATGTACCTCCAAAATCCAAGATACAAAGCCTCAAGAGATCTTCTAAGATACGGTTCACCCTCTCGGTCTGACCGTCCGTCTGAGGATGATATGCGGTGCTCAAACACAACTGAGTCCTTACCGCCTCTTGCAAACTTCTCCAAAACTCACTAGTGAAGATAGGATCTCGATCACTCACAATGCTGGATGGTACACCATGCAATCTAACAATCTCTCTAACATAGACTGAAGCAAGCCATGGAGCGGTCCTCTTACTCTTCACGGGTATAAAATGGGCACTCTTGGTAAGTCTGTCTAGCACAACCCAAATTCCCGTATTGCCCTTCCTCGATCTCGGTAACCCATCGATGAAATCCATCGAGACACTATCCCACTTCCATTGCGGAACTTCCAATGGGTGTAGCAACCCACCGGGTTTCCTTTGCTCTGCTTTAACTTGTTGGCACACTAAGCATCTAGCCACATACTCGGCCACATCTTTCTTCATACCGGCCCGGAAGAAAACTCTCTTCATGTCTTGGTACATCTTGTCCCTACCAGGATGAATGGTCATCTTTGACCGATGTGCATCATCAAGTATAGCCTTCCTCAGACCCTCGTCTTGCGGTACACAAAGTCTACCGTCTCTACGCAACCACCCCTTACCATCTAGGGTGTACCTATTCAAATGGCTGGACGACTCCCCCCCCCCCCTTATGAGCTTCTCTACTAACTCAACCAACTGTGGGTCGTCTCGTTGTGCCTCGCCAATCCGCCCCAAAAGAGTAGGCCTAACCTCCAAGGAGGCTAGCAAACCGGGTACAAAGTCAACGGAAGGTCTAAAGTCAATCATAGAATTAAACTCCAAGCTTCGCCATTCCACGAACAATGGACTCAAAGACAGCCTTTTTCTGCTCAAGGCGTCTGCCACCACGTTACCCTTGCCAGGGGTATACGCTATCTCAAACTCATAGGATGCTAAGAATTCCATCCACCTTTGTTGTCTTAAGACAATGCGCTCAAAGAGTCTCCAACACTTCCCTAAGATGTAGGGCATGCTTTTCTCCACTTCTAGAGAAAATCAGGATATTCTCCCATGCAAAATCGTCACAACTATCCATCTCTCACGCAGACCACCTTTGTCGAACTCGACATCCCCCAAATGCAAGCCCCAAAGGCCTAAACCAATATCAGACAAACACCCAAGGGATACCTCCTTCGAATTCAGACGACCTACGTGAGATGATACTAGTAAAAACGGCTAAATAATTAAGCCCTTGTCCAACTCTGGATGTCCTTGCCAGTCTCGCTCCAAAACCACCGTTTATCCCATAACTGGCTTTGCTCAACCTATTAAGCACATACGAAAACTTATTTCGCTCCTAGAAAAGACCAAGATGTCATCCACCAAGATCATCACGAACTTATTTAGGTACTCCCTGAACACCCTTCTCATCAAATCAACAAAGTATGCGGAGGCGTTCGTCTAACCAAATGGCATCACCAGCCACTCATAAAACCATCCGGAGTCCTAAAGGCAATCTTCTCTATACTATCCTCAGCCACTCTCAACTGACGAAACCCCGTGGCTGAGTCCAACTGCGAAAATACTGAGGCGCCAACCAACTGATCAAAGAGATCATCAATCCTCGGCAATGGGTGTCTATTCTTCTTTGTGAGTTTATTTAGTTCTCTTTAGCCTACACAAAGTCTGAGGGACCCATCCGCCTTCGTAGCAAAAACTACTGGAGCACCCCACTCCGATATACTTTGTCTTATGGACCCCTTCTCATGCAACTCCCCTACTTGCTTATGGAGTTCCCTCCTCTTGCGAGGAGCCATGTGGCGCACTGGTAAAGATACAGGTTTAGCATTGTCTACCAGATATATTCGGAAGTCAATCTCCCGCTCCGGAGGAAAGCCCTTCACCTCCTCAAACACATCCGAGTATTCCCGGACCACTCTAACAGATCGCAAACTCTCGACCGACGTGTCAAGCGAATCTAGATAACTTAGCATAACAGATTCCATGGGATTACAAGAGATCACGAGAGTGTTACCCAAGCGGGTCATAAGCCTAACAACTCTCCCTTCAAAATCAAGAACGGCACCCCTACTGGATAACCAGTCCATGCCCAAAACTAACCCATAGCTCGTGAAGCCCAAAAAGCATCACATCTACTCTCAACGCTAAGTATAGCAACTTTCAAACCCAAACACTTCATGGAGCCCCAATTGGGTTTGAAACAACTAAGGGATCATCTACTAACTGGTGTCTAAGTGCAGTGACTCAACTAACAATGATGAGATAAACGAACTCGATGCGTCAGAATTAAATAAAGTTCGAATCGGATAATAAAGAAATCCAAATTCCAACCTAGACGGTCTATCCCCATTTGGTACCCTAGTCGTGAGGGAATACAACTACCCTCTAGGAGATTCCGTACCTTGCCCTTGCCTCTTTGGACAATCCTAATAAGGTGTCCTATTCCTCCCAAAAGGATAACTACTCGCCTTCTTCATCCCATTCTCCACTCGTAACCTCCCACCAATGAGGTTTCATCCTTCATTAACCAAACAACTATTTGAGCCTTCCTCCCTTCGTCTATCCAATAAATACCTACCAGTCCTCCTCCTTCTTGAACCAACTTCTAATCTGACTAACGTCTAAGTCCCTTGAAGTGGTTTTCCATTCTTATCTATCTTAGAAAGGTCATCTATACGCGGAGGGGAAACTCAAAACGAGAGAGGAAGAGATTCAAAACGGAGAATTCGAAAGATATAGTTATGGCTATTGGGGATTATGCTTTTCTTTCAAAAACTTTTCTTTTAAAAGACATGTTTTTGAAAATACTCCTTTCAAAAATATTCTTAGAAAATAGTTTTTCTAAAAATTTTATCTGTTCTGGTAACCTTAAGCTCTGATACCACGTGTAACACCCCACACCCGCTATGGTCACTCGCTAAGGGAATGCCATAACATCGGTGGAGTATTTTAAGTGAATATAGAACAGAAAAATTACAACAAGACAGATATAAGTAATACTTGAAAATTTTAAAACATCATTTCATTGCAGCGGAAAGTAAAACATGTTTGGTTACATCACAAAACCATAATAAGAGTCAAGTACAAAATATCCATCCTGATAAATAAAAGTACATAATCCCAGTACATGAACTGATAGCCATAAAAGAAAGGGTAAGCTGAGCTCTACATCTATGGTCCAAGCTCCAAAAGAGAATAAAGCAGCCTGATCAAAGCCCACTCGTACTGGGCCCACTCTGATAACCTGAGGGTTGGGAAAAAAAAGATAAAAACAACGGGGTCAGACATAAGTCTGAGCGAGTCCTATAACTTTAACAATACAATCATTAAAGTAACCAGAGAAGACATAAGCTTGATATACGGTGTCGTCTGGGGATGAATGGCTACACTAAGCAGCTTGGTAGACTTAGGATAAACTAAGAAACGTAAAGACGCATCTACCCTTCCAAAGGTAAATTACTAAACTGCACTACACCAGTCATTCCTAACTTAAAGGTTGATCCCACCCATGGACTTATAAAATTATCTTAATAGTTCTCGCGTAACCCTAGGTGACTGAGTAGACGCCACAGGGCCCTACAATCCACTAGGTGTACACACTACTCCCCATTCGATCGGCTCCCTAACGTAGATACCCGTGCTGGCCCCACCGTGGGGTGTACCATTCCCCAACGTGGCAACCTGATAAAACTAACGGTGCACGACTTATATCTACACGATGCAACGACGTCTTATTTACAAGCCCGGGTCCACACACGCATATGAAACCCGTTGGTCATGCGTTGCCACCGCTAACCCATTTTGGCCTCTTATAGTCAAGCCCAATATGCGTGTCCCATCACTCGACTAGAGTCGAGCCCACTAAGATACGTTTGGGATATTGGTTGAAATGGGCCCCCACAAGCTACCACCTAAGCTTGTTATTTCTAGTGAATCCCGCTTAACCCTTTAACCATGTCCACTTACATGTTATAAATTCTGGTTAAGTCATTAATCATATTTTAATTGCCATTCAAGTCACCCACTAGATTTCCACATGCCACCCAAAGCACTTACTTAACCATTTAACCATGTTTTAATTACATGTTCCACTTTGGTTAAGTATTCTAATCGTATTTTCTATTGACACCCAAGGCCCCCACTTAACCCCTCATGTCCCTCTACATGCTAATATGGTTAAGTGTTTCTTAATTAATTAATTAAGATCATGACCTCATAAAGACCTCTCACATTAGACCGTCTTTTATGACTGCTGGATATGCCGGTTGGGTCCGGGCAGCCTTACGTCATAAAAAGGGTCTAACCTCGTGTCTTTACTTTAATCACGTATTTAATTTGTGCCTAAGACCTCTCACATTGGGCTAACATTTGTAGCAACTGGTTAAGCCGGTTGGGTCCGGGCAGTTTTACGCTACAACTGAGTCCAACCTCGTGTCTTAGTCGATTAATTACACCTAATTAATCACCCTCATAATTTATATTAATTATCCCTAATTAATTAATCATGTTTTCCAGAATATGGGTAGACCTAACTCAATAGGTAAATTCCCAACTCCGTAGTATGGGTAGACCTAACTCAATAGGTAAATTCCCAACTCCATAATATGGGTAGACCTAACTCAATAGGTAAATTCCCAATTATGTCCATTTAATTTATGTTACTCTTAAGCATACCCATTCCACATCATTTTATTAACATGCATATTAACCCCATCATTCCCCACGTAATTCGTTCTCGTAACGTGACATAATAAAAGGGAAGATTCATCACAAATGTCATGGGTTTAACCAACATGGCTTATAACTTTATCATGGGTTCAAAAGGTGTCAACTTGCATATATGAGCATACATTAAACCCAACTAGCATTTAACCCAAACTTGCATTATGCATGTCATAAAAAGAGACAAACTTGCATATGAACTTGCACATAAACTTGCATATGAACTTGCACATAAACTTGCATGTGAACTTGCATAACATGTCATACATAGAGGCAAACTCGCATATGTTATGCATATCATAAAAAGAGACAAACTTGCATATGAACTTGCATCATAATAGGGTAAACATGCATATGTATGCATAGCATACAAAGGTGTCATCTTGCATATGTATGCATCTTATTTAGAAAAAGGGTAAACTTGCATGTCATAATGTATGCATAAAACCAAACACTTAGCATGCATAAAATCAAATACTTAGCATGCATAAAACCAAACACTTAGCATGCATAGAATCAAATACTTAGCATGCATAAAATCAAATACTTAGCATGCATAAAATCAAATACTTAGCATGCATAAAACCAAACACTTAGCATGCATAAAATTAAATACTTAGCATGCATAAAACCCAATGCTTAGCATGCATGAAACCCAATGCTTAGCATGCATGAAACCCATCACTTAACTTGCATAAACCCACATACTTAACTTGCATAAACATAGGGTTAACAGTAAACATAGATTAGCAAACTAACATCATATCATATGACTTAAAACCCACAAATCCGCATACAAAACCGCATGATCTCATCATATCTCATCTACTTAATTTAGAAATTGGTTATTAAAGTGATAGAAACTCACCAAAACCAAGATTAGAAAACTTATGTAGTAGAACTAGTTGCTATACAAGAAGAAGATGATGATTAGAGGTTGATTAGCTTGCAACTTTCTTCATAAACTAGTGGAGGTTCCTCCCAAGTTTGATTTTGGCGGCATGGTGGCATCATTTATATTTTTAGTATGAATTAGGGTAGTATTAGGGTGTATTTATAGATTAGGTGAGTGTTTTAGGCCCTTAGATTAACCCTAAATTAGATTAGGACCCTTAGATTTCGGAACCTTCCAGAAACCAGCCCTAAGACCAAGCCCAAACCCCAAACTGGTGCACCCAACCACAGAACTCTCTAGAAACTGTGAAGGTTTCCTCTCCCGACATGGGCGCACTTCCCAAGTGCGCCAGTGTATTTTTGTGCTGGCGCACTTCACAAGTGCGCCAGTGCATTTCTGGCCTGTTTCGGGTTTTCTGCCTAACTTCGTTCGTCCATATCTCTTTCATACGGTACCCGTTTTACGCAAACTCGGAATCTATTTCGCGTATTTTTCCGAGACGAACGCAATGACGCAGCCCGTTTCCCCTGATACTCAAATCTGAGATTAATTATAATTTAATTACTAACCATTAGTGTTAATTGAAATTCGGGGTGTTACAGAAAACATGTTTTGGTCAATTATAGTTAAATTGGATCGACCAGAAATGGACCTTTTTGCAAACGGTCTCAGAATTCGACGAAACTAGTTTTGTTGGGACTGTATCATCAAAACATAGCTAGATTTATTCTTTTGGAATTTTTCGAATTAATTTGTGGCCCTGGCAAATTGAAATGTACGTTCAAATTAAATATTGAATGTTGTATATTTTAAATTGAATGAAAATAGAATGAAACAGTCGAATGGGCCTACGAAACATATCTCATTGTGTTCGGAACGGGGGTAAAACGCTAGGGACGACAGTCGGTGGGTTTGGATTGGTGTTCGTTTGTGACAAGGGGTATTTTCGGATTTTTAAAATATATAAATAAATAAAAATATTTCATTGGTCAAATATTTTCTCTCTCCCCGATCTATACTTGGCGCAAGACGGAAAAGCATTCGAATCTTCTCTCTGCGATTTCTCTCTCGTTTCTTAACAAAATCAAGCGTTCCTGGATCCATTTCAAAGCTCTTCGTCTCCTCTTCAAATCCATCTAAGGTTTGCTAGTTATCATCAAGTGTGGAGGGAGTTACGGGTCCTCAAAATCAACGACTTTGGACCGCCGCTGCGACGTACGGGTGCCACCGAACGAGTGAAACCACCAGCGCCGGGAAGGTGGTTCGAAGCTCTTCGATGCTGTGTGAGCTGATTCTCCTATCGTGCAACGGTTTGATCGAAAGATCAAAACCTAGTTTTGAAACATCGTGAAAGGTGCGTCTTTTATTACATCTGAACTTTGAAAAATCATATCTTTTTCGATTCTTGATGAAATTCGATGAAACAGGAAACATCGTGACCGTGTGGACGTCTTCTACATTTTAGAAGAGACCGCATATTTTTCTGAGCCTTCTGCTATTTTTGGTGGAGTGGAACCCAATGTGAGATTTCTAATTTATAAACGATATGGAAAACGACGATGTATAAATTATATAGTCGATGTATGAGTTATATAAGCATTGTACACCTTATGTATAAGCGTTGTATAAGTTGTACGTTCGATGTATAAGTTATATATGCATTGTAAAAATTATATATGTGTTGAAATAGAAGTGAATTGCTATATATAAATATATATATATATATATATATATATATATACGCCCCTCGTCCACAAACCATGGACGATATTTATTGATTGTGATTGGTGTGAAAATTGATTGATAGCGAATGGTTGATTGTGATTGTTTGTGGTTGATATTGGTTGATTGTGGTTGAAAAATACCCATTGGTGATTGAAATGAATTGGAAATATTTGTGGAAATAAAAATTAAACATGCCGCCTGCGTGCGAATTAGATGCATGAATCCCCATTGTCAAAAACCGCAAGGTTTTAAGGTAGAGCGAGGAGCCGTACTAGGGACGGTGCCGGTTTTAACTACCCTGCCGTTATGCTGCCGAAATTTTGAATAATCTTTATGTGTTAGAATAATTTTCATATGTTGAAATTATTTTCATGCGTTGAAATTAAAGTCATATGTTGAAACTATATCCATGTGTGGAAATGTTCATGTGTTGAAAAGTGATGTGTGAAAATTAAATTCATTTGTGAATGCATGAAGTGTCTAAACAATAAAAATCACATTTTTATAATATATATGAAGTATGTAAAATATTCGCCTTATATATAAATAGTTTCAACAACAAAAATTCTATCTTTCTTATATGAACAACATAAATAAAATATCCATGTGTGGAAATGCTCATGTGTTGAGAAGTGTGTGTACTGGAAAAGTTCATGTGTTGAATAAAAAGATCATAAAAATTACATTTTTATTGAAACTATGAAGTGTTGAAATCATCTATTTGTCGAATAAAAATTTTAAATGATAAAAATATCATTTTTATCATCTATGTGATATGCGGACGTTGAAATAAAAATTTGTGAAGAAATATTATTTTCAACATGCATAGGAACTAAAGAAAATAGTCATGTGTTGAAATGTGTTTTAGTTCGCCAAAATTATCATCTTTGAAATGTGAAGTGTCAAAAATAGCCACTTGTTCAAATAAAATATGCATGAGTTGAAATATACATTAATTAGCTAATGATATGATTTTAGCCTATGCATGCAACATTAGAATGAATGGTGTTTTTAAACCAAAGTAAATCAAATATGAAGTTGAATGGAAAATTATAAGTGATAAAAATTGTATATATGTACGTGCATATTTATTGAATAGGTTATAGCAAAGGGGCTAGAGAAGAGGAATAAAATTTTGTGCCCGACAAATAGGTACACATTTACTGTTTTGTTTGGGTGATGATTTTATGAGCCTGTTGGCTAGCCGCTTGGCTTTTTCTTTTTCTTTTTGACATGAGACGCCCGTGTGGCTATTTGGGAATTTTCCCGCCCCTTCCGTACAAAGGAGGTTATGGCGAAATTTTCCAAAATTTAAAGGCGTTAGTGAAATATTTGAAGTGAAAACGATATTGAAATTGTTGAATGAACTATATTTATATAAATATATAAATATAAATAAAATTAAAATGAAACGTGGCCGTGCAGTTCATGTTTTGAAACCGTGATTTCAAACAACTAGTGTGGGAAATCCGACCATTGGATTTTCCCGAAACCGCAACCGTTGGGTTCGCCTTGGAAATATCTTTCCAACGGCACCAACTTTGTAAAAATCCAACGGTTGGATTGTCTCGAATGTTTAATTCAAATCTGAAGAAAAACAGCGCCAGAAACGATTATATATATATAATTATATTTAATCAAATAACGACGCTGTAGTTCGTATTTTGAAATCGAAACTTCAAATGATGATACCGGGAGATCCGACCGTCGGATTTTCCCGAAACTGGAACCGTTGGATTCGTTTTGAAAAGATGTTTCTAATGATGTAAATTATGTGAAGATCCAACGGTTAGATTTTCAGATGTGTGTAAATCAAATCTGAAGAAAAACAGCGCCACGACCGCGTTATGGCCCGAAGCGTCGTTTTGAATAAATTGGCTATTTTAAAATAAATAAAAATAGCGATAAATCGTTATAAAATATCATAAACGATATGGAATGGAAATAAACTGAAATTGCTCGATTTATGTGATATTTGATGGTTGAATGTGTTTGGTGTGAAAGTTACATTAAAGAACAAAATTGGTGTTGTCGAATGATTTAACCATTGAAATAAATTGATTTGAAATTCTAAATATCCGTGAATTATTTGAAAAGGCTGAGTTAATTCTCATTTTAAATAATTGACCGATGATTGAAAGTCGAAGATGAAGACGGTGGTCGAAGACCGGAGATCATCACCTCGTTTGGATGGTAACCGAGGTCCTGATTGGGAGGCATCCGGAAATATGGATAATGAGTGGTGATCGTCCAGATGTACGTGGTGATCGATGGGTTTGCGAGGTATATAGTGCCTCCGGTTTCGTTCAGACCCAGAACGGACTTGTAAATGGACTGTGTGTCTGACGTTGGATTTTATTCTGTGTTGATTGATCTCTGTTAAATATACATCTGTTTGGCGGCGGAGAATTCACTCTTTTGCTTAACGCCCTTCTCTGAGACACACGAGCCCAGAGGTTGTATATCGGTGGATATCAGTCGCATGGCATGAATTGCCAGTGTGGCATGCCTAAGTGGCAAATGATCAGGGCTTCTGTTGAAAAGCAAAGTCTTGTAGTGATGATCAAAGCACAGCCTGTGTGGCGTAGCTTTGTGTATGACGTGAATTCGCGAGCCTCACACCCCGGTATGAACCAGAAACGGGAGAAGCACCTCAGGGAGGGCATGCGTTTCTTTCTAGCTAGGGTGGTGTCAGTGACCTACCAGCCCTGACATTTATATACTTTTCACCTGTGTGGTTGTTGTTGTTGCGAGGCGCCTCGGTTAGATCGGACGACCCGGGTCCGATGGAGTCATTCGTTGGCTCATTTGCGCCCCATAGGGCGGGGAGACATATTGTTCAGGCATAATAATCCACATCGGTGGACCGTCCCTGACGATCCAGGGGGCAGTTGCGGCTGTTCCTGAAACATGGTGGGCTAGATTGTCTCGAATTCGGTAAGGACTATCTTTTGCCTTGGTTCATGACGGAAATCCAATTTCCATATACGACATCGTGCGGTTTCGATTATATATATATTTGGCGACATAGTGGCATGGGACGCTCATGTCGTCTATGATTGATAGTTATGATTCGAAATTGTTTTTGAAACATATAAACACTAGTAGTACTATCAAATGCTTTTGTTTTATTCGTATCAAGCATATTTTGGCCATAATAAGGTAAAACTCTATCCTCCGGTTTGCGTTGCATTGTGGGATGGGAACTGAGTCTTATAATGGCTTCATTTTTATAAAAAGCATTACGATGTTAAAAAGAAAGATTTGTTTTTAAAGCACTGGCAATACAATGGAGTAAACCCGTTCCACGAAAGTGGCGTGGTCCTGTGATTAGCCATATTTTGAATGTGTTGAGTAGATTTCTCATACCAGTCCCATGACTGACTCGTAGTTTGTTTCACTTTCAAACTCGGGTGCCCCTTTTTCTACATGGGTAGCCTTGTATTCAGGTTTAGCTAGTTCTTTCTAGATAGCTGGAGCTGAAGATGGATTTTATCATTTATCTCTTTTTATGCTGTTCAACTCCTATTGTACATTATGTATGTTTTCCGCTGTAGACATATATGTATAGTTGAACTGTAATTGTACTAAGTAAGATCTTGTATATTGTGTAACTCTGATGATTACTTTTATCCAGTGTATTCTATTGTACATTATCTGGTGTATTTATTTAATTCTGTTCTGCTATTATCTGTTCCTGTGTTATATTCCAAAGATTACCCTTGTCTCCGTTAGTACGGGAAATGGGGTCGTCACAACGTGGTATCAGAGCCGACCTTTCCAAATAACCCGCATATATAATAAACAAATGTTACACAAACACAACATACGCCTCATTCCAATTCATCAGTCACTGACCGAAAGTTAGAAGAGAATAATTCCCCAAATATTAACCCCGAAGCCCGAAACCAACATCAGATATCCAAGAAACCATTCTTCTTAGCTAAGCTACAATTAGTGTCTAAATTTCATATCCTTAGGGAAAGGTTCCCATTAATTTTATCAAAGATAAATTCTTTTAAATTTATTCTTTAATCTTCCTTTGGATGTCATTTCAAACCGTGTTAATGTTTTACAAACTAGTCGGGATTAGCGAACCACACCGGAGTAATTATTTATTTTATTTCCCAATCCCAACCTATTCATCCCATGAAGCAAAACTGGTAATACTCCATATCTAACACCACGGTGTTATCAGTAAAATTAATTACCATTTCACGTTCAAATCTAATTAAAGATTTAACTATCGCTTTGGAGCAAAACTGGTGATGCTCCATTCTCGATCATTTTCCAAATTTGATAATTTAAATTATCAATTCCCATTCCAATCTAATTACAGATTCATTAAAACTCTTTTTACTGGGTTAAAGAACTAATGTCATTTAAAACACAGTTCACGATAAACCCAAATCACATTCTATTTATTATCGGGTTAAAGAACAAGTATTATTTAAAACACCATTCACGATAAACCCAAATCCCATTTGATATTAAATACAAGGCTCTGAATAGAGAATATATCGGCTTATATTCAATATCAAATTCTGAAACCCACAAATATCGCTTTGGAAATAACGATACAAAATATATCTTCTAAATTTCCTCCAAACTATCTGTATAATCGCGGAATCTAATATCAAAATATTCCAAAGATAATTTCGATTCAAATCCATTTCAATTCATATATTGGAAATTCTGGTTATTTAAAACCCATTTCAAATCCAATTTATTTATTTAAAAATAAATAAACTATTATTCTAGTTACTAACTAGTTCATTTCGATAAAAATCTATTTTTATCTTTTCAAATATGGGATTTTTCAGCCCAATTCTTTCCAAATCATTTATTATGATTTTACACTAATTATTAATATTTTTAATAATTTTATCAAGGCCCGTACAGTCGATTTCCAATAACGGCCATCGAACTGCACTTACGGCGACCTTATCTGAAATTGATTTGGACATATCTCAAAATCCATCCGTCAGATTTCAAATCTCTTATATTCATTAGAAAGCTCTTTTCGATACGAACCCAACGGTTCTGGTTTTAGGAGAATCCGACGGCTGGATCTCCCGTAATGTCCGTTCGAAGTCAATGGTCGAAATTCACGAACTACCGCGGCGCGGCGCGTTCTATTCAGGCCATTATATATAATATATATATATATATATATATAATTTATATATATTTTGTCGATTTCCTTTTAAAACGAATTTTATAAATCATTTCAAATTTGTTTTAAAAACAATTTCAACCTTCATTTCAAATTCAAATCAAAATTAAATTTTCCATTATAAATTCGTTTTACATTCATTTCTATTTGATTTCAATTCAAATCGATTTCAATTCAATTTCAGTTCATTTTCAATTCCATTTGAATTCATTTCAATTCGAATTCATTTTATATTCTATTCAGTTCGAATTCATTTTCTAAATATTCGATTTTTAAATCTCTTTTCAATATTCATTATAAAAACGAATATAATCGATATAAATATCGTTCGTGTCAAAATAGCGCATCTTTAATCAACACGACTTTATATTTTTCAATTACTTGGTTATTCTATTCAACAAATGAATATTTATTCTATTCAACACATGAATCTATATTTCTTTCAACACGTGACAAATCTCAACAAGTGAGTACTGTCCACACGTGACTATTTTTGTTATTTAATATATTTTATAAAATTACGATTTCTATCGTTTAATTTTTAATCAAACTCCAACCGTAAATTAGCAAGAGAGCGATTTCCTAAATATTAACCCCGAAGGCCGAAACCAACATCAGATCAATATCCAGGAGACCACCCATCTTATCTATTTTCCAGTTAGTTTCTAATTTTATATATGATAAAGATGTAAATTTTATTGTTAAAATATTTCGTTCAACACATGAACCTACATTTCTTTCAACACGTGACTAATCTCAACAAATGAGTACTGTCAACACGTGACTATTTTCGTTACTTAATATATTTTATAAAATTATGTTTTCTATCGTTTAATTTTTAATCAAACTCCAACCGTAAATTAGCAAGAGAGCGATTTCCTAAATATTAACCCCGAAGGCCGAAACTAACATCAGATCAATATCTAGGAGACCACCCATCTTATCTATTTTCCAGTTAGTTTCTAATTTTATATATGATAAAGATGTAAATTTTATTGTTAAAATATTTTACTCAACATATGAATCTATATTTTATAATATTCTTTATTTTCCATATTGGAATGAGGCCCAATCAATTACCATATAATGTTAATTATATGGATTCCATACAACACATGTATATAATAGCAACGATAAATAGTCAACCATCATCCAAAGTGCACCACACAACTGCATAAGCATCAAATATAAATAATTAACGCTCACACAGTCTGTCGACCAATCGATCGACATACAACTAAATAATTGGGATTAGTGTACGCCAAATATCATCCCAACACCCGTGTGGGATTTCAATCCACAAACACTGAATGTTATTTGTGTAGTTGGGCGACATGTAAAATTTATTGTCCCAATCAATGTCCTTCAAATAGGTGTACATAAACAAACCGTCCGGTTTGTAAATGAATATTTATTTGATCACATTCACGTTAAAAAATTTATTTTTAATGATAAAATATTTTTAACTATATAAATATTTTATTTTATTTCACATCACACAATCGATTTAATCAAATTTATCAACCAAACAAATAAATCAATCACCAA
Organism: Allium sativum; assembly: GCA_030737875.1. NCBI lineage: Eukaryota > Viridiplantae > Streptophyta > Magnoliopsida > Asparagales > Amaryllidaceae > Allium > Allium sativum. The sequence continues at coordinate 220,143,092 of CM060912.1, read as the reverse complement.
ACAATTAACTAAACAAACAAGCCGTCCATGGTCTGTGGACGACGGGTGTCAGGTGTTGCTAAGCATTGTCTGCATCCTCGTATATTTTTAACTAGAAAAGAAGATTTAAAGTGAGAAGTTCTCACTGAGGGATCCACTCCGCCATTTCATTTCTGAATTTCTGAGTTCCCTTTTGTCAATTTCGTTCTCCGTAGCCACTACATTTATAAAAATCACATTTTTATATTGTTACTATATAGATAAAAAATATATTTTTACACCGCTACTATATAGATAAAAATTCTATTTTTATCACACTATTCTCTATATAAAAATTATATTGTTGTATATCTACTTCTAATATAAAGATCGAATTTTTATATCATCGCTATAAAAATCACATTTTTATTTCAACATGTATATAATAAAAATCAGGTTTTTTTTTCGCTACATATATAAAGATAATATTTTTATATTCTCTATTATATAAAAATCATATTTTTATTGTCTCCACTATATAAAAATCGCATCTTTATTATTTCTACTATATAAAAAATATATTTTAAATCCTCATATCTAATAAAAATCGTATTTTTATACGCGTTTCACATACATAAAAAATCTAATTTTTACGCTATATATTTCTAAAACAAAAATTTATTTCTATTCAATGTATTTAAATTAAATTAACTAAAAATTAAAACAAGATAAAGACTCACATTGGAAGAAGGGGGGAAACGCTCGCGGGGGTTTTTCTGCAAATCGAAGTGAGGAGGAGGGGTTTTTCTTCAAATTGAAGTGAAGAAGAGTGGGAAAAGGGTGTCGCCGGGGCGGTAGATGGTCGGGGCGGTGGCGGGGTACCATGGTCAGGTACGGTGCAGGGGTCCAGTGGTTAGTGGGTGGCTCCGGTGATCGGCTATGGCTAGGGGAAGGATGGTGGCGGGTTTTTCGGGGCGCGGTTTCAATTCGACAAGGAGAGGGAGGAAGGGGATCGAGGAAAGGAGGAGGAGGGGGAAGAAGGGGATCGGGGCCCTAGCGTGGACGCCGCCGCCTAGGGGGGCGCGATATCGACGAGGGCTCTGCCCCTTTTTTTTTAATTTCGTTCTGAACTAACGGGGGGGGGGAGGGGGGCGAAGGAGGAAGGATATAGGGGGTTTTATAAAATTATATATATATTTAATTTATTTTCAAAAAGGGTTGACTTTTTGTTCGGACTCCAATCGAGGCCCACCGACTGTTGCCCATAGCTAATTACCCCCATTCCGAATACAATGGGATATGTTTTGTAGGCCAATTCGATCGTTTCGATCAGTTTTCGTCAAAATCAACATATAACTCCATATATTGAATTTGAACACGCATTTCAATTTACCGAGGACACATATTAACTAGAGAAATTCCTAAAAAATATTTTCTAGCTTCGTATTGACGATATGGTCCTGACAAAACTAATTTCGTTGAATTCTGAGACCGTTTGAAAAATGTCCATTTCCAGTCGATTAAAATCAACTAAAACTAGTCAAACGCGTATTCCTTCGCCACGCTCACATATTGATTCGAAAAATTACTAAATTTGAAACCTAGAAATAATTTGACATCACGGATCCGCCAAAAGTGGTTCCATCAAAAACCGACGTCGTTTGCAAAATTTCCATTTTTAAGGGCCAGAATTCCATAGCGACTATTCTGAATTTTCAACTGGACATATCTTTTGATTCCCGCTATGAAATTTTAATTTTTTGGATTCGTTGGAAAGATATTCTCAAATAGATTCAAATATTTTTGGTTTCACTAAAATCCGGTTTATTTTGAATCCTGTACTTTCATTTGAACTTTGAAATCGAATTATCGAACTACCGCGCCATTTTCAATTCCTTTTATAACAAGTGTATGGCCCTTTCTTCGCATACGGGCAGTTGTATGATCAGAAAGTGTTAGCGTTAAGAATATCCTATAATATATAGTTTATGTATTTGTCAATTGCGGTTAATATTTACCTCTATAGGTATTTTATTTTGAACTAAAATGTTGCATGACACTTCTTATTTTGTGCATTAAACTTCATAACTGAAACAGTCAAATAATTTCAAACCAGAAGATATAGTGTAGATTCATCAATTTGCATAAGGTAGTTTAACATACTGTTGACTCTTATCTTGGAAAAAAGATCAATGTATTAGTAAAAATATTATATTCTCATCAATGATGTTAAAAACATTAAGTGGGTCAGTGTATGAAGCATAAGCAAAAGATTTAGTGTGATAAGCAGCAATAAGATATTTGGAACAAATTTAAATTATGTATATAATATGAAGAAGATTGAGTGGATGGATCATATATGTGTGTAACATGAGAAATTTTATGTCTAAATAATGGCATCCAAGACTCCAAGCAGTGCTAAATTTTTAACATTTAATGTAAACTGATTGTTGCTTCTTGTTCGGTTTTGAAATAAAACCTAAGAACTTTCATATATACATGATTAATGTCATATGAGATACAATATGAAATCATAGTTGATAGAAGTTGTAGCTTATGCAAATTCGATAGTATTAAGAAGGTTATTCTAATTGTTGACAATAAGGATGCCTTGGTATGAATTCGTACACAGGTTCCCACGATATATACATGTCAAAATGAAGACAGGAGTGGATGTTTTATTTGTATACCCCATAGATTGCCTTCAATCTTCCAAGCAAAAAAATTATGATGTATTATCTTTTACCAATTTTTTGAATGCATATTTAATTTTCCTACACTTCAAAAAGATAAAACAAAAACCAATACAAAATATTTATATATGTTACTGTTTACCAAAATAAAAACATAAAGTATACCAAAAACGCATACGAAATATGTACATAGATCGTTATTTACTAAATAAAACATTAAATGTCCCGTCCTAGAAATCAATGGAAATAACTGTACAATAATCGAGTTTAACACAGAATAATATTAATAATACTACTCAAATACAAATTGAATATAAGCCTAATAAACAAACTGTAATAAAAGATACAGTGACGTTAAAAACTACTAACTAACAGTTAATGCTATAATTACAATATTGTAATTGGAAAACAAACCTAATACAAAACAAATAATCATTTTTCTTTATGTTTTCCTCGATACAAAATAAGATACTTGCTTGGAGCATCTCCAACAAATAGTCAATTCATATTATGAATTCTGAATTCAACCCAAAAACATATCCAATGGTTTCTCTCTCCCTTGAATATTCAGGGGAAAATTCAAGGTTGTATACTAAATTTGTAATTGGCCATGTGCGCCTAAAAAATAGGCACGTTATTGTTTTGCACCATAGAGCATTGAAAAAATCGATGTCTACTCGTAGGGCTCCTAATTTATCGGCGTACTACGTCATTGAAATTTTTTGTATTGTTCATGAACACTTGTTTGTTAGGTGTTTACCGTTACACTTAAAAAATAGACGTCCAGCTATTTTTAATATTCAGCTGAATATTACGTGATGTAATATTCACTCTCTTAATTCCGTTGGAGATGCTCTTAGCACTTTGCTCTTTATTATTTTTCCAGTTCATTTGGAAGTCCCTGTTCCATGGTTTAGTTCGCTCTGATCTATGAGCCTGCCTATGAGATAATATAGATTTTCTCTGTCCAAATTATTATAGTTGTCAATAGATTACAAGCTTGTGTTATAATTGTTTATTTTCTTGTGCGCAGCAAATAATATTTGTTTAGGTAAAAGTGAAACAACAGCTAATTGTTGGAAAATAGAACAATTGTAACATATGGAACCGAAAATAAGAAGAAATAAGATATAAATTACGTAAATATTTTAATGTGCGCTTATGAACACATAAATAAAAAATGTAGAGATTTATCATAGAAAGATTATAAAATAATTGTTACCGCTGAACTTCATTATTACATGTGTAGACTAAAACAATTAAATAATGACGCACACGTAATTAAGTTGAGAAAAAAAATCTGCACGGCATTAAACCGCTCACCAATGGCAGGATGCTTCAGCTTAATATTTCCATTGCCATCTCTTGCAACCCTCTAACTTTCTTTCTCTCCTTATCAACCTCACTCATTGTTTTCCTAATAAACGTCTTCGGACGAAAATTTTGTATTTTTTGGGCTAACACGACTTGTCTATTCTCAATTTTCGCCACAATTCTATCCCCACTTTTGGCATACGCCTCTGTGGATGGAGTCACACTTTGACCTTCCGCATTTGTTAGGATGGTAGGCTTCCCTCCTTTCATGGCAGCAACAACTGTCGATTCCAATGAATTTTTCGTTGACAACTTGTAATGGCACGTATTAAAAATTAGGTATGTTCATAAGACCGGACTGAAACCAAGTTCTTTTTGGGTATGTATGGAAATGTCAGTACCATCAAATTATTTATAAATAAGGCACAATAATGAATTAAAAGAGATGATATGTCAATAGCAATAGTGGAAGTGTAGTTACTAAGAAATGTTAAATTAAAAATTGGCACATAACGTGCAACAACCCTGAATCAAACTTTTGCAAGCAATACAAATTTTCTGAGTCGCCTATCATGGGCCATCAAAAAAAATTCAAAGTACTCTGTTAAATTATCAATAAATAAGATGAAACTTGACTTCCATCATTTTTAGTGCTTAGCTGTATCTACATCATTGGTAACAGATACCAAATTCATTGTTAGTGCTAATTGTAAAGGACTGCATCCCATATTTAGCATATGCAAAATAATATTATAGAAGTCATCATGTAAATCTCCAAATGCAAATGAATAAAGAAAATAAGCTTGAATCAAAATTAGATTAAGAAGTACAAACCTAAGGAACTACTTAGCTATAGATACTGATCGATCACATCTTCATTCTATAACCTTCCAGTTTCTTCTTCCTGTCAGGATCATGAAGTTAGCATCAGATGTAAATGATTTTCTGAATTCAGAATTACGGGAATAAAGATAATAAAAAAAATATTAGTGAAATATAGTACCTTCCTTAGATATCTCTTTTGTCCAAACTAATGTCATCCACCCTTTGTTTAGTATCATCTAAATCACTATGTGAGTTTACATAGATAGAATCAGCGTTTTGAAATTAATGAATTCAAAGGAAAATAAACTGAAATTTCAGTGAAATTATGAATTCAATACTACAAATGAGGATTGATCAGGTGTGCCATCATCATTACCGCAATTTTATTCTCCATAGATAAAATAATGAAACTATTAAACCTTTAAACGCGGGTATCATACGAAGTGGAAGTAAAACTTTCACATAAATGAATAAGGAAGGGAATGAGGACATTGTTGAAATGTGGGTACCACGATGATTTACAAATTCATAATGGAAAAGTAATTTAAAAAAATCATATTGGAAAACAAATTATTGTGCTTACATTGAATGATTGTTAGGCTGTCCATACAGTGATGATTTCTCTGATCAATTTATCAGTACAACCTGAAAACCATAAATCAGTTCCTTCCATTCCCTTTGCTAGGCCAAATGGATACAATATCTAGAATATTAAAAAAAAATGAAGGGTCATTCAAAACATTAAACTACAATCAAATTGAACCATGTCTGATTACGAACGTATTTGCATAACGTATATCTTGTTTTGAGATGCAGATCTAATTCATGAACGAATAAAAATATGTATTAGAAAATCGGTTGATAGCTTAAACTTAGTAACTAAAATCAGTTTTCCTTTATTTTCTCCATTTTCTTTTAATTCAAGCTTGTAGTCAAATTATTACTACAAACGCGAAAAAAAAGTACCTAGAAAATTAAATAGTTGCCACATAAGTTTTGAAGACGAACAGAAAAGCATAGCTGGTCCAAACTTGAGTATGCGATTGGGGAGGTATGGGATCTAAGTGCAGTGTTATAGATTAGTGTTGTGTGTGAAGCTGGTCATTTTTTTCTTCGTTAGAATAATAGCCATACTTGTCACTGTTTTTTCCTTCTGTTGAAGCTAGTTCTTACTTGGGAGGATTTGGTAGAGGGGTAGATGAATGGATGGTTTAAACTCGTTTACACGAACGGGGACATGCAAGCCCTACGTTAGGTGTTACATTGAAGGAATTGCCATAGGGTTAGATGAATAGTTGCTCTAAACTTGGCTGCATTATTGGGGAGGCGCGAGCTGCAGATGTAGCTTTACCGATCTGCGGATGCATCTCCACTAATGACCCTTTGGTGGAGTGAAGGAGCCTCATCTGTACAGGACCCTAGAATAGTTGCTCCTTGTGAAATTCAAAATTATCAAAAGGGCACTGAGCTCAAATCTGAAAAGTGCCCTTCCGAAGGTTTTTTAAAACATTGGACTTTGAGACTGATCTATGTTTGCCGAACCATGTTGTTCTCACTATTTAAGATCGTATTGAATTTAAAAAATCGGGTACTCGTTTCCAAAACCAAGTACTCTCAGTTTTCGAAAACTAAGCAAATCTTATTTGCAATCCAGAGCAAATCTCAACCTAGAAAAACTTATGAATCCTAGTTTTGGGAGTTTAAGTAATCTCAATTTGAAAAACTGAGCATCCAAGATACCCAAAACTGAGTAAAACTATGGTTTGCTAAACTAAGTAATCTCAGTTTTGCTAATCTGGGCGATCTCAATCTTGAAAGATCGAGCAATATCAGCCAGGAAAATAAATGCTAAACTGAGTGTAATGCATTTTGTAATAAATGGAGTACAACTCATAATTGCATAACTTCGTAACCTAAGCTTTGAAAAGTGAATAAACCCAGTTTTGCAAATCTAACATATTTAACACAAATACTTATTTCAGTTGTTGTTAAACAGTGAAACTTGAATACATGAGAAAACCATAATAGTTTATCTAAAATACTTTTGTAGGAGCTATGTGAGGATAAACTACCTTGAACGTATTCATATATCATGCGATATATTCACTGCTTTTTGCCACATCATTCGCTAGTGATACCAAAATTAGGAATACTACACTTTCTTAGCGTTTTAATATGTACCAAGTATGCATATAGTCTGACATATTGTACAACATATAAAAATAAAATGAAAAAAGTTGGTGCAATAACCAGGACTTGTTAACTAATAATAGTATTTAACAAATATTTGTTTCCATATGATTTTGAGTACAATGTCCTGAAATTTGCATGCAAAAATAATATTGGCCAAATACAAATACAACAGGGCTGAAAAGACACAGGCCAAAAATTAGAGCCGCGAGAAAATATTCAAATTTCCAGTGCTTTATAAACAAAACAAAAAAAAACAATCTACAGAGAGAAGAATGACAATATCATTGGATGAAAGAAATAGGGGATTGCATACCTTCTCCATGTGCATTAATGATTTCCGTTTAGCGGGATGCATTTTCCAACAATTACATGTATGGGTTGCATGTCTTAAAAGATGTTCTCGTCATCCCACGGCTCCATAATCCTTCCTCAAAGATGTAACTGGGATGACCAAAGTACAGCAAAACCGTCATTTTTCCTATAGATGCCCAACGTTTCAAAATGTGGATTACAAATATTAGTCACTAATGAATAACATATTTATCACTTTCTAGATATTCAAAATTCACATTCGGGTAACAAAGATATGGATAAACCATATTGTTTCGACCAACATAATCTGGATGTCATACATAACAGTTGAAATTAGTGTATGAACTATACTTACAAAGAATTTATTATATATATAAGCTTATTGATCTGGGCTGCTTTTACTGTATGCAACATAGGTATGGAAAACAACAATACATTGTCCTTGTTTTTCTGTTATGAAAGTAGAAAATGTAGATCTAAATTGATCTGGGATGACAGTATGTGAATAACATAGTTTCGTTTTTGGAATTATCACAGTACACCGTATCAAGATCAGAAAGCATGCCAAAATTGAAAAAAAAAAACATATCAATAATCGAGGAGTATAACCCAAATACCAATTGAGTTAAATCAAAAATCAAGAAAATAATTTACATGAGTGTAGCAAATGATTCGCTATATTGGAATATGGGTAGAATCGATGATGCTCTAGCAAATGATTCAGAATATTATAGTAAAGGTTAAAATATAAATGAAATTTTAGCTGATAATGAATAAAGCTTCATATGGAAAAAGTGAGATCAAATTATTGCAATTTAGCACCCGTGGTAACCAAAAAGTTTCTTGTATCCAAATATCTTTAATTCGAAATTTGTCCACTTATGACCAATGCAAGGACGCAACTTAGACCAGTTTGCCACTTGCAGAACGAAAATATAAGTTTGAGAACTCTGTTTGAATACCAAAGTAAGAAAAATCATTAAATAATAATATAGAGGCAATTATAGGTGTGAAATAATTATTGGAAATGGATAATTATGCCTAACTAAAGTTGCAAAATTTGCTTGGTTATTATCGTTTTAGCCGAGTAGAAGTATTCACTGGTTTTTGCACAGGAAATTTTACACATAGTTATTGCTTATGTTTAAAAGTAAGAAAAAAACATAAATTGTGAATAGTAAGCAAAGATTTGAAAAGGAGCAAGCAAAAATTAAATAATTTTTTGGTGGTATTAGAGTAAAGAATTACAGAAGAGAATATATAAAAAAAATGGAAAGGATTTGTATGAACAAAGAGTCACAGAAGATAACGTATTAAAGAAACTGGAAAAGATTTGTAAGAAAGAAAATGGAAAAGAATATAAATAGTACTAATATCGGGAAGAAAAACTAAATATCATATTCGAGTGTAAAATTAAATGCACAGTTCCGCTTTTGTTGGATGATCATTTTGGTTAGCAGTTCCAAAACAATAATAAATATGATTTTGTCAAAGAAAAACTTGACAAAAGAATGATACAGAGGATATAGCTTTAAAAAAATATAGCATACAAAGCTGTGTAAGAATGATATTCTATCCCATAGATAAAGATCATAAATTTAGTAGCATTTTTGAGTCCAACTAATTAAAAGAATTCGTGATAATCCAAAAAAATTAGTAAATTGTATACGATGGTTTGAGTCCATCCAATTAAAATATTAACAATCATGTTAGTTCCTAAAATAATTAATGGGACACTATTTAGCAACTTTTCCAAATGTATTTGGTACTCTCCTGCGAACATTAAGTCAATGCACAAAAGGAAAGACACTACCAATAATATGTCAATTTATTGTATATGATTTATAATGCAGATGAGAGCGAAAAAAAGATGATGCCCACCATCTTACAATCAAATTATTTGTTATTATGTTTTACCATTGCCAAAATGCCACAGCAGGATTATTAGCATTTTTATTAAACGACTGTTCATGTGCAAACTTTTTAGCTGAAGGTTGATTCATAACCGGGAAAAAGCAATTTATAATCACATAATATCAGTAACTTGAGTTAGATAATTAAATTATTTGCAAGATTTATTGGGAAACAAAACAACTCTACAACTGTGTATTTACTGCAAATACATACTGAAAATTGACAGTGTTAAGAAGCATGTTAAAAAAAATTCATTTTTTTCTCACTTCCATTCCATTGTTGGCAACTCAGTGAAATAGCTATTAAAGTTACATAAGCCCTAAAAAAAGTTCAAAAACCAACCAACCAAAAAGAATCAAAGAGAAATTGGATAGATAATGCCAACTATTTAGTAGTTTGTATCTAAAATTAATACATTATACACCGATAAAAATATATGTTTAAATGTAAATTGTTCGATATTTGGTATTAGAATGTCGAGCAAATTTGAAACTACCTATCGATTTGGAGACAACCTAAGTTTCTAAAAGGAAAAAAAAGACCAACATGATCTAAAAGGGCAGTAACAGTGAACTGAATAATTATTTGCACAATGATGGATTTCAATGAATAAATTACCGAATTACCAACATCAAAGAACCTTAGGTGTCGAACAGGTCAATCTGTGGTTGAAAAAATAGACGGAGACGACGAACGGGGACATTACTGGGTACAAATGGTTGGGACGCAAAGAGAGAGTGGCGACATAAGGATCTGTTGATCTAGGGTTATGAAATTGGGGAAGTGAAAATGAGATAAGGAAGCAAACGTGATGGAATTGTAATAAAATAAAATCAGCGGCAGCGGTTGTGAACGAAAATGGGTTTACAACAGAAAATTTTGCACTTAGAACAGCATGATAGGACAGGTGTCAGCATAGTAATAGTGTGGTTTCTCCTTTCCAGTATAAGTAATAGATTATAAATAATATTTATATTTTAATGACGACGTATATAAATATATACGTTCGAATTCTATTCAAAATAGATTTCTCATTGATATTATTTAAAGTCATTCATTTTAAATATTCAAAATTCACTAAAATTGCCAAAATAAAAATTTTAAATTGGCTCGGATTTTCCGGGTTATTACAATCTCCCCCACTTAAAACTTTTCGTTCCCGAAAAGAAACGAAGCCGAAAGTTGTTTAACTAATCAACTCAACTTTCATTATTTTCGTTACGGCTTAAGTTCTTCAACTTTTCAGTTTCTAAGAACTTTTCAAATTTTTCAAAAATTTGGCTAACACCCTAAATTTCCGAAAAATTTCTCCATAACCTCCACTGCACCAGGGACTTGGGATATTTCATATAGCCTCCCATGGCCTTCTTCAATCCAAAAGAAAAAGAAAAAGCCAAACGGTTAGCCAATCGGCTCATAAAATCATTCAAACCAAATAAATTTTAAACATGTACCTATTTGTTGGCAAACAATTTTATTTCTCTGCTCTAGCCTCCTTGCTATGACCTGTTCAATGTAAGTACATGTATATGCATGCAATTGTACTCATTTCTCAATACAGTTCAATATTTGATTCAATTTGGCCTAATGGTTCAAAATTATCAAACAAATAAACAAACAACACAACCATCAATCAATTAGTTGATTAGCTTTTCAAATTCATAATTTGTTATATATACAGAAAATCATGTTTTTGATGCCAAATCACAACAATAAATCTATCTAGTTTTGGTTCTCACACCGGTCTAATGGAAATATATAGATATCACACCTTCGTCACTCGAAAATAAATACTGGTGATGGTATACTTCATCATCAGGACCATGTCCGGGCGACTAGAGCGTGATTCTATATCTATCCAGTATATTAAAACTTCGAAAATATTTCATGATGCGTATATGCAAAATCTTTATATATTGGATTGTCCAAATTTAATACAAATAAAATATTCAAATACGTAATAAATTTCAAAACAAGATTTGATTTCATTTGAAAAATATACTCTTCACACTCGTTCTAGGATACTACTGATCTCATCTCTAACGAGTAATTCTCATTGGATATTACTAATTCAATATCTGATGAATTCTTTCGTTTGGTTCTAATGTGTCTTGTTCTCGAGCTCTGTAAACAAAAGCTCTGATACCAAACTGACACGACCCGAACTTCCCCGATAAGGAAAGCCTGGATTGAATTGAGGACAAGACGAATCAGAACACAAACAGAAGAACATTTCAATGTTTATTACAACAATTCCATCAGATATAAGAATATACAGAGTATAAATGAATAAATTACATTCGATAAATACCAGAGATTACAATAAATTACAAAGCAGCGGAATAACAATACAAAACACAATTGAAAGTAATACACGGATACAGAGCTTTCCAAGCATCATTCCAGCTGTAAATCAGGATCCTGTGAATATAAATCTGCAAAACCAAAACTACTAGCTACCCGTGTCGAAAATAGGGGCACCTAGAGTTTAGGTTAAAACAATAAACTCCAGGTCAGTCATGTGACTAGTGTGAGAACTAAAACAATTATTTATTTGATTTTAAAGCTCGGTAAATCAAGGGACCACGCCGTGTAACATGGAACGGGTTTACTCCCAAGAATACCAGTGCATAAAACAAACAGCGCAATGCTAAGTAAAGAAAAATGAAGCTGCTATAAGACCCCGGTCCCATCACACAATGCAACGCAAGCCGGAGGATAAGGTTTTACCATATAACAGCCAAAGAATACTTGATGCGCGAAATTTTATCTTTTGATTCTTAATCAGACTCCAACCGTAAATTAGTAAGAGAACGATTCCCTAAGTATTAACCCCGAAGGCCGAAACCAACATCAGACCAATACCCAGGAAACCTCCCATCTTAGCTCGTTTCCAGTTAGTTTCTGATTTTATATACAATCATAAATATCAATCATAGGCGGCATAGCTACCATCTACTATGTCGCCATACTAGGATCTACAAATAAAACCGAAATATCTCGTATTGGAAATTGGATTTCCGTCATGAGTCGAGGCAAGGGCCAAGCTTCTCTCTGCTTCGAGACACTCTAGCAAATGTCTCAGGACTACACACTCTGGGTAACCCCTGGGATCCGCCAAGGCCGGTCCTCTCTTACGTTTGAGGATTGGCAATTCCTGAACACACGTTTCCCGGTCCTATCAGACCTATAGTCGAGGTGCCTCGCATCCAACAACCACATAGGTAAAAAGTATATAAATGTCAGCCAGTTTAAGCACTGACACCACCCATAGCTTGAAAGAAACATCGTGCACTCCTTGGGTCCTCATCCCGTTTTTGACTCATACCGAGGTGTGAGGCTCGCGAATCCACGCTATACACAAAGCTACGCCACACAGGCCGTGCCTTTGCTCATCAACCACAATACTTTGCTTTTCAACAGAAGCCTTGATTATCTGCCACTTAGGCATGCCACACAGGCAATTCACTCCATGCGACTGATGTCCATTGATATACAACCTCTGAGCTCGTACGTCTCAGAGAAGGGCATTAAGCAAGAGAATAAATTCTCCGCCGTCAAACAGATGTATATTTAATAGAGATCAATCAGCACAGAATAAAATCCAATGTCAGACACACAGTCCATTTACAAGTTCGTTCTGGGTCTGAACGAAACAGGAGGCACTTTCCTCGCATATCCATCGATCTCCAAGTACGTCTGGACGATCACCAACTGATTCCCTCCTCTTGGGTGTACATCTCAATCAAGATCATCAGTAATCACCCAAACAATGTGAAGACTTCCGTTCTTCAACCACCATCTTCCATCTTCGACATATCGTCGAATCGGTTATTCAGAATGGGTATAAACCCGGCCTTTCCGAATAACCCGCGTATATAATAAACAAATGTTACACAAACACAACATACGCCTCATTCCAATTCATCAGTCACTGACCGTAAATTAGCAAGAGAACAATTCCCCAAATATTAACCCCGAAGGCCGAAACCAACATCAGATCAATATCCAAGAAACCATTCCTCTTAGCTAACCTGCAGTTAGTGTCTAAATTTTATATCCTTAGGGAAAGGTTCCCATTAATTTTATCAAAGATAAATTCTTTTAAATTTATTCTTTAATCTTCCTTTGGATTTCATTTCAAACCGTGTTAATGTTTTCCAAACTAGTCGGGATTAGCGAACCACACCGAATTAATTATTTATTTTATTTCCCAATCCCAACCTATTCATCCCATGAAGCAAAACTGGTAATACTCCATATCTAACACCACGGTGTTATCGGTAAAATTAATTACCATTTCACATTCAAATCTAATTAAAGATTTAACTATCGCTTTGGAGCAAAACTGGTGATACTCCATTCTCGATCATTTTCCAAATTTGATAATTTAAATTATCAATTCCCATTCCAATCTAATTACAGATTCATTAAAACTCTTTTTACTGGGTTAAAGAACTAATGTCATTTAAAACACAGTTCACGATAAACCCAAATCACATTCTATTTATTATCGGGTTAAAGAACAAGTGTTATTTAAAACACCGTTCACGATAAAGCCAAATCCTATTTGATATTAAATACAAGGCTCTGAATAGAGAATATATCGGCTTATATTCAATATCAAATTCTGAAACCCACAAATATCGCTTTTGAAATAACGATATAAAATATATCTTCCAAATTTCCTCCAAAATATCCGTATAATCGCGGAATCTAATATCGAATTATTCCAAAGACAATTTCGATTCAAATCCATTCCAATTCATATATTGGAAATTCTGGTTATTTAAAACCCATTTCAAATCCAATTTATTTATTTAAAAATAAATAAACTATTATTCTAGTTACTAACTAGTTCATTTCGATAAAAATCTATTTTTATCTTTTCAAATATGGGATTTTTCAGCTCAATTCTTTCCAAATCATTTATTACGATTTTACACTAATTATTAATATTTTTAATAATTTTATCAAGGCCCGTACAGTCGATTTCCAATAACGGCCATCTAACTGCACTTACAACGACCTTTTCTGAAATTGATTTGGATATATCTCCAAATCCAACCGTCAGATTTCAAATCTCTTGTATTCGTTAGAAAGCTCTTTTCGATACGAACCCAACGGTTCTGGTTTTAGGAGAATCCGACGGCCGGATCTCCCGTAATGTCCGTTAGAAGTCAATGGTCGAAATTCACGAACTACCGCAGCGCGGCGCGTTCTATTCAGGCCATTATATATATAATATATATATTATATATATTTCGTCGGTTTCCTTTTAAAACGAACTTTATAAATCGTTTCAAATTTGTTTCATAAACATTTTCAACCTTCATTTCAAATTCAAATCAAAATTGAATTTTCCATTATAAATTCTTTTTACATTCATTTCTATTTGATTTCAATTCAAATCGATTTCAATTCAATTTCAGTTCGTTTTCAATTCCATTTGAATTCATTTCAATTCGAATTCATTTTATATTCTATTCAGTTCGAATTCATTTTCTAATTATTCGATTTTTAAATCTCTTTTCAATATTCATTATAAAAACGAATATAATCAATATAAATATCGTTCGCGTCAAAATAGCGCATCTCTAATCAACACGGCTTTATATTTTTCAATAACTTGGTTATTCTATTCAACAAATGAATATTTATTCTATTCAATACATGAATCTATATTTCTTTCAACACGTGACTAATCTCAACAAATGAGTAATGTCCACACGTGACTATTTTTGTTATTTAATATATTTTATAAAATTACAATTTCTATCGTTTAATTTTTAATCAAACTCCAACCGTAAATTAGCAAGAGAGCGATTTCCTAAATATTAACCCCGAAGGCCGAAACCAACATCAGATCAATATCCAGGAGACCACCCATCTTATCTATTTTCCAGTTAGTTTCTAATTTTATATATGATAAAGATGTAAATTTTGTTGTTAAAATATTTCGTTCAACACATGAGCCTATATTTCTTTCAACACGTGACTAATCTCAACAAATGAGTACTGTCTACACGTGACTATTTTCTTTACTTAATATATTTTATAAAATTATGATTTCTATCGTTTAATTTTTAATCAAACTCCAACCGTAAATTAGCAAGAGAGCGATTTCCTAAATACTAACCCAGAAGGCCGAAACCAACATTAGATCAATATCCAGGGGACCACCCATCTTATCTATTTTCCAGTTAGTTTCTAAATTATATATGATAAAGATGTAAATTTTATTGTTAAAATATTTTACTCAACATATGAATATATATTTTATAATATTATTTATTTTCCAAATTGGAATGAGGCCCAATCAATTACCATATAATGTTAATTATATGGATCCCATACAACACATGTATATAATAGCAACGATAAATAGTCAACCATCATCCAAAGTGCATCGCACAACTGCATAAGCATCAAATATAAATAATTAACGCTCACACTGTCTGTCGACTAATCGATCGACATAAAATTAAATAATTGGGATTAGTGTACGCCAAATATCATCGCAACACCCGTGTGGGATTTCAATCCACAAACACTGAATATTATTTGTGCAGTCGAGCGGCAAGTGAAATTTAATGTCCCAATCAATGTCCTTCAAATAGGTGTACATAAACAAACCGTTCGGTTTGTTAATGAATATTTATTTGTCCACATTCATGTTAAAAAATTTATTTTTAACGATAAAATATTTTTAACTATATAAATATTTTATTTTATTTCACATCACACAATCGATTTAATCAAATTTATCAACCAAACAAATAAATCAATCACCAAACAATTAACTAAACAAACAAGCCGTCCATGGTCTGTGGACGACGGGTGTCAGGTGCTGCTAAGACCGTCTGCATCCTAGTATATTTTTAACTAGAAAAGAATATTTAAAGTGAGAAGTTCTCACCAAGGGATCCACTCCGCCATTTCATTTCTGAATTTCTGGGTTCCCTTTTGTCAATTTCGTTGTCCGTGGCCACTACATATATAAAAATCACATTTTTATATTGTTACTACATAGATAAAAATTCTATTTTTACACCGCTACTATATAGATAAAAATTCTATTTTTATCACACTATTCTCTATATAAAAATTATATTTTTGTATATCTACTTCTAATATAAAGATCGAATTTTTATATCATCGCTATAAAAATCACATTTTTATTTCAACATGTATATAATAAAAATCAGGTTTTTATTTCGCTACATATATAAAGATAATATTTTTATATTCTCTATTATATAAAAATCATATTTTTATTGTCTCTACTATATAAAAATCGCATCTTTATTATTTCTACTATATAAAAATTATTTTTTTAATCCTCATATCTAATAAAAATCGTATTTTTATACGCGTTTCACATACATAAAAAATCTAATTTTTACGCTATATATTTCTAAAACAAAAACTGATTTTCTTCAATGTATTTAAATTAAATTAACTAAAAATTAAAACAAGATAAAGACTCACATTGGAAGAAAGGGGAAACGCTCGCGGTGGTTTTTCTGCAAATCGAAGTGAGGAGGAGGGGTTTTTCTGCAAATCGAAGTGAAGAAGAGGGGGAAAAGGGTGTCGCCGGGGCGGTAGATGGTCGGGGTGGTGGCGGGGTGCCATGGTCAGGTACGGTGCAGGGGTCCTGTGGTTAGGGGGTGGCTCCGGTGATCGGCGGTGGCTAGGGGAAGGCTGGTGGCGGGTTTTTCGGGGTGCGGTTTCAATTCGACGAGGAGTGGGAGGAAGGGGATCGAGGAAAGGAGGAGGAGGGGGAAGAAGGGGATCGGGGCCCTGTCGTGGACGGCGCCGCCTAGGGGGGCGCGATATCGACGAGGGCTCTGCCCCTTTTTTTATTTCATTCTGAACTAACCGGGGGGGGGGGGAGGGAGTAGAAGGAGGAAGGATATAGGTGGTTTTATAAAATTATATATATATTTAATTTATTTTCAAAAAGGGTTGACTTTTTGTTCGGACTCCAATCGAGGCCCACCGACTGTCATCCATAGCTAATTACCCCCATTCCGAATACAATGGGATATGTTTCGTAGGCCAATTCGATCGTTTCGATCAGTTTTCGTCAAAATCAACATATAACTCTATATATTGAATTTGATTGCGCATTTCAATTTACCGGGGCCACATACTAACGCGCATTTCAAAATCAACATATAACTCTATATATTGAATCCTGTACATTCATTTGAACTTTGAAATCGAATTATCGAACTACCGTGCCATTTTCAATTCCTTTTATAATTATAAATAATATTTATATTCTAACGACGTCGTATATAAATATATACGTTCGAATTCTATTCAAAATAGATTTCTCGTCGATATTATTTAAAATCATTCATTTTAAATATTCAAAATTCACTAAAATTGCCAAAATAAAAATTTTAAATTGGCTCGGATTTTCCGGGTTATTATAATTTTAATAAATTGACGAGTAGGGGGGAAATATATATTTCCCTATTAAATTTTCTATTGATTTGCAATATATTATTTATAATATATGACTTGAAAATTTTGATATATATTCTGTTTAAATATAGAAAGATGTTTTGAGTATTTACCTAACATTAAAATTGGCCTGTCGAATACCTAGTGATTTTGGTATACGTCTGATCAACGTATATGCTAAATCGTATAAGTATTTGATAGATACAGAGTCACACCCTAGTCGCTTGAAAATGATTCAGGTGATGACTGCGCAGCATCATCGATATCCATTTTCAGGTTTCGAAAGTGGGATAGATATATATCGCCAATCGAGGCGTCGAGTGAATACTTAAAATTATTTTGAAAAGTTAGAAAATATTTTAACTTTGATTTAAATATATATATTTTCAAAGTATATATGGATATGAAAATAAATTTGAAATATTATTTTAAATATATCAATTATTTAATTACATTTTCCTACCTTGTTCCTTTTCGAGGACGAAAAGGTTTAAGTGGGGGAGAATGTAACAACCCAGAATTTTTAGTGTATTTTTATTTGATTATTTAATTTAAATTTAAATTTTTATTTTATTTTATTCGTTTAAAACTAAGTTTGTGTGTATTTTTATAATATTTTGATTTTGAATTTAAGACTAATTTTTTTTATACAACGAATGAATTTGATTTGAAATAAATATATATTAATAATATTTCCAATTTCGATCTTATTTAGTATATAAATTAAATCGAGTTTATTTAGTTGAATTTGAATTATTCTTATATTTTAATTTTAAATAGTAAAGTCGTATTATATAATTTGTTTTCGATATTAATAAAAATTTATATTCTCGATTTAATTTCATAATATTCTTTTATTTTTCGTAATGGGAATTTGAAATACGTACAGTGAGGCATAGCAACTATGAAAATTTTGTCAGAAAATTTGAATGCTTTGTTGGCCACGCTATGTTCAGTGCAAAGGTGCGCATAACAGTTCAAATTTTATCAATTTTGAAATCTCTCCGAATCCAGTTCGGACAAACATGAGAAACATTCTATTTGTTGTCACGAATCCAACGGTAAAATTTATTTCGGAAACTTCGGATGTTTTGATCTTCATTTAATTGTTTTCTCGTGTCATTTTTCCTTATAAAGGGGGTCCATAATGCCTTTTTGAACGGAGCATCCTGACACTGCAAACTATATACCGTTGTGTCCGTCTTGTCGCGCTGATTAGCGCAATATATTCATTTGTTAGTTTTAGTGCTTGGTTCGCGCTGAAATTGCGAAAAAGCTAGCATAGTTCATTTTTGAAACAAAGCCATTGGAGTTTGAAGTGTCCATATTCGGATCCCTTATATTTTTTTAGCCATTTTGGGTCTGTAAAACTCGTCTTTTTATTTCAGTAAGCCACCCGAATAAATTTTTGTTTTCTAAATGGACACTTTTGTTGTATAAAGCATGCATGCACATCCCTAACTCTTCCATTCCTATGCGTTTTGTCGCCCTTTCGTTTCTAAGGCTTTCTATTTCTTTTTGTTTCTTTGAAGTTCCAAAACACATGCATGCCTTATAATGCATGCATGGCATGTCATTCTTTCACTCTTACTTACGTTATATATGTATCCCTTTAATTCAATTTAGTTGGTCCATGCATGCGAACATGCATTCTATGTGTTACTTGCACATATCATTCTTGACTTTTACGTTACATGCATGCGTGAGCTGAAGCCACCACTTCTTTCATTCTAATGTACGCTCCTAAAAAAAATTTAAAAGTGTAAAAGTAAATTAACTGATAATATAGAAAAAGGGAATGTATAGACCTATTCAAAATCTGGTGATTGTTCCTATTCTATCGGTTCCTTTTTTTTGGCTGAAACCTCGTAAACTTAAAATATAAAGCAAGGAAGAGCTACTTTACATTCTGAAAAATTAAAACCACAAAATCAATTCATCTTCTCCCCAAAGAAAAAAAATGGCGAAACAAATAAATCCCAAGACTGAAAATCGATGGCCACCCAACATCGGCTGAAGCCCCTCGCCGCCATCTCCGGATTCAACCTAGAGCTTGTCGACTTCACCCCCGATTGCTTCTTCATCGTCCGTCGCCCCACCGCAACCACTGCTTTACGTGGGTCTGCCACCACCTGACTAAAACCACCGCCGCGTCCACACCTCAGAGCGCCCGCCGAATCCTTCTCGCTATCGCCACTACATGTATGTTTAATTACGATTAAACAGATTTTTAAGTTGCTATTTCGATTTACACAAAAAATATGATTGTTAGCCTGTTTCCTTGTTGCTGTTCAGTTATGGTTTAAATGAACATTGTGGTCAGAATTCGGTTGCTTTTCTCGCTATTTCGTTTGCTTGTCAGCAAGCGTAATTCACCACTCTAAAATATGCTGCTGTAACATGTTTGCATGGGTCTCTATGAGTTGTGCATAAACCTAGTTGCATTTTTGTCATTCGATGGATGTCATGATTGTTTGTTCATTTACAATAGCTGAATAATGAACCCCACTGTCTAATCCATACACGATAAGTTTTATGCCAGATAGACTACCGTGTTTTTCTACAACCTCTCTTTACCCATGCTATACTATATACTATTAATTCAATTTTGAAGATGGATACTATTATTTACATTAATGTGAGCCTGTCGCCCTTTGATAGTAGTGTAACACCCTGTAATTCTGTGACATTAAGTTTCACAAATTAAAGTATAATTAAGTTTCAAAATAAGAATCAAGGGAAAAGGGCTGCGCCATTGTGTTCGTCTCGAAATTCTGCTTGGAAACGAGTCCGAGTTTTCGAGAAACAAAGTCCGTATGAGGGAGATATGACCCTCCGAAGTTTCAAAGATTTTCATAACAGAAAAAAGCTCGAAATTCGAATTCAAATTCAAATTCAAAACCCAGAACAGGCTGGGCAGGAAATTTCCCGCCCAGGACCAGGTCGACCTGGGGGTCGACCATAGTGTCGACCTCCCAGGGACCAGTCGCCATAGTGTCGACCTGGGGGTCCACCTAGTGTTGAAGCCCAGTTTTGTGTCTGGGTTCATTCTGATGTATCTGGTCTCGTTTTCTGTCTAGATTCGTTCGTCTAATCCTATATAAACAGCCTCCTAGCCTCATTCTCTTTACACCATTTTATTCTTTCCTTATGCTGCCTCTGTAATAATTGAAATAAATAAATTAAAATAAAACACGAAGTCTATTCTTGAAGACTACGGCTAGGAATTGCATATTGGATATTCAAATAAAGTTAAAGCTTCAAGAAGGGAAGCAAAGGCTAATTCAACAGCTTCGAGCAACGTCGCGCGAATCATAGCAAATCACCTCAACGTTATCTTATTATCCATTTCTAAAACCGATCAATGTAAGTCAGTTACTTTTTAGATTTGAGCGCCTAGATCTATTTGTGACATGTAATTAAATGGATATGAGAATGTGCCTAATCCTTTCGTTTCAATCGGTGCTTGTATATGCCTCTGGATCTGATTCTCAATTATGGCCTAGAACTTATTGTGGCAATTTTTCAGTGACTATGATTATGGGACTTTTTGCCTAAGACTATGACTATGAAACCGTGGCCCATGAAACTATTGTCTATGACTACGAACATGAAACTATTGCCTATGACTATGAACATAAGACTATTGCCTATGACTAAGATTCATAACGATGAGACCATGACTATGACTATTGTGGTTAATTGCCTAGGACATTTTGTGGTTAATTGCCTAGGACAATTCTGGTTAATTTCCTATGACTATTATGGTTAGTTGCTTATGCCCATAACATTATAGTTACAAATCATGATTGTATACCGAACTGGCATTATGTTGGATCAAATCACCTATGTCTCCCTTGATTTTGTTGGATCTCATACTTAAGGTGCAATTTGCTTAGTTTATTCTGGTTCTCTATTATGTACACCAAACCACTGGATCCATTATCTTTGTATTTGTGTATTTTGGTTCGCTTTTTCATGCCTATTCTCTTATGTTAATTCTCGTGCTTATCCCCTGTTCCTTTTGTTAGTTTCATTTCATGAGTACCTAGAAACTTGTGAAATCATGTTACATGTATGACTACGGCGGGGGAATTTGGGCGTAGCTTAATTAAGATTATTTGGCATAACAAATATGTTAGCATAATCTGAATTGGCTATAATAGTAAATATTACATGCATATTAGACTTGGGCGTAAAATGGTAAATTGTAAATTGACCGCAAAGTATGTAATTGGCATGTAAGCCAAGTTTGGATATAAACTATAAACTAGAATATTAAATCTAGTTTTGACATGAACTGATCTAATTTGGCATAAACTGCAAGTTGGGTTAATTGATAGGTAAATCAAGATTTGGGCCTAGAGTATAGGGCATGACAAATGAATATGATATAGGCCAAATTTGTTTAAAAGCGTTGTTAGCAATTTACATATAGACAAAAAGGATAAATATGTAAATCTAGGAAAGACGAATATGCCTAACCCGAGGTTAGATTGAGTTACGGTATAAGACTGCCTGTGTAACAACCCAACAATTTTAATAAAATTTAATTGAAATTTTTGTCTTATAATTTAGACTTCCTGATATAAATTTAAAATTTATAGAACTAAAGAAAAAAAAATGTAGCATCATAATTATATATATGTGGGTAGTAAACACTTTGTTCATATAAATGATTTGTATTTGATTTATGGCATCTTGTTTGTATTGTCTAACTTATATCATATAGTAACATTAATATAGGAATATGGTTTGAATAAGAAATTTATCTTAAGTTATGTTGACCATAATATTTTGCTAAACATATATTCGAAATTTTTAATTAAATTTATATTGGTTAAGCTATATATAAAGTAATGGTATTGATTTACTGATGGAAATTTGGTAAATTATAATTTTTATAACATATGATGATTATATAGAAATTTTATTTGTTAAGCGCTTGATTTATATAAGGTTTGAAATAGTATACATTTAAGTAAAGCTACATTTTGACGCCATATGAAGATTTTTATATTTCTTTCATTTGTTAAGCAAATTTAACTAAATAATAATTTTTGTTAATTTTTGAAACAATATATATTGTAAATGATTTAAACTTATAAGTGTAACATTTTGTGTATAAATGTTTGAAATTTATATGTAAATGGTTAAATTGGTTGTATATAAGTTGGTACAAGTCATAACCATAAATTTAAAATTTACAAGCAAGTTTGTTATATATATATATTACATAAAAATCATTAAAATCCAAACTTTTATAAATAAATTAGTTTATTTTTTGTTGGGCATGCATTGGTCCATTTTGTAAACAAGGTTAGGTGTCCTTTTGCATGGAAACAAAGTGCCAAGTGTATTAGATTTGGCTGAGAATATATTTGGAAATTTAATCAAATAAAAAGGGGACGACAGCTTTTTGGGGTAATCATTACTTTGCTTTGGGAATTATAAACATCCGGTGCACGCAAGACTTCCTCTTCCCTTCCATTTCACTGAGCATCCTTGCTGTGAATTCCTCCCTTTATTTACTCCCCTCGCCTAAATCTCCTTCGCCATTTCTTCTTTTCCTGCCGCACTTAAATCTCCTCAAAACACCCCATTCCTCTCTCCACTTTCCTCCAACCGTGAGCCTCATCTGTCCTCCACGTCCGCCATATTTCCGCCCGCATCCACCTCCTTCCCACACTCCTCCGCTCGCGTCCTGTACCCGGCCGCACTCCAGTCAGTTCACCTCCCACCGCCTCAACCACCGGACCACCTGCTACTACCTCCGACGCACCCATCGCCTCAACCCGCGCACTAACTCCAATACATCCGCCACCCTTAGCACTCCAGTCCGCCAACCACCCAGTCCCGCACCTCCACGTCCGTCACCCTCCGAGTACACAGCCCAACAACCAACGTCAGTCCCTCCTCTCCTCCTCAAATATCCGTAGCTTCCTCCTCACAAACAACCTCAGCCTTCGCTCACAACCTCATACGCCACTTTGCCAAACTCCGACGTCAGGTACCGCGGCCGAGACCTAACTTTCCTCCTCCTTTCAAAGAAAAAAAAAACTGTACCCTTTTTCTTGCATGCAGTGCTCAATTCCATCCAGCCGTGGTAGCCGAGGTTTGTTCTGGTTTTAAGGATTTAAAGTATTTAAGGTATCGATGTGTGTGTTAAGTATTTACGTTCATGCCAATAAAATTATATAAATATAAAAAAAAATGAAAATGTGTGTATTGCAGTGTTAGTTGAAGGTTAGTTGACGCATACAAGGTGCAGTTCGCGGTTGATACGGGTTTCACTTCTACACGCGTAAAGATGGTATTGTCCGTAAGTTGAACGTAGCTGATACGAGATATGAGAACAAAACGGAAAGCGATGCAGGTGAGAACACCATATTTATAAGTTTATATGATTTTTTTTTATGCTGCATATGTTAATAAATATGGTAGATGATGAATTTGTTGCATGCATGGTTGATCTTGAATTGTGAAAATACCATATAAATCCGTAGATAAGATTGCTACCAAATGCGCGTGGGTGCTCTAACGCGTATGTATGAAATATAGTTGTATACATGAAATGGATGACATGTACGGGAATATTGAGCGATATTGAACATAACGCTTATGAGAAATTTATTGGTTGTTTGTTAGTTATTTGCCATGAATGTTTGGTATTGCTTTACGATCAAATAGTATGGTTAAATTCAGTTGTATGGTTTGTGTCACACACCGTAGTTGTGCGATTTTTCGTATAATCGACTTGAATCGGCCTTCCATATAAATAGTGATTCGACGATTAAAGCTACACTTTGGAATTTAACTTTGAATTTTGTTAATTTGAAGTTGGAAGTTTAAACATTGGTTGCAAAAGACATCGGGTTTGAAATATATATATACATATAAAGGATAGTTTTGTACAAGACGAAATAGTTCCAAGGTAATTTCAAAAAGTTATATAAATTTGGGTTTCCCTAGTTTTCTTAGTAAAGTACTTCATATATGCATATGTATAAGGTTTAAATCATTTTCTATAATCTAATTATTTTATTCTATAAATATTTTTATTATAGTTATCATTTTTCCAGGTTATTTAAATAATAGTAATTTCTTCCTAATGGGAATTGATTTCAATTGAATTATTTAAGTTGAAATTGAATTGAATAAACTCTCTCATTTGATATATCTTGAGTTTGAGGAGATTTTGGTATTGTGATAAGAAAACATGTTCTATGTTGAATGTAAATCAATGTCAACAATTATGAGATCTCGATATGAACATATAAAAATATGAAAGTAAATTGGTTTTGAATAATTGAGATAATAAATAGGAGAAACATATTCTACTTGAAATGGAGTGTTGAATTATAGTGAATGGAATTTAAACCTGTTGAGATTTAGTGACTTTGGAAACGGATGAAAAGAATGATAATAAATAAAAGCATTATGTTTTGAAAACGTAAGACTTCAAGTGGAATTTATTTCAAAGAATGATAAGACAATAAAAAGTTATGCAATATGAGGTAGCCTCGATTTTTGAAGAATTGATAACGAAATGGAAGGAGATTTGAATCGGAACCGCGCATAATCCACAACTATTGTTTAAAATACGCTTATTATTTGGAAAGACCGGGATCGAATATATATGATTCGAAAACCATTCCAAGTAATAATACGACGTCGTTCGAGACTTGGTCAAGCGACAAGTGAAGACGATGATCTTCGAATTGCTTGGGTTGACGGCCGCCGATGTCTCGGTTGGGCTGATCACTCAATACGAGACCATTAGTGGCATGAGGTCTGAGCGTATTTGGAGATTTTTCGGATTTTGTTCCGTTAAAACCCAGAATGGACTTCTATGGATGGTATGTCTGACACTGAAATTGACCGCATAGCACTTATTTCCGTTAATGTATATCAGATTTGTGGCAATATATTATTCTCGTCTCTAAGTCATATGAACTTAGAGGGTATACATTGATTTATATCAGTGATATGTCGTGAATTGTCAATGTGACATACCCGAGTTATGAAATGAGATAGTGATGGTAAAAGGATGACTTATCAAAGCATAGCCTTATGGATGACGTGACATCAACAAACCTCACACCCGGATTGATGAGAAACTGGCGGTTAGGTTTTATACTTATATCTGAATTGATGGAAGCTGTGCAGCAGTGGGAGACCACTTATGAGCCTGGGGAGATTGGGTATGTTCGGGGGGCCGCGTCTGGTCGAAAACCGTTGATCTGCCCTGACGATGTGTAGTCGGTGTCCGCGTATGGTCGAAAAAGCCGTTGAGACACTTCGTTTTGTATCCCTGATTGATCTTTCGTGCCAGGAATCATCAAGTTGGAAACCCAAATGCCAATACGAGCCATACGATTTTGATTGTATATATATATGGAAACATATATTATGAGGTATTATGCTGCCTAGGATTAATACATTTATTTGCGAAATGTTTTTCCACACTTTATATATTATGATATATAAGAGGATTTTACGTATAAAGGCATATTTGGTTGTCATAAGATAAAACTCGCCCATCTGGTGTGCGCTTGCATTGTGTGATGTGGGACGAGCTTATGACAACTCCATTTTCTCAAAGACATTTCGAATTGATATGCACAGGAAGTTACTTGAAGTAAACTCGTTCCGCTTTAGCGACGTGGTCCGTTAAATTTCCCAAGTTTAAATAAATTCTGTAACCAAATGTTTTATGTTCTCACACCAGTCCCATGACTGACCTGGAGTTTATTGTTCCTTCCTAAACTCTGGGTGCCCAATAAATTTTACTCGGGCAGTTAGAGTTTAGTTTGCAGTTTAGACTGTTAGAGCTGGACTTGAAGCGCTTTCCGAGATTGAGTTCAAGCTAGGATTGGAGCATCCGCCGTACCATGTGATTTTCTTCCGCTGAGAGTATATTTACTTTTCTTCCGCTGTATAAGTGTAACTCTGATATTCGATGTAACTCTGATATAATATTGTACTATGAAATGTGAAGTTCTGTTATTTTGTTCAATATGTGTAAGTACCCATAACAATTCGTCTTTGTGTACGGTTTAAGTTGGTTTAATTACCGGCAAAAACCGGGCAAAAAGGCGGGTCGTTACAGTTGGTATCAGAGCTTTGGTTACACAAAGCTATGGGGTATGATACATTTTGAATGGAAACAGAACTCATCAGAGTTATAATGTCTCGTTAGAGATAGGGTTAGGAATGCCCTAGAACGGGATTTTTGAATATTTCGTTGAGAGAGTGTATCAGGAAAATAGATTATTCTAAACTAAGTGAATGACTTTAGAACAACTATTATGAAATAACTGTTAAAAGGTAAATTTTATAGTAGTTATTCGACGTTGCGTTTGGACTACTAGTATATATGAAGAGTTCTAATATATGTGTGGCCGACGTATGTATGAAATCTTATATGTACTAGATATAGAAATAAAATCACGCTCTAGCGCTCGAGGAGGATTCTGTTGATGTCTGCAGCATCATCGGTATCCATTCCGAGTTACAGAAGTGGGATGACTATATGATTCCAGTCGAGACGTCGGGAAAATAATATTTCAACAAATGTTTGCAAATAATAGGTAATGTATGTGGTTATGATTATCTAGTGAATAAATATGAAATTATAAGCTAGTTAAGTAAACAAGAAATAGTATAACCTTTTTGAAATCCTAGGTTAACCCTAGAAGCACAGTGGAATTCTGGATGACGCAAAAGCAAGCAGGGAAGGCTTTGGCTCGAAGGGAAGAAGAAGAGATAGAAACACTGAGGAAGCTTAGGAATGTCCAGTGTTATAAGTGCTTTAGAGATGGTCACTTTGCGGTCAACTGCCCGAATAAGTCTAAGAAGAAGGAGAAAGTCGTTCGGAAGAATATATGTTGCTTCCAGTGTAAGAGAATTGGACATTTTAAGAATAAGTGCCCTAAGAAAAAGAAAGAAACCAAGGGTCCTGCAACGGAAAGGAAGTGCCATAGATGCAGGATGGTAGGACATGTAGTTCGAGATTGTCCAGTAAAGAAGGGAGCAGTAGCATCGTCGCAGACTGTAGCGCAAGGAAGTAAACCATTCAATCCATAGGGCTAGTTTTAAGAATAGTACAAGGTTTTAAGAAGTGAATGTATTAAGACCAATAATCAGGAATGAATGAATGTACGAATATCTGTATTAATTGGAATCGTAGTTGTTAGTTTATCTCTCTAAAATTTATGCGTCTAACTTTCAAATAGATCTAAAGGGTAGCCGATATAATTTCTTGGGTAATGCGAAATGTAAATTTAAAGTTTTGAAACATTAGACAACTTTAATCAATTCGATCTAAATGTGTTAAGAGGATTATGAAATAGAAGCAATTCTAGGGAACCTTAAAATTTGTAAAAGCTAAATGGCATAGAATATAGTACAAGCGCAAGATTAAATTTGTTTCTAAGTGAATTTTGTATTAATTTATAAAGGTTGAATAGTTCAAAGTTTAATTTGAAAATTTTATGACTCCTAAATTGGTGATGTGTTAGTCAACATGAGTAAACATTTGGTAAATAGGATAACTTGGAATTTGTAAAATTTTCATTTAAATTTGAGTAAAGGACATTAACTGAATTAGAAAGGGTGATGATTTTGGATAATATTAAATATAAATCTTTAGCATGTTCAAATACTTGGAATATTTGGGTGCAGGATTTAGGTTTGAACCAAAGAACCATTGATACAAGTAATGATCCCTCGATTTGTAATCAAAACAGGAACGGTTTAAATTTAAGTACCCTAATTATCCATGGATATAAAATTTCGGTATATAAGAATTTGCCTTATTAGCACAGTTTCGTAAGCCAGCTAGATTGTTTCAAATAAGAATGATGTATGAAACATGCATAGTTTTATTTTATGTTTTCTAAGCTTAGGTTTTTCCTTTTGTTTAGAAGCCGCCACAGTCTAGTAGTTACCATATCAGCAGCTCAGGGTCTGACTCTGACAGTTCCAGTAGTTCGGGTGGCCTTGAGTTAGATCCACAGCAGAGAGAGCATTTGAAGAATTTGGCAAGTATGCCAGGGCCGTTCATTGTGGACCAGATGAGAGGCATAGATGCAGTAGACTACTTTGGTGTTAATGCACCACGAGGTATCGATGAGGCTACATTGGAGACAGTCTGGCAGCAAGTTCTTAACATGAGAGACCAGCATCGGGCAGGTCACGAGGCGGTACCGGATTACGCTGATTTAAGGCTGGACCTAGCATTAGTTGAGATATTTGAAGAGATGCTGTATGCCGAGCAGCCAGGGATGATAGTTGAGGGCGAGCCAATACCAGAAGCAGAGGCTGATGGTCATGAAGAGGATATGGAGCAGATGGAGCAGCCTGTACAGTTAGATGAGGTTGCTGCCGAAGACGAGAATATGGTGGCAAATGAGAATGATATTGTAGTCGATGAGGAGGATGTTGTAGCTGAGGACAATATTATAGCAGACGAGGATGTGGTAGCGAGTGATGATGAGCTTGTGATTGACGAGGCTTTAGAGCAGCCTTGGGATGGAGCTGAAGGAGGTATTATGGTGGGAGATGATGGCTTAGTAGCAGATGAAGGGGAAGAGTTTGAGGATGACGGTTTTATGGCTGACGACGAAGAAGAATTCGAGGATGTGGAGCCTTTGGCGGATGATGAGCCCGAAGAGGTTAGTTTGTCAGGTCCATCGGACGATGAGTCTGATACATCTGATGATTAGAT
The DNA here is from genome assembly GCA_030737875.1 of Allium sativum. Classification (NCBI taxonomy): domain Eukaryota; kingdom Viridiplantae; phylum Streptophyta; class Magnoliopsida; order Asparagales; family Amaryllidaceae; genus Allium; species Allium sativum. Next base: position 220,113,677 of record CM060912.1, on the reverse strand, counting down.
TAATGATGGATGATGACCTTGTACATATGGTATGTATGTTATCTTAAGTGCTTAGACGCACTAGGATATTTTGGGCTAGTACGGTTTTTGAGGGACTAGTACCTTGATAGGTATACTTTTCTGTGACGGTATATTTTGGACTACCTTAAGTACGTAGTACGTACTAGGGTAGGGATACTTTTTGTATGCTGACTTGTATGACTTTATGATATGATCTTTTGGACGACCATGATATGTATGTTTATAAGAATCTGAATCTATCTTAATATTTTGGAATTTGTTTTCCGGATTATATAAAAGGATTGATTCAGGATAGTAGGAAGTTGAACAAAAAAATACGACCTTCTTTCTCGAGGACGAAAAAGCCTTAAGGGGGGGTGAATGTAACAACCCAACAATTTTAATAAAATTTAATTGAAATTTTTGTCTTATAATTTAGACTTCCTGATATAAATTTAAAATTTATAGAACTAAAGAAAAAAAAAAATGTAGCATCATAATTATATATATGTGGGTAGTAAACACTTTGTTCATATAAATGATTTGTATTTGATTTATGGCATCTTGTTTGTATTGTCTAACTTATATCATATAGTAACATTAATATAGGAATATGGTTTGAATAAGAAATTTATCTTAAGTTATGTTGACCATAATATTTTGCTAAACATATATTCGAAATTTTTAATTAAATTTATATTGGTTAAGCTATATATAAAGTAATGGTATTGATTTACTGATGGAAATTTGGTAAATTATAATTTTTATAACATATGATGATTATATAGAAATTTTATTTGTTAAGCGCTTGATTTATATAAGGTTTGAAATAGTATACATTTAAGTAAAGCTACATTTTGACGCCATATGAAGATTTTTATATTTCTTTCATTTGTTAAGCAAATTTAACTAAATAATAATTTTTGTTAATTTTTGAAACAATATATATTGTAAATGATTTAAACTTATAAGTGTAACATTTTGTGTATAAATGTTTGAAATTTATATGTAAATGGTTAAATTGGTTGTATATAAGTTGGTACAAGTCATAACCATAAATTTAAAATTTACAAGCAAGTTTGTTATATATATATATTACATAAAAATCATTAAAATCCAAACTTTTATAAATAAATTAGTTTAATTTTTGTTGGGCAAGCATTGGTCCATTTTGTAAATAAGGTTAGGTGTCCTTTTGCATGGAAACAAAGTGCAAAGTGTATTAGATTTGGCTAAGAATATATTTGGAAATTTAATCAAATAAAAAGGGGACGACAGCTTTTTGGGGTAATCATTACTTTGCTTTGGGAATTGTAAACATCCGGTGCACGCAAGACTTCCTCTTCCCTTCCATTTCACTGAGCATCCTTGCTGTGAATTCCTCCCTTTATTTACTCCCCTCGCCTAAATCTCCTTCGCCATTTCTTCTTTTCCTGCCGCACTTAAATCTCCTCAAAACACCCCATTCCTCTCTCCACTTTCCTCCAACCGTGAGCCTCATCTGTCCTCCACGTCCGCCATATTTCCGCCCGCATCCACCTCCTTCCCACACTCCTCCGCTCGCGTCCTGTACCCGGCCGCACTCCAGTCAGTTCACCTCCCACCGCCTCAACCACCGGACCACCTGCTACTACCTCCGACGCACCCATCGCCTCAACCCGCGCACTAACTCCAATACATCCGCCACCCTTAGCACTCCAGTCCGCCAACCACCCAGTCCCGCACCTCCACGTCCGTCACCCTCCGAGTACACAGCCCAACAACCAACGTCAGTCCCTCCTCTCCTCCTCAAATATCCGTAGCTTCCTCCTCACAAACAACCTCAGCCTTCGCTCACAACCTCATACGCCACTTCGCCAAACTCCGACGTCAGGTACCGCGGCCGAGACCTAACTTTCCTCCTCCTTTCAAAGAAAAAAAAAACTGTACCCTTTTTCTTGCATGCAGTGCTCAATTCCATCCAGCCGTGGTAGCCGAGGTTTGTTCTGGTTTTAAGGATTTAACGTATTTAAGGTATCGATGTGTGTGTTAAGTATTTACGTTCATGCCAATAAAATTATATAAATATAAAAAAAAAATGAAAATGTGTGTATTGCAGTGTTAGTTGAAGGTTAGTTGACGCATACAAGGTGCAGTTCGCGGTTGATACGGGTTTCACTTCTACACGCGTAAAGCTGGTATTGTCCGTAAGTTGAACGTAGCTGATACGAGATATGAGAACAAAACGGAAAGCGATGCAGGTGAGAACACCATATTTATAAGTTTATATGATTTTTTTTTATGCTGCATATGTTAATAAATATGGTAGATGATGAATTTGTTGCATGCATGGTTTATCTTGAATTGTGAAAATACCATATAAATTCGTAGATAAGATTGCTACCAAATGCACGTGGGTGCTCTAACGCGTATGTATGAAATATAGTTGTATACATGAAATGGATGACATGTACGGGAATATTGAGCGATATTGAACATAACGCTTATGAGAAATTTATTGGTTGTTTGTTAGTTATTTGCCATGAATGTTTGGTATTGCTTTACGATCAAATAGTATGGTTAAATTCAGTTGTATGGTTTGTGTCACACACCGTAGTTGTGCGATTTTTCGTATAATCGACTTGAATCGGCCTTCCATATAAATAGTGATTCGACGATTAAAGCTACACTTTGGAATTTAACTTTGAATTTTGTTAATTTGAAGTTGGAAGTTTAAACATTGGTTGCAAAAGACATCGGATTTGAAATATATATATACATATAAAGGATAGTTTTGTACAAGACGAAATAGTTCCAAGGTAATTTCAAAAAGTTATATAAATTTGGGTTTCCCTAGTTTTCTTAGTAAAGTACTTCATATATGCATATGTATAAGGTTTAAATCATTTTCTATAATCTAATTATTTTATTCTATAAATATTTTTATTATAGTTATCATTTTTCCAGGTTATTTAAATAATAGTAATTTCTTCCTAATGGGAATTGATTTCAATTGAATTATTTAAGTTGAAATTGAATTGAATAAACTCTCTCATTTGATATATCTTGAGTTTGAGGAGATTTTGGTATTGTGATAAGAAAACATGTTCTATGTTGAATGTAAATCAATGTCAACAATTATGAGATCTCGATATGAACATATAAAAATATGAAAGTAAATTGGTTTTGAATAATTGAGATAATAAATAGGAGAAACATATTCTACTTGAAATGGAGTGTTGAATTATAGTGAATGGAATTTAAACCTGTTGAGATTTAGTGACTTTGGAAACGGATGAAAAGAATGACAATAAATAAAAGCATTATGTTTTGAAAACGTAAGACTTCAAGTGGAATTTATTTCAAAGAATGATAAGACAATAAAAAGTTATGCAATATGAGGTAGCCTCGATTTTTGAAGAATTGATAACGAAATGGAAGGAGATTTGAATCGGAACCGCGCATAATCCACAACTATTGTTTAAAATACGCTTATTATTTGGAAAGACCAGGATCGAATATATATGATTCGAAAACCATTCCAAGTAATAATACGACGTCGTTCGAGACTTGGTCAAGCGACAAGTGAAGACGATGATCTTCGAATTGCTTGGGTTGACGGCCGCCGATGTCTCGGTTGGGCTGATCACTCAATACGAGACCATTAGTGGCATGAGGTCTGAGCGTATTTGGAGATTTTTCGGATTTTGTTCCGTTAAAACCCAGAATGGACTTCTATGGATGGTATGTCTGACACTGAAATTGACCGCATAGCACTTATTTCCGTTAATGTATATCAGATTTGTGGCAATATATTATTCTCGTCTCTAAGTCATATGAACTTAGAGGGTATACATTGATTTATATCAGTGATATGTCGTGAATTGTCAATGTGACATACCTGAGTTATGAAATGAGATAGTGATGGTAAAAGGATGACTTATCAAAGCATAGCCTTATGGATGACGTGACATCAACAAACCTCACACCCGGATTGATGAGAAACTGGCGGTTAGGTTTTATACTTATATCTGAATTGATGGAAGCTGTGCAGCAGTGGGAGACCACTTATGAGCCTGGGGAGATTGGGTATGTTCGGGGGGCCGCGTCTGGTCGAAAACCGTTGATCTGCCCTGACGATGTGTAGTCGGTGTCCGCGTATGGTCGAAAAAGCCGTTGAGACACTTCGTTTTGTATCCCTGATTGATCTTTCGTGCCAGGAATCATCAAGTTGGAAACCCAAATGCCAATACGAGCCATACGATTTTGATTGTATATATATATGGCAACATATATTATGGGGTATTATGCTGCCTAGGATTAATACATTTATTTGCGAAATGTTTTTTCACACTTTATATATTATGATATATAAGAGGATTTTACGTATAAAGGCATATTTGGTTGTCATAAGATAAAACTCGCCCATCTGGTGTGCGCTTGCATTGTGTGATGTGGGACGAGCTTATGACAACTCCATTTTCTCAAAGACATTTCGAATTGATATGCACAGGAAGTTACTTGAAGTAAACTCGTTCCGCTTTAGCGACGTGGTCCGTTAAATTTCCCAAGTTTAAATAAATTCTGTAACCAAATGTTTTATGTTCTCACACCAGTCCCATGACTGACCTGGAGTTTATTGTTCCTTCCTAAACTCTGGGTGCCCAATAAATTTTACTCGGGCAGTTAGAGTTTAGTTTGCAGTTTAGACTGTTAGAGCTGGACTTGAAGCGCTTTCCGAGATTGAGTTCAAGCTAGGATTGGAGCATCCGCCGTACCATGTGATTTTCTTCCGCTGAGAGTATATTTACTTTTCTTCCGCTGTATAAGTGTAACTATGATATTCGATGTAACTCTGATATAATATTGTACTATGAAATGTAAAGTTATGTTATTTTGTTCAATATGTGTAAGTACCCATAACAATTCGTCTTTGTGTACGGTTTAAGTTGGTTTAATTACCGGCAAAAACCGGGCAAAAAGGCGGGTCATTACAGTTGGTATCAGAGCTTTGGTTACACAAAGCTATGGGGTATGATACATTTTGAATGGAAACAGAACTCATCAGAGTTATAATGTCTCGTTAGAGATAGGGTTAGGAATGCCCTAGAACGGGATTTTTGAATATTTCGTTGAGAGAGTGTATCAGGAAAATAGATTATTCTAAACTAAGTGAATGACTTTAGAACAACTATTATGAAATAACTGTTAAAAGGTAAATTTTATAGTAGTTATTCGACGTTGCGTTTGGACTACTAGTATATATGAAGAGTTCTAATATATGCGTGGCCGATATAGAAATAAAATCACGCTCTAGCGCTCGAGGAGGATTCTGTTGATGTCTGCAGCATCATCGGTATCCATTCCGAGTTACAGAAGTGGGATGACTATATGTTTCCAGTCGAGACGTCGGGAAAATAATATTTCAACAAATGTTTGCAAATAATAGGTAATGTATGTGGTTATGATTATCTAGTGAATAAATATGAAATTATAAGCTAGTTAAGTAAACAAGAAATAGTATAACCTTTTTGAAATCCTAGGTTAACCCTAGAAGCACAGTGGAATTCTGGATGACGCAAAAGCAAGCAGGGAAGGCTTTGGCTCGAAGGGAAGAAGAAGAGATAGAAACACTGAGGAAGCTTAGGAATGTCCAGTGTTATAAGTGCTTTAGAGATGGTCACTTTGCGGTCAACTGCCCGAATAAGTCTAAGAAGAAGGAGAAAGTCGTTCGGAAGAATATATGTTGCTTCCAGTGTAAGAGAATTGGACATTTTAAGAATAAGTGCCCTAAGAAAAAGAAAGAAACCAAGGGTCCTGCAACAGAAAGGAAGTGCCATAGATGCAGGATGGTAGGACATGTAGTTCGAGATTGTCCAGTAAAGAAGGGAGCAGTAGCATCGTCGCAGACTGTAGCGCAAGGAAGTAAACCATTCAATCCATAGGGCTAGTTTTAAGAATAGTACAAGGTTTTAAGAAGTGAATGTATTAAGACCAATAATCAGGAATGAATGAATGTACGAATATCTGTATTAATTGGAATCGTAGTTGTTAGTTTATCTCTCTAAAATTTATGCGTCTAACTTTCAAATAGATCTAAAGGGTAGCCGATATAATTTCTTGGGTAATGCGAAATGTAAATTTAAAGTTTTGAAACATTAGACAACTTTAATCAATTCGATCTAAATGTGTTAAGAGGATTATGAAATAGAAGCAATTCTAGGGAACCTTAAAATTTGTAAAAGCTAAATGGCATAGAATATAGTACAAGCGCAAAATTAAATTTGTTTCTAAGTGAATTTTGTATTAATTTATAAAGGTTGAATAGTTCAAAGTTTAATTTGAAAATTTTATGACTCCTAAATTGGTGATGTGTCAGTAAACATGAGTAAACATTTGGTAAATAGGATAACTTGGAATTTGTAAAATTTTCATTTAAATTTGAGTAAAGGACATTAACTGAATTAGAAAGGGTGATGATTTTGGATAATATTAAATATAAATCTTTAGCATGTTCAAATACTTGGAATATTTGGGTGTAGGATTTAGGTTTGAACCAAAGAACCATTGATACAAGTAATGATCCCTCGATTTGTAATCAAAACAGGAACGGTTTAAATTTAAGTACCCTAATTATCCATGGATATAAAATTTCGGTAGATAAGAATTTGCCTTATTAGCACAGTTTCGTAAGCCAGCTAGATTGTTTCAAATAAGAATGATGTATGAAACATGCATAGTTTTATTTTATGTTTTCTAAGCTTAGGTTTTTCCTTTTGTTTAGAAGCCGCCACAGTCTAGTAGTTACCATATCAGCGGCTCAGGGTCTGACTCTGACAGTTCCAGTAGTTCGGGTGGCTTTGAGTTAGATCCACAGCAGAGAGAGCATTTGAAGAATTTGGCAAGTATGCCAGGGCCGTTCATTGTGGACCAGATGAGAGGCATAGATGCAGTAGACTACTTTGGTGTTAATGCACCACGAGGTATCGATGAGGCTACAGTGGAGGCAGTCTGGCAGGAAGTTCTTAACATGAGAGACCAGCATCGGGCAGGTCACGAGGCGGTACCGGATTACGCTGATTTAAGGCTGGGCCTAGCATTAGTTGAGATATTTGAAGAGATGCTGTATGCCGAGCAGCCAGGGATGATAGTTGAGGGCGAGCCAATACCAGAAGCAGAGGCTGATGGTCATGAAGAGGATATGGAGCAGATGGAGCAGCCTGTACAGTTAGATGAGGTTGCTGCCGAAGACGAGAATATGGTGGCAAATGAGAATGATATTGTAGTCGATGAGGAGGATGTTGTAGCTGAGGACAATATTATAGCAGACGAGGATGTGGTAGCGAGTGATGATGAGCTTGTGATTGACGAGGCTTTAGAGCAGCCTTGGGATGGAGCTGAAGGAGGTATTATGGTGGGAGATGATGGCTTAGTAGCAGATGAAGGGGAAGAGTTTGAGGATGACGGTTTTATGGCTGACGACGAAGAAGAATTCGAGGATGTGGAGCCTTTGGCGGATGATGAGCCCGAAGAGGTTAGTTTGTCAGGTCCATCGGACGATGAGTCTGATACATCTGATGATTAGATTAATGATGGATGATGACCTTGTACATATGGTATGTATGTTATCTTAAGTGCTTAGACGCACTAGGATATTTTGGGCTAGTACGGTTTTTGAGGGACTAGTACCTTGATAGGTATACTTTTCTGTGACGGTATATTTTGGACTACCTTAAGTACGTAGTACGTACTAGGGTAGGGATACTTTTTGTATGCTGACTTGTATGACTTTATGATATGATCTTTTGGACGACCATGATATGTATGTTTATAAGAATCTGAATCTATCTTAATATTTTGGAATTTGTTTTCCGGATTATATAAAAGGATTGATTCAGGATAGTAGGAAGTTGAACAAAAAAATACGACCTTCTTTTTCGAGGACGAAAAAGCCTTAAGGGGGGGTGAATGTAACAACCCAACAATTTTAATAAAATTTAATTGAAATTTTTGTCTTATAATTTAGACTTCCTGATATAAATTTAAAATTTATAGAACTAAAGAAAAAAAAATGTAGCATCATAATTATATATATGTGGGTAGTAAACACTTTGTTCATATAAATGATTTGTATTTGATTTATGGCATCTTGTTTGTATTGTCTAACTTATATCATATAGTAACATTAATATAGGAATATGGTTTGAATAAGAAATTTATCTTAAGTTATGTTGACCATAATATTTTGCTAAACATATATTCGAAAATTTTAATTAAATTTATATTGGTTAAGCTATATATAAAGTAATGGTATTGATTTACTGATGGAAATTTGGTAAATTATAATTTTTATAACATATGATGATTATATAGAAATTTTATTTGTTAAGCGCTTGATTTATATAAGGTTTGAAATAGTATACATTTAAGTAAAGCTACATTTTGACGCCATATGAAGATTTTTATATTTCTTTCATTTGTTAAGCAAATTTAACTAAATAATAAGTTTTGTTAATTTTTGAAACAATATATATTGTAAATGATTTAAACTTATAAGTGTAACATTTTGTGTATAAATGTTTGAAATTTATATGTAAATGGTTAAATTGGTTGTATATAAGTTGGTACAAGTCATAACCATAAATTTAAAATTTACAAGCAAGTTTGTTATATATATATATTACATAAAAATCATTAAAATCCAAACTTTTATAAATAAATTAGTTTAATTTTTGTTGGGCATGCATTGGTCCATTTTGTAAATAAGGTTAGGTGTCCTTTTGCATGGAAACAAAGTGCCAAGTGTATTAGATTTGGCTGAGAATATATTTGGAAATTTAATCAAATAAAAAGGGGACGACAGCTTTTTGGGGTAATCATTACTTTGCTTTGGGAATTATAAACATCCGGTGCACGCAAGACTTCCTCTTCCCTTCCATTTCACTGAGCATCCTTGCTGTGAATTCCTCCCTTTATTTACTCCCCTCGCCTAAATCTCCTTCGCCATTTCTTCTTTTCCTGCCGCACTTAAATCTCCTCAAAACACCCCATTCCTCTCTCCACTTTCCTCCAACCGTGAGCCTCATCTGTCCTCCACGTCCGCCATATTTCCGCCCGCATCCACCTCCTTCCCACACTCCTCCGCTCGCGTCCTGTACCCGGCCGCACTCCAGTCAGTTCACCTCCCACCGCCTCAACCACCGGACCACCTGCTACTACCTCCGACGCACCCATCGCCTCAACCCGCGCACTAACTCCAATACATCCGCCACCCTTAGCACTCCAGTCCGCCAACCACCCAGTCCCGCACCTCCACGTCCGTCACCCTCCGAGTACACAGCCCAACAACCAACATCAGTCCCTCCTCTCCTCCTCAAATATCCGTAGCTTCCTCCTCACAAACAACCTCAGCCTTCGCTCACAACCTCATACGCCACTTCGCCAAACTCCGACGTCAGGTACCGCGGCCGAGACCTAACTTTCCTCCTCCTTTCAAAGAAAAAAAAAACTGTACCCTTTTTCTTGCATGCAGTGCTCAATTCCATCCAGCCGTGGTAGCCGAGGTTTGTTCTGGTTTTAATGATTTAAAGTATTTAAGGTATCGATGTGTGTGTTAAGTATTTACGTTCATGCCAATAAAATTATATAAATATATAAAAAAAAAATGAAAATGTGTGTATTGCAGTGTTAGTTGAAGGTTAGTTGACACATACAAGGTGCAGTTCGCGGTTGATACGGGTTTCACTTCTACACGCGTAAAGCTGGTATTGTCCGTAAGTTGAACGTAGCTGATACGAGATATGAGAACAAAACGGAAAGTGATGCAGGTGAGAACACCATATTTATAAGTTTATATGATTTTTTTTTATGCTGCATATGTTAATAAATATGGTAGATGATGAATTTGTTGCATGCATGGTTGATCTTGAATTGTGAAAATACCATATAAATCCGTAGATAAGATTGCTACCAAATGCGCGTGGGTGCTCTAACGCGTATGTATGAAATATAGTTGTATACATGAAATGGATGACATGTACGGGAATATTGAGCGATATTGAACATAACGCTTATGAGAAATTTATTGGTTGTTTGTTAGTTATTTGCCATGAATGTTTGGTATTGCTTTACGATCAAATAGTATGGTTAAATTCAGTTGTATGGTTTGTGTCACACACCGTAGTTGTGCGATTTTTCGTATAATCGACTTGAATCGGCCTTCCATATAAATAGTGATTCGACGATTAAAGCTACACTTTGGAATTTAACTTTGAATTTTGTTAATTTGAAGTTGGAAGTTTAAACATTGGTTGCAAAAGACATCGGGTTTGAAATATATATATATATATATACATATAAAGGATAGTTTTGTACAAGACGAAATAGTTCCAAGGTAATTTCAAAAAGTTATATAAATTTGGGTTTCCCTAGTTTTCTTAGTAAAGTACTTCATATATGCATATGTATAATGTTTAAATCATTTTCTATAATCTAATTATTTTATTCTATAAATATTTTTATTATAGTTATCATTTTTCCAGGTTATTTAAATAATAGTAATTTCTTCCTAATGGGAATTGATTTCAATTGAATTATTTAAGTTGAAATTGAATTGAATAAACTCTCTCATTTGATATATCTTGAGTTTGAGGAGATTTTGGTATTGTGATAAGAAAACATGTTCTATGTTGAATGTAAATCAATGTCAACAATTATGAGATCTCGATATGAACATATAAAAATATGAAAGTAAATTGGTTTTGAATAATTGAGATAATAAATAGGAGAAACATATTCTACTTGAAATGGAGTGTTGAATTATAGTGAATGGAATTTAAACCTGTTGAGATTTAGTGACTTTGGAAACGGATGAAAAGAATGACAATAAATAAAAGCATTATGTTTTGAAAACGTAAGACTTCAAGTGGAATTTATTTCAAAGAATGATAAGACAATAAAAAGTTATGCAATATGAGGTAGCCTCGATTTTTGAAGAATTGATAACGAAATGGAAGGAGATTTGAATCGGAACCGCGCATAATCCACAACTATTGTTTAAAATACGCTTATTATTTGGAAAGACCGGGATCGAATATATATGATTCGAAAACCATTCCAAGTAATAATACGACGTCGTTCGAGACTTGGTCAAGCGACAAGTGAAGACGATGATCTTCGAATTGCTTGGGTTGACGGCCGCCGATGTCTCGGTTGGGCTGATCACTCAATACGAGACCATTAGTGGCATGAGGTCTGAGCGTATTTGGAGATTTTTCGGATTTTGTTCCGTTAAAACCCAGAATGGACTTCTATGGATGGTATGTCTGACACTGAAATTGACCGCATAGCACTTATTTCCGTTAATGTATATCAGATTTGTGGCAATATATTATTCTCGTCTCTAAGTCATATGAACTTAGAGGGTATACATTGATTTATATCAGTGATATGTCGTGAATTGTCAATGTGACATACCTGAGTTATGAAATGAGATAGTGATGGTAAAAGGATGACTTATCAAAGCATAGCCTTATGGATGACGTGACATCAACAAACCTCACACCCGGATTGATGAGAAACTGGCGGTTAGGTTTTATACTTATATCTGAATTGATGGAAGCTGTGCAGCAGTGGGAGACCACTTATGAGCCTGGGGAGATTGGGTATGTTCGGGGGGCCGCGTCTGGTCGAAAACCGTTGATCTGCCCTGACGATGTGTAGTCGGTGTCCGCGTATGGTCGAAAAAGCCGTTGAGACACTTCGTTTTGTATCCCTGATTGATCTTTCGTGCCAGGAATCATCAAGTTGGAAACCCAAATGCCAATACGAGCCATACGATTTTGATTGTATATATATATGGAAACATATATTATGGGGTATTATGCTGCCTAGGATTAATACATTTATTTGCGAAATGTTTTTCCACACTTTATATATTATGATATATAAGAGGATTTTACGTATAAAGGCATATTTGGTTGTCATAAGATAAAACTCGCCCATCTGGTGTGCGCTTGCATTGTGTGATGTGGGACGAGGTTATGACAACTCCATTTTCTCAAAGACATTTCGAATTGATATGCACAGGAAGTTACTTGAAGTAAACTCGTTCCGCTTTAGCGACGTGGTCCGTTAAATTTCCCAAGTTTAAATAAATTCTGTAACCAAATGTTTTATGTTCTCACACCAGTCCCATGACTGACCTGGAGTTTATTGTTCCTTCCTAAACTCTGGGTGCCCAATAAATTTTACTCGGGCAGTTAGAGTTTAGTTTGCAGTTTAGACCGCTAGAGCTGGACTTGAAGCGCTTTCCGAGATTGAGTTCAAGCTAGGATTGGAGCATCCGCCATACCATGTGATTTTCTTCCGCTGAGAGTATATTTACTTTTCTTCCGCTGTATAAGTGTAACTCTGATATTCGATGTAACTCTGATATAATATTGTACTATGAAATGTAAAGTTCTGTTATTTTGTTCAATATGTGTAAGTACCCATAACAATTCGTCTTTGTGTACGGTTTAAGTTGGTTTAATTACCGGCAAAAACCGGGCAAAAAGGCGGGTCGTTACAGCCTGGAACCGCCCGGCAAATCCAACAATCGTAACAATACCTATCTAATGTGGGTTGTAATAACCCGCAAAATCTGGGCCAGTTTAAAATTTTTATTTTGGCAATTTTAGCGAATTTTGAATATTTAAAATGGATTATTTTAAATAATATCGACGAGAAATTTATTTTGAATAGAATTCGACGTATATATTATATACGTCGTCGTTAGAATATAAATATTTATATATAATTATAAATAGAATTGAAAATGGCGTGGTAGTTCGATAATTCGATTTCAAACTTCAATTGGATGTACCGGGTGCAAAACAATCCGGATTTTAGTGAAACCAAAAACATTAGGATCTAATTGATAATATCTTTCCAACGAAGTTAACAAACTGAGATTTCACTTTATAAATGATAAGATATGTCCAGTTGAAAATTCTGAATAGTCGCTATGGAATTCAGGCCCTTAAAAATGGACATTTTGCAAATGACCTCGGATTTCGACGAAACCACTTTTGTTGGATCCGCAGTGTCAAATTATTGCTAGGTTTCAAATTTCATAATTTTCTGAATCAATATGTGAGCGTGGCAAAGGAAAACGTGTTTTGACCATTTCAGTTGATTTTAATCGACTGGAAATTGGCCATTTTTCTTACGATCTCAGAATTCGACGAAACTAGTTTTGTTAGGACCGTATCATCAATACGAAGCTAGAAAATATTTTTCTGCAATTTATAGAGTTAATATGTGACCCCGGTAATTTGAAATGTACGTTTAAAATTCAATATAGCGATTTAGATGTAAATTCAACGGAAACTGATTCAAACGATCGAATCAGCCAACGATACATATCCCATTGTGTGCAGAATGGGGGTAAAACGCTATGGACGACAGGCGGTGGACCTCGTTTCGAGGTCGTATGTAAAAGTCAACCCTTTGGCAAAAATTTAATAATTAAATAATAAAATAAATAAAAAAACAAACCCACCTTTCCCCTTTTCTCTTCTGTTGCCCCCCCCCCCCCCCCGTTCGTTTAAATCAAAATCAAAAAGAAAAAAAAAAAACCTAAATCGCACGGGCGATTAACGCCGATCACCCCCCCCCCCCCCGTAGCCATCACCGCCGCCCCCTTGGCGATCGCCGCGCCCTGGCGCCGACCCCCCCCTCCGATCCTCTGCCCCTCTTCTTGCTTCTCCTCCGCCTGCATCTCTCTCCCCTCGCTCCTCTGTAAAAACCGCCAAACCCACGACGCAGACACCCCCCATCGAGCCGCCAGCCACCGCAGGCCCCACCTCCGATCCTCCGCCTGTCTTCCCCTCCTCAGTCGACCACCGACAGCGACGTTCTTCCCCCCCCCCCCCCCTGCGGTAAGTTTTTTTTTAATTATTATTTACTTAGTTAATTTATTTATTTTTAGGTAATACGATTTATAAAAATAAATAAGGCTTCTATATATCATTAGGACATGGAAAAATACGATTTTTAAAGCATTGATTTTTAAATTAGATTTTTTATTCATATGAAAGAGGGGTAAAAATGAGATTTTTACAATGGAAAAGACAAGATCTTTAAATACCAAAAGAATTGATTTTTCACTATAAAAAGAATTGATTTTTCATTGTGAATAGAATAGATTTTTAATTTTATAAAGTAACAAGGTTGAATTTTTATTGAGTAGAAGAAGTAAAAATATGATTTTTATATTTTTAAAGTATTAAAAATATAATCTTTACTATATAGAAATATTAAAAATATGATTTTTATATTTTTAAAGTATTAAAAATATAATCTTTATAGGATGGAGAATATAAAAATATCATCTTTGTATATGTAGCAAAATAAAAATCCAATTTTTATTTTATATACGTTGAAATCAAGTGATGATTTTTATAACGGCGAAATCTTTATTTTAGTAAAGGCGAAATCTTTATTTTAGAAAAGGTAAAATCTTTATCGACGAAAAGACGATATTTTTAAAATAGAAAAGATTAGATTTTAAAAATAGGAAAGGCGGGATTTTTAATATTGAATAGCATAGTAAAAATTCGATTTTTAAATATATGAAGTGATTATAAAAATATGATTTTTAAATTGAAAACGAACAAATAAAAATGTGATTTTTATTTTAAAAACATCAGAATATAAAAATGTGTGATTTTTATATATATAGTGACTACGGGCAGCGAAGATGACGAAGACGGGATAACGAAGAAGATTTCTATTAATGAAGTGTCGTGAAGTGGATAGCTATCGGTGAGAACTTCTCACTCTTAATTCTCTTTTTCTAGATATATATATATATATATACTAGGATGCAGACGGTGCTTATTAGAAGCACCCGACACCCGTCCACATACCATGGACTTGTTTGTTTGGATGTTTGGTGATTGATTGAGATATTGGTTTGAATGTGGTTTGTGGTGTGAAAAATCGAATCGATAAATTGGTTAGGATTAGACGTGCGCCGTTATAAGGCGAAGGAGTAAGACTAGGTTAGACTCTTACTCCAAATTTTGTGGTTTGCATAACGAAAGTGATTTTATTGATGTGTGAATGGCGTGGGCCTTCACTAGACCGGGGATAAGGCTAGGCCTTGTCCCGTTTCTAGTATCGTGCCGTTATGCCGCCGAAATTTTCTAAAATATGTTAGAAAAATAAAAATATCATTTTATTGAATAAATGAACTGAATAGAAATTCAAGTGTTAAGATAAATTGTTTTATCGTTAAAAATATAATTTTTAACGTGAAAGTGAATAAATAAATATTTATAAACAAATCGGTCGATTTGTTTATATACACTGATTTGACTGATATTGATTGGGTCGATAAATTTTACACATCGCCCAACTGCACAAATAAAATCTGTGTTTGATTGTTTGAAACCCCACACGGGTGTTGGGATGAAATTTGATGTTCACTCATCCTGATTGATTAAATATGTCGATCGGTCGATTGACAGGCTGTGTAAGCGTCAATTATTTATATTTGGTGCTTATACAGTGTAGTGCACTTTGGTTGATGATTGATTATTTTTCAAAGCTATTATATACATGTGTTGTATGGAATCCATATAATTAACGTTATATGGTGATTGATTGGGCCTCATTCCAATTTGAAAAATAATGAATATTATAAAAGAGAATTCATGTGTTGAATATAAAAATAGTCATGTGTTGACGATGTTCATGTGTTGAGTGAAATATTTTAAATAAAATAAATTACATCTTTATCATATTTAAAATTAGAACTACTTCCTAGTAGAAATCTGATTAAAATCAAACGATAGATACCATAGTTTTATAAAATATTTTACATAACAAAAATAGTGATGTGTTGACAGTACTCATGTGTTGAGATTAGTCGTGTGTGGAAAGAAATATAGATTCATGTGTTGAATGGGATAAATATTCATTTGTTGGATAGAATAAAGGAGTTTTGAAAAATATAAAGCCGTGTTGATTAGAGATGCGTTATTTCGAAATGAATTGAATTGAAAACGATTTCGAAATGAATTGAAAACGATTTCGAAATGAATTGAATTGAAAACGATTTCGAAATGAATTGAAAACGATTTCGAAATGAATTGAATTGAAAACGATTTCGAAATGAATTGAATTGAAAACGATTTCGAAATGAATTGAATTGAAAACGATTTCGAAATGAATTGAATTGAAAACGATTTCGAAATGAATTGAATTGAAAACGATTTCGAAATGAATTGAATTGAAAACGATTTCGAAATGAATTGAAAACGAATTCAAATTGAATTGAAAGTGAATTGAAATGAATTCAAATTGAATTAAAATTTGAATTGAATAGAAATGAATTTTAAAACGAATTTATAAAGAAAAATTCAATTTTGGCTTTGAATGGAAATAGTGTTGAAAGGATTTTGAAAACGAATTTAAAACGATTTATAAAATTCGTTTTAAAAGGAAATCGACGAAATATATAATATATATATATATATTATATATATATAATGGCCTGAATAGAACGCGCCGCGCCGCGATAGTTCGTGAATTTCGACCATTTATTTCAAACGGACATTGCGGGAGATCCGACCGTAGGATTCTCCTAAAACCGGAACCGTTGGGTTCGTATCGAAAAGAGCTTTCCAATGAATATTAGAAATTTGAAATCTAACGGTTGGATTTGGAATTATGTCCAAATCAAATTCGAAAAAGGTCGCTGTAAGTGCAGTTCGATGGCCGTTGTTGGAAATCGACTGTACGGGCCTTGATAAAATTATTAAAAATATCTATAATTTGTGTAAAATTATAATAGGTGAATTGGAAAGATTTGGGCTGGAAAATTCCACATTTGAAAAGATAAAAATAGATTTTTATCGAAATGAACTAGTTTTGAACTAGAATTGAAATCAATTTATTTTTAAAATAAATAAATTGAATTTGAAAGTGATTTTGAAAATAATCGATAATTTCTAATACGTGGATTGGACTGGAGCTGAATCGAAATTATCTTCGGGATATTTCGATGTTGGATTTCGTGACTATACAAATATTGTTATGGGGATTTGAAAGATATTTTATATCGTTATTTCCAATACGATATTTGTTGGTTTCAGAATTTGATATTGAATATAAGCCGATATATTTTCTATTCAGAGCCTTGTATTTAATATCAAATGTGATTTGGTTTGTCGTGAATCGTGTTTTTGATGACATTGGTTCTTTAACCCAGTTAAAGGCAGAATATTGATTTTTGAGAGGATTAAAACTAAGTGGAGTTTTAATGAATCTTTAATTAGATTGAAAAGTGAATTGATAATTTAAATTATCAAATCTGAAAAGTGATCGAGAGTGGAGTACCACCAGTTTTGCTCCAAAGCGATAGTTAAATCTTTAATTAGATTTGAACGTGAAATGGTAATTAATTTTACCGATAACACCGTGGTGTTAGATGTGGAGTATTACCAGTTTTCTCCATGGGATATATAGGTTGGGATTGGGAAATAAAATAAATAATTACTTCGGTGTGGTTCGTTAATCCCGACTAGTTTGAAATGATATCCAAAGGAAGATTATAGGATAAATTTAGAAGAATTTATCTTGGATAAAATTAATGGGAACCTTTCTCTAAGAATGTGATTCTGTGAATAAAAGAATATTCTGAATTGGAGTGAGGCGTTTGTTGTGTTTGTGTAACATTCGTTTATTATATACGTGGGTTATTCAGAAAGGCCGGGTTTATACCCATTCTGAATAACCGATTCGACGAGATGTCGAAGATGAAGACGGTGGTTGAAGACCGGAAGTCTTCACATCGTTTGGGTGATTACTGATGATCTTGATTGGGCTGTACACCCAAGATGAGGGAAACAGTCGGTGATCGTCCAGACGTACTTGGAGATCGATGGATATGCGAGGAAAGTGCCTCCGGTTTCGTTCAGACCCAGAACGGACTAGTAAATGGACTGTGTGTCTGACATTGGATTTTAGTCCGTGTGATTGATCTCTATTAAATATATATCTGTTTGGCGGCGGAGAATTTATTCTCTTGCTTAACGCCCTTCTCTGAGACGTACGAGCTCAGGGGTTATATATTGATGGATATCAAGCGCATGGAGTGAATTGCCTGTGTGGCATGCGTAAGTGGCAATTGATCAAGGCTTCTGTTGAAAAGCAAAGTCTTGTGGTTGATGATCAAAGCACGGCCTGTGTGGCATAGCTTTGTGTATAACGTGAATTCGCGAGCCTCACACCTCGGTATGAGTCAAAAACGGGATAGTGACTGCAGGGAGAGCACGACGTTTCTTTCTAGCTAGGGTGGTGTCAGTGACCTACCAGCCCTGACATTTATATACTTTTCACCTGTGTGGTTGTTGGAATGCGAGGCGCCTCGGATATAGGTCTGTAAGGACCGGGAAACGTGTGTTCAGGAATTGCCAATCCTCAAAAGTAAGAGAGGACCGGCCCTGAAGATCCAAGGATCATAGTGGGGTCCTGGGACATTTGCTAGAGTGTCTCGAACGCGGAGAGGAGCTTGCCCCTTGCCTCGGCTCATGACGGAAATCCAATTTCCAATACGTGTATTGCGGTTTTAATTGTAGAACTAGTATGGCGACATGATATATGGTACCCATGCCGTCTATGATTGATATTTATGATTGAAACTGTTTTGACACTATACACTTATTATAGTATCAAATGATTTGTTTTAAACGTACCAAGCATGTTTGGCTATTATAAGGGAAAACCCTATCCTCCGGCTTGCGTTGCATTGTGTGATGGGACCTGGGTCTTATAATAGCTTCATTTTTCCAAAAAGCATTGCGCTGTTTTGTTATATGCACTAGTATTCTTGGGAGGAAACCCGTTCCGTGTTATACGGCGTGGTCCCTTGAATTACTATCTTTAAAGTAAAGTTTTAAATAACTGTTTTAGTTCTCACACCAGTCCCATGACTGACCTGGAGTTTATTGTTTTAACCTAAACTCTGGGTGCCCCTATTTTCCGCACGGGCAGCTAGTAGTTTTGGTTTTGCAGATTTATATTCACAGGGTCCTGATTTACAGCTGGAACGATGCTCGGAAAGCTCTGTATCCGTGTATCACTTCTAGTTGTGATTTTGTATTATTTTCCGCTGCTATGTAATTTATTGTAATCTCTGATATTTATCGAATGTAATTTATTCATTTATACTCTGTATATTCTTGTATCTGATGGAATTGTTGTAATAACAATGAAATGTTCTTCCGTATGGGTCCTATTGTGTGTTGTTCTCAAAGTATTCGTGCTTTCCTTCACGGGGAAGTTACGGGTTCTTACATGGGTGGTTAGAGTATTGAGCCCAAAAGGACCCGAGGTTAGACTGAGTTACGGTGTAAATCTGCCCGGAACCGACCGGCACATCAAGTGGCCACAACAATATCTGTCTAATGTGAGTGGTTGGTGCTTTAAATGAATAATTTAAAGCTAAGAAACAGTTAAGCTAAAATGGGAGGGTTAAGTCCATAGGAACACTTAACCAACTTAACATGTTAACAAGACAAAACTTGTAGGGGTCAAATAACCGTTATAACATGTTGGCTAGACAAGTGGGTAAGGAAAAAGAAATGGTTTAACTGTTATAACATGTTAACTAGACTAGAAGGTGGGGTTAAGTAAAATATACTTAGCCAATTTAACATGTTAACTAGACTAGAAGGTGGAGTTAAGTAAACTTAGAACACTTGGCCATCATAGTGTGCCAAATGAACAAGGTTAAGTTAAAACATGAAAGGACAATACTTAACCATTAGAACATGTGAATTAAACAGATGTTAGGGTTAAGTTAACTAAGGGAACACTTAACCAATACAAGATGAAGGGGTGGGGTTAAGTAATAAGAAATACTTAGCCAATATAACTTTATTTGTGGTAAGGTTAAGTCAACTTGAACTACTGATAACACTTAACCAGTTTAACATGACAAATGAATGGGTTAAGTTAACTTGAATTGACTAATGACACTTAACCAATCCAACTTGACGAGAAAAAGTACTAAGTAGTAAACCTTAGTTAAGAGGACTAATTTGTAAACCTTATTTAAGAAAACGACGGTTCAGGGAACTAAGTAGTAAACCTTAGTTAAAAGAACTAAATTGTAAACCTTAGTTAAGAAAACGACGGTTCAGGAAACTAAGTAGTAAACCTTAGTTAAGGGAACTAAGTAGTAAACATTAGTACGAGAAGGAGCGAACATCCATCTGATCTTAAAGAAGGCTCCAACGAACCGGGGTACGAAGCACGCGACTTCGAGGGGACGTGAGGGTACTCTTGGTATCCCTCTGTGAGGCTGCAGATGATCCTTCTGTGCTCACAGAGGTTAAGGTCTGCGTTAGAAGAACCAAGTGTATGCCTTGGTTGCAATATAAGGCAATCTAAAGACTAGGATGGACCAGCGTGATTCGGTGAGACCAGTAGCCCTGTGATATCAACTCGTCGTCTACCTACCATCTTGAGTCAGTCGAGATACGTACAACGGAAAGGCGGAGAACTCCAAAAGATCATATATTTGCTACCTAGTTATGGGTGCGATTGGCCATAGGTTGGTGGGGGCATGGAGGGCCTGCGTATAGTTCTCATTTTTCAAGATGTGCCTTTCATTAGTTGAGGGAGGGGTCAAGTGGCACCATAGTCACTGGAAAAACAGACCTTAGTATCTGCATCGGCAGATATCTGAAAGCTCCCGACCGAGTTCCGTGTTTCTTGATTTGCCTTGCCATGAGACTCGGGTCGCACATATAGAGGACATGTGCATCTAGACAATGATAACGATCCACGACACATACGTGGGGAAAGTCTAGGCACATATACCACTTTGGGTAGTGTGTCCAAGATTAGGGGCGTCGTTCGATAGGTAGCATAATCCCTAGTTGGACCTAGGTCGCATAAAACATAAAATCCGAGAAACGTTCAATAGGTAGCATAAACCCCAATAACCCTAGATAGCGTAAACCATGGTTGGATCTAGAATGCACTCGATAGAAAACCCTAGATTAGATCTAGGTAATAAATAATAGATATACACCTGAAAACAACCACAACTGCGGGGATTGGGATCACGTTATACAGATTAATAGTTGGACACTAGTTAGGTGGTGCAGAGATATAGAAACCAGAATAACAGGTAATCGCGAAACAGAGAAGGTATGGAAGCATATTCAGTTTATCAGTATATTCAGCTTGTCCGTAGATCCAGTTTATCAGTACATTCAGTTTTATCTTACCTTAGCATATCTTGCGTTATCTTGTTAGCCCTACCATCATGGTATTGTATTGTACTCAGTTAATCCATGTCATGTTGTTTTTACCTGTTCACATGCTGAAAGTTATTGAACTTACCGGACTTTATGTCTGACTCTATTTTCTTTCGCTTTCTTGTCTTCCGTTCCCCCCTCTAGGTCCGTAGGGAGGGAACGTTATTACTTAGCTCAGTTTTCTTTCCAAGCTTGAAGATTAGTCGAAGTTTTGCTTGGATTCTCTTTTCCACTGCTATGGCTGGCTCATGCTACATTGGGGAATATAAATGTTATTTTATGCTTCTTTATTTTGTAAGACAGATACTCTGGTATTGGAAAACAATTGTTGTACAAACTATTTTATCAATAAAGTAAAGTTTTATTTCCGCTGTTTTAATTATCTGTCTTGTAATTTATCTGCATTTTTTACCTATAACTCTCCACCGAAGTTAAGTTATTCCCTTTGTGAGTGACCTTAACGGATGTGGGATGTTACAAGTAGTGTATGGTTTTGTATCCCAGGACCTTTGGTAATGTGCATTTCATAGACCATGCTGGGTTTCATTACATGCATGCTATTGCATTTGTCTGTACAAGCCATTTTATTTATTTTGCATGCCTATTTTTATATTCACACATATATTGCCATGTTGCCTTGAGATTAGCTGCATACATTTCCCAAATGATACACTACAAGCGTTTCCCATAAGATACACTGGCACCTGTTGTATATTCCAAGTTCTCACACACTTGCATGTTAAATGGGTTGCTTTACACCTACTGTAAACTGTTGTTGAAATAGAAAAGGCTTTATATTTGGAAGATTTAGTAACTAAATTTTATTTGTCATATGAGATTGGTTGCTGACTTTAAGTCAGGTAGTTGGAGTTTAAGAAAACATAGGGGATACACTATGCTGAACTAACAGACTGTTTTCACATATATAATATTTGACATGTTGGAAATTTGGGTTTAAAAGTAGTAGTCTATAGTGCACGTGATGGATTGTATTCAATGATTTGATTCCTAATCCAACACCTCTATGCGCCATTTGTTAAGCCCTAGCCTAGTGTAATTTCCATTGAAATTGCTACCTACATGGACTATATATACATGTGTGTTGTAAAATTTGAATTAGTTATACCCTGCTTCTTTAATGGTGTGTCATGCCCAATCATACTTTTATCTAGTTGAAAGGTGGTTGCATATTTTACACACTCCATATCTTGTCATCTGAAATTAATCTTGCATATTTTATTGTGTCACATGTAGTTTCCGTAGCACTTCTTACTTATCCCATATATATATAACCTTTTCCGCAGACTGTACTGTGTTTTTCCAGCAGTTTCTATGGGTCATTATTCTTGAATTATTCATTTTATTTTCAGGGTTAAAAGTTATATTTACGTGATATTTCGAAATGACTGACTTGAAATAAGTTTAATCATGACTTGGGTGTTTTGTGTATTTTGCATGGAACGCTCGGGTCAAATCCTAAGTGTTTCAGACTTAGACATTTCTAGCTCGCAACGAAGTAGAGGGGCACGTGAAGACGCAAGACGCTTTTGCGCACGCCCGACAAAAATCGTAAACTTTTATTCTTTAAAAATTCATGTAAACATTATACATTTTTCCACTGCACCGAATATTTTGTATAAACTCTGATATGTAAAAAAAATTATTCCGCCGCAATTATTATTGTACTGTGATTCTGTGTTCGTTCTGTTAAACCTGCTAAGCTAAATAACGGTGCGCTGTTTTGAGCGTGTCGAGTCGGTTTAAATACCGACTTGGAGCGATCGAAAAGGCAGGTTGTTACAAGTTTGTAATTTGGGGAAATCTAATTTTGGGGATAAAAATAAGTGTAGGGTTTCGAGCGTACGATTAGAAAAATTGAGAGCGGGTGTGGCGAGATTATAGGGGATTGTAAGCGTAGAGATTGTTTTAATACCTAGTAGAAATCTTGGGGAATGGAGTAGTAGACAGGGCTTTGCCGAAGCTGGGTAATATCTATGTTCTTTCTTTTTCCGCATTTACTATGATTATTATTTGTGTTGCTATTATTTATTAGTCAGTGAAAAACTGCAATAAACCTTATTCATCCCCCTCTAGGATTAATTAAGATCCTACAAATGGTATTAGAGCGGGTATTTTTATTTTTAAATCCGGAGTCATGAATTTGTCTAATAATGCTTTTCCTAAAGGTCAATCCATAGCTAGGACTCCTATTTTTAATGGAATTGATTATGCGTATTGGAAAACTAGGATGAAAATTTATTTAAGTTCAGTTGATTATGATATGTGGTCATTATTGAAAAAGGTTACATGTCTTCCATTGTGATAATCAATGGTGTTGAAATTCCTAATTAAAAGACAAATTGAATGCTAACGACAAAAAAATATTTTCAACTAATGCTAAAGAAAATGTTATAATTTGTGTTCTCGATAAAACCGATTTTAACCAAATATCTTGTTATTTCTTAAGGGAATATAACATACGTTGGTGGTAACACACGAAGGAACATCTCAAGTTAAGGAATCTCGTCTTACTTTACTCATCAATGAATATGAAAAAAATTCTATGCGAAAAGACGTTGATACAAAAGAGATGTTTTGTCGCTTCTCATCACTGATTTATAATGCAAAAGCTCTTAGCAAAGTCCACACCTAAGTGGAATTAATCAGAAAAATACCGAGAGTGCTATCAATGAATTTTGAAGTTAAAGCGACGGCTATTCAAGAATCAAACGATCTTAATAAGTTAAGCATGGAGGAGTAAATTGGAAATTTGATAACTTATGAGATGGAACTAAAAGCAAGAGAAGAACGAAAAAATTCTGAATTAAAGAAAAAGACGATTTCTTTAAATAATACTACTGAAAGTGATTACAAAGATCCTATCGAAGAGCTAGCCATGGTTTTTGGGAAGTGGGCTAACAAGAATTACAAGCCGCACAAGAAGAATTCAAAATCTAATATATCCAAAAATTCAAATAGCTCAGATGATGAAGTTATTTGCTACAATTGCAAGAAACCAGGACATATCAAACCAGATTGCCCGCGTCTTTAGAATGAAAAAGGAAATAAGAGAAAGGAGAAAAAGGCTTTTGCTACTACATGGGATGATGAGGAAGGGGAAGAAGTTTCTGACAGTGGATAACAAGGAAGCTAATTTATGTCTTATGGCACAATCTGAATCAAAAAATCGTGAAGAGGACTCTAGTGCGGTTCCAAATCACA
Organism: Allium sativum; assembly: GCA_030737875.1. NCBI lineage: Eukaryota > Viridiplantae > Streptophyta > Magnoliopsida > Asparagales > Amaryllidaceae > Allium > Allium sativum. The sequence continues at coordinate 220,089,156 of CM060912.1, read as the reverse complement.
CTTACAAAGATTTAATTTTAATGTGCCATGATCTCACAAATATTGTTGATTCTCTCAATTTAATAGTTAAAAAATTGAAATCTGATAGGTTAAAATAAGTTCAAGGAAATAATATATTAGAAAGTAAACTTGAAAAAGTTAAGAATTCACAGATTTCATAATGGAAAAATGTCAGATTTTGAGTGATGATCTTTTGAATTTCAAAACTAGTTTTGAGTTGTTTGAAAGTGAAAATGCGAGTATGAAAACGATTATTATGAATTTATTCAATTAAATCATGATTTTGAAAAGGAGATTGAAAATCTTAAGGAGTTTGAAAAAGTTGAAACTGAAATGCGTAAAAGATTTGAAACTGAGATTTCTGAATTCAAAGCCAAAATTAAATTACTTGAAAATGAGAATTTGGTTTTGAAACAAACAGATGTTGAAAAGAGGAAGATCTCTATTAATCATTGGTCAAATTTAATGAAAGGAAATAGTGATCTTAAATCTAAATTTCAACGATTGAATCAACATTGGCTAAATTTTCTAAAAGATAAAATTTGTTGAATAAGTTGTTAAAAAACAAATTTTTGTTGGGAATAAGAAAGGACTTGGTTTTGGTAAATTTGATCAAGTTGAAAAGCGAGATTCTAATGATTTTAAAAATCCTTCAATCCATTTTGGAAAAAGATCGAATCAGAAATTTGGACTCTAATAATTTCAAAGGGTTTCTAAATCATTAACAAAATGAGAACTTATTTAGAAACAATCCAATTAAACAAATTTGGATCCAAAAGGGTAAAAAGATGAATTCAATTAAGATTAAATGAATTTGGGTTCCTAAGGACACTTAAGTGGAAATTAACAGATTGTTATACAAATGGTTTTGGGTACCAAAACGTGTAAAACCGAAGCTAAAAGTGGTAAAACAACCTTTGTTAGACAACTCAATCCTATAAACATTTAGGTATTAATAGTGGTTGAGGAACAATGTGCGAACCAGTGAATTTAATTTGTTCCATATCTCTAATAAAAAAAATTATGTGTTCTTAGTTGTAGATTTCTGAGTTGGACACTTATTGATTCACATCGATTATGGTAAGTCATGTATGATCTCTAAACTCATATATTTTTTATTAACATTGATTTCTATTGACATTGCCATAGTATTTTTGACATATCTTGAGCTTCTTAACTTCAAATTGCAAAATTCTTGATTTTCTGGAAATTATATTCAATTGTCTACAACTTTTATGTTTTAATTATTTCTAGATTCTGAATTTAAATTGATCGAAAACTACAGTTCATTTGAAGTTTAATTTTAGGCTAGTCCCTGAATTTCTAACGATGTCATAGTATTTTGAGCATATCTTGAACACTTTCATTCGGAATCTTAAAATTTTGATGATATGAAAAGCTAATGAAATTTCAAATATCTTTGTCATTTTGAGTTTCTTCTAAATCACCTTGGAAAATATTGAAAAACTGCACTCATTACAATGCACTACTTGTAGGCTATGATTGATAAGTGACGATAATTTCATAGTTTTCGACTTGGCTCAACTATTTTGATTTTGAAATCATATGTGATTAATTACTGAATTTCATGGATTATAATATTTGAATTTGAATTATGAAAATAATTTTTTTATCAAGTGATTTCAAACAACTTGCTTTTGATTTGAATCATTGATTGTCCTTTGTGCTTGATAAAGATGCTCTGAAATTCTCTTGTGAAACTTGTTTTGAAATTGATTTTCTACTGCTCTAATAAAGGAAATTGAATTAATAATATTTGTTTGAGTATCTTAGTGATTGGATGATTTGTTGAAAAATTAGTCTCTAGATTCCATTAAACTCTATAGACAATTTGAATTACAAGTGATGTTTAAAACTGTTTAAGAACAATCAATCTTAGAAGATTAGAAATTTTCACATTCAATTGATTGATTTTTGAAACTGATTTTCAACTTACATAGTTATTTCAAAAACCTCTCTTAAAATATATATTTTCAATTTAAAAGTTATTTTTGATTATTTATTCAAAAAATTGAAATTATTGACTGAATTGAACCATATTGGAACTCATCAAAATTATTGTTAGATTTATGAAATTGTGATGAGTTGTGACTATAGTTTATTTCATAACAAGAGAAATTATTATTTAAATTCTCATGACGATTTGATATATTTTATAATGTTTTTGAATTAATGCTTATTTCACGATCATCTCCTTTATCTACCATCTTTATGTCATTCATCACAGTTTTACATAATGTTGGGAGTTTAAATTGTATTTGGAAATAAGGAAAATATTGTTGAATTTTTTTGAAATAAAATTATATTTACCCTTGGAATTCATTCTTATTTAAACGTCCTCGCGGTCATGCATGGGTGAATCACCTTAATCTCTGTATGTGCTTCCATTCTCATTTAAAAATCCTCGCGGTTATGCATTTATGGAACCCATAGGAGAGGATAAAGTTAAGTATTCTTCTAATCTCATTTAAAAGTCCTAACTGTTATGCATGCTTAGAAAATACTTAACAAATGTATGTTACTACTAACCCCATTAAGAAGTCCAAGCGATTATGCGTGGTTAGAAAGTGCTTAAATTATTTTTGTGCTTAAATTTAAAATTTATTTGAAAATTATGGAATTCGTAAATCCTATATTTGAAATTTAAAAGCTCTCCTCATTTCTATAAATCAATCGTAAATCCATTATTCTAAAAAGCGAATTTTACTTCTAATTTGTAGAATATTATGAATTTTATTTGATTAAAAGAGATTTACGATATAAATTCACTCTTGATTTGAATTTATATTTTTAGTCTGTGTTCATCACTATTTTGATTTCTATTATCCTTTGGATGATAACAAAAGGGGGAGAATGGTTAAGAATTTAATTAATGAGCGAATAATTTAAGAATATTTTAATATTAGAAATTCAATTGAATTTTTTAAATCTCTAATATGCATATATGTATATATAAGGGAGAGTTCAGTTGTAGGGGGAGCATATAAATAGAGGGAGTACTAATTTCACATTCAAACACATTTATCACATTCAAAATTTTTGTGTATGTTTGTCATCATCAAAAGGGGGAGATTGTTGAGTATAATAATATGGTTTTTGCTTGATGATAACAAACATACATACATACGTACATACATACATACATATATACATATATATATATATATATATATGAGTGTGTGTGTGTGTTTGTAAACAGTACTATTCTATATTTCACATCACATACAGAAATAAATATTTATATTAAATAAAGTGCTACTACACTGAATTGAATATTCAAATAGTATTTTTTTTGAATAAATATTTTATTTCAACAATTGAAATATTACATATTTCTGACTGCACTATTGTACAAATCACCGTTATCCATTACATGCAATTTAATATACAGATACTCCTCACTATAATTCACTTAGTATCACTTAGGCCCGTTTGGATCGACTTATATAAGTCGCTTTTTGGCTTTTTGATAGTCGAAATGAATTTACACATTCAGACTCATAGACATTCATAGATACACTGAGTCTTCTTGTGCTTCAATCCAGTCCAGTCTCCTGCATACCTATCACAAAAACACACAGTAAAATAGAACATGAATAGATTTAAATATTAGCAAATATAAATTTGTTTTAAATTTTATTTGCCTCCGATTTTTAGTGTGTTTCTCATCATTTTTCTAGATTTGGTCTGATATATATATACAAATATTTAAGTCTAGACTTGGTCTGATATATGTACACATATTTTAGTGTGTTTCTCATCATTTTAAATTTTGTTTGCCTCAGTAATTTACGGTAAAAACCACAAAGTAGACCGAATCTCTAGTGATTGGAGATCAACCTTAACACAGCTATAGTGGTCTGCTAATCAAGACCAGTCTTGACTCACACTTATATTCTGCTGATCTTGACCAGCCACAACACAACTTATAATGGTCTGCTGATTTAAATAAATAAAAAATCATGTCTTCCATTCAAATAGCTCACATATAAAAATTTAAAAATTGCACATGCATGATACATGTATGCACATTCATGTGTATGTATGTATGTGTATATATATATATATGTGTGTGTGTGTGTGTGTGTGTGTGTGTATATGTATATATTAATGTGCAGGTGCATAAGTTGGACCATATGGACCATACAACTACCAAGAAGTGGCATGAGTCAAACATGCATATGGTAATCAGTGAATACACAAGGCAAGGTGCGACAAATCATTAAAGATCAAGAAACAAGTAAATGGCCCAATAGCACAAACAACAACTAAACACAAGGTGCTAGCACATGGAACTAGCGAAGACATAATAAAAATGCACATATATATGGCAGTACCACTAGCAAAGGAGCAGCATACTCGAACTTATCATAGTGCACATAATTTAACAAACCAGAAATGACAAGATAACATGAACAAGGCAAGCTCAACTCAAATCATTCAAGCCTCATGCACAAAACAGGACTTCAAGCTCAAGCCATTCTAATGCTAGACAGAAGGTAGATATGGATAGTTCAGCTATGATGGAAAAAGACAGATTGCAAAGATAGTGAATGCATTGCCTTATGAAAAGGGCAAAGCCATGCAAACTCACAAAATGGACACAAATGGAATGACATATCAAAACTCTGGTTCAAGAATGCAAATGATCTAGATATGGTGAAACAAGGCTCAAGGCAGCAGGCACAGGAAGACATGTACACAAACTGGATAAACTCAAGTAATATATGCACAAAAATATAAGGATGCCAAGTGACCTTAGCACAAGCAAATGTGCAAGAAAACAGTTCAGAATGGACAAAGTGTATTAGCCATGCCAACAGCAAGTACAAGCCTAAAATTATCAAAACATGAACAAATCAGGAATATGTTAGGGACTGCGGAATGGATCGTTCAGGAAAAGCAAACACTAAAAGGGGAGGGGTGAATAGTGTTTGTAAGAATTTAAACAAAACTAAAAACTAAGAGGACTATAGGATGAATCAAACACCACAAACACAATCACAGACACAGATTCAAACACAGATGCAAAATAAACAGAAATAAAAGTGCAGAAAAGGAAAGAACACACCGGATTTTATACTGGTTCAGATCACTCCTACGTCCAGTCCTGCACAACGCTGGATTGTGCAGAGTTTTATTACTATTTTCAAATATCTAGATACAACCTCCTTGATTTCACGGCTCAACAAGGAGACACCGACTCCAATGCTTTGATTCACGGCTCAACAAGGGCACACCGACTCGTATACCTTGATTTCACGACTACAAGGATACACCGATTACTCTTTGACTTACAAACAGGGTTTATTCAACCCAAGCAATTACAAAACAACCTTATAACTCTTCAATAGCACTTGATTCAGAGAGTAAAGAATGTAGAGAGAAGAAGTTTGATCAAATTAGAAGTGAATTCAGTAGAATATAAGTGTAAAACCCATAAAAATGATTAAGAATAATGGTAGGATGAAAGAGGATGGAGATGGAGAAGAAGAGATGTTAAAAAATTCGTCTTTAACCTCTTTTTGTAGAGTATGAAGGGTTGCAACGGTTCTGAAGCGTTTCAAATAGTGAAAAGACGCTTCCGTTCAAAATTAGAAAAATAGTTGTTATATGTCGACATACATATTTTGCTATATTGACATAGTCATGTGTAATTTTCATTTTCAAAGCATTTTTCAAGTATTTTGATATAAAATTAGTTTTGAAAATTCTTGATTAAAATTATAATGTTGTAAATCAATATTATATGATAGAAAAACATATGAAAACATATTTTTAAACTATATAAATATATTTATAAAATTATAAGGTTTTAAACTATATAAAATATAAATAAAGTATATATAAAAACTTAAGTTTGAAAATCAAAGAATAATAATAAAAAAAACAAATATAAAAAAAATAGAGAGGATCGAGAATAAAATAGAAAAACAAAATAGAAAGGATTGAGAAAAGAATTGAAAAATCAGAATTTAAATTTGAATTTGAATTTGGATTTGAACCTAGAGTGCTATTTAGAGTCTTACAAAATCTAGACTCTATAATTATGTTAATCTTGAACTCTTGAAATCTTGATTACTCATGAGTCTTGAATCTACTCTGAATTCTGAATCTCTAAAAGATCTTAAACTGTACAGTGTTCAGTATTAATTCCTATATACAAATCCTGCATATGTATATATATATATATATTCTAGATAAAGATGTTAGTGTATATTTTATAATCAATGATAATTGAAATAAGGTTGTTATCATCAAAACTCCATTCTCCAACAATCTCCCCTTTTTGATGATGATAACCTTAGTTTATAAAATATCATACCTATATATACCAGTTTGATGATGGTCCTCTTATACTCCCCATGTCTATAATAATTTTATAAAACTATGCCCATATTTTATAATCCCCCCCCCCCTTGGCATTATCAAAAAGAAAGATTAAAGATACTTCCCCTAAGTTAAACAACTGTAGAATCTAAGTAATATTCTTAAAAATACCCCCCTAAATTTAATAACTATTTCTAATTAGATTACTCCCCCTTAATCTGATAATCATATATTTATGTTATAGAAGGTTAGAACAATATTAATCATAAACGAAAATTTTATTAAAGAAACACGTGTACATATACATGGATTTATACATATATGACACACCATAAGAACGTAATAAAGCGAAATCTGGACAACCCTTAAACACTAAATTATTTGATAATGGGAGATTTGTGAATTGGAAAATTTGGATAATGGAGACAGAATTCTCCATTCTTTTCAATCACATTCCCATTTTCATCAAATAGGACTTCTCCTACGCACTCAACGTTATCGTCTTCGTCTGCAATTGTTGGTTGAGTCTCTTGTTGTTCTTCCTCCTCCATTATTTCTTCCTCTTTCGATTCTTCTTTTTGATCTTCTTTTGGTTCTTCCTCTTCTTCTATTGGTTGATTATCATCATTGATGATAATCAGACTAGTCTCGTTATCCATTATAAATTTTAAGAAACTTCTCATTACTTTTCCTTGTTTTTTTTGCTCTTGACTTAGTCTAATTTGAAGCACTTACATCTCAGCCATAATTTGCAGTAAATACTCCATTTTCTCTTCAATTTTGATCACTCTAGAGAGCGTAGATCGTTGAAATGGACCCTCGGATGGTCCAGCGTTTGAATCAAAGTTGTTTTGAGTATTTGGATTAGTGGAAGCCATTGTAATTTATAATTTAGAGTTTTTACAGAGAAGTATGAGAATGAAGAAAAAATATATAATTAAAGGATTTATATAGTTGGAATAACTAACTTTTGGTGGGAATTAATTTTAAAAAAATTCAGTTATATGTCGACATAGCATAAAATTCATGTCGACATAGTGTTGTTTTAAATTTTATTATTTTAATTCCTTGTTATATTTTTATATATATGTGTATATATATATATTATTACTTTAATTATTCTAATTCACTTAATGAACATATACCTAATTCTCTCCTAAATTTAGTGAATGTTGCTTCATTTAATGGTTTGGTTAATATATCAGCTATTTGTTTATCTGTTTTTATGAATTCAAGTGAAATCTTTTCTTATATTTGTTTATCTGTTTTTATGAATTCAAGTGAAATCTTTTCTTTACTTACATTGTCTCTTAGAAAATGATGTCGCACATCAATAGTTTGGTTCTCGAATGGTGAGTAGGATTTTTATAAATATTTATAGCACTTGTATTATCGCAGTATATAGGTGATTTACTTATGTTTAAAGCAAAATTGTTTAAAGTTTGTTGCATATAAATAACTTATGAAACACCAAAGCAGCATATATATATATATATATATATATATATATATATATATATATATATTCTGCTTCAGTTGTTGACAAAGATACGGTATTTTGTTTCTTACTAAACCAAGATACAAGGGAATGTCCTACAAAATGACATGTTCCGCTAGTACTTTCCGATCAGATTTACATCCTATGTAATCAGAGTCACAGTACGAAACTAGATCGAACGAATCATTTCTCAGAATACGTTTTATGGCTGTTAAATGAGTTTCCTTAGGTTGTGATTTATATCTTGCACAGAGACATACACTATGCATTATATCTTGTCTACTGGTGGTTATATATAATAATGATCCTATGATTCCTCTATATAGTTTTTGATCAACGTCATTTGATATATCATCTTTACTTAAAGAAATATTAGTTGCCATAGGTGTTGGTCTACCATTAGTTGTTGTTAAATTGTACTTATTAATTAAACCTCTCGCATATTTTTTCTTGATTAATAAATATTCCATTCTTTAGTTGTCGAATTTGTAAACCTAAAAAGAATAATAATTCTCACATATGACTCATTTCAAATTCTTTGGTCATAATGTCTGAAAATTCTTTGTTCATTTTTCCATTTGTTGACCCAAAGATTATGTCATCAACATATATTTGTACTAATTGTATATTTTGTTATTTTCCTTACTAAACAACGTATTATCTAGTTTTCCTATTTCAAAGTTTGATTGTAATAAATAATTTCGTAATCTATCATTCCAAGCTCTAGGAGCCTGTTTTAATCCATATCATGCTTTCTTTAGTTTATAGACGTGATTTGGTAATTTTTCATCTTCAAATAGAGGTGGTTGCTCTACATATACGTCTTCTTTGACAAATCCATTTAGAAATGCACTTTAGACATGCATTTGATATAATTTAAAATTATTACAATTTGCAAAAACTAGTAAAATTCTAATAGCTTCTAGTCTTGCTACGGGAGCAAAAGTTTCATCATAATCTATTCTTTCTTCTTGAGTATATTCTCATGCTACAGTCGTGCCTTATTTCTTACTACCTCACCGTGTTCATTCATTTTATTTTTATAGACCCATTTGGTTCCTATAATTGTTTTATCCTCTGGTCTAAGAACAAGTTCATATACTTCATTCCTAGTAAATTGATTCAATTCTTCTTGCATAGCAAGTATCCATGAATCATCTGAAGAAGCTTCCTTTGGATTTTTGGGTTCTATAGTTGATATAAATGCAATATTACTCATATTATTTAATTGATTACGGGTTCTAACAATGGATTCAATATCCCCTAGGGTATTTTCTACAGGAAGATCTCTAAGCAATCTAGTTCTTTTATTTGTTTTGTTATCTTCATTATTTATTTCATTAATTTCATCCTCACAATCGTCTTTATCGTTTTGAGTTATACTTTTATAGTTTTCATCAAAAAATACGTTTACTGTTTCTTCTATAGTGTTGGTTCGAGTATTAAAAACTCTATAAACCTTGCTTCTTTCTGAATATCAAATAAAAATTCCTTTATCTGATTTTGAATCAAATTTGTCTAAATTATCCTTTGTATTAAGTATAAAACATTTACTTCCAAATATTTTAAAATATGATACTTTCGGTTTCTTTTTTATATAAAATTTCATAAGGATTTTCATGAGTCAAAGGTCTAATTGAAATTCTATTAATAATATAACAAGCTCTTGCTACTGCCTCAACCCAAAAATTTCTTGGTAAGTTACCACCGGATAACAAGTTCTTGCACATTCTTGTATCATTCTATTTTTACGTTCAATTACTCCATTTTGTTAAGGAGTTCTTGGAATTGAAAATTTGTGGGTTATTCCCTTTTTATTACAATATTTTTCAAAATTTTCATTTTCGAATTCTCCACCATGGTCGCTACGTATTATTTTAATTTTTGTGATAATAAATTTTGAATCTTTTTAGAAAAAGTTTTGAATTGATTGAAAGCATCGCTTTTATTTTTAAGAAACAAAGTCCAAGTGTATCAAGAAAAATCGTCAACTATTACAAATACATGTCTATTATGATTTATTAATTGAGTTTGTGATGGACCAAATAAATCCATGTGTATTAACTCTAATGGTTTTGAAGTAGTGATTTCTTCTTTTGATTTAAATGAACTCTTCTTTAATTTTCCGAATTGACAAGCATCTTATAAGTTATTAACTATGAATTTTATTTTGGGTAATCCTCTAATCGAATCTAATTTAGAAATTCTAGAGATATGTCTGAAATTTGTATGACCCAATCTCTTATGCCAAATCCAGGGTATTGGCCATAAGACATAAATTATCGTTGGAATTTTTCATACTAAATATATAAATATTTTTCTTTCTATCTCCTTCTTATATAACTTTTGAATTCCTATATTCTATGAAACATTTATTCTTTTCAAATTTTATTTTATACCCTTTATCGAAAAGTTGACTTATACTTAGTAAATTGTGTTTTAAATTCCTAACTAATAAAACATCAGAAATAGTAGGAGTTTCAGAATTATCGACATTGCTGATTCCAATGATGTATCCTTTAGAATTATCTCCGAAATTTACTAATCTACCATCTTCATACTTCAGATTATTGTGTAGTTCTGGATTTCCAGTCATATGTCCCGAACAGCCACTATCCAGTATCCATTTGTCCTTTTTCCATTTTCACTAGTTGCTTTCTAGAATTTGAATTTTCAATAGCCATGTAACACACCAGTTCAATTTTTGAATTTCCAATAGCCACCTTTTCAAAATTTGAATTGCCAATAGCCACTTCATCCATCTTTTCAACTTTTGAATTTTCAGAAGTCATAGGACTCGTCCTTTTCTGTATTGCACAATATTTCAATAGATCATATGCTTCTTTAACATTAATGTATGCAGACTCTATTAACATTGATGAAATGCATGAATTGACACTAGTATTATCAGAGTTTCCGAAATTTTCCATTTTACCAAATTTTCAAAAATCAGATTATGAACTTTTTGAAAGACTTGGCTCTGATACCAATTGTTAGGGACTGCAGAATGGATTGTTCAGGCAAAGCAAGCACTAAAGGGGGGATGAATGGTGTTTGTAAGAATTTTAAAAAAAAATTAAAAACTAGAGTGAACTATGGGATGAATCAAACACCACAAAAACAATCACAGACAAAGGTTCAAACATATATGCAAGATAAATAGAAATAAGAGTGCAGAAAAGGAAAGAACACACCGGATTTTATACAAGCTCGGATCACTCCTATGTCCAGTCCCGCACAACGCTGGATTGTGCAGAGTTTTATTACTATTTTCAAATAGCCAAATACAACCTCCTTGATTTCACGGCTTAACAAAAAGACGCCGACTCCTATCCCTTGATTCACGGCTCAACAAGGGCACACCGACTCCTATCCCTTGATTTCACGGCTACAAGGATACACAGATTACTCTTTGACTTACAAACACGGTTTATTCAACCCAAGCAATTACAAAACAGCCCTGTAACTCTTCAATAGCACTTGATTCAAAGAGTAGAGAGAAGAAGTTTGATCAAATTCGAAGTGAATTCTGCAGAATATAAGTGTAAAAACCATAAAAATGATTAAGAATAATGGTAGGATGAAAGAGGATGAAGACGGAGAAGAAGAGATGTTAAAAAAATTGGTTTTAACCTCTTTTTGTAGAGTATGAAGGGTTGCAATTGTTCTAAAGCATTTCAAATAGTGAAAAGACAATTCCCTTCAAAATTAGAAAAGTAGTTGTTATATGTCGACATATATATTTTGCTATATCGAAAATAGTCATGTGTAATTTTCATTTTCAAAGCATTTTTCAAGTATTTTGATATTAAATTACTTCTGAAAATTCTTGAGTAAAATTCTAATGTTGTAAATCAATATTATATGATAGAAAAAAATATGAAAACATATTTTTAAACTATATAAATATATTTATAAAATTATAAGGTTTTAAACTATATAAAATATAAATAAAGTATATATAAAAACTTAAGTTTGAAAAACAAAGAAGAATAATAATAGAAACAAATATAAAAACAAAATAGAGAGGATTGAGAATAAAATAGAAAAACAAAATAGAGAGGATTGAGAAAAGAATTGAAAAATCAGAATTTAAATTTGAATTTGGATTTGAACCTGGAGTGCTATTTAGAGTCTTTCAAAATCTAGACTCTATAATTCTATTAATCTTGAACTCTTGAAATCTTGATTACTCATGAGTCTTGAATCTACTCTAAATTCTAAATCTCTAAAAGCTCTTAAACTGTATAGTCTTTAGTATCAATTCCTGTATACAAATCCTGCATATGTGTGTATATATTCTAGATTAAGATGTTAGTATATATTTTATAATCAATGATAATTGAAATAAGGTTGTAGTCATCAAAACTCCATTCTCCAACAGAATACATGTCGGCTCAGCAAAGAAAAATGGACCGACATACATATGTGTATGTTTGTATTTGTACATATGCAAGCATGAAACTCAAGTGTACATAATAGTAGTATGCAAGTGTATAGGCACAAAGGACCAATGGTTATAGAAATTACAAGACAGACAGAGGAGATGTAAATACACATACACAACAACAAAGGGCAACACATGCATAAGGCACAAAGGTCGGTAAGGAACATAAGATACATGTACAAAGACATAAATTACACATGCATTTCAGATCGGTAATGATTAGTGTATAAGGAGAACAATTCACAAACATATCAGATTGGACAAGGTGTATCCCACATGGCTGAGCAAGCTGTAAAATAACATGAATGAAGCAGTAGTTTGCAAGTATGAAAATATAACAATCGGTTCGAATCAGCTACGAAACAACCTTTCAGAAACTGGGTTGAATAATATAGGAAATAGTCGACGTGTTTCAAACCAAAGAATTATTCAAAATTTTGTTTTCAGGAAGAGGACCGATTCAAAGTTCCAAAAATCATCGAAGAAATTTGCAAAGTATATGAATATTTCAAAACACAATATTTATGCAAATATCACGACAAAATCAACGCTATGAAATCAGATATTATTTCGGGTTTGAAACCCTTTATACGTGTATCATCACAGGCCGTTATTATCGAAAATCAAGCAGTTAAATCAAATAAAATAAGTTCAAAGAACTCTCAAAGAATTTGGAGAATTTCGATCAATTGCAACGTCAAGTCGTTCGACTAGAGAGCATTGAATATTCAGAGCATCAGAGAACAATTTCCAAAGCAACGTTGAAGTCTCGATTTGGATAGAGAGAAAAAACCCTTATTTGATTTAATTTGGTCACCATTAAAGATAATAAAGAGGAAATCCTATGCTTATTTTTCAAAGTGACATAGCACAAAAGAAAAGAGGGTCGGCCAATTTTAAAGTGGGCTTAAGATATTATTATTTTTAAACTAGGGTTTTGAGTTTATTTTTTGTAAGTGTTTTTATTTTATAAACGTGTTGATGTTTTCTAGTTTTCTAAACAAGGGAGACAAGTTACGGGTTTTCAATTCGGCGAAATTTGATCTTAGGGATAAAGATTAGTGCAGGGTTTTGAGCGTAAGATTTGAACAGTTGGAAGCGGGTGTCGCGAGTTTACAGGGGATTGTAAACGTAGAGATTGTTTTAATACCTAATAGAAACTGTGGGAATGTAGCATTAGGCAGAGTTTTGCCGAAGCTGGGTACATTTATTATTATCTTTGTTGCTATTATTTATTATTCAACGAGAAACTGCAATAAACACTATTCACCCCGCTTCTAGGGTTAATTTAGATCCTACAAAAGGATTCACATTGACATTGATCAATAAATAGAAATTAATAGTTCAAATTTTTGAAATAGTTTTCTATAAAAATCAGCAACTCAAACAAGAAAGAATATGTAGATTATTTAGCAATTATATATTCATATACATGGACAGATGTATATATCCATATATATATATTCAACTAACAACCTAAAGTTTTTTATGAGCTCATATTAAAATTATGCATATATTATTTAGTAATTCAGGTCGAATGACATAAATATTGAATGATCTGAAGTCATGTGTGTATTTAAATGACCTATATAATTAGAAAATTCCTCCATGTTACTAGATCAATGAAAGAGAATGAGTAATATAATATGGATGCATCTTACCAACTAATAAAAGTGTTGCCCTCCTACAACTGAGTTAGATATAATATATTTGCTTGCAACATTGTGATAATGGATCAAAAATGAGAATCCAAAGAGGGTTTATTATTTAATACGACAATATTTGTTAACATTAAGGGGGAGGATAAAGAGATACAAGTTCATGTTGATCATCAGTGTTAAATATTTGTTAACATATAGAATAATTCAAAATATTAAGAAACTTAAGTAAGTTATCAATAATATCCCCAATAGACTTTCTCTAATATAAATTTCTACCCCTAAAGGATCAGAAGGTGTAAACCATACCTAAAATGTAGTATAGAAGTTAGTTCAAAATATTTTTGGAGTAAGTCATAAAAATGCCAGATACTGGAGATGAGTGTTCTTGAAGAAACACTTAAGTGTGCTTTGAAAAAACCCATGACATGATTGTCAAATAAAGCTAGTGGTTTAAGTACCTAAAACATGATAAATAAAGAGATCTCAATAAACCATATCAAGAACCGATAATAGGTAATCATCGATGATAAATTTATAAATAATAAATCGCTTATGTTAATTAATAAATTAAAAACCTTGGATTAAGGGAGAAAATGATTGACCATCATGAATCCTTTCCAAATGAAAAATATGGACCTGTAGTCTATAAAATATAATTAGAAACATGTATATAAAATGGCAAAAGCACATTAAAATTACTGAAGCACCATACACAGTTATGTGTTATGAACATTATACTTCCAAAGATAACTGAACTGATTGAATTAGTGAGAGTGTTTGAAACATTTATAATACCCTAATGGTATAAATGATGAAAGTATACAAATTTCAGAAGAATGTAAATAACTTTGGTAATGATAATGAATGCAAAGAACAAGAAATTGGATTACAACATTAATTAAATATTGTCGTGATGAAAATCTTGATATAATTCATGATAATTAGATTACTTCCTACTTTTAAGAATTGTTATAACAAAACTCTTAATAATCTATTGAAGTGGTAGTTGCGATATGCAAAACTTATTAAAATATATAAATTTCTGAAGAATATAAATAACATTTGCGGTTAGGCCAAGGACATGGACGATATATTGCAATATTTTTCTAAGTATTGTTGTAATGAAAATTTTGATATACTTCAAGATGAGTAGATTACTTCCTTAAAGTCGTTGTAATGAAACTTTTCTTATTCATTAAATGTGTATTGCAATAAGCAAATCTGATTAAGCATAAAAAATTTAAGCATGTGAAGTCTACTCATAAATAAATACTAATAGCATACAAAGCGCAAATAGAAAGTGCTTTAAATAAGAAAACATGCTTGAAGCATACTAAATGTACATGAAATCTTTAAAGAAATAGTTCATTAAGAAGTATCTATAAGAAATCTATTTATCGAAAGATGAATGCAAATGCGGGGGAAATTATTAAATCAGGGGGAGCATCCATAAGTATGTTATAATGCACTCTTTTTCCTTAACTAAATTTTTCCTACTAGGTTTTCTTGGTAAAGTTTTAGTGAGGCATTAGTATCAACCCAAATATTAATATTTGAAAATAAATTATAATGTACTCTCTTTCCTTTTTTAAGATTTTTCCAATGGGTTTTTCTTATTAAGGTTTTAACAAGACATTACATTAAACCAGAAGTATCAAGCTAAATTTAACATAGTAAATTACTAAAATTTGACATTCTATATTATACTCTATTTTCTTCACTAATATTTTTCCCATCAAAATTTTCTTAGAAAGGTCTGAACGAGGCATAATTTTGATCCAGAAGTATCCAACATCTTTTGATGTAGTAAACTATCATTTATTAAGATAATTCAACTTGATGGCTCAGATTCAAGTGGATCATATCAAGGGTGATTGTACATAGCACATTTCTTTTAAATTTCTCTTCACATATGAATTATAAAAGGACAAGACAAAGGAGAAGCAATTCCAATTTCAAGAAAAGCGGGTATATCCGTTCTCAATGGAAATGTCCAAATTAGCGTTTCAGAAGATGGTGTATAAATTTGGCTTGGTTAGCTACACCAAGAGACTAATTAAATAATGCTTCATAAGTCGGGGGGATATATAAAATTATGTTATAATGTACTCTTTCCGCTCACCAATATTTTTCCCACCGATTTTTTGTTAGTGAAATTTTTTAATGAGCCATTTTCTTGATCTTAAAGAATGAACTCTCATTGTAACATTATAAAACATGATGTCTAAAGATGAAATAAAATTGTACTTTTTTCCATATTTATGATTTTTATCAGTGATTTTTTCATAAAAAGATTTTTAATGAGGTAATTAATCTTATCATCTTTGCATACGCATATTCAAAGGGGAGTGCTATAATATGTAAAAGTAGAAGGGTGGATATGTTAATATGCTGAGGGACTTTACTGCAATTTACATGACATGTAGACTTTATAAATAGAGAGATTGTTTACATTGTATTTTACATTTGAATCAATAGAAATAAATGTTCTCTCCCTAATATCTTATGTTCTCTTTAATGGCTTTCTAATATCTTCAATTTTTTTAATGGTTTCTCTTCTTTTATTATATGTTCTTGTTTTATTTTATAACATTATCCAATAATGAGAAGCCCTTCAACTAACTTCCACATCCGAAATTTATCCATTTTTTAGTATTTAGATAAAATAGGGGATTTTAAGTATAATTTAATTAGTCATACGTGGACACAAAAATATTGTGAATCAAATGGTACCCTTCTATAATTTACATTTTAAACATAAAGAATGGTCTTTTTGAAAAGGAAAATTGTAAGGAATATTATTACGAAAGGATCATAGTAATTCCTTTTACTTTATAGTATATTTTTTTAACAAATCTCTATTCTGTTGACAAAAGAAACACGTTTTACATTTCTTATAAAAATAGGAATTTTTGGAAAAAAAATCTAATGTGTTAAATGTTGATGAATTTCAATAAATAAACTTGAATTTTAAACTTTGTGTTTAAAAATATTAATAAATTTTAAACTGTTTTGGGAAATGTATTCTAAATAAAATCTTATTTTCTAGTTTAGAAACATACTTTCAACCAAATTTTGGACTTCTCTTAAGCAAAATTATCTAATAATATCTAATTTTAATATCAAATAAAATTTCAATTCAACAAATCTAATCCTTGAAAAAAAAAATCAGCTTCTCCTTTGAAATATTGTATATACTTTTGACTATTCTTCTCATTCACAGGATCACTCTTTTATCGAAACAAAATCATGTACACAAATTTATATTGCATATATATACATAAATTATTTTTGGTTATAATAAACATATACAATTTAATTATCAAATTAGGTAATTCTGGCTTATTCAAAATATATAAAATCATTTTTAAGTAGAACGGTAAAGAAAATTGGTCACCAATGTGACACCAAGGGTTTAGATATTGGTTGGTTTCTCGTTATATTGATCTAGTGGTAGAAAAACAGAGTAGGCTTGGATACGTTAACACCCTGTTGGAAAGAGTTGTTGTTTGTCGCCTTTGCATTCGAGGTCATAGCCAAAATCTCAGTTACCCTCTTAACATCATTAGCAAATAAATTTTTGTGGTCTCTTGTGAGATTGAATGCGGAAGGCTTTAAAGGTAGCAGTATATGCCAGCTTCCATAACAAAATATAGATCAGACACTCCTAAGAGTGCCTATTCAATACATTTGAAGTTGGCGTTTTATGGCATGATTCTAAATATGTTTTTTTGTTCTTTTCAACTAATTAGAGGTTGAATAAAATTGTATGGCGGGGTAGGCATTGAGCCTCCTTACTCTTTAAACCAGGGGCGGAGCCAGGATTTCAATGTGACCTGGGCTAAGTTAGGAAGACGAAAAAAATAGAGCTAAATAGTATCAAAAATTGCAAAAAGTAGTTTTTAATTATATATCAATAAGATCTTACAAAAACATGAGATATTGACGTACATCTCATGTGCGACTTAGATAAATACAAAAGTAGATACAATAATCTAGACAAGTTGGACTACGTTCTTTACGTGAGTTGAAATCACAAACTACCGAATCCAAATCAATATCTTCAGCAAATTCCCTTTCAATGTTCTTAATCATGCAATCTTCAAGAAAATCAACACCCATTTTATTCCGTAGAGTGGTTTAAACATGTTTCATAGCTGAAAATGCCGCTCCAATGTTGTCGTTGAAACTGGAAAAGTTAAAACAAGACAAATCAATCGATCAACCAAGTAATAAATGTCTTTTTTTCTTGTCTTAGATAATTGTTTACACAATTCAGAGATGGTTGATAGATTTTGGAACTTTGGATGAAAAGGAATATCAAGTTCATAATGTTGCGGCTGACACTTTAATATATGTATCTCTTGGAATGTGAAATCTTGCGGTTAGTACTTCTCTGCTAGAGTGAAAATATCATCAACTTTCAGTGACCTATAAGCATCTCTTGGATCCAAAGTGATGCTGAGGATTAATAGTTCCGCTGCTCCTTCGGAAAATCTAGTGTTCAACCCAACAATTTGAAAATCAATAGCAGTATTAAAGATATCAATATGATAAAGATAGAGAACACTAATATCATCATGTTGTTAGCAAGAACGAGATGCGCCCACTTTGTACGATGTATTCATATCGGGTATGTCAATGAAACATTTCTTACAAAATTCTTCTACTTTCTCAAAGAAAGTAAGCCAACATTTGTCTCTTAGCCTTTGAAGGAGTGCTTTTGTAGTGATAACAAGATTCATAGCATTGACAATATCTTGTGTTTTTAGTTAAAGAGATTTACATAGCACATCTGTGATACTTAATATCTCATTCAACAAATGAAGAATGAAAACAAATTCAAATAAAGTCGTAGCGAGATAGGCACCTTTTGTTTCAGCATGTTTATTTGGCTTCATGTCCCGACTTTGCCATACATTCTTAATGATATCACACGAAGAAGAAAAGAGATCAATCAAACTACTTACAGAACTCAAGTGAGAACTCCAATGAGTGGCTCCAGCTCGTGGTTGGTTAGCTCCTCGACCTGTTTCAATTTCACCAAGTGTTACTTTACTTGCAATTTCCACTACTTGACCTGATTTTAATTCACTATGGCATTTGGGAGAAGCATCAACAAGATTAACAATAATACTGAATTTTGAAAAGAATAACTAAATATCTTGAACATCCTTTGAAGCGGAAACCAATGCAAGTTGTAGTTGATGAGCAAAGCGATGTACATAATATGCATATGGGCATTCTTTAAGAAACAACGCTTGCAAACCATTCCATGCTCCTCTCATGTTGCTTGCACCATCATATCCTTGTCCTCTCATTTTATTAATTCCAAGATTGAAAAGATCAAGAACTTTTGATATTTCATTTTTTAAAGTCAATGATGTGGTATCTTCGATGTTAACAATCACAAAGAAGCGCTCTTGAACTAAACCACCGTTATTAACAAATCTTAGAACAATAGCCATTTGCTCTTTGATGGAAGTGTCTTGTGCTTCGTCAACCAAAATGCAAAAAATTCCATCTCTAACTTCTTCTCGAATTTTATTTCTTATTTTATCACAAAAAATAGTTAAAATTTCCTTTTTAATTATAGGTGAAGTATACTTTGCATTTCCCGAAGCGTTTTCCAGAACCAATTACATTTTGCTGAGTGTTTTATCATCTCAATAGAGTTTCCACGATTTTTGGATTCAAGAGATTCATCATGACCTCTAAAAGAGCATGATTGCAAAACAAGCCATCGAGCACATTTAATAGATGTTATAAGACGTAATTGATTTCTTTTAACCATTTCTTTAGATTGTGCATAAAATACTCTTTTGATATGCAAAGAAAGATTCATTAAATCATCAGTGACCTTAATAGCACACAAATGCGATAAACCTAATCCTCCTACATGTTGCAAAAATGCACAATTAACACCTCCCACTCTTTTCCAACTTTGAAATCCATCAATTGTAAATGATGCATGTTTTGGTGGATTAGTTTCAAACAAGAAACAATATAAACAAAAGACCATGTCGCAATCAATTGAATACTCAGTCCAGGGATATTTCTTAAACCAACTACTTTGAAATCGACGGAGTTTGTTTTCCATCTTTTTTCTGCAGATATATGTAAAGAAGTGGTTGAAATGGCCTTAATCTTAGATATTTTCTCCAAATTTCATCTCTTTCATTTACTTGTTTTTTCCATATTTGTTGTCGTCTTCCTGGATCCCTTGTAAAATGATCTCCACCATCATCAACTATGGTTCTTGGAATTTTGCAAGGACGTTGTTCCGTAGAGCTTGGAGAAGATTCATTTTTTGGATCCAAAGAGTTATCTCCTTTCAACTTGTAAAACTAAAACAATGTTTTGCTAGATTTTGAGTTTGACATTTACCTAAAAAATTGATTAAATTAGGTAAATTTTCTAAAAATAAAATTAAGCATATCCTTTAGTTTTCTAACAATTAACTAAC
This sequence comes from Allium sativum, assembly GCA_030737875.1. Taxonomy (NCBI): domain Eukaryota; kingdom Viridiplantae; phylum Streptophyta; class Magnoliopsida; order Asparagales; family Amaryllidaceae; genus Allium; species Allium sativum. The sequence continues at coordinate 220,068,733 of CM060912.1, read as the reverse complement.
ATGAAGTTTGAACATCAAACTGAAATCAATAACAATTTTGATTCACATCTAGAGAAAGTAATAGATTCCATTCAACACATTAATTCAATTTGAACAATACTGATTAGTGAAAAAAAATCAAGGGTTTCAATCGAATACAATTTCACAAATAAATTGAAATTTGTGATGGATTAAAAAGAAACCAGATAATGATTCATTTCGAAATTACCTTTATTTCGGTTGAGAATTGAGATGGTCCAGATGGATTTGAGCAGCTTGTATACTGCGTTTTTCTGTAATTGCCTGAACCTGCGGGAAGGAAAAGTTGAGTAGCGTGTTCTTCTAATTTAGTTTATTAGGGGATGTTTAGTTTGTGCATTTGTGGGTTGTTGGACTTTGACTAACAACTATTATTTTTTTAGGGCCTTGGGTAGCTAACAGCTACTTCCGCCCATTCTTTGAACTAAATGAAACATATATTTTATTATTGTTGTAAAATATATAAATGTTGTGAATATGCTTTTATTACTTCTCTGTTTAGTCCCACATCATGGGAATAAGTTAAACATCAGCTCCTAAGCCTATAAAGGAGCCAATGTAATAGAAATTTGTACATATCTAAATGAATAGAAATGTCCTCTCTTCCTTGTTTCTTCTGTTCTGTGTTCGTTTATAACACGTTATCAACACGAATTATGTGAAACTTGAAGTTTCAAAGTTGTTCCAATATTATAGGAACACGAAGTTTCTGAAGTGAATACACTAATTTATTTGTCCATACGGAAGCTGAAGTTACAAAAATTTGGTCCGAAGAATAATTCCGAGCTGCTCATGCGAATTTGTGGATGCCAATTGCGGAGGGTTCTCCGAATCTGCAGGCTCAAGTGATAACAGTAAAAGATAGATCTTTGCTCCCGATCCATAGCTTCCGCTACATTCTGCATCTTTTTGCTTCACCATCGCCATTGTAGATCTGCTTCACCATCATGCAATTAAGGGAAGATGGCGGATTGAAACGAGTCATGTTTGAAACAGTCAAACATCAAATACACGCCTTTAATCTTCTTCTTGCATCAGGTCTTCTCCTCATCATACAGGCGAACTCAAGACTTTGGTATTTCAATTTTTATTTTCCCCTTCCATAGTTATAAATTTAACACTTAATTTTGTTCCAAAAGTTTACAACTTTCTACGTGTCTATAACCTCGACCTTGATTAAGTAGATCTGGCATTTTGCTATTTTTTGTCTCAATTATTTTTGGCGATTCAGGTGGATTTTAATTTCATGTTGTATTTTGAAAATTTATCCTGCTGTAAGGACTAAGTAGGTACGATGTAAAATTTTCTTTCGGTATCATCTCATTTTAGTTATGGGTGAAGATTAAAACCTTTACCTGATCAGATCCCCTGTTTTCTATCGATTTCATAGTTAAATTACGGAATTTGGGTAGTTCCAGAAACTGTGTGCGTCTATACAGACACATGTACATATATGAACGCAGATGAATCCATTTATTTGCTAATCTGGACGATTGAGTATTTTAAACATTTTAAATAATTGAACATGTATTCCGAATTGTCTGGATATCTTATTTGTTACTTCTGTATGGATATCTATACGTTTGTTACGTTCAAAATTCCTTTTACCATGTCATAAGAGGTACCTATACAACTTTTGGCATGCAACTTTTGCATTTAAAGTTTTGAATTGGTCTCCCTTTATAGGAACAGTCGTGTAACTTCTGGTAATAAATATCTTAGCCTTTACTGACTACATAAGTTTACTAAGTTTATGCCTAATTATGTGCTGATACGGCGACTGGTTCTTCTTCTCCTTTATAAATATGATACCATTCCTTATACCATTTTTTTTTCCTCAATAAGAATTTGGGACAATTAATTTCAAACTTACAAACAAATACCATTGCAACAGTGCTCCCGTGTTCATAAACCATTTCGCTCTGTTTTCTGTAAAATCTCTGGTTATGCTAGCTGGATGAAAATTATATTCCCGCCTTTACAATTGCTACAGTACCATTATTATTATTAATTTAGTTTTTTTTTTAAATATCTTACTTGTGGGAGTATTACTGTAGTCAAAATATTATAATATGAAATGTAGTGGTATGGATTGCAGTAGTAGATATATTACTGACACTACTGGCGCCATCACCTTTTCATGTTTAGGAAACCTTGCAGCCACTATGCCTCATATTGTACTGCTATTGGTAGAATGCTACTGTACTTATATCTTCATTTATGGAGTGATCTCTTTATTTATGGAGTGATCTCTTTTGTACTTTCGTACTTTATAAGAAACTAAGCGCTGATATTATGGAGTGGTCTCTTTATTTATTTATATGTTTTCTTATTTTGGTTTGTGTGTATTAGTAAGCTCAGCTATTATGCTTAACCAGTAATCTTAACAATGAATTGTTGGTTGTTTTCTTTATTTCCAATTAGTTAGTTAGCGAGTTTTTCATTCTATAATTATAGTTATGCAGAGTTACTAAAACAAATGTATATTTGTACATCATTTGTTATTTTATCTCTGCGACTACTATCAGTTGTCATTTGCATATATATATATATATATATATATATATATATATATATATCCAACAGAATTATGGGTATAAAATATAATGATGTGGCATTTAAACTCAATGGCAATATCGATTTATCACTGAAGGTGAATTTGAAAACTCATGATGTAAACAAATTCTCTCAAATGAGGAACCTGAAGTTCATATGCAAATGACCTGAAGTTCATATGACCTAAAGTTTATATGCAAATGATGAACCCGAAGTTCATATACAGATGAGAAACATGAAATAAAGCCTTAAAGCATATAATTGCATTTAACAGCGAATGAGCTGTAATAGAAAAGGTTGAAAAATCAACAAAAGGAAATTTATTGTTAGAAGAGATCATTATATTTATAATAAATACTATTTTCTTGAAGAAAAATAGTAAAATGGCTCTCATATGTGAATAAAAGCACCCTCTAGAGAAATTGCTTCAATTTAAAATATATAATAATATGCAATTATAATGAAACCTGAAGTTTTATTATATTACTTTAGAACATATCATATTTCCAGAAGAAATGTTTTATTGCTCCTTGAAAAAAAAATTATAAAGGAAAACATGCATCTTGAAGATCATATTAAATTAAGATCTAATCATTGATCTTAATTTAGCACACCTAAAGTGAATGCAGAAGCAACTTTTGTTAACTGAAAAATTTAGAACATGCAGTTTCTATATTGGTAAGAAATAATTTTGATGTATAAAAAGAAAGGTCTATATATGGATTGTATACTTGAACCAAAAGTTAAATACAGTTGGACCAGAAGTTTAATACAGTTTAACAACTTGAAGCTGTTTATATATTTTATTTAAACTAGAAGTTTAATACAGTTTAACAACTTGAAGTTGTTTATATATTTTATTTAAACCAGAAGTTTAATACAGTTTAACAACTTGAAGTTGTTTATATATTTTATTTAAACCAGAAGTTTAATACAGTTTAACAACTTGAAGTTGTTTATATATTTTATGTGAACCAGAAGTTCAGTATAGTTCCAAATCAGATATTTTGGATATTATGAAACGATCTATAAGATTCACGTTGACATTGCTTGATAAGCAAAAATTAATGATTGGAACATTATAAACAATTTGTTCTAAAATCAATAACTTGAATGAGAGAGAATATGCAAATCAATTACATATATAATACGTGGACGCACGTATATACACATATATGTGAAAATTTTATTAACAACCTGAAGTTGTCATGAGCTCATATTATAAATTATGCGTATATTATTTTATATTTCAGAAAGTCGATTGACATCAATATTGAATGACCTGAAGTCATGTGCATATTCAAATGATAGAAAATTCCTCCAAATCATCAGATCAATGAAAGGGAATAAGCAATGTAATATGAATGCATCTTATAAACTAATAAGAGCATTATCCTCCTACAATTGAAATACATCTAATGTATTTGCTAGCTATGATGCTATAGTGGATCAAAAATGAATCCAAAGTAGGTTTATTATTTAAAGTGACAATGTTTGTCAACATTGAGGGGGAGGATAAAGGAACCATCGATGTTAAATATTTGCTAACATATAGAATTATGCAAAGTATTAAGTAACTTGCATAAATTATCAATTATGTCCCTAATAGACTTTCTCCAATATACGTTTGAATCCCCGAAGGATCAAAAGGTGTAAATCATAGCTGAAAATATGGTATAAAAAGTCAGTTCAATATCTTTGGAGTAAGTCATAAAGATGCAAAATAAAGGAGGTGAGTGTTCCTGAAGAAACACTTAAGGGTGCTTTAAAAGAAACTCATGACATGATTGTCAAAATAACCCCAGAAGTGGTTTAGGTACCTAAAGCATAATAAGTTTTGAGATCTTAATAAATTATGTGTACAACTGCCAAGAAATAATCATCGATGATAAATTAATAAATAATAAAGCGCTTATATTTATAAATGGATTAAAAATTCCATATTAGAGAGAAACATGATTGGCCATCATGAAATTCTCCTAAATAAGAGATTTGAACATGTAGTTCATAAGATAAAAATAGAAATATATATAATGACAAAAACACGCGAAAGTTACTGAAGCACCATAGAGTGTCAATAACATGGTAAGTGCCATGAGCATTGTATTTTCAGAGAAAATTGTATTGATTAAAGTGATGAAAGTGTTTAAAACACTTACAATACCCTGAAGGTATAAACGATGAAAGTATACAAATTCCAGAAGAATTTAAATAATTTTGGTAGTGATAAAGAGCAAGAAATGTAGATTACGATATTCTTTTAAGTATTGTTGTGATGAAAATCTTGAAATAATTCATGATGAGTAGATCACTTCCTGCTTTCAAGAATTGTTGTAATAAAACTCTTAATATCGAGTGAAGTGGTAGTTGCGATATGCAAAACTTATTATAATATATAAGTTCCTGAAGAACATAAATAACATTTGCTATTATAAAGAATACCAAGAACATGGATGATAGATTGCAACATTCTTCTAAGTATTGCTGTAATGAAAATCTTGATATACTTCAAGATGAGTAGATTACTTCCTGCTTAGTAATGAAAGTTGTCTTATTCATCAAATATGTATTGCAACATGCAAGTCCGATTGAAACAAAAAATTATAAGCACCTGAAGTGTATTCATAAATGAATATTGGTATCATACAAATCATAAAAGTGAGGCGTTTTAAATAAGAAAGCATGCCTGAAGCATGAAAATACACATGAAGTTTTAAAAGAAGAAAAAACTTCATTAAGAAGTATTTGTAAGCAATTTGAGTTACTGAAAGAAGAATACGAATTCAGAGGAAATTATAAAATCAGGGGGAGCATCCATAAGTATGATATAATGCACTCTTTTTCCTTAACTAAGTTTTTCCCCACTGGGTTTTCTTAGTAAGGTTTTAATGAGGCATGGGTCATGATCCAGAAGTATCAACCCAAAAGTAACATACAAAAATAAGTTATAATGTACTCTTTTTCCTTATTTAAGATTTTTCCCACTGGGTTTTTCTTAGTAAGGTTTTAACGAGACAACATTTTGACCCAGAAGTATCAAACATCTTTTAATGCAGTAAACTATTACTTATGAAGACAAGGCAATTTACATGGCTCAGATTCAAGTGAATTATATCAAAGGTGATAGGATGGAGCAAATTTCTTCTAAATTTCTCTTCACACATGAATGAAAGGATAACATGAATGAGGAGAAACAAATTCAGTTCAAGAAAAGCGGGTAGATCTGTTCTCAAAGGCAATTTTCAAATCAACATTCCAGAAGATGATATACAAAATTGGCATGCATCGACTACATCAATAGACTAATTGAATAATGAGTTATAAATAAGGAGGAGCATATAAAAATATGCTATAATGTACTCTTTTCCTTCACTAATATTTTTCCCATTGGGTTTTTGTTGGTAAGGTTTTTAATGAGGCATTATCTTGATCCTGAAGTATTAACCCTTACTGTAACATTATAAAACATGTTACCTAAAGATGAAATGAATTTGCACTCTTTTCCTTGTTTATGATTTTTCCCATAGGGTTTTTCATAAAAAGGTTTTTAATGAGGCATTGTTTTGATCCTGAAGCATCAAACTCTTTTAAGAAATATCATTTTAATATGATATTCATAATGTCAAACGTTGTGTACTCTTTTTCTCATTCAAGGTTTTTCCCACTGGGTTTTCCTGATAGAGTTTTAAAGGCAACAGACAATGGTTGTATCGACTGGACGGATATATGCAATCAAGATAGTAATAAGAGGGAGCAATCATAATATATGTTTTAAAAGGGACAACTTCAAGTTGGCGGATCATTCAAATTTTGGAGACGCATATTCAAGGGGGAGTGTTGTAAAATATATAAATGTTGTGAATATGCTTTTATTACTTCTCTGTTTAGTCCCACATCATGAGAATAAGTTAAACATCAGCTCCTAAGCCTATATATAAAGGAGCCAATGTAATAGAAATTTGTACATATCTGAATGAATAGAAATGTCTTCTCTTCCTTGTTTCTTCTGTTCTGTGTTCGTTTTATAACAATTATGAACTTTTCCTAAGAATTTGTTGTTGTGTTTGCTTTCTTATCTTGCACAACCTACGTAGTATAGAGCTTCCAATGGCCAATAATTATGAAGTATTTGCAAAAACACCCTTCTGTTAGGATATTTTAAATATCATGTTGGTAATAAAGAGGATTAAGTGTGGCTATTCATAAATACAAAAAGTTATCATGACCGGACCGTCGATCGAACCGTAATGTCCTAAGGTTCAAGGTTTTCAAGTCCGACCGGTCGGATCGTCAGAACTGTGCATGTTATTTTTTCCCAAAAAATAATATATACATATTCATAATCACTGGTCACACTACTACTTAGTTGTATTTTGATTTATTGCGCAACACAAATTGAAATATTTTACTCAAATAGTAAGGTTGTTTTAGATAGTAACACAAACATAGTCACAACTTTTTGTATGGTTTTCTGGCATTGCGGTTCTTTTTAAATATCTAATACATGTACTTGAAATTATCACTTGCATAGGTGCACTATAAGGTTGGATTTTATTAACTTATCATTCGCGAAGTTGCAGACTTACAACAAAGTCTGGATTTTGGAGCTGTAGATAGCCTTAGCATGAACAACCAAGCTAGCCGACCTCATAGATCTCTAGAGAAACCCACTGCAGACTATTGAAATCTTTTGCTAGAATATGAGAATACTCTTCTTTTCTTTCCTAAAGAATTTTCCATGAAATTCCCTTGCATGCTACTAATTGCCTTTGATCTTGCTGGCTATATTTTGGACGGGGAAATCCCATGAAGAGGAGATCCTAGAGGATGGTGGCATCCAGTTTAGCAAGATCCGGTCATCCTATTAGTAGTTATAACTTATAAGCGATAGTGAATCAACCACCGCAATGTTTTTCTTGATCATTTCGGTGAGTGGCTCTTGACCTAGTGTTTTCAGAAGTGATGTAGCTCCTATAAGAGTAGCGCCTACGACCTCAAAGCCGTAAATGAGCAAGGTGCATCGGGTGAAGCTGGAGGAAGGAAGCTTGGGAGCCACAAAGACATTCTTGAAAATGAGATTATACACTATAAGAAAAGATAAGAATGACGACAAATGCCAAAAATGGAAATTTTTTATCACTAAATTTACAATGGATTTGTGGGTAATTTGCAAGGGATACTTTAAATTTTTACTTTTTCTGTTGTTTGAGTATTATTACAACTTTTTGTATCTTCCACTAAACCATTGCAAAATGCATCAATTTACCGACAAATATATTTGACATTAAGTTTCATTGTGGATTGAGGCAGATTATTGACTATAGTATTTCAAAGCTATTTTATAAAGGATTTCGAGGAATTTGCAAACAATGCTTATTTTCAACTATAAAATTTCCGGAAGTTTATCAAATTAAGTCATGTTAAATTTTGTAATATTCTCTAATAATTCATGACCAATGATTAATACTTAAGGATTAAGACATAATAATTAATTTTTGTTGATTAATAATAACTAAATAATTGATAACTAATAACAAGTGTTAAGTAATTATTATTAATAATAATTGATTAATAACAAAAAAAGATTAATCAAAATTATTTCATTGGATAGTAGCCTAACGTTCAAATTTCTTTCAATGTTTCTTCCACCAATCATTCTATATTTTCCATCATTTGCGTAGAAACGTTATTACTACATGATGGGTCCAAAAGAGCAACTCCAGGTTACCAATAGTTTAACATACAATTATCATCGTTGATTTTTTTTAATCTAACGTGTAACATTAGCGATCTGTGGTACTCACCTAAAAAATATAATGTCTTTGCGTTTCTACACCATTTTCACCAGATAAAACAACAATATCCCTAATTAAATTTTGAGTTCCAATTCCAACAATGGAGACCATTGGCAAGAAGGGCTCTTTTGCTGATAAAAGCCCAGAGTGTCCTCCTCAACCAAAGGACTGCGACCTTAAACCCGCATATATCCCCATTAAGCGTAACTACCACCAACAAGATCCAAGAATAAAGAACTGGCATGGAGAGGAGTTTTGAGATTTGTGAAACTAACGTTGATATGCGTTGGATTGATGAAGATGTAGAACACGACAATACGTGAAAAATGTATTTACTTTATTATTGTAAAGGTAATTACACCTAGACTTGAACACTTTAACTTAACAACAATATACACGAAACACTCCTTTTTTATTTACTATTAGGCATCTTTTACAATACACTTGTATATGACTCACGCTTCGGGACATTTTATTTATACTTGATTTTAAAACACGCTTGTTGAGAGATCTTACTCAACTCTTCATGCTTATCCAGGAGACCAAAGGTTCCTGTTATAGTACTCATAGTTGGTTACTTGAAACTTCTAGCTTATGTTGGTTACTTCAATTAGGTAGAAACTTCTAGCTTATATTGGTTGCTTCAATTAGCTAGAACCTTCTAGCTTATGTTTCTTAAGCCTAAAAACTAGAAGGATCTTTAAATTTATACATTAATTTAATCATCACTTTAAGCCTAAAAAATTCTATAAGTTGGTGCTGAATTCAAAACTCCCCTTCAACACCAACTCCTCATATTGAGTTGTTTTCTTAGCTTCCCAAATCATTAAGTTTTGAGTCCTTTAGTAAATAAGTCTAGTACTTGGTTTTTACTTTTTACTTGGTGCATCTTTAGATCTTCTCGGAGTACCTTTTCTCTAAGAAAGTGGTAATGCACTTCAATATGTTTTATTTGAGCATGAACATTGGATTTTCGGCTAATCGAATAGTAGACAGATTATCACAATAAAGTGGTGTTGCATAATCTGTCGACTGATGTAGATCCTTCATCAACTGCATTAACCACATGCTCTCTTGAGCGGCCATTGCCACTTCTATATATTCTGCTTCTATGGTTGATAAGGAAATCGTTGGCTGTCTTTTGCTACGCCAACATATTACTCTACGTCCAAGCTTAAATATATATCAAGTAGTTGACCATCGGGTGTCATGATCTCTAGCATAATTAGCATTGCAGTATCCAACGATCTTATCCTTGTTGCCTTTCTTGTAGAAGAGATCATAGTTGATGGTGTATTTGACATACCTCAGCATTTGTCGTATTACTTCCAAATACGACTTCTTTGGTTGTTGCATATATCATCTCACTACTCCAACGCATAAGAAATATCTGATCGAGTCAATGTAAGGTAGATTAGACTACCTACATGTTGTTGATACATTGCTTCATCTTGCATGTCCTTCCAAGCATGAACACATATTTTGGCATTAGCTTCCATAGGTGTTGAGATGGGCTTGCACTCGAGCATTCCAAATCTTTGCAGCAAATCTTTAGCGTACTTTTACTAACAGATAAATAAGTCTTCCTTAGTTCGGTCAACTAATCCAAAGAAGTGTTCCAATTCCTCAAGCTCCTTCATTTGAAAGTGAACTGAAAAATTCTCTTTTGTTTGCCTAATTTATGCTTCATCATCGCCTGTAATGATGAGATCGTCAACATATACTAGAACAACTGCAACCTTTTCTTTCCTTATTTTGATGAATAAACTTAAATCTGCATGCGTCATGATATATCCACTCTCCATTAAGAACACAACAATCTTCTCATACATTCTCGTGGAGCTTGCTGTAATCCATAGAGCGACCTTTTCAATTTGTAAACATAGGATGGATGAGCTTTGTTCTCGAATCCTCTTGGTTGGTCCATGTATATCCCTCGATCTAGCTCTCCATGTAAAAAGGCGTTCTTTACATCCATCTTCCATAGCTTTCAGTCTTTACTAACTGCCGCACTATTGTAACCTTAGTGATTGTGCTAAATGTCTCGTCATAATCTATCCCGTATTGTTGAGAGAACCCTCGAGCTACTAAGCGGGCCTTATATCTTCTGATCGAGCAATCAGGACGAGTTTTTACTTAGTATACCAATTTGCACGAAATCGGTTTTACTTCCTTCAGCTTCGGTACCAACTCTCGAGTCTGATTCTTTTCCAAAGCAGTTATCTCTTCTTTTATGACCTTAAGCCGCTTGGAGTTTTGGTCACCTCCTTATATAAGTCTGATTCTTTGAACTTATCTTCTTCAACTACAACAACATTGGTGTATTTAGGATTTAGCTTTGCGGTCTTGTTGATCTCTGAAGTTTTGTACTTACTACTTCTGGTTGTCTGTTTTTATGTACACCTCTTTACCATGGATTATATATCGTCTTATCCTTGGAAATTTCTTCTTCACTTTGACCCCCATCATCATTCTATGGACTTGTAAGTACTTCAACACAATTTTCTCTCATTTTCTTCTACAAATCGTCTTCCATTTCTTTGGAGTCTGGTAATTCTTCCTTTTGAGGTGACCACCATGATGATACCTCACCGAACACCATATTCCTTGACGTATAGCATCTTCCTGTTGTTGGGTTGCAACATTTCCACCCTTTTCATTGGCTGTCATATTCCACAAAGATACACTTTATCGCCTTCTTATCAAATTTGCTACTGCTTGGCATGACTACGTACCACACATAGACAAATACTCGAATATTACAACAGGTTTGCAATCCCATACTTTCTCATAGGGTGGAGCGGAGCATAAGCCTATTGATTACAGGAGTGGTTGTCTTCATACCTTCAGCCCAAAATCTCCTTGGAACATCCTTCGCATGTAATATGATTCGACATGTCTCTGCAAGGTATCGATTCTTCCTCTCAGCTACTCCATTCTATTGTGGCATATTTGCATATATGAATTGTTGCATTATCGCAGGTACTCAGAAAGTTCATTTGACGTGTAATTGCCACTTTGTCTGTTCAAAGGTATTGGGTTTTCTTGTCGACTTCTCCTTCCACTATTTCTTTGAATTCATAAATTTTGAAAAAGCTTCATACTTTTATTTCATAAAGAAAACCTATACATACCTCGAGAAGTAATCGATGAATGTAACCATGTACCGCATGCCGCTGATTGATGGTTTCTTGACTCCTTCGAATATTCCAGAATGGACTAACTCCAATGGTGCTTTATCTTTGAACTTTGAATCGTCCTACGGTAATTGATACACTGTACTGTATTGACAGCCGACGCTTACAGTCTCTATTTTGACCATGAGTTAAGGAAGTCCCTTCAACATAGACTTCTTCATCATCACTTTGAGTTTGTGATAGCTGACATGTCCTAGCCTTTCATGCCACAAATCTATTGTTTCATTCTTCCATGTCTTGTCCACCTAAGATGACTCTACTGACATTACGTAGACAGACGCTAAGCATCGCCCTCTCGGCATTGGTGTTCCGGAGATTTCAAGATCTTGGTAGATATTTACATCTCGAGGGATGAATACACATGGTGGACCGACGTTGTAAGTTGCATCACTGATAGAAAATTTTTCTTTATCTCAGGTACATGGTAGACATCCTGGAGTGAAACTTCTTTTTGACAGAATCTCGGCATGATTGTTGTTTAACCGATGTGGGCAATCGGTAATCTTGGTTGTTGGTTGTCACCACTACACGACCACCTTTGTATTCTGCCACGTTTTGCGATTTCTCTTTGTCCTTTATCATATGATTGAGCTACCAGGGTTGACTATCCAGTCATTACTATAGTTGATCATTCCAGGGATAGTAGCAATTAGAGGTAATTCTTCTTCTTCTACCGCGAATGATGCTTTTGCGTCCCATTCTTCATCGCTTGTCTTTTCTGCATTTGATGTGGCAACATTGCTTTGTCCGTTTTCTTCTTGAACTAAAAACTTTTAGCCATGTGACCATACTTTCAACAGTTGTAGCATTTTCCATCAAATTTGTCGTTATTCTTTGACTGCCAACGTTGCTTTTTTTTTTTAGCCCTCCTTGTTTGAGAGTTTCGATGATGGCTATCCTTATCATCATTTTTCTTAAAATATTTTCTAGCATTTGGTCGAGATCGACCTTTCTTATCACCACTAAAAGTGCTTCTTCTTCATTCTTTAATGAGACTTCAGATATTTGCTTAGTTAAAGCTTCTTGGTCAGTTAGCAAGTTTTCTAATTCAATAAGAGAATGTTGGCTTGGCCAACCTTGTATTGCAGCAATAAATGTTCTAAACTCTGACCTTAATCCATGAATAATAATTCTTGTAATTCTAGCATCTGACATTCCAAAAGTAGAGTCTAATGTAGAGATTTTGCGGCAAAGAGATTTTACCCTGGTAAAGTATTGATTGATTGTCACGTCGCGCTGGCTGATTGAGAGAAGCTCATTCTCTAGAATCTACAGTCTCATATAATTCTTCTTGGTGAACAATGATGTGAAGTATCCCATGCTTCATTCGGTGCCTTTGTCAGCGTGATGTGCTCCAACATTTCATCTTCAATTGTGGTTCGGATCGCAAATATGGCTTTGCCTGCTTTAATCTTCCATTTCTGTAAAGCGGTTGCATCCTCCGGTTGAGTGACTTTATTACCACAAACGACCTCCCACAATTCTTGGCCTTGAAGATATGCCTCTATGTTCATCGACCACGTGTGGTAATTTTGACAATTAATTTTCTTAATTCCATTGACCACCTGCAGGTCACCCATCGTGCAAGCTCTGTAGTACTAAACCATACACGATCACTCTAAGGGACTCAACAAAAACTCTTTTGGAATGAACCCAACCTTGCTCTAATACCACTTGTAGAACACTACAACACGTTAAAAACATAATTACTTTATTATTGTAAAAATAGTTATACCAAGACTTGAACACTTTAACTTGAAAACAATACACAATAAACACTCCTTTTTTATTTACTACTAGACACCTTTTAAAATACACTTGTATATGACTTATGCTTTAGGACACTTTACTTATACTTGAATTTGAAACACACATGTTAAGAACTCTTACACAACTCTCCATGCTCATCCAAGAGCCAAAAGTTCCTATTTAAGTACTCACAGCTGATTACTAGAAACTTCTAGCTTATATTGGTTACTTTACTTAGATAGAAACTTCTAGCTTAAATTGGTTACTTCAATTAGCTAGAAACTTCTTGTGACAACCCAATTTCAATAGACCGATTTTTTTTAATTCCAATCTATCGAAACTCAGAATGGTTTGCTTTGGTATCCTGCAGAAAAGACAGAGACATAAAATATGTCAGAACTAAGAAAATATCTCACAGCAGAATGGATAAAATATAATATAAATCAAAGTATAGCCTTACCGTATTAATAATACGACCTAACCAGTATCCAAAGCTATAATGTCTCATGTCCCTGCCACAAATCTAACCTGCGAGTATGTTATGAGGAGGGGGTCAGAACACAAGTTCTGGTGACTGGATTTAAACTATACACTTTGGACAATCCTACATATACCGTTCAATCATATTATCTTATTTATTAGGTTACTTGGGTTAACAGCACTCAAGGCTTACACACACGTTGTACCCATTTACTTCCCAGTGAATTAACCTAATACAGTATATGTGTTGCTACCCCCAATATCGAGGTACACCCCATAGAACCCACTCGCACGATCTCCATCATAACACTATTGCAGTACACGCAGTCCCTCGTCCTATGCCGTAATTACGTACGGACAACAATATTACGTTCTACATATATTTATCATTACTACGCTACGCAAACATACGAAGTGCCACCTTTGTTCGAATCAGACACCATAACGGAGTAATGCCCTCAAGTCTACGATACACTACCCAGAGACGATATGCACGTATCTAGACTGTCCACTATACCTATCTTCATTTGTAGCTCGATGCCTCAATCGCACGTCCCCTAATGTGCATCGAGTTCCGTGGCAGGGCGATATAAGAAACACGGATCTCGCTCGGGAGCTTTTCCATATCTGTATGGGCCCGTCTCTAAAGAGCCTCTATATACAGACATACTCAGGGTCTATTTTCGTGGTAGCTCTGGCCCCACCTCGGCCCCTCCCTCAACCAGTAAAGATTACCAGAGCTAAGCGACCGCCTCTACGCAAACAATCTAAACATCCATGTGGTGTCTCACCTCAACCCCGTACCCCAATAGTGAAGGGTGAAATGGTATCTTGGGTTTAGCTCGAGTCTTTCCGCATCCCACTGGCTGCCTATGATGGGTATCTGACGGTCTACTATCCTTGTTGGTCGTGGCCCTCTCTACCTCCTTGTGAGGCAACCGCCGAATCACCCTGGTGTCACCTTGTCACAGCATTCTGACTGCATAGCTACGTCTGCAGTCAAGGCCCACCCACCTAGTAGTTATGCACAGACCCAACCTCTGCGAGCATAGCCTAAGACATCTACCACCGCACAGAGGACTACTAGGAGCACCTTACGTCCCTCAGCAAGCCGCATGCTTCCCCTTCAGGTCCTTCGGATCCGTCAGAACAATCAGATGAATGTGCACTCCCCTCATGCCTTGTAACAGCACAATGATCTACCTCGTTGGGCTATTCACCCTCAAAGGTGTGGACTGGTCCCAAGCACCTCACTTTAATATGTTGTTAGACCTTATTCTAAACATTCTTTTACGCGCTTGCCTTACCTCACCAGGTTTCCATTTAAATTGGTTATTCTTATTCACATTGAATTCTTATTCAAATTACCAAGTTTCTCTTGCTTATTAATTTCGGTCATACAACTTAATCCATTTATGTTTATTAATAAACCCCAACATGTTATTCTCTAGATTATGGCCCAAGGTCCGTAATCAGCAATCTCTTTTATATTCTTGTTTGATTTCATCATTACAATAACATGTTTTACTTAATATGTAATTAAGTATGTCCAATTCGTATATTTTATAATTAACATGTCACTTACCAGTTATGATTGAATATAACTTATTTTTTTCATGAGTTTTCCTCATTCTTTCTCATTTAATCATAATTCCATTTTACGTTGTCAATACAACTTATCATTGTTTACTTATTAACTTAGTTCTATTAACAAAGGCCCATTTATAAGTTTCTCTACCCGTTTATTATAACCTATGTTATAATTTCCTCTTGTTCCTAAAACATTCTTATCAATGGGTTTCAAACTTCCAAGCTTACAGATTACTTAATTTATAATTAAGTACAATATATTTTCCCTGTTTTCTTAACTGGTTTCAGATGTCCCCCTTTACTGATTACTTAATTTACAATTAAGCGTTCCTTTTCTAATCCCGTGTAATTAACATGTCACTTTCCCCAGTCATTAGAATAGAGAGATTTCAAATCTTTCTTTATTAAAAATTTTTGTACGAAATATAACAAGAAAACTAGCGAGCTATACATACTCTATAATATACACCTTTTTACTGAAAGAATTTTATTTTAAAACTCAATATGTACTTCTTTACATATTTTAAAACTATAACTTTTAAGATTAAACTTGAAAACACCATAAACCATTTTCCCAAAACTTTTATAATTTCAAGTTCTTAAAAGTTAGCAAATGGGTTAGACTCAAAGCGGATTTCCAATTTTCTAGGCTTTCCTATAAACTCCCCAATATCAATTCTCTCAACTATATATATTCCTAATCCATTTTTCTCATTTCAACCTTTTCCAATTTATAAGGTTTTCAATCCCACTAACCCAAAATACTAATCATATGGGATTCACTTTCCTTCCATACAAAGTATATTGTACACTCTCTACCCAATTTACCAAAGGGTCTCGAATTTCCATATTCATTCATTTAGTGTACAAAACAACATCCCATTTATAATCGTATTACGCTCATTCTATTTAGTGGGTCCCTTTATGGATTTAGGTATATAATATATATTTATATTTTTAAAAATACAAATACATTCACTCACTATTCATATAGGAATCCTAAACCTAAGCTCTGATCCAGATGTGACAACCCCAATTTCAATAGACCGATTTTTTTTAAATTCCAATTTATCGAAACTCGGATTGGTTTGCTTTGGTATCCTGCAGAAAAGACAGAGACATAAAATATGTCAGAACTAAGAAAATATCTCACAACAGAATGGATAAAATATAATATAAATCAAAGTATAGCCTTACCGTATTAATAATACTGCCTAACCAGTATCCAAAGCTATAATGTCTCATGTCCCTGCCACAAATCTAACCTGCGAGTATGTTATGAGGAGGGGGTCAGAACACAAGTTCTGGTGACTGGATTTAAACTATACACTTTGAATAATCGTACATATACCGTTCAATCATATTATCTTGTTTTTAGGTTACTTGGGTTAACAGCACTCAAGGCTTACACACACGATGTACCCATTTACTTCCCAGTGAATTAACCTAATACAGTATATATGTAGCTATCCCCAATATCGAGGTACACCCCATAGAACCCCACTCACACGGTCTCCACCGTAACACTATTGCAATATACGCAGTCCCTCATCCTATGCCGTGGTGATGTATGGACAACAATATTACGTTCTGCATATATCTATCATTACTATGCTACGAAAACGTACGGATTGCCGCCTTTGTTCAAATCAGACACCATAATGGAGTAATGCCCTCAAGTCTACGATACACTACTCAGAGCCGATATGCATGTATCTAGACTATCCACCATATGTATCTTCATTTGTAACTCGATGCCTCAATCGCACGTCCCCTAATGGGCATGGAGTTCCGTGGCAGGGAGATACAAGAAACACGAAACTCGCTCGGGAGCTTTTCTATATCTGTACGGGCCTGACTCTAAAGAGCCTCTATATACAGACATACCTAGGGTTTGTTTTTGTGGTAGATATGGCCCCACCTCGGCCCCTCCCTCAACTAGTAAAGACTACCAGAGCTAAGCGACCGCCCCTATGCAAGCAATCTAAACATCCATGTGGCGTCTCCCCTCAACCCTGTACCCCAATAGTGAAGGGTGAAATGGTATCTTGGGTTTAGCTTGAGTCTTTCGGCATCCCACTGGCTGCCGATGACGGGTATTCGACAGTCCACTATCCTTGTTGGTCGTGACCCTCTCTATCTCCTCGTGAGGCAACCGTTGAATCACCCTGGTGTCACCTTGTCACAACATCCTGACTGCATAGCTACATTTGCAGTCAAGGCCCATCCACCTAGTAGTTACACGTAGACCCAACCTCAGCGAGCACAGCCTAAGACATCTACCACCGCATAGAGGACTACTAGGAGCACCTTACGTCCACCAATAAGCCACGTGCTTCGCCTTCCAGTCCTTCGGATCCGTCAGAACAATCAGATGAATGCGCGCTTCCCTTATGCCTTATAACACCACGATGATCTACCCCATTGGGTTATTCACCTTCAAACGTGCGGACTGGTCTTAAGCGCCTCACTTTAATATGTTGTTAGACCCTATGTCTAAACATTATTTTACGCGCTTGCCTTACCTCACCAGGTTTCCATTTAACTTGGTAATTCTTATTCACATTGAATTCTTATTCAAATTGCCAAGTTTCTCTTGCTTATTAATTTCAGTCATACAACTTAATCCATTTAAATTTATTAATAAGCCCCAACATGTTATTCTCAAGATTGTGGCCCAAGGTCTGTAATATACAATCTCTTTTATATTCTTGTTTGATTTCATCATTACAATAACATGTTTTACTTAATATGTAATTAAGTATGTCCAATTCACATGTTTTCTAATTGATATGTCACTAACCATTTATGAATAAATATAACTTATTTTATTTCATAAGTTTTCCTCGTTCTTTCTCATTTAATCATAATTCCATTTTACAATGTCAATACAACTTATTGTTGTTTACTTATTAACTTAGTTCTACTAACTAAGGCCCATTAATAAGTTTCTCTACCCGTTTATTATAGCCTATGTTATAATTTCCTCTTGTCCCTAAATCATTCTTATCAACGGGTTTCAGACATCCAAGCTTACAGATCACTTAATTTATAATTAAGTACAATATATTTTCCCCCTTTTCTTAATTGGTTTCAGGTTTCCCCATTTACTGATTACTTAATTTACAATTAAGTGTTCCTTTACTCAATTCACCAGTTATCCCATCCTCTTGCTAGTTTATTATAACCTAAGTTATAATATTATCTTGTCTGGAGGACAACTCTACCGATTATACAACATTTTCATTAATGTTATTTATTTATAATAGGTTATTATCATTCCCCTTTTAAACCATTTTCTTGTACTGTTGTATTCCAGTATCCTTCATTTACAATAATATATATTCCTTATTTTAATTAAGGAAAACACTTCATGCACCTTATTAGTTTGATAGAAGGAATCAGTGATTTATTTTCCTAACGTATTCCCATCTAAATCCGTGGTAGCAAGTAATTTCTTTACTCTTCTTACTTTAGTTACTGTGGCCTACTTGCAACCATGTTCTCAGAAATAGGTCATTTAGGAAAATACATCACTTTTCCTTTGATCACACTAACTCAGTTCATTACATCCCTTCCTTTCTTATTTTATGAGTTAGACATTTAATTACCGTTATTGCCATTTATTCTTATCTTGTTACACACACACACACACACATACACACACACATATATATATATATAAGCACTAGACCTCTCACATTAAGCCTACACTTGTGGACGTTGGATTTTCCAGGCGGGTCCGGGCAGATTTCTACCACAAGTTGACTTAACCTCGTGTCTTAGCACCATTACATATTTTATTTTTTATTTTTTCACTTAGGCCTCTCACATTAAGGTCAACATTATTGGCTGCTGGATATGCCGGTCAGGTCCAGGTAGACTTCCGGCACTAATGCAACCTAACCTCGTGTCATACGTGCAATTACAATTTTCTAATTGAAATCCTAGGCATATTCAACTTTATTCAATAATTAATGTTCATATCAAAATTGCACTACCAAATTAAAGTCTCGAAACATAATATATGCTATGTTCCAAAAAATTCATTACAATTCATTCCTATTTCATAAAAACTTTAGGCATATTATCCTTTTTACTATAATCTAGTTTACAATAATCTAATTATGCATGTCGTCCAAATTTTGTCTATATTTCATCGCATGTCCGTTTTAACATATGTTTAATCCTATTTTGACATATAAACATTCAATCAGTTAATTATTCAAATCCATCAATATAAAAATGTCATTTATTCTATAATATGCCACAAGTGAAACATATAATTATAACAACAACAATTATTGCCCATGTTCTAACCATTTCTAACAAGTTTTTTTTTCAACATGTAATCATTCCCATAATTTAATAGATTCAACATATGAATTTCCTGATCTATTCATATTAACGTCCCAACTTGTTATAATAGCAATTTATAATTAAACTGGCAATTTCACAATTTATTAAAAGGGGAATGCTAAACGATAGTCATAACATTATCTGAAGGCAACAATTTAAACCCACTCACCTTTAAGCTTTCCCCAATTTTTGGATCCGGTCCGTTCCATCATCCATGGTTTCCTCTTTTCCCTTCGATTAGTTTATCAACCTTGCTTTGAATAATCTTTTATTAATGCTGGTCCTCTCATCCAGATGTGGATTCATAACTTTCTAGGCTAATATTTTAATTTCAAAATAGATCCGAGAAGAGAGAGAGAGAGAAAGAGAGAGCGGGAACCATGGAAGAGCTCCAGCATAGCCGCCAAATTATATGGTTTAGGGTTAGGTCTAGGGTTTTATTTATAGGAGTATGGAGCAAGCAGGACCCTTATATTTAAATAAAACTCCATCAGAGCTAACCACGTCATACGACCAATAGGAAACGGCCATGTCACAAAAAAAACGTTCACCAATCAAAACACGCCACGTGTGTTGAATGTTGCACAGGGGTTGACACCTTTGCTAGGGTGTCGACACATGTGTCGGCACCCCTATGGTGGTGTCGGCACCCCTGCCGTATATATATATATATATATATATATATATATATATATATATATATATATATATTAATTGGTTTGAGATAAATAATTGTTCGCATATAAAAGATTGGCATACACATAAGAGTTGAATACAAATGAACATAATTCAAATTAAGGGTTGCGCGCGAAACCCTTAATTTGAATTATGTTCATTTGTGTTCAACTCTTATGCGTATGCTAATCTTTTATATGCGAACAATTATTTATCTCAAACCGATTAATATATATATATATATATATATATATATATATATATATATGTATATATATATAATTTCCTTTTTTGAAACATTCTCCCAATTAAACCTCTTATTAACCCTTTTCATACTGAACCGCTGTTTAATTAAACCATCTTCCCGCTAAGCCACTTTTTAACTGCTTTCACACTAAGCCACTTTTTAGACACTCCCTTAAAAAAAATATAGCACTAGCGGGGATCGAACTCTGAACCTCTTGTATGCATGTCACATGTTCTAACCAACTGAGCTACCTGGTCTTTTATTAACAAGACTTAGAACAGTGCTAGACATAATTCTTTTCTCAACCCTTTTTTTCATGTTTAGTTGCAATAAATAATTTAAAGATATCGCTTTCATTTTAAATCAGTTTTCTGTAAACTATAGGTCTAAACTGACCTGAAAACTGCCACGAACGCAATGATGCTAATTTCGTGACCAAATTCTGGAAGCTCTTCAAATTTTCCTTTTAATTTCTTTTTAAATGTTCGCATCCAATTCCAATTGTATTGCATTGCATTTCTTCTCATTTCATGTATTGCTTGTAATTTCTTTTATTAATCTTTTTCTTCATTTCACTCATGAGCTTGTTACATGCAATTATATTATTTTTTTAATTTTTCCTTTAAATATATCTATGCATATAATATATATATATATACATATATGCATATTTTTATATTTTTAATTGCATTAAAAATGCGGGGTGTTACACTTCTAGCTTATGTTTCTTAAGCCCAATAACTAGAAGGATCTTTAAATTTCTACATTGACTTAATCATCACTTTAAGCCTGGAAAATTCTAGAAGTTGATGGTGACTTCAACAGAAGAAGGGTAAGCCAAATTTATGGTCAGTGGGATTGCCTAAATTGGTCATGAAGCTACCTTTATTCTACCATCCTTGCAGGAAAAGTGAATCCCATCGTGGTTAATTTTTATGGTTGATTTTTGTATGTTGTTCTTTTAAAAGGTTATACAGTTTGTATCTTATTTGATATTTTTTCGTTCCTATCATAGCTCCACTATTGTACTCTTGGATTTTGATGTTAACATGGTGTAACAAATTTCTTCCTTGTCATAGGTAATAAGGCCAATCAATCATTTTAATTGTAGTTGAAGTGCTTAGAATGATTGAGATTCTAATGAATGGATCTGACTGGCTATCCCTACTTCCTTTTGATGCCAAAGCTAACTCTACCAGGTGTTGCCAATCACATTTTGGCCCCGACATATTGTGATGTCCTACCCTGAGACACATATTAGTAAAGAGAATTATGAGGATGTCATCTACTAGTGCAGAGAATAGGGCTTGTTAGGAGCAATCATCAATAAGTTTTGTATTAAATAAACATCAAGAGTATCAATAAAATGCACAATAATTCTTTTCTTTTTATGGGTCCACACCGTTAATCTTTATTTAATACAATACTATAGTGGCTAAAAGGTAATTTAGAATAAACACGATTAACTTATACAATATATACCATAAAATAGATCACCCAACATAAGATGCATACACATATAACATACAACATGTAGTGTCATAAGAAGTTGTATACAACCACAATACATATACACAACGAGCCCAAAAAGAATATAGTATAATATTAGAGTACCTCGATCATAGATGAATATCTACACAAAATAGCTATCTGGGTAGCCCAAAACTGATTGGTCCATGACAGAAGCAAAAGACATCAACAACTACTGGAGGTACCTGGAAAAATTCAATTTGACCCGAGCATTAACGCACACGGGTCATTCTAGTCAACCATGAATAATAACAGGTATAAGGATAAATATAAACATGATATGGAACTCTTTATTCAAGGAGTTAGATGATGACAACACTAAGGGGTTATATCAGGTTAAGTTCTCAAGACACAAATAAAGGGGTAAATAGCCACTTTCTTGTAATAGCTCTAGGCTAAGTACATCACCATATCTAAGCACAATATGAACACAAGCACCAAAATCCACAAAATCAACATATAAAACTCAAAAGAGTTAAAACACCACCACAACGAACATCACACTCCAAATACTGAATGTAACACCCCACATCCATTAGTGTCACTCACAAAGGGAATGCACTAAGTTCTGTGGAGCATTTAGGGTAAAAGATGCAGATAAATTACAAGACAGATAGGAATTAAACAGCGGAAAATAAAACTTTGCTTTATTGATAAAATAGTTTGTACAATGATTTCTTTACAATATCAGAGTATCATCTGTCTTACAAAATAAAGAAGCATAAAACAACATTTATATTCCCCAATTTTTAGCAAGAGCCAGCCATAGCATCTGAAAAGAGAAACCAAGCAAAACTTCGACAAATCTTCAAGCTGGGGAAGAGTGACAGTCCAACTTAACCTGAGCTATACTATTCCCTCCTTTACTACCTTGGGGGGTGGGAAACGGAAGAAAAGAAGACGAAAGAAAAACAGAGTCAGACATAAAGCCTGAGTAAGTTCAGTAACTTCTAGCATGTGAACATGGAAAAACAAAACGAGATGAATTAACTGAATACAAGATTACACCATGACGATAGGGTCAGCAAGATTAGACAAGATAATCACAAGATATGCTAAGCTAAGATAAACTGGATATGCTCTAATACTTTCGCTGCTTCGTTCTTTCCTTGTTATACTGGTTTCTATATCTCTGCACCGCCTAACTAGTGTCTCAACTAGTAACGATAACGTGATCCCAATCCCTGTAGTTTCCATTGCCTTCAGGCATACATTTATTATTTATTACCTAGATCTAATCTAGGGTTTTCTATCAAGTGCTTTCTAGATTCAATTAGAGTTTACGCTATCTGCTGAACGCTTCTCGGATTCAGGGTTTATGCCACCTAGTCCAACTAGGGATTATGCTACCTGTCGAACGACGCCCCCAAGTCTAGGACACGCTACCTAGAGTGGTATATGTTCCTATACTTCCCTACGCATGTATCGCGAATCGTTATCGCTTGTCTAGATGCACATGTCCTGTAATGTGCAGCCCGAGTCATGTGGCAGGGCAAATCAAGAAATACAGAACTCGGTCGGGAGCTTTCAGATATCTGCCGATGCAGATGCTAAGGTCTGTATTTGTTCCAGTGGCTATGGTCCCACTTGACCCCTCCCTCAACTAATGAAAGGCACACCTTGAAAAATGAGAACTATACGCAGGCCCCCGGTGCCCCACTATCCTATGGAAATCCTCACCCATAACTAGATAGCAAGTATATGGTCTTTTGGAGTTCTCCGCCTTTCCGCTTCATGTATCTCGATTGACTCAAGATGGATGGTTGACGACGAGTTTCTATCACAGGGCTACCGTTTTCTCGCCGAATCACGCTGGTCCATCCTAGTCTTTAGGTTGCCATATTTTGCAACCAAGGCATACCCCTAGTTCTTCTATGCAGACCTTAACCTCTGTGAGCCCAGGAGGATCATCTGCAGCCTCACAAAGGGATACCAAGAGTACCCTCACGTCCCCTCGAAGACTCGGGCTTCGTAACCCAATTCGTTGGAGCCTTCTTTTTACTCAGACAGACATTCGCTCCTTCCCGTGTTATACTAAGAATTACTACTTAGTTCTGTTAACTAAGGTTTACCACTTAGTTTCCCGAATCGTTCTTTTCTTAACTAAGGTTTACTACTTAGCTCCTTTTAACTAAGGTTTACTACTTAGTTCTCTCTCCCGTCAATTTGGATTGATTAAGTGTCATTAGTCAATTCAAGCTAACATAACCCTCTTCATTTATCCTGTTAAACTGGTTAAGTGTTATCAGTAATTCATGTTGACTTAACCCCACCACAAACCAAGTTATATTGGTTAAGTATTTCTTATTACTTAACCCCACCCATTCATCCTGTATTGGTTAAGTGTTCCTTTTTAACTTAACCTTGCCAGTCTGTTTTAACTAACATGTTATTAATGGTTAAGTATTATCCCTTCACGTTTTAGACTTAACCCTATTCCTTTATCACAATCTGATGGTTAAGTGCTCAAGTTTACTTAACCCTACGGTCTAGTCCAGCTAACATATCAAATTGGCTAAGTGTATTAAATTTTACTTAACCCCAACCTCTAGTCCAGTTAACATGTTAATTTGGCTAAGTGTATTAACTTTACTTAACCCCCACCTTCTAGTCTAGTTAACATGTTAATTTGGCTAAGTGTTTTCTTAGTTACTTAACCCCTACAAATCTTGTCTTGTTACCATGTTAAGTTGGTTAAGTGTCCCTATGGACTTAGCCCTCCCATTCTAGCTTAACTGTGTTAAGTTGGTTAAGTGTTCCTATGGACTTAACCCTCCCATTCTTGTTCTAGCTTTAACTAAATAAATTAAAGCCACGACCACTCACATTAGACATATATTGTTGCGACTACTGGATGTGCCGGTTGGTTCCGGGCAGGTTTACATCGCAACTCAGTCTAACCTCGGGTAAGGCATATTCGTATTTTCTAAGTTCAAGGGTTTTGATTAATTTTCAAATCAAGTTTCGAAAGTAACTATCCCGTCCGTCGGATCAGTTAGGGATAGCCTGGGAGAGTAGGAAACTTGTATTTTCCAAACCCAAGCCTAGACACTATCCTCTCTGTCACCCTAGAACTTTCTGGTGTATGTATTATTAAAAGAGATGTCATTAATAAACCTTTCTTTAAATTGTTAACAATTTATCCTCAAAGTCTAACCACTTATCCTCAACGTCCATTTTCCCTTTTTAAAATAAATTTTGCCTATACCCTATACATTTGCCATGCCTACTAATGGACTTGTATTCTATGCCCAAATCTTGATTTGCCTATCTTACAGTTTATAGCAATTTAGATCCAACACCCCCATTTACAGTTCATGCAAAAACTAGATTTTATATTCTAGTTTACAGTTTATGCCAAACTAGATTTCATATTCTAGTTCACCGTTTATGCCCAAAACTTAATTTGCATACCAACTACCTATTTTGTGGCCCATTAAACCATTTACCATTTATGCCCAATGTATGTAAATTATGCTAACATACTTATCATGCTTAATTTAGCCACCCAATTCTGATTTAATATTCTAATTTCAGTTCATGTCAAAACTAGACTTGTTATTCTAATTTTCATCAAATTATGCCAATTTCCAAGTTTTGTCAATTTCAAGTTTTTCCCCAAAACGTATTCCCATCGTTCGTATAATCGTGATTCAACCTAGATCATAAATAGTGCTAGATTCGTGGATAGAAGGGAATGAGCCAGAATGCCATGAAAGAACGGACATAACAATTGGCATAAGATGACAATTCACAGGCACATAGATATGGTAATATTACGACATGAAAAGGGTTGAATAGTATAGGTTCAAGAACATGGGTAGACCGAACTTAATAGGTAAATTCCCAAGATCTAAAACCAAAGAAAACCAAGAATAGACAGAATAGATAAACATGGGTAGACCTAACTTAATAGGTAAATTCCCAAGATCTAAAACCAAAGAAAACCAAGAATGGACAGAATAGATAAACATGGGTTTAGACCCAATTTCATAGTCACAAAACTTGGACAACACTTTCCTAGTCATGAATCATAGGTGTTTAATCAAAGTTGTCCCTATTATGTCATAGGCAATAGTTTATGTTTCCTAATCAAAGGCATAGGCTTGTGTTCATGGTCAAGGAAATAATTCTCATAGTCACAGTCACAGTCATAGGCAATGTTCATAGTCATAGGCAATGCTCATAGTCATAGGCAATGTTCATAGTCATAGGCAATGTTCATAGTCATAGGCAAGGCCAAATTGGTCATCGAATCATAACAGTTCTTAATTAGGTCCAAAAATATAGGCAGAGATTCGAATAGAAAGATTTGGCATATTCTTTTATTCCTTTAATTTTATGTCACGAATAGAGAAAACGTTCAAATCTAAAAATAACTGACTTACAGAGATTAGATTCGTAGAAAAACAGTCGTTGCAGTCGTTTGAATCTTCCTTGAAATCCTAGCTTGACTTGAACCTCTTCTTGAAAGTCTTGAGCAGCATTTCCTCGTCTTGATTTATTTTATATATTATTTATTTATACATTTTCTCAGAGGCAGCATAAGGATAGAAAAGAATTGTGAATAGAGAAGGAGACTAAGGCTGTTTATATAGGATTAGGCGGACGAATCTGGTCAGAAAACGTGACCAAATACATCAGAACGAACCAGGTTCAGAAAACTGGAAAAAGCAGAGGGGTCGACCCCCAGGTCGACTACCCAGTCGACCTGGGTCTTGGGCGGGAAAATTCCCGCCCAGCCCAATCTTGGTCCGATTTTGAATTTTGAACTCGTTTTCTGACCTGTTCGAATTTTGAACTTCGCCGAATCTTCCGGAGGCTATATCTTCCTCATACGGACTCCGATTTACGCAAACTCGGACTCGTTTTCATGCAGAATTCCGAGACGAACGCAATGGCGTAGCCCGTTTCCCTTGATTTTGATTTTAAAATTTAACTCTACCTTGATTTGTGAATCCTAGTGTTACAGAATTATGGGGTGTTACATTCTCCCCCACTTAAAAGGATTTCGTCCCCGAAATCTTCAAGTTAGGAAGAATGTGTCCTACCATCCAATCACCCATCTACTTAACCATTCAATCACAGGCATTCATTGTCCTTAAAAGATTTCTAATGCTTTCATGTTCATATGCATAGTGTGTGTATATATCTTTATCTAATGCAAAATCAGACGGTCTACTGATTCAGTTGACCTCCTTAATGCGAATCATGTCAGTGTCGTGCGTCCAATCATGTATGCAAGCATCCCTAGTTATGTAAATACTACGTGCGTGCACAACCATTCATCCATATGCAACATCCATATGATAACCTATCAAGTTCAACTTACAAACAAATACATATCTGTAAATGCAATATGAAAGCGTCCGAACTAATCTAGTGCCTAATACGTATGCATATGCATTCACGAGCAACCATTAGCAAACACTTGCAACCATCAACCATAACATGTTTCAAATACATGTTTACATCCATTGGCTTCTACCTAAGGATCGAAGATATGACCTAGAGGATATACTTTGGAAAGAGAGAAACAATTATGCATAAAGCTCCTTAAAAAAAGAAATCAAGGATGCACCCTTAAGGAAAAGGGTACGTTGCTAGTATCTAGCCTTCTTGAGCTTTACTCCACTGTGTCTTAACTAATTTAACTTCACGATTGTGAAGTTTCTGACCTCCATTTCCAAAATAGACAGATGTCAATTACGGTACCAAGTGTATGTACTAAGATGATTAGAGGTCTCCCTCTTATCCACCATGCCATAACTATAAGGGTCAAAAGGTTACTACGTGCTTTTTAGAGTGCCTGCCACAACTATTCATCTCTCACGCAAACCATCCTAGTCGAACTCGACATTCTTCAAGTACAAGCCCCAAAGGCCTAAACCAATATCAGACAAGCACCTAAGGAATATCTCCTCTACGTGAGATGATATAAGCAAACTCGATAGCTATTCTCAAATCCCTACTAACCAAAAATAAACTGGTCGGACCACCAATTAGATTTGAGACTCTAGTGGGATCTTTCTACTATACAAGTACCATGGTGCTGAGACTCAACTATGGAAGTAGGTATGAAAAATGCGAAGCGCTAAAACCAAAGGAAAGAGTACGAACAGCAAAACTAGACTCTTCCAACAGAACTTTACTACCTTTCTCCTAGGTATGCTTGGTGGCGAAAGTAGGTACTTGCCCTTCTGAAAATCTTGTCCTTTGTCCTTTCTCTTGTCCTTAATTATATGCCCTATCATACCCTAGTAAAGATACTTCCTCTTGGCTTAGGTTTTATAATTCCTTCCTTCTTCGTGAGCTAAATCTACATCCATGAATTCCTCATCCTAGGGTTGTGCTCCTTAGCCAAACTCCTCATCTCCTTCCGTGTGTAACCATGTTGACAAATATCTCGAAAGTTGCTTCCATCGTACAGAAAACCCTACTAAGCTTGAAAGAAAACTGGCCGTAGGTGAAACAACTATGGCTATCGATGGAAGCCAGGCACGACTTCGCCCATTGATGAGGTTACCTCCCAGAAAGCCAGGAGCCCCAGAGACTCAAGAAAGAAGGAGACAAGAATTCAAACAGAGGAAGTGAAGATACTGCGTATGGCTTTGGGGAATATGCCTTTAAAACAAATCTTTTCTTTTTAAAATGCTTCTTTTAAAACCGTTTTGAAAATAATTTTTCAAATCCTTTATCTGATCTGGTAACCTTCAGCTCTGATACCACGTGTAACACCCCACATCCGTTAGTGTCACTCACAAAGGGAATGCACTAAGTTCTGTGGAGCATTTAGGGAAAAAGATGCAGATAAATTACAAGACAGACAGGAATTAAACAGCGGAAAATAAAACTTTTCTTTATTGATAGTTTGTACATTGATTTCTTTACAATATCAGAGTATTATCTGTCTTACAAAATAAAGAAGCATAAAACAACATTTATATTCCCTAATTTTTAGCAAGAGCCAGCCATAGCATCTGAAAAGAGAATCCAAGCAAAACTTCGACAAATCAAGCTGGGGAAGAGTGACAGTCCAACTTAACCTGAGCTATACTATTCCCTCCTTTACTACCTGGGTGGGGGAGGGAACGGAAGAAAAGAAGACGAAAGAAAAATAGAGTCAGACATAAAGCCTGAGTAAGTTCAGTAACTTCTAGCATGTGAACATGGAAAAACAATACGACATGAATTAACTGAATACAAGATTACACCATGACGATAGGGTCAGCAAGATTAGACAAGATAATCACAAGATATGCTAACCTAAGATAAACTGGATATGCTCTAATACTTTCACTGCTTCGTTCTTTCCTTGTTATACTGGTTTCTATATCTCTGCACCGCCTAACTAGTGTCCCAACTAGTAACGATAACGTGATCCCAATCCCTGTAGTTTCCATTGCCTTCAGGCATACATTTATTATGTATTACCTAGATCTAATCTAGGGTTTTCTATCAAGTGCTTTCTAGATTCAACTAGAGTTTACGCTATCTGCTGAACGCTTCTCGGATTCAGGGTTTATGCCACTTAGTCCAACTAGGGATTATGCTACCTGTCGAACGATGCCCACAAGTCTAGGACACAATACCTAGAGTAGTATATGTTCCTATACTTCCCCACGCATGTATCGCGAATCGTTATCGCTTGTCTAGATGCACATGTCCTGTAATGTGCGGCCCAAGTCATGTGGCAGGGCAAATCAAGGAATACAGAACTCGGTCGACAGCTTTCAGATATCTGCCGATGCAGATGCTAAGGTCTGTTTTTGTTCCAGTGGCTCTGGTCCCACTTGACCCCTCCCTCAACTAATGAAAGGCACACCTTGAGAAATGAGAACTATACGCAGGCCCCCGGTGCCCCCACTATCCTATGGCCATCCTCACCCATAACTAGATAGCAAGTATATGGTCTTTTGGAGTTCTTCGCCTTTCCGCTTCACGTATCTCGATTGACTCAAGATGGATGGTAGACGACGAGTTGCTATCACAGGGCTACCGTTTTCTCGCCGAATCACGCTGGTCCATCCTAGTCTTTAGGTTGCCATATTTTGCAACCAAGGCATACCCCTGGTTCTTCTACGCAGACCTTAACCTCTGTGATCCCAGGAGGATCATCTGCAGCCTCACAGAGGGATACCAAGAGTACCCTCACGTCCCCTCGAAGCCTCGGGCTACGTAACCCAATTCGTTGGAGCCTTCTTTTTACTCAGACGGACATTCGCTCCTTCCCGTGTTATACTAAGAATTACTACTTAGTTCTGTTAACTAAGGTTTACCACTTAGTTTCCCGAATCGTTGTTTTCTTAACTAAGGTTTACTACTTAGCTCCTTTTAACTAAGGTTTACTACTTAGTTCTCTCTCCCGTCAATTTGGATTGGTTAAGTGTTACTAGTCAATTCAAGCTTACTTAACCCTCTTCATTTATCCTGTTAAACTGGTTAAGTGTTATCAATAATTCATGTTGACTTAACCCCACCACAAACCAAGTTATATTGGTTAAGTATTTCTTATTACTTAACCCCACCCATTCATCCTGTATTGGTTAAGTGTTCCTTTTTAACTTAACCTTGCCCGTATGTTTTAACTAACATGTTATTATTGGTTAAGTATTATCCCTTCACGTTTTAGACTTAACCCTATTCCTTTATCACAATCTGATGGTTAAGTGCTCAAGTTTACTTAACCCTACGGTCTAGTCCAGCTAACATATCAAATTGGCTAAGTGTATTAAATTTTACTTAACCCCAACCTCTAGTCCAGTTAACATGTTAATTTGGCTAAGTGTATTAACTTTACTTAACCCCCACCTTCTAGTCTAGTTAACATGTTAATTTGGCTAAGTGTTTTCTTAGTTACTTAACCCCTACAAATCTTGTCTTGTTACCATGTTAAGTTGGTTAAGTGTCCCTATGGACTTAGCCCTCCCATTCTAGCTTAACTGTGTTAAGTTGGTTAAGTGTTCCTATGGACTTAACCCTCCCATTCTTGTTCTAGCTTTAACTAAATAAATTAAAGCCGCGACCACTCACATTAGACAGATATTGTTGCGACTACTGGATGTGCCGGTTGGTTCCGGGCAGGTTTACATCGCAACTCAGTCTAACCTCGGGTTAGGCATATTCGTGTTTTCTAAGTTCAAGGGTTTTGATTAATTTTCAAATCAGGTTTTGAAAGTAACCATCCCGTCCGTCGGATCAGTTAGGGATTGCCAGGGAGAGCAGGAAACTTGTATTTTCCAAACCCAAGCCTAGACGCTATCCTCTCTGTCACCCTAGAACTTTCTGGTGTATGTATTATTAAAAGAGATGTCATTAATAAACCTTTCTTTAAATTGTTAACGATTTATCCTCAAAGTCTAACCACTTATCCTCAACGTCCATTTTCCCTTTTTAAAATAAATTTTGCCCATACCCTATACATTTGCCATGCCTACTAATGGCCTTGTATTCTAGGCCCAAATCTTAATTTGCCTATCTTACAGTTTATAGCAATTTAGATCCAACACCCCCATTTACAGTTCATGCCAAAAATAGATTTTATATTCTAGTTTACAGTTTATGCCAAACTAGATTTCATATTCTAGTTCACCGTTTATGCCCAAAACTTAATTTGCATACCAACTACCTATTTTGTGGCCCATTAAACCATTTACCATTTACGCCCGATGTATGTAAATTATGCTAACATACTTATCATGCTTAATTTAGCCACCCAATTCTGATTTAATATTCTAATTTCAGTTCATGTCAAAACTAGACTTGTTATTCTAATTTTCATCAAATTATGCCAATTTCCAAGTTTAGTCAATTTCAAGTTTTTCCCCAAAACGTATTCCCATCGTTCGTATAATCGTGATTCAACCTAGATCATAAATAGAGCTAGATTCGTGGATAGAAGGGAATGAGCCAGAATGCCATGAAAGAATGGACATAACAATTGGCATAAGATGACAATTCACAGGCACATAGATATGGTAATATTTTGACATGAAAAGGGTTGAATAGTATAGGTTCAAGAACATGGGTAGACCTAACTTAATAGGTAAATTCCCAAGATCTAAAACCAAAGAAAACCAAGAATAGACAGAATAGATAAACATGGGTAGACCTAACTTAATAGGTAAATTCCCAAGATCTAAAACCAAAGAAAACCAAGAATGGACAGAATAGATAAACATGGGTTTAGACCCAATTTCATAGTCACAAAACTTAGGCAACACTTTCCTAGTCATGAATCATAGGTGTTTAATCACGGTTGTCCCTATTGTTTCATAGGCAATAGTTTATGTTTCCTAATCAAAGGCATAGGCTTGTGTTCATAGTCAAGGAAATAATTCTCATAGTCACATTCACAGTCATAGGCAATGTTCACAGTCATAGGAAATGCTCATAGTCATAGGCAATGTTCATAGTCATAGGCAATGTTCATAGTCATAGGCAAGGCCTAATTGGTCATCGAATCATAACAGTTCTTAATTAGGTCCAAAGATATAGGCAGAGATTTGAATAGAAAGATTTGGCATATTCTTTTATTCCTTTAATTTTATGTCACGAATAGAGAAAATGTTCAAATCTAAAAATAACTGACTTACAGAGATTAGATTAGATTAGATTCGTAGAAAAACAGTCGTTGCAGTCGTTTGAATCTTCACTTGAAATCCTAGCTTTACTTGAACCTCTTCTTGAAAGTCTTGAGCAGCATTTCCTCGTCTTGATTTATTTTATATATTATTTATTTATACATTTTCTCAGAGGCAGCGTAAGGATAGAAAAGAATTGTGAATAGAGAAGGAGACTAAGACTGTTTATATAGGATTAGGCGGACGAATCTGGTCAGAAAACGTGACCAAATACATCAGAACGAACCAGGTTCAGAAAACTGGAAAAAGCAGGGGGGTCGACCCCCAGGTCGACTGCCCAGTCGACCTGGGTGCCCCAGGTCGACTACCCAGTCGACCTGGGCCTTGGGTGGGAAAATTCCCGCCCAGCTCAATCTGGGTCCGATTTTGAATTTTGAACTCGTTTTCTGACCTATTCGAATTTTGAACTTCGCTGAATCTTCCGAAGGCCATATCTTCCTCATACGGACTCTGATTTACGCAAACTCGGACTCGTTTTCATGCAGAATTCCGAGACGAACGCAATGGCGTAGCCCATTTCCCTTGATTTTGATTTAAATTTAATTCTACCTTGATTTGTGAATCCTAGTGTTACAGAATTACGGGGTGTTGCACTGAAAATCTCATATTATAAATGGATTTAAAATCCAAATATTCATCACAATTTATGATCGTAAGATCAAATCACAATTCAAAAACATAAATCACAATATGGATCCAACACAAGAGGTATGCACGTGATATCACAACATAAAATAGCTTCCCACAAGCTTAGCCAAGTACTTATATGTATTCAAATAAGGTGCCTGACACTACAACCACCCCCGGCCGAGTATATCTTGACCCCCTTCCCCTCTCGGTCAAGTGAATACGTATACATGACGTATCCCGAGTCTAGCTTCCCCGAAGCAAGCACTGGCACATCACAACACAATATGCGTCACTGAATCATAGTTAGTAATCCAAATAGTGGTAACTGTATGTCCCATACCACACGTTCTCACTACTTGGTTTACTAGCCGCTTGTCAACTTCGCAATGAAAACACCGAAATTATAAATCACAATCAACAAATCATTAATCTTAAATCATATGAACGTGGAAGTAACCGATTTAGTATACCAACATGTCCCATACCATAAGGTTTATGATATTGTTTAACTTCCATTACGTCATCTCAAAGTGCGCAAAAAAGTGTGAGTTTTATGTAAGAAAGTACTTGATTTTTCTAAAATTAGTTTATACAACGATTTCCAAAAACCAATTGTTTACTTTTTTAAATCCTTATATATTCGAAAATATACTATCATTTTAAGTTCGTTTATTTAAAACTAAATTCACAAAATTATTTTAGCTTCAAAACTATAAAGAAACGATATATATATAGGAAAAACTATTTAGAAAATGTGCTCGTGTGTTCATCATCACCAAAACTCAACAATAAAATCACTAATCCTCGTCAAAATTTGGAGTTCGGACTTCGGCATTTAATAGCTTAGTTTAATAAGGTTATACAACAACAAAACTCAAGTGAAAACGCATCAGAAACTCAATAAAACACTACAAATATTTCAATACCAAACACAAGTAGATAGGCATCATGCCTGCTTAATAATTCATAGGGGGTCAGCCCCTAGGTCGACCGCCCAGTCGACCATTTCAACGGGGTATTTAGTTGTTACCAAATAGCTTTCGAATGCAACTTCTACAAAGGTTTTGACATATAAAAAATGCTCAGAATGGCTCAAAAATTTACAGGCACACTAGTAATAAGTTTATCTAAGAGTAGAAATAGAAACAACTCAATTTCGTTGTTGTGTGACCAAGATACAACAACTCAAAGTATAGCTTTAGATGTGATTGTGCACAGAGAAGATTTAACGACCAAAGCTACAGGATTTGTATGAGTTTTTCATAGAAGTTAACAAAAACACCAATTTCTCACTGAAATTAGAAAATGTGAGCAAACACTCACCTTATAAGTGATTACAACAAGTTTTACGAGAAATAGAGGGCTACTATAAGCTTCAATGTTGAAAGAATACACTTTTTATAGCTGACTCCCTCCTTTCCTTGCTTCCTCCCTAGGTGCAGCGCCTTTAAACATGGTGTACCACACTGAATGCTTTAAACTCCTTATTGTCAGCCCTCTTAACTTCATCCCAAATTTTCCTTCTCCGATCTAGTTTTCTCCTTCTGAGCCATTTGTGCCACCTTTGAAAGGCAGCATAACCCCTTCGTTTCAGCGTAGATCAAACCCAGTTTGATGTACTTGAGCTATGGTGTACTTGCTTTTGGTTTATTCCATTTAGTGTGGTAGTTGTGCTTTTTGGGTTAGTTGGTTTGCTTGAGTTGTCTAAATGTTTTGGGTTTCTGTATTAGTTTATGCGTTTTTGGTTTGTGTATTCTTGTTGGTAAACTTTGGGTAGTTTTAGTTTGTTCTTTCATTTTCTGATAGATGTTAGCCGTAGGGGTGTGCGCTGTTCTTTCTATTGTTTGAGTTCTTTCCTAATTTTGGATTGTGTTGCTAGGTTAGTGTGTAACTACCATTGTCCAGGAGGTTAGAGTGAGCGTGTAGTTGTTTGTAACCGTGAAAGTCATACTGATTTTGTTATATGCTGAGTGGTTGTTGCTATCTATGGTGATCACTCTGAAGTGCAATAGACTGTGTTGTTTTTGCTTCGGTGGGGCAGTGTGGTTATGGAAGGAAGTACTATGGAGGTGAGTATAAGGAGGTTACTCTATTTGGCTATCTGTTTGGAGTTGGGTTTGCCTAGTGACTTTCTACTACTATCTTTGTGCTTGTGAGTGAATGTGGCGTTGATTGTTTGCAGTAGTGTTTGGTGGCTAGTGCAGCTCCTTTTCAGTGGCGCTGTTTGCTTGAGAGCATATTTGGAACTATTCAACTGTCGGTTGAGTGTGATAGCCTAGGCTACTTGTGTTTGGGTCAGTTGTTGTAGATTTGGGACTGTTTTGCATTCTGTGTTTTTGTTAGCGGTTTGTTTCACTAGCGTCTGTGTGACTACCTCGGCAACTTGTGATGTTAATGTATATTTTCTATTTTTCTAGTTAGATTCTCACCCTGCATGGTTATTTTATATTTTACTAGGAAATGTATGTAGTAGATAGTCAATCTGACTATCCCATGTACTATTTTGTACATATTTTTTTTTTTGATGGGAAAGTATTACAGATCACTTTAAAAATCGGTTGGCCTTGCTAAAAAAAGAAACACTCATTTTGCTTGTAGAAACACTAGCTGAAGCATGCAAGAGAAAACTCTACTATAAACATGAAATCTTCGGTAAAATCATAGAAAACTTGGATTAGATTTGAGTTTAGGGTGTATTACCTACTACTAAAGGATCTAAACACTGAAATCTTGAGTTTGGTTGTGGATTTGAGGCAATTGGAGTTGAAAGTATGTAGTTTTTCTTACTTTTTTCTTATGCTCGTTTATTGGAGAAGAAGAAAGGTATGTACTTCTCCTTTCTTCCAGATAATTAAGTTAAGAAAGTGTTTAGGCCTACTAATGATTTAATAAAGGATTGACCTTCTAAAAAGTTAGTGTTATTAACAGTGCTAGTGTTCTTTTCCATATTAGCAAAATATCAAATAACTATTTTATGATTATAAGATGTCCTTGCTCCCATATCAATTAAGAGTCACGAAGGATCAGGTAATGGAAATACATGTACTAATATAAACTAAGTGTGAAAGATGTAATAAATTATATAAAATAGTAATGAAAAGTAAAATGACACCAGGAATTTTTATACTAGTTCAGAGCATCGTCCTACGTCTAGTTATGGACTCCTTCTGGAATTATAACTATTAAGAAACCTCACTTAACCCGGATGAATAAGTTTACATCGCCTAACCAACCGAGTAGGACTTTGACCATCGGTAGCAACCAGAACAAAAAATTTCTACCTGGATAAACTGCTAGGATTTTCTTATAATAAACAAAATGTAACAATCCGCTCGTAATGAGCCTAAATTTCGGCCCAGAAAAGGCCCATTGAAACTTAGAACCATTCTAAACGGATC
Source organism: Allium sativum (assembly GCA_030737875.1). Taxonomy (NCBI): domain Eukaryota; kingdom Viridiplantae; phylum Streptophyta; class Magnoliopsida; order Asparagales; family Amaryllidaceae; genus Allium; species Allium sativum. The sequence continues at coordinate 220,031,866 of CM060912.1, read as the reverse complement.
GTTGGTTCCTATAAGGGTTAAATTTGCACAAAATATATACATACTCTGATACTTCGATTGGAAATCTCACACAACGGAAAGAGAAAATATAGTACTGAAAATAAGATGTACCATTTATGTAACACCCCGTATTTCAACTACACTAAATTGGATAAATTGAAGAATAACTAATTTAATATTAATAATTAAGGGAAACGGACTACGTCATTGCATCCATCTCAAAATTCTGGTCAAGATAGACATTTGGTTTGCATAAAACGGACACCGTATGAAGAAAATATGAGAGTTTAAAGTTTGTATAAGCATAGAAGAAAAATAAATATACATATAAGTCAGAACCTTATCCAAAATCGTTCAAAAATTGAAAAAAAAGTGGCAGCAGTTTTCCCGCTCTAGGGGGTCGACCCCTCTAGGGGGTCGACCCCCCTAGAGGGGTCGACCCCCCTTAAGGGGTGTCGACACCGGGGTCCACCCCCTACAGGGGTGTTGACACCCCTAGGGTTGAGGTGGTAGACGATTTTAGGGGGTTGGCAGCTATATATACGGGTCCAGTTCTCTTGTTTTCTCATACTAAAAACAATGGTGGCCAGATACCGTCAGTGCCTGAACTGAATCTGATCCTTTCTTCTTCTACAAATCAAGTAAAAAAAGATTCAAGTATTTCAAGAATAGATCTGAGATTCAACACCAACAGTTTCTTTTCTATCTTCAAAAATTCAAACATTGTGAGTTAGTTACTTTTAGATTTAAATGATTAAAAGTAAACGTGATATGCCTGTGATTTGGATATATTTATGTGTTTGAATCATATTGGATCTATCATAATTTGTGAATCTATAATATTCTATGACTTGGATCTAAATATTTATCATATCAGATCTATTGAGACTTTTGAATCTATGACATAACTATGATGTGGATAATTTATCATGTCATATTAGATCTACCTTTATAGATCTAATTCGTTTGCGGTTAATTTATCATGTCATGCTAGATCTACCTTTATAGATCTAATTCATTTGTGGTTAATTTATCATGTCATGTTAGATCTACCTTTATAGATCTAATTTGATTGTGGTTAATTTATCATGTCACACTTGTGGATCTAAGTTGTAGGCCTAATGTGGGAGGTCTAGCCCATTATAACCATAAATGGACATGGTTATGAATTGGAATAAACAAGGAATGATAGTAACCTATTATCATTAATTACATTAATGTAATATAATAGGTAGGCTTGCCCTAGGGACAAGAGGAAATTATAACTACTGTTATAATAAAAAAGGAAAGAAAGCTTATTAGAAAACCTTAGTTAAGAAAACTAAGTTAATTAGTGAACAACGTCAAGTTGTAGTGATATGTTAAGCAGGAAACAGGTGAACTGAGAAGGAGTATACTTAATTAAATATTAAGTAAAACATGTTACTGTAATTATGGAATCATACAATGAATAATACAAAAGGGATTATAAGATTACTTCCGTTAACTACCATCCAGGGGTGAAGATTGTAAGTTTACTTATGTTAATTACAATCTAAAGAATAACATGTAATAGGGCTTATTAATGAACTTAAATGGATTAAGTTATATTTATATAAAATTAATAAGCAAGTGAAACTTTGGAAAGTGAAAAGTAGTCAATGTGAATGGGGATAACCTGTTAGTCTGTAATACTTAACCTAGTTGAATCCATAAGGGATTGTATGAATATAAACTAAAGTTGGGGTTAGGTAAATTTGATTGAACAATGGGTGGGTTAAGTAAATCTGAGGGAGTGGGTAATATATACATATAGGCCCACAAACTTAACCTCATAAGGTTATGTAATTAAAGACACCTAGTGGTATACATAACCGGTGGGAATAATAAAGTTATGTAATTAAAGAAACCTCTTAGGGTAAACATAACTTGTGGAAATGATAGGGTTATGTAATTAAAGACACCTAGTGGGGGATACAAGACAAAGGGGAGAGCTTGTACCATATTGTGTGGGACCCGTTTCAGCCAATAACCCGGAGTAGGTATCAAACATGTACTCCGAACTAGGTCAGAGAAGGAGCATGCTTATTGGATTGATTGTAAGAGATCCAAACGTGGAGGACGGTGTGGGCGGCACAAACCGACCGGGCCATGTGCGTGCATGAGCTGGGTAGAGGGGAATAAGACGACCGTGACACCTATAGATATAGGGTTGTGCATATCACTGAAGGGTTGCCACTTTAAGATGTGATATATCCTATGGTGGGGCTGGCACAGAGTATCTACGTGGATTAGGGAGACGATCGATAAAGTTAGTAGATAGGTACATCTAGACTTTGGTAAGTCTAGGAGTCCATTTTTGGGGCTGCATGTGGATTGTATAGGGTTAAAACCTCTCACCAGAAGTACGCCTAAGTCTACCATCTTGTACATGTTGGGGATCATCTCATTCTGGTTATACTAGTAGTAGTGCAGAGTAATCTTTAAGGAAGCGTATACATCATATCATGTTTATCTTGTCGTACCTGCCTTTTATGTAGTTATCTCTCTTATCCACTTTATGTGCCTGTCATGCTACTTTTATTTATTTACTTGCTAAAAGTAACTAAACTCACCAGACTTTATGTTTGACCCTTTTTGTTTCCTCTTCTTCCGATTCCCCTCCCCCTCAAGGTTCTCAGGGAGGGAATTGTCAGGCTTAGTCAAGATTTTGCTATCGTCTTTCTTGGAGCTGCTAGATGTACTGCTCAACTTCTATCTTTGCTACTATGGCTATGTTTTCAATTGGGGATAATGCTTCTTCTATTTTGTACTCTGATGTTTAAAAATAAGGCAGATGTTTTAACGATGAAATGGTTTTCATGTATTTCAGACAAGGGATGTTTTGACTATGCTACTTTATGATAAATAAAGTTTTTATTTTCGCTGTTATTTTTAGGTCTATTTTGTAATATTTCTGTTTCTGTTTGCCTATAACGCTTCACGAAACTTAATGCATTCCTTTTGTGAGTGACATCAACATACTGTCACACTTGATATCAAAGCTGAAGGTTACCAGATTGGATAATGTTTTTGAAAACTATTTTCAAAAAGGTTTTAGAAGAAAACATTTTCAAAAGAAAAGTTTGTTTTGAAAAACATATTCCCCAAAGCCATAGGAAATATCTCTCGATTCTCTGCTTGATTCCTTTTTCTTTTTGTCTGGGGAACCAATCCTTCCCAAAAGGTGTCCCCATTGCGACATGGTTCCATAGGCATGTTAAGACTATGGCACATGTCGAAGGGCAATGAAGTGCCTAACCTCCATCTGTCGTCGTAGTAGTTTCACATGCGACTAACTTTCTCGAGCTTCGTAAGGATTTCCATGCGATGGAGGCAGCTTTCGAGAGACTAGCTAGCTTGTTACACAAATATGCTAAAATGGAGAATAAGGGAGTTAGGGCTAAGGAGCACAGCTCAAGGATGTGAAAAATGATGGCTCGGGAAGGGAACATAGATAAAGTTCAATTAAAGGTGAAAAGGAAGAAGTTAAGGTTAAGGAAACACAAAATTAAAGGAATGGCCCAAGAAATGATGGCAACAACAACAAAAGAAGGGAAGAAAGAACGACATAGCTAAGGATAAGAGGAAGTGCCATAATTGTGGGCGAGGAGGTCACATGGTCAAGGACTGCAAGAAGAGGAAGAACGCTCGTTTCAATTGCGGAGAGACTGGACACTTTTCTAGGAGTGCCCAAAGAAGCAAGGACAAGGTCAAAGGGCAAGGACTTCTAGAGGGCAAATTCATGCTCTCGCGACCAGCGCTCCATATAGAGGTAGGAAAGTTTCCATGGAAGGTTTGATTTCTCTTTCCAATCATCCTATAAGAACTCTTTTTGATTCTAGCGCTTCACATTCGTTTATATCTAGTTCTGTAGTTGAATCTCTGCATTTAAATACTAATATGGTAGTGGATCCTAATGTTGTCTCAAACCCCATAGGTGGTTCGACTCATTTATCTATGATTTGTTGAGGTTTGAGAATATCAGTGTTGGGCGTCGAGTTCGAGTGCGACACGTATATGCTTGGGTTCATTGGCTATGGGTTGATTGTAGGGATGGACTGGCTAACCACATATGGTGCCATTCTGGATTATGAGAGGAGGGTTGTTAGGCTTCTGACTTGCCAAGGGAGGACCCTCGAGATTTCTTGTGACCCCAAGGGGTCCGTTATGTTGAGTTTCCTAGAGTCACTTGATGCATCTATCGAAGATCTAAAATCTGTTCCAGTAGTCCATGAGTATCACGACGTCTTTGATGAGGTTCGGGGTTTAACCTCAAGGCGCGAGATCGATTTCCACATATATTTGGTGGACAATGCAAAGCCAGTTGCATTGCCCATGCGCCATATGGCTCTAAGAGAAAGAAGGGAGCTCAACAAACAAGTAGGGGAGCTACTTGAGAAAGGGTTTTCTTTTGGGATAGGATGAAGAAAGATGTAGCAGAGTTGTTTCTCAATGTCTGATTTGCCAGCAAGTCAAAGCTGAGCAAAGGGCGGTAGTTTACTTCATCCTTTAGAGGTCCCGTAGTGGAAGTAGGAGAGCGTCTCCATGGATTTCATCAATGGTTTGCCTAGATCAAGGAGGGGCAACACCATCATTTGGGTGGTAGTAGACAGGCTTACTATGAGCGCTCATTTCATATCAGTTAAGAGTAAGAGGACGACAACATGGTTGGCAACAGTTTACGTTCGTAGTTCGTCTTCATAGAGTACCCTCCAGTATCGTAAGTGATCGTGATCCCATTTTCACCAGTAAATTTTGGAGAATCTTGTAAGAAGCATTAGGTACATAGTTATGTTTGAGCACCGCTTGTCATCCTCAGATTGATGGATAGACGGAGATGGTGAATAGAATTCTTGAGGACCTTTTAAGGCTGTTTATCCTAGACTTCGGAGGGACCTGAGAAGAGCATCTTCCTTTAGTAGAGTTTTCCTACAACAACAGCTATCAAGCTAGCCGCCTCATGGCACCCTTCAAAGCATGGTACGGACGACCCTGTAGATCACCGACTCATTGGTTAGGATCAACAGAAAGACTTTTACTTGGATCGGAGGTTTAGAAGTTACGCAAATGAGAAGTCAAGTTGGTAAAGGTTCAGTGGGGAGACAACCAAGAGGATGCAACTTAGGAGACCGAAGACAAGATTCACGCTTCGTACCCTTTTCCCTTTGAGGGTATGTTCTTAACTTCTTTCTCCAAAGGTTTTATTCATGCTTATTTCTATCATTTGAATATATTCTATCGATCAAGTTTTCGACCTTTAGTTAGGAATTCCGTGATTGTAAACATGTGTTTGAGACATGTTATGCTTGATGGATGCAAGTGGAAGCAAGTGGTTTCTAGTGGTTGCTCGTGGATGCATAAACACACACATTAGGCACTTGATCGACTCAATCACTCTCATACTGCATATGGATGAGTGTGGATTTTTCTTTCTTTAATGGATGAAAATGGATGTATCATCATATGGATGTTGCTTTTGGAGGATGATTGTGCACACATATAGAACTTACATGTTATAATAGGATTATCTGCATACATGTTAGATTCGTGGCACTAATATACATCGCATTAAGGAGGTCGACTGAATCAATGGACCGTCTGGTCTTTCGCATTAGTGTTGGGACATATACACACACCTTTGCATATGTTCATATAAGCATTAGAAAATTGTAAGGACAACAGATGCATGTGATTGTTGATGAGAAGATGGATGATGGATGACATGATACATTCTTCTTAACTTGGAGATTTCGGGGATGAAATCCTTTGAGTAGGGGAGAATGTAACACCCCGTATTTAAACTATACTAAAGAGGTTAAATTAAATAATAATTAATTTAATATTAAGAATTAAGGGAAATGGACTTTGTCATTGCGTCCCTCTCGAAATTCTGGTCAAGATAGACATTTGGTTTGCATAAAACGAACACCGTATGAAGAAGATATGAGAGTTTAAAGTTTGTATACGCATAGAAGAAAAATTTATATACATATGAGTCAGAATCTTATTTAAAATCGTTCAAAAATTGAAAAAAAAAGTGGTGGCAATTTTCCCTACAGGGGTGTTGGCACCCCTAAGTCTGAGGTGGCAGACGATTTTAGGGGGTTGGCAGCGATATATACAGGTCCATTTCTCTTGTTTTCTCAAACTAAAAACAATGGTGGCCAGATGTCGTCAGTGCTTGAACTGAATCTATTCCTTTCTTCTTCTACAAATCAAGTTTAAAAGATTCAAGTATTTCAAGAATAGATCTGAGATTCAACACCAACAATTTCTTTTCTATCTTCAAAAATCCAAACACAATGAGTTAGTTGCCTTTAGATTTAAATGATTAAAAGTAAATGTGATATGATTGTTATTTGGATATATGCCTGTGTTTGAATCATATTGGATCTTTCATAATTTGTGAATCTATAATATTCTATGACTTGGATCTAAATCTTTATCATATCAGATCTATTGGTACTTTTGAATCTATGACATAACTATGATGTGGATAATTTATCATGTCATTTTAGATCTACCTTTATAGATCTAATTCATTTGTAGTTAATTAACCATGTCATGCTAGATCTACCTTTATAGATCTAATTCGTTTGTGGTTAATTTATCATGTCATGTTAGATCTACCTTTATAGATTTAATTCGATTGTTGTTAATTTATCATGTCACATTTGTGGATCTTAACCTTTATCTATGTTTGTAGCTAATTTGAATCTGTCATTATTTGGACAGTTAAAACCTTACTTAGATCTAATTCTATTCAGAACATTCTGTACTTATCATGTTGTGGCTAATTTAGATCTTTCATTAATTGGACATATGAATTCTTATTTATTCATGCCTATTATGACATCCTTAGTATGTTAGATCTAGTTTTATTATCACATGCTCACTAGATCTATTTTTACATGTCCACCTTATCACTATAACAATTACATGTTTATGTCACTTTTGTTAAGAAAATCACTATTGTCATCTTTCCCTTTTATTGTTTATGGGTAGGCTACTTTCTAGCCTAGACATGATGCCAAATATATGTGAATGCGTTAGTTAGGGAACGGGGGAAAACATTAGAATTGGCATAACTTGAATGGCAAGTATGAATTTGGACATATAATCCATTATGAATAGGATTGGGTAAATGGGCATGAACACCTATAAAGACATATGTATAATTAATTGGTTAATAACTAAAATGCCTAGGATCACAGCAATTAGAAAACTGTAACGACACTTATGACACGAGGTTAGATTGCATTTGTGGTGGAAGCCTGCCCGGACCTGACCGGCATATCCAGCAACCGCAAATGTTGAATCTAATGTGAGCAGTCTAAGTGCACAAATACGAGACGGGCTAAGACACGAGGTTAGGCCCAACTTGTGGAAGAAGTCTGCTCGGACCCGACCGACATATCTAGCATCCACAATTTGTAAGCCTAATGTGGGAGGTCTAGCCCATTATAACCATAAATGGACATGGTAATGAATTGGAATAAACAAGGAATGATAGTAACCTATTATCATTAATTACTTCAATGTTATATAAAAGGTAGGCTTGCCCTAGGGACAAGAGGAAATTATAACAACTGTTGTAATAAAAAGGAAAGAAAGCTTATTAGAAAACCTTAGTTAAGAAAACTAAGTTAACAAGTGAACAATGTCAAGTTGTAGTGATATGTTAAACAGGAAACAGGTGAACTGAGAAGGAGTATACTTAATTAAATGCTAAGTAGAACATGTTATTGTAATTATGGAATCAGACAATGAATAATACAAAAGGGATTGTAAGATTACTTCCGTTAATTACAATCCAAGGGTAAAAGATTGTAAGATTACTTCTGTTAATTACAGTCCAAAGAATAACATGTAATGGGGCTTATTAATGAATTTAAATGGATTAAGTTATATTAATATGAAATTAATAAGCAAGTGAAACTTTGGAAAGTGAAAAGTAGTCAATGTGAATGGGGATAACCTGTTAGTCTATAATACTTAACCTAGTTGAATCCATAAGGGATTATATGAATATAAACTAAAGTCGGGGTTAAGTAAATTTGGTTGAACAGTGGGTGGGTTAAGTAAATCTGAGGGGGTGGGTAATATTTACATATATGCCCACAAACTTAACCTGATAAGGTTATGTAATTAAAGACACCTAGTGGTATACATAACTGGTGGGAATAATAAAGTTATTTAAACAAAGACACCTTTTAGTGTAAACATAACTTGTGGAAATGACAGGGTTATGTAATTAAAGACACCTAGTGGTATACATAGCCAAAGAAAACCTAGTGGGGGATACAAGACAAAGGGAAGAGCTTGTATCATATTGTGTGGGACCCATTTCAGCCAGTAACCTGGAGTAGGTATCAAACATGTACTCCGAACTAGGTCGGAGAAGGGGCACTCTCATTGGATTGATTGTAAGAGATCCAAACGTGGAGGACGGTGTGGGCGGCACAAACCGACCGGACCATATGCATGCATGAGCCGGAAAGAGGGGGATAAGACAACCATGACACCTGTAGATATAGGGCTGTGCATATCAGCGAAGGGTTGCCACTTTAGGACGTGATACATCCTATGGTGGGGACGACACAGAGTATCTACGTGGATTAGGGAGCCGATCGATTAGAGTAGTAGTTAGGGTACATCTAGACTCTAGTAAGTTTTGGAGTCCATTATTGGGGCTGCATGTGGATTGTATGGGGTTAAACCTCTCACCAGAAGTACGCCTAAGTCTACCATCTTGTACATGTTGGGGATCATCTCATTCTAGTTATGCTGGTAGTAGTGCAGAGTAATCAATAAGGAAGCGCATACATCTTATCTTTTTTATCTTGTCATACCTGCCTTTTATGTAGTTATCTCTCTTTTCCACTTTATATGTCTGTCATGCTACTTTAATTTATTTAGTTGCTAAAATTAACTAGACTTGCTAGACTTTATGTCTGACCCTTTTTGTTTCCTCTTTTTTCTTCCGTCCCCCCCCCCCCCCCCAAGTTCTCACGGAGGGAATTCTCAGGCTTAGTCAAGATTCTGCTATCGTCTTTCTTGGAGCTGCTAGATGTACTGCTCAACTTCTATCATTGCTACTATGGCTATGTTTTCACTTGGGGATTATGCTTCCTCTATTTTGTACTCTGATTTTTAAGAATAAGACGGATGTTTAAACGATGAAATGGTTTTCATGTATTTCAGACAAGGGATGTTTTGACTATGCTACTTAATGATAAATTGTAAAGTTTTTATTTCCGCTGCTATTTTTATGTCTATCTTGTAATATTTCTGTTTCTGTTTACCTATAACGCTTCACGAAACTTAATGCATTCCCTTTGTGAGTGACATTAACGGATATGGGGTGTCATAGTTTATTTAAAAACCACAGAAATACAACAGCCACAATTACATTCGTTCAATGGGTACATCAAATAGTTCATTTTCACAAGTTTCCAAAAGAAGTAAAGCGATAAGTACTAATAATAGCATAACAACTTCGTCTTCTTCATCGGATTCAATCATCACTTCATCTATGGCTTTTACCCCATCTACTGACCTGTTGGATATGTTGAGGAGAGGGGTTAGAACATAAAGTTCTATGTGACTGAAGTATAGTGTTACTTAATGTCCATACCCTATATTTTTAGCAGATTACATATGTCAATGTATGTCTACGTAGCACACAACAACACCAAGTTTCTAGCCAATAGGGTGGATATCCAAGTCAATCGCCCATTACTGTTTTTAGGGTAAAGACCCGATGAGGTGACATTCTCGGTCACTTATGGCCCTATTAAATGTGGATTCTTATGATCGTTTATTAACCTGAGGCAGACCCCTAGCCCTTTAAGACTCCGTCCTAATACGTTAATGTCCTTAAGTTTATAATCTCAATTGTAATATGAGAAGTAGTATTGCGAACATTACTACTTAACTGATATTACCCGGTAGGACACCTATGTCGCTTAAGACTTCCCTTAGATAGTTGGTGAGCATGAAATGGTCACATATCTTTCAATTACCAATATGTCCCTAGTTGAGCCCTTACAAGCTTTTAGAGGAAGTGGACATCCCCGTGAACTACCCTACTCCGTTACCATTTTATGCCTAACCACTTTTACAGAAGGAGGACCCAAAAACTTACTTCAAATCTAATAAGGATGGGACTTTGGTTCCACTCCAAGGAATAAACCGTCGAGGGGATCCAAGTCCTAATAACATAAACCAGAACTAGATAAAAAGAGAGTGAATTACTTAAGACCTTCTCAAGGCGTAGTAAACCTGCCTATTATAGACTCGTATATATAGTTATATATATACACACTAGACCTCTCACATTAAACCGTAAACCTGTAGATGTTGGGTATGTCAGTCGTTACCTAGCGGACTTCTACTATAAGTTGGTTTAACTTCGTGCCTATTGTACTAAGTTTTTTTGAATGGTCCATGGCACCTAGATATCTCACATTAGTTGGATCAACTTGTGTTGCTGGATTTGTCAGTTGGTTCCGAGCAGGCTTCTACCACAAATGGTAACTAACCTCGTGTCTATATGTCACTATTTATGTATATTTAAAGCCATTCTATATATGCACACACAAGTAATTGAACATATATTTATTATTGGACATTTCAAATTCGAATCTAACCTAACTGCATTTATTACGCTAATACAACGTTAATTACGTTTATGTAACTATAATAATAATAATGCCTAAATAACGTAAATATTCGTACAAATGGTGAAAGTTCTAACGAGGTGGCAATTGTCAACTTTTATCCCAATCAAGGCATAGAAATTAGGTTTTCCATACTTTTACTGCTACAACATAGGCATGATAACATGATGACAAGATAGCAATATAGCAGTGAATGGAAAAACATACATACATACATAAAATTTCAACTTGTATCCTAGGCACATAGACATAATTTCAATACTGAATTAAAAATAGAATATTACTTACACGTATATGTTTATAATTCATATTTTATCCAATTCACCCTTTTTGGTATTGTACACATAAAAATGTTTACATTTGACCAATTTCAATTGTGAATGCGTTTAGATCCAAAATAGGATCCAAACCCAATTCAAATCATGAAACAATCAAATCCAACTTTTTTAGGTTGCGATCAAATGATAATTAAAGGTGAATTACATAAAATAGGAATAATAGTAGCAACACCCCAATTTCATCTTTAATCCAATATTGAAACCAAAAATCCATGAAACCCAATTAATCATGACAATTCATACGAAATTACAAGATGGAGGATTTGGAGGTTTTAATGTTTATGTTGTCGAAATTTCCAAATCCTCTTAGGCATATCTATTCTCATGACAATGTACTAAAAATATGAATATGCCTTAAGTAAACTAGATTCCACTCATAGATTTAGGCGGAATAAAGAAAAAACTATGGTAGGTCTAGATATGCACTAATTCTTTGCATTCAAGCATGCTCCAATAATCCTCCTAATTATATACAAATAAGAGACATGCACTAGAATCTTATACATATATGTCTTATGTCAAATTCCAGAATATTAAACTCATTAGAATAGAGAGATTAAGAATAGAGTTAGAGAATTAGAAGAAAACCTTAACCTATTCTTTTATTTTTATCTGGAATTTAAAAATGGTGGAGAGGCAGCATAAAGGCAGGGATGGAGAATGATTAAGGTTTTCATAGTGTGATAGGAGGGCTATATATAGTTTCCCATGTGAGCATCAACCGTTGGGTTACTTAGAATTAATCCAAGCCTTTAATTTATATATATCCTCATAGAAAAATTCTAAGCAGTTAGCTTTTTTGGGCTGTCCAGCCGCCGAACAGTCGACCCTTAGCGGTCAACCAACGGTCGGCACCCCTTAAGGAGGGCGGTCGACCCCATCAGGGCTGGAACGCCCAATAAGGTTGTGTTGCTGAGTTGTTTATTTCATTTAATACGTTCCTTAGTCTCTCAATCTTATTCCCTATTTGCAATATACGTTGTCCCCATGATCTTATCTTCAATTCAGAATTAGTCCTCTCCCTCTTTATTTTTAATTTATCTTGGACACATACATATATATTATCCATTTAATTATATATACATATTTTCTACATTTACGGTCCAAATTAATTTGTTCATAACTTCTTCATACATTAACTGTTTTCAACATAGAATCTCATAGCGAATCCAAATAAAAGAATTTCGTAGCCAAATTCCTAAAGCTGAAAAATCTCATTTTCCAGCCATACCATTTAGTTGCTTATTTTTGATTATCTACTAATTAGTAACACTTATGAATTTTATGGGGTGTTACATTCTTTCCTCCTTAAAATGGATTTCTTCCCAAATTCTGTTTAAGCGGCGAAAAATAAACTCACATGAAACATCCATGTTGTACACCGATGTTATTTATAAATCAACCATAAGCATCCATGACTAGCAGTGATTATGAACTGCAGACCCACTAAAGTGAGCTCTGTCCTAGCATGTTGGTGTAATAAGTGATGCAATATGTATGGAAAACAACCTAAATATGCATATATTTCTGTATGAGTGCTCGGTGCAATGGTGCTGCATCCATTTACTAACATCCAATCTAGCAATCACGATGCATCCATAAACAATATTTCTAGGAAAAGTTACCCGTGAAAAGCTCTGGGTGAGTCTATCTCATCTTATCCTCAGTCTCCCATGTGCTTTCCACAGGGTCATTTCCCCATTATACTCGGACGAGGCGAACGATTTTGTTGTGGAGACTCTTGATTACAATCCTCGCAGTGGCATGGGGTACCCTGGACTTTAACTCGAGCTTTTCTATGTCCCCAATTTCGCCAAGCTCGAATCTAATAGCAGAATCATGAAGGCATTTCCTCAGATGAGATACATGAAAAACATTATGGATTCCCGATAAACACTCTGGGAGATCCACTCGATAAGCCAAAGATCCTATCTTCTCGATGATATGAAAAAGCCAAATAAATCTGGGAGTCATCTTCCTAGTCTTCCCAAACCAAATAGTCTTCTTAAGAGGGGATACTTTTACGAATACCAAGTCACCAATATTAAACTCAAGTTCCCTCCTTCGCTTATCAGCATACAATTTCTAACGGTCTTGGGTTGCCTTCATCCTCTGAGCCAAATCAAAGGCATCTTCTTCGTGGAATTACGAACGAAGTCTGATCCGAGTATAACCTTGTCGGTAGTTTCGCACCAACAAGTTGGCAATTTGCATGACCTCCTATATAAAGCTTCAGAAGGGGACATACCAATCATTGCTTGAAAACTAATACTATACATGAATTCCACAAGCGGTAGGTGCTGCTTCCAAACTCCTCCAAAGTCATTGATACAAGATCTGAGAAAGTTTTCCAAGATTCTGTTTACTTTTTATGTTTGTCCGTCGGTTTGTGGATGATAAGTTATGCTTAGATTGAGGGTAGTTCCCAATGCTGCTTGTAGGCTTCTCCAAAATTTGCTTGTGAATAAGGGGTCTCTATCACTTACGATACTTGGTGGGATGCCATGAAGTCTGGCTATCTCTTTGACATATAATTAGGCTAACGAGGCTGTAGTCCTTGTCTTCTTGACTGGTACAAAATGGGTGCTTTTGGTTAGACGGTCTACTACAACCCAAATAGCCTCAATCATTTTTTGCTTCTAGGAAGTCCATCTATAAAGTCCATGGAAATATGTTCCCACTTCCACGTGGGGATCTCTAAAGGCAGTAACAGTCCTCCGGGCTTCCCTTGCTCCTCTTTCACTTTTTGGCATATTAAACTTTTGGCCACAAACTCGGCTACGTCTCACTTCATTCCTTCCCAATGGAGATTTCTCTTCATATCCTTGTACATTTTATCCCCACCTGGGTGTATCGTAAATTTTGACCTATGGCACTGCACTAAAATTTCTTTCCTTAACCCTTCACCTTTGGGAACGTGAAGTCATCCATCCCAAAGTAAACTTCCATTATCATTGATTGAATAACTAACGGAATGAGGAAAGGTATCTTTTATTACTACTCATTATTTTATGTTTCTTAATTCCTCATCAAGGTCTTGTGTGCTTTGGATCCTTTCTCTTACGGTAGGTCTAATTATTATAACCCCAAGAAAACCATTAGAAGTGGTTGGTGAGGGTTGCAAATTAAAATTAGCGAGGAACTCTAATTATTTCCATTCTAGGATTGCATTCAAAGTCGTATGTTTTCTACTCAAAGCATCCGTTACAACGTTCCCCTTGCCTGGGGTATACTGAATCATAAAATCAAATGAGACAATAGATCCGATCCATCTTTGTTGTCTCAACTTTAGGTCACATTGAGAAAATAAATACTTAAGGGATTTATGGTCAGTAAAGCGTTCAAATTTATCCCCTAAAAGATAATTCCTCCACATCTTAAGGTCAAACACTATTGCGACGAACTCAAGATCATGAACTGGGTATCTCTTCTCTAGATCCTTAAGTTGTCTACTAGCATAGGTAACTACTCTTCCTTCTTGCACAAGGACTGCTCCTAAACGGTCCTACATGCGTCACTGTAAACGTTGAACAATTTTGAACTGTTGGGTATAATAAGGACAGGTGCGTTAGTTAATACTTCCTTTAATTTCTTAAAGGCTATATCACATTTATTACTCCAAGTGAACACCAAATTCTTCCTTGTCAATTGGTTTAATGGGGGTAGCAATCTTTGCAAAGTTTTAAATGAATTTCCTATAATACCTGGATAATCCAAGGAAACTTCTTACCTCTGTAGCATTTCAAAGTGTTATCCACTCCTTGATTGCCTCGATCTTTGCGGGGTCTACAGACAAGCCTTCGCTCGACACAATATGTCCTAAAAATATTACTTCTTCCCTCTAGAAATGGAACTTTGAAATTTTTCTTTCAATTGGTTCTTTCTCAATATCCCTAACACTTGTCTCAAGTGCTCTTCATGCCCTTTACGGTTTTTTGAAAATATATGGATATCGTCTACAAAGACTACCACAGTTTTATTTAGAATGCCCCAAAACACTCAACTCATGAGCTCAACAAAGAAGGCAGGTGCATTCGTTAGTCCGAAGGGCATAACTTCCCATTGGAACAATCCATCCGGAAACCCAAACGTAGTTTTGTCCTTGTTGTCCTCTGCAATTCTTCATTGGTGGAATCCAGCAGCAAGGTCTAGCTGAGAAAATACTCGGGCTCCTCCCAAGCGGTCAATAAGGTCATCGATTCTAGGTAAAGAGTACCTATTCTTTTTGGTCAATTTATTCAGTTCCCTATAGTCCACACAAAGTCTCAAAGATCCATCTGCTTTGGTGGCAAATACCATAGGTGCACCCCATTCTAAGGTACTTCGACGAATGAAACCTTTTTGCAATAACTCTGAAATCTATTTATCTAACTCCATTCTTTCCTTATGCATTATGTGCCTCAAATGTAGTGCTACAGGTCTAGCGTCCTTCTCTAGGTCAATACAAAAAGAGATTTCTCTATGGGGTGGAAGTCCCATGACTTCCTCGAAGACATCCACAAATTCACAAACTATAGGGACCGAAGATGGCCCTTCAGAACTAGGCGACAAGGAATATAATAAGGCTTTATCCTTGTTTCTAACATTACAAGGAATATTTAGGCTATGTCCTCCTCGACTACTAAGACGAACGAGTCTCTTATCGCAATCTAGGACGTCCCCATAAAACTATAGTCAGTCCATACCTAGGATAAGGTCATACCCCATAAAATCCAATGCATAGGCTTCACAACTCAACATTTTCGACCTCCAATACTAGGTCTTTGCAAAACAGTTCAAGATACTTAGATCCTCCGATAGTGTTGGACACCTTTACCGGACTATCCGAGATAGATATGGAAAGATTCAACAGATTCACTAATCGCTTGGAGATAAAAGAATGGGTTGTTTCGGAATCGACCAAGGTGTATACTAAATTTCCTAAAACAGAGGTTATATCTTCGAGTGCGGGATGCTCTTGGTCTTTTGGGGATCGGCATTGAATTGGTGCTGCTTCTATTGCATAGTTCTAGCCACTCTTGACAGCTTTGGGCTTTGGGCTTTAGGCAGTCTTTGGACATGTGTCCTTCTTTATGGAAGTTGTAACATTTTCCCTTGAACTCCTTTTTCGCTAACGAGATCGTACAATCCTTGGCCTCATGGCCCTTGCGATTGCATCTCGGACAAGTCTTTGTGTCCTTTATAAATCTATTTATTTTCTTGTTTTTCCATCATTCCTTCTTGTTTTTATTGGAGCTTTCTCCTTTCTCACTTTCCTTATCCTCTTTGGAGCTTTCAAGTTTGAAGGGTAGCCGTCTCTACTAGAGTTTCAAAAGTTGGCCCAAACGTTACTTGGGCTAATAGGGTTTCCTTCAGTGGAGAGTTCAGTCCTTTAACAAATCTAAGGGCTTTGTTCATGGGGTGTCTACCAGTCCTCTTGCAAACTTACATAACTCAGTGATTTTGGATATATATTCTTGCAGGCTCAAGCTTCCTTGCTTGAGGTGGATAAATTTCTCTAGCTGGATGGTCATTTCTGCCCTTGGCAAAAACTTTGCTTCAAAACGGGTCTTGAATTCAGTCCATGTAAAAATCCGGCCCTTGTTCTCCATCGATATTAAGTTCCACCATTCAAGGGCCTCATCCTTCAAATGCCAGGCCGCTATCATCCTTTTTACTTCATTGGGTCAGGTGGTAGCCTCAAAGATTATTTCACAGTCCATAACCCAAAATTGGGCACTAGCAAAGCCTTCCTTTCCAGAAAACGATTTCCCTCCAAGATTCGTAAAGGCCTTACAAAAGCGAGAATCTTAGCGACAAGAGCTGCAGGTGCCACCGGGGAAGGATTGGCAACAAGGACCTATTCAACAGTACGGAGATACTGTTGAAATCATTTTGGCAAGTATCTGGGCCTTGCCTGTTTACCCTGCTCAGTTGGGTTTTCATCCATTCTACTATCTGAAATGAAAAGGAAGAATCCTTAAGTGGATACTCCTGAGATAGTACTTAAGCTGAAAAAGGAAGAAAACGATAAAGATACCTAGTATAAATGTGTATGCTTATTGGGGTAAATATATATTACATATATAAATTGAAAATCTTTTTCAAAATACAAATAGGTCTCTCATACGTATAATTCCCTTATAATCGGGTAACCTAGGCTCCGATACCAAATGTAACAACCCACCCGAAATACGCCAAAATTTCGATCTAGAAAAGGCCCATCGAAACTTAGAGCTAAACGAGTCGTTGGTTCCTGTAAAGATTACATTTGCATAGAATATATACATACATAGATACTTCAAATGGAGATCTCAAACAGCAGAAAGAGGAAATATAATACTGAAAATAAGATGTACCATTTATTTGAAAACCACAGAAATACAACAGTGACAGATACATCTGTTCAATGGGTACATCAAATAGTTTATTCTCACAAGTTTCCAAAAGAAGTAAAGCGATAACTACTAATAATAGCATAACAACTTCGTCTTCTTCATCAGCTTCAATCATCACTTCGTCCATGGCTTTCACCGCATCCACTGACCTGTTGGATATGTTGAGAAGAAGGGTAAGAACAAAAAGCTTTGTGTGACTGAAATATAGTGTTACTTAATGTCATACCCTATATTTTTAGCAGGTTACATATGTCAAGGTATGTCTACGTAGGACACAACAAACACCAAGTTTTTAACCAGTGGGCTGGATATCCAAGTCAATCACCCATTAGTGTTTTTAGGGTAAAGACCCAATGAGATGACATTCTCGGTCGCTTGTGGCCCTATTAAAGGTTGATTCTTACGATTTCTTATAACCCTGAGGCGGACCCCTAGCCTTTTAAGACCCGTCCTAATACGTTAACGTCCTTAAGTCTATACTCTCATTTATAATATGAGAAGTACTATTGCGGACATTACTACTTAATGATATTACCCTATAGGACACCTATGTCGCTTAAGACTTCCCTTACACAGCTAGTGAGCAAACAATGGTCACATATCTTTCAATTACCAATCTGTCCCTAGTTGAGCCCTTACAAGCTTTTAGAGAAAGTGGACATTCCCGTGAACTACCCTACTCCGTTACCATTTTATGCCTAACCACTTTTAGACAAGGAGGACCCAAAGACTTACTTCAAATCTAATAAGGGTGGGTCCCATGACTTTGGTTCCTCTCCAAGGAATAGACCTTCGGATGGATCCTAATCCTAACCACTTGAGACCCAAACTGGATAAAAAGAGAGTTAGCCACTTAAGACCTTCTCAAGGCATAGTAAACCTGACTATTTCCACACAATAGACTTATATATATAGTTATATATATATACACACACACACTAGAACTCTCACATTAAACCATACACTGTTGATGCTGGATATGTCAGTCGGTTCCGAGTAGACTTCTACTACAAGTTGGTTTAACATCGTGTCTAGTGTACGAAGTTTTTTTTGAATGGCCCATGGCACTTAGACATCTCACATTAGTTGGACCCACCTGTAGTTGCTGGATTTGCCGGTTGGTTCTGGGCAGAATTCTACCACAAATGGCAGCTACCCTCATGACTATGTGTCACTATTTATATATATTTAAAGCCATTCTATATAAGCACACACAAGCAATCAAACATATATTTATTATGGGACATTTCAAACTCGAATCTAACCTAACCGCATTTATTACGCTAATAATGTTAATTACGTTGATTAAGTTTATATAAGGATAATAATAATACCGCCTAAATAACGTAAATATTCATACAAATGGTGAAATGTTCTAACAAGGTGGCAATTATCAACTTTTATCCAAATTAAGGCATACAAGTTAGGTTTTCCATACTTTTACCGCTACAACATAGGCATGATAACATGATGAAAATATAGCGGTGATGGAAAAACATGCATACATACAATTTCAACTTATATCTTAGGCATTAAGACATGATTTCAATATTGAATTAAAAATGGAGTATTGCATACACTTACAGGTATATATTTATAATTCATATTTTATCCAATTCACCACTTTTTGGTATTGTACACACAAAAATGTTTACATTTGACCAATTTCAATAGTAAATGCATTTAGATCCAAAATGGGGTCCAAACCCAATTCAAATCATGAAACAATCAAATCCAAACCTTTTTAGGTTGCGATCAAATGATGATTAATGGTGAATTGTATAAAATAGGAATAATAATAGCAACACTTCAATTTCATCTTTAATCCAATATTGAAACCAAAAACCCATAAAACCCAATTAATCATGACAATTCATATGAAATTACAAAATAGAGTATTTGAAGGTTTTAATGTTTATGTTGTCGAATTTCCCAAATCCTTCTAGGCATATCTATTCACATGACAATCTATTAAAAACATGAATATGCCTTAAGTAAACTAGATTCTACTCACAGATCTAGGCAGAATAGAGAGAAATCTATGGTAGGTCTAGATCTGCACTAATTCCTTGCGTTCAAGTGTGCTCCAATGATCCTCCTAATTATATACATATAAGAGACTTGCATTAGAATCTTATACATATATGTTTTATGTCAAATTCCAGAATACTAAACTCATTAGAATAGAGAGATTAAGAATAAAGTTAGAGAATTAAAATAAAACCTTAACCTATTCTTTAATTTTTCTCTGGAATTTAACAATGGTGGAGAGGCAGCATAAAGGTAGTGATGGAGAATGATTAGCGTTTTCATAGTGTGATAGGCGGGCTATATATATTTTCCCATGTTAGCATCAATTGTTGGATTACTTAGATTTAATCCAACCCTTTAATTTATATATATCCTCATAGAGAAAATCTAACCAGCTAACTTTATTAGGCTATCCAACCGCCAAGCGGTCGAACCCTAGACGGCGACCGGCGGGCGACACCCCTTAAGGGGGGCGATCGACCTCTTCGGGGCTGAAACTCCCAATAAGGCTGAGTCACTGAGTTGTTTATTTTATTTAATATGTTCCTTAATCTCTCATTCTTATTCCATATTTGCAATATACGTTGTCCCCGTGATCTTATCTTCAAATCAAAATTTGAATTCTCACTCTTTATTTTTAATTTATCTTGGACACATATATATATTATCCATTTAATTAATTATATATATATATATATATATTCTGCGTTTACGGTCCAAATTCATTTCTTCGTAACTTCTTCATACATTAGCCGTTTTCAACATATTATATATGAAAACGATTCAGAATCTCGCCACGGATCCAAATAAAAGAATTTCATAGCAAAACTTCTATAGTTGCAAAATCTCATTTTCCAGCAATACAATTTAATTGCATATTTCTAATTATTTATTAATTAGTAATACTTATGAATTTTATGGGGTGTTACACAATAGTAGATTGACTGCAATGTGCTCTTTAAGATAGCACAAATAAGTCATTTGATCACAAATTTCCTATGATCTTCTCCTTGATGATACATAGGATATAGTATATGAAGAATATGGAAGAAAATGATGATTATCAATAACGAGGTATGTAACGACACGGATTTTGCCCGACCTTAATCGATCACAAAATCGACCAAGACCGTTCAAAACTCGCATACGTTAACTTTGGGAATACAAAATATTAGAACAATAACAGCAGACTTTTATTACATTACAATAATATAACATCAGAGTACAGAATATCAGAGTACAAATAAAGTAAACTACAGCGGAAGATAAATTACAATAGATTTAATACATTAAACAGCGGAAGACTTCTAAGCTCTGGACACAGCTTTAGGCTTCGATCCAGGATCCTGCTAAAGAGAGAGATATCTGCAAAAAGCTACTCGACTGCCCGTGTGGAAAAGAGGGCACCCGAGTTTGCAAAGTGAAACAAACTACGAGTCAGTCATGGGACTGGTGTGAGAATTCTAAACTAATATAACTAATAAGACAAATCCAAGGACCACGCCGCTAATGCGGAACGGGTTTTATTCCAATGGATTGTCGGTGCATAAACTAAAGTAAATCGAGAAATAACGCAATGTCTTTTTGGAAAAATGAAACCATTATAAGACCCAAGTCCCATCACACAATGCAACGCACACCAGAGGATAGGGTTTTACCTTATAATGGTCAAAAGATGCTTGATACGTATAAAACGGATTTGATATTATTATTAGTGTATATATGTTTTTAATAAAAAGATTTGAATCATAAGTAGCAATCCTAGACGGCATGGTTACCATATAGCATGTCGCCAATACTAGTTCTACAATCAAAACCGCAAGGGCGTATTGGAAATTTGGATTCCATCATGAATCGAGGCTAGGGGCAAGATCCTCTCCGATTCGAGACACTCTAGCAAATGCCTCAGGATTCCCCGCAGTGAACCCTTGGAAGCGGTAGGGCCGGTCCCCGCCAATGGGCAGTGGATTAGTTATGCCTGAACACACGTTTCCCGGTCCCTTTAGACCTATAGTATGACCACCAACGGCCTATAAAAAAAAACGAGGCGCCTCAAAATCCATCATCCACATAAGTAAAATGTCAAGGCTGGCAGGTCGCTGACACCACTCTAGCTAGAAAGAAACGTGTGCACTCCCTACGGTCCATATCTCGTTTTTGACTCATACCGGGGTGTGAGGCTCGCGAAGTCACGATATACACAAAGCTATGCCTAAATAGACTATGCTTTGATCATCAACCACAAGGCCCTGCTTTTCAACAAAAGCCTTGATCAATGCATCTTAGTATGCCACATTGTCAGTCCATACTATACCATTGATTTCTACCAATATATAACCTCTAAGCTCGTATGTCTCAGAGAAGGGTGTTAACCACCAAACAGATATATATTAAGAGAGATCAACGAATGTAGTATAAGGGACTACAACGTCAGACATACATTCCATTTATAAACTTATGCCCTGGGTCTGGGCGAAAGTCAAATCCGTGCAATCAACACTACGTCCGGACGGCTACTACTGTCGCCCCTTCAAGGTAGCTACTCCCATCATGGGTCTCAATAGCAACACACCCATTCGATGTGAAGATCGTCGGTCTTCAATCACCGTCTTCAACTCTTCGAACGTTGTATCATTATTTGGAATGAGAGTAAACTCGGACTTTCCAAATAATTCTCGCATATATAAATTTGCAAACCATTCTATATCGTTATTTATTCTTTTATAAATATCGTCCATTCATTTCATGTATATATATATCGTCCATTCATTTCATAAATATCGTCCATTCATTTCATGCATATAAATATATCGTCCATTCATTTCATATGCAGTAATACTACTCTAAACATGAATTTTTATTTCATATGCGGTTTCTTGATTATGCATTTCATATGCGACTTCATGCTTTTTAAAACATGTTAAATTTTCATATGCGGTTCATGCTTCTAAATCATGTTTCATTTCATATTTATATCTTTTTATTCGCATGTGAAATGTAAATAAAAATTTCATTCTTATTTTCATTCTTTTTATTTACATATGAAATGTAAATAAAAGTTTCATTACTTTTATTTATATAGAATATATAAATAATATAACCATTTCATGTTTTCATTCATTTATTCATTTATAACATGAAAATATTCATTGCTTTATGGTTCATTTTCCATTTTCGATCACTTTCTTAATTCAGTGATCTTAACTACTTAATTCCTTTTCAATCAAATTAAAGATTTAATTAAAATTTTATTTAGTTTTAATCTTCCAAAGTCATTATTAAATGATTATTCAATTTCTAGGGAATTAATTCTATCATAAATTCGGTTTAAAGAATAAATGTTATTTAAAACATAATTCACGATAAACCCAAATTTAGATTTCATAAATTTCCCATTTAATTTATATAATTAGACATCATTTATTTCAGAGTATTTCATTTAATCTTAAATAAAATATTAATCATCTTCGATTTCCTTTATAAAATGTATAACATAATTTATACGGGTTAAAATGGAGTTACTATTTTTTAAATGGACCGAATGGCCCAATTCATTTTCCTTATCCATTTATTATGTTTATCTTTACATTTTATTATTTAATAGCGGGCCAGACATCTCACATTAGGCCTACAACTTGTGGATGCTGGATATGCCGGTTGGTTCCGGGCAGACTTCTACCACAGGTTGGGCTTAACCTCGTGTCTTGACCCAATTCGTATTTGCTCACTTGGACCTCTCACATTAGGCCCAACATTTATGGCTGCTGGATATGCCGGTTGGTTCCGGGCAGACTTCCGCCATAAATGTGACCTAACCTCGTGTCCAGGTACAATTAATAATTATAATTATAATTATCTCTTAAAAGTATTATTTTAAAACATTTCATATTTTAGAATATCTAATTTCTAAAATATCATTCATTCTCTTACTTATCCTTTCATTTCAGTAAACATTAATCTTTCCATATTAATATCATAAAACTATTCCCAAAATGTTTCAATTGTAATATCAAAACTTACCATTTTAATATTAAATGAAATCTTCCTCAATTAATCCATTTATGTTAAATTTTAAAATCAAATCTTCTAAATTTACAAGTTAACATAAAAACGAGATTTTTCAATTCAAATCTTCATTATTATAATTGGAATGAAATCTTATCAATTTAAACTTTTTATTTCATCCTTTTTAAATGTGCAATCTTCTTAATTAAATCGTCCATTAATTCCATTAATTGAGTAAATAATGAAAATATTTCAAGTTCCTCAATAACGCTAATTATATATTCACTTTCATGTACAACTTTCATGTGCAATATCCATATTTTTTTTTTTTTATATTTAATCAGAAACACTACGAATATATTTATTTACATATTTTACTTAAAAACGCTTAAAATAAACTTGCATTCATGTTTTTGACATAACAATAAAAATAAAGTTGCATTCATATTTTTATGTAAATAAAAATAAATAAAGTTTCATTCATATTTTAACAGAACGATGCAAATAAAGTTTGCATTTATATTTTATCAAAACAGTGTAAATAAGTTTGCATTCTTATCTTATCAAAAACAATGCAATTAATGTTGCATTTATATTTTATAATAAACAATGCAATTAAGTTTGCATTCTTATTTTATTAACAATAATGAAATTGTAATTATTTTCTAAATTTACCTAACGCGCTAAAAATAAGTTATCAATCTTATTTTAACTTAAACAATGAAAATATATTTATTTTCTACTTTCACTTAACGCGCTAAAAAAAAAATATAACAACACTCATATTTTTACATAAACGTTGGAAATAAGGTTGCATTCCTATTGTGACATTAACTATGAAAATAAGTTTATTTTCTTAAATTTTATTAAGACGCTAAGACTATTTTAATAATCTTATTCTTACTTAAGTGCTAAAATATAATACAAATTTGCTATTTACACTCACGCACTAAAATGTGGTTATTTTCCTATTTACATGACCGCACTAAAATTTTGGTCATCTTCCAATTCACATGGCCGCATACAAAAATTAATAACACACAGAATATGGTGTCGCGCTTGCATATCAATAAAATGATAAATAACATAATATGGGGTGTTCAAATCCATTCCAAACCATTCAATGAGCAACATGTAGATTGATGTTAAGCATTCATGTCGACAAACAATAATGACAACATACAATATGGTATTAAGTCTTCATGTCATCGCATATAATAACATCATAAGATGTAGTGTCGCATTTTTGTGTCAAGATCCCAACTTTGTTTTTTTTTCATCTAAATAAAATAAGATTTTTTTTTTCCGTACGTGTTATAAAAATCCTAACTTGATTTATAAATATAATTAAAAGATTTAAACTTTCTTTTATAATATAAAAATCCTATCTTTATAAATTTTAAATAAAGATCTAATCTTTATTCTTAACACATCATACAATAAAAGATCAATTTTTTTATTCTCAAAACAACATAAAACACAAAATCTAATTTTTTTATCGTCAAAACAACATAAAAAAAAAAAAAAAAGATCAAATCCATTCGTGTAGATTCCAACAACGCAATTCATATGACAATCATCCAAACACAAATCCAAACCCAAGCATCACATGTAGTCATACATCACGGATCTAGTTCACTTCTCATTAAATTATTTAAATAACAAAAAATAATAATTAAATTAAAAATAGAATCTCACATTGATTTTTGCTGAAAATTTGACTGTCTCGGATTCAGCTCTGGTCTGCGCCATCGCGAAGAGCTCGGAAAGACGAGTCCAACGCAATTTACGGTTCGTCAATCGGACCTCGTACGAGAGAGTTATGATTTATTAAAGTTGGACATAATTAAATAATTAATTAATATTCGTGAAAAATACCTAAAAATTTCACTGTCTCAGAATTGGACAAAATTAGTGTCCACGCGTCCATCTCGTCGCCACGATCCCAACGCACCTGAAATCGTCGATTTTCGACTTCGTATGAGTGAGTTATGCAATTTTAAAGTTCTGGAAATTAATTAAATAATTCAAAAATAAAATAGAAAATACCCTCAGCCCATTGACCGAAAAACACTGTTCACTGCCGAACTTTGACCGCACTTTGCCGCTGCCTCGGGCCACCTGACGCCACGGGACCACCGCCAATGTCTTCGTCTTGGCGAGACGCACCACCACCAGAAAGAGCCGCCCCTAAAGCTTCTCCGATCATCGGGAAATCGCCTAGAAAGGATTTCGCCTCGCGGGTCCCACAGGCCGCCTCACACCTCCAAACTGCCTGAAATTTTCTGAGCATCTTCGTCTTGCGTAGACGAAGAACTTCCGTGTTCGTGACTTCGTCTAATTCTTCCTCGATTCACGGGAATTTCTTGATTTACGTTTTGAGTTTCTGAATTTCGAAAACAGCGAGCTTTAAGACGAGATTCCGGCGAATCCGAGCGCTGTTTGACAAAACCGACTACACCATTAGCTTCGTATCGTCGAGACCTTCGATAAAACATATAATTTGCTATGGTTTGAAGAGATTTTATTTTTTTATGAATTTTAGAGGAAGAGGGAGCCGCCATGGAAATTGAGAAAAAATGATGGAAAAGAAAGTGGCTGCTGTGCATTTCGAATTTCAGCCCTAAACTCAGAAAAAAAAGATAATATATACCATGGGTTTAATTTTGGTTTGGGCCCAAATATCATTATGTGCCCAATTACTCAATTTTCAACTGTTTCCTTCAATTCAAAAATTCTTATAAATACATGCTGATTTCAAAATTAATAAAATTTTAAACATAATTATTTCAGGTCATTACGAACCCAATGAACCTGATTTCGTAGTTTTCCGAGTCCGTATGAATTTATTATGAATTTCCGAAGTCTGAAAATAGGCTGTATTTCCACTGTAAAAATTATACAGGCCACAAAATAATTCCAAAAATTATAAATTTTAGAATTTTACCTTAATTTAATATTCCGAATCCAAAGAAACTGGTCTCGTCGAATTCGGAGTTCGTTTGCAAAAATTCTATTTTTCAGGCGTATATTTTTAATATTTAAAAATACCAAAAATAGTGGAATTTTTTCGAAACTCAAAAATATAAGTTCTTATAGTCATTTTTATATGTAAATAACATTCTAAAACCAATGGAGATGGTTTCGGGTCCTAATTCCTTATTCTGCAAAATGTAGCATTTTGGCCCTTATAAATTTCATAGCGACCATTCTAGATTTTAATTTTGACATAACTTTTGAATCCCGTTATGAAATTTCGATTTTTCGGATTCGTTGGAAAGATAAATTTAAATAGATTCTAATATTTTTGGTTTCACTAAAATCCGTTAAATTTTGCATCCTGTACGGTCAGTCAAAGTTCAAGTTTGACTTTTCAAACTACCGCGTTATTTCTAACTCTTTTTATAATAAAAATTAAATCATTCATTCTAACTTCGATTTGAATCAAATTTGTGATCATTATTATTTAAATAAATTATTTTATATTGTCAAAATTCATTAAAATTTTCTAAAATAAAATTTTTAAATTGGTCCTGATTTTTGCGGGTTGTTACAATCGCCCCCACTTAAAAACTTTTCGTCCTCGAAAAGGAACTAGGCTAAAAGTTGTTTAATTAACTAACTAAATTTTAATTTCTCTTATTAATTTCATTTGTTGACTAACTTATCAAATATACATACTCTTTTATATATTTAAAAATCATATTTTCAGAAATAGATTATATAATCAAAAATACGCTAATCATAAGCTTATCACTCTGAACTCATTCTAGGGCATTACTAACCCCATCTCTAATGAGTTTTCTCATCCTAGGATACTGCTGATCCTATCTCTAATGAGTATTCTTATTGGATATTACTAATCCAATTCTCTGATGAGTCTTTTGTTCAGTTCTAACGAGTTGTACCCCAAAGATTTGAGCTAACCAAAGCTCTGATACCACCTGTAACGACATGGATTTTGCCCGACCTTAATCGATCACAAAATCGACCAAGACCGTTCAAAACTCGCATACGTTAACTTTGGGAATACAAAATATTAGAACAATAACAGCAGACTTTTATTACATTACAATAATATAACATCAGAGTACAGAATATCAGAGTACAAATAAAGTAAACTACAGCGGAAGATAAATTACAATAGATTTAATACATTAAACAGCGGAAGACTTCTAAGCTCTGGACACAGCTTTAGGCTTCGATCCAGGATCCTGCTAAAGAGAGAGATATCTGCAAAAAGCTACTCGACTGCCCGTGTGGAAAAGAGGGCACCCGAGTTTGCAAAGTGAAACAAACTACGAGTCAGTCATGGGACTGGTGTGAGAATTCTAAACTAATATACAAATCCAAGGACCACGCCGCTAATGCGGAACGGGTTTTATTCCAATGGATTGTCGGTGCATAAACTAAAGTAAATCGAGAAATAACGCAATGTCTTTTTGGAAAAATGAAACCATTATAAGACCCAAGTCCCATCACACAATGCAACGCACACCAGAGGATAGGGTTTTACCTTATAATGGTCAAAAGATGCTTGATACGTATAAAACGGATTTGATATTATTATTAGTGTATATATGTTTTTAATAAAAAGATTTGAATCATAAGTAGCAATCCTAGACGGCATGGTTACCATATAGCATGTCGCCAATACTAGTTCTACAATCAAAACCGCAAGGGCGTATTGGAAATTTGGATTCCATCATGAATCGAGGCTAGGGGCAAGATCCTCTCCGATTCGAGACACTCTAGCAAATGCCTCAGGATTCCCCGCAGTGAACCCTTGGAAGCGGTAGGGCCGGTCCCCGCCAATGGGCAGTGGATTAGTTATGCCTGAACACACGTTTCCCGGTCCCTTTGGACCTATAGTATGACCACCAACGGCCTATAAAAAAAACGAGGCGCCTCAAAATCCATCATCCACATAAGTAAAATGTCAAGGCTGGCAGGTCGCTGACACCACTCTAGCTAGAAAGAAACGTGTGCACTCCCTACGGTCCATATCCCGTTTTTGACTCATACCGGGGTGTGAGGCTCGCGAAGTCACGATATACACAAAGCTATGCCTAAATAGACTATGCTTTGATCATCAACCACAAGGCCCTGCTTTTCAACAAAAGCCTTGATCAATGCATCTTAGTATGCCACATTGTCAGTCCATACTATACCATTGATTTCTACCAATATATAACCTCTAAGCTCGTATGTCTCAGAGAAGGGTGTTAACCACCAAACAGATATATATTAAGAGAGATCAACGAATGTAGTATAAGGGACTACAACGTCAGACATACATTCCATTTATAAACTTATGCCCTGGGTCTGGGCGAAAGTCAAATCCGTGCAATCAACACTACGTCCGGACGGCTACTACTGTCGCCCCTTCAAGGTAGCTACTCCCATCATGGGTCTCAATAGCAACACACCCATTCGATGTGAAGATCGTCGGTCTTCAATCACCGTCTTCAACTCTTCGAACATCGTATCATTATTTGGAATGAGAGTAAACTCGGACTTTCCAAATAATTCTCGCATATATAAATTTGCAAACCATTCTATATCGTTATTTATTCTTTTATAAATATCGTCCATTCATTTCATGTATATATATATCGTCCATTCATTTCATAAATATCGTCCATTCATTTCATGCATATAAATATATCGTCCATTCATTTCATATGCAGTAATACTACTCTAAACATGAATTTTTATTTCATATGCGGTTTCTTGATTATGCATTTCATATGCGACTTCATGCTTTTTAAAACATGTTAAATTTTCATATGCGGTTCATGCTTCTAAATCATGTTTCATTTCATATTTATATCTTTTTATTCGCATGTGAAATGTAAATAAAAATTTCATTCTTTTTATTTACATATGAAATGTAAATAAAAGTTTCATTACTTTTATTTATATAGAATATATAAATAATATAACCATTTCATGTTTTCATTCATTTATTCATTTATAACATGAAAATATTCATTGCTTTATGGTTCATTTTCCATTTTCGATCACTTTCTTAATTCAGTGATCTTAACTACTTAATTCCTTTTCAATCAAATTAAAGATTTAATTAAAATTTTATTTAGTTTTAATCTTCCAAAGTCATTATTAAATGATTATTCAATTTCTAGGGAATTAATTCTATCATAAATTCGGTTTAAAGAATAAATGTTATTTAAAACATAATTCACGATAAACCCAAATTTAGATTTCATAAATTTCCCATTTAATTTATATAATTAGACATCATTTATTTCAGAGTATTTCATTTAATCTTAAATAAAATATTAATCATCTTCGATTTCCTTTATAAAATGTATAACATAATTTATACGGGTTAAAATGGAGTTACTATTTTTTAAATGGACCGAATGGCCCAATTCATTTTCCTTATCCATTTATTATGTTTATCTTTACATTTTATTATTTAATAGCGGGCCAGACATCTCACATTAGGCCTACAACTTGTGGATGCTGGATATGCCGGTTGGTTCCGGGCAGACTTCTACCACAGGTTGGGCTTAACCTCGTGTCTTGACCCAATTCGTATTTGCTCACTTGGACCTCTCACATTAGGCCCAACATTTATGGCTGCTGGATATGCCGGTTGGTTCCGGGCAGACTTCCGCCATAAATGTGACCTAACCTCGTGTCCAGGTACAATTAATAATTATAATTATAATTATCTCTTAAAAGTATTATTTTAAAACATTTCATATTTTAGAATATCTAATTTCTAAAATATCATTCATTCTCTTACTTATCCTTTCATTTCAGTAAACATTAATCTTTCCATATTAATATCATAAAACTATTCCCAAAATGTTTCAATTGTAATATCAAAACTTACCATTTTAATATTAAATGAAATCTTCCTCAATTAATCCATTTATGTTAAATTTTAAAATCAAATCTTCTAAATTTACAAGTTAACATAAAAACGAGATTTTTCAATTCAAATCTTCATTATTATAATTGGAATGAAATCTTATCAATTTAAACTTTTTATTTCATCCTTTTTAAATGTGCAATCTTCTTAATTAAATCGTCCATTAATTCCATTAATTGAGTAAATAATGAAAATATTTCAAGTTCCTCAATAACGCTAATTATATATTCACTTTCATGTACAACTTTCATGTGCAATATCCATATAATTTTTTTTTTATATTTAATCAGAAACACTACGAATATATTTATTTACATATTTTACTTAAAAACGCTTAAAATAAACTTGCATTCATGTTTTTGACATAACAATAAAAATAAAGTTGCATTCATATTTTTATGTAAATAAAAATAAATAAAGTTTCATTCATATTTTAACAGAACGATGCAAATAAAGTTTGCATTTATATTTTATCAAAATAGTGTAAATAAGTTTGCATTCTTATCTTATCAAAAACAATGCAATTAATGTTGCATTTATATTTTATAATAAACAATGCAATTAAGTTTGCATTCTTATTTTATTAACAATAATGAAATTGTAATTATTTTCTAAATTTACCTAACGCGCTAAAAATAAGTTATCAATCTTATTTTAACTTAAACAATGAAAATATATTTATTTTCTACTTTCACTTAACGCGCTAAAAAAATATATAACAACACTCATATTTTTACATAAACGTTGGAAATAAGGTTGCATTCCTATTGTGACATTAACTATGAAAATAAGTTTATTTTCTTAAATTTTATTAAGACGCTAAGACTATTTTAATAATCTTATTCTTACTTAAGTGCTAAAATATAATACAAATTTGCTATTTACACTCACGCACTAAAATGTGGTTATTTTCCTATTTACATGACCGCACTAAAATTTTGGTCATCTTCCAATTCACATGGCCGCATACAAAAATTAATAACACACAGAATATGGTGTCGTGCTTGCATATCAATAAAATGATAAATAACATAATATGGGGTGTTCAAATCCATTCCAAACCATTCAATGAGCAACATGTAGATTGATGTTAAGCATTCATGTCGACAAACAATAATGACAACATACAATATGGTATTAAGTCTTCATGTCATCGCATATAATAACATCATAAGATGTAGTGTCGCATTTTTGTGTCAAGATCCCAACTTTGTTTTTTTTTTCATCTAAATAAAATAAGATTTTTTTTTCCGTACGTGTTATAAAAATCCTAACTTGATTTATAAATATAATTAAAAGATTTAAACTTTCTTTTATAATATAAAAATCCTATCTTTATAAATTTTAAATAAAGATCTAATCTTTATTCTTAACACATCATACAATAAAAGATCAATTTTTTTATTCTCAAAACAATATAAAACACAAAATCTAATTTTTTTATCGTCAAAACAACATAAAAAAAAAAAAAAAGATCAAATCCATTCGTGTAGATTCCAACAACGCAATTCATATGACAATCATCCAAACACAAATCCAAACCCAAGCATCACATGTAGTCATACATCACGGATCTAGTTCACTTCTCATTAAATTATTTAAATAACAAAAAATAATAATTAAATTAAAAATAGAATCTCACATTGATTTTTGCTGAAAATTTGACTGTCTCGGATTCAGCTCTGGTCTGCGCCATCGCGAAGAGCTCGGAAAGACGAGTCCATCGCAATTTACGGTTCGTCAATCGGACCTCGTACGAGAGAGTTATGATTTATTAAAGTTGGACATAATTAAATAATTAATTAATATTCGTGAAAAATACCTAAAAATTTCACTGTCTCAGAATTGGACAAAATTAGTGTCCACGCGTCCATCTCGTCGCCACGATCCCAACGCACCTGAAATCGTCGATTTTCGACTTCGTATGAGTGAGTTATGCAATTTTAAAGTTCTGGAAATTAATTAAATAATTTAAAAATAAAATAGAAAATACCCTCAGCCCATTGACCGAAAAACACTGTTCACCGCTGAACTTTGACCGCACTTTGCCGCTGCCTCGGGCCACCTGACGCCACGGGACCACCGCCAATGTCTTCGTCTTGGCGAGACGCACCACCACCAGAATGAGCCGTCCCTAAAGCTTCTCCGATCATCGGGAAATCGCCTAGAAAGGATTTCGCCTCGCGGGTCCCACAGGCCGCCTCACACCTCCAAACTGCCTGAAATTTTCTGAGCATCTTCGTCTTGCGTAGACGAAGAACTTCCGTGTTCGTGACTTCGTCTAATTCTTCCTCGATTCACGGGAATTTCTTGATTTACGTTTTGAGTTTCTGAATTTCGAAAACAGCGAGCTTTAAGACGAGATTCCGGCGAATCCGAGCGCTGTTTGACAAAACCGACTACACCATTAGCTTCGTATCGTCGAGACCTTCGAGAAAACATATAATTTGCTATGGTTTGAAGAGATTTTATTTTTTTATGAATTTTAGAGGAAGAGGGAGCCGCCATGGAAATTGAGAAAAAATGATGGAAAAGAAAGTGGCTGCTGTGCATTTCGAATTTCAGCCCTAAACTCAGAAAAAAAAGATAATATATACCATGGGTTTAATTTTGGTTTGGGCCCAAATATCATTATGTGCCCAATTACTCAATTTTCAACTGTTTCCTTCAATTCAAAAATTCTTATAAATACATGCTGATTTCAAAATTAATAAAATTTTAAACACAATTATTTCAGGTCATTACGAACCCAACGAACCTAATTTCGTAATTTTCCGAGTCCGTATGAATTTATTATGAATTTCCGAAGTCTGAAAATAGGCTGTATTTCCACTGTAAAAATTATACAGGCCACAAAATAATTCCAAAAATTATAAATTTTAGAATTTTACCTTAATTTAATATTCCGAATCCATAGAAACTGGTCTCGTCGAATTCGGAGTTCGTTTGCAAAAATTCTATTTTTCAGGCGTATATTTTTAATATTTAAAAATACCAAAAATAGTGGAATTTTTTCGAAACTCAAAAATATAAGTTCTTATAGTCATTTTTATATGTAAACAACATTCTAAAACCAATGGAGATGGTTTCGGGTCCTAATTCCTTATTCTGCAAAATGTAGCATTTTGGCCCTTATAAATTTCATAGCGACCATTCTAGATTTTAATTTTGACATAACTTTTGAATCCCGTTATGAAATTTCGATTTTTCGGATTCGTTGGAAAGATAAATTTAAATAGATTCTAATATTTTTGGTTTCACTAAAATCCGTTAAATTTTGCATCCTGTACGGTCAGTCAAAGTTCAAGTTTGACTTTTCAAACTACCGCGTTATTTCTAACTCTTTTTATAATAAAAATTAAATCATTCATTCTAACTTCGATTTGAATCAAATTTGTGATCATTATTATTTAAATAAATTATTTTATATTGTCAAAATTCATTAAAATTTTCTAAAATAAAATTTTTAAATTGGTCCTGATTTTTGCGGGTTGTTACAAGGTATTAGAATTGATGCAATTGAAAATCAAAGAGTAATCAAATAGAAAGAATTAGATAAGATTGTATGATTGAAATAAGCGATTCTGAAGTTATTATATATAGTATTAAGAGTTGTTTCCCTCCATGAATAGTTTTGATTAAAGGAAACATATATAAGTATTCATTAAGAGTTGTTTCGCCCATTAAAGAGAAGCGCCCTTTCAGAAAATAATTGTTCAGCTGGCTGAATTTGTAAAAATTTGAGGTAGCAAGGAATTAGTACAAAAATATATGACTTTTTTGCCTGTTGAGTATTATGATTCAGCCGGCTGGTTTTTCATATAAAAATATGAATAACCTAACATTCAGTCTGCTGAATTAGGGTATTCAACCGGTTGAATGTACACCCAGATTTGTGCATGTCCTTGTGCAAAAACTTATATATATATATATAACATTTCACACTAAATATATATATATACACACACAAGATTTTAAAATATAATTCTAACTAAACATAGAGTCATATATATATATATATACATATATATCTTTGACGTTATCAGAATCTATTGTTCAAATCTTTACGTTCTTGAAATTGTTCATTAGTTCTTTTTGCTTTTAAATTTTTTCTTGTCAATATTTCTTAGTACATCCTTGTCTTTTCTGTGGATGGCAGAAATTGTGCTACAAATGCTTCCTTGAACTTCTCCCTGGTAAATTCTTCTTCGGAAGTATTTGTAGTTTGGGCATCCCACCAAATTGCCGATGCTTCTTCAAGTTACCTAAAGACGCTTCTTCTCATCGTCCAACTTCAATCCCTTAAATATTTCTCACACGACCTTATCCAGGCTTGAACTTCAATCACTGATTCAGTACCTTCGAAAACTTTCCCTTCATAAGTGGTGTAATTCTTATAGATCATTGCAAAATTTAGCTGAGTTTGAGCTGGGACTAATTCTGTAGTTTCTACCGGATTTGAAGTAACGGTATGCCCACTGGTTGTTGTGGTTGTCCCACTCGCTCTTTAGCCTCTTCTTCCTTGAGAACTCATTTTCAATTTCCTTAGGGTAACTAGTTGATAATCAATACCTGATCCGAAGCTATTTTAAAAGTAACTCAAGTCGATAACTTGAGTTGATCTATACTAGGTATATATATAATAGTTTAAAATTACAAATACGCTCTCTCAATACTCACCCAGAGCCTAGGTATTCAGTAAACCTACACTCTGATACCAACTGTAATGGCGTGACTTTCGATGACCTCAGAAGTCGTATCATTATTAATGAAATAGAAATAGGTAGAGAATATAACTAAGAAAAACATCAGAATCTCACAGCGGAATTTAACAAAATAAAATATCACATAACATATTACATATCAGAGTCTATTATATCATAGTACATTTCATCAGAATACATCATCGTACAAGACTGCTGGCCCAATACAACATACAAACTTGATATTTAGATGTAGATATAACTACTAAGATGATTCTTGAATTCCCAGTCCAAAATACTCTAAAGGATTCCATTAATCACCTGGATAGCTTGTTTACTCAAGACATCTGTTATGAGTACCGAAGATTTTAGGAAAACACAGAAAAATAAATTTTGGGTCAGTCAGGGTACTGGTGTGAGTAAACAATTTAAAACATCTTGAAAAAATAAGAAGATATCTCATATGACCACACCGTAAAAACGGAATGAGTTTTTCTCTTATGAGAACAAATTGATTTTATCTTTAGAAAACCTTTTGAAAGAAAAGATAATCACAAGACCGATCCACATGTAAACATGGATGGTTTTTACCTAATGATGACCCAAAACATTTTTGATATCAAATTCATGTGATATTATTATAGTTTTTATCAAATAAATAACCATCAACAGAACGCTTGCTTCTCACGCTCCACATACATAATATATAATAATAAACCACAAGGTGCTTATTAGAGATTGGATTCCGACTACGATAAGGTATGAAACCACCTACCGATCAGTGTACTCTAGAGGGGATACACTAGGGTTCTACAAGAAAATCTTGCAACCCGGTCACACATGACCAGTCACTCATTTTGTTTGAGTGTACCGAATGTATTATCACCAACGGTTGAGATCGGCAACCGTTTTGGAAAGATGCAGCGATGAAAGAATAAGAAGACAAATGGAATTTTTCTAGATGGTGATAATACACCCTGCTTGGGTGCGACCCAATTAGCCTTGTTGCCTACCCAATTTTTGTTATTTCCCCGTTGTGAGGCTTGAGGCCACACTTACCTTTTTGACAAATCACTTCTTTAATTACTTTGAATGCCATATCGTCGTATCTGTCAGATCGCTCATCTATTTTCCCAAAAATATCACTGGTATAAAACTAAGAGAAATGAATTCCTCCGCTACTAATGTAATACATTTAACAAAAGTTAATGTGTAAGATAGGGTAGATATACTCTGTCACACATCCGACCATACAAGTTGTCATGGGACTGGACAAACCGAAGGCACTATTCTGTGCATCATGTGCGTGTGTGGGCCCGGGCTGGTAGGTAAGACGTTGTAACATCGTGTAGGTAAAAGACGTGCATCTTTGATGGTATCGGGTTGCCACTTTGGGGAGTGATACACCCCACCGTGGGACCAACACGGGTATCTACGAGTAGGGAGCCGATCGAATGGGGGTAGTGGGTACAACTAGTGGAGATAGGGGCAGGCGACACCTATGAAGGCAGCTAGGGGTACACAAAACTACCATTATCATTATTAAGTTTTGTAGGAAGGATCAACTTTTAGGATGTTTGGTGTGGTGCAATGTAGTAATTATCTTATAGTGATTAGGTGCGCCTTTAACGTTATCTTTGTTCATCTTATTTCCTTTGTTTGCTCTGTCATGCCCATTGGTTCACAGTCATTTCCTTATTTACCAGCTTATGCCTTATCCTAGTTACTTTAATGATTATATTGTTAAAGTTATTACACTCGCCAGACTTTATGTCTGACCCCCTTTGTTTCCACCTCTTTTCTTCCTCCCCCCCCCCCCCCGGGTGCTCAGGGTGGGACTAGTACTAGTGGAGCTTGATTTGGACAGCTTTATCTCTTTCTTTTGGAAGTTGCTTGGATTGCTGAAGTAAAGTTCAGCTTATCTTATTTATGGCTATTTTATGTTGGGGTTATGTCTTTTATTTTATGTACTCAGAACTTATTTGTCAAGAAGGATAATAAGTGTATTTGGTTTTGTAGTTGATTTTTTAATGTGATGTAACCAAACTATCTCTCTGCTGCAATAAAAGTGGTTTTTATTTTTCAAGTACCAATATATTTATCTGTCTTGTTTACTTTTCTTTTCTATACACAATAAACGCTCGACCAAAACTAAGGCATTCCCTTTGTGAGTGACCTTAATGGAGATGGGGTGTCACACATCGTATCAGAGCTGAAGGTTACCAGACAAGATATGAATTTTGAAAAACTATTTTTCAAAAAGCATTTTATAAAGAAATACTTTAAAAAGTACGTTTTAAGGAAAGTATTTTTAAGAGAAAAGTTTAATTTAAAAACATAACCCCCCAAGAGCCGTATATCTTTCTTTCGAATTCTCCGTTTGAATCTCTTCATTTTCTTTTCAGCATGTCTGGAATTCCAGAGATACCAGAGGGGATACTGATACCAGGATGGTTTAGAAGGTATCTGGAAGCTAGGGCCAATGTCGCAGGCCCATCAAATTCTCCTCCTCCTCCCCGTGTTGATACTTTCACAAAGATATGCAAGGGCTTTCGGGCAATGGGCGGAATACCTTTTAATGGGTCGAAGATGTTTGTTGAAGCTCGAAATTGGCTAAAGGAGGTGGAAGAATTGTTTGGAATCTTTGAGGTAGAAGATGGAAGAAAGGTCCAGTTAGCTGCCTGGTTAATGAAGGATGAGGCCTCGTTTTGGTGAGAGGTCACTAATGGAGAGCGTCCAGTTGATACATGGCCGGATTTCAGGCGTAGGTTTGAGGCAAAGTTTCTCTCACGGGCCGAAGAGAATCTATACATGGAAAGGTTTTTGGCATTGAGGTAGGGAAAT
This sequence comes from Allium sativum, assembly GCA_030737875.1. Classification (NCBI taxonomy): domain Eukaryota; kingdom Viridiplantae; phylum Streptophyta; class Magnoliopsida; order Asparagales; family Amaryllidaceae; genus Allium; species Allium sativum. The sequence goes on along the minus strand of CM060912.1, from coordinate 219,993,961 downwards.
CTATCAGTGAAAGGATACGTTAACAAGTTCAATCAATTGGCGAGATTTGGCTTGGACTTGGTGAATACACCCGAAAAGAAGGCCCTGAGATTTGTTAAGGGTTTGAACGAGCCGCTACATGGGTTAGCTATGACCCACTCCCTATGGGGGCCACCTTTGAGAGACTAGTTGACATGGCGCTTATGCATGAAGAGGAGAAAGGCGCCAATGCTAATAAGGCACCTGAGAAGAAAGGGGATCAAAAGAAACCACAACAGCAACAGCAGAACAAGAAGGGTGGTAAAGACAACAACGATAAGGGAAAGAAAAGACGCTTTAACTGTGGGACACCCGGCCATCTGAGCAAAGACTGTAGGAAGAAGAAGAAGATTGGTTGTTTCCACTGTGGCAAGGCTGGACATCTGATTAAGGACTGCCCAAAGAAAGGGCAGAGGGTAGAGCCTACCTCTGGAGGGAAGATTCAGGCTCTCATGGTACCAGGGCAGGCAAGGGGTCAAGTCCAGGCTCTTGTGGCCCCACCGCTGCAAGAACAAGGTAGAGCGATTTCCGTTGAAAGTTTAGTTTATCTTTTTGATCATCCTGTTCGCACACTCTTTGATTCTAGTGCATCGCACTCTTTTATATCTACTGCTTTAGTTGAGTCACTACACTAAACACCAGTATAGTAGAGGATCCCTTAGTTGTTTCAAATCCAATTGGGGGCTCAGCCTATTTGTCGATGATTTGTTTGGAATTGGAAATTTCTATACTTAGCATTGGGTTTAGATTTGATGCTTATGTTTTGGGCTTTACGGGCTATGGGTTAATTTTGGGCATGGATTGGTTATCCAGTAATGGAGCCGTCCTAGATTGTGAAAAGAGAGAGGTTAGGCTTATGACTCGCTTGGGCAACACTCTCGAAATCTCTTGTAATCCCATGAATTCTGTTATGCTAAGTTATCTAGAATCGCTTGACGCGTCTGTTGGGAATTTGCAGTCTGTTAGAGTGGTCCGTGAATACTCGGATATCTTTGAGGAAGTAAAGGGCTTGCCTCCGAAGCGGGAGATAGACTTCCGCATGTATCTAGTTGATAACTAAAACCCGTTGCTTTACCCATTAGACACATGGCTTCAAGGGAGAGAAAGGACCTTAGCAAGCAAGTTAAGGAGCTGCTAGAAAAAGGGTTTATAAGGCGGAGTATTTCTGAATGGGGTGCTCCAGTGGTGTTCGCAACCAAAGCGGATGGTTCACTTCGCCCATGCGTTGATTATAGGGAGCTAAACAAGCTGACCAAGAAGAATAGGCACTCACTACCAAGAATAGGCGATTTGTTCGATCAGCTTGTAGGTCCAACAGTTTTCTCCCAATTAGATCTGGCTACTGGATTTCATCAACTAAGAGTGGCAGGAGATAGCATTGATAAGACCGCATTCAGAACCCTGGACGGTTTCTTCGAATGGCTCATCATGCCTTTCGGCTTGATAAACGCACCTGCTTATTTCGCCGATTTGATGAATAGAGTGTTCCGGAAATTTCTCAATATATTCGTGGTGGTCTTTGTAGACGAAATTTTGATTTTCTCGAAGAATGTGGAAGAGCATGCTTTGCATTTAAGGGAAGTCATGGATACTCTCCGTGCACATCGGTTAAAAGCAAAATTCTCCTAGTGCCACTTCTGGAGGGAAGATGTAAGATTTCTTGGGCATGTGGTGTCCAAAGAAGGGTTAGCTGTGGACCCCGCAAAATTAGTTGTGGTCCAGGATTGGAAGGTTCCAAAGAATGCAACCGAAGTCCAAAGTTTTCTTGGACTAGCAGGCTTTTATCGCAAGTTCATTAAAGACTTTGCGAAAATCTCAGCTCCACTTACCAGGTTAACGAAGAAAAACCTGAATTTCACTTGGGATTTGGATTGTGAAGTTGCTTTCCAACGATTGAAGAGGGCCCTGACAATAGCCCCAGTTTTGACATTACCAGATGGGAGCAAGATGTTTACGGTATACACAGATGCATGTGGTACGGGACTAGGCGCTGTCTTGATGCAAGAGGGGAAGGTAGTAGCTTATGGTGGAAGGCAGTTGAAAGTGAATGAGAAAAACTACCCAACCCACGATCTAGATTTAGCAGCCATCGTTTTTGCACTTAAGTCTTGGCACCACTATCTCTTAGGTGAGAAATTTGAATTGTATACTGACCATAAATCGTTGAAGTACCTTTTCTCGCAGAAAGACCTCAATCTAAGGCAGCAAAAATGGATGGAGTTTCTCACCTCATACGACTTTGAGATCTCCTATACTCCTGGCAAGGGTAACGTAGTAGTAGACGCCCTAAGTAGAAAGAAGCTGACATTAAGTCCTCTCTTTGTAGAAAGGCAAAGTTTGGGGTACATAGCAAATTTTGATTTTAGACTCTCTGTTGATTATGTGACTGGCTTGATGGCAATGCTAGAGGTGCGGCCTACTTTGTTGGACTCAATAGGAACCGTGCAACGTGAAGACCCTCAGCTAGTTGATGTGATAGATAAGCTGATTAGGGGAGAGACTTCTAGTCACCTCAATAGATACTTCATCGATGATAAGGGTTAGTTAAGACGGGATGGATGACTATGCGTCCCGCAAGCAAGAGATTTGGTGAAGATGGTTCTGGAAGAAGCACTCCATTCCAAGATGACCATACACCCTGGTGGAGACAAGATGTATAATGATATCAAAAGAGTTTTCTTTTGGAATGGCATGAAGAGGGATGTAGCTAAATTTGTTTTGAAATGCATGATATGCCAGCAAGTCAAGGCGGAGCAGAAGAAGCCTGTTGGTTTGCTTCATCCTCTATAAGTTCCGCAATGGAAATGGGAAAGCATCTCGATGGACTTTGTTGATGGGTTGCCTAGGTCAAGAAGGGGCAATACCGGTATTTGGGTAATAGTGGACAGGCTCACAAAAAGCGCTCATTTTATACCTGTCAAGAGTAAGAGGACAACCTCGTCTTTAGCCTCCATTTATCTTAAGGAGATAGTTCGACTCCATAGGATACCCTTCAGCATAGTGAGTGATCGAGACCCTATCTTTACAAGCGAGTTCTGGAGGAGTTTTCAAGAGGTCGTAGGCACATAGCTATGTTTAAGCACAACCTATCACCCTCAAACCGATGGTCAGATGAAAAGGGTGATCAGAGTACTGGAAGATCTTTTGAGACTGTGCATTCTTGACTTTGGAGGATCTTGGCTGGATCATCTCCCTTTGGTGGAATTCGCTTATAACAATAGCTACCAAGCCACTATAAGTATGGCACCCTTCGAAGCTTTATATGGAAGGCCATGCTGATCACCAACTTGTTGGTGAGAGTCCACAGATAAACTTATACTTGGGCCGAACACGATTAGAGAAACTTCAGAGAAAGTGGACTTGATACGAAGGGGAATGAAGACTGCCCAAGATAGACAGAAATCCTACGCAGACAAGAGAAGGACCGACCTTGAGTTTGAGGTTGGGGATAAGGTGTTCCTTAAAGTATCTCCTTTTAGGAGCTTTGGGTCCGTAGGAAAGTTGGCACCACAATTTGTAGGACCATTTCCTATCATCGAAAGGAATGGGATGATGGCCTACAGAGTAGAGCTACCTAAAAGACTGGCTGGAGTTCATAATGTTTTTCATGTCTCTCAACAACGAAAATGCTTACATGAGTCAGAAGAAGTTGTGGAGCCAAGCATACTAGAGGAAGTCGAAGTGGAACGAGAAGCGACTGTGAGGAGTGTTCAACTCGTATCTTGGGGATGGAAGTCAAAGAGCTACGCAACCGTGAAGTTAAGCTTGTCAACGTTCAATGGAGAGATGCCGAGGAAGACGCGACTTGGGAGACTAAGGCCAAAATACGTGTAGCATACCTTTTTCTTTTTGAGGATACATCTTTGATCTCTTTTTCCTTAAGTTTATTCAAGCTTGTATCTACGTTTCTAGTGTATCGCCTCGGTCATATTCTTTATCCTTAGGTAGAGGCCAATGGATGTAAACATGTATTTGAAACATGTTATGATTGATGGATGCTAGTGGATGCAAGTGTTTGCTAGTGGTTGCTCGTGGATGCATATACACACACATTAGGAACTAGATTGGCTCAATCACTTTCACACTGCATATAAATGTGTGCTTATTTAGGCTAATGGATATATAATGGTTGTGTTATCATATGGATGTTGCATTCAGATGAATGGTTGTGCACGCATGTAGAAATAATATGTATCATTAGGGATCATTTGCATACATGATGGACGCATGTCACTACCATAATTTGCATTAAGGAGATCAACTGAATCAGTAGACCGCCTGATTTTGCATTAGATACAGACATATACACACACTGTGCATATAAACATGAAAGCATTAGAAGTCTTTTAATGACAATGGATGCTTGTGTTTGATGGTTGAGTAGATGGACGATTGGATAGTAGGATATGTATTCTTCGTAACTTGAAGATTTCGGGGTCGAAATCCTTTAAGGAGGGGAGAATGTAACACCCCGGGTTTTCTGTTAACATTAAACTATCGAATTTAGGAATAATTAATTTTAAATGTGAGAATCAAGGGAAACGGGCTACGCCATTGTGTTTGTCTTGGAATTCTGCTTGAGATAGAGTCAGAGTTTGCGTAAATTGGACTTCGTATGAAGAAGTTATGGTTGTCGGAAGTTTCCAGAAATTCAAATTTAAATTCAAAAACGAATTCAGACTCAGAACTGGGCAGGGCGGGAAATTTCCGCCCAAGGCCAGGTCGACCAGGGGGTCGACCTGGGGGTCGACCTACCCCCCTCGGGCAGATTTGAATTTAGCCCAATTCTAAGCTGCTGCTGAGTCATTAGGGCCGAGTTGTCTTTTTGGATGGTTCAGGTTGCTTCTAGGTTGATAGGATGGCCTAAAATTAATCCTAATATCTATATAAACACATGTAGACTCAAACCCTAAAACCTAATAAAAATTAGAACCATGGCCGTCATGCTATCACCCTGCAACCTAGAGTAGCCGCCACCAACTAGGAGCAAAGAAAAGCTAATCAACTCAATTCAACTCAAGTCTATAACAACAACAAAAAATTTGTCTACTTCAAAGGAGAGCTAAATCAATTTCAGAACACAAATCCCAGAACTCAAGACCTTCTTTGAGTTGTGAGTTCAATTTCTTTAATAAGATAATTAACAAGTTAATTGGGTTGGGTTATAATTTGGGTTATGCTAGTTGTTCATAATGACAGTTTTTGTTGTGGATTCCTTTGTATATGCCCAATCACCTATGTTCAACTTGATTCATGTTTGACATCATTTTATGTGCAAGTCTGGATGTAGATTATATGCTACTTTCTATGTGAATTGTACACAAGTTTACATATGAACCAAGTAAAATGACCATATGCAAGTTTAGGTAGAAATTGGATTCACATATATGCAAGTTTACACCTTTAGGTTTAGATCTATAACGTACGTAGTTTTATGCAAGTTTATGACTATGGCCTATGCAAGTTTTGGGTGAAAACTATATTCATATATGCAAGTTTTGGGTGAAAACTATATTCATATATGCAAGTTCTCACCTTTAGGCCTATGTTTAGATACATGACAATACCAAGTTTATGCTAGATATGTTGTAATCCTTATTTGTAAGTTAGATCCAATTTGTGTGTTATGCAAATTTGCAGTGTTTCTTCCCTTTTATGTGTTAGACTAATTGCTAGTCTAATATATATATATATATATATATATATATATATATATATATATATTTATTTATTTATATTTATATGTCATGATAAGCGAACGAACAACGTGGGGACGATGGGGGTAATATTGAATATACACATATTGAGAATTGGCATGTAATGGCCTTAAAGGCATACAATTAATTTGAGGCAATAAATGGGTAAATTTTGTATACCTGAAATAAATGCACATAATTTAGGTCACAATTATGGACATAAGTATATTTGGAATTTATTTACAAATTTGAATAGGGATATTAATCCACTTTGGGGTTAAATAAAGATATGTAATAATAAACCGTCTAAGCCATGAGGTTAGACCTTTTTGTGGTGTAAGACTGCCCGGACCTGCCCGACAAATCCAGCAGCCACAAATGCCAGTCTAATGTGAGAGGTCAAAGGCATGAATTAAATGCGTAGCAGTTGTAAAGACACGAGGTTAGGCTCGTTTGCGGTATAAGACTGCCCGGACCCGCCCGACAAATCCAGCAACCGCAAATGCCAGTCTAATGTGGGAGGTCTTTACAAGGTTACAGTTCTAATGAATTAAGTAACACTTAACCAGATAAACATGTGGTGGGACATATGGGGTTAAGTGGGTGCCTTGGGTGGCATGTGAAATTAAGTAGGTGCCTTGGGTGGCATGTGAAATATGATTAGATGCACTTAACCAAGTGAAAATGTAAGAAGACATGAATAAGAATGGGGTTAAGTGGGGAAACCTTAGTGGGGACCAAGCATAGGTGGAAGGCTTGTGTCAGGCATGTGGGGACCCTTATCAAACCAGTAACCCATTAAGTATCTTTGTGGGCTCAACCCAAGTCGAGGACGGGACACGCGTAGTGGGTTTGATTGTAAGAGGCCAAAACGGGTTAGCGTTGGCAACGCAAGTCCAACTGGGTCATGTGCACATGTGGGCCCGGGCTGGGAGGTAAGACGTTGTAACATCGTGTAGGTATAAGCCGTGCATCTTTGGTGGTATCGGGTTGCCACTTTGGGGAGTGATACACCCCACTGTGGGACCAACACTGGTATCTACAAGTAGGGAGCCGATCGAATGGGGGTAGTGGGTAAAACTAGTGTAGAAAGGGGCAGACGACACCTATGAAGGCAGCTAGGGGTACACGAAACTACCATTATCACTATTAAGTTTTGTAGGCAGGAGCAACTTTTAGGGTGTTTGGTGTGGTGCAATGTAGTAATTATCTTATAGTGATTAGGTGCGCCTTTAACGTTATCTTTGTTCATCTTATTTCCTTTTTTGCTCTGTCATGCCCATTGCTTCACAGTCATTTCCTTATTTACCAGTTTATGCCTTATCCTAGTTACTTCAATGATTATATTGTTAAAGTTATTGCACTCGCCAGACATTATGTCTAACCCCCTTTGTTTCCACCTCTTTTCTTCGTTTCCACCCCCTAGGTGCTTAGGGTGGGACTAGTACTAGTGGAGCTTGATTTGGACAGCTTTATCTCTTTCTTTTGGAAGTTGCTTGGATTGCGGAAGTAAAGTTTAGCCTATCTTATTTATGGCTATTTTATGTTGGGGTTATGTCTTTTATTTTATCTACTCAGAGCTTATTTGTCAAGATGGATAATAAGTGTATTTGGTTTTGTAGTTGGTTTTTGATGTGATGTAACCAAACTATTTCTCCGCTGCAATAAAAGTGGTTTTTATTTTCCAAATACCAATATATTTTTCTGTCTTGTTTACTTTTCTGTTCTATACACAATAAACGCTCCACCAAAATTAAGGCATTCCCTTTGTGAGTGACCTTAATGGAGATGGGGTGTCACACATGGTATCAGAGCTGAAGGTTACCAGACCAGATATGAATTTTGAAAAACTATTTTTCAAAAAGCATTTTATAAAGAAATACTTTAAAAAGTATGTTTTAAGGAAAGTATTTTTAAGAGAAAAGTTTAGTTTAAAAACATAACCCCCAAGAGCCGTATATCTTTCTTTCGAATTCTCCATTTGAATCTCTTCATTTTCTTTTTAGCATGTCTGGAATTTCTGAGATACCCGAGGGGATACCGATACCAGGATGGTTTAGAAGGTATCTGGAAGCTAGGGACAATGTCGCAGGCCCAGCAAATTCTCCTCCTCCTCCTCCCCGTGTTGATACTTTCGCAAAGATATGCAAGGACATTCGGGCAATGGGCGGAATACCTTTTGATGGGTCAGAAACGTTTGTTGAAGCTCGAAATTGGCTAAAGGAGGTGGAAGAATTGTTTGGAATCTTTGAGGTAGAAGATGGAAGAAAGGTCCAGTTAGCTGCCTGGTTAATGAACGATGATGCCTCGTTTTTGTGGGAGGTCACTAATGGAGAGCGTCCAGTTGATACATGGCCAGAATTCAGGTGTAGGTTTGAGGCAAAGTTTCTCTCACGGGCCGAAGAGATTCTATACATGGAAAGGTTTTTGGCATTGAGGCAGGGAAATCTATCAGTGAAAGGATACGTTAACAAGTTCAATCAGCTGGCAAGATTTGGCTTGGACTTGGTGAATACACCCGAAAAAAAGGCCCTGAGATTTGTTAAGGGTTTGAACGAACCACTACATGGGTTAGCTATGACCCACATCCCTATGGGAGCCACCTTTGAGAGACTAGTTGACGTGGTGCTTATGCATGAAGAGGAGAAAGGCGCCAATGCTAATAAGTCACCTGAGAAGAAAGGGGATCAAAAGAAATCACAACAACAGCAGCAGAACAAGAAGGGTGGTAAAGACAACAACGGCAAGGGAGAGAAAAGATGCTTTAACTGTGGGACACCAGGCCATCTGAGCAAAGACTGTAGGAAGAAGAAGAAGATTGGTTGTTTCCACTATGGCGAGGTAGGACATCTAATTAAGGACTGCCCAAAGAAAGGGCAGAGGGCAGGGCCTACCTCTGGAGGGCAGATTTAGGCTCTCATGCTACCAGGGCAGGCAAGGGGTCAAGTCCAGGCTCTCGTGGCCCCACCGCTGCAAGAACAAGGTAGAGCGATTTCCGTTGAAAGTTTAGTTTATCTTTTTGATCATCCTGTTCGCACACTCTTTGATTCTGGTGCATCACACTCTTTTATATCTACTGCTTTAGTTGAGTCACTACACCTAAACACCAGTATAGTAGAGGATCCCTTAGTTGTTTCAAATCCAATTGGGGGCTCAGCCTATTTGTCGATGATTTGTTTGGATTTGGAAATTTCTATACTTAGCGTTAGGTTTAGATGTGATGCTTATATTTTGGGCTTCACGGGCTATGGGTTAATTTTGGGCATGGATTGGTTATCCAGTAATGGAGCCGCCCTAGATTGTGAAAAGAGAGAGGTTAGGCTTATGACTCGCTTGGTCAACACTCTCGAAATCTCTTGTAATCCCATGAATTCTGTTATGCTAAGTTATCTAGAATCGCTTGACGCATCTGTTGAGAATTTGCAGTCTGTTAGAGTTGTCCGTGAATACTCGAATGTCTTTGAGGAAGTAGAGGGCTTGCCTCCGAAGCGGGAGATAGACTTCCGCATATATCTAGTTGATAACGCAAAACCCGTTGCTTTACCCGTTAGACACATGAGTCCAAGGGAGAGAAAGAAGCTTAGTAAGCAAGTTAAGGAGCTGCTAGAAAAAGGGTTTATAAGGCGGAGTATTTGAATGGGGTGCTCTAGTGGTGGTCGCAACCAAAGCGGACGGTTCACTTCGCCTATGCATTGATTATAGGGAGCTAAACAAGCTGACCAAGAAGAATAGGCACCCACTGCCAAGAATAGATGATTTGTTCGATCATCTTGTAAGTCCAACAGTTTTCTCCAAATTAGATCTGGCTACCGGATTTCAGTAGCTAAGAGTCGCTGGAGATAGCATTGATAAGATCGCATTCAGAACCCCGGACGATTTCTTCGAATGGCTCGTCACGCCTTTCGGCTTGACAAACGTACCTGCTTATTTCATCGATTGGATGAATAGAGTATTCCGGAAATTTCTCAATAAATTCGTGGTGGTCTTCGTAGCTAAAATTTTGATTTTCTCGAAGAATGTGGAAGAGCATGCTTTGCATTTAAGGGAAGACATGGATACTCTCCGTGCACATCGGTTAAAAGCAAAATTCTCCTAGTGCCACTTCTGAAGGGAAGAAGTTAGATTTCTTAGGCATGTGGTGTCCAAAAAAGGGTTAGCTGTGGATCCCACAAAATTAGTTGTGGTCCAGGATTGGAAGGTTCCAAAGAATGCAACCGAAGTCCGAAGTTTTCTTGGAGTAGCAGGCTTTTATCGCAAGTTCATTAAAGACTTTGCGAAAATCTCAGCTCCACTTACCAGGTTAACGAAGAAAAACCTGAATTTCACTTGGGATTTGGATTGCGAAGTTGCTTTCCAACGATTGAAGAGGGCCTTGACAATAGCCCCAGTTTTGACATTACCGGATGGGAGCAAGATGTTTACGGTATACACAGATGCATGCGGTACGGGACTAGGGGTTTTTTTGATGCAAGAGGGGAAGGTAGTAGCTTATGGTGGAAGGCAGTTGAAAGTGAATGAGAAAAACTACCCAACCCACGATCTAGAGTTAGCAGCCATCGTTTTTGCGCTTAAGTCTTGGCACCACTATATCTTAGGTGAGAAATTTGAATTGTATACTGACCATAAATCGTTGAAGTACCTTTTCTCGTAGAAAGACCTCAATCTAAGGCAGTAAAGATGGATGGAGTTTCTCACCTCATATGACTTTGAGATCTCCTATACTCCTGGCAAGGGCAATGTAGTAGCCGACGCCCTAAGTAGAAAGAAGCTGACCTTAAGTCCTCTCTTTGTAGAAAGGCAAAGTTTGGAGTACATAGAAAATTTTGATTTTAGACCCTTTGTTGATTATGTGACTGGCTTAATGGCAATGCTAGAGGTGCGACCTACTTTGTTGGACTCAATAGGAACCGTGCAACGTGAAGACCCTCAGCTAGTTGACGTGATAGATAAGCTGATTAGGGAAGAGACTTCTGGTCACCTCAATAGATACTCCATCGATGATAAGGGTTGGTTGAGACGGGATGGAAGACTATGCGTCCCGCAAGCAAGAGATTTGGTGAAGATGGTTCTGGAAGAAGCACACCATTCCAAGATGACCATACTCCCCGGTGGAGACAAGATGTATAAAGATATCAAAAGAGTTTTCTTTTGGAATGGCATGAAGAGGGATGTAGCTGAATTTGTTTCGAAATGCATGATATGCCAGCAAGTCAAGGCGGAGCAGAAGAAGCCTGGTGGTTTGCTTCATCCTCTATAAGTTCCGCAATGGAAATGGGAAAGCATCTCGATGGACTTTGTTAATGGGTTGCCTAGGTCAAGAAGGGGCAATACCGGTATTTGGGTAATAGTGGACAGGCTCACAAAAAGCGCTCATTTTATACCTATCAAGAGTAGGAGGACCGCCTCGTCCTTAGCGTCCATTTATCTTAAGGAGATAGTTCGACTCCATAAGATACCCTTCAGCATAGTGAGCGATCGAGACCCTATCTTTACAAGCGAGTTCTGGGGGAGTTTGCAAGAGGCCGTAGGCACACAGCTATGTTTAAGCACAATTTATCACCCTCAAACCGATGGTCAGATGAAAAGGGTGAGCAGAGTACTGGAAGATCTTTTGAGACTGTGCATTCTTGACTTTGGAGGATCTTGGGTGGATCATCTCCCTTTGGTGGAATTCGCTAATAACAATAGCTACCAAGCCACTATAAGCCTGGCACCCTTCGAAGCTTTATATGGAAGGCCATGCCGATCACCAACTTGTTGGTGAGAGTCCACAGATAAACTTATACTTGGGCCGGACACGATTAGAGAGACTTCAGAGAAAGTGGACTTGATACGAAAGAGAATGAAGACTGCCCAAGATTGACAGAAATTCTACGCAGACAAGAGAAGGACCGACCTTGAGTTTGAGGTTGAGGATAAGGTGTTCCTTAAAGTATCTCCTTTGAGGAATGTCATCCTCTTTGGGTCTGTAGGAAAGTTGGCACCACGATTTGTAGGACCATTTCCTATCATCGAAAGGAATGGGACTACGGTCTACAGAGTAGAGATACCTGAAAGACTGGCTTGAGTTCATAATGTTTTTCATGTCTCTCAACTACGAAAGTGCTTACATGAGTCGGCAGAAGTTATGGAGCCAAGCATACTAGAGGAAGTCGAAGTGGAACGAGAAGCGACTGTGTGGAGAGTTCAACTCGTATCTTGGGGATGGAAGTCAAAAAGCTACGCAACCGTGAAGTTAAGCTTGTCAAAGTTCAATGGAGCGATGCCGAGGAAGACGCGACTTGGGAGACTGAGGCCAAAATACGTGCAGCCTACCCTTTTATTTTTGAGGGTACATCTTTGATCTCTTTTTCCTTAAGTTTATTCAAGCTTGTATCTACCTTTTTAGTGTATCTCCTCGGTCATATTCTTTATCCTTAGGTAGAGGGCAATGGATGTAAACATGTATTTGAAATATGTTATGATTGATGGATGCTAGTAGATGCAAGTGTTTGCTAGTGGTTGCTCATGGATGCATATACACACATTAGGCACTAGATCGGCTCAATTACTTTCATACTGCATATAAATGTGTGCTTATTTAGGCTAATGGATGTATAATGGTTGTGTTATCATATGGATGCTGCATTCAGATGAATGATTGTGCACACATGTAGAAATAATATGTATCATTAGGGATCTTTTGCATACATAATGGACGCATGGCACTACCATAATTTGCATTAAGGAGGTCAACTGAATCAGTAGACCGCCTGATTTTGCATTAGATACAGACATATACACACAATGTGCATATAAACATGAAAGCATTAGAAGTCTTTTAAGGACAATGGATGCTTGTGTTTGATGGTTGAGTAGATGAACGGTTGTATGGTAGGATATGTATTCTTCGTAACTTGAAGTTTTTGGGGTCGAAATCCTTTAAGGAGGGGAGAATGTAACACCCCGTGTTTTCTATTAACATTAAACTAACGAATTTAGGAATAATTAATTTTAAATGTGAGAATCAAGGGAAACGGGTTACGCCATTGTGTTCGTCTTGGAATTCTGGTTGAGATAAAGTCAGAGTTTGCGTAAATTGGACTTCGTATGAAGAAGTTATGGCTGTCGGAAGTTTCCAGAAATTCAAATTTAAATTCAAAAATGAATTCAGACTTAGAACTGGGCAGGGCAGGAAATTTCCGCCCAAGGCCAGGTCGACCAGGGGGTCGACCTTAGTGTCAACCTACCTTATGGGTCGACCTGGGGGTCGACCTACCCCCCTCGGGCAGATTTGAATTTAGCCCAATTCTGAGCTGTTGTTGAGTCATTAGGGCTGAGTTGTCTTTTTGGATTGTTCAGGTTGCTTCTAGGTTGATCGGATGGCCTAAAATTAATCCTAATCTCTATATAAACACATGTAGACTCAAACCCTAAAACCTAATAAAAATTAGAACCATGGCCGTCATGCTATCACCCTGCAACCTAGAGTAGCCGCCACTAACTAGGAGCAAAGAAAAGCTAATCAACTCAAGTCTATAACAACAACAACAACAACAACAAATTTGTCTACTTCAAAGGCGAGCTAAATCAATTTCAGAACACAGATCCCAGAACTCAAGACCTTCTTTGAGTTATGAGTTCAATTTCTTTAATAAGATAATTAACAAGTTAATTGGGTTGAGTTATAATTTGGGTTATATGGCTATGTTTGTGAAACATTTGAAAAATGTGATATTTTGCGAATATATGCTAGTTGTTCATAATGACAGTTTTTGTTGTGGATTCCTTTGTATATGCCCAATCACCTATGTTCAACTTGATTCATGTTTGACATCATTTTGTATGCAAGTTTGGGTGTAGATTATATGCTACTTTCTATGTGAATTGTACACAAGTTTACAAGTGAACCAAGTAAAATGACTATATGCAAGTTTAGGTAGAAATTGGAATCACATATATGCAAGTTTACACCTTTAGGTTTAGATATATGACGTACATAGTTTTATGCAAGTTTGTGACTATGGCCTATGCAAGTTTTGGGTGAAAACTATATTCATATATGCAAATTTTGGATGAAAACTATATTCATATATGCAAGTTCACACCTTTAGGCCTATGTTTAGATTCATGACAATACCAAGTTTATGCTAGATATGTTGTAATCTTTATTTGTAAGTTAGATCCAATTTATGTGTTATGCAAATTTGCGGTGTTTCTCCCCTTTTATGTGTTAGACTAATTGCTAGTCTAATATATATGTGTGTGTATATATATATATATATATATGTGTGTGTGTGTGTGTGTGTGTGTGTGTGTGTGTGTCATGATAAGCGAACGAACAACGTGGGGACGATGGGGGTAATATTGAATATACACATATTGAGAATTGGCATGTAATGGCCTTAAAAGGCATACAATTAATTTGAGGCAATAAATGGGTAAATTTTGTATACTTGAAATAAATGCACATAATTTAGGTGACAATTATGGACATAAGTATATTTGGAATTTATTTACAAATTTGAATAGGGATATTAATCCACTTTGGGGTTAAATAAAGATGTGTAATAATAAACCGCCTAAGACACGAGGTTAGACTCTTTTGTGGTGTAAGACTGCCCAAACCCGCCCGACAAATCCAGCAGCCACAAATGCAAGTCTAATGTGAGAGGTCAAAGGCATGAATTAAATGCGTAACAGTTGTAAAGACACGAGGTTAGGCTCGTTTGCGGTATAAGACTGCCCGGACCCGCCCGACAAATCCAGCAACCGCAAATGCCAGTCTAATGTGGGAGGTCTTTACAAGGTTACAGTTCTAATGAATTAAGTAACACTTAACCAGATAAACATGTGGTGGGACATGGGGGTTAAGTGGGTGCCTTGGGTGGCATGTGAAATTAAGTGGGTGCCTTGGGTGGCATGTGAAATTAAGTGGGTGCCTTGGGTGGCATGTGAAATATGATTAGATGCACTTAACCAAGTGAAACATGTAAGAAGACATGAATAAGAATGGGGTTAAGTGGGGAAACCTTAGTGGGGACCAAGTATAAGTGGAAGGCTTGTGTCAGGCATAGGGGGACCCTTATCAGACCGGTAACCCATTAAGTATCTTTGTGGGCTCGACCCAAGTCGAGGACGGGACACGCGTACTGGGTTTGATTGTAAGAGGTCAAAACGGGTTAGCGGTGGCAACGCAAGTCCAACGGGGTCATGTGCGTGTGTGGGCCCGGGCTCGTAGGTAAGACGTTGTTGCATCGTGTAGGTATAAGTCGTGCATCTTTGGTGCTATCGGGTTGCCACTTTGGGGAGTGATACACCCCACTGTGGGACTAGCACAAGTATCTATGAGTTAGGGAGCCGATCGAATGAGGGTAGTGGGTGCAACTAGTGAAGATAAGGGCAGACGACACCTATGAAGGCAGTTAGGGGTAAACGAAACTACCATTATCATTATTAAGTTTTGTAGGCGGGATCAACTTTTAGGGTGTTTGGTGTGGTGCAATGTAGTAATTATCTTATAGTGATTAGGTGCGCCTTTAATGTTATCTTTGTTCATCTTATTTCCTTTGTTTGCTCTGTCATGCCCATTGCTTCACTGTCATTTCCTTATTTACTAGATTATGCCTTATCCTAGTTACTTTAATGATTATATTATTAAAGTTATTGCACTCGCCAGACTTTATGTCTGACCCCCTTTATTTCCACCTCTTTTCTTCCCCCCTCCCCCCCTAAGGTGCTCAGGGTGGGACTAGTACTAGTGGAGCTTGATTTGGATAGCTTTATTTCTTTCTTTTGGAAGTTGCTTAGATTGTTGAAGTAAAGTTCAACCTATCTTATTTATGGCTATTTTATGTTGGGGTTATGTCTTTTATTTTATGTACTCAGAACTTATTTGTCAAGATGGATAATAAGTGTATTTGGTTTTGTAGTTGGTTTTTGATGTGATGTAACCAAACTATTTCTCCGCTGCAATAAAGGTGGTTTTTATTTTCCAAGTACCAATATATTTATCTGTCTTGTTTACTTTTCTGTTCTATACATAATAAATGCTCCACAAAAATTAAGGCATTCCCTTTGTGAGTGACCTTAATGGAGATGGGGTGTCACAATAGGTCTCATTTGGAGGTCGAAATAAAACGTTGCTTTTTAGAATTTAAAAATAATATATATATATATATTAAAATAACCCCCCAAGTTTCTCTCTCCTCGATTCAGTTTAAAAAGAAAAAAAAACTAAATAGTGCCTGCCCTGGCCACCACCGCCGCTGAGGTCAGACCCCCCCCCCCCCCCCCCGCGTGCCTACTGCCGGCAAGACCCCCCCCCCCCCACGTTCTCCCACCTCCTCCGCGCATCAGCCCCCCCTTTCCTCCTTAAACCGCCAACACCCGAAGCCTAGCCGCGCCATAGGCCACCAACCACCGGCACAATCCCTCTACCGCGAACTCCTCCTTCACCTCGTCTCTCACTCCCCCTTCAGGCGACAGAAAGTTTTTAATTTAATTTATATTTACTTAGGTAATATAAAATATGGTTTTTGTAGGTAATATAATTATAACAGAAATGGTTTTTATATGTAGAAAGATTAGTTTTTTTATTATAGAAAGATGTGATTTTCATATATGCGAGGACGAAATAAAAATATGATTTTTATTCATACGAAAGATATTATTTTTATTTATAATAAAAATATGATTTTTATTTAAATAGTAGCATAATAAAAATAAGATCTTTATAATGTAAACATCGGGTTAAAGATGAAATTTTTATTATCATGTAAGCAAAGTAAAAATGCGATTTTTAATATATATGAAATGGCGATAAAAATATGATTTTTATTATAAAATTAGCGAAATAAAAATATAATTTTTATATATATGAAAGCGAGGTAAAAATATGATTTTTATTTATGTAGCATAATAAAAATATGATTCTATTATGAAGTTAGCGAAATAAAAATTTGATTTTCATATACGAAGTAGTGGGTTAAAAATATGATTTTTAGCTTATGAATGTTATTAATAAAAATCAATCGTGTAGGATATCGTGTTCGCTTAAGGTTGTAGTCGACGAGGTGTTCATCTTCCTTTCTTTGAAAGAATGACGGAGTAGGTCCCAAAGGTGAGAAATCCTCACTTTAAATTTATTTTCTAGTTGAAATATATACATGGATGCAGACGGTGTTTAGCAGCACCCAACACCCGTCGTCCACAGACCATGAACGACTTGTTTGTTTATTTGATTGTGTTGTGAAAATTGATTGTGTGGTATGAAATGGAGTAAAATATTTTATAGTTAAAAATATAATTTTTAACATGTATATAAAATAAATATTCATTTACAAATCGAATGATTTGTTTATGTACACACGTTTGACTGATATTGATTGGGGCGATAAATTTTACACATTACCCAACTACACAAATAAATCTGTGTTTGTTGTTTGAAAATCCCCATGCGGGTATTGGGATGATATTGGACATACACTAGTCCTAATAATTAGTTGTATGTCGATCGATTGATTGAAAGACTTTTGTAAGCGTTGAAATTTATATTTAATGTTTATACAGTGTAGAATGCACTCTGGATGATGGATGATTATTTATCAATGTTGTTGTATACATATATTGTATGAAATCCATATAATTAAAGTATATGGTAATTGACTGTGTCCGATTCCAGTTCAGAAAGAATGAATATTTTAAAATAACTAATATTTTCAAATAATATTCAGAAAAGAATCAAAATATGATTTTGATGCCCGATTTGGGATGGACACGAAAATACTTAAATATATAAAGCCGTGTTGATTAGATTAATGCCATTTGGACGTGAACGATATTTATATCGATTTTATTCATTTTTATAATGAATATCGAAAAGGAATTGATTTCAAAATCTAATGTTTTGAAAATATTATCATTTATATATATATTTATATATCGATGATATGGAATATTCAATTTGATTTGAAATTGAATATGAAGTGGAAATCGTTTTGAAAACGAAATTAAAATGATTTATAAAATATGTTTTAAATGGAAATCAATGAAATATATATTATATATATTATATAATGGCCTAAATAGAACGCGCCACGCTGCGGCAGTTCGCGAATTTCGACCACAGACTTCGAATGGACGTTACGGGAGATCCGTCCATCGAATTTCCCAAAACCGGAACCATTGGGTTCGTATCGAAAAGAGCTTTCTAATGAATACAAGAAATTAGAAATCTAACATTCGGATTTGGAATAATGTCCTAATCAAATTTGGAAAAGGTCGCTATAAGTGCAGTTCGATGGCCGTTTATGGAAATCGACTGTACGGGCCTTGATAAAATTATTAAAAATATTAATAATTAGTGTAATGAAAAATTCCCTATTTGAAAAGATAAAAATAGATTTTTATCGAAATGAACCAGTTTTTTACTAGAATTATAATCCAATTGTTTTTAAAAATAAATAAATTGGATTTGAAATGGTTTAAAAAATAACCAGAATTTCCAATATATAAATTGGAAATGGATTTGAATCGAAATTGTCTTCGGAATATTTCGATGTTGGATTTCGTGATTATACTGATATTGTTATGGAATTTTGAAAGATATATTTATATCATTATTTCCAATATGATATTTTTTGGTTGTAGTATTTGATATTGAATATAAGCCGATATATTTTCTATTCAGAGCCTTGTATTTAATATTAAATGTGATTTTGGGTTTGTCGTGAATGGTGTCTTCATTAACACTTTTCTTGAACCCAGTTGAGAAATAATTAAATCTTTTTATTTTAGATTTAATAAAGTATACCAATTAATTGATATTTAATTGGAATGGAATTGAAATTGGTCTTTGGGTTTATCGTGAACGGAAAGGAATAAGATTTTGGGTTGTCGTGAATGGTATCTTTAATAATACTGTTCTTAGACCCAATGGAGTTAAGAAAATCAGAAACTAACTGGAGATTAGTTAAGTTGAATGGTTTCCTGGGTATTGATCTGATGTTGGTTTCGGCCTTCGGGGTTAATACTTAGGGAATTGTTCACTTGCTAATTTACGGTTAAAGGCTGATGGAATGGAATGTGATTTGGGTTTATCGTGAACTGTGTTTTAAAGGACATTGGTTCTTTAACCCAGTTAAAGACAGGAATAAGATTTTGGGTTGTCGTGAATGGTATCTTTAATAATATTGTTCATAGAGCCAACGGAGTTAAGAAAATCAGAAACTAACTGGAGATTAATTAAGTTGAATGGTTTCCTGGGTATTGATCTGATGTTGGTTTCGGCCTTTGGGGTTAATACTCAGGGAATTGTTCACTTGCTAATTTACGGTTAAAGGCTAATAGAATGCAATGTGATTTTGGGTTTATCGTGAACCGTGTTTTAAAGGACATTGGTTCTTTAACCCAGTTAAAGACAGGATATGATTTCCTAAGTTAAACAATCGTTAATATTGATTTTTGGGAAGATTAAAACCAAGTGGAGTTTTAATGCATCTTTAATTAGATTGAAATGATATCCAAAGAAAGATTAAAGAATAAATTTAAAGAATTTATCTTTGATAAAATTAATGGGAACCTTTCCCAAAGTATAGGAATATTTGAATAAATGAATATTCTGGATTGGAATGAGGCATATGTTGTGTTTTTATAGCACTTGTTTTTTATATACGTGAGTTATTCAGAAAGACCGGGTTTATCCCATTCTGAATAACTGATTCAACGATATGTCGAGGATGAAGATGGTGGTTGAATACCGGAGGTCTTCACATCGTTTGGATGATTACTGATGTCTTGATTGGGCTGTACACCCAAGACGAGGTAATAAGTGGTGATCGTCCACACATACTTGGAGATCAACCAGATATGCGAGGGCCTCTCCCCTGTATTGGACACATGGGGGAGGAATAAGGTGTCTCCGGTTTCGTTCAGAATCAGAACGAACTTGTGAATGGATGTGTGTCTAACATCGGATTTCACTCTATGTGATTGATAGACATCGGTTGCATAGCGTGAATTGCCTGTGTGGCATGCTGAGATGCAAATGATCAAGGCTTCTGTTGAAAAGAAGAGTCTAGCGGTTGATGATCAAAGCACGGCTTTAATATAGCGTAGCTTTGTGTACCATTGATTCGCGAGCCTCACACCTCGGTGTGAACCAGAAATGGGAGAGGACATCAGGGAGGGCATGCATTTCCTTCTGGCTAGGAGTAGTGTCAGCGTTTTACTAGCCCTGACATTTTACTTATGTGGATGATGGATTGTGAGGCGCCTCGGTTATATCGGTCGTTCCGGGGCCGATAGTTTGGTCAGAATATGACCAGTTTACGCCCCTTAGGGAGGGAAATGCAGTGTTTAGGCATTTTAATCCACTCCGTGTGGACCGGCCCTGACGATCCAAGGGCCCACCCGAGTCTGGGTCCTGAGGAGCGGGCTAGAGCGTCTCGAAGCGGTAAGGACGATCCCTTGCCTTGGTTCACAGATAGAAATCCAACTTCCAATACGTGACTTTGCTATTTTGATTGTAGAGCCTAGTATGGTGACATAGTGGTATGGGGCACTTATGTCGTCTATGATTGATACTTATGATTGAAATTATTTTGACACTATACACTTATAGTAATAGTAAAGTATGAAATTTCACGTACCAAGCATTTTTGGCTATTATAAGGTAAATACTCTATCCTCTGGCTTGCGTTGCATTGTGTGATGGGACCGAGTCTTATAATAGCTTCATTGTTCTTTATTTAGCATTGCGCTGTTTGTTTTATGCACTGGTATTCTCGATGGTAAACCCATTCCGTGTTATACGGCGTGGTCCCTTGATTTACCTAACTTTAAAGTCAGATTAATACCTATTTTAGTTCTCACACCAGTCACATGACTGACCGGGAGTTTATTGTTTTTAACCTAAACTCTGGGTGCCCCTATTTTCCACACGTGCAGCTTGTAATTTTGGTCTTGCAGATTTATATTCACAGGATCTTGGTCTACGGCTGGAATGATATTCGGAAAGCTCTGTATCCGTATATTCTTTTCAGTTGTGTTTTGTATTATTTTTCATTGCATTGTAACTTGTAAATCTCTGATATTTAGTAAATGTATAATATTTATTCATACTCTGTATATTCTTGTATTCTGATGGAATTGTTGTAATAAGCAACGAAATGTTCTTCTGTTTTTGTTCTGATTCGTCTTATCCTCAATTCAATCCGGGTTTTCCTCAACGGGGAAGTTCGGGTCGTCACATATGCGAGAACCTCTCTTCTGTATTGGACACATGGGACGAGGAATAAGGTGTATCCGGTTTCATTCAGACCCAGAACGAACTTGTAAATGGATGTTTGTCTGACGTTGTATTCCTTTATGCTGTATTTGTTGATCTCTGCTAAATATATATCTGTTTGGTGGAAGAGAATTTATTCTCTTGCATAACACCCTTCTCTGAGACGTACGAGCTTAGAGGTTATATATTGTCAGAAATCAATGGCATGGTATGGATTGACAATGTGGCATGCTAAGATGCAAATGATCAAGGCTTTTGTTGAAAAACAAGGCCTTGTGGTTGATGATCAAAGCATAGCCTATTTTGGCATAGCTTTGTGTATAGCGTTACTTCGCGAGCCTCACACCTCGGTATGAACCAGAAACGGGAGTAAGGACTACAGGGAGGACATACGTTTCTTTCTAGCTAGAAGTGATGTCATGTTTTTTACAAGGCCGGACATTTTTACTTATGTGGATGACGGAATGAGGCGCCTCGATTATTTGAGTCCCTAGTGGCTCTATTTTATGCCCCATAGGGCGGGGAAATGTATTGTTCAGGCATTATTAATCCACTAACATATTTGTTGATCGGCCCTGAAGATCCAGGTGCGGTTACGGCTGTATCCTGAGGCACGGGCTAGAGTGTCTCGAATTCGGTAAGGACTATCTTTTGCCTTGGTTCATGATGGAAAATCCAACTTCCAATATGACACCATAAGGTTTTGATTGTATAACTAGTTTGGCGACATAATATATGGTTGCTATGCCGTCTATGATTGATATATTATGATTGAAATGTTTTTGAAACATATGTACACCACTAATAATATCAACTCCGTTTTATCGTATCAAGCATTTTTGACCATTATAAGGTAAAACTGTAATGACCCGCATTTTCTGCGATATATAATTAATTTATTTAATTATATAATAGGTGATTTAGAGAAGTTAATGATCGTTTAATTAAATAATATTGAATATTTAATAAATAATTATAATATAACAATATATTAAAATGTCGAAATAGTCGGAAATAGTGAAATTCACAATATCATGTGAATTGAATAGCATACGAGATTTTGTGGAGTTTCGATTCGAAATATATTAACAAATATATTCAATCTACAACGATTTGAACGTATAATTATAATATAATTATAATAGAGCTTGAAATGGCGCTGCAGTTCGTAAATTGGCGATTCGAACTTCAACTGAATGTACAGGGTTCGTTTTAAATTGGATTTCTGTGAAACAAGAAACGTGTGGAGCTGGTGGAGTATATCTTTCTAGTGGAAGAGAAAGATCGGGATTTCGTCGTGTAGATTTTGAGATATGTCCAAATCAAATTTCAGAAAAGTCGCTGTAGAATTCCTTTATAATTTGCGACGCTTTATATACGTTATAAATGGATTTTCAGTATAAACTGAATATCGATAAATCTAAAATCTGAAATATCAAACTGTAAATTCTGATATGATATTCTGGAGCTGTACGCTATCATATGTGAAGATATACGATAATATTTAATTTTAAATATTTAATTTAATTATATTTAAATATGTTTATATATTTAAATAGGCTATTTAGAGCGTTAAAAATAACCACTTTTGCATACGAAGTCGGAATTCGACGAAACCAGTTTTGTTGGATCCGCAATGTCAAATAGTTGTCAGATTCCAAGTTTGGTGATTTTTAGAGTCACTGTGTGATCGTACGGATTTTTAGACTGAGAAATAGTCAGTATTTCGACGGTTAAAAATACATTGTGTGAGCATACGAAGTCGTAATTCGATGAAACCAGTTTCGTTGGGACCGTAATGTCAAACTCTAGCTACGTGTCCAGTTTCGCGATTTTTGAATATCGTATGTGATAACAGGAATTTTTAAGGACAAATATAAGCAGCAGTTCATTAAAAATTAATATAAAAATTGAATTTAAAAATATTATTTTTACACTATAAATATATCTCTATCCCTTAAACCCTAAAAATAAATTCATTTCTGGTCAACGAACTTTTATTTCCGCCGATCTTTTTTTTCTCTCTCGCAGTAAAAGTCGGATAAAGAAAAATCAAAATCAATCCTCACAAATTTCTATAAATCGTAATATGAATATGGTTGGATTCAGCAAACCTTTCTCTTTAGTTTGATAATCATTTTACTAAGTGCGATCGTTGTTTGAGGTGTTTGGGTTTTTACAGTGAAAGCTAGGGTTGGCGATAAACTTGGATTTGAAGCGTGGTGTTTGAGTTTGAGGTTTGAAGTGTGGTTGTGGTGGATTTCTGCAAAGATTGGCAGAGTTTTTATGGTCTTCGATGGCAAGGTGGAGGTACCGACGTCGTACACAACCTGGAAGGGACGCGAGGGTATGGACGTCGAGCAGTGTGAAATTGGGATGAAGTGGAAGGGCTCGGGAAGAAGAGAACAGTGAGGGTGATGGTTGGTGATTCGGTCGAGTAATGGAGGAGCAAGGGGGTTTGAAGAATCGGTAATGGCTACGTGGAGTCGGGTCTTCGTTGTGGAAGAAGAAGGAACCACGTTGGGCTTTTTGAAACATGGGTTTGGGCCGTTAAGAATGGGTGAGGCCCGGTTTAGGGTAAAATCAAGTTTAGTTTATTTTAAACGTATATTATAACTTGTAATTACCATAACTTTCTCGTACGATATCAGAATCACGAACGGTTGGATCCGTTAGGATCGTATGGACGAGCACTCTACAATGGAACTGACCGCGAGTCAATTGGAGTCCGTTACAATTTATGGCGAAATAAATTGTCCGTCTGAATCAAGCGATGGTTATTGTTATTAACGATGATCGTCCAATGTGAGTAAATCTCACTAACTCTGAACAGTTTATATTTTCATGTTATATTTTTTAGAACTGTTAAATATGGACTGATTGATTGTGTGTTGACTGTTTGATTGAACTGCTAGTTAGTTAGTAAAATTTCTATATTGATTTTGTTTAACAGAATATATCATATGGAACTGAAAGTGATGTTATCTATACTGTCTAACATTTGTGATGCAGGGAAACAGGTTGGAGGAATCCGACTGGATTCCTCAACAGTTATTTTATTGTTTTTCATATATTTTAATATATGATGCGAATTATAACCTGTTGTTGATTGTGTGTGTATGGACGATATTGAACATCGTGATTTGATATGATTGAATACCATGACATACCGGAATGTAGATAAAGGAGATTTTTCAAAGTGATATTGAAAAATAGAATATTTATAAAGTGGAATATTTATAAATAAGGAATATTTATAAATTGGGATATTTATAAATAGGAGATATTTGAAAAGGAAATAAATTCAAAACATTTCTTTTTGAATGGAAAGGCCTGTGTGGCGAGTTTGGGGATTTTCCCGATGCTCCCGTTACAAAGGAGGTTATGGCGAATTTTCCTGGGAATTTAAGGAGTTAGAATATTTCAAGTATAAATTTGAAAAGGAAATATTTGTAAACCATTTACAAATAGAATTGGAAAGGAAACATTATAAAAAGGGAAATCATTTTTAAAGGGTAGAACCGTTATTTAAAAGTAAATCTTTTCCAATGAATAGAACATTGTTAAAAAGGAAATCTTTATAAAGTGAAGTTAGTTAATCGAATATAGACATTCGAAAGGAGAAATCGAATATGGTATTCGAAGTTAGTTAATCGAATATAGACATTCGAAAAGAGAAATCGAATATGGTATTCGAAGTAGTTAATCGAGTATAGACATTCGAAAGGAGAAATCGAATATGGTATTCGAAGTTAGTTAATCGAATATAGACATTCGAAAGGAGAAATCGAATATGGTATTCGAAGTTAGTTAATCGAATATAGACATTCGAAAAGAGAAATCGAATATGGTATTCGAAGTAGTTAATCGAGTATAGACATTCGAAAGGAGAAATCGAATATGGTATTCGAAGTTAGTAAATCGAATATGTTATTCGAAAGGGGTTAGTTTGTCGAGTTAGTCAAATAGAGTTAACCAGTTAGAGTTAATCAGTTAGAGTTAACCAGTTAGAGTTAATCAGTTAGAGTTAATCAGTTAGAATTAACCAGTTGGAGTTAATTAGTTAGAGTTAATCGATTAGAGTTAACACGAACTAGAATTAATCAAATATAGTTATTTGAGACAGAGTTAGTCAAACATAGTATTCAGGGTAAGTTGCCATCTTGTATGACTGCTAGCGTAATTCGCAGGGCTGCAGATAGCCTAAGGCGGTCGGATGTTTCCTGAGGGAATCAGGCGTAACCATTGTGATCGCTGCGATCTAGAGTCAAGCGAATGGAGTTAAATAGGGTTGTCGAATAATAGTTGTTCGAATGGAGTTAAATAGAGTTGTCGAATAATAGTTGTTCGAATGGAGTTAAATAGAGTTAGTCGAATATAGTTTATTCGAATAGAGTTGAATAGAGTTAATCGAATAGTAGTTATTCGAATAGAGTTAAATGGAGTTAAATCGAATATTAGTTATTCGATATGAGTAATCAAGTTAAGATAATCAAGTTAAGATAATCGAGTTAAGTTAGCAAGTTAAGTTATCAAGTCAAGATGATTGAGTCAAGTGATTTAGTTAAGATAATCGAGTTAAGTTAGCAAGTTAAGTTATCAAGTCAAGATGATCGAGTAAAGTAAATAAGTTCAGTTCGTCGAGTTAAATTAATCGATGTTAGTTTCATCGAAAGGAATTAATTGATGTTAGTTTCATCGAAAGGAATTAATCGATGTTAGTTTCATCGAAAGGAGTTATCGATGTTAGTTTCATCGAAAGGAATTAATCGATGTTAGTTTCATCGAAAGGAGTTATCGATGTTAGTTTCATCGAAAGGAGTTATCGATGTTAGTTTCATCGAAGGGAGTTATCGATTATAGTTTAATCGAAGTGAGATTTTCAAATATGAGATATTTGAAAAGGAAGAGTTATCAGACATTAGTTATTCGAAGAAAGATTATCGAATATCGTTTATTCGAGAAGAAGTAAATCGAATATAGGTTATTCGAAGAAGAGTTAATCAAATAGAGATTTCTCGAAGAGAGTTAATCGGCAAATTCGATTATATCGAATTCGGGAAAGTACTTATACTTTCCAGTGTCTAAATAGAGATTTATTTATTTATAAATAAATAAGTGTTAGGTTAAGTATTCACTAATAAGAATAGAAGTTATAATTAAAGTTAGATAATTCGAAAGTAGGGATTATAACGTTATCGTTATAACCAATGTTTTAAATATAGAAGTGGACTAGTAAAATTGAATCCGAGAAAGGCGTAAAGAAGTTGTTAAAGATTAAAAGATAAACTTTGACCATTTCGAAGTTATAACGTTGTTCAGTTAAGGTCTGAGAGGTAATTATACCCCAACTTGGGTGACTTCCTTCTTAACTAAGAAATGGTAAGGTTTGATCGTAAATGAGTTTTGGAAATGTTTTCCAAACGAGAATCAGAAATGTTTTCTGATAAAAGAAAATAAGAATTTAAAATATAGGGAAACAGGAGATAAGTAAATAAATGAACTAAAGAGATTAATGTTAAATGATGTTTGTTCGATATAATTTCCATTTGGAAATAATATCGTTGTTTGCACACTTGTTTTTCTTTGATAGTTAACTCACCGACTATCGAAGTTTTGACCATTTTAACGTTGTTAATATGGAGAGACCGGTTGGATTATTATCCATAGAACCACTCTGTATTGGCATAAGCGTGCGAATCATATATGCCTAAGATAATTGAAGACGGAGTAAAATGCAAGGGCTATCCTGTTTACAGAATAGTGCCTTCGGTTTGTCCAGTCCCAGGACAACTTGTATGGACGAAGGTCTGACAGAGTATATCCAATGGAGCGCGTAAGTTGATCTATTCAAACGTATTCACGTTTGGTGGCGGAGGAATTCGTTTCTCTTAGCTGTATACCCGTGTTATTTTTGGATAAGTCAATTTGTGATTTGGCGGGTATGACGATGTGACATTTCTAAGTGAATGAAGATGGATGTCTGACATAGTATTTCCAGACGGTCACGTACATTGATTTCTTCAACCGTACCAAGAGTGGAAGCGGAGAAGGAAACTTCTTTTAGCTGACACGTAATGTATGGTTGTAGACGTCAATTAGTGATTTTCGATGGATCTGACAATGTGGCATTCGAAGTGAATCTGATGTGAAAATAAAGCGTAGCTTCTAGCCTCAACATCCGGTAAATGACAGAAATCGGGCAGGCAGCATGGCTAAGTCGGTCGCACCGAAGTAGGGTGTATAATCACCTATCTAGTGAATATTCATTTGCTTCTTTTAATCTATCAATGCTGTCCCATATATATATACGGGAACGGTTGCTGATCCCAACCGTTGGTGATGTACATTCGATACACTCAAGCGAAATGAGTGGTCGGTCATGTGTGGCTGAGTTGCAAGATGTTCTTGTTGAACTCCAGTGTATCGTTCCTAGAGTACACTGATCGGAAGGTGATTCCATACCTTGTCATAGTTGGAAATCCATTATCCAATACGTGCTTGCGATTTTGATTGTAGACTATATATGTAGAACGTGAGATGAAAGCGTTTCTGCTAGTTGATATCTATTTGTACATAGACGTTATTATAATATCAAAAGGTTTTTGATATAAAGATATTTTGGATTCTCATAAGGGAAAAACCCGTTCCGTTCTGCGGCGTGGTCTTATGAGATATCGTTTACTTGTTCATATACCTGTTTAAATGATTTGAGTTTATTCACACCAGTCCCATGACTGACCCGGAGTTTATTTGTTGTTTTCCCTAAACTCTTGGGTGCCTAAATTTGTACGGGCAGTCAAGTAGTCGGGTTTTACAGATATACTGGAAGAGCGTGGAGCAGGAGGCTTCAAGATCATATAGCTATAGTTATTTCCGCTGTGTTGTAAGTGCTGTACTCTGATAAGTGCTATTGTATACATAACTGTTATATTTCAAAGTTATGTTATCTATTATATGTTATTCGTTCCGCTGTGAGGTTTGTGTTACTCTGATGTTGTGTTCTTCTTCTTCTTCTATTCTAAGTTTCTATCTTATCTATTCTCACCTTCTAATTTCTTTCATTAACTATTCGGTTATTTTCGATCCTTGGATGTTCGATATGTGTTGTATATCGGATAACCAAGATCGCATTTTTCCGGGTCGTTACAGTTGGTATCGGAGCTTAAGTTAAGTATTACTTGGCTCTGTGGCGTGACTCGGTAGAGATAGGGTTAGTAATACCCTAGATTGAGTTTGAGTGTATATATACGAGTGCGTATTTGTATTTGATATAAAAATTTGTTTTATATTGTGGGGATTCATTGGTCGAGTTGTTGATGAGTTCTGGTCGATCAGTTTGATCCACTGTATCGGTGGGAGTTTATAAACACTCGAATACGATGGGTCGACACGGTATGTTTTGAAAGAGGGTAAATGAAATGATTTTACCTGAATATATATTAATATTATATATAGGATGTGTTGGTTGTAATTATAATCGAATAAGATTATAAAAAGTGAAATAGTTGTAAATAACTAATCAAAATTCATATAAGTAAAGTATATGAAATGAGATGAATTAAATATGAATTTAAATCAGATTTGGAATTAAAATAAGGAAATTTTAAGTTCTTGGGAGATTTTGAAATGTTTTCAAAATGGAAGTATGTAGTAATGGTTTTGAAAATGATATAGAATTGAAATCACTTGGGTCGCTGGAAAATAATTCCGATGATGACTGCGCAGTATCATCGGTGTGATTTTCGAGTTTCTAAGTGGTGGATTACTACGAAAGGTTTTGTTTTTGAATTGTTTTGAGAAAACAAGTGTTTAGAAATTCAAAGGTTTTGAATTGGCAGTATGATTTCAAATTGATTTGAAATTTACCCAGGAATTTAAGTTCTAGAAATTAAAATTTAACTAATGAAGTTAAATAAAATGAGATGATAAAAATAAATTGAAATTTAACTTGAACATAGTTAAATAGAATTGAAATGGGGTTAGAGAATAATCTGTTATGGAATTGGGTTGATGAGTTAAGAGTTGAAATCGAGAATGGAACTCGAGTTGAAATAGAATCCGACTTAGGTATAAGCTAATGATTTGGTTTTGAGAATGAACTGATTGGAGATCAAGTTGGTAATGCATTGTTATATGCAGAAGTGGTAACGAATAGCAGGGATACAGCGATATGCCCGACAAAAAGGTACAAGTTTATATTCTATATGAGTTTGGAATTTATGAGCCGATTTGGCAAGCCGCTTGGCTGTTCGATTTTCTTTGGGATTGGAGAGGGCCTGTGTGGCAAGGTTTGAATTTTTCGGGTAACCCCGTACAAAGGAAACGCTGGCGAAATTTTCCGAAAATTTAAAGTGTTAGAAAATTTTCAGAATTTTTGAAAATTTTAGTTAGTCGGAATAAATTAATGTTTTAGTCAATATTAATTGGTTCAGTTGAAATCAAAAATAAGGGGTAAACAAATCTTAGGAATTCCAATAGATAGGGTCGTCCTCTAACTTAGCAATTTCGAGGACGAAATTATTTTAAGTGGGGAAGAATGTAATGACCCGCATTTTCTGCGATATATAATTAATTTATTTAATTATATAATAGGTGATTTAGAGAAGTTAATGATCGTTTAATTAAATAATATTGAATATTTAATAAATAATTATAATATAATAATATATTAAAATGTCGAAATAGTCGGAAATAGTGAAATTCACAATATCATGTGAATTGAATAGCATACGAGATTTTGTGGAGTTTCGATTCGAAATATATTCAATCTACAACGGTTTGAACGTATAATTATAATATAATTATAATAGAGCTTGAAATGGCGCTGCAGTTCGTAAATTGGCGATTCGAACTTCAACTGAATGTACAGGGTTCGTTTTAAATTGGATTTCTGTGAAACAAGAAACGTGTGGAGCTGGTGGAGTATATCTTTCTAGTGGAAGAGAAAGATCGGGATTTCGTCGTGTAGATTTTGAGATATGTCCAAATCAAATTTCAGAAAAGTCGCTGTAGAATTCCTTTATAATTTGCGATGCTTTATATACGTTATAAATGGATTTTCAGTATAAACTGAATATCGATAAATCTAAAATCTGAAATATCAAACTGTAAATTCTGATATGATATTCTGGAGCTGTACGCTATCATATGTGAAGATATACGATAATATTTAATTTTAAATATTTAATTTAATTATATTTAAATATGTTTATATATTTAAATAGGCTATTTAGAGCGTTAAAAATAACCACTTTTGCATACGAAGTCGGAATTCGACGAAACCAGTTTTGTTGGATCCGCAATGTCAAATAGTTGTCAGATTCCAAGTTTGGTGATTTTTAGAGTCACTGTGTGATCGTACGGATTTTTAGACTAAGAAATAGTCAGTATTTCGACGGTTAAAAATACATTGTGTGAGCATACGAAGTCGGAATTCGATGAAACCAGTTTCGTTGGGACCATAATGTCGAACTCTAGCTACGTGTCCAGTTTCGCGATTTTTGAATATCGTATGTGATAACAGGAATTTTTAAGGACAAATATAAGCAGCAGTTCATTAAAAATTAATATAAAAATTGAATTTAAAAATATTATTTTTACACTATAAATATATCTCTATCCCTTAAACCCTAAAAATAAATTCATTTCTGGTCAACGAACTTTTATTTCCGCCGATCTTTTTTTTCTCTCTCGCAGTAAAAGTCGGATAAAGAAAAATCAAAATCAATCCTCACAAATTTCTATAAATCGTAATATGAATATGGTTGGATTCAGCAAACCTTTCTCTTTAGTTTGATAATCATTTTACTAAGTGCGATCGTTGTTTGAGGTGTTTGGGTTTTTACAGTGAAAGCTAGGGTTGGCGATAAACTTGGATTTGAAGCGTGGTGTTTGAGTTTGAGGTTTGAAGTGTGGTTGTGGTGGATTTCTGCAAAGATTGGCAGAGTTTTTATGGTCTTCGATGGCAAGGTGGAGGTACCGACGTCGTACACAACCTGGAAGGGACGCGAGGGTATGGACGTCGAGCAGTGTGAAATTGGGATGAAGTGGAAGGGCTCGGGAAGAAGAGAACAGTGAGGGTGATGGTTGGTGATTCGGTCGAGTAATGGAGGAGCAAGGGGGTTTGAAGAATCGGTAATGGCTACGTGGAGTCGGGTCTTCGTTGTGGAAGAAGAAGGAACCACGTTGGGCTTTTTGAAACATGGGTTTGGGCCGTTAAGAATGGGTGAGGCCCGGTTTAGGGTAAAATCAAGTTTAGTTTATTTTAAACGTATATTATAACTTGTAATTACCATAACTTTCTCGTACGATATCAGAATCACGAACGGTTGGATCCGTTAGGATCGTATGGACGAGCACTCCACAATGGAACTGACCGCGAGTCAATTGGAGTCCGTTACAATTTATGGCGAAATAAATTGTCCGTCTGAATCAAGCGATGGTTATCGTTATTAACGATGATCGTCCAATGTGAGTAAATCTCACTAACTCTGAACAGTTTATATTTTCATGTTATATTTTTTAGAACTGTTAAATATGGACTGATTGATTGTGTGTTGACTGTTTGATTGAACTGCTAGTCAGTTAGTAAAATTTCTATATTGATTTTGTTTAGCAGAATATATCATATGGAACTGAAAGTGATGTTATCTATACTGTCTAACATTTGTGATGCAGGGAAACAGGTTGGAGGAATCCGACTGGATTCCTCAACAGTTATTTTATTGTTTTTCATATATTTTAATATATGATGCGAATTATAACCTGTTGTTGATTGTGTGTGTATGGACGATATTGAACATCGTGATTTGATATGATTGAATACCATGACATACCGGAATGTAGATAAAGGAGATTTTTCAAAGTGATATTGAAAAATAGAATATTTATAAAGTGGAATATTTATAAATAAGGAATATTTATAAATTGGGATATTTATAAATAGGAGATATTTGAAAAGGAAATAAATTCAAAACATTTCTTTTTGAATGGAAAGGCCTGTGTGGCGAGTTTGGGGATTTTCCCGATGCTCCCGTTACAAAGGAGGTTATGGCGAATTTTCCTGGGAATTTAAGGAGTTAGAATATTTCAAGTATAAATTTGAAAAGGAAATATTTGTAAACCATTTACAAATAGAATTGGAAAGGAAACATTATAAAAAGGGAAATCATTTTTAAAGGGTAGAACCGTTATTTAAAAGTAAATCTTTTCCAATGAATAAAACGTTGTTAAAAAGGAAATCTTTATAAAGTGAAGTTAGTTAATCGAATATAGACATTCGAAAGGAGAAATCGAATATGGTATTCGAAGTTAGTTAATCGAATATAGACATTCGAAAAGAGAAATCGAATATGGTATTCGAAGTAGTTAATCGAGTATAGACATTCGAAAGGAGAAATCGAATATGGTATTCGAAGTTAGTTAATCGAATATAGACATTCGAAAGGAGAAATCGAATATGGTATTCGAAGTTAGTTAATCGAATATAGACATTCGAAAAGAGAAATCGAATATGGTATTCGAAGTAGTTAATCGAGTATAGACATTCGAAAGGAGAAATCGAATATGGTATTCGAAGTTAGTTAATCGAATATGTTATTCGAAAGGGGTTAGTTTGTCGAGTTAGTCAAATAGAGTTAACCAGTTAGAGTTAATCAGTTAGAGTTAATCAGTTAGAGTTAACCAGTTAGAGTTAATCAGTTAGAGTTAATCAGTTAGAATTAACCAGTTGGAGTTAATTAGTTAGAGTTAATCGATTAGAGTTAACACGAACTAGAATTAATCAAATATAGTTATTTGAGACAGAGTTAGTCAAACATAGTATTCAGGGTAAGTTGCCATCTTGTATGACTGCTAGCGTAATTCGCAGGGCTGCAGATAGCCTAAGGCGGTCGGATGTTTCCTGAGGGAATCAGGCGTAACCATTGTGATCGCTGCGATCTAAAGTCAAGCGAATGGAGTTAAATAGAGTTGTCGAATAATAGTTGTTCGAATGGAGTTAAATAGAGTTGTCGAATAATAGTTGTTCGAATGGAGTTAAATAGAGTTAGTCGAATATAGTTTATTCGAATAGAGTTGAATAGAGTTAATCGAATAGTAGTTATTCGAATAGAGTTAAATGGAGTTAAATCGAATATTAGTTATTCGATATGAGTAATCAAGTTAAGATAATCAAGTTAAGATAATCGAGTTAAGTTAGCAAGTTAAGTTATCAAGTCAAGATGATTGAGTCAAGTGATTTAGTTAAGATAATCGAGTTAAGTTAGCAAGTTAAGTTATCAAGTCAAGATGATCGAGTAAAGTAAATAAGTTCAGTTCGTCGAGTTAAATTAATCGATGTTAGTTTCATCGAAAGGAATTAATTGATGTTAGTTTCATCGAAAGGAATTAATCGATGTTAGTTTCATCGAAAGGAGTTATCGATGTTAGTTTCATCGAAAGGAATTAATCGATGTTAGTTTCATCGAAAGGAGTTATCGATGTTAGTTTCATCGAAAGGAGTTATCGATGTTAGTTTCATCGAAGGGAGTTATCGATTATAGTTTAATCGAAGTGAGATTTTCAAATATGAGATATTTGAAAAGGAAGAGTTATCGGACATTAGTTATTCGAAGAAAGATTATCGAATATCGTTTATTCGAGAAGAAGTAAATCGAATATAGGTTCTTCGAAGAAGAGTTAATCAAATAGAGATTTCTCGAAGAGAGTTAATCGGCAAATTCGATTATATCGAATTCGGGAAAGTACTTATACTTTCCAGTGTCTAAATAGAGATTTATTTATTTATAAATAAATAAGTGTTAGGTTAAGTATTCACTAATAAGAATAGAAGTTATAATTAAAGTTAGATAATTCGAAAGTAGGGATTATAACGTTATCGTTATAACCAATGTTTTAAATATAGAAGTGGACTAGTAAAATTGAATCCGAGAAAGGCGTAAAGAAGTTGTTAAAGATTAAAAGATAAACTTTGACCATTTCGAAGTTATAACGTTGTTCAGTTAAGGTATGAGAGGTAATTATACCCCAACTTGAGTGACTTCCTTCTTAACTAAGAAATGGTAAGGTTTGATCGTAAATGAGTTTTGGAAATGTTTTCCAAACGAGAATCAGAAATGTTTTCTGATAAAAGAAAATAAGAATTTAAAATATAGGGAAACAGGAGATAAGTAAATAAATGAACTAAAGAGATTAATGTTAAATGATGTTTGTTCGATATAATTTCCATTTGGAAATAATATCGTTGTTTGCACACTTGTTTTTCTTTGATAGTTAACTCACCGACTATCGAAGTTTTGACCATTTTAACGTTGTTAATATGGAGAGACCGGTTGGATTATTATCCATAGAACCACTCTGTATTGGCATAAGCGTGCGAATCATATATGCCAAAGATAATTGAAGACGGAGTAAAATGCAAGGGCTATCCTGTTTACAGAATAGTGCCTTCGGTTTGTCCAGTCCCAGGACAACTTGTATGGACGAAGGTCTGACAGAGTATATCCAATGGAGCGCGTAAGTTGATCTGTTCAAACGTATTCACATTTGGTGGCGGAGGAATTCGTTTCTCTTAGCTGTATACCCGTGTTATTTTTGGATAAGTCAATTTGTGATTTGGCGGGTATGACGATGTGACATTTCTAAGTGAATGAAGATGGATGTCTGACATAGTATTTCCAGACGGTCACGTACATTGATTTCTTCAACCGTACCAAGAGTGGAAGCGGAGAAGGAAACTTCTTTTAGCTGACACGTAATGTATGGTTGTAGACGTCAATTAGTGATTTTCGATGGATCTGACAATGTGGCATTCGAAGTGAATCTGATGTGAAAATAAAGCGTAGCTTCTAGCCTCAACATCCGGTAAATGACAGAAATCGGGCAGGCAGCATGGCTAAGTCGGTCGCACCGAAGTAGGGTGTATAATCACCTATCTAGTGAATATTCATTTGCTTCTTTTAATCTATCAATGCTGTCCCATATATATATACGGGAACGGTTGCTGATCCCAACCGTTGGTGATGTACATTCGATACACTCAAGCGAAATGGGTGGTCGGTCATGTGTGGCTGAGTTGCAAGATGTTCTTGTTGAACTCCAGTGTATCGTTCCTAGAGTACACTGATCGGAAGGTGATTCCATACCTTGTCATAGTTGGAAATCCATTATCCAATACGTGCTTGCGATTTTGATTGTAGACTATATATGTAGAACGTGAGATGAAAGCGTTTCTGCTAGTTGATATCTATTTGTACATAGACATTATTATAATATCAAAAGGTTTTTGATATAAAGATATTTTGGATTCTCATAAGGGAAAAACCCGTTCCGTTCTGCG
This sequence comes from Allium sativum, assembly GCA_030737875.1. NCBI lineage: Eukaryota > Viridiplantae > Streptophyta > Magnoliopsida > Asparagales > Amaryllidaceae > Allium > Allium sativum. The sequence goes on along the minus strand of CM060912.1, from coordinate 219,958,638 downwards.
GCGTGGTCTTATGAGATATCGTTTACTTGTTCATATACCTGTTTAAATGATTTGAGTTTATTCACACCAGTCCCATGGCTGACCCGTAGTTTATTTGTTGTTTTCCCTAAACTCTTGGGTGCCTAAATTTGTACGGGCAGTCAAGTAGTCGGGTTTTACAGATATACTGGAAGAGCGTGGAGCAGGAGGCTTCAAGATCATATAGCTATAGTTATTTCCGCTGTGTTGTAAGTGCTGTACTCTGATAAGTGCTATTGTATACATAACTGTTATATTTCAAAGTTATGTTATCTATTATATGTTATTCGTTCCGCTGTGAGGTTTGTGTTACTCTGATGTTGTGTTCTTCTTCTTCTTCTATTCTAAGTTTCTATCTTATCTATTCTCACCTTCTAATTTCTTTCATTAACTATTCGGTTATTTTCGATCCTTGGATGTTCGATATGTGTTGTATATCGGATAACCAAGATCGCATTTTTCCGGGTCGTTACAAAAACTCTATCCTCCGGTATGCGTTGCATCGTGTGATGGGACTTGAGTCTTATAATGATTTCATTTTTCTAAAAAGCATTGCGTTGTTTTAACGATTTACTTTATTTATGCACTAGCAAACCAATGGAGTAAACTCGTTCTGCGTTAGCGGCCTGGTCCTGTGATTAGCTTTATTATTATTAGGTAGATTAAGTAAGATTTCTCATACCAGTCCTATGACTGACCTGTAGTTTGCTTCACTTGCATACTCGGGTGCCCATATTTTCCACAAGGGCAGTCGAGTAGCTTATTTTGCAGATATATTGAGAAGGAGTCTAGATCGAAGCTTAAAGCTATGTCCAGAGCATTGATAGTCTTCCGCTGTATTGTATTAATTTTGTTGTTATGAAATCTTTCGCTGTATTATTTATCCAATGTACTCTGATACTCTGTACTCAGATGTAGCATTATTATAATGTTTATAAAAGTCATCTGTTATTTGTTCTGATGTGTTGTATTCCCAAAGTTAATGTATGCGGGATTTGAATGGTCCTGGTCGATTTAGCAATCGATTAGGTCCGGGCAAAATCTGTATCGTTACAGTTGGTATTAGAGCTCTGGTTAGCTCAAATCTTTGGGGTACAACTCATTAGAACGGAACAAAAGACTCATCAGAGGTAGGATTAGAAATATCCTATAAAAGTATACTCATTAGAGATAGGATCGGCAGCATCCTAGAATGAGATACTCATTAGAGATGGGGTTAGAAATTCCCTAGATTGAGTTCAGAGTAACAAGTTTATAATTAACGTATTTGTGATTATGTATATATATATATATATATATATATATATAACCCGACCTTAGAAAATATGATTTTTGAATATATAAAAGTTATATATATTTGAAAAGTTAATCAACGAATAAAATTATTGAAACCAATAAAAGAAAAATAAAAAATCAAATTGGTTAATTTAACAACTTTCAGTTCCATTCCTTTTCGAGGACGAAAAGATTTTAAGTGGGGGAGATTGTAACAACCCGGAATTTTGGAACCAATTTAAAATTTTATTTTAGAAATTTTAATGGAATTTTAATAGTTAAAATAATTTATTTTATATAATAATGACGGAAAATTTATTTAAATTGAACTTAAAACAAGATTATTTATTTTAATTATAAAAGGAGTTAGAAATAGCACGGCAGTTTGAAAATTTGAATTTGAACTTTGACTGATTGTACGGGATGCAAAATAAATCAGATTTTAGTGAAACCAAAAATATTTAAATTTGTTTTAAAATATCTTTTCAACGAATCCAAAAATTGAAATTTCATAGCGGGAATCAAAAGTTATGTCCAGTTTAAAATTCAGAATAGTCGCTATAGAATTTATATATATATATATTTTAATATTAAAAATAGCCATTTTACAAACGACCTCCGTTTTCGACGAAACCACTTTTGTTGGAACCGTAGTGTCAAATTATTGCTAGGTTTCAATTTTCATAATTTTTCGAATTAATTTATGAGCGTGGCAAAAGAAAATGTGTTTTATCAATTTCAGTCAAATTAGATCGACCAGAAAATGGCCATTTTTCAAATGGTCTCGGAGTTTGAAGAAATTAGTCTTGTTAGGACCGTATCATCAAAACATAACTAGAAATATTTTTTTTGTAATTTTTAGAGTTAGTATGTGGCTCCGGTAAATTAAAATGTACGACCAAATTAAATAAATAAATGATTTATATATTAAATTAAAGAAAACAAGCCGAAGACGATCAAATGGGCTGACGGAACCTAGTCCATTGTGTCCGCAGGGGGGGTATTTGGCTAGGGACAACATAAGTTGGGCTGAATTTGGAGCTAATAGGAGTAACGAGCTTTTTTCTCTGAATTAATGAATTAATTAAATATAATATTATAAATATACTATGAATTAGAGACCCCAAACTCTAATATCATGTTCAGCCGCCGCCAGCTAAGAAATGGATGGCCAAAAATGACGATTTTTATTTCCCTAACCAATTGCTATCCAATCCGAATTAATTCAAGAATCTAAAGCAAAATTTGAAGAAAAATCTTTGCTCTTCGAAACCGTATGGGGATGATTTAATTTCGTGGAGTATGGAGCTTCAATTTCAACCTCAAAGTCATCACGTTCGGACCGGAATTGGGTGGAGATGGCGGCCGCGAGTTCGAAGTGGTGGGGTGGCGCTAGACGATGGTGCCAAGGGCTGTGGCGTGGTGGTGCTCGATCGGATTCCGGTCGAGTCTTGAAGCGGTGGTGGACGAAAATTGAAAACGAAGATGGGTTCGTTAATACCAGAAAGGAGCAGCCTTGGGAATTGAAGGTGAAAAGGATTTGGCCCTTAATTACTTGGTTAATTATAACTAATTATATTGTAATTAATTTAAATATTGTTTAAAGTATAAATGGTGATAACTCGTTCGTTTCTAATCAGAATTCAACGAATTCAATTGCGTTGGAAACCTCTTGACGAACACCACAGCATGGAACAGACTAGATCTGAAATGGAGACTGTTAGAAATTAGGATAAATACCACTGTCAGATTTCTTTTTTTTCGATAAATAAAAATAAATTAATTATTATAGTATTTAGAAATTCTGGCACGTATGTGATTTGATTCAAATTGTTTGATGTTGTTACGATGATATGATATTTTGCTGTACTAGGATTAGAAATATAAGATTGTCATTTTATTGAATCAAAATATAAATGGTCATTTTGTTGAACTAGAATCAACAAAATATAAATTGACATTCATGTTAAAATAGGAATTGACAAATAAAGTTGTCATCTTTTGTTGAAATAGGAATTGACGAATAAAATTGTCATCTTTTGTTGAAATAGGAATTGACGAATAAAATTGTCTTTTTTTTTTTTTTGAAATTAGAATTGGCAAATAAAAATGTCATTTTTTTATCAAATTGGAATTGGCAAATAAAAAGGGTCATTTTTTTCGCATTAGAATTGACATAATAAAAATATCATCTTGTCGCATTAGAATTGGTCAAAACAAAATATCCTTTTTGTTGAATCACGTTGTATTAAAATAAAAACATCAATTATGTTAGAATTGTCATATTTGTTAATATCATGTTAGAATACAAACATCATATTTGTTAGATAATATTATGTAAGAATAAAATTTGTCATTTTAAGTAGAAATGGTATATTAGATTAAAAATGTCACTTTTATTAGAAATGTTAAATTAGATTAAAAGTGCCTTTATTTAAAAATGTCATATTGAAATGAAAATGTCATTTTAGTTAGAAATGTTTGCTTAATTAAAAATGTCATTTTATTTAGAAATGTCATATTGAATTAAAAATGTCATTATATAAGAAATGTCATTTATATAATGATGTCATGTTAGAAACATCGTTTTAGTTTAAAAATATCATTTTAGTAAAATATGTGCATTAGAATAAAATAACATTTTTGTTATAAAACGTGCATTAGAATAAATAGCATTTTATTAGCAAAGGTTACATTAGAATTAAAACATAATTTGTTAGCAAGGTTAAATTAGAATTAAAACATTATTTTGTTAGCAAATGTTACATTAGATTAAAACATGTCATTTTATGAGTATATGTTATGTTAAATAAAACATGTCATTTTATTAGTATATGTTATGTTGAAATAAAAATGTCATTTATTTAGGATCATGTTTTGTAAAATGAAAATGTCATATAGGTAAATTACATTTTTGTCAAATAAAAATGTCATATAGTTAAGATACATGTTCTGTAAAATAAAAATGTCATATAGTTAAGATACATGTTTTGTAAAATGAAAATGTCATCTAGTTAAACATATGTTTAGTTAGACAAAATGCTACATATATCATGTTAGACAAGAGTAAAAGGATTACATGTTAAAATACATGTTTCGTTAGGCCAAATGTCACCTTTACTATGTCTTGAAATATATGTTTCTGATACTGAAATGTTTAAAGTGTTAAAAATAATGTTTACTTTAGTATGGTAGTTGAAATTAAAATTATAAATATTTATTTATAATTTAAACAATGAAAATTGGTTAAATTTATTAACCAATGATGTATGTATATAAGCGTTGTTATTTGAAAACTCCACACGGGTATTAGGATGATTCATACACTAGTCCCAATATTTAGCAGTATGTCAATGGATGGGTTGACAGACTGTGATGAGCGTTATTTATTTATTTTAATGCTCACACAATTATAAATTTCACTCAGGATGTGAATGGATTATTTAATGATTATTTATCATTACTGTTATATACATATGCAATGTATGAAATCCATATGACCGAAGTTATATGGTAATTGATCGAGTCGCATTCTAATTCAGAATATCTTTTATATAGGGGATATTTTAAAATAAATAACATTTTTATATAAAGAATCTTTTAAAATAATAAATATTTTATATAATATTAAGTGAAGAAGAAAAATATGAAGCCGAATTAAGTAGCAAACGCCATTTTTAACCCAAACGGGTCTATCGATCAATTTATTTCATTTAAAAATGAATATAAAAAGAAGTGTTTTCAAAATATAATATTTTGAAATATTATTATTTTAATATAAAAAATATGGAATACTCAATTTTGCTTTAAAATTGAAAATGATTCGGATGAATTTATAAATATTTTATAAAATATGATTTAAATATAAATCGACGTAATATATATACGATATATATATTATATATAGTGGCCTGAATAGAACGCGTCGCGCTGCGACCATTCACGAATTTCGACCATTTACTTCAAATTGGTGTAACGGGAGATCCGACCGTCGGATTCTCCTAAACTGGAACCATTGGGTTCGTATCGAAAAGAGCTTTCCAGTGAATGTAAGAGTTTTGAAATCTAACGATTAGATTTGGAATTATATCCAAATCAATTTCAGAAAAGATCGTTGTAAGTGCAGTTTCGGTGGTCGTTATTGGAAACCGATTGTACATGCCTTAATAAATTTTTTAAAAATATGGAAAAATTATGTAAAATCATAATTAATGATTTAAAAAGATTTTGGATGAAAAATTACATATTTAAAGAGATAAAAATATATTTTTATCAAAATGAACTAGTTATTTACTAGAATAAATCTTTAAATTAAGATTTAATGGAGTTTTTCAATTAACTAATATTTAATTGAAATTAAATAGAATAAATTGGATTTTTGGGTTTGTCGTGAATGGTGTTTTAAACGACATTTGTTCTTAAACCACGTATGAAAAGAATAAATCTTTTAATTAAGATTTTAGAGTTTTCAATTATATTTAATAATTGGAATAAAATGAAATGTAAATAGGGTTTACTGTGAATTGTGTTTTTAAACGACATTCATACTTTAACCAAATTAACAGTGAATTTATGATTTGGAATGTATAAATCTTTATTAAGATTTAATTGGAAATTATCCAAAGTAAAGTTTTCCAATTTAATATATTAAATTGGAATTGAGTGGAAATTTGATTTGATAATAATCAAGATAGGCTTCTGTAAAAGAAGACTGATACTATATATGGAATTTAAAAGGCTTTGCCGTTATTCCATTTATATTAGCGGTCTGATACGAAAATTGATATCGTTTATATATTGATTTGATTTCAGTGAAAATTCCAAATTTAATGGAAGATGATTTCGGGTGTATCGTGAACACTGTGTTTTAAATGACATTGTTTCTTTAACCCAGTTAAAGATAAGATTAATTTCTTAAAGTTGAATAATCATAAAGTAATGATTTTGGATATTAAAACCCAAACTAGTGTTTTAATGAATCTTTAAAAAAGAAGATCAAAGAATAAATTTAAAAGAATTTGTCTTTGATAAAATTAATAGGAACCTTTCCCTAATAATGTGAATAGTTATTTAAAAGAATATTCTGAATTAGAATGAGGCGCTTGACGTGTTTCTATTGCACTTTATTATTGATTATAAAATACGCTAGTTATTCGAAAAGACCGGGTTCAACCTATTCTGAATAATTAATACGACGATCAATAGTCGAAGATGAAGCCGGTGGTCGAAGACCAGAAGTCTTCACATCGTTTGGATGGTTACTGATGTCTTGATTGGGCGGCTACCCAAGACAAGGTAATAAGTGGTGATCGTCCAGACGTACTTGGAGATCGATGGATATGCAAGAACCTCTCTTCTGTATTGGACATATGGGACGAGGAATAAGCTGTCTCCGGTTTCGTTCAGACCCAGAACGAACTTGCAAATGGATGTATGTCTGACGTTGTATTCCTTTATGCTGTATTTGTTGATCTCTGCTAAATATATATCTATTTGGTAGCGGAGAATTTATTCTCTTGCATAACACCCTTCTCTGAGACGTATGAGCTTAGAGGTTATATTTTGTCAGAAATCAACGGTATGGTATGGATTGACAATGTGGCATGCTAAGATGCAAATGATCAAGACTTTTGTTGAAAAGCAGGGCCTTGTGGTTGATGATCAAAGCATAGCCTATTTCGGCATAACTTTGTGTATAGCGTTACTTCGCGAGTCTCACACCCCGGTATGAACCAAAAACGGGAATAAGGACTGCATGGAGGACATATGTTTCTTTCTAGATAGAAGTGGTGTCATGGTTTTTACAAGGCCGGACATTTTTACTTATGTGGATGATGGAATGAGGGGCCTCGGTTATTTGAGTCCCTAGTGTCTCTATTTTACGCCCCATAGGGTGGGGAAATGTATTATTCAGGCATTATTAATCCACTAACATATCTGTGGACCGGCCCTGAAGATCCAGGAGTGGATGCGACTGTATTCTGAGGCACGAGATAGAGTGTCTCGAGTTCAGTAAGGACTATCTTTTTCCTTGGTTCATAATGGAAATCCAACTTCCAATACGACACCATACGTTTTTGATTGTATAACTAGTATGGCGACATAGTATATGGTAGTTATGCCGTCTATGATTGATATCTTATGATTGAAATGTTTTTGAAATGTATTTACACCACTAATAATATCAACTCCGTTTTATCGTATCAAGCATTTTTGACCATTATAATGTAAAACTCTATCCTCCTGTTTGCGTTACATTGTGTGACGGGACTTGAGTCTTATAATGGTTTCATTTTTCTAAAAAGCGTTGCTTTGTTTTAACGATTTACTTTATTTATGCACTGGCAATCAAATGGAGTAAACCCGTTCCGCGTTAACGGCGTGGTCCTGTGATTAGCCTTATTATTATTAGATGGATTAAGTTAGATTTCTCATACCAGTCCCACGAATGACCTGCAGTTTGTTTCACTTGCAAACTCGGGTGCCCATATTTTCCACACGGGCAGTCGTGTAGCTTATTTTGCAGATATATTGAGCAGGAGTCTGGATCGAAGCTTAAAGCTGTGTCCAGAGCATTGATAGTCTTCCGCTGTATTGTATTAATTTTGTTGTAATGAAATCTTCTGCTGTATTATTTATCCAATGTACTCTAATATTCTATACTATGATGTAACATTATTATAATGTTTATAAAAGTCTTCTGTTATTTGTTCTGATGTGTTGTATTCCCAAAGTTAACGTATGCGGGATTTGAACGGTCTTGGTCGATTTAGCGATCGATTAGATCCGGGCAAAATCCATATCGTTACATATAACTCCGTCTTCGATTAACTTCAATAATCTCTAACACACACGTATAAATCGAATCAAAGTGGAATATAGATTACGGACTCTTCGAAATGTTCAGCGTAATGTCTTTTAAGGTCAGATGATACTTAAGGAAATTCAATTCAATTTAAATATTTATTTTATTTTGACACCATTTTTGGTTTGTAAGATGATTATCGACTGAAGTCGATTAACATTTAAATGTTTAATTTCAAACAATCGAGTTCATCGCAACACTATACACTGATGATCAACTATCATCTATAAATCACATCATTCCATTTACTATATTTTAATGAATAAGATATTCACTAATTATCTAGTTACGAAAATAATTGAATACGCCTCCTTTCTTTATTATTTAAATTATTCAAAAAGAATAATTTAACTATTAAATACAACTTTGATTTATATATTCATATATATTTGACTTCTCATTTATTTCAATCACTTCTTCTTATCATTTTACTTTGTCATTATGAAATCACTATGGTAATATATATACATACATATATATATATGTATATTTCTTCTTATTATTTTTAAAACAAAGAAATTGTTTAAGTTCTAAAATTCCCTTCCTTTCCTTTTCATTTCTATTCTATACTACTGGCCCAATACCCTTCAACTCACTTCCCTTCTTCCTTTCCCTTTTCCTTTTCTTTCATTTCTTTTTTCTTGTTGTCCCTCTTTTATTCTTCCCTGCTGTTGACTCCCCAATTTTTCCTCTTCCCTATTGCTTGCAGACTTACTGCCATCATCCCCAATCATCACCGTGGTTCACTTATTCGGCCCAACTCCCTCTCTTCCATTTTTTCAATCAGTTATCGTCTCTGCTTCTCCTTCTGATGTCCAATGGAACACCCATAGTGCACACAGTGCACAAGCACTATACTGGTCACCATACTGCTTTGATCATCCGCATACACCATAAAACACATATTGGTTCCATCTCCAAGCTCAGACTGCCCATGATCAACTTCTATAGTATTTTTGTCTTTTTATCTAAGCTTGCCAAAACAACGCTGATCTAGGAAAAAACCTCCATCCATCACCTCTGACAACCAGAACACGTCCAACGCGAGCCACGCCTCGGTGACAACCCACTTCACTGATCCCCCCTAGTGCGCAACCTTCCATGGTCATCATGACGATGCAGTTTTCTGAGAACCAATGGTTACAAAATGCGACCCAAAACCCTATATCCTCCTTGTTTTCATATCACCCAAAAGAAAAATTATTGAACATTTTTCTGTGATTACCGACACCTCATGCTACTCCAGACTCCACGCCATGGAACTCGATCGTCGTGATCACATGAACTTACCCTATATACATTTTCCGACCATCACAGCATATCCCAAACTCCACGTACTTAAAAATCATGAAATAGGTATTGAAATTCATCATTTTCTCCTATTATTTCATTAGTATGCCTGGAACACGATTTTATGCTAGTCGAAATTTCATGTTTTTTTTTTTGAGGAAGACGGATGTGTAGCGCGCAACTACACAGCCGATAATTTCATGTTTTTAGAACTTGGTTACTGGAAAGTGGGTAAATCTGAGGATATACATAACTATATAATCTAAATCTATTTTTGCTACATACTATTGACATATATCAATAACTTTTCATGTTGAAACTAAACACTAAAACTTATTTGAATTCAAGCTATGGATTTTATAAATTCACAAGGGTAAACTGGGCTTTTGTATATATAAGTACAAAGACTGTTTAAATGTTTATCTAGAGGGTGTTTATGTCATCATAAACTAACGTGCCAGTGTTACAGATGATATACTACATACACAAACATGTATACAACTAAACAACTTGTGAACATCCAATATCAGTCACGACAAAGATTTAACAAAGGGTAAAAAGTGGGTTTACTCACAGTTTTAGCTCTTCTCGGTTCTTAGAATTTGGATATAGTTTGTTATTGTATTTGATCGCCCCTTATTCAAATGTTTTTACGTGAGAAAATATGGGCATAGGGTTGTATTTATAGGCAATTTTAAGTATAAAATATTATGCCTCATTAAATGTTTGTAGGGTATTTCCGCAGATGGAATGTTTTGATTAGAGAGTATAGGCTTTAGGTTTTTAGCTCAAGTTTGATTTTATTCCAGAGAACACATGCATGGCTTATATGTATATATATACACCATATTTTGTACAACATGTCCTTTGGCTCAGTTTCTAGAAACGTTACCTTTTTCTATGACCAAATCTATTTAATGCATGCAGCCAAAATGCTCCAAAGATGGAATGTTTTAGCTTTCCATTGTTTTGAAAATATAGAATAGGGTAATGTTGTTTACATTTTTAGTTGCAGTACTTTAAAGCTTATTTAGGTTAGGTAATATCTAAAAGTACACCCACTTGTATTTACAGCATGACATTAGCTTTAATGAAGATTTTCATAACACATCACATTAAAATTTTGAACTCTTATGTTTAGAAAATAGCACACATATGTGCAGCCATATCCCCTCATTTGATTTGCAGCCATTTAAAAAGTTTAATCGCATTAAAGGTTAAACCCTTTTTGTTGCTTTTATGAGAATTGTGGCATTTTGAAATAAAAAATCATTTTCATTAAAGTAAGGCTTAGCTTAAGACCATACATATATCTATGCATATATATATATATATATATATGTGTGTTATATTATCCTAACATATGTCCATATATATATATATATATATATATATATATATATATATATATATATATATATATATATATGTATGTATACAATTAGCATGTTTAAAGACATGCATAGGATTTTAAAATAAAAGATTATATCAGATTTTCTTGAATCCAATTCTAAAATATAACCAAAAGTTATACGTATCTTCATTTCCAATGATATATACACATGCGTACAACTTTACATACATACATACATACATACATGCATGCATATATATATATATATAGGAAAATCTAAATGGACACAAAATTAAACACACAAAATCTGAGCCATTAAATCTCCCCTTGAATTCCACCTTACATGTAAAGACAAACAAATCTTGTTGTCTAAACTTTGTGTACATAATTTTGTGTCCAATTTTGTGCCCTTATAGTCGCTATATATATATAGTATATATATATATGTTCTTAGATAGAAATTATTTAAATTTGTTCACTAATTTGATTTAATTCCAGTTTATTTTAATTATCTCATTAATAAATCAATGTTTATTATTAAACAAGGTTGGTTAAAAATTAGGACATTACAAAGGAGGGTAGGGAATTTCTCAATGGATTGGTATGGCTGTTGGGTCTTGGAAATGGTTTCTGAACTTCACACCAAACTCAACTCAAATATAAAAACAACATTAACTCAATTCAACCAAAAATAAAACACATCAATTTTTAATAAAAATATTATATATATATATATATATATATATATATATATATATATTATACATAGGAAAACACACAATGCAAACACACACACATCAAAATTGTATACACGCTCACCCTACACAAACATATATATATATATACATAAACATTAAATTATATACATATACACGCTTCATGTAAAATATACACCAACCCAACACATACATCAAAAAAAATTCACGCACACACACACGACAACACTCACCACACACAAATGTACACACAACCATACTCACACACAATCATGCACATATAGTAAAATCACTCACACATGCATGAGCTAGGGGTGGTTAGAACGTGAGCTGATATGGCAGAGAAGGGAGGCTCCACTGGGCTGGTCGGAGCAGCTGATGTAGTGCTCGGTAGTTGGGCGTCATGGTGGCTACAAGCCGGTTTGGGCTAGTGCGAGGACTACAAGTGGTCGACGCAGAGGACAACAGGGTGGAGCTCGACTATCGTGGTGGCGTAGAGGGAGTCAGGCGGGGTCGCAAGCTGGTCGGTGGCTTCTGCAAGATGAATTGAAGGGGTGTGGTACTGGGAAAGGCAAATGGGTTCATGTCGGATACGGAGGTAGCGAGAGGGGGCTTGGAAGCAGGGGGTTTGGGCTAGGTTATGGGCTTATTGCAGTGGGGAACGGTGACACAAAAATAGGGAAGCAACCTTTTGAAATGCAGACGATAAATACAATAGTATGAAAAGAATTTGAGGGAAGAGAAGTAGAAGAAACAGATCTACTTTCAATATATCGTTTGATATTTAAAATATTTGAATAGTTGCCATATATATTTTATTACGTTTTCATTCACGAAGTTGGCTTGGAAAATGGGAAGTGAAAATTAATAATACACGAAAGCTGGGAAAGAAATGGACATGGTAGGCATTTGAATGATGCATTGAAAATATAAATTTTGAAACTACCCAATGACTCTTGAGAAAACAAATGTTTGATTTCAAAAATAGCAAACCGATGTGTTTACGAATGGAAATAGAATGAGACGGTTTTGCAATAAAAATAAATGATTTTAAATTAAAAAGAAGAACGAATGGAAATATGAAACCGAAAATTTTCAGTTCAAACGGAACGAACGGTTTGGCATATATATATATATATATATATATATATATATATATATATATTTAACGAACGATTTTACGAATCAAATAGTGAATGGTATCAGACAAAATTTGGTTTTGATATGGAAACATTGAACAAATAAAATTATATTAACGAATCAGAAAAGAACGGGTTTGAAATATCAAAAGGAAACGAATCCGAAAAATAATAATTGAACGATGTTTGCTTCAACAACAATCAATACGAATAGTCGTTCAATAAGAGAAATATTTTGAAATTAAATTGAAGATATAATTTTATTAATATTAATAAACCAATTATATAATAATACGAGTTTAAATTTTTAGATTAAAATTTATAATGAATTCAAATTCAAGTAATAATCTAGATTAAATTAGTTCAATATTAAAAATTTGAAATTCAAAACATTGATTTATGTTAGTAAATTATATTTATATCAAAAATAAAATTCATTCTTTTTATAAAAATCCAAAATATGTTTAGTTTAAATCAAAATCAAAAATAGCCATTTCATAAAATTCAAAATAAATTGAGCTCTAAACAAATAAAATAAAATAAAATCATTAAATAATATATGCTTAAAACTTCAGGTTGTTATAATCTCCCCTGCTCAAACCTTTTCATCCCTGAAAAGGAACGAGCAAGTGAAACAGTAATTAAATAAATTATATATATATATATATATATATATATATATATATTAAACCAAATGGTTCACATCTATCATCTCACTTGTATATTTGAAATATATATTTAAATCAAAAGTTAAAACATTATCGAACATTTCATAATAGTTTAAGTATTCACTCGACATCTCGATTGATAATATATATCTATCACACTTTCGAAACCTGAAAACAGATATTGATGATGCTGCAGTCATCACCAGAATTATTTCCAAGCGACTAGAGTGTGATTCTATATCTATCTAGCACACATAGAATTTAACATATACGTTGATCAGAAATATACTTAAATCACTAAGTATTTGATAAGTCAATTTTAACGTCAGGTAAGTACTCAAAATATCTTCACTTTTTTAAACATAATAGAGACCAAACTTTCCAGTCATATATTATAAATAATATATTTCAAGTCATCAAAATTTTAAGTAGGAAAAATTGTATCTCTCCCCACTCATTTATTTATCAAAATTCAACTTCAATCTTTGATAAATAAATATAATCAATCTTAAAATTTGCAATGTAAGTCATATAATATTTTAAGACGTATTTCAAAATAATATATTATATTAACATCCATTAACTTTAAGTTACTTTTATTTAATAAACATTCATTTTCATTTCAGCATTGAAGTTGTATCCACATTTCATTTCATTTAACTTTAGTTTTGAATCTTCACGTTAATATACTAAATAAATACATAATCATATAATATACAGTTTTAATGTATAACTAATTCAATTTTATTAAATCGAATTCATGTCAATATTGTTTTACTAGCCTTAGTAAAAGCATGTTTATACTTATTAAATGTAACGACCCCAGATTTTTGGACATTAAATTCAGAACATTTTAATTTTGTATTAAATGTTGAAACGGAATAATATAATGGTTTATGATAATGAATTTAATTATTAAACGAATGGTGAACATATTAAATTTTATTTAAACACTTCAGAATAGTCGCGGTAGTTCGTAATTTATGATTTAAACTTCAACTGAATATACAGGATCCAATATAAGTCGGATTTCTTTGAAACAAGAAACGTTTGAATCCATTAAACTGTATTTTTCTAATGAAAGAGAAAATTCAAGATTTTCATGTAGTAGATTTTGTTTTATGTCCAAATCAAATGTTTAAATAGTAGCTATGGAATTCGTTATTAAAAACATAATGATTTATTATATAAGAATAAAGGATTTTTGTTTTATTGAATATCGATTTGGCTTGGAACGTAGCCCGAAATGTTTTATTATGAAACTATATGAAATTCTGCCTGAGTATGTTCAATTACAATATTTTATTATTTTTATATTAAAATATTTTAAAATTAATTTATTTTAATTTAAATTGGACCCTTAAAAAGGACTACTGTTCAAATGACCTCCGTTTTCAAGGAAATCAGTTCCGTTGTGTCCGGAATATTTTATTTATGTAAGATTCCGAGTTTCGAGCCAATCAGAGTTGTTATGTTGTGATGACTGCCCACAGCCCCCGCACTATACAAGAGTAATGAGTTGAAAGGTGTGCCAGGCGGTTATGGACGATCATCAAGGTCTGGTATATAAACGAAACCTGTCGTAAACTCACAGCGCAGGGATAAAATATAATAGAACATATACAACATGTAGTAATAGTGAAGCAGAAACACTGGACTTTCATACAACTAGAAAGTAATATCCACAAACTTGGAAATAGTATTTATACAAAGTTGCCTTGCTACATCACTCAGAAAAGCAAACAGCGGAAATCCAATTATTACATAGTTGTAAAACTGGTACATGAGCCTCTTGCTCGTCATTAATCAGCATCATCGTCCTCACTAAAGCATTGCCTGTCACCGGTTACTTAGTCTGCCCATCCAAAACCGGATGAACAGCCCAAGGTAATAAGAGGAAACATAAAACCTTGAGTCAGACAACAGTCTTAGTGAGCGATAAAACAACTAACAAACTTCAACAATAAAGTATATGAGAAGGGATAGACAAACATACTAATCTACCCACGACACCATAGAAGAACTCAAACTTATCTTGCCCACATCGGACAATGATAGCCTTTACAATCTATTCAACCAAAGGAATAACAATTCACACATGGGAACCAGAACAACCATTGATAACATTCATAGCATCCAGATTACCTAGGTCTCACGTAGACAACCCTAATGGAGTTTAACATTCCCCAAGTACTCTCCCCATAGGCCTAAACCAATATCAGTTAAGCACTCAAAGAACATCTCCCTCGACCTTGGATAATCTATATGAGATAATACAAATAGAACAACCAATCATCCGTGACTGACTCTGGCTATCACTACTAATCCTGCTTTGAAACCACCGTTAATCGTATGATGGCCAACCTTGCCATATGTCAAGGGCTAATGTTAACTCCAAGTCTAGCATAAACTCCATATGTCCAACCTTGACAATGTCCAACCTTAACAACTAGGCCTTTCCCTAAGACCTAGGGTACTAGAACTTACGACAACGATAATCCCTCAGCCTTTTCATCTCTAGTCATCCATCTTGATGACTTTTCATAGCTCGAGCAACCTTCTCGAGTAACCATTATCCACCAACTCATGACCTTTGAGTTGAAACTACATTCGTTGCATCTCCCCGACCAACAAACACTCCAACACTTCGAACATCCCCTTCTGGACTCTCGTCGAAGCCAGCATCATCGTTGAACCAACCAACATCTTTATAAGGTTCAAAGCAATCCATAGCATTATTTCAACACTTCCTAGCTTCCTAATTGAATTTACTTTGAAGTCACATCATCACCGGAAATGTCCAACTAGAAAAACTTGCCCAGAAATGGAAAAAATGGCTGACCAGAAATGGCTGTCCAAAATAGGCCGAGTCAATTCTAGCCGAGTCAATTCTGGCCGAGTCAATTCTCTGGCCGATCAATTCTGGCCGAGTTAATTCTGGCCGAGTCAATTCTCCGGCCGAGTCAATTCTGGCCGAGTCAATTCTGGCCGATTCAATTCTCTGGCCGAGTCAATTCTGGCCGAGTCAATTCTCTGGCCAAGTCAATTCTGGCCGAGTCAATTTTCACCGACTCAATTCTGGCCGAGTCAATTCTGACTGAGTCAAAACCTGCATATTGCAATTCAACTCCGATTTTCGACCTAAACTTCGCCAAACGACGAATCCGACGAAACCAACTCAACCAAAATCATCAAACACAATCATAAACATATCATAACATTACTAACCACATGAATATGACGATTACCACAAAAATGATGTAAATCTCACCAAAAAACCATTAAAACGAACATATGATCAAAATGAGAGATCTAACTAACATAAACATGTAAAATGACATGAAATTAATGAGTAAAACTTGTTAGATTAGATCATAGGGTGATGCATATGAAAATGGACATGTAATGGCGTAAATCTATGGTAAAACATTCCATTTTGATGAGAAACATGCACAAACACTCACATACTTCATTGCATTAATGTGAGAGATGTAAATCACTCACCAATTATCCAAAACAAAGCAAAATGATGAAATAGAATTCCGGATAGCGAAGAGATAGCTCCTAGACCATTGATTTGATGAATCCTTACTTGAAATGATGTAGATCTAGCCTCCAATGGTGTAGATCTATGATTCTCGTCCTTAGATTTGCATTTTTTAATGGTGGAAATGTGTTAAAGGAAGAAGGATATCAATGCCTCCAAATGAGAGAATGGGAAAGTAACCCTTTTCCCTCCACTCTCACCTCCTATTTATAGGATTTCACCAAGGCTCCAAAACCTAAATAGCCAACGGAAAAACCAACAGCGATTTCTCCCAAACCGCTGAGCCAAATCTTTAATGTAACCACTCTATGGAAAGGCAATCATCAATTCCTTTCCAATGGCACATGTCTCACCCTCTAATTCGACCTGAGTCAAAAGTTATGCCCTGTACAAGGCTGACAGGGGCAAAATGGTCACAAACAAAATCAGTAAAAATTATGGACATGTCTCACATCCCTATAAGCAACATATTAAAAGATGAGAATGATCCAATCCGCAGAGAATGAAATAAAAATATTTTACAATCTTTCGATACATAAAATGTGGGCTTATACAATGTGTGTGTGCGGAAAATAAACGTGAATCCGTTAACGGTTTTAATTTTCAAAATTTCGCCATTTTTTCAAACGGATTCGAAATTCGACAAAACAAGTTTTATTGGGTCAGGGTTGTCAAACTATAGTATGTGGTCCATATTCATCGTAATTGGAGTTTGTATGAGTCTAAACGAATTTAAAATGTCCCACGACACATTAGAATATTCTTAGTATATTCCTACTCCTACTATATACTATCGTTTACACCTCCTAACCCTACTTGGTGTTCCTCTTTGGTTAATATCAAATTGAGCCGCCATTATAGTTTCCTTCAGCAAAGAGAATACAACGAAATTTCTTTCCAGATAAAATCATACCATTCTAAAATGAAAGAGAACCAAAGGAATTATTGTTACCCCTCCTCCTAGTACAAACTAAATCCCTAATTCACTGCTCTCCTCTGTAGCTTCAATCAAAACGAAGCCGTTCTTTCTCATTTCTTCGAAGATTATAAATCATTAACTAAATGAAATCATTCCATTTTTGGTTCATTGATATGGGTTAAGTGAGAACTTCATTCCAGTGCTATCAGAAATGGGTGCGATCATTGTTCAATGCCATCGGATTCTCGAACAGCGAGATCTAGGGTTGGGAAATGTAACACCCCGTATTTTCTGTGAACATAAAGTAACAAAACAAAGTATTAATAATTTTTAAAAGAATAATTAAGGGAAATGGGTTATTCCATTGCGTTCGTCCCAGAATTCTGCTTGAGATAGAGTTCGAGTTTGCGTAAATCGGACTTCGTATGAAGAAGTTATGGCGCTTAGAAGGTTCAGGAATTAAAAAAAAACCAGCCCGAATTCAAATTCAAAGTTTCGAAATTCAAATCACACACCCGGACTGGGCGGGAAAATTCCCGCCTAGGACCTAGGTCGACCTAGGTAGAATAGGTCGACCATGGGGTCGAACTTCCCCCTTTTCTAGATCCGTGGACAAATTCGTTTTTTTTTGTATTTAGATGCCCGTTCTGACCAGATTCGTTGCTCCTAAGCTATTTAAACACCCCTAAACCTCACTTTCTCTCCACACAATTTCATTACGCCTATACTCTGTCCTAATTCGTATTAATATAAATCAATGGCGTAGTTACTCTGCTGAAACCTAAGCTAGAACAAGTGCTCCTTCTTCTTGCAATCTGAATAAGATTAAAAGAGAACAACTACAACCCTTTTCCTTTTAGAATCCAACCATGGTGAGTACAGTTATTTTCAGATATGAAATTTAATTACGATCTTGACATGGTTATAAATCTGAATTGGAGATTACGCATATTCTTGTTTATCAGATCTATTTTCCTGTGTAGATCTATCTTATTCCTATTTATCAGCTCTGTTTTTCCATGTATATCTATCTTATTATTGTAACTATTTTGTATCTCTTCCTTCCTTCTATTCTATAGCCAAGCTACTACGAGCCTGAGCCAAATCTCATAAGAGATTGACGCAGAACGCTAAATTTGGGGAAAACAATGAATGATGTATAATTGGACAGGACTGATTTGTCGCTGATTTAAGAAAAGGGCATATGTCGTAATTTAAGATCTAGATCTAGGCATACTATATATGACAGTTATGATTTGGAAGGAGGAGAATTATTGTATGACAACATATGACTTGTAATTTGGGAACATAATGCTTGTTATAATTCAAAATCTGATTTTGAGGACATAATATATATTGTAATTTGAGATCTAGATTTGGGGGCATATTTTATATGACGATCTATGACTTGGAATAAAAAGGATATACGATTTAGGCGTAAAAGATCTATATTAAAATAGGATAACTATTAATTGTGAATATACCTAAATGGGGATTTTGGATATTTGACATATGCTGAAATTAAAGGCTATAATTGGCATAATTCATATTGTATATCATGTTTGGGGTTTTTGGAGAATATTCTATACTATGTAAATTTAACTAAAAATTTGGGGCATATGTTATATTGTGAATTATGACCATAATTTAAGCGTGTAAAATTATGCTTAATTTTATGATTAGGCGAGGTATGTCAATAGAATTTTAAGGGATGATTAAATCTGATAAATTGCCTAACCTGCTAAATCTGTTGAAACTGAATACGGTAATTTGGGGTACGAAAATCTGTAGGCTCGATCTAAAATTGAGAAAAACATGTAAATAGAACTTTGGATAATCTGTTGTAACTTATAAAGAAGTTAATTTGTTTAATTGGCCCAATTAGTCTGATATTGGCATAATCCGTGAATGAATACTTTATATAAAATAAGAATGCTGAGACACGAGGTTAGACTCTGTTTGCGGTAGAAGCCTGCCTGGACCCGACCGGCTTAACCACCAACAGCAAAATGTCAGTCTAATGTGAGAGGTCGTAGGCATAAAGATGCTTAGACATGAGGTTTGGTCTGGCTTGTGGCAGAAGACTGCCCGGAACCGCCCGGCACATCCAGCGGCCACAAGCTACCGACCTAATGTGAAAGGTCTATGCATTAATATTTAACTAATGCAAATCTAAGATAAATATGATGCCTAAAACGTATTGGGTAGATAAGGTTAAATCAACTGGACTGATGAATCTAATAAACCCGTTTGAAAATCTGTAGGCCCAATACAAGGTTAGGTGAGACAATCTATAAGTCTGTTAATCTGTAATCTGATCCGTTAAGTCTGGAAACTTGTTAATCTGTATATCTGATCTGTTAGTCCGAAAACATGTTAACTTATATGTCTGATCTGAGAACTAGTACATCTGGAACCTGTAAGCAAGTTAATCTGAAATCTGTTAGTTTAGGGACACGAGGTTAGGAGGGGCAATTACTTGTGTCATCTGTTGGTTGGGACCCATATTAGTCAGTAACCCTTTCTGGTATCAATACTATGACCCAACACTAGGTCGGGGTCCAGGGAATGCTTACTGAACTAATTGTAAGAGGTTCACTCTGATAATGGCGAGGGGTGTTGATGGCGCATTCCAACCGGGTCATGTGCGTGCATGGATCCGGCCTGCTCTGAGCATGTAAGACACCGTGACATCTGTAAATAGGTCTATGTCTATAGGTTGCCACTTTAGGGAGTGATACACCCTTCTGTGGGGCCGGCACAGGGTATTTATGTATTAGGGAGCTGATCGCTTGGGGTAGAATTTAGGTACATTTAGTTATGTCTGTTTCTGTTGGGGTACCGTCTATTTCTTTTGGGGTACCGTCTGTTTCTGTTGGGGTGGTATCACCTGTCTGTTTCTGTGTGGTACCGTCTATTGGGGTGGTAAAGGCCCATTACTAGTGCACACCTAATTCTAACATTCTATTTCCGTAGGGAATATTCAGTTATCGTCCATCTCTGTTCGGGTGGTAAAGGCCCATTACTAGCATTATGTTTCTGTAACCGTCTGTCTCTGTTCGGGTGGTAAAGGCCCATTACTATCATTCTGTTTCGGTACATATGTCTCGGTTAGGGTGGTAAAGTCCCATTACTAGCATTCTGTTTCGGTACATCTGTCTTTATTAGGGTTGTAAAGGCCCATTACCAGCATCGTGTTTCTGAAGAGATCGTTCTGTTTTCTGTTTAGATATTAGGACAACACCTAATTCTATTATACTAGTATTAGTGCAGAGAAGTGAAAACTGTGTAAGAAGCTTAGTTTAGTCTACATCATTCTGTCTCTTCTGTTAACCCGCTACTCCTGTTATGGTTATCTCTCATCCAGTTTTATTTACATATCATGATATTGTTATCTGTTTATATGCTGAAAGTCACTGGGCTCACTAGACTTATGTCTGACCTAGTTTGTTTCGCCTCTTTTCTTCCGTTTCCCCACCCCAGGTTCTCAGGGTAGAAACATAGGAGCTTGATTCAAGTTCCATCTGCTTGAAGTGCTAGAAGTGCTTAAAATATTACTTGGCTTTGATTCTTCCTATTTATGGCATTCTCTGTTGGGGATTATGGCTTTAAAAAAAAATTATACATTCTGAAAGATTTTGTATAAGACTGATATTTGTGTACTTGGGTTTTGGTATTGTGTTGTAACCAAACTTATTTCTGTTTCTTCTACAATAAAGTTACAAAATTTTTCAAGTACTACTTTACATATCTATCTGGTAAATTTATGTTCTATTTACTTATAACGTTTCGTCGAAGTTAAGGCATTCCCTTTGCGAGTGGCCTTAACGGAAGTGGGGTGTTACACTTGGTATCAGAGCTGAAGGTTACCAGATTTGATAAAAAGTTTTTGAAACTATTTTCAAAAAGGTTTTAAAGTAAAGTTCATTTTGAAAACATAATCCCCAAGAGCCATATGTCTTTCTTTCGATTCCCCATTTGGAATCTCTTCCTTTTTCTTTTCAGCATGTCTGGGTTACCCGAGATACCCGAGGAAATACCAATACCAACCTGGTTTAGAAGTTATCTGGAGGCTCGGGCCACCGCTACAGGCCCAGCAGACATCCCTCCTCCCCCAGCTGTAACTGCTCTTCCCTCTCCCAGTGTGGATACTTTTTCAAAGATATGAAAAGACTTTCGAGCAATGGCGGAAAACCTTTTCACGGATCGGAGACATTTGTTGAAGCTCGAAATTGGCTTAAGGAGGTGGAAGATTTGTTTGGTATCTTCGAGATAGGAGATGAAAGGAAGGTCTAATTAGCTGCTTGGTTAATGAAGGACGAAGCCTCGTTTTGGTGGGAGGTCACGAATGGAGAGCATCCGGTAGATACATGGATGGATTTCAGGCATAGGTTCGAGATGAAATTCCTCTCACGAGCGGAAGAGAATTTATACATGGAGAGGTTCTTAGCATTGAAGCAAGGGAATTCATCAGTGATGGAGTACGTCAACAAGTTCAATCAGTTGGCGAGATTCGGTCTAGACTTGGTGAACACACCTCAGAAGAAGGCCCTAAGATTCGTTAAAGGTTTGAATGAGCCGCTACATGGGTTGGCTATGACCCACATTCCTCTGGGGGCTACTTTCGAGAAATTGGTTGACATGGTGTTAATGCATGAAGAGGAAGCCAAAAGTGAGAAGAAAGAGGAAAAGCTTGAAGGATCACAGAACAAGAAGGCATGGCACAAAAAGGAAACAAAAAAAGGATGAAAAGTCTGAAGATAAGAAGGAGAAAAGTGCTTTACTTGTGAAAGCTTGACTGTCTGAAGATAAGAAGGAGAAAAGTGCTTTACTTGTGAAAGCTTGACTCATCTGAACAAGGATTGCAGAAAGAGGAAGGGCGCTTGCTTTAACTGTGGAGAAATGGGACACTTCACTTGGGACTGCCCGAAGAAACGTGGGCAAGGGCAGAGGACAGAACCTACTTCTGGAGGGCAGGCGAATGCTCACGTGACTGGTAGATAAGGTAGAGATAGGAAAATTTCTGCAGAAGGTTTAATTTCCTTATCTGATTATTGAGACAAAACTCTTTTTGATTCTGGCATTCTGATTCTGTAATTAAGACTCTGCACTTTAATACTAGTCTTGTTTCTGATCCCGCTATGGTCTCAAGCCCCATAAGGGTTATGACTCATCTGTTTGTGATAAGTTGGGGTTTGAGGGTATCTGTGTTCGGCGTTAAGTTGACCATGACGCATACATTCTGGTTTTGTGGGATATGGTGGGGTTTTATCATGCTTAGTTTCCTAAGAATCATTTTATAATCTAATCTGTACCAGTAGTCTGTAAGTATCTGAATATTTCTGAAAAGGATAGGGGTTTTTACTCGAAGCATGAAGTAGATTTCCAGTTTTGACATTGTTTAATGAGAATAATTCTCTGAGTGTCGATCTGATGTTGATTTCGGTCTTCGGGGTTGATACTTAGGGATTTATTCTCTTAACCGATGTCTAACAGGAACAGAACTTTTGTACTTGCTTCTATCACTTGGCTGTATCCTATCGATCGTTTCTTCGACCTTTAAGTAGAAACTAATGGGTATAAACATGTGTTTGAGACATGTTATGTTTGGTGGTTGGCAAATGGATGCAAGTGGTTGCTCGTAGATGCATATACACACACTAGGCACTAGATCGGCTCAAAAACACTCTCATACTGCATATGGATATGTGTGCATTTTTCGATTTTTTTGGATGCAAAATGATTGACTCATCACATGGATATTGCATTTGGATGAATGGTTATGCACTCATATAGAAATGATGTGTATCAAATAGGATTTCTTGCATACATAATTGGACTCATGGAACTAACATAATTCACATCGAGGAGGTCAACTGAATCAGTAGACCGCCTGATCTTTGCATTAGATATGAGACATATACACATACTTTTGCATATGTTCATACAACATTAGAAGTTTTCTAAGGACAAAGGATGCTTGTGGATGATGGTTGAGTAGATGAGTGATTGGATGGTAGGACATATTCTTCTTAACTTGAAGATTTCGGGGACGAAATCCTTTAAGGAGGGGAGAATGTAACACCCCGTATTTTCTGTGAACATAAAGTAACAAAACAAAGTATAATTAATTTTTAAAAGAAGAATTAAGGGAAATGGGTTACGCCATTGCGTTCGTCTCGGAATTCTGCTTGAGATAGAGTCCGAGTTTGCGTAAATCGGACTCCGTATGAAGAAGTTATGGCACTTAGAAGTTTCAGGAATTTAAAATAAAAACCAGCCCGAATTCAAATTCAAAGTTTCGACATTCAAATCACACACCTGGGCTGGGCGGTAAAATCCCCGCCCAGGACCTAGGTCGACCTGGGGGTCGACCTGGGTAGAACAGGCCGACCATGGGGTCCACCTCCCCCTCCCCTATTATAGATCCGTGGACAGATTTGTTTTTTATGTATTTAGACTCACGTTCTAACCAGATTCGTTACTCCTAAGCTATTTAAACACCCCCAAACCTCACTTTCTCTCCACACAATTTCAGTACGCCTATACTATATCCTAATTTATATTAATATAAATCAATGGCGTCGTTACTCTGCTGAAACCTAAGATAGAACAAGTGCTCCTTCTTCTTCCAATCTGAATAGGATTAAAAGAGAACAACTACAACCCTTTTTCTTTTAGAATCCAACCAAGGTGAGTACAGTTATTTTCAGATATGAAATTTAATTTTTATCTTGACTTGGTTATAAATCTGAATTTGAGATTACGCATATTCCTGTTTATCAGATCTGTTTTCCTATGTAGATCTATCTTATTCCTGTTTACCAGATTTGTTTTTCTGTGTAGATCTATTTTATTATTGTAACTATTCTGTATCTCTTCCTTCCTTCTGTTCTATAGCAAGACTACCACGAGCCTGAGCCTAATTTCATAAGAGATTGACGCACGAACGCTAAATTTGGGGAAAACAATGAATGATGTATAATTGGACAGGACTGATTTGTGACTGATTTAAGAAAAGGGCATATGTTGTAATTTAAGATCTAGATCTAGGCATGCTATATATGACAGTTATGATTTGGAAGAAGGAGAATTATTGTATGACAACATATGACTTGTAATTTGGGAACATAATGCATGTTATAATTCAAGATCTGATTTTGAGGACATAATATATGTTGTAATTTAAGATCTAGATTTGGAGGCATATTTTATATGACGATCTATGACTTGGAAGAAAAATATATATGATTTAGGCGTAAAAGATCTATATTAAAATAGGATAACTATTAATTGTGGATACGCCTAAATGGGGATTTTGGATATTTGACATACGTTGAAATCAAAGGCTATAATTTGGCATAATTCATGTTGTATATCATGATTTGGGGTTTTTTGGAGAATATTATGTACTATGTAAATTTAACTAGAAATTTGGGGCATATGTTATATTGTGAATTATGACCATAATTTGAGCATGTAAAATTAGGCTTAATTTTATGATTAAGCGGGGTATGTCAATGGAATTTTAAGGGATGATTAAATCTGTTAAATTGCCTAATCTGCCAAATCTGTTGAAACTGAATTTGGTAATTTGGGGTATGAAAATCTGTTGGCTCGATCTAAAATTGAGCAAAACATGTTAATAGAACTTTGGATAATCTGTTGTAACTTGTAAAGAAGTTAATTTGTTGAATTGGCATAACTAGTCTGATATTGGCATAATCTGTGAATGAATACTTTAGCTAAAATAAGAATGCTGAGACATGAGGTTAGACTCTGTTTGCGGTAGATGCCTGCCCAGACCCAACCGGTTTAACCAGCAACCGCAAACTTTCAGTCTAATGTGAGAGGTCGTAGGCACAAAGATGTTTAGACTCGAGGTTAGGTCTGGCTTGTGGCAGAAGACTTCCCGGAACCGCCCGGCACATCCAATGGCCACAAGCTACCGACCTAATGTGAGAGGTTTGTGCATTAATATTTAATTAATGCAAATCTAAGATAAATATGATGCCTAAAATGAATTGGGTAGATAAGGTTAAATCAATTGGACTGATGAATCTAATAGACCCGTTTGAAAATCTGTAGGCCCAATACAAGGTTAGGTGAAACAATCTGTAAGTCTGTTAATATGTAATCTGATCTGTTAAGTCTGGAAACTTGTTAATCTATATATCTGATCTGTTAGTTTGAAAACTTGTTAACTTATATGTCTGATCTGAGAACTAGTACATCTGGAATCTGCAAGCAAGTTAATCTGAAATCTGTCAGTTTGGGGACACAAGGTTAGGAGGGGCAATTACTTGTTTCATCTGTTGTGTGGGACCCATACTAGTCAGTAACCCTTTCTGGTATCAAGACTATGACTCAACACTAGGTAGGGGTCCAGGGCACGCTTACTGAACTAATTGTAAGAGGTTCACTCTGATAATGGCGAGGGGTGTTGATGGTGCATTCCAACCGAGTCATGTGCGTGCATGGAACCGGTATGCTCTGAGGATGTAAGACACTGTGACATCTGTAAATAGGTTTGTGTCTATAGGTTGCCACTTTAGGGAGTGATACACCCTTCTGGGGGGCCGGCACAGGGGATTTATGTATTAGGGAGTCGATCGCTTAGGGTAGAATTTAGGGTACACTTAGTTCTGTCTGTTTATGTTAGGGTACCGTCTGTTTCTGCTGGGGTGGTAATACCTGTCTGTTTCTGTGTGGTACCGTCTGTTGAGGTCGTAAAGGCCTATTACTAGTGTACACCTAATTATAATATTCTGTTTACGTAGGGAATATTCTGTTATCGTCCGTCTCTGTTCGGGTGGTAAAGGCCCACTACTATCATTCTGTTTCCGTAACTGTTTGTCTCTGTTTGGGTGGTAAAGGCCCATTACTAGCATTCTGTTTTGGTACATATGTCTCTTTTAGGGTGGTAAAGGCCCATTACTAGCATTCTGTTCCGGTACATCTATCTCTGTTAGGGTGGTAAAGGCCCATTACTAGCATCGTGTTTCTGAAGAGATCATTCTGTTTTCTGTTTAGATATTAGTACAACACCTAATTCTGTTATACTAATGTTAGTGCAGAGAAGTGAAAACCATGTAAGAAGCTTAGTTTAGTCTATATCATTATGTCTCTTCTATTAACCTACTACTCTTGTTATGGTTATCTCTCATCCAGTTTTATTTACATGTTATGATACTGTTATCTGTTTATATGTTGAAAGTCACTGGACTCACCAGACTTATGTCTGACCTAGTTTGTTTCGCCTCTTTTCTTCCGTTTCCCCACCCCAAGTTATCAGGGTGGAAACATAGGAGCTTGATTCAAATTCTATCTGCTTGAAGTGCTAGAAGTGCTTAAAATATTGCTTGGCTTTGATTCTACCTATTTACAGCATTCTTTGTTCAGGATTATGGCTTTAAAAAAAATTATGCATTCTGAACGATTTTGTATAAGACTGATATTCGTGTACTTGGGTTTTGGTATTGTGGTGTAACCAAACTTATTTCTGTTTCTACTGTAATAAAGTTATACATTTTTCAAGTACTACTTTACATATCTGTCTTGTAAATTTATGTTCTGTTTACTTATAACGATCCATCGAAGTTAAGGCATTCCCTTTGCGAGTGACCTTAACGGAAGTGGGGTGTTACACTTGGTATCAGAGCTAAAGGTTACCAGATTTGATTAAAAAAAAAATTGAAACTATTTTTAAAAAGGTTTTAAAAAGGAAGTATTTTCAAGAGTAAAGTTCATTTTGAAAAACATAATCCCAAAGTGCCATATATATTTCTTTCGATTCTCCGTTTTGAATCTCTTCATTTTTCTTTTTAGCATGTATGGGTTACCCAAGATACCAGAGGGAATACCGATACCAACCTGGTTCAGAAGGTATCTGGAGGCTAGGGCCACCGCCACAGGCCCAGTAGACGTCCCTCCTCCCCCAGCTGCAGCCGCTCCTCCTCCCCCCCACTCCCTCAACGTGTTGATACTTTTCCAAAGATATGCAAAAACTTTCGAGCAGTGGGCGGAAAACCTTTTCACGGATCAGAGACGTTTGTTGAAGCTTGAAATTGGCTTAAGGAGGTGGAAGATTTGTTTGGTATCTTCGAGATAGGAGATGGAAGGAAGGTCCAATTAGCTACTTGGTTAATGAAGGACGAAGCCTCGTTTTGGTGGGAGGTCATGAATGGAGAGCGTCCAGTAGATACATAGACGGATTTCAGGCATAGGTTCGAGATGAAATTCCTCTCACGAGCGGAAGAGAATTTATACATGGAGAGGTTCTTAGCATTGAAGAAAGGGAATTCATCAGTGAAGTAGTACGTCAATAAGTTCAATCAGTTGGCGAGAATAGACGTAGACTTGGTGAATACACCTGAGAAAAGGGCCCTGAGATTCATTAAAGGTTTGAAAGGGCTGCTACATGGGTTGGCTATGACCCACATTCCTATGGGGGCTACTTTCAAGAAATTGATTGACATGGCGTTAATGCATGAAGAGGAAGCCAAAAGTGAGAAGAAAGAGGAAAAGCTCGAAGGACCACAGAACAAGAAGGCATGGCCCAAAAAGGAAACACAAAAGAAGGATGAAAAGTCTAAAGATAAGAAGGAGAAAAAGTGCTTTACTTGTGGAAGCTTAACTCATCTGAACAAGGATTGCAGAAAGAGGAAGGGCGCTTACTTTAACTGTGGAGAAATAGGACACTTCACTAGGGACTGCTCGAAGAAACGTGGGCAAGGGCAGAGGGTAGAACCTACTTCTGGAGGGCAGGCGAATGCTCACGTGATTAGTAGATAGGGTAGAGATAGGAAAATTTCTATAGAAGGTATAATTTCCTTATCTGATTATTGAGATAAAAATGTTTTTGATTTTGGCATTTTTATTTTGTAATTGAGACTCTGCACTTTAATACTAGTCTTGTTTCTGATCCTGCTATGGTCTCAAACCCCATAAGGGTTACGACTCATCTGTTTGTGATAAGTTGGGATTTGAGGGTATCTGTGTTAGGCGTTAAGTTGACCATGACACATATATTCTAGTTTTATGGGATATGGTGGGGGTTTTATCATGCTTAGTTTCCTAAGAATCATTTGATAATCTAATCTATACCAGTAGTCTGTAAGTATCTGAACATTTCTGAAAAGGATAGGGGTTTTTACTCGAAGCATGAAGTAGATTTCCAGTTTTGACATTGTTTAATAGGAATAATTCTATAAGTGCCGATCTGATGTTGATTTCGGTCTTCGGGGTTGATACTTAGGGATTTATTCTTTTAACCAATGTCTAACGAGAATAGAACTTTTGTACTTGCTTCTATCACTCGGCTGTATCCTATCGATCGTTTCTTCGACCTTTAGGTAGAAACTAATGGGTATTAACATGTGTTTGAGACATGTTATGTTTGATGGTTGCAAGTGGATGCAAGTGGTTGCTCGTAGATGCATATACACACACTAGGCACTAGATCGGCTCAAAAACACTCTCATACTGCATATGGATGTGTGTGCATTTTTCGAATTTTGTGGATGCAAAATGATTGACTCATCACATGGATGTTGCATTTGGATTATTGGTTATGAACTAATGTCGAAATGATGTGTATTAAATAGGATTTCTTGCATACATAATTGGACTCATGGCACTAACATAATTCGCATCGAGGAGGTCAACTGAATCAGTAGACCGCCTGATCTTTGCATTAGATAAGAGACATATACACATACTTTTGCATATGTTCATACAACACTAGAAGTTTTCTAAGTACAATGGATGCTTGTGGATGATGGTTGAGTAGATGAGTGATTGGATGGTAGGACACATTCTTCTTAACTTGAAGATTTCGGGGACGAAATCCATTAAGGATGGGAGAATGTAACACCCATATTTTCTGTGAACATAAAGTAACAAAACAAAGTATAATTAATTTTTAAAAGAAGAGTTAAGGGAAACGGGTTACGCCATTGCATTTGTCTCGGAATTCTGCTTGAGATAGAGTCCAAGTTTGCGTAAATCGGACTCCGTATGAAGAAGTTATGGCACTTAGAAGTTTCAGGAATTTAAAATAAAAACCAGCCCGAATTCAAATTCAAAGTTTTGAAATTCAAATCACACACCCGGGATGGGCGGGAAAATTCCCGCCCAGGGCCCTAGTCGACCTGGGTAGAACAGGTCGACAATGGGGTCGACCTCCCCCCCCCCCTTCCAGATCTGTGGACATATTTGTTTTTCTGTATTTAGACGCCCGTTCTAACCAGATTCGTTGCTCCTAAGCTATTTAAACACCCCCAAACCTCACTTTCTCTCCACAAAATTTCATTATGCCTATACTCTGTCCTAATTCATATTAATATAAATCAATGGCGTTGTTACTCTGTTGAAACCTAAGCTAGAACATGTGCTCCTTCTTCTTCCAATATGAATAGGATTAAAAGAGAACAACTACAACACTTTTTCTTTTAGAATCCAACCAAGGTGATTACGGTTATTTTCAGATATGAAATTTAATTATGATCTTGACATGGTTATAAATCTGAATTGGAGATTACGCATATTCTTGTTTATCAGATCTGTTTTCCTATGTTGATCTATCTTATTCCTGTTTATCAGATCTGTTTTTATGTGTAGATCTATCTTATTATTGTAACTATTCTGTATCTCTTCCTTCCTTCTGTTCTATAGCCAGGCTACCACGAGCCTGAGCCAAATCTCATAAGAGATTGACGCACGAATGCTAAATTTGGGGAAAACAATGAATGATGTATAATTGGATAGGACTGATTTGTGACTGATTTAAGAAAAGGTCATATGTTGTAATTTAAGATCTAGATCTAGGCATACTATATATGACAGTTATGATTTGGAGAAGGAGAATTATTGTATGACAATATATGACTTGTAATTTGGGAACATAATGCATGTTATAATTCAAGATCTGATTTTGAGGACATAATATATGTTGTAATTTAAGATCTAGATTTGGGGGCATATTTTATATGACGATCTAGACTTAGAAGAAAAAGGATATATGATTTAGGCGTAAAAAATCTATATTAAAATAGGATAACTATTAATTGTGAATGCGCCTAAATGGGGATTTTGGATATTTGACTTACGCTGAAATCAAAGGCTATAATTTGGTATAATTCATATTGTATATCATGATTTGGGGTTTTTGGAGAATATTCTGTACTATGTAAATTTAACTAGAAATTTGGGGCGTATGTTATATTGTGAATTATGACCATAATTTGAGCATGTAAATTAGGCTTAATTTTATGATTAAGCGAGGCATGTTAATGGAATTTTAAGGGATGATTAAATCTGTTAAATTGCCTAATCAGCTAAATCTATCGAAACTGAATACGGTAATTTGGGGTATGAAAATCTGTAGGCTCGATCTAAAATTGAGCAAAACATGTTAATAGAACTTGGGATAATCTGCTGTAACTTGTAATGAAGTTAATTTGTTGAATTGGCATAATTTTTCTGATATTAGCATAATTTGTTAATGAATATTTTAGCTAAAATAAGAATGCTGAGACACGAGGTTAGATTCTGTTTGCAGTAGATGCCTGCCCGGACCCAACCGGCTTAACCGTCTACCGCAAACTGTCAGACTAATGTGAGAGGTCGTAGGCATAAAGATGCTTAGACACGAGGTTAGGTCCGGCTTGTGGCAGAAGACTGCCCGGAACTGCCCGACACATCCAGCGGCCACAAGCTACCAACCTAATGTGAGAGGTCTGTGCATTAATATTTAATTAATGCAAATCTAAGATAAATATGATGCCTAAAACGTATTGGGTATATAAGGTTAAATCAACTGGACTGATGAATCTAACAAACCCGTTTGAAAATCTGTAAGCCCAATACAAGGTTAGGTGAAACAATCTGTAAATCTGTAAGCTGATCCGTTAAGTCTGAAAACTTGTTAATCTGTATATATGATCTGTTAATCCTAAAACTTGTTAACTTATATGTCTGATCTGAGAACTAGTACATCTGGAATCTGCAAGCAAGTTAATCTGAAATCTGTTAGTCTGGGGACATAAGGTTAGGAGGGGCAATTACTTGTGTCATTTGTTGTTTGGAACCCATATTAGTCGGTAACCCTTTCTGGTATCAAAACTATGACCCAACACTAGGTAGTGTCCAGGGCACGCTTACTGAACTAATTATAAGAGGTTCACTCTGATAATGGCGAGGGGTGTTGATGGCGCATTCCAACCGAGTCATGTGTGTGCATGGATCCGGTCTGCTCTGAGGATGTAAGACACCATGACATCTGTAAATAGGTCTGTGTCTATAGGTTTCCAGTTTAGGGAGTGATACACCTTTCTATAGGGCCGGACAGGGTATTTATGTATTAGGGAGCTGATCGCTTGGGGTAGAATTTAAGGTACACATAGTTCTGTCTATTTCTGTTTGGGTACCATCTGTTTCTGTTGGGGTGGTAACACCTATCTGTTTCTATGTGGTACCATCTGTTGGGCTGGTAAAGGCCCATTACTAGTGTACACCTAATTCTAACATTCTGTTTCCGTAGGGAATATTCTGTTATCGTCCGTCTCTGTTCGGGTGGTAACGGCCCATTACCAGCATTCTGTTTCTGTAACTGTCTGTCTCTGTTCGGGTGGTAAAGTCCTATTACTAGCATTCTGTTTCGGTACATCTGTCTCTTTTAGGGTGGTAAAGGCCCATTACTGGCATTCTGTTTCGGTACATCTGTCTCTATTAGGGTGGTAAAGGCCCATTACTAGCATCGTGTTTCTGAAGAGATCGTTCTGTTTTCTGTTTAGATATTAGTACAACACCTAATTCTGTTATACTAGTATTAGTGCAGAGAAGTGAAAACCAAGTAAGAAGCTTAGTTTAGTCTATATCATTCTGTCTCTTTTGCTAACCTGCTACTCTTGCTATGGTTATCTCTCATCCAGTTTTATTTACATGTCATGATACTGTTATCTGTTTATATGCTGAAAGTCACTGGACTCACCAGACTTATGTCTGACCTAGTTTGTTTCGCCTCTTTTCTTCCGTTTCCCGACCCTAGGTTCTTAGGATGGAAACATAGGAGCTTGATTCAGGTTCCATCTGCTTGAAGTTCTAGAAGTGCTTAAAATATTGCTTGGCTTTAATTCTACGTATTTATGGCATTCTCTGTTGGGGATTATGGCTTTAAAAAAAATTATGCATTCTGAAGAATTTTGTATAAGACTGATATTTGTGTACTTGGGTTTTGGTATTGTGGTGTAACTAAACTTATTTCTGTTTCTGCTGTAATAAAGTTATAAATTTTTCAAGTACTACTTTACATATCTGTCTTGTAAATTTATGTTCTGTTTACAAATAACGTTCCATCGAAGTTAAGGCATTCCCTTTGCGAGTGACCTTAACGGAAGTGATGTGTTACAGGAATCGAGAACCTTATAATCAGCGTCGTGCAAATCAGAGGTGGTATTTTCATTCGTGAGAATGGACAGCACCTACATGTGATTTCCAAATGTAACTCATGTGATTTTTTTTATGATGCCTGAAGGGACTGTTCGTTACTGGACAAGGAACCGCGGGCGTGACGGAGCAGGCGAGTTGTTCAAAATAGGTAGGGTTGTGAAGCACTCGTGTAGAGAAGAGGAACGGTGTAGCAAGAGTTTGATTTCGTGAAGCCTAGAGGTGTTAGGGTAGGAGAGAAGGTTGGATGTTGGGTTCAAATGTCACTGGAATGCTACAGGGGCGGGATCCTTTTGCTGGGAAAGGAAGAGTAGTCAGCGGGGCAAAATCATTATTTAGGAACTTAAATAGTAGTTAGTGTTAAGCACATTTGTATAATATGGAAGTGTGGTTGGTGACTGGAGGTTTTGGCGCTAAGGAGGGTGCGAAGGTAGTCAGCCGAAGCAGAAGACATTGGAAGGACATGGCATATGAGGTATATATTTGTAGAAGTGTTTGCGAAAATGGTCAGCGTGGGATATATATTTGTAGAAGCAATGATATACAAGGGGAAAGCAGACACTAATTCGTGAAAAAGAAAATGATAGTGAATCCGGGAAGGGAGCAGAAGGGGAGGAGTTTTGTAAGTCGATGTTGGATGAGGCATGAGGTAGGTGGACATCTTGATAGCACAGTGATGATGGAAATAGCACGGTGATGATGGAAATAAGGGAGCTCATTTCTTTCAAGTTGTAACAAGGTAATAAAGGGAGATTAAGGGGAGGAGATTAAGGATAATCATTTAAATTATATGTATTAATTTATTAAATTAATGACCTTTAAATGTTTACAAAATTTAAAAATAAAGCAGTTAGGGTAAATTTAATTTTAATTAAGGAATTAATTATCTTAAATAAAATCGTATTACTTATAATGTTTATAACTGATCACATGTTAACAGAACCCGACGAAAACGGTCATGTTGGAATCATAGCGACGAGGTCTACATCGTTGAACTATTTCTGCTGAGAACAAAGTTATTGGAATTTCGTAAATCAAATTCCTGTTTGATTTTAAATGAACTGAAAGTAGAATCGTCAACTACAATCAAAGTGAGTAAACTCACTAACTCTAACTCGTTTAATTTTAATATAAACGAGTTTTAAATTTACCTATAGTAATTTTATATTGCGTGATGTTTGTTTGGATGAATGGTTGATAAAATTGTTTGAATTAGTTATATCATTGATCGTTTAATAATTCTGTTCACCATGATATTACATATTGATGTGAAAATAATATTTTCGATGCTGATTAACATCTGTGGATGCAGGGAAACAGGTTGGAGGGATCCAACTGGATTCCTCAACATTTGTATTATTGTGTTTGCATTGATTGTAACACTACCGTTATAATTAATGTTTTATAAATCTAAACAGCGGTTATAATGCTGTTGTTATCATAAATGTTTTATAAATCTAAACAGCGATTTTAGTGCTGTCGTTATAATAAAAGTTTTGTAAATCTAAACAGCGATTTTAGCGCTGTTGTTATAATAAATGTTTGTAAATCTATACAGCGATTTTAACGCAATCGTTATAATAAATGACTTATAAATCAAATGTTTGGAAACAATGATTATAACGCTACGTTATAATCAATGTTTTTCCGTAAAAGAAGTGGATTCTTAGATTGAATCTGATAGTCGCGTAAGCTCTGTTTTTTTTGAAGTTGTGAGCTTTAACTATTTCAAAGTTAAAAATGTTGTGCAATTAAGGTCTGAGAGGTAATTATACCCCCAACTTGATTGACTTCATGATTGACGGAGGAATGGTTAAGGTTCGATAGTGAAGATTGGTTAGCAATATGGTTAGTTAATAAATGATTAATGGTTTGAGTTATAATAAAGATGTTTTATAACATCGCATTAATTTAAAGGATTTTTGAAATATTTTCCCTAAATAAAATGAGAGTTATGTTTTACGCATAGAAAAGGAAATGAATTGGTCAACGAAGAATTAAGAAATGGAACATGGAAGTATTTTCTGATATAAGTAAGGTATATTTTCTGAATATAGAAAATAAGGATTCGTGAATATATAGAAATGTTTTCTAACTAGAATAAGAGATATATTCTCGAATAAGGAAATTATGATATTGGAAATGTTTTTCCAAGAATCAAGAGAGGAAATCGAGCTTTGAAAGGATACAAAAGGTTGGAAATGGGAATCCGAAATGATAATAAAATAAGAAATTGATTTAAAAGGGGCCAATATTGTTTGATGGTTGATCGGTAGATATTCCATTTGGAATATAGGATCGTTGATTGAATGGATGTTCCTTTGATAGTTAAATCACCGACTATCAAAGTTTTAGTTTATTTTATACCTCCATTGTCAATACGGAGAGACCAAGATCAGATTTAATATTTGAAAACCATCCCGTATTGGCATAAGCGTTACGAATCAACTTATGCTGAAAATAATTGAAGATGGAGTAAAGCACAATTGCTGTTCTGTTAACCCTAGGTAGAAATTACCCAATTTGGATTAATAGAATGGTGCCTTCAGTTTGTCTAGTCCCAGGACAACGTGTATTGATGGATCTGACAAAGTGACATTCAAAGTAAATGGTGACAAGATGTTCTGAAAGATAATCGTGACCTCAAGCCTCATCACCCGGGAAATGACAAAAATCGTGCAGGCAGCGTGGCCATGTGGGTCATTCCCGTTAGGGGTATTATCACCTGATCTAGAGAAAATTCATTTGTTTCTTATTCTATTCGCTGCTGTATGCTTTCGGTAACGGTTGCTGATCACAACCGTTAGTGATAATATGCTCAATACACTCAAGTTAAATGAGTGGTCAGCTATGTGTAGGCCGGGTTGCAAGACGTTCTTGTTGAACCCAGTGTGTTCCCCTCTAGAGATACACTATCGGAAGGTGGTTCCATACCTTGTCATATTGGAAATCCAATCTCCAATAAGCGCCCTGCTGTTTTTGATTTTATATTATATATGGAGCGTGAGATGCAAGCGTTCCGCTAGATTCTATTTATTTGATTTAGACACTATTATAATATCACCAGATTTTGATATCAAAATGTTTTGGGTTATCGTAAGGTAAAAACCATCCGTGTTTATGTGTGGATCGGTTTTACGATCATCTTTTCTTTCGAAAGGATTTTTAAAAGTTAAACCAATGGTTGGAGTTTACTCACACCAATCCCATGACTGACCTAGAGTTTATCTTGTTTTGTTTTCCCTAAACTCTTGGGTTCCTAAATTTGTACGGGCAATCAAGTAGTTGGGATTTTACAGATTCACTTGGTGGAGCTCGAAGCAGGAGGCTTCATCAGTTAGCTATGGGCTATCATATTTTCCGTTGTGTACTATGTTGTATTTGGAAACATGTATTTATAACTCTTCCACGAATAACTGTTGTGCTCTGATAATGGTACGTCTACACCGATACTGATTTGTATTTTCAAAAGTTATGTTATATAATATGTTTTATTCGTTCCACTTTGAGATTTTTGTAGATTTGTGTTCTTCGTTTTCTTCTATTCTGATTTTTCTTTCTTTCTATTTCTCATCCTCTAACTTCTTTCTACTAATGATTCGTATCTCTGTGCAATTTGGGTTGGACATGTGGTGTGATTAGTCGACTCAAAGGGTATAGAAATACGGGCCATTACATTTGGTACCAGAGCTGAAGGTTGAGTAGTAACCTTGGCTCTGTGGCGTGATTCAATAGAGATGGGATTAGTAATACCCTAGATTGAATTTGAGTGTATATATGTAAGCGCGTATTCGTAGATTTGATACGAAATTGTTTTATATTGTGTTAACTAGTTTGTTGATTGGTTTATGAATTCTGGTCGATACAGAATGTACAACTATATCGATAGGTGTTTCTAAACTCTCGAACAAAGCAATCCGATACAATATTTTTTTTAAATGGGTAAGTGAAATAATTTTTCCCAAACAATTATTTTAATATAAAAGGAATAATTTCTGAATAATTATATATGAATATGTTGATTGTTATTACAACCAAATGGAATTATGAAATATTGAAATGGTTATATAATTTGTATACGGATAGTGTATACAAATGAGATAAACCAAGATTAAGTTCAAACCAAAATTGGAATTTAAATTCCGGGTGTTTAGAAAATATTTTCTGAAATATTATAAATTAATATCATATTATTTTAAAGTATTTTTGAATAAGAATGGTTTAAATGGATTTTTAAAGGGATTAAGCATTGAAATCGCTTCAGTGGCGAGAAAATAATTCTGATAATAGATCGCGACATTATCAATATTCTATTATTGCTACCATAGTAATCTGGGAATGAAAAATTTGTTTGAAAAGGACAAGATGTTTTAGAAATTTAAATGTTTTGAATTGAGTTGATTATAAAAATATGTATATAAATATATATGATTTCAAACTAATTTGAAATAAAACCCGGAAATTTGAATTCTGGAATTAAAATTTAACTTGTATAAGTTGAATAGATTGAAATGGTAAAAGTGAATCAAATGAATTGAAATTTAACTTAAGTTAAATGGAATTACACTTGATTGGAAATTAAATTAAGTAGCTTATAAATTGAAAGTGAATAAATTGATTTAAAATCAATTTGGATAAATATCGATGTTTGTGTGTTTTTTATAGACTAGATGTGAACATATGGATTGAGAATCGTTGAAACCCAAATGAAATGATACGGTTATAGGATTGAATGGTCATTTAATTTCTTATTGAGAACTCACTTGTTTAAAATGTGAGCAAGTGCAGGTGCATGGAGCAGTTAGGCTTGATTTTGGCTACATATATTGCCTACGAATTAAGCGAGTCCGCTTAATAACGCCTATATAAGGTACGCCTACGTAAAAATACAAAATTTGGGTTTTGAATTTTGTTTTCCGCCTGTGTGGGTTGATGTATATATATATGTTGATCCTGCGATATCGCAGAAGTCCCTCCGTACAGGGGAAGCTCTTATGAAATTTTTAGAAAATCTAAGGTGTTAGAAATTTTTTAGAATTTTTGGAAATTTTCATTAGCAGGAACAAACTAATATTTTAGCTAAAATAAATTAGTTAAGTTGGAACTAAAGTTATGAAGAAACACAAAAGATTTTTAACTTAGTTAATTGGGTTTATAACATTTTTTCTTAACTTAGTAATTTCGGGGACGAAATTCTTTTAAGGGGGAAGGAATGTAACGACCCAGATTTTTGACATTAAATTTAGAACATTTTAATTTTGTATTAAATTTTGAAAAAGAATAATATAATGGTTTATGATAATGAATTTAATTAAACGAATGGTGAACATATTAAATTTTATTTAAACACTTCGGAATAGTCGTGGTAGTTTGTAATTTACGATTTAAACTTCAACTGAATATACAGGATCCAATATAAGTCAGATTTCTTTAAAACAAGAAACGTTTGAATCCGGTAAACTGTATTTTTCTAATGAAAGAGAAAAATCAACATTTTCATGTAGTAGATTTTGTTTTATGTCCAAATCAAATGTTTAAATAGTCGCTATGGAATTCGTTATTAAAAATATAACAATTTATTATACAAAAATAAAGGATTTTTGTTTTATTGAATATCGGTTT
Organism: Allium sativum; assembly: GCA_030737875.1. NCBI lineage: Eukaryota > Viridiplantae > Streptophyta > Magnoliopsida > Asparagales > Amaryllidaceae > Allium > Allium sativum. The sequence continues at coordinate 219,919,778 of CM060912.1, read as the reverse complement.
GGCTTAGAACATGGCCCAAAATATTTTATTATGAAACTATATGAAATTCTGCCTGAGTATATCTAATTACAATATTCTATTATTGTTATATTGAAATATTTTAAAATTAATTTATTTTAATTTAAATTGGACCCTTAAAAAGGACTACTGTTTAAACGGCCTCCGTTTTCAACAAAACCAGTTTCGTCGTGTCTGAAATATTTTATTTTTGTAAGATTTCAAGTTTCGAGCCAATCGGAGTTGGTATGCGAGTGTGCGGACAATAAACGTGAACCAGTTAACGGTTTTAATTTTCAAAATTTCGCCATTTTTTCAAACGGATTCGAAATTCAACGAAACAAGTTTTATTGGGTCGGGATTGTCAAACTATAGTATGTGGTCCATTTTCATCGTAATTGGAGTTTGTATGTGTTTAATCGAATTTAAAATGTCCCACGACTAATAACGTTATAATATTCTTAGTATATTCCTACTCCTATTATATAATATCGTTTACTCCTCCTAACCCTACTTGGTGTTCCTCTCTGGTCAATACCAAATTGAGCCGCCATTATAATTTCCTTCAGCAAAGAGAGAACAACGAAATTCCTTTCCAAATAAAATCGTACCATTCTAAAATGAAAGGGAATCAAATGAATTATTGTTACCCCTCCTCCTACTACAGACTGAATCCCTAATTCACTGCTTTCCTCTGTAGCTTCAATCAAAATGAAGCCATTCTTTCTCATTTCTTCGAAGATTATAAATCATTAACTAAATGAAATCATTCCATTTTTGGTTCATTGATATGGGTTAAGTGAGAACTTCATTCCAGCACTATCAGAAATGGGTGCGATCATTATTCAATGCCATCGGATTCTCGAACAGCGAGATCTAGGGTTGGGAATCGAGAACCTTATAATCAACATCGCGCAAATCAGAGGTGGTATTTGCATTCGCGAGGATGGTCAGCACCTAGGTGCGATTTCCAGATGTAATTCATGTTATTTTTTTTATGATGCCTGAAGGCACTGTTTGTTACTGGACAATGAACCACGGGCGTGAAGGAGCAGGCGAGTTGTTCAAAATAGGTAGGGTTGTAAAGCACTCGTGTACAGAAGAGGAACAGTGTAGTAGGAGTTTGATTTCGTAAAGCCTAGAGGTGTTAAGGTAGAAGAGAAGGTTGGATGTTGGGTTCGAATGTCACTAGAATGCTATAGGGGTGGGATCCTTTTACTGGGGAAGAAAGAGTAGTCAGCGGGGCAAAATCGTTATTTAGGAACTTAAATAGTAATTAGTGTTAAGCATGTTTGTATAATATGGAAGTGTGGTTGGTGGCTAGAGGTTTTGGGGCTAAGGAGGGTGCGAAGGTAGTTAGGCGAAGTAGAAGATATTGGAAGGACATGGCATATGAGGTATACATTTGTAGAAGTGTTTTTGAAAATGGTCAGCATGGGAGATATATTTGTAGAAGCAATGGTATACAAAAGGAAAGCAAGCACAAATACGTGAAAAGGAAAATGATAGTGAAGTAGGGAAGGGAGCAAGAGTGGAGGAGTTTTGTAAGTTGATGTTGGGTGAGGCATGAGGGAGGTGGACATCTTAATAGCACGGTGATGATGGAAATAGCAAGGTGATGATGGAAATAAGGGAGCTCATTTCTTTCAAGTTGTGACAGGATAAGAAAGGGAGATTAGGGTGAGGGGATTAAGGATAATCACTTAAATTATATGTATTAATTTAATAAATTAATGACCTTTAACTGTTTACAAACTTTTAAAAATAAAGCAGTTAGGGTAAATTTAATTTTAATTAAGGAATTAATTATCATAAATAAAATCGTATTACTTATAATGTTTATAACTGATCACATGTTAATAGAACCCGACGAAAACGGTCATGTTGGAATCATAACGACAAGGTCTACATCGTGGAACTATTTCCGTTGAGAACAAGGTTATTGGAATTTCGTAAATCAAACTCCTGTTTGATTTTAAATGAAGTGAAAGCAGAATTGTCAACTACAATCAAGGTGAGCAAACTCACTAACTCTGACTCGTTTATATTTTTATATAAACGAGTTTTAGATTTATTTATAGTAATTTTATATTGTGTGATGTTTGTTTGGATGAATGGTTGACAAAATTGGTTGAATTAGTTATATCATTGATCGTTTAATAATTCTGTTCACCATGATATTACATATTGATGTGAAAATAATATTTTTGATGCTGATTAACATCTGTGGATGCAGGGAAATAGGTTGGAGGGATCCAACTGGATTCCTCAACATTTATATTATTGTGTTTGCATTGATTGTAACACTACTATTATAATAAATGTTTTATAAATCTAAACAGCGACTATAATGCTTCTGCTATCATAAATGTTTTAAAAATCTAAACAGCGATTATAGCGTTGTCGTTATAATAAATGTTTTGTAAATTTAAATAGCGATTTTAGCGCCGTTGTTATAGTAAATGTTTGTAAATCTATACAACGATTTTAACGCTGTCGTTATAATAAATGACTTATAAATCAAATATTTGGAAACAACGATTATAACACTACCGTTATAATATATGTTTTTCTGTAAAAGAAGTGGATTCTTAGGTTGAATCTGATAGTCGCGTAAGCGATGTTTTGTTTGAAATTGTGAGCTTTGACTATTTCAAAGTTAAGAATGTTGTGTGATTAAGGTCTGAGAGGCAACTATACCCCAACTTGATTGACTTCATAATTGACGGAGGAATAGTTAATGTTCGATAGTGAAGATTGGTTAGCAATATGGTTAGTTAATAAATGATTGATGGTTTGAGTTATAATAAAGATGTTTTATAACATCGCGTTAATTTAAAGGATTTTTGGAATGCCTTCCCCAAATAAAATGAGAGATATGTTCTACGCATAGAAAAGGAAATGAATTGGTCAACAAAGAATTAAGAAATGGAACATGGAAATATTTTCTGTTATTAATAAGGTATATTTTCTGAATATAGGAAATAAGGATTCGTGAATATATAGAAATGTTTTCTAACTGGAATAAGAGATATTTTCTCGAATAAGGAAATTATGATATTGGAAATATTTTTCCAAGAATCAAGAGAAGAAATCGAGCTTTGGAAGGATACAAAAGGTGGGAAATGGGAAACGGAAATGATAATAAAATAAGAAATTGATTTAAAAGGGGCAAATGTTGTTTGATGGTTGATCGGCAGATATTCCATTTGGAATATAGGATTGTTGATTGAATGGATGTTCCTTTGATAGTTAAATCATCGACTATCAAAGTTTTAGTTGACTTATACCTCCATTGTCAATATGGAGAGACCGGAATCAGATTTAATATTTGAAAACCACTCCGTATTGGCATAAGCGTTACGAATCAACTTATGTTGAAGATAATTAAAGATGGAGTAAAGTGCAAGGGCTGTTCTGTTAACCCTAGGTAGAAATTATCCAAGATGGATTAATAGAATGGTGCCTTCAGTTTGTCCAGTCCCAGGACAACGTGTATTGATGGATCTGACAAAGTGACATTCAAAGTAAATGGTGACAAGATGTTCTGAAAGATAATCATGACCTCGAGCCTCATCACCTGGGAAATGACAAAAATCGGGCAGGCGGCATGACCATGTGGGTCATTCCCGTTAGGGGTATTATCACCTGATCTAGAGAAAATTCATTTGTTTCTTATTATATTCGCTGTTGTATGCTTTCGGTAATCGTTGCTGATCACAACCATTAATGATAATATGCTCGATACACTCAAGTTAAATTAGTGGTCAGCCATGTGTGGGCCGGGTTGCAAGACGTTCCTGTTGAACCCAGTGTATTTCCCTCTAGAGCTACACTACATGAAGGTGGTTCCATACCTTTTCATGTTGGAAATCCAATCTCCAATAAGCGCCCTGCGGTTTTTGATTTTATAGTATATATGGAGCTTGAGATGCAAGCGTTCCGCAAGATTCTATTTATTTGATTTAGACACTATTATAATATCACCAGATTTTGATATCAAAATATTTTGTGTTATCGTAAGGTAAAACCATCCGTGTTTATGTGTGGATCGGTCTTGCGATTATTTTTTTCTTTCGAAAGGATTCTTAAAAGTTAAACCAATGGTTGGAGTTTACTCACACCAGTCCCATGACTAACCCAGAGTTTTTCTTGATTTGTTTTTCCTAACTCTTGGGTGCCTAAATTTGTACGCGCAGTCAAGTAGTCGGGATTTTACAGATTCACTTGGTGGAGCTCGAAGCAGGAGGCTTCATCGGTTAGCTATAGACTATCATATTTTCCGCTGTGTACTATGTTGTATCTGGAAATAGGTGTTTATAGCTATTCCAGGAATAGCTGTTGTGCTCTGATAATGGTACGTGTATACCGTTACTGATTTGTATTTTCAAAAGTTATGTTATATAATATGTTTTATTCGTTCCGCTGTGAGATTTGTGTTCTTCATTTTCTTCTGTTTTGATTTTTCTTTCTTTCTATTTCTCATACTCTAACTTCTTTCTACCAATGATTCATATCTCTGTGCAATTTGGGTTGGACATGTGGTGTGATTAGTCGACTCAAAAGGTACGGAAATATGGGCTGTTACATTAAGGATAACATTTCAAAATATCAATTTAAGAATCATAACTAATACTAATATTTCATATCATCGTATATTTTCTTTCTCAAAACTCAATTCATATAAATTAAATAAAGTACTTTTATCTAGTATAAATCATCTTATAAATTTTTAAATACAACTTTAATTTCAAATAATTTTTCAAAATCACTATAACTCTTGTTAATAAATTCCATTCCCAACATATTAACATATTATGCATGCGTTAGTACTTAATATAGATTATATATATAATTCACTTTTTATCATTAATCAAGTTAAGTCAAAACAAATCAAAATCTAAGCTCAGGGCCAAACAACGAAACAACCAAACAACCTTACCAAGAGGAGTTACAAAGGATGGAGACCAAGATAAGAACCCTTCAAAGAATATTTAAGATTTAGGAAAAAATCCGCTATAGATTTCTAAGATAGATTCGGAATAGGATAGAGAATCAAATTTAAGGAATCCAAATTAAAGAGAAACTTATCGTGGAAACAGAACTCAAGAGAAAGGAATACTTAGAAAAAGAAAATTTCAAAACAATTATTATTATTATTAAAATGCTTTAAATTCATTAAAATCATTTTCAAAACTATTTATACTTTTCAAAATACGCTCTCTCAAGAACGATCTTGCGATTGATTCTACTCATTCTAGGGTATTACTACCCTATCTCTAATGAGCTTTTACCCTATAGGCCAAATCTTTGATAAACCAATGATCTGATACCACCTATACCGACCCGCCATTTTGACCATGCCTAATTGACAAAACATGCCAACCTAGAACCGTTCAAAGCTACAGATTGTTATTAGCTTATGAGGTAATCAGATAAATCACAAAATCACATATCATAGACATGGAGCAATATAATATCTCACAGCGGATAATACATAATACAATAGTAGTTCATGAAGCTACTAAATTAGATTTTACAATAGAGTTTACATAAACAATACAGCAGAAGTCTAATACAGTGAATTTCTGATACATAAATAAATGATAACTGTATGAAATAGAAACAACAAGAATAGCTGAAAAACTGTAGCAACTGAATAGGTTGATACAGGTGATCAAAACCCACTATAAGCTCCAAACTCCACGAGTAAATCTCGAAAGTTGCAATACTTGATCTGACCCAAGCAATAATGCAAAATCAAAACAACTCGGATCAGGACTAACATTCTCATGGAAGTAAATCAACTCAAATGAAATGTTCAATGAAATGCATCAGTAACTTAAAGGATGTTTGGGATTACCATCCTCTAAGGATCCACTAAACTATATAATATAATACACTGTTATAATAGTGTATATGGTTAAATATACTATTAAAAGTAGTGTAAGCGGGATTATCATTATTACCATTACACGATTTATAATACCGTAGTCTATACAGATACAGTAAAGTCCACCGTAAACTAGTGACTATAAGAGGGCAATCCATAGGTATGGTACAAAACAAATTCGTAGGGGGCTCGATCAGGATAATATGACAAGGCACACGAGGAATGCCCAAAGTAGGAATCTACTAGTTTCTCTCCTGGGCTGGTGGTAACACATAACCGCGACTACCAACCACCTCAGAACAACACTCCCAAATCAAGGATGCGCATCTTTCAAATCAAATCAACCGAGGGATTATAGTAATAAAGGAAAAAGTTTTAACGATGGGGGTAGCTGACCCTACTTGGTCTGGTGACTGGTATAGCCCTATTTTGGTCATTTTAATTATGACCCAAAGGTCAAGGACATCCAACATCCTTCTCTTACTTCATTCCAGCAGCGTTCGCCAAACCAATCTACTTCATTATGGGTTTTCAACAACGTACATAGTTGTTAAAGAGGTTTTCGGTATTGGCAGAGCGAATGACAATAGCTGATCCCGATCTCTTTAACAACTAAACGTTTACATTTTTCACACTGTAGTCATTCTATAATCACTTTGAAAATCATTTATATGGAATCTCATATTTAACTTCAAAATCAAAATTAAATATGTAACTTCGATTATATTTAATTTCGAAAACTACTCACTTAAATCGCTTTAATCAAATCGAATTAGATGATCATATCTTAAAGGTCTCAAATTATAGTATAAATCAATACTAAAATATTTAAGTTCGATTCTATTTTAGTTTGAAATATTTTCGTCAAATTCCAAGCTCAAACATTTCTTATAATCCAATTTCACTTCTAAGAACTCATTTTAAGTCGATTCATAAAAATCCCACATTTTGCTTCAAATTCATCTTATACAATTAAAATCAAATCTTATTTCAATTCGAACAATTCATATCATATTCTATAATTTAAATTGTATAGTTCAAAATCATTACTTATAGAATCAAATAATCTAAGATCATTCTTGTAAATTCGATTTATAACATTTCTAAATTCATATCAAATTGATTTATAAAATCAAGTTTATGCATAAACAATTTGTCATTTAGAATTTACATTCAATCATTTTATAATTGAATTCATTTTCGTATCAACTATAAATTCAAATTCATCTCCTTCAATTTAGAAATTCAAATCAAAAAATCAATTTAAGAAATTCACGTTCATTTCTTATAAAAGTTCATATATTAAAAAAATTCAAATTCATATCTTGTATGAATTCACGTTCAAATCAAATACAATGTTTAAATTTAATCTTGAATCTTAAATTTAAATCACGAAATCTCAACTTATCCATCTTTAAGTTTATTAATAAAGTTTATAAAATGTATTTAAATTAAATTTTGAAAGGTATATATATAAGTTTATAAATTAGAAAATAGATTTTATGTACCTATAAATAAGTTTATAAATTATAAAAATAAAATTTTAAAGTAATTATTATAATATATTAAATTAAGGTATAAAAATACAATTATTTTATTAAATCATACAGAATTAAAATAAATAAAATTATTAGTAAAAACTTAAATATATAATTTAAATCCATATTTACTCATAAAATTATTTTTAAAACACAGAATTTAAAATTTACAAAAAATTAAAACTTTAAATATATAAAAATATAAAATTTTAAGCTATTACTTAAAAACAAATTTTCCAAATCACTTTACTTCTAAAACATGACCAACGGTGTCCGTATATAGTTTTTTACTCTCTGGTGAAGTGATACGGACATTTATTGTTTCAATATGCAATTTATAATTTTATGGGTATATATCGTTTCAACCCGTAATCCCAAATTCAGTACAAATCGTTTAGGTTTACCATTTCAACCCATAACGATTTTCCCCTAATCTAATGTCCGTTCGGGTATGTATCATTTCAAATAGTGATTTTCCTAAAACCACGGAATCATCACGTAGCATCAATCACATCATAAGTCATATATCATCAGTGCTCCTACATGTCATATATATTGTGTCATATATGGAAAGTGTACATATCGGATAAAACAATTTCTACTAGACATCCTATACATTACACAACAGTTCATTTATGCTGAATTTAACACCTATGAAATAATGTAAGTCAAGTGTCAGATAAACTCACCTTTCGTGGCACAAATTAGAGATAGTAGATGGATTGATACAAAATGAAACGATAACTTTCAGGCACGACTCTGAATGGATTCAATTACGGTAACCACTCATTTTATATTTTATTTTATAAGAGGAGGTTAGGAAATTTCTCAATGGATTGGTACGACTATTGGTTTTGGGAATGGTTTCTGAATCCCATACCAAACTCAACTAAAAAATAGACATAAAACTAACTCAATTCAACCAAAAATAAAACATAACAATTCTTTATAAAAATATTATATATTTTATATATGCGTATACACATAGTAAAATTATAACAAATATATATTTAAAATCCAACGTACACCAAAACTATATATATTATAAATTATACATGTATAAACACACAAACAAACACATGCACATCAAAACCGTATACACACGCACCCTACACAAACAAACATACAAACAAACACACACACACACACACACACACACACAAATATATATATATATATGTTATACATATATATATGTATATATACACAAATAAACATTAAAATACTTCACGTAAAATATACACCAACCCAACACACAGCGCAAAACATTTTCATGCACACACACACATGGCAACACTCACACACATACAAATGTACATACAGCCATACTCACATACAATCACGCACACATAGTAAAATCACTCACACACGTATGGGCTAGGGGTGGTCAAAATGTGAGCTGATATGGAAGAGGAGGGAGGCTCGGCTGGGCTGGTCGGAGCAGGTGATGTGGTGCTCGATAGCTGGGCGGCACAGTGGCTTCAAGCGGGTTCGGAATAGAGTGGCGATTACAGGTGGTCGACGCGGAGGGCAGCAGGGCGGAGCTTGACCGTCATGGTTGCACAAAGGGAGCTAGGAACGGTCGTGAGTTGGTCGGTGGCTTCTTCGAGATGGAGAGAAGTTGTACTGGGAATGGAAGATGGGTTCATGTCGGAGACAGTAGTCGCGAGAGGGGCTCGGCAGCAGGGGTCCAGGCTTGGTTACGGGCGTGGTACGGTGATTTTACAAATCAAATAGTGAATGATATCAAATGAAATTTGGTTTTGATATGGAAACGATGAAAGAATAAAACAATATTGCGAATCGAAAAACAACGGGTTTCAAATATCAAAAGAAAACGAATTCGAAAAATAATAATTGAACGATCTTTGCTTCAAGAATGATCAATACAAATAATCGATCGACAAGAGAAATATTTTGAAATTGAATCAAAAATATAATTTTATTAATATTAATAACCTAATTATATAATAATACGAGTTTAAATATTTAAATAAAAATTTAAGAATGAATTAAAATTCAAATAATAATCTAGATTATATTTGTTTAATATTTAAAATTTGAAATTGCAAACATTGATTTCTATTAGTAAATTATATTTACATCAAAAATCAAATTCATTCTTTTTATAAAAATCCAAAATAAGTTTAGTTTAAATCAAAATAAAAAATAGTCATTTCATAAAATTCAAAACAAATTGAGTCCTAAATAAAATAAAATCATTAAATAAAATATGCTTAAAATTTCAGGTTGTTACAATATCCAATACTCAAATCTTTTCGTCCTCGAAAATGAACGAGGCAGAGAAATAGTAATTAAATAAATTATATATATTTAAACCAAATGGTTCAAATCTATCATCTCACTTATATATTTGAAATATATATTTAAATCAGAAGTTAAAACATTTTCAAACATTTCCTAATAGTTTAAGTATTCACTCGATGTCTTGATTGCCAATATATATGTATCACACTTTCGAAACCTGAAAATAGACATCGATGATGTTGCAGTCATCACCAGAATCATTTCCAAGCGACTAGAGTGTGATTCTATATCTATCTAGTACATATAGAATTTAATATGTACGGTGATCAGACATATACTCAAATCACTAAGTATTTGATAAGCCAATTTTAATGTCAGGTAAGTACTCAAAACATCTTCACTTTTTAAACATAATGGAAACCAAACTTTCTAGTCATATATTATTTATAATATATTTCAAGTCATTAAAATTTTAAGTAGGGAAAATTATATCTCTCCCTCACTCTTTTATTTATTAAAATTCAACTTCAATCTTTGATAAATAAATATAATCAATCTTAAAGTTTGCAATGTAAATCATATAATATTTTAAAACGTATTTTAAAATAATACATTATACTAACATCCATTAATTTTAAGTTATTTTTTATTTAATACATTTTCATTTTCACTTCAGTATTGAAGTTGTATCCACATTTCATTTCATTTAACTTTTGTTTTGAATCTTCGCGTTTACATACTAGCTAAATACATAATCATATCATTTACAGTTTCAGTGTATAACTAATTCAATTTTATTAAATCAAATTCATGTCAATATTGTTTTACTAGCCTTAATAAAAGCATGTTTATACTTATTAAAGTTAACATTTCAAAATATCAATTTAAGAATCATAACTAATACTAATATTTTTATATCATCATATATTTCCTTACTCAAAACTAAATTCGTATGAATTAAATAAAGTACTTTTATTTAGTATAAATCATCTTATAAATTTCCAAATACAACTTTAATTTCAAATAAATTTTCAAAATCACTATTACTCCAGTTAATAAATTTCTTTCCTAACTTATTAACATATTACGCTTACATTAGTACTTAATATAGATTATATATATAATTCACTTTTTATCATCAATCAAATTAAGTCAAAACAAATCAAAATCTGAGCTAAGGGACAAACAACGAAACAACCTTACCAACAGGAGTTACAAAGGATGGAGACCAAGATAAGAACCCATCAGAGAATATTTAAGATTTACGAAACAATCTGCTATAGATTTCCTAAGATAGACTCAGAATAAAATAGAGAATCAAATTTAATGAATCCAAATTAAAGATAAACTTATCAAGGAAACAAAATTCAAAAGAAAGGAATACATAGAAAAAGTAAATTTTCAAAACAATTATTATTATTATTATTGAAATACTTTAAATTCATTAAAATCATTTTCAAAACTATTTATACTTTCCAAAATATGTTCTCTCAAGAAAAATCTTACGATTGATTCTACTCATTCTGGGGTATTACTACCCTATCTCTAATGAGCTTTTACCCCATAGGCTAAAGCTTTGATAAACCAAAGCTCTGATACCACCTATACCGACCCGCCATTTTGACCATGCCGAATTGACAAAACATGCATGTCAACCTAGAACCGTTCAAAGCTATAGATTGTTATTAGCTTCTAAGGTAATAGAATCACTTATCATAGACACAGAGCAATATAATATCTCGCAGCGGAAAATACATAATACAATAGTAGTTAATGAAGCTACTAAAAAAGATTTTACATAAACAATACAACAGAATTCTAATACAATGAATTTCTAATACATAAATAAATGATAACTGTATGAAATAGAAACGACAAGAATAGTTGAAAAACTGGAGCAAATGAATAGGTTGATATAGCTGATCAAAACCTAATATAAACTCCAAATCCAAGAGTAAATTCCGAAAGTTGTAATACTTGATCTAACCCGAGCGATAATGCAAAATCAAAACAACTTGGATCAGGACTAACATCCTCATGGAAGTAAATCAACTCAAATGAAATGTTCAATGTAATGCATCAGTAACTTAAAGGATGTTTGGGATCACCATCCTATAGGGATTCGTTAAACTATATAATATAATATGCTATTAAATAGTGTATATGGTTAAATATACTATTGAAAATAGCGTAACCGGGATTACCATTATTACCGTTACACCATTTATAATACTGTAGTCTATACAGATACTGTAAAGTCCACTGTAAACTAGTGGCTATCAGAGGGCAATCCATAGGTACGGTACAAACCAAAGTTGTAGGTGGATTGATCAGGATAAATGACAAGGTACATGAGGAATGCCCAGAGTAGGAATCTACTAATTGCACTCCCAGACCGTTGATAACACATAACCGCGACTACTGACCACCTCGGAACAACACTCCCAAATCAAGGATGCACATCTTTCAGATCAAATCAACCATGGGATTATAGTAATAATGGAAGATGTTCTAACGATAGGGGTAACTAACCCTACTTGGTTTGGTATAGCCATGTTTTAGTCATTTTAATTATGACCTAAGGTCAAGGACATCCATCATCGTTCTCTTACTTCATTCCAGTAGCGTTCACCAAACCAACCTACTTCATTATGGATTTTCCACCATGTACATATTTGTTAAAGTGGTTTTTAGTATTGGCAGAGCAAACGACAATAGCCGATCCTGATCTCCTTAACAACCAAATGTTTACATTTTCACACCGTGGTCATTTTATAATCACTTTAAAAATCATTTATACGGAATCTCATATTTAACTTCGAAAGAAAAATTAAATATCCAACTTCAATTATATTTAATTTTGAAAAATACTCACTTAAATCGCTTTAATCAAATCGAATTTAATGATCATATCTTAAATGTCTCAAATTATAGTATAGATCAATACTAAAATATTTAATTTCGATTCTATTTTAGTTTGAAATATTTTCGTCAAATTCCAAGTTCAAACAATTCATATAATCCAATTTCACTTCTACGAATTCATTTTAGATCGATTCATAAATATCCCACATTTTGGTTCAAATTCAATTTATACAAATTCAAATCAAATCTTATTTCATTCAAACAATTCATATCATATTCTATAATTTCAAATTGTACAGTTCAAAATCATTACTTATAGAATCAAATAATTTAAAATCATTCTTATAAATTCGATTTATATCATTTTTAATTCATATCAAATTGATTTATAAAATCAAGTTTATACATAAACAATTTGTACATTCAGAATTTACATTCATTCACTTTATAATTGAATTCATTTTCATATCAACTACAAATTCAAATTCATTTCCTTTAATTTATAAATTCAAATCAAAAAATTAATTTAAGTAATTCACGTTCATTTCTTATAAAAGTTCATATATTAAACAAATTCAAATTCATATCTTATATGAATTCATACATTTAAATCAAATATCAATGTTTAAATGTAGTTTTGAACCTTAAATTTAAATCAAAAAATCTCAACTTATCCATCTTTAAGTTTATTAATGGTGGAAGTCTGCCCGGACCCGACCGCCATATCCAACAACCACTAATGTTGAACCTAATATGGGAGGTCTAAGTACACAAATACGAATTGGGCTAAAACTCGAGGTTAGTCCCAACTGTGGAATAAGACTGCCGGACCCGACCGACATATCTAACAACCACATGTTGTAGGCCTAATGTGGGAGGTCTAGCCTATTATAACCATAATTGGACATGGTAATGAAATGGACTACTTAACCTAATTTAATATGACTATGGAATTAAGTTAGGGTTAAGTAAAATTGGATGGGTAGTGATGGGTTAAGTAAATTAGAGAGGATGGGTAATATGTATATATAGGCCCACGTACTTAACCCAATAAGGTTGTGTAATTAAAGACACCTAGTGGCATACATAACCAGTAGATATGCAACATGGTTATGTAATTAAAGACACCTAGTGGTATACATAACCGGTAGATAATGTAATTACATAATTAAAGACACCCTTTAAGGTAAGCATAACTAGTATAGGATTGTGTAATTAAAGACACCTAAGGGTATACATAGACAGTAGAAAACCTAGTGGGGATGGATACAAGACAAGGAGGAGAGCTTGTATCATATTGTGTGCGACCCATTTCAGTCAGTAACCTGGAGTTGGTATCAAGTAAGGACCTCCGTACTAGGCGAAGAAGGGGCACGCTTACTGATTGATTGTAAGAGATTCAAATGAGGCGTATGGTGTGGGCGGCGCAAACCGACCGGGGACATGTGCGTGCATGGGTCGGGCAGAGGGGGCTAAGACGACCGTGACACCAGTAGATATGGTTGCGCACACCATGGGTTGCCACTTTAGGAAGAGATACCTCCTACTGTGGGGCCGGCACAGGATATCTACAAGGTAGGGAGCCGATCGATTAGGGTGGTGGTTAGGGTATACTTGGACGTATGACCTAAGCCTACCAACTCATAGTGGAAGGGATCATCTCATTTCAGTTATACTAGTAATAATGCAGAGTAATCATTAGTGAGACACATACACCTTGACTTGCTTACCATGTCACACCTGCCATTTATGTAGCGATCTCTCTTATCCACTTTATATGCCTATCATGTTGCTTTTAATTATCTATTGGCTAAAAGTAACTAGACTCGCCAGACTTTATGTCTGACCCTGTTGTTTCTCATTCTTTCTTTCGTTCCCCCTCCCCCCAGGTTCTCAGGGAGGAAACACTCAAACTTAATCAGAAAACAGGTATCATCTTGCTAGTAGCTACTTCTGAAGTATGGCTCAAGTTCTTGTCTCTACTATGGCTTAACTCTTTTTTGGGGGAATGATGCTTTTTATTTACTTATGTACTCTGATGGTGTAAGACGGAAGTATTTTTATTGTAATGGTTTTTGTGACTTATGAAATTGTGGACCACGGTATTATGACTTATGTTTGAAATAAAAGTTTAAATTTTCCGCTACCGCCTTATTTATATCTGCCTTGTAATTATTCTGTGTTTGTTTACCTATAGCCCTTCATGAAATTTAATGCATTCCCTTAGTGAGTGACATTAACGGACGTGGGGGTGTCTCACTTGGTATCAGAGCTGAAGGTTACCAGATTAGATAAAAGTTTTTGGAAATTATTTTCAAAAAGGTTTTAAAAGTGAAGCATTTTCAAAAATAAAAGTCTATTTTGAAAAACATTCCCTAAAAACCATATGTAGTATCCTTCGGTCCTTTATCTAAATTTCTTTCTTTTCCCTTTTTCAGCATGTCTGGGGAACAAAACATCCCTAATATCCCGGAGGGCATCACAATACCCGGATGGTTCCATAGGTATTTAGAGGCTATGGCGCCTGCCGAAGGCCAAGAAAACGTTCCTCTTCCAGCTGCACCAGTCATTCCTCCTTCTCCCCCTCCAAGAGCTGATAACTTTGCCAAGATCTGCAAAGACTTCCGGGCAATAGGAGGATGGCTATTTCTTGGGAACGAGACATTCATAGAAGCTCGGAATTGGCTTAAGAAGACTGAGGACTTATTCGTAATCTTTGAAGTGGAGAACCGAAGAAAGATTCAATTAGCCGCTTGGCTGTTAAAGGACGAATCCTCATTTTGGTGGGAAATCACTTAAGCTGGACGTCCGGTAGAAACTTGGGAAGACTTTAGACAAAGGTTCGAAATGAAATTTCTTTCCCAAGCAGGGATAAGCATACAGATGGAGAGGTTCTTAACACTTAAACAAGGTAATTTGACGGTGAAGGAGTATGTGAACAAGTTCAACCAGCTGGCAAGGTTCAGGCTAGAGTTGGTAGACACACCGCACAAAAGGGCTTTGTAGTTTGCTAAGGGGATGAATGAGCCTCTGCATGGTTTAGCTATGTCCCATCTTCCAATGGGGGCCACCTTTGAAAAGCTTGTTGATATGGCCCTAATGCATGAGGTGGACAAGGGATAAAAGAAGGAAACAAAAGCTGAGGGGACATCGCAGAATAAGAAGGTATGGTCCAAGAAGGGGCAGCAACAGCAAAAGAAAGGGGAAAAGATGATAAAGGTAAGGATAAGAGAAAATATCACAATTGTGGAAAGGAGGGCCACCTGATAAAAAATTATAAGAGAAGGAAAGTCGGTTGCTTTAATTGTGGAGAGGTCGGACACATCTCTAAAGGGTGCCCGAAGAAACAGGGATCGCAAGGACAAGGGCAAAGAGCAGGGACTTCTATAGGGCAGGTGCATGCTCTCACGATCAGTGCCCCTGAAAGAGGTAGAAAAATTTCTGTAGAAAGTTTAGTTTCTCTTTCAAACTATCCAGTTAGAACACTTTTTGATTCTGGTGCTTCACACTTGTTTATATCTAGTTCTGTGGTTGAATCCCTGCATTTAGTTACTAGTATGGTAGTACATCCCGTAGTTGTTTCAAACCCCATTGGTGGTTCGGCTCATTTATCGATGATTTGTCAGGGTTTGAAAATATATTTGTTAGGCATCGAGTTTAAATGCAACACGTATGTGCTCGGGTTTATGGGCTATGGGTTGATTCTAGGAATGGATTGGCTTACCACGTATGAGGCCATTCTGGATTGTGAGAGGAGGCTTGTTAGACTCCTAACTCGTCATGGGAAGACCCTCGAAGTTTCTTGTGACCCCAAAGGGTATGTTATGCTTAGCTTCCTAGAGTCTCTAGATGCATCCATAGATGATTTGCAATCTATTCCAGTGGTTCAAGATTGTTCAGATGTTTTTGATGAGGTACAGGGTTTACCTCCAAGGTGCGAAAATGAATTTCGTATATACCTGGTGGAAAATGCAAAGCCAGTTGCATTCCCAGTACGCCGCATGGCTCCAAGGGAAAGGAGGGAGCTTAGTAAGCAAGTAGGGGAGCTACTTGAAAAAGGGTTTATCAGACGAACTATATCAGAATGGGGGTGCTCCAGTAGTATTCGCAACTAAAGCGAATGGTTCGCTTCGTTTGTGTGTTGACTATAGAGAGTTAAATAAGCTCACCAAGAAGAATAGGCGCTTCCGAGGATTGATGATTTATTTGATCAGCTTGTTGGTGCCTCGGTATTTTCTCAGTTGGACTTGGCTATGGGGTTCCATCAGTTAAGGGTGGCTGAGGACAGCATAGATAAGACTGCTTTCAGGACTCTAGATGGTTTCTTTGAATGGCTAGTTATGCCTTTTGGGTTGACGAATGCACCCGCCTATTTTGTTGATTTGACGAGTATGGTTTCAGGAGTTCCTAAACAAATTCGTCGTAGTCTTCGTTGATGATATTTTGATCTTCTCCAAGAGTGAAGAAGAGCATGGCCAGCATTTGGGAGAAGTTTTGAAAACTCTCTGTGACCATCAGCTAAAAGCAAAGTTCTCCAAATGCCATTTATGGAGAAAGGAGGTGAGATTCTTGGGGCATGTAGTCTCCAAAGAAGTGATAGCTGTAGATTCCACCAAAGTGGTTGCAGTACAAGATTGGCAGATTCCTAAAAATGCAACCGAGGTGAGAAGCTTTCTTGGGTTGGCAGGTTATTATAGGAAGTTCACTAAGGACTTCGCAAAGATATCAGCCCCTCTCACCAAACTAACAAAGAAGAATTTGACATTTTCATGGGATATAGATTGTGACGTTGCTTTCCAACAACTAAAAAGGGCTCTGACAACAACCCCAGTCTTGACCTTGCCGGATGGGAGTAAAGTGTTTACTGTTTACACGAATGCATGCGGTACAGGGCTTGGTGCGGTTCTGATGCAAGAAGGGAAAGTAATATGTTATGGGGGTAGACAGTTGAGAGTTCATGAGAAGAACTACCCCACCCATGATTTAGATCTAGCTGCCATAGTATTCGCGTTAAAGACGTGGCGTCATTATTTACTCGGAGAAAAGTTCGAGTTATACACCGATCATAAATCTCTCAAGTATCTATTCTCACAGAAGGATCTAAACTTAAGGCAACAACGATGGATGGAGTTCTTAGCTTCATATGATTTTGAAATTTCCTATACCCCTGGCAAGGGTAATGTGGTGGTAGACGCACTAAGTAGGCAGAGGGTCGCTCTGAGTTCTCTGTTTGTGGAAAGAAAGAACTTGGAGTTCATATCAGCTTTTGATTTTAGACCCTCCATCGAGGTTTTGCCTGATTTCTTTGCATCCTTAGAGATACGACCGACACTTTTGGATCACGTAGGAGCTTCGCAATAAGGTGACTCATAGATTCTAGACCTCATGGATAAGCTCGGAAGAGGGGAGACTTCTAGTCACCTCAGTAGGTATGCCATAGATGAAAAGGGGTGGTTGTGACAAGATGGAAGGCTTTGTGTTCCTCAAACTGGTAGCTTGATAAAGGCAGTCCTAGAAGAAGCCCACCATTCTAAGATGACCATTCATCCAGGCGGTGACAAGATGTACAGAGACATGAAGAGGGTTTTCTTTTGGGCTAGGATGAAGAAGGACGTAGCCGAATTTGTTTCTCAGTGTTTAGTTTGCCAGTAAGTCAAAGCTGAGCAAAAGATGCCCAGTGGGTTACTTCATCCGTTGAAGGTTCCGCAATGGAAATGGGAGAGCGTCTCTATGGATTTCATAGATGGTTTGCCTAGATCGAAGAAAGGTAATACCAATATTTGGGTGATGGTGGATAGACTCACTAAGAGCACTCACTTTATCCCAGTTAAAAGGAAAAGGACGGCATCATGGTTGGCAGCAATTTATATTCGTGAGATAGCTCGTCTCCACTGAGTTCCTTCCATCATCGTAAGCGATCATGACCCCATCTTTACCAGCGAATTTTGGAGGAGCTTAAAAGAAGCATTAGGTACACAGTTGTGTTTGAGCACCGCTTATCATCCTCAGACCGATGGGTAGATGGAGAAGGTGAATAGAATTCTAGAAGATCTTTTAAGGCTGTGTATCCTTGACTTCGGAGGGACTTGGGAAGAGAATCTTCCTTTAGTAGAGTTTGCCTATAATAACAGCTATCAGGCTAGCATCGGTATGGCACCCTTCGAAGCAATGTACGGACGACCCTGTAGATCGTCAACTTGTTGGTGGGAATCTACAAAAAGATAATTACTTGGACCAGATATGGTCAGGAAACATCCGAAAAGATTGATCTTATTTGACGGCGGATAAAGAGAGCTCAAGATAGGCAGAAGTCCTATGCAGACAAGAGAAGGACTGACATCGAATTAGAAGCGGGAGACTTAGTTTTTATCAAAGTATCACCTCTGAGGAATGTGGTTCGCTTCAGATCAGTAGGGAAGTTGGCACCTAGGTCTATGGGACCATTTCCCATAACCGAGAGGATTGGCCAGATGGCCTACAGAGTAAAGCTCCCAAAAAATTTATCTGGTGTTCATGATGTTTTCCATGTCTCTCATCTACAGAAATGCCTGCATGACACCGTGGAAGTTGTTGAGCCGAGCATGTTGTAAGAAGTCGAAGTGGAACGGGAAGCGACAGTCAGACGAGTCCCCACTCGTATTCTTGGGTCAGAGGTTAAGAAGCTGCGTAATAAGGAAGTCAAGTTGCTAAAGGTTCAATGGGGATATAACCCAGAGGATGCGACTTGGGAGACCGAAGACAAGATTCGTGCTTCGTACCCTTTTATTTTCGAGGGTATGTTCTTAACTCCTTTCCTAAGTTTTATCAGTTTTTGTTTCTGTCAATAGAATATATCTTATCCATCGTATTTTCGGCCTTTAGATAGGAATCCTATGGATGTAAACATGTGTTTGAAACATGTTATGTTTGATGAATGCAAGTGTTTGCTAGTGGTTGCCTGTGGATGCATATACACACCCATTAGGCACTGAGATCGGCTCAATCACTTTCATATTGCATATGGATGTGTGTGCATTTTCTTTTCTTTTATGATGAAAATGGATGAACTGGCGTATGGATGTCGCATTTGGACGAATGGTTGTACACACATATAGAACTTATATGATACAATAGGTTTATTTGCATACATATTTGATTCATGGCACTAACATACATTGCATTAAGGAGGTCAACTGAATCAGTAGACCGCTTGATCCTCCCATTAGTGTTGGGACATATACACACACCTTTGCATATATTCATATAAGCATTAGAAATCTTTAAGGACAACGGATGCCAGTGATTGGTGGACGAGTAGATGGATGATGGATGGTAGGATATGCACTCTTCTCAACTTGAAGATTTCGGGGACGAAATCCTTTGAGTAGGGGAGAATGTAACACCCTGAATTTTTAACGACATTAAAGAGAATAAATTAAATAATAATTAATTTAATGTTCAGAATTAGAGGAAACGAAATGCACCACTGCGTCCGTCTCGAAATTCTGGTCAAGACAGACGTTTGGTTTGCGTAAAACGGATATCGTATGAAGAAGTTATGAGAGTTTTAAGTTTGTATATACACGGAAATATTTATATATACGCATGAGTCAAAAGTGAGTCGGAGATGAGTCAGAATCCTATCTAGAAGATTCAAATTCGAAAAATTCCTCTGAGCGGAAAATTCCCGCTCTAGGGGGTCAACCCCCGAGAGGGGTGTCGACTTAGGGGTCAACCCACCCACAGGGGTGTCGACACCCCTAGGGATGAGGTGGCACTCGGTTTCAGTGGGTCTGGCAGCTATATATATGTCATATTTCTCATATTCTCTTCATTGGGAGTCATAGAGGCCATATGCTGCTGGAGTGCGAACTGAACCGTTTCTACAACAACATATTCTACAAATCCAATTCAGAAATTCTAGATCCGTGTTCTTCCTAAATTCTCTAAACCTAACGCTGTGAGTTTCTAGATTACTTTTAGGATTAGATAAATAAAAGTATACTTTGAAAGACTATGGATTGGATATGTTGTAAAGTATGATTATGTGTTAATGTGAAATTCTATACTATGTCATGACAGATCAAATTTCCTAGATCTAATAAAATTGTGGTGATTCGATTATGATGCTTATGTGGATCTTGACTTGTAACCATGTTATGGTGGATGTACATCTATTAATTTGGACAATTGAGACATTACTTGGATCTAGATATTTATGTTAATCACCTTTCACTTGTCATATTGTGATACATTGAGATATGTTGTAAACTTGACATGTGAATCCACCTTTTGATCTAAACATATTACTATGTCAACCTAACTATGCTAGATCTAGGTAATTGGACACCTAATGTTTAATCTTGATCTCATTATGCTTGCTTAAACATCATAGTGATTGCCACAAGTTACTAGTTTGATGTCCACTTTATTGTGATGTTAATCACATGTCCATTCACTTTGTTATTATGCTAGTTTATGTTCATGTTTATGCCAAGGCATGTTGAAACTAACGCCCTTGTCATATTCCCTTTTTATTGTTATAGCTAGGCTACTTTATAGCCTAGATACCACCAAAATATGTACGAATACGTTAGAGAGGAAATGGAGAAAAAGGGATTATAATTGGCATGATTTATGTAATGTTTAATATGAAATGGGATATGTAATTCAAATGGGGAAAACATAGAAATAGTTACCTATAATGACATAATTAATTTAGAATGTTTAGCAATTTACAATTAGGAATTGTAAATTGTACTTATGACACGAGGTTAGGTTACATTAGTGGTGGAAGTCTGCCCGGACTCGACCGCCATATCCAACAGCCACTAATGTTGAACCTAATGTGGGAGGTCTAAGTACGCAAATACGAATCGGGCTAAGATACGAGGTTAGGCCCAACTGTGGAATAAGACTGCCCGGACCCGACCGACATATCCAACATCCACACGTTGTAGGCCTAATGTGGGAGGTCTAGCCCATTATAACCATAATTGGACATGGTAATGAAATGGACTACTTAACCTAATTTAATATGACTGTGGAATTAAGTTAAGATTAAGTAAAATTGGATGGGTAGTGGTGGGTTAAGTAAATTAGAGAGGATGAGTAATATGTATATATAGGCCCACGTACTTAACCCGATAAGGTTATGTAATTAAAGACACCTAGTGGTATACATAACCAGTAGATAATGTAACAGGGTTATGTAATTAAAGACACCTAGTGGTATACATAACCGGTAGAAAATGTAAAAAGTAATGTAATTGAAGACACCCTTTAAGGTAAGCATAATTAGTATAGGGCTATATAATTAAAGACACCTAAGGGTATACATAGTCAATAGAAAACCTAGTGGGGATACAAGACAAGGGGGAGAGCTTGTATCATATTGTGTAGGACCCATTTCAGTCAGTAACCCGGAGTTGGTATCAAATAAGGAACTCCGTACTAGGCGGAGAAGAGGCACGCTTACTGATTGATTGTAAGAGATCCAAACGAGGTGGATGGTGTGGGCGGTGCAAATCGACCGTGGACATGTGCGTGCATGGGCCAGGCAGAAGGGGCTAAGACGACCGTGACACCAGTAGATATGGTTGTGCATACCATGGGTTGCCACTTTTGGAAGTTGAAACACCCCACCTCCGTTAGGGTCACTCTCAAGGGGAATGCCCTAATTTTGGTGAAGGTTTATAAGTATAAGTCACAGATATACAAGACATATATAAGAACACATATTTTTGAACAGCGGAAAAACAACATCTTTTATTTCATCAAAATACGTGTTCACAAAAACATGCCATACTTGTCTTACAATTCTTCCAAAAACATAACATCTTCATAACTGTCTTGATTACATTATTAAAGAACCATAAAGAAAACATAAATAAACTGCAAAAGTCCCATAATTGCTGCCCAAAGCCATAGTCCAAAACGGAAAAGATCCAAGCAATACATTCTTTCTCTTCAAGATGGATGTGAAATCTGGTCAAGCTGTGGTATTCCCTCCCTGTGGACCTGGGGGGGGGAAACGAAAGAAAAGTAGAGTCAGACATAAAGCCTAAGTAAGTCTAGGACTATTCAGTCTATGAATAAAGAGCTGGGTATGATAAGTATAAACTGGAAATGGGAAAGCACCATAAACTAAGTTAAGTTGTCTAGGGTCGAATATACTATCGTACCCCATATTAATCTCTGTACCCATATAAACTAGTTCCCAACAGGCACCCCATAATCAAGGTGAAGTGATCCATTTCTGATGATCGGCACCTACTCGCATAGTTACATGTGTCTTACGGCCCCCGTTGTTGTAGTTACCTATGCTGGTCCCACCATGGGGTGTATCAAGTCCCATGGTGGCGGCCCGACACAATTCTAGAATGCACAGTTACGCTACTGGTGCCCAGTGCCTTATTTTTCTGCGATGGAGTGTGTGCACGCCCGCACCCCGTTAGAACCTACACTGCTGCACCAGCGCCGTCGATTTGACCTCTTACAGTCAGCCCAGTAATCGTGCCCCACCCTGCCTAGTTCAGGGTATCCTGATACACCTTGTAGGGTTACTGCTGAAAAGGGTCCCCCGCTACTAGGTTTTCTATTTCTAGCCAACATGCTAATTTGGTTAAGTGTTTAATAAACCTAACCCCCAATCAGTCTTTTTAGTTTAGCATGTTCCATTTTTGATTAAGTATTAATATAATTTACTTAATCCTATCAATCCTGACTCAGCCTTAATTGTCTTATTAAAGCCTCGACCTCTCACATTAGACAGGTATTGTTGTGGCTGCCTGTTGCCAGTTGGGTCCGGGCAGTCTTACGCCACAACTCAGTCTAACCTCGGGTCCTTATTGGGCTCCGTGTTTAACCACCCACATTGGATATGTATTGTTGTGACTACTGGACAGCCGGGCGGTTCTGGGCAGGTTTACATCACAACTCAATCCAACCTCGGGTTAAACACATCGTATTTTCTACATTTACATATTTTGTCTCTTTTCTTTTTATATGTAAATATTTGCGGCCCATTATTCAAATTCATCTTTATTGATTAAAATTTATTTATGCCACTTAATTTTTTTTCAAGGTTGTTGGCATGCGTCAAACATGCCAACACATATGTTCTATATTTTAACCCAAACGTCATTACCCCCGTTTTACACGTTCGCTACAATGTAAGGTGTGTTAGGTTTAATATTTAAACCCAATTTAGCCATATGAAAAGGGGAGGCTTATAACATGGTGTTTATGAGGTGACATAAAAAGGGGAGTGTGAACGCATGAACTTGCAACGAACGATTCAATTAACATAAAGTAGGCACATGTGAACTTGCAATTGTAACAGCATATAATTATGGCATAAACAATACTTAAACATGAATCATTCTATTCATATAATCATGGCATAAACAATACTTAAACATTAATCATTCTATTCATATGATTATGGCATAAACGATACCTAAACATGAATCATTCTATTCATATAATCATGGCATAAACAATACTTAAACATGAATCATTCTATTCATATGATTATGGCATAAACGATACCTAAACATGAATCATTCAATTCATATAATCATGGCATAAATAATTCTTAAACATGAATCATTCTATTCATGTAAACTTGCAATTGGAATGTAAATCTAACTTAATTGTGTCACATATATCACCATATGGTTTTGATAACAACTTAGGCCTAAAACATGTTTCAACTAGACATAATACCAAACATAGTTTAGTCATGTTCATAAAGATGCTTACTTTTGTTTCTAATACAAAAGTATGATTTGCAAATTTCAACATAGATTCATATAAATCATAGTACTTAGTTGAGTCCAATTACACACTAAAAATGATCATAAAAGTATGTACATCATATTGGCATATTAATGCATCATATACTTGCATGAATCCATAACATATAGTTGTCAACATAAATCGCATACTTGTATGAATCCTAAATCACATACTTGCAAAATATCCAATCGTATAACATTTCCAAATCGTTTAGAATCAAAATAACATACAAGTATAGATTATTATCGCCACAATTCCATTTCTTTGTTTACCTCCAACGTAAATCACATGCTTGTAAATATCCAAGCGTATATCACAACATTCCCAAATCGTTTAGAATCAAAATAACATACAAATATAGATTATTATCGCCACAATTCCATTTCGCATTTTACACAAATCAAACGCAATTAATTATTCATATCGGAATAACACTCTACTTACAACGTATGACAAATCTTCAATTCAGGAATCTGAATTCTGAATTTGGAGATGCTATCCTTTGTTGTAGGCGTTGCTTTGATTCTATTAACATTGCTTTAAGCTTTTGATTTATCTCCTAATTGTCTCCCAATTTCTGACGGCTATCCTTAGTCTCTCCTCAGCAGCATGACGGTCTCATCTCCATTTTTGTTTATGTGTATTAGGGTTAGTCTTAGGTCCTTTTTATAGAGTTTGTGAGTTGATTTAGACCGTTGATGAAGCTTGGTTTAATAATAGCCGTTCGTTCAAAGGAGAGACCAACCAGGAGCTGACACCTAGCCCTAGTGACGAGGCAAGGCTCAGAAAATCGACCAAACACAAACTAGGGAGTTTTACCGTCCTGGCCAATTGGGCCCGATTTTTGAATTTGAATTAGTTTTTCTGAGCTGTTTTGGTCTGTTTAAATTTTAAACTGAATTCTGAAACTTCCGGAGGCCATAACTCCTTCATACGGAGTCCGTTTTACGCAAACTCGGACTCTATTTCAAGCAGAATTCCAAGACGAACGCAATGGCATGTCCCGTTTCCCTCAATTCTTTGATTTGAAATTAATTATACTTTAATTTGTGAATTTTACTGTTATAGAATACACGGGGTGTTACATTCTCCCCCACTTAAAAGGATTTCGTCCCCGAAATCTTCAAGTTCAGGAAGAATGTACATCCTAACATCCAAACATCCATCTACTCATCCATCAAACATGAGCATCCATTGTCCTTAAAAGACTTCTAATGCTTCATGATCATATGCGAAGTGTGTGTGTACATGTACTTATCTAATGCAAAATCAGGCGGTCTACTGATTCAGTTGACCCCTTTAATGCAAATTATGTAAGTGCCATGAATCCATTATGTATGCAAATTCTCCTATTCATGATTCTACATGAGTGCTCAATCATTCATACAAATGCAACATCCATATGACAACACATTAAAGTTCAACCATATACGAATGCAAACATATATGCATATGCAATATGAAGTGACTGAGTCGATCTAAAACCTAAATTGTGTGTGTATATGCAACCACGAGCAACCACTAGCAATCACTTGCAACCACTTGCAACCATCATCCATAACATGTTTCAATTACATGTTTTCATCCAAAGAGTTTCTACCTAAAAGATAAGGTTGAGGAGATATACCTAAAAAGATAGATAAAAGCGCAACTTAAGGAAAAAGAAAGATCAAAGATGTACCCTCAAAAAGAAAAAGGTAGGCAGCGTGTATTCTAGCTTCAGTTTCCCAAGTTGCGTCTCTTTCGGCGTCGCTCCACTGAACTTTGACGAGCTTGACTTCGCGGTTGCGTAGCTTCTTCACTTCCGTTTCTAATATGCGGGTTGGAACTTTCCTCACGGTTGTTTCGCGTTCCACTTCAGCTTCTTCTAGGATATTTGGCTCTACCACTTCAGCAGATTCATGTAGACATTTTCGGAGGTGCGAAACATGAAAGACGTTGTGAATTCCGGCCAGCTTTTCGGGTAGCTCTAATCTATAGGCCATTTTCCCAATTTTCTTGATGATAGGAAATGGCCCTACGAACCTTGGTGCTAGCTTCCCTATGGTTCCAAAACGATCAACATTCCTTAGCGGAGATACCTTAAGAAAAACTCTGTCCCCAACCTCAAATTCAAGGTCGGTCCTCCTCTTGTCGACGTAGGATTTTTGTTTGTCTTGGGCTGTCTTTAATCTTCTCCGTATTAAGTCTACTTTTTCTGAAGTCTCTCGGATCATATCTGGCCCAAGTATGAGTTTATCAGTAGACTCCCACCAACAAGTGGGCGATTGGCACGGTCTTCCATATAAAGCTTCGAAGGGCGCCATGCCGTTGGTGGCTTGGTAGTTGTTGTTGTAGGCAAATTCCACCAAAGGAAGATGGTCTTCCCACATCCCTCCGAAGTCAAGGACGCACAGTCTTAAAAGGTCCTCCAAAACTCTGTTCACTCTTTCCGTTTGGCCGTCAGTTTGGGGATGATAGACTGTGCTCAAGCATAACTGTGTGCCTACCGCTTCTTGCAGACTCCGCCAAAACTCACTTGTGAAGATAGGGTCTCAGTCACTAACAATGTTGGATGGTATTCCATGGAGTCGAATGATTTCCTTGAGGTAAATAGATGCTAGGGATGAGGCAGTTCTTTTACTTTTGACAGGTAAAAAGTGGGCGCTTTTAGTAAGCCTATCCACTATTACCCAAATGCTAGTGTTGCCTCTCCTAGACCTAGGCAGCCCATCGATGAAGTCCATTGAGATGCTATCCCACTTCCACTGCGGGACCTCTAGAGAATGGAGCAGACCGCCAGGCTTTTTCTGTTCCGCTTTAACCTGTTGGCACACCATACACTTAGAAACGAAATCTGCCACGTCCTTCTTCATGCCGTTCCAAAAGAAAGTTCTCTTTATGTCCTTGTACATTTTATCCCCGCCTGGGTGTATCGTCATCTTGGAGTGATGTGCTTCCTCGAGAACCGTCTTTACCAAATCCCTTGTCTGTGGGACGCATAGTCTTCCGTCTCGCCTTAGCCAACCCTTATCGTCGATGGAGTATCTGCTGAGGTGACTTGAGGTCTCACCCCTAATTAGCCTATCAATTGTCTCTACAAGCTGAGGGTCTTCGCGTTGTGCTGTCCCTATTGAGTCCACTAAAGTCGGGCGTACTTCGAGAGATGCTAGCAAGCCCGGTACAAAATCGGAGGAGGGCCTAAAGTCAAAGCTGGCTATAAACTCTAGGCTTTGTCTTTCAACAAACAACGGGCTTAGGGTTAGTTTCTTTCGGCTCAACGCGTCTGCCACTACGTTGCCTTTGCCCGGAGTGTAGGAGATCCCGAAATCGTACGAGGCAAGAAACTCCATCCATCTCTGTTGCCTCAAGTTAAGATCTTTCTGCGAGAAAAGATATTTCAACGATTTATGGTCAGTGTAAAGTTCAAACTTCTCACCTAGAAGATAGTGTCGCCAAGACTTGAGTGCAAAGACGATGGCGGCTAACTCAAGATCGTGGGTCGGGTAGTTCTTTTCATGAACTTTCAATTGTCTTCCGCCATAAGCTACTACCCTTCCTTCTTGCATTAAGACAGCGCCTAGTCCTGTCCCACATGCATCTGTATAAACTGTGAACATCTTGCTTCCATCTGGCAACGTCAAAACTGGGTCTGCTGTAAGAGCCCTTTTTAGTCGTTGGAAAGCAAACTCGCAATCCAAGTCCCAATTGAACACTAGATTCTTCTTGGTCAGCCTTGTGAGCAGAGCTGAGATTTTCACAAAATCCCTTATGAATTTTCGGTAGAAACCTGCTAGCCCTAGAAAACTTCGGACCTCAGTTGCGTTTCTTGGTGTCTTCCAATCCTGCACCGCTACTACTTTAGCAGGGTCCACAGCTAACCCATTTTTGGATATTATGTGCCCAAGAAACCTTACTTCCTCTCTCCAAAAGTGGCATTTGGAGAATTTGGCTTTTAACTGATGGACTCGCTGAATTTCCATGATTGCCCTTAGGTGTTGGGCATGCTCCTCTTCATTCTTTGAGAAGATCAAGATATCGTCTACGAAAACCACTACGAACTTGTTGAGGAAATCTCTGAACACCCTACTCATTAGGTCCACGAAGTAAGCGGGTGCGTTTGTCAAGCCAAAAGGCATAACAAGCCATTCAAAGAAGTCGTCTGGGGTTCTGAATGTTATCTTATCGATGTTATCTTCAGCCACCCTTAGCTGATGAAAACCGGTCGCCAAATCGAGTTGGGAGAAAACAGACGGTCCTACAAGCTGATCAAACAGATCATCAATTCTGGAGAGAGGGTGCCTATTCTTTTTTGTTAGCTTGTTGATCTCCCTATAATCAACACACAGACGAAGTGAACCATCCACCTTTGTAGCGAACACCACTGGAGCGCCCCATTCTGAAATGCTACTTCTAATGAACCCCTTCTCTAGAAGCTCTTTAATCTGTTTACTGAGCTCCTTCCTTTCCTTTGGAGCCATGTGTCTAACGGGAAACGCAACGGGCTTTACATTATCTACAAGATATATGCGGAAGTCTATCTCCCGCTTCGGATGCAAGCCCTTCACCTCTTCGAAGACATCCGGGTACTCCCGGACCACTCTAACCGATTGCAAACTTTCAACAGAGGCATCTAGTGATTCAAGATAACTAAGCATAATCGCATATGAGGGATTACAAGTAATTTACAGAGTGTTACCGACTTGGGTCAGAAGCCTAACCACCCTTTTCTCACAATCAAGGATGGCACCATTGCTGGATAGCCAATCCATGCCCAAAATCAAACCATATCCCGAGAAGCCCAAAACAAAGGCACTACATCTAAATTCTATGCTTAGAATAGAAATTTTCAATCCCAGACAGATCATACACAGATGAGATGGGCCCCCAATTAGATTTGAAACAATTAAGGGGTCCTCTACCATACTAGTTTCTAGGTGCAGAGATTCTACTAAAGCAGATGAAATAAAGGAGTGTGATGCGCCAGAATCAAATAAAGTGCGAACTGGGTGATCATAAAGATAAACTACACTTTCTACAGAAGTATTTATACCTCGTTGTTGCAGAGGTTGCGCTTCTAGCACATGAACCTGTGCCCCTGAGGTGGATCCAGCCCTCTGCCCCTGCCCTCGTTTCTTTGGGCAATCCTTAGCCATGTGGCCTGTCTCACCGCAAGAAAAGCACCCACCATTCATCTTAACCTTCTTTTTCCGGCAATCTTTCACTAAGTGCCCCACTTTGCCATAGAAATTACACTTCCTCTTCTCTTTGTTTCTTTCCCACCCTTCTTAAAGTCTGTTTCCTTAGGCTGTAAACCCTCTTTCTTCCCTTGAGAGCTTTCTGCCTTTGTCTCCTTCTTGCCCTTATCCTCTTCGTTCAGCAATGCCATCTGTACTAACCTTTCATATGTAGCTCCCATGGGTATATGGGTCATGGCCAAACTGTCTAATGGCTCATTCAACCCTTTGACAAAACGGAGAGCCTTCTTGTGCGGGGTGTTGACTAAGTCCAGTCCGAACCTAGCCAGCTCATCGAACTGATTAACATACTCTTTGACTGTCTTGTTCCCTTGCTTAAGAAATAAGAATTTTTCCAACTGCAAACTCCTTTCCGCGTCTGAGAGAAATTTAGCCTCAAACCTTGCCCTAAAGTCCACCCATGTTTCCACTGGTCTTTCTGCATTGGTGACTTCCCACCAGTAGGAAGCCTCACCTTTTAGTATCCATACTGCCAGTTGTACTTTCTGCCTATCTTCTACCTCAAAGATGATGAATAAGTCCTCGGTTTCTTTCAGCCAATTTCTAGCTGCCACGAAGGACTCAGTTCCATGGAAATCCTTTCCTCCCATAGCTTTAAAATATTTACATATCTTAGCAAAAGTGTTTCCCTGTGGAGGAGGTGGAGGAAGAGGTGCTGCTGCGGCTGGATGATTTCCTGTAGCTGGGGGAGGAGGAACGGTAGGACCTGGCTGAGTGGCCCTTGCTTCTAAGAACCGTCTAAACAAACCAGGTATTGGTACACCCTCTGGCAAGTTAAGTTCTTCGGACATGCTGAAACGAAAAGGATAGATTCAAAACGAAGGATAGAGATAGTACCTATGGCTTTGGGGGACTTTGCCTTTTTAAAATAAAATAATATTTTATCTTTTAAAAATGCTTCTTTAAATTTCCTTTTTGAAAATAAATTTTCAAAACTTTTTATCTTATCTGGTAAACCTATGCTCTGATACCAAGTGAAACACCCCACCTCCGTTAGGGTCACTCTCAAGGGGAATGCCCTAATTTTGGTGGAGGTTTATAAGTATAAGTCACAGATATACAAGACATATATAAGAACACATATTTTTGAACAGCGGAAAAACAACAACATCTTTTATTTCATCAAAATACGTGTTCACAAAAACATGACATACTTGTCTTACAATTCTTCCAAAAACATAACATCTTCATAACTGTCTTGATTACATTATTAAAGAAGCAAAAAGAAAACATAAACAAACTGCAAAAGTCCCATAATTGCTGCCCAAAGCCATAGTCCAAAACGGAAAAGATCCAAGCAATACATTCTTTCTCTTCAAGCTGGATGTGAAATCTGGTCAAGCTGCGGTATTCCCTCCCTGTGGACCTGGGGGAAAACGAAAGAAAAGAAGGCGAAAGAAAAGTAGAGTCAGACATAAAGGCTGAGTAAGTCTAGGACTATTCAGTCTATGAATAAAGAAATGGGTATGATAAGTATAAACTGGAAATGGGAAAGCACCATAAACTAAGTTAAGTTGTCTAGGGTCGAATATACTATCGTACCCCATATTAATCTCTGTACCCATATAAACTAGTTCCCAACAGGCACCCCATAATCAGGGTGAAGTGATCCATTTCTGATGATCGGCTCCTACTCGCATAGTTACATGTGTCTTACGGCCCTCGTTGTTGTAGTTACCTATGCTGGTCCCACCATGGGGTGTATCAAGTCCCATGGTGGCGGCTCGACACAATTCTAGAATGCACAGGTATGCTACTAGTGCCCAGTGCCATATTTTTCTGCGCCGGAGTGTGTGCACGCCCGCACCCCGTTAGAACCTACACTGCTGCACTAACGCCGTCGATTTGACCTCTTACAGTCGGCCCAGTAATCGTGCCCCACCCTGCCTAGTTCAGGGTATCCTGATACACCTTGTAGGGTTACTGCTGAAAAGGGTCCCCCGCTACTAGGTTTTCTATTTCTAGCCAACATGCTAAGTTGGTTAAGTGTTTAATAAACCTAACCCCCAATCAGTCTGTTTAATTTAGCATGTTCCATTTTTGATTAAGTATTAATATAATTTACTTAATCCTATCAATCCTGACTCATCCTTAATTGTATTATTAAAGCCTCGACCTCTCATATTAGACATGTATTGTTGTGGCTGCCTGTTGCCGGTTGGGTCCGGGCAGTCTTACGCCACAACTCAGTCTAACCTCGGGTCCTTATTGGGCTCCGTGTTTAACCACCCACATTGGATAGGTATTGTTGTGACTACTGGACAGACGGGCGGTTCCGGACAGGTTTACATCACAACTCAATCCAACCTCGGGTTAAACACATCGTATTTTCTACATTTACATATTTTGTCTCTTTTCTTTTTATATGTAAATATTTGCGGCCCATTATTCAAATTCATCTTTATTGATTAAAATTTATTTATGCCACTTAATTTTTTTTCAAGGTTGTTGGCATGCGTCAAACATGCCAACACATATGTTCTATATTTTAACCCAAACGTCATTACCCCCGTTTTACACGTTCGCTACAATGTAAGGTATGTTGGGTTTAATATTTAAACCCAATTTAGCCATATGAAAAGTGGAGGCTTATAACATGGTGTTTATGAGGTGACATAAAAAGGGGAGTGTGAACGCATGAACTTGCAACGAACGATTCAATTAACATAAAGTAGGCACGTGTGAACTTGCAATTGTAACAGCATATAATTATGGCATAAACAATACTTAAACATGAATCATTCTATTCATATAATCATGGCATAAACAATACTTAAACATGAATCATTCTATTCATATGATTATGGCATAAACGATACCTAAACATGAATCATTCTATTCATATAATCATGGCATAAACAATACTTAAACATGAATCATTCTATTCATATGATTATGGCATAAACGATACCTAAACATGAATCATTCTATTCATATAATCATGGCATAAATAATTCTTAAACATGAATCATTCTATTCATGTAAACTTGCAATTGGAATGTAAATCTAACTTAATTGTGTCACATATATCACCATATGGTTTTGATAACAACTTAGGCCTAAAACATGTTTCAACTAGACATAATACCAAACATAGTTTAGTCATGTTCATAAAGATGCTTACTTTTGTTTCTAATACAAAAGTATGATTTGCAAATTTTAACATAGATTCATATAAATCATAGTACTTAGTCGAGTCCAATTACACACTAAAAATGATCATAAAAGTATGTACATCATATTGGCATATTAATGCATCATATACTTGCATGAATCCACAACATATAGTTGTCAACATAAATCACATACTTGTATGAATCCCAAATCACATACTTGCAAAATATCCAATCGTATAACATTTCCAAATCGTTTAGAATCAAAATAACATACAAGTATAGATTATTATCGCCACAATTCCATTTCGTTGTTTACTTCCAACGTAAATCACATGCTTGCAAATATCCAAGCGTATATCACAACATTCCCAAATCGTTTAGAATCAAAATAACGTACAAATATAGATTATTATCGCCACAATTCCATTTCGCATTTTACACAAATCAAACGCAATTAATTATTCATATCGGAATAGCACTCTACTTATAACCAAGGTTTTAAATCTCGGATATCGGTCGCGTTTCGTCTCGGGGATTTTATAGACTCGGTCTCGTATCGGGGGAGATCTCGGACGAGATGAGTCTAACTCGGGAGTTCGTCTCGGATTTTCATGTCGGGTCTGAAAGTTCATATCGGAACAATCTCGGTGTACATGATATGTTGAAAATGATATTTTTAACAAAATGATTTTTATGAGCCGGCTGTGTAGTTTCACGCTACACACTCATCTTCCTAAAAAAAATGATTTTTATGAATGCTATCAAAAACATAGTAATTTGAACTTAAAATGCAAAATAACTTTATTATTCTTTATTTTGCGAAAGATCATTCATACTCTGAATCATAATATGCTTAAAATAGGAATATTGTTAGACAAGAAACATTAAAATGATCCAAAACATTAAAAAAATCCAGTATAAATAGACCATAAAATACATAATTCCATAAGTACATGTATGTAAAAAGACGAATATGAAAATCATAAGCATTGTAAAACATATACGAATATACAATATAGTCATTTAAGATGCAAAATGTAGAATAACAAAATATTGATATGGCTAGATTTGAGTTTTTTAATTATAGTTCTAGTTCAGACACAAATTTAAATTTTAACCAAAAAAACTATGATCTCGGACGATATTTCAGTATTTCGTCTCGGTCGATATATCGTTCGATATTGCAATATCTCGGGCGATATATTCGAAAGGAGATATAGAGTGATATTTGTTGTTTCGTTTCGGAAGGAGCCCAAAACGAGATCTCAGAGGAGATATCGGGCGATATTTACGAGATTTGAAACAGTGCTTACAACGTATGACGAATCTTCAATTCAGGAATCTGAATTCTGAATTTGGAGATGATATCCTTTGTTGTAGGCGTTGCTTTGATTCTATTAACGTTGCTTTAAGCTTTTGATTTATCTTCTAATTGTCTCCCAATTTCTGACGGCTATCCTTAGTCTCTCCTCAGCAGCATGACGGTCTCATCTCCATTTTTGTTTGTGTGTATTAAGGTTAGTCTTAGGTCCTTTTTATAGAGTTTGTGAGTTGATTTAGACCGTCGATGAAGCTTGGTTTAATAATAGTCGTTCGTTCAAAGGAGAGACCAACCAGGAGTTGACACCTAGCCCTAGTGACAAGGCAAGGCTCAGAAAATCGACCAAACACAGACTAGGCCAGCCAGGGTGGGCTGGGTTCGACCTGGCTCAGAGGCCAGGTCGACACCCCAGTCGACACCGTGTCGACTTGGCAGTCGACACGGGTTACCCAGGTCGACTGCCCAGTCGACCTGGCTAGCCCCAGGTCGACTGCCAAGTCGACCTGGGTGCTTTGGGCGGGAATTTTCCCGCCCTGGCCAATTGGGCCCGATTTTTGAATTTGAATTAGTTTTTCTGAGCTGTTTTGGTCTGTTTGAATTTTAAACTGAATTCTGAAACTTCCGGAGGCCATAACTCCTTCATACGGAGTCCGTTTTACGCAAACTCGGACTCTATTTCAAGCAAAATTCCGAGACGAACGCAATGGCGTGTCCCGTTTCCCTCAATTCTTTGATTTGGAATTAATTATACTTTAATTTGTGAATTTTACTGTTATAGAATACACGGGGTGTTACAGAAGTGATACCTCCTACTGTGGGGCCAGCACAAGATATCTACAGGGTAGGGAGCCGATCGATTAGGGTAGTGGTTAGGGTATACTTGGACATATGACCTAAGCCTACCGACTCATAGTGGAAGGGATCATCTCATTTCAGTTATACTAGTAATAATGCAGAGTAATCATTAGTAAGGTGCATACAACTTGACTTGCTTACCTTGTCACACCTGCCATTTATGTAGCAATCTCTCTTATCTACTTTATATGCCTATCGTATTGCTTTTAATTATCTACTGGCTAAAAGTAACTAGACTCGCCATACTTTATGTCTGACCCTGTTGTTTCTCCTTCTTTCTTCTGTTCCCTCCTCCCTCCCCAGGTTCTCAGGGAGGAAACACTTAGACTTAATCAGCAATCAGATATCATCTTGCTAGGAGCTACTTCTAAAGTATGGCTCAAGTTCTTGTCTCTATTATGGCTTAACTCTTTTTTGGAGGAATGATGCTTTTTATTTACTTATGTACTCTGATGGTGCAAGACAAAAGTATTTTTATTGTAATGGTTTTTGTCACTTATGGGATTGTGGACCACGGTATTATGACTTATGTTTGAAATGAAAGTTTAAATTTTCAGTTGCTGCCTTATTTATATCTATCTTATAATTATTCTGTGTCTGTATACCTATAGCGCTTCACGAAACTTAATGCATTCCCTTAGTGAGTGACATTAACAGACGTGGGGTGTCTCATATAATTTAAATCCATATTTACTCATAAAATTATTTTTAAAACACATAATTTAAAATTTACAAAAATTAAATCTTTAAATATATAAAAGTATAAAATCTTAAGTTATTACTTAAAAACAAATTTTCCAAATCACTTTACTTCGAAAACATAACCAACGGTGTCCGTATAAAGTTTTTTACACTATGGTGAAGTGATACGGACATTTATCATTTCAATCCGCAATTTATAATTTTACGGATATATCATTTCAATCCGTAATCACAAATTCAGTACAAATCGTTTAGGTTTATCATTTCAACCCATAACAATTTTTCCCTAATCTAGTGTCCGTTCGGGTATGTATCATTTCAACTCATAGTGATTTCCCTAAAACTACGGAATCATCACATAACATCAATCACATCATAAGTCATATATCATCAGTGCGCCTACATATCATATATATTGTGTCATATATAGAAAGTGTACATATCAGATAAAACGACTTCTACTAGAAGTCCTATACATTTCACAATAGTTCATTTATGCTGAATTTAACACCTATAAAATAATGTAAGTCAACTGTGAGATAAACTCACCTTTCGTGGCATAGATTGGAGATAGTAAACGAATTGACACAAAATGAAATGACGACTTTCAGGCATGACTCAGAATGGATTCAATCAAGGTAACCACTCAATATATATTTTATTTTATAAGAGGAGGTTGGAAATTTCTCAACGGATTGGTATGGCTAATGGGTTTTGGGAATGGTTTCCGAATTCCATACCAAACTCAACTAAAAAAACACAATACTAACTCAATTCAACCTAAGATAAAACACAACAATTCTTTATAAAAATATTATATATTTTATATATACGTATACACATAGTAAAATTATAACAAGTATATATTTAAAATTCAACGCACACCAAAACTATATATATATATATATATATTATAAATTATATGTGTATAAACAAACAACGCAAACACACGCACATCAAAACTGTATACACATGCACCTTACAAAAACACACACACACATATGTATATATACACAAATAAACATTAATATATGTATATGCTTCATGTAAAATATACACCAACCCAACACACACAACAAAACATTTTCATGCACACACACACACACACGGCAAGACTCATGCACATACAAATGTACATATAACCATACTCACACACAATCACGCACACATAGTAAAATCACTCATACACGCATGGGCTAGGGGGTGGTCGGAATGTGAGTTGATATGGTGGAGAAGGTAGGCTCGTCTGGGCTGGTCGGAGCAGGTGATGTGGTGCTCGGCAGTTGGGCGTCATAGTGGCTTCAAGCGGGTTCGGGATAGAGTGGGAACTACATGTGGTTGACGCGGAGGACAGTAGGGCGGAGCTCAACTGTCGTGGTGGCACAAAGGGAGCCAGGAAGGGTCGCGAGCTGGTCGGTGGCTTCTACGATATGGAGGGGCGTGGTACTGGGAATTCCAGATGGGTTCATGTCGGAGACGGAAGTCATGAGAGGGGGCTCAGCAGCAGGATGTTTAGGCTCGGTTATAGGCTTGCTGCGGTGGGGAACAGTGATGCAAAAACGGGGAAGCATCTTGTTGTGATGAGGAGGATAAATACAACAGTATGAAAAGAATTTGAGGGAACAGGATGAAGAAGAAACATATCTGCTTTCTATATATCAGTTTATATTTAAAATATACGAACAATTTCCATATATGAAACACCCCACCTCCGTTAGTGTCACTCTCAAAGGGAATGCCCTAATTTTGGTGGAGGTTTATAAGTATAAGTCACAGATATACAAGACAGATATAAGAACACATATTTGTAAACAGCGGAAAAACAACAAACTTTTATTTCATAAAAGCAAATACGTGTTACAACAACATCACCATGATTGTCTTACATCCTTTCCAAAAACATAACATAAGACTTTCATAATCTGTCTTGATTACATCATTTAAAGAAGCATAAATAAAACATAGATAAACTGCAAAAGCCCCATAGTGGTTGTCCAAAGCCATAGTTCAAAACGAAAAGGTCCAAGCAATACATTTCTCTTCTTCAAGCTGGATGTTAAGGCTAGTCAAGCTGTTGTGTTCCCTCCCTGTGGACCTGGGGGGGGGAACGGAAGAAAAGAAGACGAAAGAAAAGTAGAGTCAGACATAAAGCCTGAGTAAGTCTAGTACTATTCTGTCTATGAATAAAGAACTGGGTATGATAAGTATAAACAAGAAGTGGGAAAGCACTATAACTTGGTTAAGTTGTCTAGGGTCGAATATACTATCGTACCCCATGGTAATCTCTGAACCCATATAAACTAGTTCCCAACTGGCACCCCATAATCAGGGTGATGTGATCCATTCTATGATGATCGGCTCCTACTCGCATAGTTACATGTGTCTTACGGCCCCCGATGTTGTAGTTACCTATGCTGGTCCCACCATGGGGTGTATCAAGTCCCATGGTGGCGGCCCGACACAATCCTAGAATGCACAGGTATGCTACTGGTGCCCGGTGCTTTATTTTTCTGCGCCGGAGTGTGTGCACGCCCGCAACCCGTTAGAACCTACACAGCTACACCACCGCCGTCGATTTGACCTCTTACAATCAGCCCAGTAATCGTGCCCCACCCTGCCTAGTTTCAGGGTATCCTGATACACCTTCTAGGGTTACTGCTGAAAAGGGTCCCCTGTTACTAGGTTTTCTATCTCTAGCCAACATGCTAAGTTGGTTAAGTGTTTTCTAACCTAACCCCCACCAGTCCGTTTAGTTTAGCATGTTCCATTTTGATTAAGTCTTTAGTTCACTTAATCCTAACAATCCTGACTCAGCCTTAATTGTCTTATTAAGGCCCTGACCTCTCACATTAGACAGGTATTGTTGTGGCTGCCTGTTGCCGGTTGGTTCCGGGCAGTCTTACGCCACAACTCAGTCTAACCTCGGGTCCTTATTGGGCTCCATGTTTAACCTCCCACATTGGATAGGTATTGTTGTGACTACTGGACAGCCGGGCGGTTCCGGGCAGGTTTACATCACAACTCAATCCAACCTCGGGTTAAACACATCGTATGTTCTACATTTACATATTTAGTCTTTCTTCTTTATTTTCTTATATGTAAATATTTGCGGCCCATTATTAAGTTAATGGTGTAAAGGTTACACCAATCATGGGCCCAACCCATACTTGAATTTGGGCCCTTCTATTTTATATTTTCATTCATTAGTAATTTTAACCTAACGTTATTTTCCCCCGTTTAACACGTCCGTTTATTATATATATGTTGGGCTTAGCCTTTTAAAGCCCAACTTAGCCATGCGAAAAGGGGAGGCTTAAAGCGTGATTACATACACGAAAAGGGGAATGTGAACGCATGAACTTGCAATATGACGTTGGAAATACAAAATAGAAACTGGTGTACTTGCATAGTAGTGACATATACTTTGGTCATAAAGCATAAGTGACATAAATCAAAGCATGTAAACTTGTAGTTAAGTTAAGAATATCACTATCGACACATAGGCTTTAACTACAACATAAACCTATATTTTTATTCAGGCATAATGTCAAACATAAGCAAATCATGTTTATAAGACTACTACATGTTTACAAAGGTGTCTACTTTTGTGACTAATACAAAAGTATAGTTAAATTTGTTCACATAACCATGGCATAAATATTTCTAACATGAAATCATGATTTTTACTTTTGTCATGCAAACTTACACAAAGGGATTTTGAATCTAACCTAGCTATGTACCACATATGTCATCATATAATTCTTGTAAACAATATAGACTTAATTATGCAAAATATCAATCATAGCCTAGTCATATTCATAAGTTTGCAAATAGGTTTTCTAGTACAAAAGCATGACTTAATACATAGATCATGATGCCAAATTTTCAACATAATTTCATATGGACTATGATAACCCAAACTTATTCCAATTACTTCACAAAAATGATGTTTGTATAAAAATACACATTATGATGGCATAGTAGAAAAACCCCAAACTTGCATGAATTTCAATTAAACAACTACATACATGTAGCTTCAACAAGGATTACATAATTTGCGAATATTCCAAACGTATACTTGCATAAAACTACCGCATGTAGTTTTTCATAACTGAATAACATAATTCGAGAATATCCAAACGTATACAATATTCCAAATCGATAAGAATCATAGTAACGCACAAATTATGAATTATTTATCACCACAACCAAGTATACAAACCAACACAGTTATTTGTTCATACCAAAGTAATACTCTACTTACAATGGTGAGGCGAATTCCCAAATTTAGGGATTTGAAGATGCGGTTTGATTTGATTGAGTTGCTTTATGCCTTAGAATTTGCCTCCTAATTCTCTCTCCAATTGGTGGCTACCCCTAGTCGTTCCTCAGCAACATGGCGGCTTTGTTCTTATTTTTGAATGAATAGATTAGGGTTGAGTCTAGGGTCATTTTTATAGGGGTTATGAACTGATTAGGACCATTGATGTTGCTTGGATTGATCTTAGCCATTCATCCTAAGGAGAGACCAATTAGAGCTTGCCACCTAGTCCTAATGACAAAGCAGACTACAGAAAATCGGCCAACATAGAATAGGCCAGCCAGGTTGGACTGGGTTCGACCTGGCTCTGGACCAGGTCGACAGCCCTGTCGACAGCCCTGTCGACCTGGTTAGACCAGGTCGACAGCCCAGTCGACCTGGGTGCGTTAGGCGGGTGTTTTTCCGCCCTGGCCCATTGGGCCCGATTTTGGAATTTTAAACTGTTTTATTCTGTTTGAATTTTAAACTTAATTCAGAAACTTCCGAAGGCCATATCTTCTTCATACGGACTCCGTTTTTCGAAAACTCGGACTCTATTTCGCGTATTTTTCCGAGACGAACGCAATGCCGTATCCCGTTTCCCTTAGTTCTTTGATTAAAATTAATTATACTTTAATTTATGAATTTCACAGTTGTAGAATTCGCGGGGTGTTACATTCTCCCCCACTTAAAAGGATTTCGTCCCCGAAATCTTCAAGTTAGGAGGAATGTATATCCTAGCATCCAATCATCCATCTACCCATCCATCAAACACGAGCATCCATTGTCCTTAAGAGACTTCTAATGCTTCATGATCATATGCGAAGTGTGTGTGTACATGTACTTATCTAATGCAAAATCAGGCGGTCTACTGATTCAGTTGACCTCCTTAATGCGAATTATGTAAGTGCCATGAATCCATTATGTATGCAAATTTTCCTATTCATGATTCTACATGAGTGCACAATTATTCAATACAAATGCAACATCCATATGACAACACATTAGAGTTCAACCATATACGAATGCAAACATATATGCATATGCAATATGAAGTGACTGAGCCGATCTAAAACCTAGATTGTGTGTTTATGCAACCACGAGCAACCACTAGCAATCACTTGCAACCACTTGCAACCATCATCCATAACATGTTTCAATTACATGTTTCCATCCAAAAGGGTTTCTACCTAAAAGATAAGGTCGAGGAAATATACCTAAAAAGATAGATAAAAGCGCAACTTAAGGAAAAGGAAAGATCAAGGATGTACCCTCGAACAGAAAAGGGTAGGCAGTGCGTATTCTAGCTTCAGTTTCCCAAGTCGCGTCTCCCTCGGCGTCGCTCCACTGAACTTTGACGAGCTTGACTTCGCGGTTGCGTAGCTTCTTCACTTCTGTTCCTAATATGCGGGTTGGAACTCTTCTTATGGTTGCTTCGCGTTCCACTTCGGCCTCTTCGAGGATATTTGGCTCTACCACCTCAGCAGACTCATGTAGACATTTTCGGAGATGTGAAACGTGAAAAACGTTGTGGACTCCAGCCAACTTCTCGGGTAGCTCTAATCTATAGGCCATTTTCCCAATTTTCTCGATGATAGGGAATGGCCCTACGAACCTTGGTGCCAGTTTTCCTGTGGTTCCAAAACGAACAACGTTTCTTAGTGGTGATACCTTGAGAAAAACTCTGTCTCCAACCTCAAATTCAAGGTCGGTCCTTCTCTTGTCGGCATAGGACTTTTGTCTGTCTTGGGCCATCTTCATCCTTCTTCGTATCAAGTCTACTTTCTCTGAAGTCTCTCGGATCATATCTGGTCCAAGTATGAGCTTATCAGTAGACTCCCACCAACAAGTGGGCGATCGGCACGGTCTTCCATATAAAGCTTCGAAGGGCGCCATTCCGATGGTTGCTTGATAGCTGTTGTTGTAGGCAAATTCCACCAAAGGAAGGTGGTCTTCCCATGTCCCTCCGAAGTCAAGGACGCATAGCCTTAAAAGGTCTTCCAAAACTCTGCTCACTCTCTCTGTTTGGCCGTCGGTTTGGGGATGATAGGCTGTGCTCAAACATAACTGCGTTCCTACTGCTTCTTGCAGACTCCGCCAAAACTCACTGGTGAAGATGGGGTCTCGGTCACTAACAATGCTAGATGGTATTCCATGGAGTCGAACGATTTCCTTGAGGTAAAGTGATGCTAGGGATGAGGCAGTTCTCTTACTTTTGACAGGTAAAAAGTGGGCGCTTTTAGTAAGCCTATCCAATATTACCCAAATGCTAGTGTTGCCTCTCCTAGACCTAGGCAGCCCATCGATGAAGTCCATTGAGATGCTATCCCACTTCCACTGCGGGACCTCCAGAGGATGTAGCAGTCCGCTAGGCTTTTTCTGTTCCGCCTTAACCTGTTGGCACACCATACATTTAGAAACGAACTCTGTCACGTCCTTCTTCATGCCGTTCCAGAAGAAAGTCCTTTTTATGTCTTTGTACATTTTATCTCCGCCTGGGTGTATCGTCATCTTGGAGTGATGTGCTTCCTCGAGAACCTTCTTTACTAAATCTTTTGTCTGTGGGACGCATAGTCTTCCGTCTCGCCTTAGCAAACCCTTATCGTCGATGGAGTATCTGTTGAGGTGACTTGAAGTTTCACCCCTAATTAGCCTATCAATTGTTTCCACAAGCTGAGGGTCTTCGCGTTGTGCTGTCCCTACTGAATCCACTAAAGTTGGGCGCACTTCGAGAGATGCTAACAAGCCTGGTACGAAATCGGAGGAAGGCCTAAAGTCGAAGCTGGCTATAAACTCTAGGCTTTGTCTTTCAACAAACAACGGGCTTAGGGTCAATTTCTTTCGGCTCAACGCTTCTGCCACTACGTTGCCTTTGCCCGGAGTGTAGGGGATTTCGAAATCGTACGAGGCAAGAAACTCCATCCATCTTTGTTGCCTCAAGTTAAGATCCTTCTGCGAGAAAAGATATTTCAACGATTTATGGTCAGTGTAAAGTTCGAACTTCTCACCTAGGAGATAGTGTCGCCAAGACTTGAGTGCAAAGACGATGGCGGCTAACTCAAGATCGTGGGTTGGGTAGTTCTTTTCGTGCACTTTCAACTGCCTCCCGCCATAAGCTACTACCCTTCCTTCTTGCATTAAGACGGCGCCTAGCCCTGTCCCACATGCATCCGTATAAACAGTGAACATCTTGCTCCCATCTGGCAGCGTCAAAACTGGGGCTGTAGTAAGAGCCCTTTTTAGTCATTGGAAAGCAAACTCGCAATCCAAGTCCCAATTAAACACTAGATTCTTCTTGGTCAATTTCGTGAGTGGAGCTGAGATTTTCGCAAAATCCCTTATAAATTTTCGATAGAAACCTGCTAGTCCTAGAAAG
This sequence comes from Allium sativum, assembly GCA_030737875.1. NCBI lineage: Eukaryota > Viridiplantae > Streptophyta > Magnoliopsida > Asparagales > Amaryllidaceae > Allium > Allium sativum. The sequence continues at coordinate 219,876,529 of CM060912.1, read as the reverse complement.
CTTCGGACCTCAGTTGCATTCCTTGGTGTCTTCCAATCCTGTACCGCCACTACCTTAGCAGGGTCCACTGCTAACCCTTGTTTGGATACTATGTGCCCAAGGAACCTCACCTCTTCTCTCCAAAAGTGGCATTTGGAGAATTTGGCTTTTAGTTGATGGACTCGCAAAGTTTCCATGATTGCCCTTAAGTGCTGAGCATGTTCCTCTTCACTCTTTGAGAAGATAAGGATATCATCTACGAAGACCACTACGAATTTGTTGAGGAAATCTCTGAATACCCTACTCATCAGGTCCACAAAGTAAGCAGGTGCATTTGTCAAGCCGAAAGGCATGACAAGCCATTCAAAGAAGCCGTCTGGGGTTTTGAACGCCGTTTTATCGATGCTATCTTCAGCCACCCTTAGCTGATGAAAACCGGTTGCTAAATCGAGCTGGGAGAAAACAGACGCTCCTACAAGCTGGTCAAATAAATCGTCAATTCTAGGGAGAGGGTGCCTATTCTTTTTCGTTAGCTTGTTGAGCTCCCTATAGTCAACACATTGACGGAGTGAACCATCCGCCTTTGTAGCGAACACCACTGGAGCGCCCCATTCTGAAATGCTCCTCCTAATGAACCCCTTTTCTAGAAGCTCTTTAATCTGTTTACTGAGCTCTTTCCTTTCCCGTGGAGCCATGTGTCTAACGGGCAACGCAACGGGCTTTGCATTTTCTACAAGATATATGCGGAAGTCTATTTCCCGCTTCGGAGGCAAGCCCTTCACCTCTTCGAAGACATCCGGATATTCCCGGACCACTCTAACTGATTGCAAATTTTCAACAGAGGCATCTAGCGATTCAAGATAACTAAGCATAACCGCGTACGAGGGATTACAAGAAATTTCCAAAGTATTACCGAGCTGGGTTAGGAGCCTAACAACCCTTTTTTCACAATCAAGGATGGCCCCATTACTGGATAGCCAATCCATACCCAAAATCAAACCATAACCCGAAAAGCCCAAAACAAAGGCACTACATTGAAATTCTACGCTTAGAATAGAAATTTTCAATCCCACACAGATCATAGACAAATGAGCTGGGCCCCCAATTGGGTTTGAAACAATTAAGGGGTCCTCTACCATACTAGTTTTTAGGTGCAGAGATTCTACTAAAGCAGACGAGATAAAGGAGTGTGATGCTCCAGAATCAAATAAAGTACGAACGGGGTGATCATAAAGATAAACTACGCTTTCTACAGAAGTATTTATACCTCGCTGTTGCAGAGGTGGCGCTTCCAGCACATGAACCTGTGCCCCTGGGGTGGATCCAGCCCTCTGCCCCTGTCCTCGTTTCTTTGGGCAGTCCTTAGCCCTGTGGCCTGTCTCACCGCAAGAAAAGCACCCACCATTCTCCTTGGCCTTCTTTTTCCGGCAGTCCTTTACTAAGTGCCCCACTTTGCCACAGAAATTGCACTTCCTCTTCTCTTTGTTGCCTTTCCCGCCTTTTTTAAAGTCTGTCTTCTTAGGCTGCAAACCTTCTTTCTTCCCTTGAGAGCTTTCTGCCTTTGTCTCCTTCTTGCCCTTATCCTCTTCATTCAGCAATGCCATTTGCACCAATCTTTCATACGTGGCTCCCATGGGTATATGGGTCATGGCCAAACTGTGTAATGGCTCATTCAACCCTTTGACGAAACGGAGAGTCTTCTTGTGCGGGGTGTTGACTAGGTCAAGCCCAAACCTAGCCAGCTCATCGAACTGATTCACATACTCTCTGACTGTCTTGTCCCCTTGCTTAAGAAATAAGAATTTTTCCAACTGCAAACTTCTTTCCGCATCTGAGAGAAATTTAGTCTCAAACCTTGCCCTAAAGTCCTCCCATGTCTCCACTGGTCTTTCAGCATTAGTGACTTCCCACCAGTAGGAAGCCTCACCCTTCAATAGCCACACTGCCAATTGTACTTTTTGTCTATCCTCTACCTCAAAGATGATGAATAGGTCCTCAGTTTCTTTCAGCCAATTTCTAGCTGCCATGAAGGACTCAGTTCCATGGAAATCTTTTCCTCCCATAGCTTTAAAATCTTTACATATCTTAGCAAACGTGTTTCCCCGAGGAGGAGGTGGAGGAAAAGGTGCCGCAGCAGCTGGATGATTTCCGGCAGCTGGGGGAGGAGGAATGGTAGGACCTGGCTGAGTGGCCCTTGCTTCTAAGAACCGTCTAAACCAACCAGGTATTGGTACCCCTTCCGGTAAGTTAAGTTCTTCGGACATGCTGAAACAAAAAGGATATATTCAAAACGAAGGATAAGAGATAGTACCTATGGCTTTGGGGAGTGGACTTTGCCTCTTTAAAATAAAATAATATTTTTCTTTTAAAAATGCTTCTTTAAATCTTTTTTTTTTTTTGAAAGTAATTTTTTCAAAACTTTTTATCTTATCTGGTAAACCTGTGCTCTGATACCAAGTGAAACACCCCACCTCCGTTAGGGTCACTCTCAAAGGGAATGCCCTAATTTTGGTGGAGGTTTATAAGTATAAGTCACAGATATACAAGACAGATATAAGAACACATATTTGTAAACAGCGGAAAAACAACAAACTTTTATTTCATAAAAGCAAATGCGTGTTACAACAACATCACCATGATTGTCTTACATCCTTTCCAAAAACATAACATAACACTTTCATAATCTGTCTTGATTACATCATTTAAAGAAGCATAAATAAAACATAGATAAACTGCAAAAGCCCCATAGTGGTTGTCCAAAGCCATAGTTCAAAACGAAAAGGTCCAAGCAATACATTTCTCTTCTTCAAGCTGGATGTTAAGGCTAGTCAAGCTGCTGTGTTCCCTCCCTGTGGACCTGGGGGGGGAGGGGAACGGAAGAAAAGAAGACGAAAGAAAAGTAGAGTCAGACATAAAGCCTGAGTAAGTCTAGTACTATTCTGTCTATGAATAAAGAACTGGGTATGATAAGTATAAACAAGAAGTGGGAAAGCAGTATAACTTGGTTAAGTTGTCTAGGGTCGAATATACTATCGTACCCCATGGTAATCTCTGAACCCATATAAACTAGTTCCCAACTGGCACCCCATAATCAGGGTGATGTGATCCATTCTATGATGATCGGCTCCTACTCGCATAGTTACATGTGTCTTACGGCCCCCGATGTTGTAGTTACCTATGCTGGTCCCACCATGGGGTGTATCAAGTCCCATGGTGGCGGCCCGACACAATCCTAGAATGCACAGGTATGCTACTGGTGCCCAGTGCTTTATTTTTCTGCGCCGAAGTATGTGCACGCCCGCACCCCGTTAGAACCTACACTGCTACACCACCGCCGTCGATTTGACCTCTTACAATCAGCCCAGTAATCGTGCCCCACCCTGCCTAGTTTTAGGTTATCCTGATACACCTTCTAGGGTTACTGCTGAAAAGGGTCCCCTGTTACTAGGTTTTCTATCTCTAGCCAACATGCTAAGTTGGTTAAGTGTTTTCTAACCTAACCCCCACCAGTCCGTTTAGTTTAGCATGTTCCATTTTGATTAAGTCTTTAGTTCACTTAATCCTAACAATCGTGACTCAGCCTTAATTGTCTTATTAAGGCCCTGACCTCTCACATTAGACAGGTATTGTTGTGGCTGCCTGTTGCCGGTTGGTTCCGGGCAGTCTTACGCCACAACTCAGTCTAACCTCGGGTCCTTATTGGGCTCCATGTTTAACCTCCCACATTGGATAGGTATTGTTGTGACTACTGGACAGCCGGGCGGTTCCGGGCAGGTTTACATCACAACTCAATCCAACCTCGGGTTAAACACATCGTATGTTCTACATTTACATATTTAGTCTTTCTTCTTTATTTTCTTATATGTAAATATTTGCGGCCCATTATTAAGTTAATGGTGTAAAGGTTACACCAATCATGGGCCCAACCCATACTTGAATTTGGGCCCTTCTATTTTATATTTTCATTCATTAGTAATTTTAACCCAACGTTATTTTCCCCCGTTTAACACGTCCGTTTATTATATATATGTTGGGCTTAGCCTTTTAAAGCCCAACTTAGCCATGCGAAAAGGGGAGGCTTAAAGCGTGATTACATACACGAAAAGGGGAATGTGAACGCATGAACTTGCAATATGACGTTGGAAATACAAAATAGAAACTGGTGTACTTGCATAGTAGTGACATATACTTTGGTCATAAAGCATAAGTGACATAAATCAAAGCATGTAAACTTGTAGTTAAGTTAAGAATATCACTATCGACACATAGGCTTTAACTACAACATAATCCTATATTTTTATTCAGGCATAATGTCAAACATAAGCAAATCATGTTTATAAGACTACTACATGTTTACAAAGGTGTCTACTTTTGTGACTAATACAAAAGTATAGTTAAATTTGTTCACATAACCATGGCATAAATATTTCTAACATGAAATCATGATTTTTACTTTTGTCATGCAAACTTACACAAAGGGATTTTGAATCTAACCTAGCTATGTACCACATATGTCATCATATAATTCTTGTAAACAATATAGACTTAATTATGCAAAATATCAATCATAGCCTAGTCATATTCATAAGTTTGCAAATAGGTTTTCTAGTACAAAAGCATGACTTAATACATAGATCATGATGCCAAATTTTCAACATAATTTCATATGGACTATGATAACCCAAACTTATTCCAATTACTTCACAAAAATGATGTTTGTATAAAAATACACATTATGATGGCATAGTAGCAAAACCCCAAACTTGCATGAATTTCAATTAAACAACTACATACATGTAGCTTCAACAAGGATTACATAATTTGCGAATATTCCAAACGTATACTTGCATAAAACTACCGCATGTAGTTTTTCATAACTGAATAACATAATTCGAGAATATCCAAACGTATACAATATTCCAAATCGATAAGAATCATAGTAACGCACAAATTATGAATTATTTATCACCACAACCAAGTATACAAACCAACACAGTTATTTGTTCATACCAAAGTAATACTCTACTTACAATGGTGAGGCGAATTCTCAAATTTAGGGATTTGAAGATGCGGTTTGATTTGATTGAGTTGCTTTATGCCTTAGAATTTGCCTCCTAATTCTCTCTCCAATTGGTGGCTACCCCTAGTCGTTCCTCAGCAACATGGCGGCTTTGTTCTTATTTTTGAATGAATAGATTAGGGTTGAGTCTAGGGTCATTTTTATAGGGGTTATGAACTGATTAGGACCATTGATGTTGCTTGGATTGATCGTAGCCATTCATCCTAAGGAGAGACCAATTAGAGCTTGCCACCTAGCCTAAATGACAAAGCAGACTACAGAAAATCGGCCAACATAGAATAGGCCAGCCAGGTTGGACTGGGTTCGACCTGGCTCTGGACCAGGTCGACAGCCCTGTCGACAGCCCTGTCGACAGCCCTGTCGACCTGGTTAGACCAGGTCGACAGCCCAGTCGACCTGGGTGCGTTAGGCGGGTGTTTTTCCGCCCTGGCCCATTGGGCCCGATTTTGGAATTTTAAACTGTTTTATTCTGTTTGAATTTTAAACTTAATTCAGAAACTTCCGAAGGCCATATCTTCTTCATACGGACTCCGTTTTTCGAAAACTCGGACTCTATTTCGCGTATTTTTCCGAGACGAACGCAATGGCCTATCCCGTTTCCCTTAGTTCTTTGATTAAAATTAATTATACTTTAATTTATGAATTTCACAGTTGTAGAATTCGCGGGGTGTTACAATATATATATATATATTAATATATACATTAATATTATTACGTTTTCATTCACGAAGTTGACTTGGAAAATGGGAAGATGTCTTGAAAATTAATAACGCATGAAAGCTCGAAAAAGAAATGGATCCTGTAGGCATTTGAACGATGCATTGGAAATATAAATTTTGAAACCACCCTATGATCACTCTTGAGCAAACAAACGTTTGATTTCAAAAATAGCAAAGCGAGGCGTTTACGAATGGAAACAGAATGAGATGGTTTTGCAATAAAAATAAATGGTTTTAAATTAAAAATAAGAATGAACAAAAATATGAAATGGAACCGACAATTTTCAATTCAAACGGAACGAACGGTTTAGCGTACGTGTGTGTGTATATATATACATACATACATACATATATAGACACACATATATGTACAACAAACAATTTTACAAATCAAATAGTGAACGATATCAAACGAAATTTGGTTTTGATATGGAAACAATGAACGAATAAAATGATATTAACGAATCGGAAAAGAACGGGTTTGAAATATCAAAAGGAAATGAATCCAAAAAATAATAATTGAATGATGTTTGTTTCAACAATGATCAACACAAATAGTCGATCAATAAGAGAAATATTTTGAAATTAAATCAAAGATATAATTTTATTAATATTAATAAACCAATTATGTAATAATACGAGTTTAAATATTTAAATTAAAATTTAAGAATGAATTCAAATTCAAATAATAATCTAGATTAAATTTGTTCAATATCTAAGATTTGAAATTGCAACATTGATTCTTTTATTAAATTATATTTATATTAAAAATCAAATTCATTCTTTTTATAAAAATCTAAAATTTGTTTAGTTTAAATCAAAATAAAAAATAGTTATTTCATAAAATCCAAAACAAATTGAGTTTTAAATAAATAAAAAAATCAAAATATAAATAAAATCATTAAATAAAATACGCTTAGAATTTTAGGTTGTTACAATACATAACCTGACATCCACAAAAAATAAAGAATGTTTCAGAATTTTTATCCGGATGGCTTTTTTACATACCTTAATTTTTTATATATGTCAAGCTTTTCCAGTCAACTTAGTTTGATATATATATTGCAGTCTAAGGATATGTAATATAATTTCAAAAATAGTGCTATTGCATAGCCTTGTAGTCAGTCAAGTTAGCAGCAATTCTAAATAGGGTTGCTTAGTTACTAGAGGAGTTGATTTAGCCATGCAAGGAGAAGTTGCAATGTTTGCTCTAGCCTTGGAAAGAGAAGCCACAATGCTCGCTTTTTCAGCTACAACTTTATTGATAACTGGATTTTTTTTCAGTGCTACAAGCTACAAAATGAGAAAGCATGAAAGTAAGGACCCTAAAACACAAGTTACATAGCCATAAATATAGCTAATCGTTATTATTTCTTTACCTATATGGTATGTGTTGGTGACTTGAATCCCTGTATTATTTTTGCAAGGCCAAATTTGATAATGTACACCTGTAAGAGATGCATTGACACATTGTCAAATAAGACATGAATATCTAATGGGAACAGTGTGAACCGAATTATATTTAAGTTTAGTTGACATGATTTGCTCCCCTCCCTAAACACATAAGAAATTTTTTATGTTTAATATCTATATGCAGAAAAGATTTTACATGTGCAAACTCAACTCGGTTTATCTGTGAAGAAAACATAATTGAGAATAAAATAGATAATTTAGGTAATTCACCATTAGGAAGAAATAAAAAATAGGAAAAAAATCATACTATTTGATCTGCAAGCATCAGAACAGTTTTCAGTGAAAACTTTCTAGTACAAAAATTAAAGAGGTCTTCAAGACTGGGTCCTAATAAATTAATCACAAGTATGTTATATTCTCCTTCGACACCGAACCATTTAATATTGGAATCCCAGCCGCAAAATAAGCATAAACAACGGTACAGTAAGTAATTGAAAATGCAATATAAAAATTTATTTAATGTAGGCTTGAAACAAAAGAGAGATTGGTGCTTGCCCCTTCCAGTATTCTGTAAAGTTTTGATTCATATAACAACTAAGGATGCTTTGTCTTGACACTATTTTGATTAAAATTTATAGGAAAATCACAATTAAAAAAGTTGATTAATTATGGAAAATAATTCAGGCTAAACAGTAAGGAATATCACCGAGTTTATTTAAATATAATTTGCTGTAATGAAACTATACTAGAACAGAATTTAGGGGAAGACAAGGAGGAAAGTAATTTAGATTTTGGCGGAAAAATGGAAATAGAGGGGGGAAGTGAAACGTAATGGGAGGGAACTGTTAAACGTAACCAATATTTTTGTCAACTGTTTAATGAATGTAATCAAAATCCCTAAATGCAAAATTAAAAACCTCATTGGTTACATTTACATATCAAATGCAACCAATGAATGCAACTATATATATGTTTTCTTGTAGTGACTCAAGATACTAAACTTATACAAAACACATCCTTTATTAAAAGATATGCTTTTGGGGACAAATGTCGACCCGCCTTCTACAAGACCAATACGCTTTGGACTTGGACACTTTGTTTGGTGGGAATCGAGTACGGATGATCATATAAACTCATGGATAACTGGATTCATAAAAATACCGCCTTGGAACAAGTTGGAATAGAACTAATAATTTGGCCAAGTGAGAGATCGGTACAACTCAGAATAAGGGATCAATATGACTTAGAATTGCAGAACCCACAAACTTAATTAGAATTTCATCAATAACTTAAGCACAAAAGTTCAAATCAACAAACCGACAATTGAAAGAGTTATAAGGAACAACCAATGAGACCCACCCTAGGGTGCAACTCTTAGGGGCCTATACCGACCCCCTCTTTTAGGAGTCGGTACTAGCTCCTAAGGCTAGGTGTGAGTTAGGCCCCACTTTATTGACCAAGTCGTCCCCTTTGGGTGGGCCCCCTATATGTTTCTACGTCGATCCATGCTCGTTTCACCTCTATAAATATAGACACCTTAGGGCTCTGAAAAAAGGATTTTCTCTTCTCTACTCGAAAGCTTTGTTGCAACTTGGAGATAAGCTTAACCTTTACTCTTTTCATTCAAGCAACAAATAATTGTATTTGTAATCAGATAGTACAAATAATAGATTACACTAAGTGGACATAAACCAGTGTTTGCCAAACTACTATAAAGTCTCGTGGCACTCTATGATCTGGATTGTTGCTTTTATTACTATTACGCCACTGCTTTGTGATTATGGAATGTGACTTGATTTGTGATTGCATACGAATTGGGTGTTGCATTCGATTGACCAAAATCAAGTGTCAACAGAACCTTTCACCTGTTAGTTTGATATATATTAGTGTTACCATCTTGTGTATATATTCATGTAGTTGTTGTGTTATTTATCGAGGGATGGACCCATCTTGTGTACATATTCATTGTTATGGGATGTAATTCATGTATATTTTGAGTATCATCATTACCACAATTTTTTAGTCTACCTCTTATATTTATGTTATTCATTCAGCTTTGTATCTCTTATATTCCACTATACACATTGTTTACTCTCTGATTTTATGTTATGTGATTATCTTATAAGCCACCTAGTTTTATTTGGGGTTTGAAGTGCATACATCGATTCCACTTGAATAAAATATAACATCCAAATCGACGTGTCAATGCTTGCTTAAAACAAAATTCATGGATATCTGTTTGTAATTAGTGTAATGACCCAGATTTTTAACCATTTTATTTAATATTTGAAAATGGTTTTAAATGTTGTTTTGAAATTTAATTTAATTTTTTTGAATATTTTATTAGAATAATAAAATAATAGTTTAATTTCAAAATAGTCGGGATTAGTTAAATTCGCTGTGTAATGTAAATTGTAAATTGGAAAATATAGAAAATTTAAATCAAATCTTCGTATACGCCCTATTCCTGCGCAATCTTCGTACATGTAATCTAAACCAACAAACATGGATTAGAACCGTACTTCATAAATCTTTCGTAATCTTTGAAATATGAAAACACTGGATTTCGGTAACAGTGAGTGTTTAGTCAAACATTACAGTTTGCCTTTCTCTTCAAATACTGACAAACATTAAAACACAGTGGCACGTTCTTTGATTTCATTAGTCCAACAAAAAAAATGGTAATTTCGTAATCTAAGTTATATGCAAATCAAAACAATGTTTCAAAGCGTATCTCCAGCGAAATCTTATCTTAAATACTATGCGCCGAAATTTTTGAAAAAAATTACCTAGCTGTCTGTCCTAAAGCCGGCATACTCGGAAACGACATTTCACCTTTTCCTCTTATATACACACATACTTTCTTCATTCTTTGCATTCAATATGCTCTTCTTCTCACTGGAAAGAAAATCTTCCATTCACTCGGCAAACCTTTTTGATTCTTCAACGGATAAAGTTAAATAAAAAAACTAATAGCACATGGATACATATTTTCCAACTCCTTTCCTCCACGTGAAGTATCTTCCATTCGAAGTAGCAAAAGAAGAAAACCTGAAGTTTCCTCTTTTATATGAAAACTTCACAAAGTTCTATAAATTCAAAAACACTATGAAATCGAAATCCATCGATCTGTTGGATTTCTGTGAACAATGGTATCAACCCTATATATATATATATATATATATATATATATATATATATATATAACAAAGGAAACATACTAAACTGACGAGGCGGCGGTCTGATCACCGATGGAGGCGACGCGGTTGAGCAGACAGGATTGGTTTTGTAAATGGTTGCGATGTCGGATTTTCACCTGCAGGGACGCGTTTAGTTTGGTGATTAAGCTTCTTATAATTATAATGTTTAAATCATAATTTTTATTTTAAATAGAAATAAACGTATAACACCAATAACTTTTAACGTATATATCTAATTCATCTGTAAACAAAATTAGACGCCATCACTTGCGTTGGACTCATGATAGAGCTATCTTCAAGTACAAGCTAAATTGGAGTAAGGTTGAAGAAAATCAAAATTTTGTTAGTTTTAAACATTGGTTTAAAATTAAACAAAACAACGCGAACCGTCAAATCGGAAAGAAAGGTGAGTTAACTCTCACACCCTTTGGAATATTATGATGTGCTAAACTCATTTAAATTAAATTTACCGTCAATAAAATAAATTGGATGCCTTGGATGCCTGTTGTTTGTTGATGAGTGTCGACGTATATATTAATGTCGTATTGGATGTTTGGTTGAATATTACTCCTTATGTTTTTGTACACTGTTGTTAAAATATGTGATTAAGGGAATGACAGGCTGGAGGGATATATCCAACCGGATTCCTCAATAAATTGTATGTTATAAAATTTTCATATTTATTTATATGAACTGTTCGCCTCAAATAATGTTATATCCTATTTGGATACTGATGGTTGGTTGGATTTTGATCGTTGAATCTAGAGTCATCGATCATAGTGTTTTTAATCCATACGCGGTGTTGATTAAGTGATTGGCAATGAATGACCTAAATCTATATTTTTAGACTTTGATTTGCCGATAGGCGAATTGACGATGATTTAAGTTATAAATTATTTTTATAACTGAATTAAAGTTTCAAGTTTATATTGATATACATTATTTAAAATAGATATTTTTATAAATATATTTATAATCGTACTTTACGAAGAATTATGAAATTATTTATATTCTTATGTTTGTCATAAGAAAGGAAAGACAGAAAAATACCGAAAGGAAAAATCTAAGATATTTGTTTCCAAGGAAACAATTAAGCTGGTTTATATTAAATTGATTGTATTTTAATAAATTTAAATAAGAAGGATCGGAAGAAACCAATTAGCAGTTAACGGTGTTTAAATTAAGTTGATTTAGTCAACTGTTCCATTTGGAAATGTTATTTTAAAATGTTATTTAATAGGAATTATTTTTAACAAATAATAGTTAAATGTAACAAATACTTTTATAAGTTACTTAATATTTAATTAACTATGTTATGAAGTGATTATCAAACCGTTTAAAAAAAATTGACCGTCTATTTTAGTTAATAGTAAAAGAAACTATTTTATTCGATTGGGTATTATTTTAATAACCAAGGTGATGACTTTTAAATTGAAATTTGTTTTAAAAAATAATCAAGTTGATAAGTGAATGACGGAAAGAGTTCTTTAAAGGGATTTATAACTATACAAACTAGGGTTGTAAATAGAATTTTAAACTATACGATGAATTTAAAAGGAATGAAAGGAATTTTTAAGTATGAAGTTAGGGTTATAAAACCATAGTTAAGTGAAATAGAATTGATACGGTATTAATGTTATCGGGTGTGGAGTTATAAACTTATATGTATCTTGAGATAAGAACGTTGTCGATCAAGGTCTGAGAGGTAATTAGAACACCCCAACTTGAACGATTTCACTATTATCAAGAGATGATATTACTTTGTAACGGTAAAGGAAGTAAAAAAAAGATTTTGTGATTTATTTCTAGATTAAAGGAAATATAGAAAGAGATTTTAAAAGATATTTCCAATATAAGAAATATAAATGGATCGAGTTAACGATATTTGCAAAGTCGTTTAAAAGAGGATTTTTGAAATACTGTAACAACCCGAATTTTTATAACATGTTAAAACAAGAAATCAAGGCAGAATTAAATTTTAAAATAAGAATCAAGAGAAACGGGTTGCGCCGTTGTGTTCGTCTCGGAATTCTGGTTGGAAACGAGTCCGAAATTTCGTAAATCGGAGTCCGTATGATCGAGATATGGCCTCTAGAAGTTTCACGAAAAATCAGAAAACGAAAACAGATTTTCAAATTTCGAATTTAGCCCCAAATAGACTGGGCGGGAAAATTTCCCGCCCAGCCCCAGGTCGACTGGGAGTCGACCCCCCAGGGACCAGGTCGACTGGGCAGTCGACCTGGGTGTCGACTTCCCTGGTCGAGCCAGGTCGGCCTGGGTGCAACTGCATGGTCTTTTGGCTCTGGTTTGGGGACCTGTGATGATTTTGACGGTTCAGATCTAAACTAAGGTTAATCTAAGGGCCTAAACTAGTCCTAATTTCTATAAAAACACCCTAAGACCTAACCTAAATCACTAAAAATCATCCTAGCAACAAAGTGCTGCCCAAATCTCTCTTGATCATGGCCTCCATCTCCAACTTCAAAGGCTTGAGCATTCAACTAGATCCATGTCAAAGGAGCAAGCTTTCTACATCAAATCAAGGGAGTAGAGCATCATTCCTACACCGTTCTATGACAAATCCTTACTCTTAATCCTCTAGCCACGATATGTAAGTTCAAGCTACTTCTAGATCTAAACGGTAGTTCTAATGTTGACATGAAATAAAATGAGATGAAACCTAAGTATGTTAGTCTATGTGAATCTAGTCTTGCCCCTCTCTTGAACCTATGACTTTGGGCTATTTCTTCGTGATTAAATCATGCCACTCATGTTGTGTTTAACCTAGTTTATCATGCAAGATTGAATCTTGACTTGTGGAATGTTGGCATGAACCCTTAAAACAATTTGACTTGTGGAACATTCATATGAACTTGACTTGGGGCTTATGCATGTAAAAGAACCTAAACCCCTCATGACCATTTACATGCCTATGATGATGAACCTAGTGTTATGCTATCATACATGTTTGAGGCCAATCCGTTTATGCTATCATACATATTTGAGGCCAATATGTTGTCATATTATTCCTATTATGTTGACTCGCTTTCACTTGCGTTGGGAATACGCCTTGGGTAGTTTACGCAAACTTGAGATGGGCTATGAAACTTAACATGAATTAAGTAAAGGGGAAAATGGGCATAAGTGTAAAACGTGGACTTTGTTGTAGCCTAAATTTGACATGAACATGATAAGTAGGAAAACATGAAAGTGGCCAACTCGAGGTTGGGTTGAGTTTGTAGCATAAATCTGCCCGGAACCGCCCGGCAAATCCAGTAGCTACAGACAATAAGACCCAATGTGAGAAGTTGGTCATATCGCGCTCAAAACCCGAGGTTAGACTAGGTTGTGGTGTAAAGCTGCCCGGACCCGCCCGGCATAACCAGTAACCACAACAAAGTCTAATGTGAGAGGTTGGGTGCATTAATTTACTTAATGCCACATGATAAGGTTAAGTTAGTTTGACTAATGGCACTCAACCGATATGAAATGAATAGGTAGGTTAAGTAAGACCGGACTTGATTACTTAAAGACACTTAACCATATAACACGATTAGTGGATGGGTTAGTTTAACCTAAATGGGTTGATAACACCCGACTAGGATAACGCGATGCGTGGTAGGGCTAAGTAAACCCACAAGAATGATACTTAACCATTATAAATACGACTAGTGGATGGGGTTAAGTTAACCTACACTTAACCAATTTTACTCGATGATTTGATGAGGTTAAGACAACCTATACTTAACCAATCTGACGTGGTAGCTTGATGAGGTTAAGATAACCTATACTTAACCAATCTGACACGGTAATTTGAAAGGGTTAAGTTAACCTATACTTAACCATTCTGACACGATAACCTAGGGTTAATTCATGAACTTCTTGATATACTTAACCAACTTGATACATGGTTTGTAGGGCTAAGCCTTGAACTTGAATACTTAGCCAATTTTGACATGATTCATAGGCGGGGTAAGTCATGAACTTGAATGACAACACTTAACCCATTAGACAAAACCCTAGTTCAGGGGACTAAGTGGAAAATCGTAGTTAATAAGGATAACGGGAAGGGAAACTAAGTGATAAACCTTAGTTAAGGATAACTAAGTAATAATTCTTAGTCAAGAGAATTGGACCAGTTCACAGATAGATGAGTAACCTGATACGGTAGGTCATCGTTTATAACGAACACACGAGGAGGAGCGAATGTTTATCTGACTTAGATAAAGGCTCCAGCGAACTGGGTGACGAAACGGTAGCTTCAGGGGACGTGAGGGTACTCTTGGTATCCCTCTGTGAGGTTGCAGATGATCCTCCTGGGCTCACAGAGGTTAAGGTCTGCGGTAGAAGAACCAAGGGTATGCCTTGGTTGTTGTGCGAGCAAACTAAAGACTGGGGTGGATTAGCGTGGAGTCGGCGATACCTAGTTTAGCCCGGTGATAGCACGCCATCGACTACCTACCATCTTTAGTCAATCGTGTACGTATGCGGAAAGGCAGAGAACTCCCAACAGACCATATACTTGCTATCTAGTTATGCGTGAGGTTGGCCAATAGGAAAGTGGGGCATAGATGGCCGGAGTATAGTTCTTGTGCATGATTTTCTTGGATTGCCTTTCAGTAGTTGAGGGAGGGTTCACGTGGGACCATAACTACCGGTAGAAAAACAGACCTTGATATCTGCATCGGCAGATAACCTAAAGCTCCCGACCGAGTCCTGTATTTCTTGATTAGCCCTGGCACGGGACTCGGATGGCACATTTAGAAACATGTGCATCTAGACATGGAAAAACGATTCACGATACATACGTGGGAAAAAGGGCGTGTTTGACGGGTAGCGTAATCCCTAGCGGTCCTAGGTGGCTTAAACCCAAACCGAGTTACGAAAACGTTTAGTAGGTAGCGTAATCCCTAGTGGTCCTAGGTGGCATAAAACCTAGCCGAACATTCGAGAATTCATGGTAAGAAAATACAGCTAGATCAAGGGTGACAGTCCAAAACGATTTCAAGGATAATGGAACTACATTGAAGTAGTATTGAACTACGTGAGGAAGCCCGTAGGATTTACGGCAAAGGACTAAACATATACATGGAAAGAAACATACGAGTTGGGAAAACCTACATTAGGTTAACAATGACCATTTCATGACATTGGGCAAGGGACATTTTCTAGCTAACACGTGACACGGGTTGGGATACTAGTACGGAAGGTGCAGGGCAAATATACTTGATAGGACCTTGGGATGTTATACTCGATAGAACCTTGGGATGTTATACTCGATAGAACCTTGGGATGTTATACTTGATTCATAGTGATCGTAGTTTATCTTGATACGGTAGTTCATCCTGTTACCTTAGTTTGGCTTGTCTATCTTGTCATCATATTACTTTCAGTTTATGCATGTCATGTTACCTTTACCTGTTTTTATGCTGGAAGTAGATAGGACTTATCAGTCTTTTTGACTGACCCTACAAAATGTACATATAAACAAACAACGCAAACATACGCACATCAAAACTGTATACACATGCACCCTACAAAACACACACACACACACATGTATATATACACAAATAAACATTAATATATGTATATGCTTCATGTAAAATATACACCAACCAACACACACAACAAAACATTTTCATGCACACACACACACGGTAAGACTCATGCACATACAAATGTACATATAACCATACTCACACACAATCACGCACACACAGTAAAATCACTCATACATGCATGGGCTAGGGGGTGGTCGGAATGTGAGTTGATATGGTGGAGAAGGTAGGCTCGGCTGGGCTGGTCGGAGCAGGTGATGTGGTGCTCGGCAATTGGGCGTCATAGTGGCTTCAAGCGGGTTCGAGATAGAGTGGGGACTACATGTGGTTGACGCGGAGGACAGTAGGGCGGAGCTCAACTGTCGTGGTGGCACAAAGGGAGCCAGGAAGGGTCGCGAGCTGGTCGGTGGCTTCTTTGAGATGGAGGGGAGTGGTACTGGGAATTCCAAATGGGTTCATGTCGGAGACGGAAGTCACGAGAGGTTGCTCAGCAGCAGGATGTTTAGGCTCGGTTATAGGCTTGCTGCGGTGGGGAACAGTGATGCAAAAACGGGGAAGCATCTTGTTGTGATGAGGAGGATAAATACAACAGTATGAAAAGAATTTGAGGGAACAGGAAGAAGAAGAAACATATCCGCTTTCTATATATCATTTTATATTTAAAATATACGAACAATTTCCATATATATATGTATTAATATATATATATTAATATTATTATGTTTTCATTCACGAAGTTGACTTGGAAAATGGGAAGGTGTCTTGAAAATTAATAACGCATGAAAGCTCGAAAAAGAAATGGACCCTGTAGGCATTTGAACGATGCATTGGAAATATAAATTTTGAAACCACCCTATGATCACTCTTGAGCAAACAAACGTTTGATTTCAAAAATAGCAAAGCGACGCGTTTACGAACGAAAACAGAATGAGATGGTTTTGCAATAAAAATAAATGGTTTTAAATTAAAAATAAGAATGAACAAAAATATGAAATGGAACCGACAATTTTCAATTCAAACGGAACGAACGGTTTAGCGTACGTGTGTGTATATATATATACATACATACATATATAGACACACATATACGTACAACGAACAATTTTACAAATCAAATATTGAACGATATCAAACGAAATTTGGTTTTAATATGGAAACAATGAACGAATAAAATGATATTAACGAATCGGAAAAGAACGGGTTTGAAATATCAAAAGGAAATGAATCCAAAAAATAATAATTGAATGATGTTTGCTTCAGCAATGATCAATACAAATAGTCGATCAACAAGAGAAATATTTTGAAATTAAATCAAAGATATAATTTTATTAATATTAATAAACCAATTATGTAATAATACGAGTTTAAATATTTAAATTAAAATTTAAGAATGAATTCAAATTCAAATAATAATCTAGATTAAATTTGTTCAATATCTAAGATTTGAAATTGCAACATTGATTCTTTTATTAAATTATATTTATATTAAAAATCAAATTCATTCTTTTTATAAAAATCTAAAATTTGTTTAGTTTAAGTCAAAATAAAAAACAGTTATTTCATAAAATCCAAAACAAATTGAGTTTTAAATTAAAAAAAATCAAAATATAAATAAAATCATTAAATAAAATACGCTTAGAATTTTAGGTTGTTACAATACATAACATGACATCCACAAAAAAAAAAAGAATGTTTCAGAATTTTTATTCGGATGGCTTTTTTTAGATACCTTAATTTTTTATATATGTCAAGCTTTTCCAGTCAACTTAGTTTGATATATGTATTGCAGTCTAAGGATATGTAATATAATTTCAACAATAGTGCTATTGCATAGCCTTGTAGTCAGTCAAGTTCGCAGCAATTCTAAATAGGGTTGCTTAGTTACTAGAGGAGTTGATTTAGCCACGCAAGGAGAAGTTGCAATGTTTGCTCTAGCCTTGGAAAGAGAAGCCACAATGCTCGCTTTTTCAGCTACAACTTTATTGATAACTGGATTTTTTTCAGTGCTACAAGCTACAAAATGAGAAAGCATGAAAGTAAGGACCCTAAAACACAAGTTACATAGCCATAAATATAGCTAATCGTTATTATTTCTTTACCTATATGGTATGTGTTGGTGACTTTAATCCCTGTACTATTTTTGCAAGGCCAAATTTGATAATGTACACCTGTAAGAGATGCATTGACACATTGTCAAATAAGACATGAATATCTAATGGGAACAGTGTGAATCGAATTATATTTAAGTTTAGTTGGCATGATTTACTCCCCTCCCTAAACACATAAGAAATTTTTTAGGTTTAATATCTATATGCAGAAAAGATTTTACATGTGCAAACTCAACTCGTTTTATCTGTGAAGAAAACATAATTGAGAATAAAATAGATAATTTAGGTAATTCACCATTAGGAAGAAATAAAAAATAGGAAAAAAATCATACTATTTGATCAGCAAGCATCAGAACGGTTTTCAGTGAAAACTTTCTAGTACAAAAATTAAAGAGGTCTTCAAGACTGGGTCCTAATAAATTAATCACAAGTATGTTATATTCTCCTTCGACACCGAACCATTTAATATTGGAATCCCTACTGCAAAATGAGCATAAACAACGGTACAGTAAGTAATTGAAAATGCAATATAAAAATGTATTTAATGTAGGCTTGAAACAAAAGAGAGATTGGTGCTTGCCCCTTCCAGTATTCTGTAAAGTTTTGATTCATATAACAACTAAGGATGCTTTGTCTTGACACTTTTTTGATTAAAATTTATTGGAAAATCACAATTAAAAAAGTTGATTAATTATGGAAAATAATTCAGGCTAAACAGTAAGGAATATCACCGAGTTTATTTAAATATAATTTGCTGTAATGAAACTATACTAGAACAGAATAACTGTTACCCTTGAATGTATTACTTCTTCTAGCATACTGTATGAAATATGGATATCAATACCTAAAACACATGTTTGATGTTTGGAATTTATAGATTGTAGTGACGAATTACATGCTCAAAGCATGTTAAAGGAACGAAGTGTTAAACGTTGCAATGAATGAAACAAAAATCAACTTACCAGTTTGACTGCAACATCTTTGTTAGTCTGAACATTGGTACCTAAAGAAAAGAAAGAAACCCAAATCTAATCAGGAATTTATGTTATAAAATCCGAGAAGCTCAAAACTTTCCGCTGATATCAATGATAAAATTACAAACCCAAATAGATTTCGCCAAAGATCAGCTTCCGACCTTTTCCCCAAGTCTGCTTGTTCGCGATACATTGCTTTATGTAATCGATTTCAAATCAGAAACTCAAACCCTAATTTTTTTTTTGACATTTATGAATGCGAAATCTGTTAGGAAGACTAAATCTATGATTTGTTTGTTAATTGAAATTTACTAATTACGAAAACAAGGAGTTTCGGTAGTATGGTGATCGACGCTAATCTATGAATTAGAAAAGCGCGACATTTGTAATAAATTCTGCAAGCATACAGGCGTGTAGCATACAGGTCGAACACAGAGAGGTTTAATTAAAACTTATTATTATTATTATTATTCTTGGGCGTGTTAGACGAAGCTGGAGGTTGATTTTTGCAAAACAAAATAAAAAGTGAAACTACAATTAAAAGATGCAATTAAATTTACTGCAGATTCGAATCTAATCAGATCTGTAATAAATTCAACGATTAAAGATAAAATAGAACAATGGAAATAAAATTGCAGAACAGAATTAAACGAACAGAAAATAACAATTAGGATTACCGCTGAATCTAATCAGACGGTCAATCGCTAATGAAAAGAAATGCAAAAGACAAATAGTGTTCTACCGAATCTAATCGTGTAGACAACACTAATTGCTAAGAAAAATAGAAAATTGCATAAAAAGAAAAATGAGTTTTATTGATGAAGAAGAGAATAGACTGAAATATATGATAGGATGGTGGCTACAATGCCATTACAAGGGTATATATAGGGTAGATAGCCAAACCCTAACCATAACCCTAATGGTAAATGGGCCTGGTCATTACACCACTAATTAGTTTACAATGAGAAACATATATGGGCCTTAGCAAAATTGGGCCTTTTCTCTTTTTCCTCTTGCTTCCTTGATATTTCTTCATTGAATTGTGATGTGCAAAGCCTTTTTATCACTCCTTTTCTTGTCCAACAGCAACTAGATGTGATATCTTCATCTACAATTCTTCAAAATGCAAATACACAGCAAATTGAACTCTATTTCTCTACATTTCTGGTTGCATGCGGCTGGGTTGGACTATCTGTAAAAGTAACAAAACAATACCCAAGTAATACTTATTTATATACAAAAGACGAGATATTAGAGCATAAAATAAACACATTTCTATGTCAATCATATGGCAGACGCGAGAAATGTTGAAACGGGGGTAATGAGGAAAGAGGAAAGTAATTTAGGGGAAGACAAGGAGGAAAGTAATTTAGATTTTGGCGGAAAAATGGAAATAGAGGGGGGAAGTGAAACGTAATGGGAGGGAACTGTTAAACGTAACCAATATTTTTGTCAACTGTTTAATGAATGTAATCAAAATCCCTAAATACAAAATTAAAAACCACATTGGTTATATTTACATATCAAATGGAACCAATGAATGCAGCTATATATATATGTTTTCCTGTAGTGATTCAAGATACTAAACTTATACAAAACACATCCTTTATTAAAAGATATGCTTTTGGGGACAAATGTCGACCCGCCTTCTACAAGACCAATACGCTTTGGACTTGGACACTTTGTTTGGTGGGAATCGAGTACGGATGATCATATAAACTCATGGATAGCTGGATTCATAAAAATACCACCTTGGAACAAGTTGGAATAGAACTAATAATTTGGCCAAGTGAGAGATCGGTACAACTCAGAATAAGGGATCAATATGACTTAGAATTGCAGAACCCACAAACTTAATTAGAATTTCATCAATAACTTAAGCACAAAAGTTCAAATCAACAAACCGACAATTGAAAGAGTTATAAGGAACAACCAATGAGACCCACCTTAGGGTGCAACTCTTAGGGGCCTATATCGACCCCCTCTTTTAGGAGTCGGTACTAGCTACTAAGGCTAGGTGTGAGTTAGGCCCCACTTTATTGACCAAGTCGTCCCCTTTGGGTGGGCCCCCTATACGTTTCTACGTCGATCCATGCTCGTTTCACCTCTATAAATATAGACACCTTAGGGCTCTGAAAAAAGGATTTTCTCTTCTCTACTCGAAAGCTTTGTTGCAACTTGGAGATAAGCTTAACCTTTACTCTTTTCATTCAAGCAACAAATAATTGTATTTGTAATCAGATAGTATAAATAATAGATTACACTAAGTGGACATAAACCAGTGTTTGCCAAACTACTATAAAGTCTCGTGGCACTCTATGATCTGGATTGTTGCTTTTATTACTATTACGCCACTGCTTTGTGATTATGGAATGTGACTTGATTTGTGATTGCATACGAATTGGGTGTTGCATTCGATTGACCAAAATCAAGTGTCAACAGAACCTTTCACCTGTTAGTTTGATATATATTAGTGTTACCATCTTGTGTATATATTCATGTAGTTGTTGTGTTATTTATCGAGGGATGGACCCATCTTGTGTACATATTCATTGTTATGGGATGTAATTCATGTATATTTTGAGTATCATCATTACCACAATTTTTTAGTCTACCTCTTATATTTATGTTATTCATTCAGCTTTGTATCTCTTATATTCCACTATACACATTGTTTACTCTCTGATTTTATGTTATGTGATTATCTTATAAGCCACCTAGTTTTATTTGGGGTTTGAAGTGCATACATCGATTCCACTTGAATAAAATATAACATCCAAATCGACGTGTCAATGCTTGCTTAAAACAAAATTCATGGATATCTGTTTGTAATTAGTGTAATGACCCAGATTTTTAACCATTTTATTTAATATTTGAAAATGGTTTTAAATGTTGTTTTGAAATTTAATTTAATTTTTTTGAATATTTTATTAGAATAATAAAATAATAGTTTAATTTCAAAATAGTCGGGATTAGTTAAATTCGCTGTGTAATGTAAATTGTAAATTGGAAAATATAGAAAATTTAAATCAAATCTTCGTATACGCCCTATTCCTGCGCAATCTTCGTACATGTAATCTAAACCAACAAACATGGATTAGAACCGTACTTCATAAATCTTTCGTAATCTTTGAAATATGAAAACACTGGATTTCGGTAACAGTGAGTGTTTAGTCAAACATTACAGTTTGCCTTTCTCTTCAAATACTGACAAACATTAAAACACAGTGGCACGTTCTTTGATTTCATTAGTCCAGCAAAAAAATGGTAATTTCGTAATCTAAGTTATATGCAAATCAAAACAATGTTTCAAAGCGTATCTCCAGTGAAATCTTATCTTAAATACTATGCGCCGAAATTTTTGAAAAAGATTACCTAGCTGTCTGTCCTAAAGCCAGCATACTCGGAAACGACATTTCACCTTTTCCTCTTATATACACACATACTTTCTTCATTCTTTGCATTCAATATGCTTTTCTTCTCACTGGAAAGAAAAATACCATCTTCCATTCACTCGGCAAACCTTTTTGATTCTTCAACGGATAAAGTTAAATAAAAAACTAATAGCACATGGATACAGATTTGCCAACTCCTTTCCTCCATGTGAAGTATCTTCCATTCAAAGTAGCAAAAGAAGAAAACCTGAAGTTTCCTCTTTTATATGAAAACTTCACAAAGTTCTATAAATTCAAAAACACTATGAAATCGAAATCCATCGATCTGTTGGATTTCTGTAAACAATGGTATCAACCCTATATATATATATATATATATATATATATATATATATATATATATAACAAAGGAAACATACTAAACTGACGAGGCGGTGGTCTGATCACCGATGGAGGCGACGCGGTTGAGCAGACAGGATTGGTTTTGTAAATGGTTGCGATGTCGGATTTTCACCTGCAGGGACGCGTTTAGTTTGATGATTAAGCTTCTTATAATTATAATGTTTAAATCATAATTTTTATTTTAAATAGAAATAAACGTATAACACCAATAATTTTTAACGTATATATCTAATTCATCTGTAAACAAAATTAGACGCCACCACTTGTGTTGGACTCATGATAGAGCTATCTTCAAGTACAAGCTAAATTGGAGTAGGGTTGAAGAAAATCAAAATTTTGTTTAATTTTAAACATTGGTTTAAAGTTAAACAAAACAACGCGAACCGTCAAATCAGAAAGAAAGGTGAGTTAACTCTCACACCCTTTGGAATATTATGATGTGCTAAATTCATTTAAATTAAATTTACCGTCAATAAAATAAATTGGATGCCTTGGATGCTTGTTGTTTATTGATGAGTGTCGACGTATATATTAATGTCGTATTGGATGTTTGGTTGAATATTACTCCTTATGTTTTTATACACTGTTGTTAAAATATGTGATTAAGGGAATGACAGGCTGGAGGGATATATCCAACCGGATTCCTCAAATAAATTGTATGTTATAAAATTTTCATATTTATTTATATGAACTGTTCACCTCAAATAATGTTATATCCTATTTGGATACTGATGGTTGATTGGATTTTGATCGTTGAATCTAGAGTCATCGATCATTGTGTTTTTAATCCATACGCAGTGTTGATTAAGTGATTGGCAGTGAATGACCTAAATCTGTATTTTTAGACGTTGATTTGCCGATAGGCGAATTGACGATGATTTAAGTTATAAATTATTTTTATAACTGAATTAAAGTTTCAAGTTTATATTGATATACATTATTTAAAATAGATATTTTTATAAATATATTTATAATCGTACTTTACGAAGAATTATGAAATTATTTATATTCTTATGTTTGTCATAAGAAAGGAAAGACAGAAAAATACCGAAAGGAGAAAAATCTAAGATATTTGTTTCCAAGGAAACAATTAAGCTGGTTTATATTAAATTGATTGTATTTTAATTAATTTAAATAAGAAGGATCGGAAGAAACCAATTAGCAGTTAACGGTGTTTAAATTTAGTTGATTTAGTCAACTGTTCCATTTGGAAATGTTATTTAATAGGAATTGTTTTTAACAAATAATAGTTAAATGTAACAAATACTTTTATAAGTTACTTAATATTTAATTAACTATGTTATGAAGTGATTATCAAACCGTTTAAAAAAAATTGACCGTCTATTTTAGTTAATAGTAAAAGAAACTATTTTATTCGATTGGGTATTATTTTAATAACCAAGGTGATGACTTTTAAATTGAAATTTGTTTTAAAAAATAATCAAGTTGATAAGTGAATGACCGAAAGAGTTCTTTAAAGGGATTTATAACTATACAAACTAGGGTTGTAAATAGAATTTTAAACTATACGATGAATTTAAAAGGAATGAAAGGAATTTTTAAGTATGAAGTTAGGGTTATAAAACCATAGTTAAGTGAAATAGAATTAATACGGTATTAATGTTATCGGGTGTGGAGTTATAAACTTATACGTATCTTGAGATAAGAACGTTGTCGATCAAGGTCTGAGAGGTAATTAGAATACCCCAACTTGAACGATTTCACTATTATCGAGAGATGGTATTACTTTATAGCGGTAAAGGAAGTAAAAAAGATTTTGTGATTTATTTCTAGATTAAAGGAAATATAGAAAGAGATTTTAAAAAATATTTCCAATATAAGAAATATAAATGGATCGAGTGAACGATATTTGCAAAGTAGTTTAAAAGAGGATTTTTGAAAATACTGTAACAACCCGAATTTTTATAACATGTTAAAACAAGAAATCAGGGCATGATTAAATTTTAAAATAAGAATCAAGAGAAAGGTGTTGCGCCATTGCGTTCATCTCAGAATTCTGGTTGGAAAAAGTCCAAAATTTCGTAAATCGGAGTCCGTATGATCGAGATATGGCCTCTAGAAGTTTCACGAAAAATAAGAAAACGAAAACAGATTTTCAAATTTTGAATTTAGCCCCAAATAGACTGGGCGGGAAAATTTCCTGCCCAGCCCCAGGTCGACTGGGGAATCGATTGGGGATTCGACCCCCCAGGGACCAGGTCGACTGGGCAGTCGACCTAGGTGTCGACTTCCCTGGTCGAGCCAGGTCGGCCTGGGTGCAACTGCATGGTCTTTTGGCTCTGGTTTGGGGGCATATGACGATTTTGATGGTTCAGGTCTAAACTAGGGTTAATCTAAGGGCCTAAACTAGTCCTAACTTCTATAAAAACACCCTAAGACCTAACCTAAATCACTAAAAATCATCCTAGCAACAAAGTGCTGCCCAAATCTCTCTTGATCATGGCCTCCATCTCCAACTTCAAAGGCTTAAGCATTCAACTAGATCCATGTCAAAGGAGCAAGCTTTCTACATCAAATCAAGGGAGTAGAGCATCATTCCTACACCGTTCTACGACAAATTCTTGCTCTTAATCCTCTAGCCACGATATGTAAGTTCTAGCTATTTCTAGATATAAACGGTAGTTCTAATGTTGACATGAAATAAAATGAGATGAAACCTAAGTATGTTAGTCTATGTGAATCTAGTCTTGCCCCTCTCTTGAACCTATGACTTTGGGCTATTTCTTAGTGATTAAATCATGCCACTCATGTTGTGTTTAACCTAGTTTATCATGCAAGATTGAATCTTGACTTGTGGAATGTTGGCATGAACCCTTAAAACAATTTGACTTGTGGAACATTCATATGAACTTGACTTGGGGCTTATGCATGTAAAAGAACCTAAACCCCTCATGACCATTTACATGCCTATGATGATGAACCTAGTGTTATGCTATCATACATGTTTGAGGCCAATCCCTTTATGCTATTATACATATTTGAGGCCAATCCCTTTATGCTATCATACATATTTGAGGCCAATATGTTGTCATATTATTCCTACTATGTTGACTCGCTTTCACTTGCGTTAGGAATGCGCCTTGGGTAGTTTAGGCAAACTTGAGATGGGCTATGAAACTTAACATGAATTAAGTAAAGGGGAAAATGGGCATAAGTGTAAAACGTGGACTTTGTCGTAGCCTAAATTTGACATAAACATGATAAGTAGGAAAACATGAAAGTGGCCAACTCGAGGTTGGGTTGAGTTTGTAGCATAAATCTGCCCGGAACCGCCCGGCAAATCCAGTAGCTACAGACAATAAGACCCAATGTGAGAAATTGGTCATATCGCGCTCAAAACCCGAGGTTAGACTAGGTTGTGGTGTAAAGCTGCCCGGACCCGCCCGGCGTAACCAGTAACCACAACAAAGTCTAATGTGAGAGGTTGGGGTGCATTAATTTACTTAATGCCACATGATAAGGTTAAGTTAGTTTGACTAATGGCACTCAACCGATATGACATGAATTGGTAGGTTAAGTAAGACCGGACTTGATTACTTAAAGGCACTTAACTATATAACACGATTAGTGGATGGGTTAGTTTAACCTAAATGGGTTGATAACACCCGACTGGGATAACGCGATGCATGGTAGGGTTAAGTAAACCCACAAGAATGATACTTAACCATTATAAATACGACTAGTGGATGGGGTTAAGTTAACCTACACTTAACCAATTTTACTCGATGATTTGATGAGGTTAAGACAACCAATACTTAACCAATCTGACGCGGTAGCTTGATGAGGTTAAGATAACCTATACTTAACCAATCTGACATGGTAATTTGAAAGGGTTAAGCTAACCTATACTTAACCAATCTGACATGATAACCTAGGGTTAAGTCATGAACTTCTTGATATACTTAACCAACTTGATACATGGTTTGTAGGGATAAGCCTTGAACTTGAATACTTAGCCAATTTTGACATGATTCATAGGCGGGGTAAGTCATGAACTCGAATGACAACACTTAACCCATTAGACAAAACCCTAGTTCAGGGGACTAAGTGGAAAATCGTAGTTAATAAGGATAACGGGAAGGGAAAATAAGTGATAAACCTTAGTTAAGGATAACTAAGTAATAATTCTTAATCAAGAGAATTGGACCAGTTCACAGATAGATGAGTAACCTGATACGGTAGGTCATCGTTTAAAACGAACACACGAGGAGGAGCGAATGTTTATCTGACTTAGATGAAGGCTCCAGCGAACTGGGCGACGAAGCGGTAGCTTCAGGGGACGTGAGGGTACTCTTGGTATCCCTCTGTGAGGTTGCAGATGATCCTCCTGGGCTCACAGAGGTTAAGGTCTGCGGTAGAAGAACCAAGGGTATGCCTTGGTTGCTGTGCGAGCAACCTAAAGACTGGGGTGGATTAGCGTGGAGTCGGCGATACCTAGTTTAGCCTTGTGATAGCACGTCGTCGACTACCTACCATCTTTAGTCAATCGTGTATGTATGCGGAAAGGCAGAGAACTCCCAACAGACCATATACTTGCTATCTAGTTATGGGTGAGGTTGGCCAATAGGAAAGTGGGGCATAGATGGCCGGAGTATAGTTCTCGTGCATGATTTTCTTGGATTGCCTTTCAGTAGTTGAGGGAGGGGTCACGTGGGACCATAACCACCGATAGAAAAACAGACCTTGATATCTGCATCGGTAGATAACCTAAAGCTCCCGACCGAGTCCTGTATTTCTTGATTAGCCCTGGCGCGGGACTCGGATGGCACATTGAGATACATGTGCATCTAGACATGGAAAAACGATTCATGATACATACGTGGGAAAAAGGGCGTGGTTGACGGGTAGCGTAATCCCTAGCGGTCCTAGGTGGCTTAAACCCAAACCGAGTTACGAAAACGTTTAGAAGGTAGCGTAATCCCTAGTGGACCTAGGTGGCATAAATTCTAGCCGAACATTCGAGAATTCATGGTAAGAAAATACAACTAGATCAAGGGTGACAGTCCAAAATGATTTCATGGATAATGGAACTACGTTGAAGTAGTATAGAACTACGTGAGGAAGCCCGTAGGATTTATGGCAAAGGACTAAACATATACATGGAAAGAAACATAGGAGTTGGGAAAACCTACATTAGGTTAACATGGACCATTTCATGACATTAGGCAAGGGACATTTTGTAGCTAACACATGACACGGGTTGGGATACTAGTACGGAAGGTGCAGGGCAAATATACTTGATAGGACCTTGGGATGTTATGCTCGATAGAACCTTGGGATGTTATACTCGATAGAACCTTGGAATGTTATACTCGATAGAACCTTGGGATGTTATACTTGATACATAGTGACCGTAGTTTATCTTGATACAGTTGTTCATCCTGTTACCTTAGTTTAGCTTGTCTATCTTGTCATCATATTACTTTCAGTTTATGCATGTCATGTTACCTTTATCTGTTTTTATGCTGGAAGAAGATAGGACTTACCAATCTTTATGACTGACCCCGTTTTCTTTCGCTTCTTTGTCTTCCGTTTCCCCCCCAAGTTTTCAGGGAGGAAATACTGTTATTTAGCTCGGACTTCTTCTCCTTCAAGGTCATCATGTATGGCTTGGATTTTTCTTGGCTATGGCTGCTTTACCATTTTACTTGGGGAATATTTTATGACTGTGGTTTTATGCTTCTTTAACTATTGCAAGACAGGTTTCCAATGTAATGGATTTTAAAGGCATTTTGATGTAAAAGGCTTTAGACCTTATAATTTTATGAGGTAACGAAATTTGGTTTTTCTTCCGCTATTTTATATGTTCTGTCTTGTAATATTTATGTGCATGTTTACCTAGACAACGCCCCTCCAAAGCTAGTGCATTCTCTTGTGAGTGACCCTGGCGGAGGTGGGATGTTACATTTGGTATCAGAGCAGAAGGTTACCAGACTGGGCAAAAGTTTTAAAACCTTCTGAAAACTATTTGAAAACCGTTTACAAAGAAGCATTTTTCAAGGAAAGATTTATTTTTAAAGGCTATTCCCCAAAGGCCATTATCATTATCCTTTGTTTCCTTGATTGAATCTCTTTTCCTTTCTTTCCTCCACCTGTAGTCACAGTGGTTTGAATTGCGACTAATCCTTTTCTAACTACGTCAGTGTTTTCGGTACGATGGAGGCAGTTCTTGAGAGACCTATTACCGCGTTACAAGAAAGGATAGTAAGAACAAGGGTAAAGGATACAAGCTTAAGGACAAGCAACTTATTGGTATGGATTAATCCACAAAGGAGGAAAAGGGTGAATGATAAAATCCATGATGAGAGAGAGAGAGAGTATCTCTAGTAGGGTAAAAAGAGAAAGATAGTCAAGTATTATGAGACGAGGACAAGATCATCGAGAGGGCAATTGTATGCTCTCACTGTTAGCGTACCTAAGAAGGATGGTAACGTTTCTGTGAAAGGTTTAGCTTTTCTTCTCTATCATTCCGTCAGGACTTTGCTTTGATCACCGCATCATTTAAGTCTGCTTCGATAGTTGAGTCTCTGCACCTTCGTACTTGCATAGTAGAGAATCCCATTTTTGTCTCAAATCTTGTTGAGGAATCGGTCCATTTATTCATGACTTGTTTGGATTTGAGGACGCCTATGACTTTTGGGAATAATGCTTATGCTTTTAAGCCATGGGTTGAATTCTAGGAATGGAGTGGTTATCCAGTAAGGGTGTCATTCTCGGTTCTGAAAGGAGGGTAGTTAGGCTCTTGACCTGCCTCGGTAATACCCTCGAAGTCTCGTGTAACCTTTAGGGTTCTGTCATGATTGGTAACCTAGAAGCTCTTGATGCATTTGTTGGTAATCCATTCGAGTAGAGTTCGCCACTAAGGCGGATGGTTCATTTCGCTTGTGCATGAGTTATGGAAATCACTCTAGTAAGTACACTTAGTAACATGGTTGGCATCTGTTTGTTTTCAAGAGATAAGTTCTTCTGCGTGGAATGTCGTAGAGCGAGTAAACGAGATCCATAATTCACTAGTGAATTTTGGAGAGCTTATATGAAACCATGAGTGCACGGATATGGTTGAGCCAAGTATACTAGAGGGAGAATAAGTAAAAGTGGAACGAGAGGCGACAATGAAGTGAGTTCCAGCTCATATTTGGAAATAGGAGTTAAGAGGCCACGAAATCATGAAGTTAAAGATGGTGAAAGCACAATGGAATTAAGCTCAAGGAAATGCGACATAGAAGATTGAAGACAAGATACGCGCATCATATCTCTTTTTAAGAGTATATTCTTGATCCCTGTTTTCCTGTAGAGCTTACCTGCATGCTATCTTTTATGCATATCCTCTCGGTCTTATTTCTGTTGCAAACTCCATAGGGGGTATGACTCATCGGTTAATAATACATGTCAGGGTTTGAAGGTGTCCGTTAGGTTGACTAAACCTTTTGGGCTTTATAGGATATGGGTTGGGTTCAGAAAGGGATTTCTTGTAATCCAAAAGGAGTTTATCTTGCTTATCTTCTCGGTCCTATCTTGAGGACCTTAGGTAGAACCCTGTGGATGTAAACATGTATTTGAAAACATGTTATGATTGATATGGTTGCAAGTGGATGCGCGAATACACACTAGGCACTAGACCGGCTCAGTCACATTTCATATTTCATATGTATACATGTTTATACTTGTTTATGGATGAATTTGAATGTGTTATCATGTGAATATTGCATATGGATGAATGGTTGTGCACACATATAGTGTTTATGCGACTAGGACTATTTGCATACATGTGGATTCATGGCACTAAACATATTTTGCATTTAGAAGATCAATCAGGCCTGATCACTTGCATTAGATAAGGAACATATACACACACTTTCTGCATATGTTCATATGGTATTAGAAATCTTTTAAGGACAATAGTTGCTTGTGGATGTTGTTTTGAGTAGATGGATGATGGATGGTAGGATACGTTCTTCCTAATTTGGAGATTTCGGGGACGAAATCCTTTAAGGTGGGGAGAATGTAACAACCCGAATTTTTATAACATGTTAAAACAAGAAATCAGGGCAGAATTAAATTTTAAAATAA
Source organism: Allium sativum (assembly GCA_030737875.1). Classification (NCBI taxonomy): domain Eukaryota; kingdom Viridiplantae; phylum Streptophyta; class Magnoliopsida; order Asparagales; family Amaryllidaceae; genus Allium; species Allium sativum. Next base: position 219,845,607 of record CM060912.1, on the reverse strand, counting down.
GAATCAAGATAAACGGGTTGCGCCGTTGCATTCGTCTCGGAATTACGGTTGGAAACGAGTCCGAAATTTCGTAAATCGAAGTCCGTATGATCGAGATATGGCCTCTAGAAGTTCCACGAAAAATCAGAAAACGAAAACAGATTTTCAAATTTCGAAATTAGCCCCAAATAGACTGGGCGGGAAAATTTCCCGCCCAGCCCCAGGTCGACTGGGGAGTCGACCCCCCAGGGACCAGGTCGACTGGGCAGTCGACCTGGGTGTCGACTTCCCTGGTCGAGCCAGGTCGGCCTAGGTGCACCTACATGGTCTTTTGGCTCTGGTTTGGGGGCCTGTGACGATTTTGACGGTTCAGATCTAAACTAGGGTTAATCTAAGGGCCTAAACTAGTCCTAACTTCTATAAAAACACCCTAAGACCTAACCTAAATCACTAAAAATCATCCTAGCAACAAAGTGCTGCCCAAATCTCTCTTGATCATGGCCTCCATCTCCAACTTCAAAGGCTTGAGCATTCAACTAGATCCATGTCAAAGGAGCAAGCTTTCTACATCAAATCAAGGGAGTAGAGAATCATTCCTACACCGTTCTACGACAAATTCTTGTTGTTAATCCTCTAGCCACGATATGTAAGTTCTAGCTACTTCTAGATCTAAACGGTAGTTCTAATGTTGACATGAAATAAAATGAGATGAAACCTAAGTATGTTAGTCTATGTGAATCTAGTCTTGCCCCTCTCTTGAACCTATGACTTTGGGCTATTTCTTAGTGATTAAATCATGCCACTCGTGTTGTGTTTAACCTAGTTTATCATGCAAGATTGAATCTTGACTTGTGGAATGTTGGCATGAACCCTTAAAACAATTTGACTTGTGGAACATTCATATGAACTTGACTTGGGGCTTATGCATGTAAAAGAACCTAAACCCCTCATGACCATTTACATGCCTATGATGATGAACCTAGTGTTATGCTATCATACATGTTTGAGGCCAATCCCTTTATGCTATTATACATATTTGAGGCCAATCCCTTTATGCTATCATACATATTTGAGGCCAATATGTTGTCATATTATTCCTACTATGTTGACTCGCTTTCACTTGCGTTGGGAATACGCCTTGGGTAGTTTACGCAAACTTGAGATGGGCTATGAAACTTAACATGAATTAAGTAAAGGGGGAAATGGGCATAAGTGTAAAACGTGGACTTTGTCATAGCCTAAATTTGACATGAACATGATAAGTAGGAAAACATGAAAGTGGCCAACTCGAGGTTGGGTTGAGTTTGTAGCATAAATCTGCCCGGAACCGCCCGGCAAATCCAGTAGCTACAGACAATAAGACCCAATGTGAGAAGTTGGTCATATCGCGCTCAAAACCCAAGGTTAGACTAGGTTGTGGTGTAACGCTGCCCAGACCCGCCCGACGTAACCAGTAACCACAACAAAGTCTAATGTGAGAGGTTGGGGTGCATTAATTTACTTAATGCCACATGATAAGTTTAAGTTAGTTTGACTAATGGAACTCAACCGATATGACATGAATGGGTAGGTTAAGTAAGACCGGACTTGATTACTTAAAGACACTTAACCATATAACACGATTAGTGGATGTGTTAGTTTAACCTAAATGCGTTGATAACACCCGAATGGGATAACGCGATGCGTGGTAGGGTTAAGTAAACCCACAAGAGTGATACTTAACCATTATAAATACGACTAGTGGATGGGGTTAAGTTAACCTACACTTAACCAATTTTACTCGATGATTTGATGAGGTTAAGACAACCTATACTTAACCAATCTGACGCGGAAGCTTGATGAGGTTAAGATAACCTATACTTAACCAATCTGACACGGTAACTTGAAAGGGTTAAGTTAACCTATACTTAACCAATCTGACACGATAACCTAGGGTTAAGTCATGAACTTCTTGATATACTTAACCAACTTGATACATGGTTTGTAGGGCTAAGCCTTGAACTTGAATACTTAGCCAATTTTGACATGATTCATAGGCGGGGTAAGTCATGAACTCGAATGACAACACTTAACCCATTAGACAAAACCCTAGTTCAGGGGACTAAGTGGAAAATCGTAGTTAATAAGGATAACGGGAAGGGAAACTAAGTGATAAACCTTAGTTAACGATAACTAAGTAATAATTCTTAGTCAAAAGAATTGGACCAGTTCGCAGATAGATGAGTAACCTGATACGGTAGGTCATCGTTTAAAATGAACACACGAGGAGGAGCGAATGTTTATCTGACTTAGATAAAGGCTCCAGCGAACTGGGTGACGAAGCGGTAGCTTCAGGGGACGTGAGGGTACTCTTGGTATCCCTCTGTGAGGTTGCAGATGATCCTCCTGGGCTCACAGAAGTTAAGGTCTGCGGTATAAGAACCAAGGGTATGCCTTGGTTGCTGTGCGAGCAACCTAAAGACTGGGGTGGATTAGCGTGGAGTCGGCGATACCTAGTTTAGCCCTGTGATAGAACGTCGTCGACTACCTACCATCTTTAGTCACGTATGCGGAAAGGCATAGAACTCCCAACAGACCATATACTTGCTATCTAGTTATGGGTGAGGTTGGCCAATAGGAAAGTGGGGCATAGATGGCCGGAGTATAGCTCTTGTGCATGATTTTCTTGGATTGCCTTTCAGTAGTTGAGGGAGGGGTCACGTGGGACCATAACCACCGGTAGAAAAACAGACCTTGATATCTGCATCGGCAGATAACCTAAAGCTCTCGACCGAGTCCTGTATTTCTTGATTAGCCCTGGCACGGGACTCGGATGGCACATTGAGATACATGAGCATCTAGACATGGAAAAACGATTCACGATACACACGTGGGAAAAAGGGCGTGGTTGGCGGGTAGCGTAATCCCTAGCGGTCCTAGGTGGCATAAACCCATACCGAGTTACGAAAACGTTTAGTAGGTAGCGTAATCCCTAGTGGTCCTAGGTGGCATAAATCCTAGCAGAACATTCGAGAATTCATGGTAAGAAAATACAGCTAGATCAAGGGTGACAGTCCAAAACGATTTCAAGGATAATGGAACTACGTTGAAGTAGTATAGAACTACGTGAGGAAGCCCGTAGGATTTACGGCAAAGGACTAAACATATACATGGAAAGAAACATACGAGTTTGGAAAACCTACATTAGGTTAACATGGACCATTTCATGACATTGGGCAAGGGACATTTTGTAGCTAATGTTGTATATAACGGTGTTGTATACACAATTATATGATTTTTGTTTGATGATAACAACCAAATAAATATTATTTTGATGTGTTTGATATTGTACTGTTATTGTACATCACAGACTGGAATATAATATTTATATTTAAATAAAATATAACTGTACAGAAATTTAAATATTCACAGTATTTTATTTGAATAGAATATTTTATTTCAATATCAAACAGTACAAATTTTATACTCCACTATTTGTTCATCTCTGTATTACACTTCAAGCCATATCAGATTTCATATATATAGCTCCTCATTACAGATTAAGTCAGTCACTCTTTTTGTACATACATTCAGTCTCAACACTCATATTTACATACATACACTTTGACACATTCACTGACACTACACACTGTCTTTTTATATTCATTCTTCTGTCTTCACTGCTCTCTGTCCAGTCCAGTCATCACAGTCAGTCCAGACATCCCTGCTTACCTGTCACATATGAAACACACACATAGTATACTGCAATAGAAATAATACTGAATATATGCAAATATAATTTTAATTTTAAAATTTTATTTGCCTCAGTTTTCTGGTGTGTTTCTCATCATTTTTCTGACTTGATCTGATTAGTTAATTCGACTGTGTCTAGACAGTATATATATAGTACAGGGACAGAAAAATTCTCTGATGGCTGCATATACACACGTGTATATGCATACATGTGTGCACTGCCTCGTCATGCAGTATAGCATCTGAGGAGTAGCCACATGGACCTGCTCGACTCAGTGCACACATAAAAACAACTCAATATAAAGTCAGCAACAATTTTGCACAATATATACATGCAGCAAGTAGTCGAGCAAGTGAATGGTGCATCATGAACATTGTCGATGCAGCAAAGACATCAATACAATGGATAAACATGTATGAAAGCAATAGGGTTCAAAAATTTCAGAAATACAACAAATTAAATGGCTCAATTTAAAGTGTCTTCAAGACAGAAAGGCTACAGGACTGGTTCAACACAACTAGCTCAAGCATGGTGAACCAAGTCAATGCATATTCAAGGACATAACTCAATTCAGCTATAACGTTGGTTCAGCAACAAATTAGTATGCATAGGTTCAACATGAAAGTGGTTGAAACATACAGTCAACAATACAAGTATGCACAGGATCAAAACATGTAAACAGATGAAAAGAAGGACAACAACACAAATATATGCATTTCAGAGAGTGGATCAGACCAAGCTTACAAATGGCATGAATATAGCAAAGAGGTACAACAAGTCATGATAAACAAAACTGAATGGTGGTGTTGGCAAGATATATGGTGCTCTGTCTACACAGTGCACACAAGTGAACAATGCAGCAAGGTCAAAAATGGAGCATTTTTTTTGTGAAGAAATAAAGTCTGCATTTCTACTGTCTCAAGAAATCACAGTGCTGTGTTATCGACTGAAAGTAGTTTTAAGGCAGCATAATCTGCGCAAGGAGATCAAGGCAACAAATTTCAATTTCATTCAAGGAATTAAAAGAGGAAATCTTCACGCAAAGGAGTTATTCAAAGTGCAGAAATTATGCTAGGAGCAAAGGAATCAAAACTCTAAATCATGTCCGGAAATCACGCAATTTCTTTTAAGCCGAGAATTACAAAATCCAAAAAGGGAAAAACCGCAATCAACCAAACAAGTCATCTCACAAAATCAGAGTTATTTTTAGGGTTTTCGTTTACCCTATATATACTACACACGCAGATTCATCATGGGCATAGTGAGAACGTACAGAAGATCGAAAAACCCAAGCATCAATTATCAAAAGAGCAGAGAATAAAATTCAGATTTACTCACATATTTTCCAGAGGATTTTCGATCGAGAACTCATCCCAATTCGGAGCAACAGAAAGCCATAAAGACTTGAACATCAAAGAGCAGCAAATTCATCAGGCATCGCGATTTGATTTGGGGATTCAAAGAAACCCTAGCCGCCGCCATTTTACCAGAGAACATCATTCAATCGAGCATCGAAATCGATTTGGGGGATCATTTCAGAAAACCCTAGCTTCTCAAAGTCGGCCGCCATTTTTTTTTTCTTATTTCAGAAACAAAGAGATCGGGTGTAAAGAATAGAAATGGGCCGGCCTAGTTTAAAAGAGGATGACCCCTTAGTTTATATCATAGGGTTTTCTAGTTCATTCATGTTTTGATTTTGATTTTAATTTTGTATTGTTTTTTTTAATTCTCTTCTGTAAACAAGTCTGAACAGTTTTACTAGTGTCTGTATAAACTAGAGGTAAAACAGTCAGGGTGTTGACTGTCAGTTTCAGAGTCTGTAAAATTCCGAGATACGGATTACGGGGTTGTAATTCGGGGAATCTGATCGAGGGGACATCGTTCAGTCTAGGGTTTTGAGCGTAGGGTTAGAATAGGAGCAGGGATTGCGAGTGTACATGGTCTTGTATGCGGGATCTGTTCTATCACCTAGTAGAAACCTTAGAAATGCAGCAGTAGGCAGGGTTTTGTCGAAGCTGGGTATATCTGTGTGTGATTTATTTTCTGTATTTCTGTTTCTGCTATATTTTGTGTTCTGATTATTATTTATTATCCTGTCAAATTTTTAATTTAGTGAAAAACTGTCATAAACCCTATTCACCCCCCCCCCCTCTAGTGTTAATCTAGATCCAACAAGTGGTATCAGAGCAGGTATTTTCTTTAACTCTAGAGAAATGGTGAATCCTAGTTGTCAGTCCATTGAGAGTCAGTCCAGTCATATTCCATCTATTTTCAATGGTACATATTTTTTAAATTGGAAATCAGAAATGAAATCTTATTTAAAATCTGTTGATATTAAATGATGGAACAGTATTAAAAATGGGTATGATATTGTAAGTAGGGTTGATATTGAATTTAATTTACATGCTACTCGTATTTTATATTCTTATATTGATGATGTTCAATATAGCCTTATTTCCCATTGTTTGACTGCGCAGGAAATCTGGCAGACTCTCAACACGCTATATGGAAAAACTGACAAATGCTCAAAATCCCAGAAAGATAACTCAGCTTCAGATTTGTGCTTAACAGGTTGTACAGATGGAAATCCAGATGGAGACTCAACAGGAAATATTTCTTTGATTCACCGTTTAAATGGTTTAACTGAATCTGTTGAGAAGTTAAAATCTAAAAATAAACTTCTAAAATCTGAGAAGCTTGAGTTGATCTACAAAAATAATGTTTTGGAATCAAAACTCAAAAACGTTAAGAATTCTTCAAATTCTAATTGCAAAAATTGTTTAAATTTGGAAACCAATCTTGTTCAACTCAATAAAAATATTCAAAAGTTTGAAAATGAAATTCTAATCTTAAACGAGAACAAGATTGAGTTATCAAGTTTGAACAGTCTTCTACAAAAGGAATTTGAAAATTTTAAAATTGATATACATTCCAAACTAGAAATTGCTGAAAATGAAAATTTGTTGAAAACTGAGTCTATTTTGAATGAGTTAGAAATTGAGATTGAAAAACTCAAGAAAGTTGAATTTGAAAATCGAAAACATTTTGAGTCTGAGATTGCTGAGTCCCAAACCAAAATAAAGTTACTCAATGATGAAAATTTGGTTTTGAAATCTGACTTTGAAAAATGTGAGATCACTAAAAATCGTTGTTCGGATTTATTGAAAGAAAATGGTGATCTTAAAACTGAAATTCAACAACTTGAAACAATCTTGTCTAATTTTTCAAACGGTGAAAAATCCTTGAATATGTTGTTGAAAAACCAATTTTCTGTTTAAAATAAACGTGGACTTGGGTTTGAGAAAAATAGTGTTTTTGAAAGACGAATTTCGAATGATTTGAAAAATCCTTCAAACAACTTTGAAAAGAATCAATTTGAAAATTTGAACTCTTATAATTTTAAAGGTTTTTTGAGTCAAAATCAAAATGAGAAATTGTTTTATAATAATCCTTCTAAACAATCCTGGATCCCAAAAAGAAATAAACCAAACTTCGTGAAATTCAAACAGATTTGGGTTCCAAAGGGTACAAAAGTAAATTCAGAGGGTTTGTTATACAAACAGGTTTGGGTACCAAAACGAATAAATACAACTGTGGGTGGTTTTACAAACTTTGTTAGACCACTCAATCCTATCAACTGTTAGGTACCTGAAGAGGCTGAGGAACAACTGTGCCGAAAAGAGAAACTGAATTCAAAATGCTTCATATCATTGGATTAATCACAGTTCCTTAGCCAAATCGGATGAGTTAGAAATTCTGTTTTACATCGTTTTATCAGGTATGATTTCTAAACTCATCTGTGTAAATATTTTCTTCGTTGTTTATTCCTCCTTCTACCTTTTCTAATTTTGTTTTTGGTTTGTCACTGCCATATTCTTTCAAATTCTGTGCTTTCTGAAACTTCCAATTGCAGTACTCATATTTGTCTAGAAATTCACCTTATTTGAATAAAACTCTCATGTTTATAATCATTTCTAGATTCTGAGTTTAATCTTGTAATTATCTGCAATTGTTTTATTCTTGAATTCGTAACAGTGCTGAAGCATTTATGTTATATTTTGAACACTGTTATTTTTTGAATTCTAAATTTCTTTTGAAGATCTAAATATTAATGAAATTTCACACACCTTTGCTGTTTTGAGTTTCTTCTAATTTTTTTTGGAAAAGCTTAGAATATTATACTCATTATAGCACACTGCTATTTATCAGTTGTGATAACTTCATTGATATTCGGATTGACTTGAATCAGTGATACATCTTGTACTACATCTTTATTCATGATCATTTTGGTTGAAATTCGTTTGTTTGAAATCATCTGAAATTCTTGATATTTTGAATTTCACACACCTCCTAAATTTGAAATTATCAACCTTGTGTGACTGATTCATTATATCCCAGAACTTGACATTGATTCAAGTGATTTCAAATAAATTACTTTAATTTTCTAGTTCATGAATACCTCTCAAATTTGATGTAAATAATCTAAATTTAATCTCACACTTGTCAGAGATACCTGTGAAAATTTCTTTTGTAAAACTAGTCTTGAAATTCACTCTTGTTTCATGATTATCTGAGTTAAATATTTGTTTTGTTTAAAATCATTTGAAATTATTGATTTACTGAATCTCACACATATCTCGAATCAAAAATTTATAATCTGGTGTGATTGATTCATTAAATTCTGATATTTTTTTCATATTCCTCAAATGATTTCAAGTAAACAATATTTTAGTCATTAGATCATGAATCATCATATGTGGCCATCATCTTGAAAAGTATGATTTGAAACTATGTTTTGTGTTGCTCTGATACTGCTTTAAAAAATGTTTGTTCTGGAATCACATGCCTGCTGCTCTGATACATGTGCATAATCTATTATCTTGTCTGTTTGGGCTTGGTACTCAATAATTCTTTTGTCTAGGACATTCTTGTTCAGTATCATGTTAAAATTCCTCGTAAATAGAGACACCAAGTGGTATCAGAAGTGCTTATTTTTTGTTTCACCTATCTGTACTGAGATTCAAATTCTCACCTTGTATAGACCCATACATTCTCTTTCCTTATACTAATAAATGTGCTAAATTAGTCTGGCTGGGTTTGTGTTTAAATTTCTTTGGCCTGAGATGTCCATGATAGTCCATCAGGGTGTAATTAAATTCCTCGATAAGCGAGAACATTTGGTATCAGCCTCTTTCACTCAACTGTTTTTTGAATTATCACCCTGTATATATTCAATTTTTTTTTAAATCTGTTTAATTTCTTCTTGTAATTGTTTTTCAATTTTAAAATTATTTATTTTTTATTCATTCAGAAATTGAAATTAATATCCAATTTGTGCTGTGTTTATAATTCATCAAAATTATTATCAGTTTTTGAAATTGTGATGAATTGTGACTGCAGTGTATTTCACAACAAGAGGAGATTTTATTTGGTTTTTCATGATGGCTGAATATTAATTATAATATCTTTGAACTGGCAAATATTTCACGACCATCTCCTTTATCTATCACCCGTCTGTCATCCATCATGATTTTATATTAATATGGAGAGTTTATTTTTTTTTAAGAAAAATCATCTTGTTCTAAAACAGTGAAAATTATTTGTGATAGAAATGGTACTATATTATTATTCAGAATTAGTGAGAATTGAATTTTTTTAATAATCCCTGTACAGTCGAGCTTATTTCATAATATAATCAATTTAGAAATTTATTTCACAGTCCATTTCTGTGCCTACCACATTTCTATCATTCATATTGGTTTCATATACCGAGGAATTTTTTTTAAAAGCTGAAAATGATAAAAATATAATTAATATATAAGAGTGTCTCTAACCTCATTTAAAAATCCAAGCTCTGGTTATGCATGGTTATGAGACGTCTTATAATTTAAGCTGCGACTGATCCCATTTAAAAATCCAAGCTCTGGTTATGCGTGGTCAGTGTGCTCTTAAATAAAAAAAGGAAATAAAGTGCTAAAAATAGAAATAAATTTTGAAATTCTCCTCTGAGTATAAAAGCCAGCCTATCAATCCATCTTCTATTCTGTGAAATATGTTGAAATTTTATGACGTATTATGATTTGTTGATTGATTATTGGGATTTGAGGTTATTCGATCTTGTCACTTAAATTGAATTATTAATTATAGTCCAAATCCATCACTGTTTTTCTTGTGCTTTATTTTTATAAAAATCCTTTGAAAATAATTGGAAATATTTTTTTAACTCTCTCCTCTCCATTTTATATAAAATTCATCGTATATCCATCATTTTCTAAAATGTGAAATATGCCACCAGTTGTTAGAATATTATGATTTTTATTTGACTGATTGAAATTTATGATGACCGTTCTTCCTCTTAAGATGAAATTATAATTTTAGTCAACTTTTCATCTGTATTTTAAAATCTGTATCCTTTTGATGATAACAAAAGGGGGAGAATGGATTAGATTTTGATTTATGAGTGAATATTTTATAAACATTTTTAATTTTGAAAATTCATTATTCAGTTCATATTCACTCATGCACAGTTATAGGGGGAGTTTTCTGTTGTAGGGGAGCTAATAAATAGGGGGAGTCCAATTTTCACTGTAAAACACATTTGTTGGATTCAAAATCTTTTATTTGTTTGTCATCGTCAAAAGGGGGAGATTGTTGTATATAACGGTGTTGTATACACAATTATATGATTTTTGTTTGATGATAACAACCAAATAAATATTATTTTGATGTGTTTGATATTGTACTGTTATTGTACATCACAGACTAGAATATAATATTTATATTTGAATAAAATATAACTGTACAGAAATTTAGATATTCACAGTATTTTATTTGATTAGAATATTTTATTTCAATATCAAACAGTACAAATTTTATACTCCACTATTTGTTCATCTCTATATTACACTTCATGCCATATCAGATTTCATATATACAGCTCCTCATTACAGATTAAGTCAATCACTCTTTTTGTACATACATTCAGTCTCAACACTCATATTTACATACATACACTTTGACACATTCACTGACGCTACACACTGTCTTTTTATATTTAGTCTTCTGTCTTCACTGCTCTCTGTCCAGTCCAGTCATCACAGTCAGTCCAGACATCCCTGCTTACCTGTCACATATGAAACACACACACAGTATACTGCAATAGAAATAATACTGAATATATGCAAATATAATTTTAATTTTAAAATTTTATTTGCCTCAGTTTTCTGATGTGTTTCTCATCATTTTTCTGACTTGATCTGATTTGTTAATTCGACTGTGTCTAGACAGTATATATATAGTACAGGGACAGAAAAATTCTCTGATCGCTGCATATACACACGTGTATATGCATACACGTGTGCACTGCCTCGCCATGCAGTATAGCATCTGAGGAGTAGCCACATGGACCTTCTCGACTCAGTGCACACATAAAAACAACTCAATATAAAGTCAGCAACAATTTTGCACAATATATACATGCAGCAAGTAGTCGAGCAAGTGAATGGTGCATCATGAACATTGTCGATGCAACAAAGACATCAATACAATGGACAAACATGTATGAAAGCAATAGAGTTCAAAAATTTCAGAAATACAACAAATTAAATGGCTCAATTCAAAGTGTCTTCAAGACAGAAAGGCTACAGGACTGGTTCAACACAACTAGCTCAAGCATGGTGAACCAAGTCAATGCATATTCAAGGACATAACTCAATTCAGCTATAACGTTGGTTCAGCAACAAATTAGTATGCATAGGTTCAACATGAAAGTGGTTGAAACATACAGTCAACAATACAAGTATGCACAGGATCAAAACATGTAAATAGATGAAAAGAAGGACAACAACACAAATATATGCATTTCAGAGAGTGGATCAGACCAAGCTTACAAATGGCATGAATATAGCAAAGAGGCACAACAGGTCATGATAAACAAAACTGAATGGTGGTGTTGGCAAGATATATGGTGCTCTGTCTACACAGTGCACACAAGTGAACAATGCAGCAAGGTCAAAAATGGAGCATTTTTTGTGAAGAAATAAAGTCTGCATTTCTACTGTCTCAAGAAATCACAGTGCTGTGTTATCGACTGAAAGCAGTTTTAAGGCAGCATAATCTGCGCAAGGAGATCAAGGCAACAAATTTCAATTTCATTCAAGGAATTAAAAGAGGAAATCTTCACGCAAAGGAGTTATTCAAAGTGCAGAAATTATGCTAGGAGCAAAGGAATCAAAACTCTAAATCATGTCCAGAAATCACGCAATTTCTTATAAGCCGAGAATTACAAAATCCAAAAAGGAAAAAACCGCAATCAACCAGACAAGTCATATCACAAAATCAGAGTTATTTTTAGGGTTTTTGTTTACCCTATATATACTACACACGCAGATTCATCATGGGCATAGTGAGAACATACAGAAGATCGAAAAACCCAAGCATCAATTATCAAAAGAGCAGAGAATAAAATTCAGATTTACTCACATATTTTCCAGAGGATTTTCGATCGAGAACTCATCCCAATTCGGAGCAACAGAAAGCCATAAAGACTTGAACATCAGAGAGAAGAAAATTCATCAGGCATCGCGATTTGATTTGGGGATTCAAAGAAATCCTAGCCGCCGCCATTTTACCAGAGAACATCATTCAATCGAGCATCGAAATTGATTTGGGGGATCATTTCAGAAAACCCTAGCTTCTCAAAGTCGGCCGCCATTTTTTTTTCTTATTTCAGAAACAAAGAGATCGGGTGTAAAGAATAGAAATGGGCCGGCCTAGTTTAAAAGGGGATGACCCCTTAGTTTATATCCTAGGGTTTTCTAGTTCATTCATGTTTTGATTTTGATTTTAATTTTGTATTGTTTTTTTTTAATTCTCTTCTGTAAACAAGTCTGAACAGTTTTACTAGTGTCTGTATAAACTAGAGGTAAAACAGTCAGGGTGTTGACTGTCAGTTTCAGAGTCTGTAAAATTCTGAGATACGGATTACGGGGTTGTAATTCGGGGAATCTGATCGAGGGGACATCGTTCAGTCTAGGGTTTTGAGCGTAGGGTTAGAATAGGAGCAGGGATTGCGAGTGTACATGGTCTTGTATGTGGGATCTGTTCTATCACCTAGTAGAAACCTTAGAAATGCAGCAGTAGGCAGGGTTTTGCCGAAGCTGGGTATATCTGTGTGTGATTTATTTTCTGTATTTCTGTTTCTGCTATATTCTGTGTTCTGATTATTATTTATTATCCTGTCAAATTTTTAATTTAGTGAAAAACTGTCATAAACCCTATTCACCCCCTCTCTAGGGTTAATCTAAATCCAACAGCTGACACATGACACGGGTTGGGATACTAGTACGGAAGGTGCAGGGCGAATATACTTGTTAGGACCTTGGGATGTTATACTCGATAGAACCTTGGGATGTTATACTTTATTCATAGTGACTGTAGTTTATCTTGATACAGTAGTTCATCCTGTTACCTTAGTTTAGCTTGTCTATCTTGTCATCATATTACTTTCAGTTTATGCATGTCAAGTTACCTTTACCTGTTTTTATGCTGGAAGTAGATAGGACTTACCAATCTTTATGACTGACCCCGTTTTCTTTCACCTCTTTGTCTTCCGTCCCCCCCCCCCCCCCCCACGTTTTCAGGGAGGAAATACTGTTATTTAGCTCGGACTTCTTCTGCTTCAAGGTCATCATGTATGGCTTGGATTTTTCTTGGCTATGGCTGCTTTACCGTTTTACTTGGGGAATATTTTATGACCGTGGTTTTATGCTTCTTTAACTATTGCAAGACAGGTTTCCAATGTAATGGCTTTTAAAGGCATTTTGATGTAAAAGGCTTTAGACCTTATAATTTTATGAGGTAATGAAATTTGGTTTTTCTTCCGCTGTTTTATATGTTCTGTCTTGTAATATTTCTGTGCATGTTTACCTAGACAACACCCCTCCAAAGCTAGTGCATTCTCTTGTGAGTGACCCTGGCGGAGGTGGGGTGTTACAAATACGCCAAGTGAGAATTGAAATGATAAGAATTTAAAAGTTAAAATTTATCGTTATGGTTATATTATAAGAATACGTCGCTCGATGTTATTTTGGCACAAATAAGATTTACTAATTAACTATACTGATTATTGTATTGGAAATGATATTTTTCAAATAAAATATAGGAGATTTTTGTGAAATATAACTGTATGTTAAAGAAAAGGAAATGACAAGGTGAGTTGGAGAATGTTTATGCCAAAAGGAAGATAAATGTTGAATTTGTTTCAAGTAACGGAAATAAAAGAGTTTGCTTAAATAAATTATAAAAATCGATTTAAAAATCGATCTAATGATTTTGAATGAATGGCTTGAAATAAAAGGGCCTGAGCTGCCAAGATACTGATCGATATTGTTTGAGTTGATAGTTAAAACTCCAACTATCAATGAATATTGTTATTGGACCTTTATGACGAGTTGTTTCGAAGAGACCAGGATGGGAGCTAGACCCAAAACCACTTCGAACCAACTGTGCGCTCGCGATTAACATATAGATGTATAAACATGGAGCGTTGAAGACCGTTGATCTTCATGAGCGGAAGAACTACTCGTTGGATATCTCTAGGTCGCTCTCGGGGATATTTTGACTTGTGATTCTGCCGTGATTGAAATCTTCGGATTTGCAAGGACTTATCGCTGCTGATCCTTGGGGTGATTCCCATATAGGATGCGGTAGGATAGTGCCTTCGGTTCATCCTGTTCCTGGATTACTTGTATGGATGAATGTCCGTAATAGTATTTCCTAAGGGTAACGTACGTTGATTTTTACAAATATACCAAGTTTGGTGGCAGAGATATTCTCTTGCTTAACACCCAGAATATATTTGTGGACGTCAATTAGTGATTTGACGGATCTGACGATGTGGCATTCAAAGATATGAGATGTTATATGAAAGATAAAACGTGACCTCAAGCCTCATCAACCGGGAAATGACCAAAATCGAGCGGGCAGCATGGCTAGGTGATGCTTATCCGGCGGTGGATGCATCGAATTTCATGTGTTAAGCATAGTGACAGTGACACAGATCCCTTTGATCAAATAGTGGAAGCAGCAATCCCTTGCCTTTCTGATAATGGCTGTTCAGCATAAATCTTGCTACCATCTTCGAAGCTTCAGACATCTTTGGATTGTGGGCGTCGCACGTAATGACAGATCACGGCCATATTATTAAAAGCTTGTGGTAAGAATGGGTTTCGTTAACGTCTTTCTTTGTAGCAGGGTCGGGGGAAAGAATGGGAAAGACGATTTCACTATATTTTTGACCTGGAACAGGATCTATCACAAGAATATTTCTTTTATTAGGGCGATAACTCAGAAAAGACAGATTTCCTATCTTTTCTTTCACCTCGGGAGAAATACGATCGGTGGGGGCTAATTCGAATCCCTCGGGTAAAATAAGAACAACCCCCACGTTCAAAGCCCCTTTTTTTACCATTAGCAAGGACTTGTTTCACTTGCATATCATAAGGAATTTGAACAGCTGCACTGATCTAGAGAAAATTCAAATTTTGTTCTTCTTTCGATTTCTGTATCTTCGCGGATGTACGGTGGGCCCTTAAAACTATAAGGGGTGATAATATATTCGCTACACTCAAGCTAAATGAGTGGGCGGTCATGTGTGGACTGGTTGTAAGACATTCTTGTTGAACCCCGGTGTATTCCCTCTAGAGTACACTGATCGGAAGGTAGTCCTATATCTTGTCATAATTGGAATCCATTCTCCAATAAGCGCCATACAGTTTTTTTTATTTTATAATTAATATGTAGAGCGTGAGATGCAAGCGTTCTACTGGATGGTTATTTATTTGTGACACTACAACAAAATGACCCTATTACAACGGTGGAACACCGTTGTAATAGGGTTTTTACAACGGTGGGCAAACCGTCGTGTCTTAAGAAGTTGTAATAGCCTAATATCTTTTACAACTTTTCTGCACTGTTGCAAGACCGTTGTAATATGTATATTTTACAACTTTTTTCCACCGTTGTAATAAGTTTATTACAACAGTTATGCACCGTTGTTGTTTTAATTTTTACATTTTATTACAATTTTTATATTTTACAATTGTAATATATCCACAAATTATATACATATTACTAATAAAAGAATTCATTGCAGAACATATTATCTACAAAACTGAAAATATCAAACAAACTTAAACCATGAACCAAAACAATATATTATTAATTTCAAACTCATCATTTTTTTACATAATACATTGACAAAACTGAAGATACAAAGACTTTATAACAGTTCTAACTTTCTTCTGCTCCTGTTAATCTCCTTGTGCTCCTTTTTCTCCTTAATATCCATTCCTAAGAAAGAAATTATCAAACTGTTAGTGCTGCAGTATAGATTTATGCATGTAACAAAAATTGGAAAAATGTGAGTGCACAAAATAAACAGCTAATACAATGCATTCAAACCATTATATACGTAAATAACCTGACCATTATATACAATGCATGTAACGTTGGATGATTCATTTTGTTATATACAATGCACTGAAAAGCTTTGCCGTGGCAAAGCTATGCAGTGCAATCACTTTGCCGCGGCAAAGCTATGCAGTGCAATCACTGCATAGCTTTGCACTGCAAAGCTTTGCCGCAGCAAAGCTTTGGCAAAGCTTTTACATAGCAAAGCTTTGCACTGCAAATAGCAGTGCAAAGCTTTGCCGCAGCAAAGCTTTGCCAGCAAAGCTTTGGCAAAGCTTTTGCACAGCAAAGCTTTGGCAAAGCTTTTGCACAGCAAAGCTTTGCCGCAGCAAAGCTTTGGCAAAGCTTTTGCACAGCAAAGCTTTGCACTGCAAATAGCATTGCAAAGCTTTGCAAGCTTTGCAGCGCAATCACTGCATAGCTATGCCGCAGCAATGAAACAAACCTGACCAATTCCCGATCAAATTCTTTAATCCCAATCCTCCTCTCACAACCTTCAACTCTCCTTTCTCGTTGCTCACCATATAAAATCCATCGTCATTCTCCTCAACCTCCTTCCTCTTCCTGTGAATTGAATGGAAATATAATGAATTATGGGATCCCATACATCAAATACTTTCTAAACATAAGTATTTCGTAAATACGTGGACTAACAATCAAGTTTACATATAATCCTTTTTTTTACTTTTAGATAAGAATCTATGGGCATGCAACATTGAAAGCAAGAATCTTTTTTTTTTTGCAAGCAAATTAGAATTAAAATTGCAAAATGATTCATGGATCCAAAAAGGCAGATATGATCGACACAAAGATCTAATAGCCATTACATAAAATGTCCCAAACTGAAATTCATCAAGACGCAGATCTGCAACAAATATTGCCACTAAATTCAAAACATGTTACACAGGAAATGGCTCAAAAGAATTTGCCTAATTCAGGGATGACGCATATACTACCAAAGTTCATATCCTAGTGTTTAACAGCGTCAAAGATTGAAGAAATCGGTACATAAAATAGAGCATAGTATATTGATTCCACATGGATTATTACACAACAGTTCTGAGCTACAAAACGTTTGAATATACATTTTGTGAACGATTACCATCCAAGTTTATCAACTCAAACAATTTTTCAGGTTCAAATCAAAATCAAAGCTTGATGCAATAAAAATTAAATCGCCAGCTCTGATTAAAAGCACAAGTTCACGAATTGAGTAATAGATTTTACCAGCTTTTAGGGGTAAAGACGAGGCACAACAAAGGGGGACGCAGATGAGTAAGAGGACAGCCTGAGGAGCTGACAGCGGAAGCACTATCTACTACTGGTGAGACTCTAGCATCTACACTGGTGAGACTCTAGCATCTATTACAGCTGACAGCGGACGCAGATGAAGGCTTGGATCTAGATCTGGAAAGTGGAGCAACTGTACCACAGAGGAGAAAGCTAGGGAACGATGGGGTATAGGGGATAGCAAAGGACGAGCATGACTGAGGAGGGACGAAAATAGGGCAGGAGAAAGGATTGAAGGGAGATAGGGGAAGGAGGACGGAACCCTAGTGAAATTTGGGTATGAAATTGTGGCGGCCAGATTTAGGGTTCAGGAAAGCTTCGTGAAATATAAGGGATGGCCGCCAAAATTTTCAAGCTGGCCCGCCAAACGATTTATTTTTTCATGTTCATCTGATTGGTACTTACTAATGTGATTACATCTTATATTTCAATTGTTTTCAGAACTATACATAATATTATTTCTTATAGGAAGCATTTAACCAATTTCAACAATCAATAAATCACGTTGTTTAAGTCATCTAAATATTCATTTCGATTTTAAGGTTCAATTATCATAAGAAAAAAAAAACTAACTAGTTTTTCGGAATTTCGGATATTTTATAAAAGTTCTAGTTCATTGATTTTTTTTAATTAATTTGTGAAAAATTCAAATTCAACAGTACACAAAATGTACCGTTTCGGACGGGGCGCTGCCCCGCACCCCGCCGGGGGCGCTGCCCCCTGGACCCCCGCGACCTGACCGGGCAGGTCGAACCCCGTTAGCGGGGGCGTTGCCCCCGCACCCCCACCTAGGGGGGTTGCCACCCCCCCTGGACCCCCTCTCCGTAGGGATCATATTTGACAAAAGATTTTGGAAAAACTTTCAACAACGATTACTTATTAAAAAATATTATATACTAAATATTAATTACTACTAATAGTCATGATTAATTATAAATTAAATATTTATTAATTGTTATTTACTTATTGATTATTAACTAATTGATTATTAACCGCGCATTAGTTATTACTTACTAATTAATTACCAGTACTTAATAAAGAAGTAGTCATAAATAATTATTTTTAATTAAATATTTAATATTTATATATTGATTATTATTAAATATTTACTAATTGGTTGTTAATTAGTAATTATCAGTAGGAATTATTTATTTATTGATGAATTTTTAATTAAATATTTAATATGTATTTATTGATTATTAATTAATAATTACTAATTGGTTGTCAATTACTAATTATTAGCATGAATTATTTATTTATTGAAGTATTTTTAATTAAATATTTAATATTAATATATAGGTTATTAATTAATAATTACTAATTAGTTGTAAATATTAATTATTAAAAACTATTTAATGAAAATAATTAATATTAAAATATAGTCATATATTACAACAGTCAAAATAACACAGTTGTTAAAAATAAATTTATTACAACTTTTCTGGAAAAAAAGTTGTGAAAAACATTTATTACAACAGTGCTTTAACCACCGTTGTAAAATTAAAGTTGTAATATGGTGTTTTTGTTGTAGTTACAACGGTGGTTACCACCGTTGTAAAAAACCATTTATTACAACGGTGCTTTTACCACCGTTGTAAAAACCCATTTATTACAACAGTGCATTTACCACCGTTGTAAAATTAAAGTTGTAATATGGTGTTTTTGTTGTAGTGTGATTTGATGGACACTATTATAATATCACTGATTTTTGATATATCAAAAAAATATTTTGTTTTATAGTAAGGTAAAAATCATCCGTGTTTATGTGTGGACTGGTCTTACTATTATCTTTTTCTTTCAAAAAGGATTTCTAAAGTTAAGCAAGTTGTTTGTCATGTGAATTTATCACTGAAAGTATTCCAGACTGATCCGAGTGAATTTTGCTTTGCTTTAAATGTGCTCGGGTCAGACCGATCAGGTTAGGTTTGCTTGGAGCTTCGGAAGGGGAGTTGGAGACGAGATGTATATCTGGTATTATATTATTCCGCTGCGTGTTGTATTGAAATGTATGTATACTCTGGTGTTAGATTATATAATTTTATTGTATAAAGCATTTAATGTTATATTTTGGCCATTCTGCTGTGAGACTCTGATCTTCGTATTCTTCTATTCTAATATTTCTTTCTCTCTTCTGTCACCTTCTAACTTCTTTCTATTAACAACTTGAGATTCAATACTTGAATTTTTGGCAAGTAATACGGAGTTAAGTATTATTGTCGAAAATTTGAGCGTCGAATTTTCCGGGTCATTACAATTAGCATCATTTTCTACATTAGTAAACAGTATTACCTAGTAACATCTATTGCTGGTATGGCCTCGAAGTGAAGCATTATAGAGTTAGTATAAAAATGTTGATTGGACTACTTATTTATTAACTCAATTCAACGAAGTTAAGGTACAAATTGAATTTTAAGGCATAATTGATCAATGTAAGAAAGAAATTTGTTGTAGTCAGCAAATATGGACCGTATGAATCATAATAGTATTCAGTTTTGTCATATAAGATTAAACAATTATTTTTCCTACACTATTGACGTGAGAATGAAAATAAATTAACATTAAATATTTTGATTTTTATCTAATAAAGCTTTCTGTACTTTCGTTGTTTTCTGCTGCATCCCCGCTTTATCCCTATTATAATTTTTTGCATCTCCAAAGTCATAGAACTGTTAAGCGCTTTAAATGCACAGTTTTACATTAAATCATAAAAATATGATCATATATTTATCTATATTTTATTCTTTTTCATTTCTAACTTTTAATAAATTATTAACCAAAAATTAATATAAATAAAACTAACAAGTACTCGTGCATACGCACATAGATGTGCACACACACGCGCGCGCACATGCACACATGCACACATGTGCTTACATACACGTGCACACGCGCGCACGTGCGGACACACATATAGTTGTAGTACGTTTAGCATCATGTTTTTTTATATAAACAAACTACTGAAAATGCCTTTATAAAATACATGATATTATAAATAAATTTCATATATCGATTCAAAATACTAATCTACAGATGGTATTAGATCGTAATATCGCTTAATAAAGGATCTTACATATGGCTGTTATGGTAGGTAAATTTACCATTACCAGACCACTTTTTTCGTGTGGAACCTAAGACGTCACTTAAGACAAAGCTTGTCAGTCCTTGTAAACCCCACGAGTGGTGTATAACTGGCTTTCAACGTTGTTTGCCTATTACAATTCACCGGTTATATTTGTATGATAATAGTATGATAACGATAAATTTACTAATTTTTTAGGGTAGATCTTCGATAACATTTCATTAATATCAACGGTAACAGTTTTACCAATCATTTTATAACATACGTATATTAATGTAGCATGCTTTATTATATATTTTAGAGCCAAAATTATTAATTACATTTAGTTTAGTAATTATATGAAATAATGTTAAATACGCTCTGCTTCTTTTTTTAACATCTTTTATTGTGTAACACTATAAATTGTACAATGAGGTGGCGTTATGTTTAGAGTACACGTTAACTAATTACCTTTTTTTCAACCAAACGATAATTCATCATTACCAGTATAACAGTTACCAGATTATCGGTATATCAGTCTTTGATATACCAGTCTATCGGTAACGGTAAATAATTTTGGCTTCGCAGTAAAAACGGTATGGTAACGTTATTTTTAAGATGGTAATGGTAGCCATTGCATAACAGTCCCGATTCTTACACATAACTTTATTAACAAATTTGAAATATTCGTCTAAATATATTAATAATCTTAGTGTCGTCTAAAAATAAGATCTAACAAATAACCTTCATATACAAATTCATTATTCACTAAATAATAACAAATGAAGATTCATACTTAAGATATTACAACATTAAAAAAAGAAACTACACGATTTTAAAATAGAAATAAGTTGTAACGCTCTCTATATATACATATATACATATATATATATATATATATATATATATATATACATATATATATATATATATATACATATATATATATACATATATATATATATATATACATATATATATATAAGGGGTTTATATGACATCCCTTTTGCACTACAACTACATCCACATATTTATAATTAAATAAGTTAATGGGGGTTAGAAGGAGGGAGAAAATTAGTGGAAGGAGAGATAAACGAGAATTTATGGTGGAAATCAGGAAGGCTATAGGGGTGTTGCACTATTTAGGTGCTCTTTGTCATATATATATATATATATATATATATATATATATATATATATATATGAACTAATAACCAATTTTCAATATATATATATATATATATATATATGAACTAAGTTAAAATATTTTCATTTCTCGTTTTGCAGTATAAATGTATAATTTTCTTTTTATTGCAAAAAAGAAAAATTGTGAAACTATAAATAGTGGTTTAAAAAGTAAAATAACACCATATATCAAATTCAATTAAATATTAATTCATATATGTCAAACAATATTGATAATGTCATAGTTTTTTTTTTTTTTTTTTTTTTTTTTTTGGTTTGAATTTGTTCAGGAAGGAAACATACCGGAGTCGTAAAACTCTCCCTAGTGCACCTAGCATGATCTGCGAGCACCACATAAAATCATAGCTTTCAGATGAACCAAATCAATTTAATTAACTAAGATTTACTTTTTAGCAATATTAATTCAAAAATAAAAGCTACAAATATATTATAACAAAAATGACATGTTTAATTTTGTAGGAATTTGCATCAAAAAATTCATGTTCATTGAGTTATGATATCCATTTTAAAACAGCACAAGTTTGTGATGGAGTTCAAAACAAATAAGAACTGCCAATAAAGTTCAAATTATACTATGTGAGAAATTGGGTACAGAAACCAAAAGGTAGTTTTTGGGCCGAGAAAAGTTAAATATACATGCATCACAATCTTTATAATTAATGAACATACTTTCATGCAATATATTCTAAGATTCACTATGTAAATCCTGTTAGTATGCAGAAATTAAAAACCCAATCTCGTATTAACAATTAAGGTCTGAAACAAAATAATTAGAAAGATTTATTCGTATATCACATCATGTACATCTAAGTTCAGTTGAGACATTCAAATTCAAAAACTATACGTGGTGCCAAAATTTTCATTGGAAATTAAATTGTTCAAGCCCAATCAGTTACATACGTTAATGGGCCTTGACCGTGGCTCATATCCATCGAAACTGAATTAGAAACTGCAACCAAGTACCTTTGCATGCAATCTTCTCCCCCCTCTTCTTCTTCGTTCCTCCTCCATTTCTTTACAAAACTAATCACTTAAAATTTGACTTTGTTAGTTTCAACAAATCAAGCTTGTGAAGAGAGAACGAATCATGTTTATGATGAAGAAGTTAGTGAGAAAGGCAATGGAAATGGTTTGCTCCATACTCCCATTTTATTTTTATTCTGTAGTGTCATCTGTTATGATTATTTGATATAGGAAGTTAATGAATTGTTGAGTTAATGATGTCCACATATCCATTATTTTCTCTGAAGTAATCTTATTGATCAAAAGTGAAATGATTGAACATTTCACATAAACAGTTGAGCATCTCTACTGTATGTGGTATGTTACATGTTACATTCATTTCAATCTCCAAGGAAGTATAGATTTTCAGTCATTTACATTTCAACAGATTTTGATTATGTTTTTGTAATGAAACTGTCATAACGTCTGTTCAACAGAAGGCTGATTGTTAAATTGAATCCACAGTTGTTGGGAGAATAACACTGATGCAAAATGTAAAATGTTATAAAATTTAATTTCCAACCAAAGATGAGATAAATGGTTTTGTGAGTAGATTAATTAGAGTGAAAAATATTTATAAATTAGTTTAGAGTACTCATCAGTAAACATAAGTAATGCAGAGTACTACACCCGACTTTGTTATAACAAGAAGCGACTGCCACTTCATCTACGATGGCTGGATAAATTTTTGATTGAGCTCTCAAATTGCCTATGGTGCCCTTGGCAAACTTTTATAATTTTTGTTTAAGGCGCAACCCAGACTTTATTGCAATCCGTGGTTTTGCTGAGCTCACCCAAAAAAATTAATTATTAAACCGCCATTGTGTGTGTGTTTTTTTTTTTTTTTTTTTTTAAATTTTCAGTTTACCTCGTAGAGTCTCTACGATGTGCGTTTAGTGCACCTCGTAAGGACTCTACGAGATGTCTTTAAAACAACTTGTAAGGGCCTTACGAGATGTTCTAAGGGCACCTCGTAGGGACCCTACAAGGTGCCTTTAGGGTAGGCGTGATATTTAGATCCGCTCTAGTGAGTCTCAGCTCAAGATGAGTCGGGTTTTGTCTAGTTTAAACTGTATATTTTAAAAATCTAGACCCGTTCCGATCTGAGCTTCGGTTCAGGTCAAGTTGAGCCGGTTCGGGTTCGGTTGAGTTGTTACACTAAAAACATATATATTTCAATACCTTTAGCTTGAATCTTTCAGGTTGGATCAGTTTGAGTTGGGTTTGATAGGGTCTTTACTCTACTTTTCATCATTTAGACCTGACCCGAGACCAATGGAATTCGGAATTATTCGGTTTGATTTTTTGATTCTCAGTTTTAGTTGTCTATCCTACCTTAGGACCGCTCCTGTGTGAAGGAGTGTAAAATTGTTTTTTTATTTTTTTAATAATACAAAATTGTTAGCCATACTAATGTCCAGACGTCTTATTCGACCTGTAATTTTAAATTGGGGACGTCCGATAGCTATTTTGTATCAAATTCCTTAGCAAAATAATGTGAAAACCGTCATCTAATAGGTCAGACCTCTGTTCAACAGAAATGCTGATTGTTAAATCTAGGGCTGGACATTTTTACCGTATTACCTGTAACAACCCAATTTTTGGCGATGTAATTGTACGCATGTTAAATAGAATTAAAAGATTTAAGTTTGAATTGATGACAATTTATTAGTCAGAAGAAATGGATTATATTAAATATATAATCTTTTGTGATATAGTATAATTTTATTATATAAACATATACATATGTTTTAACTAGTTTCAAATATGTCTATGTTTATATAACAAAATTATACTATATCACAAAAGATTATATATTTAATATAATCCATTTCTTCCGACTAATAAATTATCATCAATTCAAATTTAAATCTTTCAATTCTATTTAACATGCGTACAATTACATCGCCAAAAATTGGGTTGTTACATTACCACTTACCATCCATTACCAACCGCTACCAACGAAAGTGGTACCGAACAATCGGTACCAATTCGATTGGTACGGTATGTCAAATCACATGAAAAATTACAATATGATAATGGTAATTACCATACCTACCACATATCTTAAATAATACATATGTATATTCTTATATTTCATCATATATGTTTATTACATAACAAAGAACTTCTAATATGTAATGATTTAATAAAATAAGTAGGAAAATACTATTACGATACAAGATTGAATGCAATTTTTATCATATATCTTAGAAACGGTGTATTTTATTTGATATTTTCGTTATTCCATAAAGTTTTCATGCATGCTTGACTATGTAAAATAAGGTAGATAAATAATAATATAATAACAAAAAAATCAATTTTAATATTTAATATTTTAACGTGAAATATTGTAAACAAAAATATCTCATACTGGTAAATTGCAAAAATTTATTACCGATCTATACCAACCATAAACCAAATTATTGGTAACCGATTTCTTTAAATAATTTTTCTATTACCATATAGAGTCGGTACGATAATGGTTTTGAATACAAAGTTCCGGTATCGAACCGATTCCACTCCTAGTTAAATCTATTCAACACACGTTTGAATCCGCAACTGTTGGGAGAATAACACTGATGCAAAATGTATAATGTTATAAAATTTAATTTCCAACCAAAGATGAGATAAATGGTTTTGTGAGTAGATTAGAGTGAAAAATAGTTATAAATTGGTTTAGAGTACTCATCGTTATTGTAAACATAAGTATTGCAGAGTGTTGCACCCGACTTTGTCATAACAAGCAGCGGCTGCCATTTCATCTACTATTGCTGGATAAATTTTTGATTGATCTCTGAAATTGCCCATGGTGCCCTTGGCAAACTTTTATCATTTTTGTTTAAGGCAAAACCCAGACTTTATTTCAGTTCACGGTTTTGCTGAGTTCACCCAGAAAAATTAATTATCAAACCGCCATATATATATATGGAAAATTTTATAAGGACACAAAATTAAACACAGAAGATCTGAACTACTAGATCTCCTCATGGTTTGCACCTCTCATGTAAAGACAAAAGAATCCAACGATCAAAATTTTGTGTTTAAAGTTGTGTGTTTTATTTTGTGTCCCAGTAACCGCTATATATATATATATATATATATATATATATATATATATATTATATATATATATATATATATATATATGGATCCGCTACACCTCTTATATTGCACGTGAACCCTCCCCCCGAATTCCAACTACACAATCCCCCACTCATTCTCTCTCTTCCCATTTAAATATTCTTTGTTAGTGGGAAGAGGGAGAATGAGTGGGGGAGGATTGTGTGGCTGGAATTCAGGGGGAGGGTTCACGTGCAATATAAGAGGGTAGCGGAACTCTCCATATAGACACACACACACACACACACACACACACACATATATATATATATATATACTATATATATATATATATATATATATATATATATAAGGAACATTCAATGACACCCCAAAAAGTGAGCACCCTTTTAGCGTACCACTTTTCCACCACATATTTCCTCCCTCTCTCCTTCCACTAACTCTCTCACCTTCCACTCACATTAAAATAATATAAATGAGAGGTGGAAAATAGGGAGGCTAATAGAGGGTGCAGAATAAGGGGTGCCATTGATATATGTATATATATATATATATATATATAATATATATATATATATATATATATATATATATATACATGAGGCAAGTTCAATGGCACCCCAAATAGTGAGCACCTTCTTTAGCCTACCACTTTTCCACCACACATTTCCTCCCTCTCTTCTTCCACTTATTCTCTCACCTTCCACTCACTTTCCATTCACTTTTTTTTAATATAAATGAGTGGCTGAAATTGAGGTGCAAATGGGAGGCTGAAATTCAAGGGGCTCCCTGATCCTATTCCCTATATATATATATATATATATATATATATATATATATATATATATATATATATATATATATATATATATATATATATATTCAACATACCTCGTAGAGTCTCTACGATATATCTTTAGTGCACCTCGTAGGGACTCTACGGGATGTCTTTTAAAACACATCATAGGGGCCTTACGAGATGTCCTAAGGGCACCTCGTAGGAACTCTACGAGGTACCTTTAGGGTAGGGTGGCATTTAGATCCGATCTGACAAGTCTCGATTCAAGATGAATCGGGTTTTGTCGAGTCTAAACTATATATTTTAAAAATTTAGACTCATTCCGATCCGAGCTTTGGTTCAGGTCAGGTTGGACCGGTTCGGGTTCGACTGAGTTGTAACACTAAAAACACAAATATTTCAATACCTTTACCTCAAATCTTTCAGGTTGGATCAGTTTGAGTTAGGTTTGATAGGCTTTTTACTCTGTTTTTCATCGTTTAGACCCGACCCGATACCAATCGAATTTGGAATTTCTCGGGATGGTTCGGTTCGATTTTTTAATTCTTAGTAACTCTGCTATGAAGGAGTGTAAAATTGTTTTTTTTAAGTTTTTAATAATACAAGATTGAACTTCACAATATGCTGGCTGGGTGTACTCCCGAAAATATTGGATTCAAAATTTCAAATAGAATCTAGGAAGACCGGATAAACTTGGTTTATTTATTGTTGTATTTAAAAAGCGTGTTGCTAAAAACACCTAAAATTTTTCTTTCTGCTACCATGGGTGGTATTAGAAAGTATAAAACTTGGTGTTTTTAGCACAATGCCAACATGTGATGCTAATACCACACATAGTATTAAAAATAAAATTTGGGTGCTTTAGCAGCACTCTAAAAAGCAATTAATTACGTATTTTATCTTCAAACTGTCTGAGAGTTTTATGCATGTCCATTTTGTTTTCTACTTCTCCGAATCAATGTGAAATAGCCGAAGCAGTATTATCAACGCGAAGACGACAACATCCAAAGCCTGAAGGCCGAGCAAGTAAACCCTAGAATCACATTTCACCATGGAATTCCCTCAGGATCGTCTTTATTGGCCTACGATTCTATCCAAAACATCCTCAGTGTATCTACCAAGTATGCTTACAAGCTAGTGTTATTTGTTACATTATTGTTGTTTCATGAAATTTCGATTCATTCAGTGTTTTATTCTTTGATATTTGAAATACAGTGATGGGCGGATTAAATTGTTTGGGATGGATGGCACTCAAGCTTTGCTTCAGTCGGAAACAGCTAGTCCTAGCAAATTCTTGCAGGTTTTTTTTTTTTTTTTTTTTCATTTATATTTACTGCTGGAAGTGGAAATTATTTTCAGACTTAGCCCATTTGAATCAACTTGTCTTTAGCTTAATTTTGAGTGGTAATTTCAGTTAGTTTCAAATGAATAGTGGAATACATGTTTTGGACAGCTTAAGTGGGGAATTTGACTGAATATGGTGTTATAGCTGAAAGGGGGAAACAAACATGTCTTCGTTTCTTCCATTTTTTTAATTTTTCTTTTTATTTTTTATACTATATTGATTATCACTCTACTAGCAACTTTTTTGTCAAAATTAAAATTGTGCAAAGAGCACATTCAAATGGTAAGATGAAGGCAATAATCCGGGATACTGGTAAATAACCTGTTCCCTGCACCGCATATTAATGATTCTAAAACTATCATGACATTAATTAATAGTATAATAGTTGTATAATGATGAGCAGCATAGATTTTAATATGCAATTTGGAGATCTCTATCTTTTATTTTAAAATATGTTCTATATATATATATATATATATATATATATATATATATATATATATATATATATATATATATATATATGATTGTTTTCATATTAGTATTTTTCTCGTGATTTGAGGAAAATGTTTCTAAAAAATAGCAATTTTTTTTTTTTTGAAGTGGCTATTTATTGTTTTAATATGCTAAATTATTACTCAAGTACATAAATAAAATTCTCAACTTGAAAGAAAGTTTTGAGAATTAACATTGGAATGTGCAAAACTTTGTAGACTATTTTGATATTAGGTCCATTGACCAGATAATTAAAAAGAAAAATTAAAATTTGAGAACACTTGTTTTGGCAACTTTGGCATTGAGCGATTGTGCATTTAGGCATCACACTTAATATCTGGCCGATACATATTAAATGGTGAATTAATGAGAGGTTAGAAATAATGAGTAAAGAAAAGATATAATGACATGTCCTCATGCTCAGTATTTCCTTTATTTCTGAAGTCCTAGTAAAGCATATGAAATATTTATTATGTCATTAACTTTATTGTGTTAAAACTTAAAAAAATATTTAATCGTTTTTAAAATTCTGAAGTTAGTTATATGTGGAGTTTCATATGTGATTTTTGAATTGTTGAGAATAAAATTTTAATTTTGTAAATTATAATTGAAGATTTACAGTGATGTGAAACCTATAAGATTATTTTAGTAATAGATTAATTCAGAAAAAAATGATTTTGGAGTTTAATTTAACCGTGTTAGCATTAAATTATCGCGCATTTATTGACTGTCAGTCTTGAGATATGCAGTTTGTACATACCCACACAATCAACTAATGAGAAAATTTTGATATTTAATTTTCATGAATGAAACTCTTTGACATCTGATACAAAATTATATGAAAATTATAGATTATTTTAACAATAGGTTAACTAAAATTTAATTTCAAGAAAATGATCGGAGTGTGCTAGCTTTAGTTTGCATCAAGTGACTGTGTGTTACATGAGTTTTAACCTATGATTTTTTTTTGGTTTTTTTTTTTTGGGGGGGGGGGGGGGGGAGGGTAGGTGGGAGGGAGGCCATGTGGGATGCCACACCAGCATGCTTGATGCTTGGTTTATACTGTTAAGTTAAAAAAAAAACACACTTACACGTATATATACATGTATATGTATATACTATATACACACAAACACACGTGCATACTTGGAGAACCAGACTTTGCTTGTAAACTCTGATAAAGTATTCATCTGTATCCATGATACTCCGTGAGGTTTTAAGTAATTCATATGAAGCAGAAAACCCAGGTTCAGACCCATCCCCTCTTGTTACCACTCATCTATAACAACTAGAATACGCTGAGGTTTTGAGGTAATACATATGAAATTTAGTTCTATTATTAAATTTCTTGCGTTCTTTTAAGTATCTCTAAACAATAGCAGTTTTTTTTTTTTGGAGTTATTTTTAATTTAATTGTTGTGAATGAAATTCTTGGTTTGTAAGTTCTTTTATAGTTATGTTTTGCGGATTACTCTAACAATAGATAAGTCGAGAAAAAAAATGAGGAGGATTATTTGATAGCACCGGTCTTAACATGTTAGCATTGAGTGGTTGTGCATATGACTAGGCTCAAAGCTATGACCTTTAGTTGATACTTATACCTTCACATTCACATACACATACAAATACCCGTACACATGCACAAATACATATATAAATATAGAGGGAAACACATACACATGTATACAAACATACAAGCAATGTTAACAAGAGGGCTATAATAAGAGATATGAAAAATACATGATGTCATGTCAACATGCATAGTTTCTCTTTAAGATTATAGTTAAATACGGCATCTTGTTAGATTATTGACTTTTTCATTGGTAAAAAATATATTTCAGAAAATATAGCCATTTTCTATTAATTTAGGATTTGGTATTAGTTAGAGGTCTAATATTATTGTTTTTATTTAATGAATCTGGGTAATATTCTTAATTTGAAATTAGTTTAGGGATCTTATATTGAACAATAATAATTTTTGTATGTTATTTTTGAAAAGGATTAACCGGGAAATAAAAAAAAGGACTTGGGACTACTGACGTTAGGGAGTGGTGAATTAAGTAGACAGCACAAGAAATTGATGGAGAAAGAAATGCTTAGGTGTTACAGCCATTGTTCATTTTACTGTTTTGAAACCCTAGATGAAGAGCTTCTCGAATATCATGTCAACATGCTTAGTTGTCTTGATGACATCCGTATGCTAGACTGTGATCATATCCCATAACATGTGAAAAAGTCCAATGAAGTAACCTATTCTACTACAGCATTTTCTTAGGTTCGAATAGTTTTCAACGAATTAATGAACTTCACATCCTGCTTATTTTCGATAAGCCCCTACTGTTTAGTACCACTTGTTGCACTAACTAATCTTATTTTATTTGCAACTTCTAAAATTCTAAATATGCATTCTTAGTG